>CM072803.1:14050000-15400000 GCA_037013495.1 Hippophae tibetana
GCAACCCTTCAAGCCCAGAATAAGTTCAATGTTTTGGCTATTACTCCTTCTACTCCTACCATTGAGTAACCTTAGTAATCAGGTGATTCCTTTGGCTTTTACAATCATCGTAGGTAGAATAATAAAAGGTTCTACAATTATTGCAAGCATCATGGCCACACCATTGAGACTTGTTACCATCGCAACAAATCTACTATTGTTGTTGCTAATATTGAGCCTACCTCACTGATGCCTTCTAGTTCAGCAGAGTCCCAATCTTCTCGATCCACTATCAACCTCTCCTCCACTGAACTACAGAAGATCATAACTCAGGATGTTCAAATGGTTGGTAATGCATCTCTTTCCACTACTCTCTCAGTTCTGCCCGGTAAGTCTCAAACTTGGCTTTTTTACTCTGCATGTTGTAATCACATGACACCTCACTCATCTTTATTCTCCAAACTTGACCCTGCACCATATCCTCTTAATATTCATATAGCTGATGGTTCCACCATTCATGGGAATAGTCTAGGTTTTGTTTCGACATCTACCCTCTCTGTTCCTAGGGTTTTCCATGTACCTGACCTATCCTATAATTTATGCTATGTGGGACAATTAGTTGAACTAGGATATCGCCTTATTTTTGACTATTCTGGGTGTATTGTGTAGGATCCGAGGATGGGACAAGAGCTTGGGACCGTTCCTAGGGTCGGGCATATGTTTCCCATGAACAATCTTCATCTTCCACTTGTTGCTCCTACCTCTGTTGCTGCTGCAACTACTGTAGTTTCTTCCTTACCTTCTCTTGCACTTTGGTATTCTCATCTTGGTCATGCCTCATCCACTCGGGTACAACAGTTAGCTTCTAAAGGTCTATTGGGTTCTGTGTCCAAAGATAATTTTGATTGTACTTTATACCAGTTGGATCTTTCCAATGAAATCTCGTTCTGAAATCTTACCAATATACAGTAACTTTGCAAAAATGGTTGAAACACAATTATCCAAACATATCAAAACTTTTCGATCTGATAATGCTCTTGAATATACTTAAAATTATTTTCAAGCTCTGTTACACTCCTATGGCATTGTACATCATCTCACCTATCTAGGAACCTCTCAACAAAATGGTCGAGTCGAAAGAAAACTTTGTCATATTCTTGACATTGTTCGTGCTTTTCTTCTTTCTACCAAAGTTCCTGCCCCATTTTGGGGTGAAGCCGCTCTTCATGTTGTTCATGCCATTAATCGCATTCCAAGCGTTGTCATTCATAATCAGACTCCATATGAGCGCCTTTTGGGTCATCTCCTGACTATCATTACCTTCGCTTATTCAGATCTGTTTGTTTCATTCTTCTTTAGCCTTATGAACACAACAAACTTGAGCCTCGATCTAGACTTTGTTGTTTTCTTGGTTATGGTGAAACTCAAAAAGGGTATCGATGTTATGATCTTGTCTCACATCTTCTTCGTGTTTCCCGTAATGTTGTCTTTTGGGAACACCGCTTATTTGTTGAACTTTCTCACTTTTGTTCTTCCCTAACTAATTCAAATGTTTTAGAAATCTTTCCAAATGAGTCTCATGTTCCTTCTATAGATACTCCTAATCCATCTTTGGACTTCACTATTCAATCTTCAGATATTTTTGATGATTCTCCTAGACAGGTTGATAACGAGCTACCCCACCTTGAACATAGGTCACATGCTCCTACTCCGCCTGAAGATCCTCCACAAGACATTCCACCTCGCCACTCAACCCGGGTAAGATCTATTCCTACACATTTACTTGACTATCATTGTTACACTGCCTTTGCTACACTTCATGAACCTCACACTTATCGTGAGGCATCTATTAACCCTTCTTGGCAGATTGCAATGAAAGAAGAAATTAATGCATTAACCAAAAACCATACTTGGGATCTTGTTACTCTCCCTCCTAGTCAGTCTATAGTTGGTAGTAAGTGGATCTATAAGATCAAGACTCGTTCTGATAGGTCCATCGATCGCTACAAGGCTCGTCTTGTAGCAAGAGGTTTTACACAAGAGTATGGGATTGATTATGAAGAGACTTTTGCTCTAGTTGCCCGTATTTCCATTGTTCGTACCCTTTTAGTTGTTGTCGCTGCTAGAAAATGGGACCTTTTCAGATGGATGTTAAAAATGCATTCCTTAATGGGGATCTGTATGAAGAAGTCTAAATGCATCCTCTTCCTGGTCTTTCTGTTGAAACAAATAAGGTTTGTCGCCTTTAACGTGCACTTTATGGCCTTAAACAAGCTCCACGAGCATGGTTTGCCAAGTTCAGCTCCACCATCCTTCGCTTGGGTTACACTTCCAGTCCTTATGATTCTGCCTTATTTCTTCGTCGCAATGATAAAGGCACTATTTTGCTTCTTCTATATGTGAATGATATGATCATAACTGGTGATGACCTCAGTGGCATTAAAGAACTCAAGGATTTTCTTAGTCAGCAGTTTGAGATGAAAGACCTTGGACATCTAAGCTATTTCTTGGGTCTTGAGATCACTCGTTCCACAGATGGTCTTTATATTACTCAAGCTAAGTATGCATCTGACCTTTTATCTCAAGATGGACTCACTGACAGCAAGACTGTTGACACTCTAGTTGAACTTAATGTGCATCTAACACCATCGGAGGGGCAACCATTGTCTAATCCCTCTTTTTACAGACGATTGGTTGGCAGCCTGGTTTATCTTACAGTTACTCGTCCAGACATTTCTTATGTTGTTCATCAGGTGAGCCAGTATCTGTCTGCTCCACGATCGACTCATTATGCTGTTGTTCTACGTATTATACGATACTTGAAAGGCACTATCGTCCATGGCCTTTTCTACTCAGTTGAGTCTCCTTTAGTACTTCGTGCATTCTCTGATGCTAATTGGGTAGGAGATCCCACTGATCGCAGGTCCACTACAGGTTATTGCTTTCTCCTTGGTTCTTTTTTGATTTCTTGGCGAAGTAAGAAACAAACCTTCGTGGCTCGCTCCAGTACTGAAGCAGAATATCGTGTTCTTTCTGATACCATATCTGAGCTCCTTTGGCTACGATGGCTCCTTAAGAATTTGGGTATGTCCACATCTTCTACAACTCCCATTTATTGTGATAATCAGAGTGTCATTCATATTGCTCACAACGATGTCTTCCATGAACGGACTAAACATATCAAGATTGATTGTCACTTTATTCGCTCTCATCTTGTCCATGGTGCTCTCAAGCTTTTCCATGTTTCCTCCAACGATCAACTTGCAAATATTTTCACTAAGACACTTCCCAAAGGACGCACTCGTAATTTGGTTGACAACCTCAAGTTGGTCTCACATCCACCTTGGGTTTGATGGGGGTTGTTAATGTATATCTAGTAACATATTAATGTATATATATATATATATATGCTAATGTATATCTATTTACTTTAGACATATCTATATCTAGTTACTTTAGACATATGTATATATAGTTACTTTAGACATATTTATATCTAGTTACTTTAGACATATCTAGTTTACTTGTAACTTCTATACAAAGGCATCATGTATATTCATTTAATCACAAAATAGAATACAATCATTAAGTATTTTTAACAAAAATAAAACAGTTTTGTTCACTTTAACTATTGGAATTAAAAAAAATTAATATTATTATTTTTAAATAAAATTTAAGGTTTTGAGAATTAAAATTTGAGTTTAGGGTTATATTTGTGGGTTAAGATTTAGAGTTAAAATTACTCTTGTTTTAATAATCAATTTCATTATATTCGTATTTTTCAACCCTATTAAATATAAAATTAGAATGAATAAAATGAAATAAATATAGAATTATAGTTTACTCCAAATCAATTAAATGGTTAAATGTGAAATAAAATAATTTGTTATTAAATTTAAAAATGATATGTAGAATGCAAATAACATATTATTATATTATTTTTTGGTAGTTAAATAATTAAAATAAAAATGGTTAATTTTATGAAATAATTTTTAATTAAAACAAGAGTAATTAGGAGATTGATGGGTTTGTGAGTGTGATCCCGATTCCACCTGATGACGATATTTTCTCCATCGGTAAAAAAATGGAATTTGTTTGAAATTACGTACCTCAACGAGAAAAATTTACAATACTAATAGAGATTGAACTTTTTTTAGTGATAAGTGAGATTGAAATCAAATTGGAACAATAGATCCGTAGAATTGTGCAAGAGACCTCACAAGTTGATTGAGAATTAGTAATAAAATTAAGTAGCAATATTATCGTATCATTTTTAAGAGATAAATAACATCAAGTTTATATACTTATTTTTTATAAAAATGTTTAATTTTATTGTTATTAAAAAATGATCAAATCAATTTTTTTTTATTATTATTTTTTTTTTTCAATTACATTAAATAGAGATTGTTTTAAGATAATAAATTGTAATTGAAAAAAATATAAAAATTAAATAAAAATAAAAGGCAAAAAATATAAAAATATTATTATTTATTTTTATGCCGTCAATTTTTTATTATAATATAAAAATAAATGTATAATCTACTTACTACCAACTATTTAAAATGACAATTATTTATGTTATTTAAGATAAATAATTTTCTATAAAAAAAGATAAATAATTATAATCTATATACTTTTTAATATTTTAGCTATGAATATTTTATTACATAATTATGCTACTTAATCTATGAAAAATTAAGGATTAAAATAATTAACTAAAAAAAATAATTGATTATATTACTTAAGATAACTTACCTTGTATAAAAAAATAATTGATCTAGATAATTGTTAATATTTTAGTTATTAATAAATTAATTTATATTATTTAGTTGATAAAAAAACTTATGATAATTAGAAAAAAAATGATAATTTTATGTTGTTTAATATATATAATCTTGTATAAAAAAATATAAAAAATATAATTTAGATAATTATTAATATTTTTATTATTTAATTGATAAAATATAAATCTTAATTAAATTAAATAATAACTAAGGGTAATAGTAGTAATTACATTAAAATTTTAGCTAAAATTTTATAATACCTGATTTAGATTTATATATACATTATTATTTTATTCTATTTTTATAAAAAGTAACTTATATTTTTTTTTCTTTTTTAACCTCAAACAATATTTTGATATGATTCAAACATAAAACTTAAAACGGGAAAAAGATTTATCGTAAAACTACTAAACAAATCAAATATTTTTGTTTTTTTGATTTTTTTTCTATCAAACAATACCTATAGCAAGATTACTATATCAAATCTTTTATTATCTTTTTAGAAAATAATTTAGGAATAATTTTTGGTATAAGGTTTTTGAGGAATATTAATGACAATAATTTGCATTCACATTAATAATAGTGTGGCATGACCAAAAAAATTGAAAAGAAAAAATTTATTCATATTTTAACAATTTTGCAACATATCACATCATTTTTTTTAAGATACTTTTAATGCTTTAACTATTTACCTCACTCTTATAATCAAGAGGTAAAGCCATTATACCAAACCATAAGTATACGAATGTATATGCAAGTTTGTGTTAATTTAGCATTTTTCAAAGTTTTTTTAATTGTATTAATGAAAATGTGTATAGACTTAAGGAGGTTGGCTCACTGCTAATGGCTAGGGTGTTAATTGTACCATTTTGTGTACTTACTTGGTATTTAGACAAATTTACATATTTTTTAATTTTATAAAAAGTTCAATTATTTTGAACAATAATTTATTTATAATGTTAATAAAACAAAAATCATCCCAAAAAATTAATAGTTAATTCTAATCAAAATATAATTTTTATTTTCTGAATTATAACCCAAAGTTTCGTACCTAATTGAAACCACCCAATCTCAAGTAAGAGTTTAGTTTCTTTATGCATATTTTGTTTTTGATTAAAGATTTATGTATGAATAATTTGAGCCCTTTTTATATATTTAAGGTGAGATTTTTTTATTTTATTTTTTTCCTGAAGAAGAAAAAAATATCAAGCCTTTTCAAAGGCATTGGCTTAATAAAAACCATTTCTTATGCAGAGGTCTATGTTAAAAAAAAATATTTCTTGTAAACAAAATTTCAATCACAACATTACAAAAGAAATGCAAATCCCACAGCTAGCCTTCACTTCACAAACACACAAATAGGTTGGCGTTTCTGAACTAACAAACAAAACCAGTTAGGCCTGAATTCAAATTCTATTTCACATCTTTTTGATAAAAACAAACATCATATATATTGCTTTATCATCAGTACAGTTTTGTATGCATATGAAAGATGTGAGAATTATTCAAATAAAACAATATTTAAAAAAAAAGAACTAATAAAAAAGGGAATTCAGATACAAATTACAATATGCTTTTTTGTTTTTTAATTTTATCCTGTTTAAACCTTGTTTGAAATGAAAATAGAAAGCATTTCTTTAAATTTAAACCTTTAAAATATGAGTATAATAAATTACCTAATATTTTATAGTAAACCAAAATAAAAATAGTAATAACCTTTTATTTGATTAATACAAACCATAAGTTGAAGTTGACGTTTTGAGAAGAGAATGTGGGAATTAAAAAGTAAATAATAAAAAAAATTGTAATTATATTATCACAATTATTTTTGTTATTTACACAACAAAAATAAATAAATTATCTATTTTATTTCTATAATTAATTATATTTTAATGTTATTATTATTAAATAAAATTATTTTAACAATATATCAATATTACTATCCTAAAATAATGATAAGGATAATGCCCGATATACAGAGCAAAATAATGTGTTTTCATGAGTTGTAAGATTAAGAACGTGGTTTGACCGCCAAAACATGACTAATAAACTAATAAAGGGATAATTTGCAAGTAGTTTTCACGTTCATTGGCACAATAGAATGAGTGCCTTGCATGAGCCATAAGACACTCATAATCTTCTCAATTTTTATAATAATATAAAGTAGCATTACTTTATTTATTTTTAATGTTTATTTTTTGAAAATGTTTTATTTCCAACTTACAAATTATTACCTTAACCATCGTAATTTATGTTTTAATTTCTATACAATAAGTTATTTATGTTAATATTAATGTTAATATTAAAATTATTTCAATAAAACAATTCGCTTCAAATTGATACATGCATTACAAAAATGACAGACTTAAATTGATACATGCATTACAAAGAACCATAAAAAGAATGCTGGCTATGTAATTACATTATTACTTATCTCTGAAAGATCCATTAACCCATATTTCCAATTCATTTCAATTCAAAATAAGCAACAATGATGGATTTTTATCCAAAGAAAAGAAAAAAAATAAAAATAAAGAGCAACAATAATGGATTACTAATAATACTCGTGACAAAACAGTCAATTAAGGAGTTCATTTGAGCGAGATGCTACAGATGCTATCCAATCTCATGGATTGAAAAACTTAGATCACTTAAAACACCCAAATGCATGCAGAGGATGATATTATACTAATTACCAGCAGTGCTGACCTCAACAAGAAATTGCCCGGTTGATGGCCAACTTAGCCCACTCTGCAGATTCCTTAATCAAATGGTCATCTGATGACAAACATTCTTTCAAAAAATCTTTGCTTGACATCGATTGCTGAATCAAGGGGCCAGCATTGCTGCGGAGTGTATCAGCAAGGTCTCCAAGCACCCCAATTGCAGTCTTACTCACCAGATCATCCCTAGAAGCAAATCAAAGATCATGAAATAGCGGTTAGAATTGAATAATAAGCAGCTAGCAGTAATTAAAATTTGATTATAAGAAATAAGCAATATATAAACATATACATATACATACACGCATGTGCACAAACACAAATAAATATATAGATATTCTAGTAGAGCTTACATGTCTTTCCCCATGTATAAACTATCCAAGAACTGCAAAATATGAGAAGCATAAGGCAACAATAGTTGACTCTTAGCAGATCCCTTAAATCCTTGAAAGATCCCAGAGTAGGCCTCCAAAATTCCATTTCGCAGGGTATTAGTATAATCTGACATATCATCATCAGCACCTGATATATGGATAGATAGCTCTGCAGCACTCTGAAGCATGGGCATAGCATGTGCTAAGTACTTCTCGAAGTTATCTCCAACCGCCAATGCAATGTCACCAAAACAGGAAAAGATGGGTGGCTTTACAGATCTATGTAAATGGTTGCTTGATAAATTTTTAAGCAGTTGGGTCATTATCCCATCACAATAAGGGAATATTTTATCTTCCAATGCCCTGCAAGTGTCCCCCACTACTCCAACAGCAATGGCACAAACCTGGTAATCCTCAAAATTCTGTAGACACATTTCCAGATACTTGTAAAACTCTTGCATGTAATTTGCAAAATCAGAACCTGTTGAATAGGCAAGGGCTCCAATGGCAAGCATTGCCTCTTCATGGGCTGTGGCACTTTTGGAAGCAAATACTCTCAAAAACAGGACCATCATTTGGTCAGCATATTGCAAAAACACTTGCTTTGTAGATTCAGATGAACCAAGCTTCTGTGTAATAACTTGCAAGCAACCACATAAAAGTCCCTGTAATTCATTCTGTTTCTCCCTCTCTTCCGACGAAATATTCTGTGCCTCAAGAGTCTGATGGAGCTCCATCATAATGACAGGAACTAATTGCATCACCATTGGAGCTGTCTCATCAGTGGAGCATCTGACAGCTTCATTTAAAGTCTCATAGGCTGCTGTTCGGAGACGGGACTCTCCAGCATCTTCCCGGTGAGTGACATCAAGTAGAGCCTGAATAATGTTCTTGAAGTAGGGACCCAGTGGTGAGGACAATGGTCCAGCATCTTCATAACCCTGTGCCAGGAAATAGAGAGCACCACAGGCTTTCTCGGCAACATTGGGTGCATCTTTCATGCTTTGAATAAGAACTGTAATAATCTGTTGGCAATTTTCTTGGGTAATTATGGATCTATCCATAGTCGATCCATGCAAAAATTCAAACATTCTTCCGAGAGTCCACGCAGTTGTGTCCTTTACGTGGTTATTTGGATCTGTCGTCAGTGCATTAAGCATAAAGTTCAAAGCAACATTAACAAGAGGCATGAGCTTATCAGGGGATGGGCCCTCTAAAATGGAGCTAAATGCATAAGTGCCTGCCTCCCTTTGTCTCCAATCTGATTTTGTTATGTTCTCTTCAACAAATGGCATTACAAGTGAAACAATGTCATCTCCGACTGTCCTTGCAACCAAACCCATGCATGTGCCTCCAGCCTTCGCAATGTTCCAATCTCCCTCATCCTGATCCTGATCCTCTTCCTGCCTGAGTAGAGTTTCTAATAACAGTGGGACAAGAACAGGGAGAGCCTGCTTTATGAAATAAAAGCAAGGAATGTTAGAATCCCCACTAAAATCATCCCCATATTCTTCTAAAATATCTATCTCCTCATCACAGATTGAACTCCAGAATTCAATCGCTTGAAGTGCAACAGGTTCCTCATCTTCCTTCACAGCTTTGGCTGTAATGTTGAAGATGTCACTCATATAAGGGGACAGCTTGTCATAATACGTTGATGATATGGCAACCAAGCACTCAAATGCAGCTTGTCGAATCTTAGGCTCAGGAGAAAGAGTAGCCTCGCAGACCACTCTCATAATGTAGTTGCGTTCTGCGTCATTGGAGAAATTTTCCTGAGCAAAGCCTAAAGCGTTACACAATGCTCTTGTGGCAGCAAACCTCACTTCATTACTGCTCTCAGAAGAGCTCATACCCTGAACTACAGCTGTGAGTATGCTATTCACCTGACCTTGATCTATCACATCAGGAGATACTTCCTCACAAATGTACCCAAGAGCATCAAGAGTTGCTAGTCTGGTATGCGCAGGAAGTTCATGATTATTAGTCAACAGAGCATCTATCAATTCAGGCCACTGTTTATGTGGTAACTCGATACCAGCAACCTTTGCAATGACTTGTGATGCAGTTGACCGAGCGTCAGAAGGAGAATAGAGGGTGTTTAACAAGCATGCTTTAATCTGGACCTTGACTGATGGGTCCAACACCAACCATCTTTGTACAAGTTCATGCTTCCTATGCTTTTCCTTGGCATCCGAGGCATTCTTGAGGATCAAACCAGCTAGCTGTCGACTCTCAACAGGCTTACCATCATCAGCCAACTCCCCTGCAAGAGAGAGCAAGAAAATTGGAAGATTTTGTTCCTGAAATTGTTTAAGATTGTCTTCTGCATGCTTGCGCACAGCACCATCCACTGATTGTGCATTTAAAAGAAATTGTGTGACCTCCAATGCCATTTGAGCCTGAAACAGCAAAATAAAAAAGTTGGTAAGAATCATAAAGGCCGCACATCTGAATGTAATTAATCCTCATTTCACAAATAGGATCTCAAACATCAACTAAAAAAACCAGCTTCATTAATTAACAATACGAATCCTGAGGGGAAAGCAACAAAAGTTTAAAGATTCAGAGTCAACTAGAACTGGCAAAAAAAAAAATAACTCACTCTATTAAATACCTTTCAATTCCTAACATGAATCACAAAACATGTTAAACTGTAAGAGTCAATATCTACGGTTTTGACAAGCCTTAATTTTTCACACAATTCATATTACACAAAAAACCCATATGCAGCAAAGTTGAAATCTAACCACAAAACTAACTTCAAAATCAACCTTATTCTAAACTGAAGTGAATGCTACAATACATCGGAGGTAACACACTTAAAAAAATTATAAATTTCGTGGAGTCCACAAGCACCATGGAATTTTTTTTATAAATTTTGTAGAGTCCACAAGCACCATGGACTGCCTAATCCCAAAAGGGCTCATCATTTTTATAAACTCCACCGTAATATTATCTATTTTCAATGTGTGATTTTACATCTAATGATACCTCTTATGATTGGTGGGTGTTCTAAATAAAAAGATGATATAGGATGATTAATCTGTATGTTTACAGCCAGATGAGACCCACTCCATGTGGCACGAGATTACCCGCTTTGTGGTCCACTCCATGTGGCACGAGATTACCCGCTTTGTAGTTCACTCCATGTGGCACGAGATTACCCACTTTGTGGTCCATAATTACAAGTTCAGCGAGTCCACGACCATGACTAGACAATTTAATGAGACCTCACGGCTTTTCTTTTAAAGAGAAACCCAAAGAAGAATCATGTCATTTAGAGAGTATTCACCCTTTATAAGCACGTTACTACTTAACTTTCTAAACAATGTGAGACATGTGCAGGCATATTGTATCATACACCCCCAATTTAGAAATCTTGCGTCTTCGTAAGAAGGCAAGCCCACATGGCCCAATAGAGTCATGGCTCTGAAACCAAATGATGCAGGACAATTAATCCTTATGCTCACAACGAAACGAAACCCATTCCACGTGACACGAGATTGTTCGCTTTAGTCCATAACTGCAAGTGCAGCAGACCCACGGCTATGACTTAACAGTTTAGCAAGACCCCACGGTTTTGTTTCTAAGGAGAAACTCCAAAATATATCATAACATTTAGAGAGTACTCACCCCTTATAAACACATCATCACTTAACTTCCTAAGCAATGTAGGACATGTGCAGGCACATTGCATCAAAAGGTATTTTTAAATAAACTTAAATGGTTGAGGTTGATTAAAATAAATCCATAATTAGAAAAAGTAGGTGTAAGTTACATACAAAGTACGGTAGAATGGCCTTTAAAACAAATTAAAAAGAGAATTTTTTTTAGTTGATAGAAACTAACTATAATGAAAATCTATCCCATTCAACCACTTGGTGGATGGAACTACTGGTGCAATTTAATATGATAAGCAAATTATAAAACGAAGCAAAACACTTCTAGAGATTTCAAAGAGTATAAATGGAGTAGTTGCCTCAGTTATAAGCTGAAGAAGATGAATTTCTTGGTCAAACCAAACCCAGTCAATTCATTAAAAAAGATTAATTCTCAAGAAGAGAATACAAAAAATATTCATCTGCCTTGCAATGAGAAAACCATGCCTAACTTATGGTTCCGGTTGTTACTCAACTACCATTGTTCGAAATAACAGTCTTGGCCAGCTAAGAACAAACAAAACATAGCAAAAGTAATAAACGAGAAAATATTAGACTCAACTACAAAACAAAACTAATACAACATGGAGACCTTAATTTTTTTTAAACACACGGAGACCATATTAACTACATAATTAATATCCTCTGTTTTTATATGACTCAATTATTTGCGTTGGTTCACTTTTAACTCTTCTTAAAAAAACACATTTTTTTAAGTTATATGTAAAAGAAAAAAAACAACGTGCAACATACTTTTGAACATGCAAAAATCATATGTTTTTATATTATTTAAAAAACATATGTGCACTGTGTGTAGGGATTAAAAATAAAACTTCACTTCGAAGAAGGTGACGTTATGCAATTAAATTTAATTAATACTCTATGCTCCTAAATCAATATAAATGAAGAAATTTCGGCTTTCCCCCACCAACATTCTTTCTTGGATAAACACATTGCAAACAATTGCTCCCCACGGACTTGAGTAGCGAGCAATATGCTTTTAAACCATTTTAGATCAACATGAACTTTTACAGTTATAGCTAGCATAGAGTAACCGAATTGTGCATCAACAACACAGGCTGTTATCATTTACTCTTTGATTTGATTACTTATCGAACGAATTAGAGGAGGAAAAAAAAACACAAAGCACAGTATTCTTGGGGTCATAGAACTCGTTCCCAAATAATACTTATGAACCGAAAATTGAGGACTTAAATAATGTAATTTTATTCATTTTTCACACGATTTATTTACGACCAATTAGAGCAATCAAGAATAGTAGTAGCCAGTAGGAGGAGAAACAGTATGAAACTTATAAATTTGGAAAAAATAGACAAAAATCAAATAATTCATAAATCGGGTATCATAAAACAAAGATAAGGTCTATGAATCACAATCGAAGAACACCCACTGTCTGACAAGAAAAAAATGAAACTAAAAATTGAAAAATTTCTTACTCAGAGCTAGTTGATGAGTCGATTCAAGAAGAGAAAGATCTGATGATTGTATTGCAACAAAGAAATGAATAATTAAAGTAGAAAAAGTAGATGATGAAAGAGGAGCGTCAACTGAAACCCTAGCAGAGCAGAGAGCGGGAACAAATGTGAAGAGTAAATTTGAAAAGGAACCTTCGGTCTTGTTGTTTTTGAATATTTAAAAAAAACATCGGAATTCAGTAAGATCTTTTCACGCGAGACTTAGTGCGCGTGTAAGCGTGGAGATACCTAATTGACACCAAAGCAGTTATGGTAATAACCGAATTATATTAATTTTAATTAGGTTGTAGCAAAATATATGATAAATTTAAAAAAATTGATTGCGCGAAAAAATGGATTAATTTTGATCCGAAGTCAGATCGGATTCAGATTGAATTTTATTAATATGATCAAATTAAGATTTGGATTTTAATTAAAAATATTCAAATTTATACATGAAATCTAATCGAAATTCAAAACAATTTTCATTTTCATTTTTCATTGCTCAATATTCTATCTCTGTGTCTCAAACTCGACGACGATGATACAACACAACTCTCTCAAACTTATTTTATTTCTCAACTCAACGGCGACAATCTCGTTCCATTTTCTAACCTGACGCTAGCCACTATTTACCTTCCCAATTAATGTTCTTCAACGAAAATAGGTTAGATTTGTTTGATGGTTTTCTTTTTTTGATTTCATCCATGAATATATGTTGTTATTTAGAAACAGTAAAAGCTTTTCATGACCATTTTTCTTGCCATAGAATCAATAATATAAGTGAGTTACCTCGGTCTAGAACATGAATATTTTCTATAAGAGGTTGTTTTGGTCATCAAGCAAGCTAACTTATTTTTACTGGATTCTCTTTTTTCTTGTATTATGTGTGATTGTTGATTATTAGATTGGTACACTTCATATGATTACTTTGTTAGCCTAGTTTATAAACATCACAAAAGTTATCCGTAAACCTTAAGTCTTTCTACTCTATTAAATAATAACTTTGTTGTTAATTAGTATAGTAAGATTTATACCAAATATTCTTTTAAAATTCAACGTCTTTTGAACTTTGGATTTATTATGACTATAAAGTACACTAGGTGAGTAGATACTTTAAAACTACTCTTATTTTGGTGAAGGGGACATAGTCTTTGTCCTCAATTGATGCGCATTTAATCATATTGTTAATAAGTTTTAAGGACACTAAGTTAAAATTAGTAAAAAAAAATGCTATTAAAATTATTATCAAGTGCAAAACACACTATATTTATGCTAAATTTCTAATACTATTGGACTCAAGTCTCAATTTAAAAGCTAGACCGAATGTAAACCAATTGAAAACAAAGTCTAGTGTTTCCTAAAATACCCTTTAAACATATACGTGTATGTTAAGAAGGCCACATGCTTCTCAAATTTTTTTCCTCTAATTTTTATACGATTTAGTTATTCATATGATTTTACTTTTAATTTATTTTAAAAAAATGATTAAAATACTTATCTATTTCGATGTATTCATGATTTTTTTGTAGAGTAACACTTGTATTCCTTGCAACTAAATGTAATATTTTATTTTCATTTACGTGCATGTGAGGCCTATGTATAAATATTTTGTGGTTTTTATTTATTTTTGTTTAAAGAGAGATTCAAAAATTGATGGACATCTATAAACGTTTCCTCTAGATATAATAGTGAAGCATGGGCACATTTTAACATAGAAGAGGTTGGGAAATATTGCAAAACTATATGCAAATATTGTAAGAAACAATATAAGTATATGTCAAGTAAATCTATAACGTCAAATTTGCTTGCACACATTGTCATTGAATGTGATAAGTTTCCTAATATAGTGCTTAAGAAACAAAAAAAATTAACTTTCTCTAAGCAAGGAAGTCTTGTACCTCACACTTCTAATGAAGAATTTACAAAAGTGAATCTTAAACTTTTGTCAAGTTCCAAACCATAAAAGTGATATACTTAGTAGAGATATTGAAGCATGTTTGTTAGAATAGAGCATTGATAGGATATTTTGTATTATAGTTGACAATATAAGTTATAATGATAGTTTACTTACTTATTTGAAGAAATGTGTTAATGACTAGGATATTGTAATTTTAGAATCAAAACACTTACACATGCAATGTAGTGCATATATTTTGAATTTAATTGTTGAGTAGGGTTTGAAAGACTATAACATATCAATAAATAGGATTCGCAATGTTGTAGGATATGTAAGGGGATCACCAATTAGTCTTCATAAATTTAAGAGTGCTATTAAAATGGAAATCTCTCTACTCAAAAACTTATTTGCTTAGATGTTGCGACAAGATGAAATTTAACTTATTTTGATGTTGGATTATACAACATATTTTTAAAAGGTATTTGAGAGGTTAAAGATCACTGATTTGAGGTACTATTAAGAGTTTTGTTAAGGTGGAAATAAACAAGCTCTGACTACAATTGATTGGGATAGTGAAAGACATTTTGTCTAATTTTTGAATTTTTTTATGAAGTAATTTTAATGTTTTTTTGGATCTTTGTATGTGATTTCTCATTTCTTATTGGATAGTATTTGCTTTATTCATGGTCAACTTGATAGATGGAGTAAATGTGAGGATTACATTATGATGAAGATAATTAGTGAGATGAAGGTAAAGTTTGACAAATATTAGGAAGGAGTAGCTAAAATGAAGATGATGTTATTTGTGTTTGTTTTACTTGATCCTAGACACAAAGAGTGTTATTTAAATATATGTTTGTTAGAATTGTGTAACGAGGATGAGATTGAGGCATCAATGAGTTCAAAAATGATGAAAAAACTTTGGAAGATATGTATGAGGAGTATCGTAAAACTTATTTTCTTTTAAGCATAGAAGAATCTTCTCAACCTTTAGAAATGGGTACAAAAAGGTTTTAGTTTAGAAACAAATGCATTTAAACTATATGCTTCTTGTAAGAGAAAACATTTAAAATAAGTTCATACTATAGAAAAAAAAATATGAGGTGCAAAAACACTTGCAAGAAGCATTGGTTGATATGAATGATGAGAAATTTGATCTTTTAAGTTGGTAGAATGTTCATTTCTCAAGATTTAAGATTTTGTCTTTGATAGCTCAAGATGTATTGGCCATACAAGTATCTATTGCAACATTTGTATCTGCAATCTCCATTGGTAGTCGTACAATCAATCCATACAAGAGTTCCTTATCTTTTAAAACTGTGCAATCCTTGATTTGCACTCAAAATTGGATTTGTTCTTCTCCAATCATTGATATCCAAGAGTTACTTGATGAAATTAAAGCTCTAGAATCAGGTATATTACATAAAATTTTCAAATATATAGTTTTAATGTATATAGATTTATTTGTTATCATATTATGTGAAAATGAAAATGTTTTACATATTATTGTGTTTATTAGTTTATTACTAGCTTATTAATATTTCTAACTTTTGAATTTTTCATCAGATATTCTGAATGGTATTAGTGACTTAAACCTTGAATGATTAGTTCAAATAGTTTGTGTTACTTATTGTTCAGAGAGTAAAGCTTTAGAGTGAACAACACTTTAAAAGTTTTAGTTTATTCTAATGTAATTTAAACTTTAATATTTTTTAAGTTTTATATTAAAACTATGGATATTTGGAATTAAATTATGTAATTGATATTGAATATTTTTTGGATTATTTTTGTTGAATTATTTTTAATCATGTTGTTAGTTATGGTTGAATTTGTATGGATAATATTTTTATTTTAAATTTTTCTTTAATTTTATGTAATCTTTTATTTTATAGGTTGAAATTATGATTTTGATCTTATTTGATCTGATCAGCCCAATCAGATTTGTATTTATATTTGTTTAGATTAAAATTTACAATAAATCAGGTTCATATTAAATAATTCATAATTTATTTCGGATCGGATTCAGATTACCTTAAAATTGAAAATTTCAATTCTACTCGCAACTTTAATTTTAGTTATGTTAATAAGCATCGCAAAAAAATAATAAAAAGCAGCTAACAAAGTCCAAGAAAGAGAAACTCCTTCATTAAGTAAGATCTAATAGTGGCTGGTTGGTAAGTTATGAAATGCGGAGGTCAGGGAAAAAAGAATAAAAAGGGAGCGAAGAAAAAGAAAGCATTAGTTATAGGCGAGAGAGTTTGCAACAACACACAACCCATTCTCAAGAATTATTAGGATATGTGTCAAGAAAAATAAATGAGGAATTGAAATAGATGAATTAAATAGTTATATGTACAATTTTCGTAATTGTAATATCTTCTATCTTACGTAGTTATAATTAAGTGTATATTTATTATTTTATTATAATATTAACCTCATAAAAATTTATTTAAATATTTAGTTTATTTATTCATTATGTTATTTAAATAATTAAAAACAGAGTTTAGATTAAACGGTCATATGTATGAATTGAAATTTGAAATTTGAATTTTTTTTTATTTTAACTTTTTTACCAAATCATACTTGGGAAGAAAATGCAATACTGAGTACATATTAGTGATATTGAATTTTGGACTTGATTCAAATGAGTCGTATACGAACGTACCAAATCCACCAAAAGTCCAAAATAAAGACTTGCTTTAAACATATGAGTTTATAAATTATGGTTCTTCTTAGTACCATAACTTTTTCTGTTGGTAGAATTATTGAATTCAAAGTACATAAAGCCCTCAATCAAAAAATCCACGGGGTATTCTACAAACACCAATACTAATGGGATTGGTTATAATTATTCTACAAATGGTAAAAAAAAAAATCAATTAGAAAATTCTCTAATAAAAACACGACAACCAATGATTTGATAATATACCAGGATAATACATAAAACTAACAAAAGATCATAAATAATAAGGAATAGTTTCTAAACGCACGATTTTATTCTATAATAAAACATTAATTTATAAAATTATCCGTACTACACTAACACTTGTACAACCTATTTTGACAAAATAAATTTGTACCTTAAATCTACACTATTTTATGTCCTTAACTCATATAATCAGAGCCGTCCAACTCTTCTATCTTTCCACTTTTTCTGAGTCAACGATGCGAGTGAAGTGGGTTATAAGATACCAATAACACTAGCTCATGAAAGTATCTTCCTTTTACTCAATTTCTTTTGATCAAGGCTCAAATTGTTTTTCAGACACTCGGGCTAGTAACAACAGACAAACTGAGGAACAAATTATAATTACCTAACTTAATAAGAAAGCATCGTTACATCATCTAGAATCGCAAGATGGTCCGCAGCGTATCGCAAAGATTTTGAATGGTCTGTTGCTCTTGTGTTACTTGCAATTCCTGGAGTGGCATATCTTCATAGCACCTGAAGCAATCACATGTCAGAGTGAAAGTTAAGCAACATTGATGGACTAAAGCACAAGCAGAAAATAGGCATTCTACATTTAGAGGTAATGTAAATTATTGTACATGGTTATGCTTGTGAATCTAACATATATACATGGCACAACGCCTACACATAATTGCCTAGAGGTCAGAGACTGATTAATTTTCAGATTTTGGGACAAAAATGTAAAACCTAATGTTACCAGAAATTTTTCAAGCAAGTGTTCTTTAACTCACATTTTGTGGTAAGATAGAGCCTGTGCCAGATTCAGAAGAGTTGAACTTGAGGTAAGCCTTTGGTAAACACTTGAGGGTAGGGGCATCTGCGGCATTTCATGAACAATAAATATATGTAAGACATGCACAGAGGAGCACATGAAGACACAAAGAGGGAGAGGAGTGACCTCATTTTGTCCTCTTCTACCCTTTTTGGACTGTCCATCACCAGAAAAAAGATCCTGAAGTGCTTCACTAGATATGGATCCGTCACTGTTTGGCTGCACTGCTCCCAGTACATTGTCCGATAACAGAGCAATAGGAGATATATCTGTTGCCCTCAAAAATGGAATAGGCACTGTATTGCCAGCAGCATATATTGACCAAAGCTGGGATGACAATAAGAGTAGCAATCAAAACCTAAAATCCGTCCAAATTACAAGCATATTGTATGATTATATTGAGAAAGAGAAATACCTAACTGAGAAATAATTGGGAAAAACAGCTAGGATAAGAATAAAAAAATTGAGTCTTGTTAGTTCTTAAATTCGTGAGAAATATCCCATTTTAAATTTAAAATCCATTCTACATGTACACAAACACAATGCAAAGTAATATTAAACAAGAGTCAGAAAGTCCTGCCTTAGTTGCCCCAACAACAAATTGCAGGACACAAGACACATTATCAATCATTAGTATGCATGATCTTCAGAACAGAACTACCTTGTCTTGCGCTGCAAAAGATATTTTCCCAACAGTTTCCTTCTTCAGTGGGCCCCAGTGGACACTACCAGTGCCAACCTGGACTCTGGATGGACTTTTTGTTTCGAGACTGTTCTTGGAATGAATAAGTGGTGAAGAAGCAGATGCCTGTAAGGTCTGCATATGCTTTGATTCATTAACTATGTTGTTATTTTCAGCAAGACCACTAGCATTCTCCATCCTGAGAGAATAACACACTCACTCAGTGTCCCTAAAGATAATTTTTTTTTCAAAGTATTTAAAAGAATCATTAACTGAGTTCAAACAAATTTTAAACACTATTTATTAAGAGAGGACATATCAAATTAGTAATGACAGAAAAATTGAACGAGAAAATACCTGGAATTGGTGGATTTACCTCCTGCTTGTGTAGTGGAAGGGATTCCATGAAATGAACAAGTAGGTGATGGTTCCTCAACATTGGATAGATGTCTTTCAGTGACTAACTCATCCTTCTCACCACTATCACGAACTATTACTGTGCCAAAATAATCTGCAATTTGGTATTATAAGATTATATTCCCCTGAGCTACAACAAATCTACAGGAGTAAATTGTTACGTATTCCTTAATTTGCAATGGGGCATGAACGGATAATAGCCTTGGCATGTATCAGTCTTGAATTGAAAACTATCGTTATCAATTCCTGAACTTGGAAACTTATACTCCTCATTATTCCAAACAGAGGGCAATGTGTTACGTTTATTTTAGAAGTCAAGGTTCAAATATGTAAACGTACATGGTTTACAGTGACTGAGACCCACTCACATCTCACATTTCGGATGATATTATGCCACTAACATTTTCAAGTTACTGATCAGACCACTTCTTAGAAAATAACATTCAGATGCAAGCATAAAATTCATACCTTCCCCAGCCTGCTCTGCATCATCTGAAATGTGCTGCTTACTTGAGGTGGTAGATGGCCTTTGAAGCCCAATATCGTTAGACCCGGATGGAATAGTACCTCCATAATCATGAAATACTTTAGGGGCTACCAGAGTCTGCTTCAGAACATAAACTTCAACAAAAAAAAAACTAATTTTTTTTTGGAGGGGACTTGCAAAGTGAGAAATTAAAAGTTCATACACTATCTCCAGGAACAGCTGGAGCAAGACTTTCCACCTCCAAAGCCTCTGCGGCCCTAATTTTCTTGGCCTTTTCAATCTTTGGCACCATAGCTGAGGGTCCACATTTGCATTTTTCAATAAATTTATGCTGCATTTACAATGCAATCAAAATAGCTTAAAGGCAGAAGTACAGAAGGTACAAATCTGTGCATGCATAAGCTTTGTACACCAGCGTATACATAAGACATACCTTCAGCATCTCAGCTGCAATGGGGCGTACACGGGGCTCTTTCGTTAGACATTTTGCAACAAAATCATGAAACACCAGGGACCTATAAAAGAAGACAATGTGAAATTTAGTACATGAAATAGACATTGTATTATTTGAGCTTAAGGTGTTACTGTTGATAGCAGAAAGGTTCATTGGACATTTTTGGCCATAATGAATGTGGAACACCATTTCAGTTCTATAAGTTAAAATAGAAACGCCATTTTCAATTGTAATTTTTCACCAAGAAGCAGTTACCAATGTTATGTAACATAACATCATTCAGTTTACACGTTCTATAGTATAGCCCCATTTAATCTTGAACAAATCACAAAATAAAAGCTAGATACTTTATCAAGGTTGGTCAGGCTTGCAGCAAATACCAAACCGTATAAAGTGCAAAAAATAATACTATATATATAGTCTACCATCTATGATAAATCAGAATCCAAACAAATAAGTAGGTAAGTGACTCAGTTAGAAGTTGTAAAAACTAATCACTAGTCCAGAACAGCTGAATGTACAGAGAAGAAACCCTCAGAGCAAAAAAAGTATAAACAAAAAACCAAAAATGAAAAAAATCCAATAATCAAAAGAAAAAAAAAATTCTTCTCTACAACAGAGATTTTGTTTTGAACATATTATTCATCTTTGTATCTTTTCTCAGAGATCATTAGCTACTCATGTATCATTGTAGATTACACAGCAAGTCATTAACATTGGTTATGTACGTTGGTGTACCCTCTTTGGGTATTACTATTAATCAATATTGTAGCATTAAAGTCAGCATCCCACTACCACTAGGGCACAGGTACATATTCATATGTATGTCACCAGAAAGACATTCAAACCTACCCAAAGTGAATAACATTTTTCCTCTAGTGAGTCACCATTCTTGACAATTGTTCAAGAAAGATATTGAAGGCTAAGAATAAAAAACAAACCATTTTTCTTTATCCTCAAGCATTGGAGCCGGCTCAATGGATATCATGAACAAAACCTATTATTGACAATAAATATGTTATTTAAGAGACTAAAAAGAGGAAAAAAAGAGAAATATTCAGGATACATGCCGACATTCAAGTAAGGAAATACATGTAGATGGTCAACATATGGATACTGCAAATTTTTCCTTCTTGGAATCAAGATTGCATTAATGCTAAGCAAAAACAAATTTTGTTTATACTCCATTTTCTTTTCTTTAGATGAATAGCATACAATCATGCACATCAAAATAAGTGCAATAAAAATTAGTTATCCCCAGCCTTTTCTTCATGTTATGACAAACAAAGTCACAAACAAGAAAGGGGTCGGTAACACTTAAAAGTACCCCCCCTCCCCCACAAAAAAAAAACTAACTTATAACATGGTTAGCATATTCAAGAATAGAAGTATGTGTTTTACTTGCATTCCCACATCAGCTATTTAGAGCTGAACCTAAATATCCATCTGAACCATTTTTCCCAACAGCACTGAAGCTAACAACAACAAAACTAACATAATGGAAAGTAGACAAGTATTTGCAATAAAAATGATTGTTCATTAGAAGAAAAAAATCATGAAAATGAATTGATCCAGTTATTAAAAAATAAAAATAAAACAGACATAGAAGCTAAGGTTGTGCCACACACGGATCATATTGTTACATTTAATCCCACACCACACAACTTTTGTACTCAAAGCATGGAATGAGAGAGAGAACAAAAATGAAGAACCAAGTCCGAAAAATTCCCTCATATCTGTCGATGATATTCAGTAATTAGTAAGCCACACATCGATGATATTCAGTAATTACATTTATGTCACAAAAGACATAAAGAGAATAAAACATATTTGATAAATTATGTCACATGAATAAATCCATTCATTAACTTCCCATGGACATCATAGTGACCAACATACTGAAGAGAAACCACGAGTGTAAAAGTCATAACGATGCAAAAACATATTTTAAAATAAAAACTAGAACAAACCCTCATTGGATGCACCGCTGATCTTGGAGGAAGTCCCTGAAGACAATGAGGAAAATAGACACTGTCAAGAATGATCACTAAGGAACACTTCATTTCACGTTCAAAGTTTCAATGAATATGAAAAAAATAGCTCTTGTTAGAAGCAGCCATTTTTTTCTCACCAGCGCTGGTGCTACTTATTTATTACAATTTTTTCCCCTTGTTTACAGGAAGAGAAACCAGATGAAAACAAAACTTTTCCTTCACTCGTGATAAAACCAGTAACAAGCTCATATTCAACTAACTCAAACCAGATTATTTACCGACTCTTAATACCACTATAGCAATAACAGAAACTGGGACTAGAACTGATATAAGAAAATCTTCTTTACCCACAACCCCATCTTGACGTAAGAACAAAAAAGAAAAAAAAAGAACATAACGGAAAAAGATGCACTACGTACAGGGCAAAAGGATAGCTATAACATACAGCTTAAAACCACCAAAAAGCTCTGTAGCATTCAAATTGCCAGAATGGAAAATTAACACAATATTTACCTCTGCCATTTCAATTGCAGACACACCAAGAGCCCATACATCAACCTGCAGAACGAAATGAAAACATAGAATTACCTGACTACTATTTTGAGACAATAGAAACAGACTTAAAACCTCCAGAATAAACATTTCAAGTGCCATACTTCCAAGTTTTGATGTT
Organism: Hippophae tibetana; assembly: GCA_037013495.1. Classification (NCBI taxonomy): domain Eukaryota; kingdom Viridiplantae; phylum Streptophyta; class Magnoliopsida; order Rosales; family Elaeagnaceae; genus Hippophae; species Hippophae tibetana. The sequence goes on from CM072803.1 coordinate 14,073,348, forward strand.
TGGATATGCAAAGGAACGTTTTTCAATTTGTTACCACTAGCATCAAAATCTGTAAGAGAAGTTTCTTTTTCTTCTCTCTCTCTCTCTCTCTCTCTATTCAGCAGAGGATTCTCTAGCCTCTATGGATCATTCATACAATCATACTGATAATACATTTAACTTATGGTTGATTATTAATACATCTATGGACCAAGCAAAGGATAATTCGAGAATAATCATATTCCATTTAATTGGTCAATGTGTCTGTTTCTTAATTAATTGTCTTGTATTCTACGTAAAACTATCTTGGTAGAGGATTTCATTAGTTCTATTTCAAGTTTGCTCAGACACACTTTTAATGAGTTATAATGAAATCGAAATTATATCTTTTAGATGACCCCATGTTAGTTAAAAATAAAATTTGACCGCTTTCACTTGTCTTTTTATAAAATATGACTAATATTTTCATGTTTCATTCAAGATTAAAAAAATTGGATGTCCAACTTTGACTACAAATAGTGTAAGTAGTCTAACTTTGCCTATTTCCCTATCTTTTACTAAGCAGTTTCCTGTAGCAACCTGGGGGATCACTGAGCCTATATGTGTGTTGCGGGATATTTTTCATAGGTAAATACTATACACCTCCTCCTCCAGGTTTGCTTAATTAATAGGGCACCATATATCCTGAGTTTAGGGTAAATATTAAAGACAACTAAATCTATTACGTCTTTAACACATCCAGTTGAGACCAAAGAGTGACAGAACAGGTGAGAGAAAAAATTAAAATAATAACAGAAATAATACAATAATGCCTATAACATTAAGAGACGGAATGAAACACTATTTTAGCAAACCCAGAGAAGGAGGTATATGGTATTTTCCATAACTCTCCCCTTTTCCCTCCGTGAGTGAGTTTTTTTCTATTAATTCCTCAAGAGTCAAACATCTTAAATCTCCATCGATTAACAATGTTATGCAACGAAAGGCAATTAAAGATGAGAAAAAAGACTTAGATCATCATGCAATTGTTTCAGAACAATTTCCTCTACCACGTCACTTATGGTCAGAAGTTTCCTTTGCGACATTTTCTTCTTTTGCTATTTATCTTTTTAATTCAACTTTCTAAGATATAAAAACAAAAATATAAAGAAACTTTTATTATTTTTTAATCATCAAAATTATAAAAGTGCAAAAATTATTCTTTTTGTTAATTTTTATTCATATTTTTTAAAACTTGTACTTGAGATATCAAAGAATTACAATAATATCATAAGGCTTTCAGTTCACTTTTGGAAGTACAATATTTAAGCAAAAACCTCAAAGGCGTTTATGATATTTAAACTTCTATTTTTGCTACAATAACCTGCTTTTCATATAGAAATTAGAAATCCAACCCACCCTCACCAAATTCATGAAACACTAGACATGAAAAAGGTAATTCTCTTAAATTAATAAATTTAAAAATATGATAATAGTCACTGCTTCACTAAAATCATTCTAAAACCGTTTTCACCAGAAAGTAATATGATTGATCATCAAAATTGCTGAGTTTATTTTAGTGCTACATTATATGATGAAATATAGTCAGCATCCATTTTGCTGATCCTCAGAATTCACACATAGTGATGGTGCATCACCGATCACCAATTTGTGTAGTTTCTCAAAAACAATAATAGATCATTTTTAAAATGTAATTTAGAATACAAGAGATAAATGGACTCACAATGCAAGCAAATCATGTACTTAAAAAAAGATTATATGGAGGGAAATGTGTGCAAAGATAAAGGATCATCAAATAAAATACAATGCATGTAAACTAGAGGACGAAATACCTTTCCATCATAGCGGCTTTCCTGAATAACTTCTGGTGCCATCCAATGTGGAGTTCCTATAGACTGAGATTAATACAACATCATGAATATCCTTGTTGCAAGGAATTACCCAGTGCAGTACAAATATAAAAATATTCATTCAAATAGATGACCGTGAGGGGAGGGGGCTTAGAAATGCTATGATATACCAATCAAATCTCCAGATAAGACCAAACAGCATAGATGATGCAAAAGAACCCAGCCTTTTGAACATGACTTAATCTACATTGATGGGGTACAAAAAATTACTAGTTATTCTCATGATTTCATGTATCTGCAATTAATAATCTAATGCTGGCTGCAGTATTCAGTAACATCATAAATTGATAATGAAATTTATCATAAAGGATTCTCTCTAATGGCTTAATATTTTTGACATGGGGATGACAAATTAGAACTGTGTTTTCTATCCTTCAGGGGGAAATAGAAATAAATCTTCATAGCAGCAGACACTCCTATCACAAAATCTGCTACCTTAAACTGTCCAATCCTCTCTCTCTCTCTCTCTCTCTCTCTCTCTGTTGTAAAGTAGTTCAGATGTTTTCTCCCATAACACATTTAAAGTCACCTTTCCTCTTCCCTCCCTCCCTCCCATTAATTTATTGGATGGAGTAAGATATTTACCTTCCTACCCTATTTCAGTGAACCAAAAATGCAATGCAAAGAACTGACGTACACATGAAATGTTTCATGACAAACATGTACAAAAAATATAATATTTATACACTATTAGGAGAGTAGGTAAGTCTATATCGGAGTCGATTTCATTTTGACTGATCAAATACCAGGCTACAGTAAAAAATAACCCTTATTAGGCACAATTTTTAGTGCATAAGATGGACTTAAAATTAACAAATTTGACATTGTACATTACTAATGATGGTTTTCCATCTCAATAACATAGTGACATACAGTATTACGCTTGGACATGGTCCTTGTGAGCTGTGCTGAAACCCCAAAATCACCTGCACAAATTACTAAAATATATGAACACTTTTTTAATCATCTCAAACTAAACGAAATAGGAGAAGAAAATTTTCATGTAAAAGTTTAGTTTACAATAGAAAGAATCAGTTCAAACTAAGAAACTTCCTAAATAAAACAAACAAATCCCACTTAGCCAAGTCATATAGACATAATCATGCAGTAAAGGTTTTAGAAGTTACTTAAAACAAAGGTAAGAACATCAATAACTGTTGGAGAACAAAGAGACAAACATCACTTAGCCAAAGAATTTTCCATTTAGTCATTAAGAGTTAGTAGCCAATTATCCACTAATACAAAATTAATTTGATCGTACTCACCCAACTTGACATCGCCTTGTTCATTTAACAAAATATTACCACCTTTTATATCTCTATGTACCTTGAAAATTGAATGCAAATAAGCAAGGCCCTACATAGAACAAAAGTGCTGCAAGTCAAAAATACAAAAGATACATCACATAATATGTTAAATGGATTATGCTTACTGTTCTTTTAAAAAAACGTTAAATGGAAAAGGGTGTGAGCAAAATCATACTTGGTTTTTTGGGCCAAAACTAAGAACTACAGCTTCAACTCAAGTGTAAAGCCATTTAAACATGCAAGCCTCATAGATATTAAGAACAGGGGACTAATAAGTTATATGCATTTTGAAGAGTATTTCAATCCAAGCAGAGAAGGGGAAATCCATCCCTTCGTTCCCTTCCCTTTGCACAACATGGGAAAAAAAGTCTCACACTTAACTTTCACACCAAATGATATCAGCAGCAGTATTGGTTGGACTGTAGGAATGAAATAATAAATTGCTACTTATTCATGTTAAAGCTTATAGCCAAAGTTAGTCAATCTTAATTCATACCTTTAATGCTTCCCTACATATATATGCTATTTGATTCTCCTCCAAAGGTTCATCAGTTACATTCATCAAGTCAGCAACACTTCCACCTCCACAATATTCCATCACTATCTGCCTCAAGAGAAAAAAAAAAGAACCACCATCGAAAACTATAACACCAAACCGAAACACTCCATGGTACCTCATCCTGCATAATTCGACAAGCAACTAAGGCAATCTTGCATTCTTACCCAAAGATATTCTTCTCCTTGATAGCTCCCAAGGTACCGGACAACATTTGGATGACTACATTGCTGCAACATCTCTATCTCACCTCGGATTTCTTCATATCCCTCCTCCTAAAACGCATATACTCAATTCAGCTCACAATATCCAAGCTTAAACCAAACGAAAAGTATTAAAAAAAAACAAGGAAAGAGAAATCAATCACCCCCTCAGCCAATGATATGACCTTGATGGCCACCAACTCTGAAGTTTTTAAATCCCTAGCTTTATAAACCACACCATAAGACCCTTTCCCTGCCATTCACCCCAATAACCCAACAATCAATTTCAGAAAATAGAAAACCTAAACAAAGACAACATCACACAGCTCCAAAGACATTGCACAAGTAATGACAAAAACTCACCAAGTTCATTAAGCATTTCATACTTAGTTGTCGGGTCTTCTCTGATAATGCTGTCAGGTATAGAACTGGTCGACATTTTCGACACCAGTCGTTTCTGTTCTTCACCTTGAGAAGGCCTACCCTTTCTCTGCTTCCCAAATCCTAATTCCCCAACTGCTTGCATACTCGCCACAACCCTACTCATTGTCGATTCACCACTACATGCATTACCAGTCTTCCTCACCATAGTCCCACTAACTGACTCTCCCTCACCACCAGCATCGTCCTCATTCACAATCATCGTACCAAATTGGGATCCACTGTCGTCTTCCTCATTTCTTTTCGACACTGACCGGTGTTTAGGGCGATTTCGATCGGACTTTACTATCATTGTCCCGAATTCGGATTCCCTATGTTCATCTTCGTCGTCGAAATAGTCAATTGCTCCACCACCGAAGTCTTTTGGGAGGCGTTTGAGAAGAGGAGGGAGAGTAGGATCGTCGTCTTCATCTCCATCGTTGTCGTTTCCTTTGTAGACCATTGTAGCAAATGGGCCGTCGTTTTGGTCCGAATTCTTGTTGGGTTTGCGTCGTCGTTGTTCCGGCTCGGTGTCGATTCCTTCACTTTCGTCGTGAACAACTACGGTGGAGTAAATGTCGGGGTTGGGTGGAGGTTTGTAGGTCCGTCTAGAGGTTGAACTCGGATCCATTTCGGAGCTAGGAGATAAGACTGTTTATTTCTCTAACTCTGTATTAGTTTTATTAAAAAAAATGGTAAAAGCATACACTTATACAGTAGGATAGTTAAAATTAAAAAGTTTAAAGTTAATAAAAATATTTAAAATGTTTATTTTATCCTAATTATATTTATAATATATGAATAATGATAAAAATATTTTTAACTTTAAATATAATTTTATCATTAATTAAAATTTTAAAAATATATATTATTGAATATTTTTTTCAATTATTTAAATTAACCTAAAAGTTTAAGTTGCTAAATCAACGATAGAGGAATATCAATAACAAATAACAATAATATTAAATTCTTCTATTTAATCCAGCTTGTTAAAAAATTAAGAAAGTAACTAGCACGATCCAGAAGAACAACTATAAAGTCCCCTTATATCTCCTCCCATAAAAAAAATCAAAATAGAAACAAAATTACCAAAAAAATGATTCATTTGAATTTATTATATGATAAATATTTTGATTTTTTTAAATAATTTTTCAATTGAATATATTTAGTAACGATTTTTAAATTTAATTATCATTATTATAAGTAATCAATCATAAATATTTAATAATAAGATTTTTAAATTGGATTTATAATTTATGATTTTTTTTTATTTTTATCAAATATTTTTTAAGAAAATAAATCGAGTCTCGTGAATTTTATATTTGTAAATATTTGAATAAAATGATTAAAAACATAAAATTTATAAATTATAACTATTTTTTATGTTTTTGAAAAAATATAAAAAAACATTATTAGATAACTTATAAGTAATTTATTAAAAAAAATCATAAATATAAATCCTTAATTAAATTAATCATATATTGTAAAAATATCAGTTTAGAAACAGGATACCCAAAATATAGATGGCTAGTTGTCTCCTCGTAATAAGAATTACACAAAGGACAAAAAAACAAGAACTGACATTTTTTCTTCTACTACTATTAATCCAAACAACTAAGCAAGCATTCATTAAGACAAAACCATAAAAAAACATTTATGTTTGTTAGGGAGTTGTAAAGTTCATACCCGAGCACAAAGAGAAGGCACACAGTTACATAAACTTGATACAGCAACATTGCTATTCAAAGAAGAATTATTTGTACGTACCGGCTATTTTCTAGCTTGACTTGACAATATAACTCCTTCTTTATTGAGCATTTATTAGATAGATATTATTTTTAAATCAAATTAATTAAATTTTTAATATATTTTACTTTTCTTTAAAATTCCTTTAACTAATTTTATTTACAACATACTAATTTTATTTTGATTTAATACTTCAAAATATTCTATATATACAAACTTAAGCATACAACTTTAATTAATTACACAAGTTTATTGTTTTCTTCATCTTATTATCTCTCTTTTGTTTTAAAAAAACTTTTAAAGTAAAAATTTTCATTGAGTTAATTTATCAAACATGTGTGGTTGTTGATGAATTAACAAGCTAACAATATTTGTGACAATATGTTTTAAACTAATTATTCTAGAGTTGTTAGTTGATTTCAATTTATGTGATATATTTATTAAATCACATAATTAAGATAATTCATTATTGAATCTACTCTATAACATATATTTACACTTGTGTTATTGTGTTAATGTTTTAGGTATTGGTAGAATGTGTTTCATTGCTTGTATGACTCAAGTTGTATGAATATTAATCTGGATCTGAACATCTTTCTTGTAGAGGTTATGATAAAAACACTATCTTGTAAGTAGATTACTTAGTGGCTTTATCTTGGTAGAGTATAAGACCTAACCTTATAATTTGACCTTATTTTTCATAATGGATAGTTAGGTGATTCGATGGACCAATAGTTTTCCTCTTAGATCATTAGCGTACCCTAGATTGTTTTCACCTAAAACATCGATCAATTTAAATAAATCTTGATCTATCCACCCTATAAAAAAATATCTAAGACCAAGTAGATCAATATGATTGATACTCGATTGATTGAACCCAAAATTTCAATCTATCTAATCCTATATTAAAATTTATTCCCAAAGGACTTAGATCGAAGTAGATTGGAGCATAATCGATCTACCTTCTTGTTCATTTGTTGCTTGGAAGTTTCTTCGACTTGAAATTAAAAGTGATCTTAAATAACAAGCTTAGAAACTAAATTACATTTAAATGTTTTGTTCATGAATATCGCCAACACTCGTAAAACTTACAATCTCCCTCTTTGGCATATTCGTGTGACAAAACCTCTTTCTTACTATATCACACCTATAGAAAAAACACATTTTACACGGTGAAACTATCCTATGATTTGGTGAAACTATATTCACTTAAATCTTGAAAGCTCGTATGTATACTAAAAACTAAAACAAGAACGAAACTTGTCCTCAAAGACTCATTGTTTATTAGTTTAGTATATATAACAAAAAAGTGAAGAAATAGATATTTGTGATGAGTAAGAACATATAGAATATTTAAGTATTACTCCACCTATGTGAATAAACTTGAACACATAATGTGTTCTTCCTCTAAATGTAATCTTTCTCAAAGAAAATTTTCAATTTTTTCAATTAATAACTCTCCCTTTCATAAATTTCAATTAACGCTTAATAATTAAAAAGAAAAAATGATCATTGTTCTAGAGGTGGACTGCCTTGATATCAAAAATGAGAGTGCATATCACTAATCATAGAGTACTTGGCCTTTTGACGTTCACCTATAGTAGTCACTTTTTGTTGGAGGCTTTCCACTTGAGTTGATAGTGCTTCCATTTTCATTCACATTCTCATTTCCTCCTCAAATAAGTCTTAACGAGAACGTTCAGAAGCATGTATATTTTTTGATTTCATTATCTCCAAAAATATCATCAACTACTCCACCATTATTTCCAATATCAATAATGCCTCATTTACTGGTACCAACATCTGTGGATCTTTGTCCATTTGAGGTCTGGGAAGATGATCTTGAAATGGTTGAATTTCTAATGTCACCCATACAAATGAATGGATTCATAATCTTTGTAAATGGCACACCTGCAGCAAGAATTAATAGGGTAATGAGGTAACCATAGGGAAGTCTAATTTTCGAGTTTATTATCTGAGACTATTTCAAAATTTTATCTTGAATAACTATTCCTACATTAAAGATAGTTCCTTTACCAATACAATATAAAATCTTAGCATATAGGTATCCAATCTCAGAAGAGTGCTTGGAGCCCAATAAATTAGCACATACCATATTATTCAAAACCCAATATAAAGGAGTGAATTTACCCGGGATATATAGTTGTTTAGATTTGAGGCCGACATTGGGTGAACTAGTTAGTTTGGTTGAAAAATCTTCATTTGAAATGCAATACCATTCCAAGTGAAAGTTGGCATCTCTAGTGTTTTTGATTGATAAAAAATTGTTGATTTTTTGGGTCGAGATATTAATAGTTTTGTTTTGAATGAATATCTTATAACACATTGGCCTATAGTGACATGTTTTTTTCATTAATATTAGCATAGAATTAACAAACCAAGGATGGATAACACAATTTGAAAGGTATAAACAAGGATTTCCAACCTAGAGCTATAATGGCTCGTGTAATTCCTTTTTTATGAAATTCAATCCAGGTAATGTCACGCTCAAGTAAAATTAGGTGTTTAGAGATAGTAGTTTGATACCTTATTTGTGAATTTTTATCCCACCATTGGGATGAAAAAGATGTAGATGCACCTTGAAGGAGTTCTCATCATCAAACAACTATGCAAAAATTGACCATAAAATGGAAAAGACAAAATGCCTCTATGAATTGAAAACACAAAAATTGATCAAAATTTTCCAACCAAATCGAAGAATAGAGGTTAATGAATTGCTATTGGATTAAAGGAATAGGATTTATGAGGGTAGTTATGCCAAATCCTAATGTTTGGAAAGTGATAAAATGGGAAAAAATGAGTGAAAGGGATGGCTATGAGTTTTACACAATGGTGCATTTTTTCCCTAAAGATAAATGGTAATCAATTCTAAGTAAAATAGGCTCAAAAATGAGGATTTTTGATGAATTTTTGCTAAAAATCTAAGAAGTGGGTTGTGAAAGGGATTTAGAGTTCATGGGAGGGAAGGGAAAAACAAAAGGGATACTAAAAACTAAACCTATTTTATTGATCGAGGATTATGTCAATCAATAAACATTCAAACTTCAATCGATCTAGTTCATTGTAGATCAATTGACATTCAAAGTTTTTGGAAAATCATTTTACAATCCCGTCCTATAACTACTTAAAAATAAAATAAAACAAGGGATATCAGACAAAAAAATATTTTTTTTAATATAGGTAGTAGATTTATTCAAACATGAACATCACTCAATTTAATCAATTTGAAGGAAAAAATCATTCTTAATCAAAATTGAATTATTCACTGTATGCATAAGTATTCTGATAAAGTACACATACATTCTTCAACTAATATGGTCACATATTGACAATCGTTCAAAATACGATAGTAGTTTGAACTGTAAAAATATATTAATCAGGAAGGATTCAAAGAAAATAGTATCAACTATCATGAAAAATTGCAGTTGAATCCTTACTTTCACACAATAAAATTTTACTTATCAAGAGAAAAATTAATTAATTTATTTCTTTTGTAATCATTCTTATTATTTATTATAATTTTTTGTTTGAGAGATTGGTTATTTAGTTATTTATTTTTCTTTTTTGTATAATCGTTTTTGGCTATTTCTTTTTGTACATGCATTTTCTTTTGTATTTTAATTTTTCCTTTATTATTATATTTTTCTAAGAAAATATACACGAGCTAAAAACCTAATATAATGACTTTCACATTAGTTATAAGGTAGTCCTATCCGCTCACTATGATAACTTCACACATCATAGTAAGTAACCCTCTCAAAATTAGGTGTCTTTATATAGTAGCATTTTATGTAATAAAAGATAGAGTTCAAACATAATTTAGAAATTAAGGTTATCTCAAGTCCTAAATTCTCACATAATCAATCATAAACTTTAAGCATGATACACATATGCATCTAGTGAGTGTGTGAATGAGTGCTTGTTAAAATCGATCACCAGATGTAAGAAAAATTGTAGGTGCATATATCAAGATACTCATTTATACAAGGAACACTCAATCAAAACAAATCAAGTTATAAAAATAGATATTTTTGTGAAACAAAATAGTATTTTAAGTTTACTTCAATGTTAAAACAATTCTACTTCCTTTATTATCATTTTAAAAAAAATTTAAAGTAAATTTTTTTTAAATGGAATTAAATAAAGCTAAGAAACAAACAACTAAACTAAAATTAAGAAATAAACAATAAAAACAATCAAACTAACATGCTTACCTAGGATCAAATAAGCATAAAATAATCACATCTACATGAATAAGAGAGGCGATCAGTTGATCGAAAAAAATCAATCTTTCCAAACCCAAATTTTTCAGAATTTTGGTTTCTTAATATCTTTAGGTTTGGACACAATTGACTTAATTGTCTTTGTTATATCCTTATACTCTCCTTTAATTTTCTTATTTATCATTAGTGAATATGATACATGTATGTAAAGATGATGATAATTAATTCTAGAATTTTGAGCATGAAAAACATTATTAAAATGAGGAGAATTCATAAGGAATTTATAAATAGGCCTAATATGACCTTTCCTACCACAGTTATGACAAATAAGCATAGACTTAACAAGTTTTTCAATCACATGTGCACCTGTTCTTTGTGTATAATAAGTAACATTAGGACTAAGGTTAGAAAGCATTACCAATGCAATCCTTGATTTTGAAGGTGTAACATGTGAGGAGTATATGTTTGTGGGTTTTAAAAATTCACTTTATTTTGAAGAAGATGACTTAGTATGCTCATATAGATAGCCTAGCTCTCTCATATCTCTAAATGGTTTTCCATAATCCAGAATCCTGTTTAACCTTTCAGCTCTAATGGCTAATGTTTTCACATCTTCCATAGATTGTTCAAGTTCATACACCAAATTTTGGTTTTCCTATTTTATACTTGCAAGACTTGAATTTAGATTATTAATTCATTTAGAGAATTCAAGTTTTTCTTTTTTCGAAATTGAAGAATTTATCTCTTAGGATTTTAGTTTCTCATTAAGTTTGGTTACTTCTACAAGTAATCTATCATTTTTCTTTTTACATCCTACTAAATCTATGAACAATTCATCAAGGCTATTAATATTAAATTTAATCAGTAAGAATTCATATTCGTTTTCTATATTATCTAAATCAATATTAGACTTACTAGAGTGTCCACCAGTTGCTGCAGTAAATACTAGAAAGTTAGTGTCACTAATTTCTAATTCAACTAGATTATCGATGTCACTTTCATAGTCAGTAAATGTAGCATTGAAGGCTCTTATAGTTTTGTTCCTTTTATTGGTACAATCAGTTGCAAAATGACCATAACTTATATACTCAAAACATTGAGGTCCAATGTAATTAGTTTTCTTACCTTTAAAACTCATAGATTTGAGCTTGCTTAGATTTTGATACATTGGATGACTTGATTATCCTTTACTTTGAGGATTTTTTTTGTTGAAGATCTTCTTTAATTTTCTTACTATTAGTACCAATTCGTCATCATCGTTGTCACCATCTTCAATCATGACGGTTTTGAAAACAACACCTTTGTTCTTTGTAGGAGCTTGAAAGCTTATCTCAAAAGTATGAAGGGAGCTAAGTAGTTTCTCAATTTTGATGGTGTCCACATCTTTTCTTTCATCTATAGCAGTGACTTTTGTAGGGAATTAATCTGGTAATTAATGGAGAATCTTTCCAACCAACCTAAATTTCTCAATTTTCCCACCAAGATCAGTAGACGATTTAGCAATATAACAAAATTTATTATAAAATTCAGAAAAAGATTTTGATCTTCTTTCATCCTAAAGTTTTCAAATTGAGTAATAAATATATAAAGTTTAGTTCATTTAATTGATTTGGTATCCTTATGGGAAACCTCTAAGGTATCCCAAGCATGCTCGACAGTATCAACATTAGATATATGACAAAATTCTTAAGTAGGCATAGAACTAAAAATAGCATTAATACCTTTCTGATTTCAGTTACTTCCAATTTTATCTTCAATGGTTCAATCTTTACTAGGTTTAATAGTGACTACATTATCTTTGGTAACTATAGGTGGTTCCTAATCATAAATAACTAATTTCCAAACACTTTCATCATTAGAACATAGAAAGGCTCTTATACAAGCCTTCCAGTACTGATAGTTAGACCCATCAAAGAAGGAAGCACGATTTTTAGATGAACCATTTCTCAATTGATCCATATAAAGAGCTTAGGCACACACTAAGTATATCTAGTAACCCACTCAGATGCCAAATGAAATTTTTTATGTTATGAGTCTAATTAACTAGAGAGGGTGAATAGGTAATAAAAATATGCCAAATTAAAAATTTGCAAATGACCAAATATGTAATCACGTGTAAATAAAAAATAATGCAAAACTAGAAATTAACACACGATATTTGTAGATGAGAAAAATTTAGGACACAATAATGACTTAAGAGCAAAACCACTAGTCCATTGGACCACCTAACTATCCAATAGGAAAATATGTTCGATTACAAGACTAGAACTCAAACTATCCATCATAGATAATGCCCAAGTAACCTACTTACAAGCCTACACTTTCATAGTTTCCATAAGCAAGGTGTTTATATTTGGACCAATGTTTTGATAGCTAGATAATTTAATAAATTTACTAATAAAAACAACATCACTAGAAAACCTAGAACAAATGATTAAGCACATGATCACAAATAATAGGCTTATTAATCAATCAAATACAACCATAAATATATGATAGATTAACTAAAGAAATAAGCCTAACATAATATGATTTTAAAAAATAGATTTAGAGAGAGAGCTTAAGTTGCAAAAGTTTATTCAATTGTGGTTGAGAAATTATAATGCATTAGATTTGTTTAAATAGAATTACTAAACCCATAAGTCAAAATTTAATTACCAATCTATCTATAAAACCACTTGAAACTGCATTAAAAAATAAGGATAATATAGTAATTAAAAGGTTTGGCTTACGAAAACAATTAGGTCAAAGTTGAAACCTCGTCGCTTGATCAATCTACCTTGATCTCGATCAATTGAACCAATAAAATCAATCGATAAAAAACGTTTTTGATTGATCTAGGTAATGATCAATAAAATATCGATTGATCTAAACAAATCTTGATCAATACACCCTATAAAAAATAAAAACCCAAGACTAGATAGATCAAATGTGATCGATATTTAATCGATAATGTACTCAATCCATCAAACCCAAAACTTCATCGGTCTACCCTATATTAAAATTAACTCCAAGGGACTTAGATCATAGTAGATTGATGCTTGATCGATCTACCTCCTCAATCCATCCTGACATTACTCGATCGATCGAGTAACCTATATACTAAAATGTTCCTATTTGTCTAATATAAAATCTAACATATATAAGAACATAAATATATCTTAAATGTGTTCATTTAATGCTTGGTAGTTTCTTTGACTTGAAAAAAATCTTGAATGATGAGCTTAGAAATTAAATTACATTTAAATGTTTTGTTCACAAATGTCACTAACACTCATGAACCTTGTAGTAATAATAATTTATATTGTAGCAATATTGCTACCAAATAGAAATTAAAACCATAAACAGTGTCACACCAAATATACGAGTCAAGGTAAAGTTAGAAAGTGATATTGTGTATCGTGGTATTTTAGTGTGAAACTCTAGAGTATATTCTAAATAGTGAGATAAAGCCTCATTGGAGATGGTTTTAGTATTGAAAGGAAATACAAATCCTTTTGGTTTGATGTCTACACCCCATAAATCGTATTTGGCATAAGCTAGAGTTGCAAATCATGACAATTGAAATCATGGGTTGTAAAAGTTACGAATGAGGAATGCACCAAATATGAATGGATGACACCTATTTTCAAATAGTAGTGTCTTTTTCTAACCAAAAATACCAATATGATTTCTTACTTGCTATATATGGAGATGTTTTCCATTTTTGGGGTTCTTTTGAGAGGTCTTCTTCTTCTTCTTCTTCTTCTCCTCCTCTTCCCCCTTCTTCAAGATTTATGAACTTGATATGAGCTTTGGATGTTTGGAATATATGGCTTATGATGAATAAAAAATGTGCTAGAGATTGTATGATTTATTTATAACTAGGGTTTGTAATTGTAAGTCCTATAGTTCTTTATATCTTTATTGGCTTCTCATGTGTAAAACATTGAGCCTGTTTATTTTATTTAGTATTTTTTTCTTCCTCTATATAAGGTATGTTACTATTGATCAGTATTGTCCATACACACATAGTTAGGTATTTAGTGATTGAAAATATGTTATACATATACTATTGGGTTAGTTTCTTAGTATACATGCTTGGTTATGAGTGGCGATTTTTGTTTCATTTTAAGTGTGGGTATTTATGAAAATTACTTGACATTTTTGGAAACAAAAAATTGAATTTTTTGGCACCTCGATGAGGTTTTCAATAATTCTATCACTGGACCCTTGATGAGGTGGTCAACGGGGGCCATCAAAGAAGGTGGGTGGTGTTGCCTTATGGATCTCTAAATACCCCATTCTTTTAGCATTTCTTAAGCATTCTTTATATCCAAAATTTACTCAAAAAATTTATTTTGTATCCCAAATAACTTTAAGTGTATTTCAATGTTTGTGTCAGATTGTTATGGGTAAAATAATATACTTGAGTGTTAAGAGCTCTTAACTATTTTACAAATCTTATGAGAACAACACTATAGGATTAGGTTGGGTAGTATTAGTTGTTATCCAAACTCAATGGTTGTTGGTAGTTTATGATTGATTATAGTACCCTCGGCTGGTTATTTACTTTCAGTTCACTTTATTGATCTTAAGTTATTGATCGCACTATGTTGAATGGTGTTGACTTTTGTTGAAAGTTGGGTTTATATGTCGTACTAAGTTATTACAGAGGTAGTAAGGGAGGGAAACAATAGGCAATTGGGATAGAGGTCCAGACTGGTAAAGGTATTTATGTTTATATTTATATTAAGTTGTATATATTTTATTGTTTAGTGGATTTGTTTGCTACCGAGATGTTGCCATAAAAATCTGAGGGTTTACAACATAGATAGAGGTTCTATATAGGTTTGCCTCATTATATCTGGTGTTATGCATGATCTTCTATATGGCTAGTAAAATCTGAGTTTGAGTAGTGTATGTTTCAACATACTGAAGTTTAAACTCTGATTAAAAAGCTTTTATAATATCTACTTGATTTTTGTTTACTAAATAATATATCTATTACTTAAATTTATCTACCTACCTGTAAATATTATTTATTTATGTTGTTGTGATATGATAAGTGTTTTTGTTTCTATTGCTTGCAAGTTAGGGAAACATCTTTAATGAGTCGGTATCTCTTCACCTCGGTTGTGTATTGTGTCCTGAACTAATTCAATTGGTATTAGAGCCAGTACACCATTTTAGGGCTTTTATCACTCTGATGTTGATTCTTTTAACTCACTTGTCACACATGCACTAATTCCACATCCTTGTTTTTCTTGGGTGGATCAAGAGTAAGCTCATAGGTTTAGGTTGACCCGACATGTTCATCAATGTTTATTGTGTCTACATACTTAATTTCCTCTATTATTGTAACTTTCATCTTTTAGTCTATTGTTAAGAAGCTTAGGAGTTTGCATACTTGTATAGGTTATGAAATTTTCTCACCAAGGTTAGAATAAACATTAGCGATATCACAAAAGCGAGCATAAAATTGACCAAAAGTTTTAGTGTTTCTCATTTTAACGGAATCAAACTGAGATGTTAACAATATCAATTTTGTTTGTTTCACTTGGGAAATTACCTCATGAGCAAGAGCAAGTGCATTCCATGCATCTTTAGTAGTCTCATAGTCGGATATGCGACGGAACTCATATGTTGACATTGTAGCAAAGATTAAGCTTAGATCTTTTTGGTTTGCCCCACTAAGGATGCCTTTTTCAATGGCCCAGTCTCTTCTTGGCTTTATAATTATTATACCATCTTTTGTTAACGAAGGTGGTTCTCAACCATAAAGAATATCATCCCAAAAATTTTCATCTTGTTTGAGAAAAGCTTGCATGCGAGCCTTCTAGTAAGAGTAATTATATCCATGAAAGAGTATGGGTATAATAGATGACCTAACTTCTTTCATTTGGTCCATAAGTAGGAGTGTGTGTGTCCTTAAGGATCAAACTCACTAAGTTGTCTAGTGTTTTCTTTGATACCAATTAAAAGTTTTTAAAATACGGATCTAATTAACCTAGAAGAGGATGAATAGGTTCTTTCTAATTTTTATCAATTTATAATTTAATAACCTAAATAAAGCGACCAAACATACAATTGTGCGTAATAATAAAGTGTAGAAATAAAAGAATAGCACAAAATGTTTTTAGGTGGAAAAAACCTAGGCCATAACCATGACCTAAGAGGAAAACCATTAATCCACCGAACCACCTAACTTTCTACTATGAAACCAAATGTTCAAGTACAAACTCGGTCTTATGCTACCCTCACTAGAATACTGTTTCAATATACTTTACTTAAGAGCCCATGCTCTATTTTCACAATTTCTAATATTAGCGTGAGTGGTTTCTAGACTAACGTTCCAATAAGCTTTCTACCAATTAGATACATTCACAAATCAACTGCAAAAGGGTTAGCGTAAAAACATACATGCTCATGTGTATTATAGAATGAATTTAATAATGAATAATCCTAACTAGATGATTCAAAACATATGTCACTTAAATCAAATCAACTAGCAACTTTTAGAGCAAAAAGATTAAATACAAGTTCAATAAAAATAACTTCTTTGAAATTAAATAATCAAATCAAATAATTATGATCACACATAAATTATCATTACTAAAAAACATACATATGACCTCGATTTTTAACCGTGACCGTAGGCCTAAGACCATGATTATAAGAACTGAGGTCTAAATGAGAGAAACCATAGATTGTTACATGTGACCTCGGTTATTGAAAGACCGAGGCCATATGACATGTCTATGGCCTCGGTCTTTCAATAACCAAGGTCATAGGGTATGTCTATGGCCTCAATTTTTCAATAACTGAGACCATAGGGTATGTCTATGGCCTCAGTTTTCAATAGACGAGACCATAGGGTATGCATAAATAAATAAAATACAATTAGTAATTATAATATTAAAAATCAATATAAATTACAATAAATTTATTAATTACAATATTAAAAATCATATTATATTAAAATTAAAAGTATAATTACATTTGAGAGTTTATACACTAAAATATAATAAAAACTTAATATTATAAATTGACTTTTTACTATTAATTACAAGCACTTATAAGTGTACTTCAAATCAACCAGTAGCACCACCACCACCAGCGCAGAAACAACAACAGCAGCAACAGTGCAACACCAGCACTAATGCTGCGCACCAACAATAGCAACAACAACACCAACACCAGCAGCGCAACACCAGCACCAGTGTCGCACATCAACAGTAGCACAACATCAGCACCATCAATAGCAACACCATCAGTAGTAGCAACAGTGCACCAGCACAACGCACATGCACCAACCTCAGCATGAAAATCATATGATGAAAAACAAATGAATTAAAAATAAAATTATGTTATAATTAATTATAACCCCATTAAATTAATTTAACAAAAAATAAAATTAAACTAAATTTGTCAAATTAAGAAATATTAAAGGCTAATTGTCTAAATTAAAAAATAAATATAATAAAAAAGAAAATGGAGATTTATAAGTAAGAGATCAGAAAATATAGTCTACTTACCCTTTCCCCACTCATCTTTCTAAAGCCTAATTTATTTATCCATATTGATTCAGCATCCTCAACAGCAGGGAGCACTAGATTTTCCACATTTAAAGATCATAATAGCCTCATTATACATGAAAACAATGTTTGGAAATAACCATACAAATAGAAGAACAATATTTAGTCTTAAAACCTAATAAGAAAATAGAAAAGGCAGTATTTACAACCATCTAAAAGCACTTTTTATTCCTAAATTCTTACTTTTCTTTGATGTTCTCTACTTATAGCTACTAAAAGAAGCTCAACAACCTTTTGACCAAAAATCCAAGGAAACCAACTAACACGACAACAGACATGTCTATGCAATAAAGTATTATGATTATGGTTAAGTTAAAATACAGGTGATAGTATAATCATAAAAAATATTTGCTATAAGATATAAAATGAAAAATCCTTACAATTAATCAAGATTAGCTTCTCTACATTAATTTATAAGAATCATAAATCTAAATATAAATAAAAATTTAGCATCATCCCTCTCTGTATGCAAAAGTACATAGAGCATCAATTGAAAAAAACAACATATCAAAGCTTCAAAAGGGAAATAGCATTTGAGAATTTGATTATTCACTGAATGAAGGGTATATGAACACTAGTTTGAGAAGCTCTTATACTTCCACAAATGCCAAATATGCAAAACATCAAACAATGGAACTCTAACAGAGCCACATATTACTCTTTTCTAATAGTGTGAGATTTAGTTCATAAATACTACAAATTTTAGGGTGCAAACTGCAAAGTACCCTGAGCTCAGAAAAGAGAGACAGATGCATAAATATACATGTAAATAGAGACAAAGAAAAGTATTCATGTGATGTAGATAAATAATTCTCAACTAGTTAATACATGTATCAACATCAACACCAGGCACTAGGCCCCATGGACCAGCGCACCAACACCAGTGAGCAGCGTCTAGCGTCCAACGACCAGTATCCAACGTCCAACATCCAACGACCAGCAAACCAACGAATAACGACCTAGTGGCCAGCGAACCAGCGAATAATGACCCATTGAACAACGACCACAGAACCAGTAAGTTGGGAAGAGGAAGAAGAGACGGGAAGAGGAAGAATCATGAGAAGGGAAAAGAAATTTTAAATCTGGAAAAATGAAAGCAGCTACTGGGAGAAAAAGGAAGAGGGAAAAAAAAGGAAACATGAAAAAAAATTTGATATAACTTATGGTCACGGTTATTGATAAAAACGGAGGCCATAAACATATCCTATAGCCTCGGTTTTTATTAGACCGTGACCAAAACCCTATGACCTCGGTTTTTATAAAAACCAAGGCCATAAGTTTGAGACCATATGTATGTTTTTTAGTAGTGTATTTAATCTAAATATGTAAAAATCTAATCAAGAAGAAACTATATAAGGACCAAACAAATTTACTAACAAATACATATAGTACAATATCAATTTAATATTAACCAATTTATGTAATCCCTTATACTCTAATTACTTTCTTTGATGTTGTTACATATATATATATATATATACGAGTAACAATCTTTAATCTCATTGTTATACTGTCGTTGTACTCAATCATTCCATTCATTCATTCTTCTTCTTCTTCTACTTCTCAAAATATTGAAACACATTTAAAAAATAATTAATTGATAATTTCATAAATTGATTCAAATTTCAATAAATATTTTAGCATAAAAAATAATTCCATATTTAAGTTTGATTTTGCTTGATAGACTTTATAGCTAGTTTAAAAACAAATTTACATGCAAATATTTTGTCAATAAAAGTAACCAATACTTATAATTCTTACAAATCTTTTATTACTTTTTAGTGACTTTCAAAAATTGAGATTGCTATAGGTTTTTCTTTTCTTGTTTGGGAAACTATATTTGTTTAGGTTTTAAATGATGTTTAATTCCATAGTCTAAAAAAAATGTAATTTTAGGCCTTTCATTTTTAAAAATAGTATAAGTTTAAATTAAGTTAATTCTCAATCTAATTTTTCTAGTTAATACTTTTTGATATATATGAAAAATCGCTACACTATTTTAATTAAAAAATAAATTATGAATTGTACACAAATAATATATATATATATAAGAAAAAGAAAAATTCTAAAATGTTTTTAGACACGTGGATATATAGTTAAAAATAAAAATAATACAAAGGAATATTCATACAATGTAATTAACTTAAATAAATTTCTCTCAGTTAAATTTAACCAAATTTTGTATTATTTAATATTGATTTTTTTTTTAGAGAAATTACAAAAATTAAAACTAGTTATTAATGGATGGATGATAATAAAGATATAAGGATATAAAATTTGAAAACATTAATTCGAGCGGAAAGCGATGTAGAATGTTAAAAGTAAAAATAATTTAAATGGAAAATAAAAAAAATAAACACATAATTTATATGTTCTAAACAAACCATATTTACAATTTATAATTAAATACGTCATTAATAACAAACTTATTACATATGTATTATTTACGTAGATCAATATATTACAAGTTTTGATAACATTCATAAAAAAAATTAAATATTTTTGCAGACCATTTCCCAAGCTCTAACATGTTATCTGGAAACCTTGGTGTCTCATTTGTACAATATAAGCTTGTATGCCAAATCCTACAAATCCAAACCCTTCTACGGACGTTGACAATTTATAATCTCTATCATAATACAACTAAGTGACCAAATATCCAAACAATTAAGTCTTACCTTCACTCTTTAAAATTGATTACGGTGACATGTGAATTAGAGTTTCTTTAAACAAACCTCTTGATTTTACCTTTTATTCTTCCTAAAATAATTTAGCCAATCCAAAATCAGCAATTTTAAGTTTTGTTGCACCAATTTTACAATAACAAACGAGAATGTTATACATTATTTGAAGAATCTTTTGGATCTTCCAATATTAATAGGTTGATTGTTTAGCTCCTATATCTTCCAAAAGTAAAAAAGATTTTGGAAAATTGTTTCCTGAATTCGAAAAAGTGTATTTGGATTCTCCCAATAACTAAAAAGTACATCATGCTTGAATCGAATTGGGGTTTGTAGTGGTAGAAGAACTGATCGGGAAAAAATAAGGATTTTAGTTGTAAGATACCTAATGAAATTGTCGCTAGAATTGAGATCTCATTCAAAGAGAAAGATATCAAGTATCTAGAATTTGTCTTTTGTATATTATATGGATGATCCGAGCTACAAGGACTTCGATTGTGAATTGTTTGAACCTCTTTCTTCGAGAAAGAGATGAAACATAATCAACTTGAATTTAAGATAATTATTTGAAATCTTAGTGAAAGATTGTATTTGTTATCTCATGTTTGTTTTACGTAAAAAAATATCAATTAAAATGGAGAGTTTCTTCGAACAATAAGGGACTGAGTCAACTACTCAATATCATCTTTATATATTCATAAGCATGCTTCTCTAACAAATAACCATCCTTGCTTTTCTTGATCAATTTAGATAGACAACCTCTAGTTGCATATTCAAGAACTAATTCGTAGACAAAATACCTTTTTGAAAAGCAAAACCATCACCATAACAAGTTACAATTTCAAGAAAATTGTTGAAATATATTATAATGAACTTTTCTTTTTCAAGTGAATATAAAAAGTTCGATTGTTGTAGTTTTAATGGCTACAATTGGTAGATACATACAATGCATTGAGTTTTGAGGAATGGCTAAATAAATAACACTATATGAGCCACTGCCTAAAACCTTGAATTCAAGCCATGATGAAATAAGTAGAGAGGGTGGTAGTGACGATGAATTTTTAGAATTGAATATTGGTTGTGTTGATGAAGAATAGTGGACATTTTGATGAGAGTTAGGAAGAAAATGAATGAATATGATTTGAATGAGATTTGGAGATATATATATATATAGTCTATTATTCATGTAATCCAAATAATTAAGACAAGATTATTTAGAGCAAGTCTAGATGGAATAAACTTCATTCAATAATAAAATTACTATTTATATAATTAAAATTTAAATAATCTTTAAAATATGATTTTTTTAACAATATCAATCCAACTAGTACACTAGGATAAACAATTTGTTTAACAATAATGGAATTCTTGTAAAGAAAGAAAGCCAATAAAACAGTGATATTGGAATTTTCTTGTCTATTTATTTCAACAATAAATGGATACATAATCGACAGATATATGATTTCTCTAATTAAATATTTCTTTTTGTTTAATCTTAATCAAATATTTCATATCTTTGTTTTGCTAAACTAGATATTCCACATCTTTTAGTAAACTAGTACCAATACTAATGCACTTCAGCATTTTAAAAAACTAATGGAAAGTTTTTAACATTGATTGTTACTTATGACTTTTTTTTTGTTTGTTATTTTTTTTTTTTTGATAAATTTAATAGTCAGGGTGCTTATAACAATTAAAATTTGTTATTTTTGTTAGAATTTAAAATTTTGGAAAATTGACTTTTATGCTTATCTAAAAAATGACCTTTAGGTCTTGTAGTTATTTTTTTATAACAATTTAATCTTAATATTATGAAAAAATATTTGTACAAGAACAAATAACTATTCTCTATATATATTTTTTAACTCTTTCAGATATAATCTATTTAAGCTATAATAATCTCTATCTAATGTAATTGAAAAAAATAAAAAAAAATGATTTTTGCCTTATGTGATCATTTTTTCATAACAATAAAACTAGATTGTTACATAAAATAATTATAGGACTTAAGTGTCATTTTTATAATAAATAAAAAACCTTGAAGGTATTTTTCTCTAAAATTTGGTAGTACTTTTATAACAATTATCATAATTTAGTGTTAAAAATGTAGGTGAGTTCTAATAGAAGTCATTTTGATTAGATTATATGCGTTGTTGTTATAATCTAATCCTTGAGTTATATAAAAAAAATTAAGAATATATTAATATTATTTTAAATATTTTTATATTAAAATATTCCAATATCTGGTATAATAAAGCTAAATATTTTGTAGAGATAAAATGGTTTTTAGTCCACTCTTTTGTGAAAAGTGACCAAATACTAATAAATAATAATTTTTTTATTAAAATATTAACTTTTTTAAAATATGATTAAAACACGATCATTTATTAATGATAAAATGATTTTTAATTTGAAGAAAAAAATTACAAAATATTTTGTTATGTTATTTAGTTATTATCAATATTTTTTAATATTTTTAAAAATAAAAATATGTATTTAAATAATTTTATGTATTGATTTTTTAAAATATTTTATTTTAAATTATACTTTTATATTTGTTAATTACTCGTAATTATATTATTTTAATTAATTAATAGTAAAAAATAATATTTTTAATAAAAAAATATTAAAAAAATATTATTCATCTTTAATTTATTATTTTTATCAAAAGAACTAATAAAATGTAAACGTACTTATTGACACAAATTTTAATATTTGAAAAGTTCGACTACATCTCTTCGTCTTTAATATTAGCAATGAAGTTGTTTTTGTGCACATATGCCACGACCCAACGTCTGTTCGGCAGAGTCGATGGATGCACGTACTGTAAGTCTGCAAATTGAAGATCTTGCATTTCTTGAATCATTTCAATATTGTACCTTTTGAACCTTTCAACTTCTTTTATTGAATTCCAGCTATAAATTAAATATGCATTAATGGATTAAAATATCCCTAATGTTATGTTTGGTTCCTGAAATGAAATTGAAATCGAAATAAAATAGAAAAGAAACAATGTTTTTTAATTTGATCACTGTAATCAATCTCAGAATCAGAATTACAGTGTTTGGTTTGCCATTGTAATGGAATGAAAAAAACTATAAATTACCTTAATATCCTCATTTAGTAAAATTTAAATAATGTCATTTAATTACTATTTTTTCGTCACACAAAATACATTATTGAAATCATTATTTTTTTAAATAATTATTACTTAATTAAAAAGAAATATATTATTAAAATTATTATTTTGTAAATAGGGTTTAGGGTTTTGAGGTTTGGGATTTGGGATTTAGGGTTTAGGGATTTAGGATTTGGGGTTTAGGGTTATATTTGTGGGTTAAGGTTTAGGGTCAAAATTAATATTTTTCTAAAAAGGGTTTAGGGTTTTAGAATTTGGGATTTTGGATTTAGGGTTTTAGGATTTGGAATTTGGGGTTTAGGATTTAAGGTTTAGGGATTTGAGGTTTAGGGGTTTAGGGGTTTAGGGTTTTGGGATTTATGTTTAAAGGTTTAGGGTTTAGGATTTAGGATTTAGGGTTTGGGGTTTAGGGTTTAGGGATTAGGGTTTAGGGTTTTAGAATTTGGGATTTTGGATTTAGGGTTTAGGGTTTTAGGATTTTGGATTTGGGGTTTAGGGATTTGAGGTTTAGGGTATAGGGATTTAGGGTTTTGGGATTTAAGGTTTTGGGTTTTGAGTTTTGGGTTTTGGGATATGAGATTTGGGTTTAGGGTTATATTTTAGATGAGAGTAAAATTGAAAAAAGAAGTTTAGATAGGAATGAAATCATGATTCCTAAAGGGGAGAAGGAATTGTAATTCCTTCTCCTTTAATAATTGATTTCATTCTATCCCCTCATTCCGCCCAACCAAACACACAAAATGGAAGGAATCAATGATTCCTTTCATTCTCTCCAATCAAATATCACCTAATAATCACGATATATCTCGATGGTTTCTAAATTTAGAATAGAGTATCAATATTTTCACATATAATTCTAATATTTTTATAGTTATTAATAATTTTATATATTTCTATTAATATCCATAAAACCTTCAATATTTATTTTTCTATATTTTCAATATTTAATCCTTGGTTACATTACATCCTTCACTATTTTGATCAATTTTATACTTTTTAATTGATTAAAACAAAAGTTTTCGTTAATTTATTCATTAACTTTTTATTTTATCAAATTTATCTTAAAATAGATTAAACATGTTAAAATTAAAAAGTCAAAAAAACTAAATCATAATAAAAGAAACCATTTCAACACGTTAATTACTTTTGTTATAGTAAATTTATATTTTATTTTGAATTTGATTTAACTTTAATTGAAAAGTGAATGAATTAAATGGTAAAAAAAAGTTAAATGATTAAGGTATAAAATTTATAAAAATTAGAGGATTATACATATATTTTTACATTTATTACTTAAAATAATATGTTTTAGTTGAAATTTTTTGAGTTGACAAATATGTAAAAATGTTAAGATACGATAGGAATAAATTTAATAAATATTTTTTAATTAATTAAAATAATATATTTTAATTGATTAATTTTTTTAATTTATCAACACAAATATTAAATAAACATGATGTGTCAAATAAAAATATAACACACTAATAAATGAGTTAGTATATTTATTATATGTATCCATACAAAAACTTGTTAAAAGATACAATTTGGCACCTCTCAAATTTTAAAACTTAATACTTTGTTATTAAAATAGATAAGTTATAAATTATTTAGGATATTTAAAGTGATAAAAATAATTTAAATATAACATTATTAATATTGGTAGCAAAATGCTATATTTTGTGTTCGTGTAGACATTTATGTAAAAAAGTACATGACCTTAAACAAGTTTAGACTAACATCAAACTCAGAAAATTGAGAAGGTGCAGATGACATGTCATTCAATATTTGGTCTCCTTATACAGTGGTTCTATTTCCTAATATGTCTGGGCATAATATCTTCATATATTGTTTTTATGTTTAAGTTTTTATTTATATATAAAGTGTTGTATTTTATATAGATATCATTAATATTTTGTTAGAATTATTAACATGTATAATATATTTATACACTTAACTCATAAAAAAAATTTAGTTTAGACAAATTGAATATAGGAAAGGGTTATAGACTTATAGGTACAATAACTTCAAATTATTTATAAGAGAATAATATTAATTGTCATAATAATTTTTATTATTTTTGTAATAAAAATGTATAAAATATTTATTTTATACATAACATTAATTATATCTTAATATCATTATTATGGAATAAAATTAACATTAGTAAATGTTTTCTTGTCTCATTATCCCTACCCTATTTTTAACTAGGAAAAATATCATAGGATCTTTTTATTTTTATAAAAATTGCTGTTTAGTTTTCTAGGTTATAAAGTATGTTATTTAATCATTATTTATGAAAAATATATTATTTAGCTTTTTCTTACGAAAAAAGAACTAATTAAGGATTTTTAACAAGAAATTTTAATAATAAAATAACATGAAAAAAATATTAAATGTCATCCTTATCATATTTTTCTTAAGCAAAAGAACTAAAATCATGACTAAATGAAACTTTTTACCTAAAAAAATATTAGGTTTAACTTTTCAAACTTTTAAATATATCTAATTTTTGATATTAAGGTGCTTATAATTAATAATTATAAAAATTAAAACATTTTAATCCTATAATTATTATAACTGTATTAAATTTAGTCTGATAATTATAAAATAATAAAACTTTTAATGTTATAATTACTAAAGTTGTGGCACTCTACTTGCCATTAGTAAAAATAAAGGATTTAAGTAATGTTTTATCTAAATTAATAATAATTAAGTTGAAGTATTAATTTTTAATAATTTTGCAATTGAAGGAGCAAGTAGTTATTTTTGAGAGTTTTTTAGTATTCTTAAAATATTTTTTTTTTAAAAAGAGATAAAAATAAATGTAAAATGTAAGTATGAGTGAGGGAATTATAAGGATAATAGATAGATATAAGATATTGAATATAAAATACTGTAAATATTCTTGAAAAAAAGTTACTACTTTTTCTATAGCAAATAACTAGTTTAAGTACAATAAAAGATATGCTTTTGTAACAAATCATTCATATGCTAAATTTGCCCCAATAATTGCTTTGATCCTTGAAACAATAGCCATCATAATATCACTAGCATCATAAGCCTTGCATTTATATGAGAATTCTATACATAGTAACAATTACACGAAAATCTATTATTTTTCTCATTCAAATAGATAAGTGGGACTTAGAGTAGGGGTAAAGATATTGTTGTCTCTTTTGGAGAACATAAAACGTGCAAGTATACACAGTCACAAGTAATAATATTTGATAAGTAAGTTATCATTCCCACAGAGATTTGTTACTATAGTTTATTGAGTACTAAAATTATCTCTCTCTGATTTTATTCAAAACGATCGTTGATTGTAACAAATTTAAGAAAAGAGTTTAAAAACAAAATAAAAGAAATCTAGGATTGCAATTTTTCACCAAATTAATCAACTCAAATCATGTTATTTTCTTTTAATTTATATTTTTTCGTACATTTAATTTGTCAACCGAAAACTTCTAATTTTATCCATACATCTCTTCCGAGCTCCGTATAAACACACCTCGTTAAATTAATTCACTATATTCCTATGAGAATTAAATTCACCGAGATTCATTACGTTCTAAGTTCTCAAATAGCCACACATACAATTAGGGTATATTCCTATCCTTCATCATACATGTCATTCTATCTATGAGCAATATACACAAAAATGCCTCTTCTAAGTTTATTTATGTGCCACGGATCATTTGATAAAATTCATAAATAATCAAAAGCATTAAGCACAAAATAGAATAAACAACTCAAACGTCTTATAAATCGTTCAAAAATAATTAAAATAAAAGCATCATAAATTTAGATCAAATGCAACCCTAGAAAAATTAAATTACTTCATAAATTTAAAATAAAAATTACAACAGTTTCAGAAAAATGAGATGAAGAACACAGAAAATTAAAACATGTCTTAGCACAAATATTTGGCACACGTAGAACACAACAAAAGCCAAAAAATGGCTTCTGTGTGTTCTGCAGTCCAAAACCGAACAATACAAAAAATCTCAAAACCGAGCCGCGTGAAAGACATAATCTGCACCCACGCGAGTTGGTTGGGTGTGATAGAGACGCACGAATCATAGTCGTTTCTTCTCTGATCGGACGGTCCACGTTTCGCACGTGGATTAGGGCGCGTGGCTTCTTCTCACCTGCGCAAAAATTTAAACTTTAATTAATTGCATTTTGACCCACAAATTTAATTCAAATTACATTTGAAATTTTTTTAATTACAATTAAGACCTTTTCTAATTTAAATTAAATTTTAAACTTTTAATAATTTAAATTAAATTTTAAACTTTTAATAATTAAAATTAAGCTTGATTTTAATTTAAATTATATTTTTGACTTTTATAAATTGCAATTAAACACTCTTTTATTTGAAATTATATTTTTGGACATTAATTTACAATTAAGTATGTTTTCGATACAAATTATTTAATTTTCTTAAAATATAAAAAAAACAGTAAATACTAATTTATTAAACTAAAATTAACTAAAAATACGAAGAACATAGCAATTATAATTAATAAAATAGATAAAAATAACTATATAAAATACAGTTATCAGATATCAACTTATAAAATCTTTTCTCGAGTTTTATACCAATTCGGTCAAACGTGTCTCATAAAAGTGAAATAAGAAAATAACACAATAAAAGTACAAACAACATGTTAAATTCAACACATAACAAAAACAACTAATAGTAAGGAGGAACAAATTACGATAAACACACTAGTGATGGTGTGCCTTACAAGCTTCTATCTAGACTAATAACATGCATTAACATATCAAATAACAACACACACCATGCAGAACAGTCATACATACTAAAAAGTTATAAATGATTTTCAATCACTCCAAGGCTTCATATGTAGGAACATATTCATTAAACGATGATTGTATTCTCACAGCATGCAATCAAACAAAACACATCTTATTAAGAAAAAGAGTAACATATCGTACACAATCAAAGTAAGAAGATACATAATTTTTAGAGACTCGCATCAAACTCATATATAGAAAAATAGCAAAAGAAATATAAATTAATCAAGAAACA
The DNA here is from genome assembly GCA_037013495.1 of Hippophae tibetana. Classification (NCBI taxonomy): domain Eukaryota; kingdom Viridiplantae; phylum Streptophyta; class Magnoliopsida; order Rosales; family Elaeagnaceae; genus Hippophae; species Hippophae tibetana. The sequence goes on from CM072803.1 coordinate 14,102,166, forward strand.
AATAGATTAATTTAATACTTCACAATCAATAAGCATAAATCTCTATACATGCTATAAGTAAAGGAAAGAAAGCATGCAACCACACAAAATAAATAAACTTTCTAATTAGAGTCTAGATCTAACATGTTTGTGCATTCATGATATAAATTTATATTATACTAACACAACAATCTAATCATGCATAACAACATTGAAGGAGTCTAAGACCTGATACATAATCAGGTCAATGAGAGATACTAATTCTTTAAGAACTCGTCCCAAACATGCAAAATCCAATGTGAAATATACTTGATAGATAATCATAAGTAAGTGATATTAAAAAGAAGATACAATATTCAATCTTTATAAAACAGACAAAAAATAATAAAAGATTTATAATCAAAATTTAAATTTTAGTATGTTGAGACATATATAATTTAAACTCTGATTGTACTAACAAACATTAGAGTATGCATAATACCAAATATAGTGAGGTACATCTATATAGAATCCCTACCTATGTGGAAACATCCTTAGGTTGCTGATGGAAACCACTCGACAGCAAACAAATCCACTAAGCAATAAAACAATCACAACCTTGATGGAAATATAACCCCAATTACCTCTATCAATTAGAACAACTGTTCAAACTATCTATTGTTATCCTCACTTGTTGCCTCTACAAAAACCTGGCTTGACACACGAACCTAATTTTCTTTCAAAGCCAACACCACACTATATGGTGTGATTAGAAATTGTATATCAGAATGAGTTAACCATTCTTGAACACGAACACCCAATAATCTATGTAGAAGACACAATCAAGCTAAGAACCACAAACCATATACGTGGGACACACAACCAAATGTATGAGAACTCAAATAATTCGGCTTAATCCACTCTTATAGAATTGTTCTCATGTATAAAAAGTTGTATGATGGAAATTATCAACCAACACACGGCTTACAACCACACATGCTCATAACACAAGAAAAATTTGTATAAGGGAAACTACCAACTAACATATGACTCATAGCCACATAGGCTTTTCATATAATTCACTTGCAAACATCATCTTGAGAACTCAACATTGAAGAGCACAGTTTTTTCCACATAGTCACAAATTACTAATATCTAACAACACTCAAGGTAATAGTGATCCAAAAATAGAAAAATAAAATGTCAATTTGATAGAGCTCCACTACATATTTTCTAGATGAGAAACAAGAAGAGAGGGGTATTTATAGCATAAATATCACTTGAAAAGTTAGCATAAACACAAAGTGTATCCTAGAGTAGATTTAATAATGAAAAATCCTAACTAGAAGATTCATAAATATAAATAAAATAAATCAAGTCATTTAGCAAACCCTAGAACAAAAGTTAAAAACATAATATCATCAAAGCAAATAGACATATGAACCAATCAAACATAACCACACAATATGTTTAATTGATTAAATCAAGAATACATTTAAAGAAATATGATTAAGTTAAAATTCTTTTTGAGAGAAAGAGCATAAAAGATGCAAGATGAATAGAATGGATGTGGTAATTAAAAAAAATAGCATTAGGTTATTTATATAGGGGAAATAAAACCTTAATGTTAGGTTAAAAGGTAATTACATTTCTACCCATAAAAGATTTAATAAAATCATATTAAATAAAGGCAATATGGTAACCTACATATTTGGCCTGGGAAAATAAAGAGAATTTTATTGAAAACTTACGTGTTCGATCGATCTAACAAATCAGTTAATTGATCGAAACCCTTTTCAATCGATCAATCTAACAATAATTAATTAATAAATTAGAGAGCATATAGATCGAACACAATTGATCATCGATTAATTTAGATGCTTAATCAATTGAGCATTGCTTCGATCTATCTACTCTCAAACACTTTCAACCTGAGAGCACATAAATTGAATACGATTGATCCTTGATCGATGTAGTCCTTCATTCGATTGACCTTAGCCTCGATCGACCGATCAACATATATACTATATTTTTCTATGTATAAATTCAATTCTAACATGTTAAGAAATAAGTGTATACCTGAAACACATCAAATTGAAACTTGAAAGTTTCTTTGGCTTTGAATAATAGACATGAGAGTGTACATTTTAAGAGTTCTTCTTTACTTAAAAACTCATACATAATTCTAATTTAAATGCTAATATAATTTTTTTACTTAAATTATTAATTTAACAATAAATATTTTTTATTAATTTCACAATAATATAAAGGAAAATAATTTAAATTCACCTTAAAAAGTAGAAGGTTTAATTGTATAGTATCAGTCTCTTTATACATGGAAACTTCCTTAAGAAAAAAAAAACATATATTTATTTTTCTTATAATTTAAATGAATATATATTTTTTAACATGGTAAAAAAATGAACATATATGATTTTTTACAGAGTAAAAGTTAAAAGTAAAAACAATTAAATTGTTAGATCATTTATACACCAGGAGGAAAATAAAATGTTGTAAACTATAAACTAAAACCTATCAATAATTAATAAAAATATTTATTATTAAATCAATAATTTAAATAAAAAAAATTATATTAATATTTAAATTAGAATTATGCATCAGTTTTTAAATAAAGAAAAATTCTTAAAATGAATATATTATTGAGAATTTAAGAATAAAAAGTAATTTAAAATTTTGCAATAAAACCAAAGCAAATTTTTTAAGGTGGTGGAATTAACCACAATTATGAGAAACACCTACATATACACCATTGGTTTAATGCTAATTTTCGATCGTCAAATCAGTTGAGTTTATAAAAAATTATAAAAAAACCATATAATTACTTTAAAAAGTAATATTTAAATTTTATATTTATTTTTTTTATAAAAAACTACTGTATAAAAATAATTAATTATTTTATTTTTCTTTAAAAAATTTAAATATAATTTATTCAAATTATAACATTTTATATTTAATATAATTAAAAAAATTATTTTTTTTACTTTTTAATAATAATAAAATTAAAATATTAAAAAAAATAAGTATATAAACTTAAATATTATTTTTATAATAAATAAAAAAAATTCTAAACAATATATTTTTTATTATTAAATAAGTCGAAAAACTTACTTTTTAGAAATTTATATGGTGATTACTTTTTATGATTTTAGGTAATTAATTTTCATACAAATACAACTAATATAATAAATAATAATTTAATAAAATTTATTTTTAATCTATAATTAACTAAAACATTCATTATAATTATAATACTACTACATCCATGATAAAGAAACTTTATGACGAAAATTGTTAAAGAACTCAAGATTGAGTTGGTGACAAACGATACACAAGTTGGAAACAATCAACAATGGAATGGTGGGGTACAACAAGTTGTCCAAGAATATGATCTCGAATAATTATGTTTATTTCAATTATTACATTTTTTTCCTTTTTTCTTGTATAAATTAAATAGTAAACATTCGTTCATAAACACAATAAAATCATTTCTTATATGGTATAAAAGCTCAAGAAGTAGTTCTATAAAAAACCAGCTTCTACAGTTTTTTTTTCTTCCTTTCAAATTTTGTTTCTTTTTAAAAAAAATTTCTATTCACAAAAACAATTTCAATTTCATCCTATTATAATATCTAGAAAATTTCGAGTAATCTACAATTTTTTTCAAGAGAAAACAATAACCCACGCGCTCACACGCGTCTTGTCTGAGTTTGCAGGAGTTCCACGTGCCTCCTCGGAGTGACACACGGCAACACTTGCTTGCGTTGAGGAATACGACTCAAACAACACGTCATTCAACCCATCTTCTGAAGAAAATGACACATCGTTCGTTCCAGTTCGATCTTCCATCATGTTCGGTCTTCAGCTGGTTAAGTGCTCTAGCCGATTCAGTGTTCCAGTCGTTGTTTTAGCCACTCCAGATGCCGATTCACCAACTTTTCGACCGGTTCTTTAACTAAAATTTCTGGTTCTGTAATCCTTGATACATTTTCTATAAAATAAAACATATTTCAGCTCATTATTTGTTTTATAAACAATCATTCTTGTCTAAAACACACTCAATCTTATCCCATTTTTGAATTTTCACTCAATAATAATGTCTAAAACTACTAATACCAGCCCTACTTTACCAAAATGGTATGATGACTCTAGCCATTCATTATATCTACACCACTCAGATCAACCGGGCATGGTTCTAGTGGCTTAATCCTTAAATCAAGAAAATTATCATATTTGGAGTCATGTGATGCTCATGGCTCTCATCACCAAAAACAAAGATGGATTTATTGATGGCACAATCAAAACGCCATCAACAAACTCTGAAGCAGAAATCAAGCAATGGACTCGCTGTAACATTATTGTCAAATGATGGATTCTCAATAGCATATCGCCTAAAATTGCAGAAAGTATCATGTATAATGATACCGCATATGAGCTATGGGAAGAATTGAAGGAATGTTTTTCACACACCAACAACATGCACCTATTTCAAATTGAACAAGAGATTCATGACTGCATACAAGAAGGTGTGAGCATTGGAGAATACTACACCAAGTTGAAAAGCCTATGGGATACTCACGATACACTATGTCTTATTTCACATTATGGAGGAAATGACGGAAGGGAACTACAAGAATATCAACAAAAGCAACAAACCATAAAATTCCTCATGAGGCTTAACACAGTTTACACATCAACTCATGGACAAATCTTGCTCATGGAACCTTTACCTACAGTAAATAAGGTATATTCACTCATTGTTCCAGATGAAAAGCAGAGAGTTGTCTCTACACAAACCATAGGAAGGATGCCAGAAGTTTCCACACTTGTTGCCAGGGATAGTCATCCACAATATCCTCATAAGAATTACCCACCAAGGAACCCACATCTCAAGTGCAATCGATGCAACAATATCGGCCATAATTTTGAGAATTGTTGAAATCACCTCAAATGTGATTTATGTGGTCTCAATGGACACAATTATGAAAACTGTCAAAAATGCCTCAAATGTAATTTATGTGGTTTGAATGGACATGACATCAACATGTGTCGAAAGAAATGAGCAATTCAAGATAAGAGAAATGCAAGTTATGGCTTCCCCTCCAAAGCTCACCATACTAACTTTCAGGAAAACAACTCTGACACAAGGATACCATCCCACAACCTTACATCTGTCCAATATCATGAGCTTCTTACACTTCTCAATCAATCCAAATCAAGTAGTATAGCAAGTCAAGTGACTACTTCTTTAGGTAACACATTATGTGCAAATGTTTTCCATTCAGAAACCCATTGGATTTTTGATATAGGAACAACTGATCATATGGTTTGTTCCCAAAACCTTATAAGCTCCAGCATTCTAGTCACTAATTGGTACGTGCATTTACCTTATCATTCCCTTGCTTGTGTCACACATATTGGCAATGTACATTTCTCTAATAATTTCATACTCTATAATGTCTTGTGTGTTCCCTCTAAATTAAACTTGGTTTCAGTAGCCAAACTAACTTAAACTATATTTTGTCATGTCACCTTCACTAATAATGTGTGCTTTGTTCAGGACAAATGCTCGAGAAAGACGATTGGGATGGTAATTGAGAAAGTAGGACTCGACTACCTGACTATTTTGGAAAAGGTTGGATGCTTCTCCGTTTCAAATATGGTTTCAACTAACCCTCATCTATGGCATCAATGACTTGGTCATTTATCTAATAACAATTTACGTGTAATTTCTCTTTCCATCAACACACCCTTTTGTTCCATTAGTGATTGTTCTATTTGTCCACTAGCTAAGCAAACTCGTAATCCATTTACTTTAAGTTCCATCAATACAAAATCACCTTTTGAACTAATTAATGTCGATATTTGGGGTGGCTATCACTTTGCAGCACTTAATGGAGCACGTTATTTCCTCACTATTGTTGATGACTACTCAAGATGCACATGGGTCTATCTCTTACATACTAAATATGATACACACATATTTCTTATCACTTTCATTAACCTTGTTGAAACACAATTTGCATCCAGAGTTAAAATGATTCGTAGCGACAATGGACCAGAATTCTCTATGACCTAGTTGTTTTCTACCAAAGGAATCCTACATCACACCAGTTGTGTCTCTACCCCTCAAAAAAATGGTGTTACTGAACGTAAACATCATCATCTTCTCAATGTCGCTCGTGAATTGCTCTTCCAAGCCAATCTTCCTAAACAATTCTAGGGAGATGCCATTCTTTTAGGCACATACCTCATAAATCGTACTCCACACCTGTTTTCAAGGGTAAAACACCATTTGAAATCCTTTTTCACAAAGTTCCTAGGTATGAATATCTTCAGGTCTTTGGTTCCCTTTGTTTTATGTCTACACATCATGATCAACCCACCAAGTTTGATGCTAGATCACATAGATGCATATTCATTAGGTATTCATCTGGGATAAAAGGTTACCGTGTCTACAATCTGGAAACAAGCAAGACTTTAGTGTTTCATGATGTTGTGTTTCATGAACATACGTTTCCTTATTTCACTTCCGCTATCAATACTCCAACTCTATTCACTCCATCAAAAAATACTATTTATAATGACATGCCTAACATTTGTCAATCAACCACTCCAAATACATCATTTCATCATACACCATCTGTCCTTCTAGCAATCGACTCAGACATTCTTCATCCTCAAGATTCATCATCATCAACTTCTGCACCGCATGTGATTCCTCCAACACCAGTCACACATAGGCTCCACCGATCCATCAATGTTCCTAGCTATCTTCACATGTATCATGTAGAAGCTTCCTTGCCTTCTCGGTCCTTCCCTTCGTCTAACTCAGCATCATCCAATAAAAAAAGTACTTCTCATTCTCTATCTCATGTACTTACTTATGACTGATTATCACCTGCACATCGTGCCTTTACTACTTCTATTTCCATTCTCAGGGAACCAACCACCTTTACTGAAGCTTTCAACGATCCAAAATGGTGGATCGCCATGAAACAAGAACTGGATGCTCTCGAAACTAATGACACTTGTACGCTTCAACAACTTCCTTTAAACAAGAAACCAGTTGGTTGTAAATGAGTCTACAAAATCAAGTATAATCTTGATGGAATTATGGAACGATATAATGCTCGATTAGTGGCCAAAGGATACAGTCAGATTGAAGGTTTTGATTACCAAGGAACTTTTTCACCAGTAGCCAAACTTGTCACTGTTAATAATTTTCCAAAATTGGCATCTTCGCCAACTCAATGTCAACAATGCTTTTCTCTATGGTGATCTTTACGAAGATGTCTACATGTGTCTTCCACCTAGATTCAGACGAAAGGGGGAAACACGAGTATGTAAACTACATAAATCTTTGTACGAACTTAAACAAGTCTCACGACAATGGTTCATCAAGCTATCAACAATACTTAAGCTAGCTGGTTTTAACCGATCCAAGTATGATCACTCATTATTCCTCTAAACCCGTGGTAATTTCTTCTCTACTCTTCTTGTCTATGTAAACGATATAATCATAACAGGAAACAATCTACAAGACATTGAAGAAACTAAGAATCATCTCATGTGACAATTCAAGCTAAAAGATCTTGATGAATTAAAGTATTTTTTGGGCATAGAAGTTTCACGTTCCAAGAAAGGAATTTTTCTATCACAACGTAAGTACGCACTTGAAATATTGGAGGACATGGGTTATCTTGGTGCCAAATCTGCCGATTCACCTATGGAACAAAATTTATCCCTTAGCAAGGTTGAAGAGGAATTCATCAGTGACCCCATATCCTATCGAAAACTTGTTGGGAGATTAATATACTTGATCATCACACGGCCCGACTTAGTGTATGTTGTGCACATTCTCAGTCAATATATGGATAAACCACAACAACCACATTTGGAAGCAGCTCAACAAGTGATATGATATGTCAAGAACACACCAGGGCAAAGTCTCTTTTTCTCAGCAACTAGTTCATTACAACTAAATGCTTTTGTGACGTAGATTGGGCTAAATGCACAGACATACGACGATCAACCACGAGATATTGTATGTTTCTTAGAAACTCACAAATTTCTTAGAAGACTAAGAAACAAAATACGATCTCACGATCGAGTGTAGAAACAGAATATCGTTCTATGGAAATAACATGTTGCGAAGTAACCTAGTTACGATACATTTTGGATTATTTAGGTATCAAACACTCCCAACCGACTAAGTTATATTCCGACAATCAAGTAGCTCTTCACATTGCATCAAATCCAGTGTTTCATGAACGAACCAAACACATAGAGATTGATTTCCATCTAGTGAGAGAAAAGATTCAAGCTGGAATGATCAAAACTTATCATATCTCTACATCGAAGCAACCAACAGATATCTTTACCAATTAACATATATTCTAACTTGAGGGGGAATATTAAAATATTAAAGATCCAACACCAACTGAAAAGAACCAATAATAGAATGGTGGGGAGCAACAAATTATCTAAGAACATGATCTCTAATAATTATGTTTATTTCAATTATTACATTTTTCCTTTTTCTCTTGTATAAATTAAATTGTAAACATTTGTTTATATACACAATAAAATCATCTCTTTCAGAAACGAAAATTCAATATCAAAAGTAATTGTTTAATGCCACATTTCACAGTAAAAGCGTATCTACAAATGTTATAGAATTGCTACGATTGAATGTAAAAGAGAGAAGCTCAATTATTTAAGTATCCAATTAAACTGAGTAAAAGAAGCTGTTGTAGTTTGATCATAGTTTCTAATCTTAGCAATGTCAATCTATACAACTTATACTATTATACTAAACGCAATTGTGGGAGAAACAGAGACTTGGTGTTATTATTTTCTTGGCCCTTCTTAAGTATATAAGTATATATGCATAAGAGCATCTTCAACCGTAATTCTTTGTTTCGGATCCAAACACAACATTCTCTGGAAAAAAAATCAAAAAAATATTTATTTGACATTCAATTGGTCATAAACAATCCAAAAAAATATATAAATCCAATAAATAATTAAAATCAATAAGCACAGTAATAAACTTACATATAGAAGGTCGAAACCATGGGCACCAAGGATAGGGAATTCTACTGCCAAATTCTGAATGGAACAAAATGGAAATACACCAAATCATATTAATGTATGATTAATCAAAATAAAATTAAAAAAAAACTATTACACAGTAGAATTATTAATATAAATATATAAAATACTTGCCTTAGGCTCAGAAGTAGCATCATCCAAATGGAATTCCTGCAAGTATTTGGTAATACCAGGCCATGTTCTTTCAGTTGGAAGACCTAATAGGCTTCGTATATAACCAACCTTAAATTAATTAGTATCAACATATATATCAAGTTATCAACATAAACTCATAATGTATATTTATGTATTAATTGAAATTAATTAAGAAGTTAGCAGTGAACATTGAAAGAAAAAAAAAAGTACCTGAAAATTGAAATCAAATGATCCTTTGCGGTATTAGAAGTAGTACTGAAAAGTGGGGATCCCTTGAGCATCTCAACAAAAATGCAGCCAACAGACCAAATATCAGCTACTTTAGAATAGTGATCCTTATGATCAAGAGCAGACAAGAGAATAATTTCAGGTGCCCTGTAACTAAAATCCTGTTTTGAAAGTTTGAATAATCCGAAGTTTGCGAGCTTCAATTGACTCGTATCACCTTCTAAAAAGACCATAAAATTTGCAGGTTTTAAATCTTGGTGATATATTCCAAACTGGTGACAATATGCGAGACTTGATAGCATGTGTTGCAGGAACCTCTACACATACATAAAAATTAAGTTGAATAATATTAATAAATGCGTAAATATAATATAAATTAAAATGTAAATTATATATATATATATATATATATAGTACTAATAATTAATAATATATACCTTTATCATGTGAGGCTTTCCTGACATGTTTGAAATGCTTATGAATTTTTGGATACCCAATACTGAATACTCAAAAACAAGATTTATAACAGAGTCTAATTCATGTATTTCATGACACCTGTTACCATATATTGAAATTCCGAAGGAGGTAATCAGTCATAAATTGAAAACTAAAATTAGCTTTTGATTGCTTTAGAAATTAATCTCCCAATTCGTATTAAACTTAAAAAATTTACAAGAAAACAGAGTAATACTAACAATGTACACGTACGCATAACATAGAGAATACAAAGTAGTTACGAGAAACATATAAATATTAGAATAATTATTATAAGGATATTTTAATATTATTTTACTTATATTTTTTTATTTCCCCATTTTTCACTGTCTTTTTTGTATCTCTTCCTTTGTAATAGAACCCATCTATTCTCTTCTTATTTGTTATTCTTCTTTACTCTTTCTCTTTGTGCTTGATTAATTCACATGTTATCAAAAATTTGATTATAAAAGGTAATTTTTATCTCTTTAAAAACAAAGACAAAATTTGAAGGTAATTTGATTCATGTTTTTCATTTTGTTTTGTGACTTCAATCAAGTAATGATTTATTATTCTAACATTAAATAATCAATTTTCTTCAAGTTTCACAAAAATCAAGCACGTTTGCATAGAGATTGATTCTAATTTTTATCATCTTATCAAAATTTTAGCATTTTGAGTATATCTATAATTTGTATAAAGATTATGATATTTTTCGTAATTACTTAAAAATTTGAGGTTTTTTTGTAATTTCGAGATATATTTGTAATTTTTGAAACAATAAGAGTTTATTTGAAATTTAAAAAAAATATGTATATTTGTAATTTTTGAAATTTTAGGTACTGTTTGTTTTTACAATGACTAGTAACAGAGATGACTCGATACAGTCCATTGGTGTGATATTAGATGGAAAAAATTATTCATATTAGAGTTATGTGATGAAGAATTTTTTAAAAGACAAAAAGATGTAGAGTTATGTTTCTAGAACTATGAGTAAACCTACAAATGATAAGGCAAAGTATGAAAACTATTAGATAATTGGAAAGTGAATAATTCAAAAATTATTAATTGGATAAACAATTTTGTTGAACACTCAATAGTCATTCAATTGGTAAAGTATGAAACAACAAAGGAGGTTTGGAAACATTTGGCAAGATTGTATATACAGTATGACTTCGCAAAACAATATCAGTCAGAATATGATATTCGAGTTCTCGAACAGAAAGGCATGAGTATTCAAGAGTTCTATTCTGCAATGACAAATCTTTGGAATCGGTTGGCTCTTACAGAATCAGAAGAACTACGTGCTTGTGCAGCTTATATTGCTCGTAGAGAAGAGCAACGTTTGGTTTAATTTTTTATGGCACTTCGTGATGATTTTGAGGGTCTTTGTGGCTCCATTCTACATCATAGCCCGCTTCCATCTGTTGATTCGGTAGTTAGTGAACTCTTGGCTGATGAGATACTCTTTAAGTCTCAGACAAAAAAATGAATTCTCTCAGTGCCTAATTTATCAATTTTTTTAGTTACGTCTAGACCTCTTACTTACCATGAAAACAAGCCTCACTCAAGGGTTGAGATTGATGAATGCATTTTTTGCAAGCAAAAAGGACATTGGAAGGCTCAATGCCCTAAGTTACTGAATAAAGTACCACAACTACACCAACAAAGGCATCACTTCAGTCCTCCACGGTTTGGAATTCATTTTCAACCACGATTATATTAATCCTTTCTCTAACCATACATATAGTTTATCTCTACATGTCCTTTCCACTACAAACTCTGACTCATCTATTGCCTCTTTAGTCCTTTTTCCTCTTCATTATTCTTGTAGGGTTCACATTGTTAGTTCTGGAGATACTGGTATCTTGCAGTCTAGAGCTCTTGATAATCCCACTCCTCAGCGTACTCGTAAGTCTACTCACCTTCCAGATTTTGTTTACTCTTGTTATTCCAGTTCATTTTCTTCCTTTTTAGCATCTATTCATTGTCTCTCTAAGCCCTTATCCTATAAAGAGGCACTTCTTGACCCCCTTTGGCAGCATGCTATAATTGAGGAACTTTCTACTTTGCAAAAAACTGGCACTTGGGATTTGGTACCTTTACCTTATGGTAAAAGTACAATTGGTTCTCGTTGGGTATATAAAATCAAGACCAAGTTTGATGGTTTGTTGAGCGCTACAAAGCCAGATTGGTAGCAAAGGGGTTCTCTCAGTAGTATGGCATGGATTATAAGGAGACTTTTGCTCTGGATACAAAAATGACTAATGTTCATACTCTTAGGTGGCATTTGGTTCGTGGAATGAAATCGGAATCGGAATCGGAATTGAAATGGAATGGAAAGGAAACAATGTCGTTTGGTTTGACCACTAGAATCAAGCTCGGAATCAGGATTATAGTGTTTGGTTTGCCACTAGAATGGAATGAAAAAAACTATAAATTACCTTAATATCCCTACATTCAATAAAGTTCAAATAATGTCATTTAATTACTATTTTTTCGTTAGACAAAATACATTATTGAAATCATTATTTTTCTAAATAATTATTACTTAATTAAAAAGAAATATATTATTAAAATTATTATTTTTCTAAATAGGGTTTAGGATTTTGAGGTTTAGGATTTTGGGTTTAGGGTTATATTTGTGGGTTAAGATTTAGGGTTAAAATTATTATTTTTCTAAAAAGGGTTTGGGGTTTTAGAATTTGGGATTTTGGATTTATGGATTAGGGTTTAGGGTCTAAGGTTTAGGGATTTAAGGTTTAGGGGTTTAGAGTTTAGGGTTTTGAGATTTTGGGTTTAAGGTTTAGGGTTTAGGGTTTTGGGATTTAGGTTTTAGGGTTTTGGGCTTTTGGATTTAGGTTTTAGGATTTAGGATTTAGGATTTGGGATTTAGGGTTTATGGATTTAAGGTTTATTGATTTAGGGTTTAGGATTTTTGGATTTAGGGTATTGGGTTTAGGGTTTTGGGTTTTGAGTTTTGGGTTTGGATTTGAGTTTAGGGTTATATTTGAGGTGAGGGTAAAATTGAAAAAAAAAATTAGATGAGAATGGAATCATGATTCCTAAAGGGGGATAAGGAATTGTGATTCCTTCTCATTTAGTAATTGATTCCATTCCGTCACCCCATTTCGCCCAACCAAACATCACCTTATTGCAGTTGCACATGTTCGTGAGTGACATATATCTCAGATAGATGTTAAGAATGTTTTTTTGAATGGTGATTTACATGAAGAAGTTTACATAATTCCCGCGCCTGGTGTTTCTCATAAGTATGGTGAAGTTTGTAAGCTTAAGAAAGCTTTATATAGTCTCAAACAAGCACCTCGAGCTTGGTTTGAGAAGTTTTCTAATGTTATCACTTTTCTTGGGTTTTCCTCCAGTAATCATGACTCAGTTCTTTTTGTTAAGTGCACCACTACTGGTCGTATGTTACTTTCTTTATATGTTGATGATTATTACTGGTGATGATGTTGCTGGAATTGCAGTATTAAAGTGAAAATTAACTCGTTAGTTTGAAATGAAAGATTTGGGCCCTTAACGGTATTTTTTGGGTATTGAAGTTGCCTTCTCTCCAAAAAGGCTATCTTTTCTCTCAATATAAGTACATTGCTGATATTCTTGAGCATGCTTATCTTACTGATACCAAAACTATTGATACTCCTTGTGAGTTTAACGTTCAGTATTCTCCTTCAGATTGTTCATATTGTTAGTTAGTTTGTTGCTTCTCCTACTACCATTCATTGCGCAGCTGTTCTTCGTATTTTATAGTATCTTCGAGGTACCATTTTTCAGTCTTTTATTTCCATCCACTTCTTTATTAGAACTGTGTGCATATTTTAATGCTGATCATGATCGTGATTCCACAAGTCGCAAGTCTATTATTGGTTTTTGTATCTTGTTGATGGATTCTCTTATTTCGTGGAAAAGCAAGAAACAAACAGTTGTCTCTCAATCTTCTACTGAAGCAAAGTACCGTGCTATGACATCTACTACCAAAGAAATTGTTTGGTTACGTTGGTTACTTGTCGATATGAGTGTTTCGCTTTCTTCTTCTACTCCTATGTATTGTGATAACAAAAGTGCTATTCAAATTGCTCACAGCTCAGTATTTCATGAACGGATTAAGCACATCGAAATTGATTGTCATTTTACTCATCATCACTTCAAGAATGACACTATTACATTGCCTTTTGTTTCTTTATCCTTGCAGCTTGCCGACTTTTTTCCTAAGTCGCATTTCATTTCACGTTTTCGTTTTCTAGTTAGCAAACCCTTGATACTTCTTACAACTACATCGTGAGTTTAAATCTTTTATTCCTTTTTCTTATATTTTCCTATTTTCAATAGTGTATTTTTTGTGGTTTCTCCTTTTGCAATAGAACTCATCCATTCTCTTCTTCTTCTTTGCGTTTCTTCTTTCTTTCTCTCGATTAATTCACAATAAAAACATATATATAATCCATATAACAATATAAGAAAAATCAAAATGATTTTCTAATTATTTTTTGTGCATCGATCATTAATCTACAAATATTATTAATAAATTTATCTGCATATTATATAATAATTCCTCATTTACCTTGCAACATTATCATCATTATTGGAGTGTTTGATACGCTGAAGACTGCTCAAGGTGTTCAATAATAAAGCAGAATCAGAATCAGAGGACACAGTGTTAGACTCGTAGACCACAATGTTTTGGTTGACAATGTCTAGGCACTTATAAACCTCCCCATATTTGCCTTCTCCAATATGCTCAATTACTTGGTACTTATTGTCAAATTTCTTGGTGGTTCCCACTTCAGTAGGTAACCTGTCAATCTCGCTATCACGACCGCAAATTCCACCCATTTGATCAGTTCAGGTTGATCTCTAAACTACAATTCAAACCAAATTAAGAGAAATCTTTAAGTACTTTACTCGATCAACTATTCTTTAATATATGATAATTAATAATAAATAACATTTAAGAATTTATTAATTACTGTTAAAAGAAAAGACTATAAAGAGTTATTGTATCGAATTATATATATGTGTCGATGAGAATGAAATCAGTCTACAGTAATTAACTACAAATTATAATTAAAAAATTCAATAGTATAAATCAAAAGATTCAATATATATATGTCGATGAGAATGAAATCAGTATACCGTAATTAAGAACAAATTATAATTAAAAGATTCAATAGTATAAATTAAGTAATCGATGTGATAGGATTAAAAACAGTATGAATCTAACTAACATGAAAAAGACTAGAGATACTTACCTCAAGATCGAAAGAAATCAACAAGCGGAAGATAAGCAGCGTTAAGAAAATCAGAAAACTCCAATCAAGAAACTCGTAGGATCTAAGAAATTAACAAACAATTAATCTTTTCATTGTCAATCAGTAGTAGTGAATTGTTACCAAAACCTCAAATGCAACATGTAAAAGTAATATAAACCAAATTGATTTGAATCGATCGAACGAGAAAGGGGAATTTTCGATTACCTACAGTTTTAGAGACAGGATTGCCTTTAGTTGCTCGATGATCAGCTAGAAAGAGGAGAGAGAGTGAGTAGTGCATACTGTACATCCAAAAGATGATTAAAGGATTTTCCCGCTAAATATAATACACTGTAGGCGAATGAGCTGGCACCGAGCCGTTCAGCGTTCTGTTAATGAAGTTGGGAATGGAGCGAGGGTTGCTGGAAAATATTTTAAAAAAAATTTAAGTTTTCTCGAATTGAATAATATTATTATAAGATTGGTAGGTTTTTAAAGAAAATAATATGACAAAAAAATTAAATATTAAAATTAACTTCATTATTAAAATATATTAATATATTAATTTAAAATAAAATTATTAATATAATATATTTAATTTATGTAAGTAAAATCAATGGCTGTAACTTTTCCTTTGTTATACCTCACTTTCACTTTAACATGGTAAAATTTTAGATGCCTTAAAAGTTTCCTTTTGGAATATTGTGTTTTTTTTTATAAATATTTTTGGGCTGGAAGTTCCAATGAATTGATTATGTATCCATTTCTACTCGAGTGGATAGGAGTAAATTTTGTCTTGGATACTTATTTAGTTAAATTACCTAAAAAAAACATATAGTATGTAACTATTAGACAATTGATAAAGAAAAAATTACTCGTATGATATTAAATTATATCTTTAAAATACTTTAATTACTAAATCTTAAATTGATAAATTTTAGTACCCATTCTTTAAAAATTTAGGACATTGTGTACAAAAAAAAATCTCTAAATTTATATCTTTGGGACACTTTTGTTTCTAAATTTTAATAACATCGGACCTTTTAGTTTCTAAAATTTAAATTAAAATGCACATTTATTTTTTTAAAAGTAGGACCTAATTGTAATTATTAAAAATTTATAGATTAAAATGTCCCAAAAATATAAATGAGTAATTTTGGTGACATCATGGATAAAATAAAATAAAAATAATATTTTTTTTTCAAAATTATTAATTTTTGGACTTTGGAGTGGAATGAAAAATTATGTTCTTATATAATTCAAAGATGAAAACTTATCATAATAATAAAAAAAAACTCATAATATTCTAATAATTTCGATATTCAAGTTACGTGAAAAATGATATTTATTGGTAACAATACATGAAATTTAAAAAAAGTACTAAAACTTTATATTGAATATTTAATCATTAAAAAATAAAAACCGCAAGTTCCTTCCCCAAACTACAGATTTTTTTTATTACAAGCAAAGCCTAAAAACAATTCCAAAAGTATCGATAAAAGACGATTAATCCACCCGCTTATAGCGAGATGAGATTCACTTCATATGACACGATATTGTCTGTTTCGGTTCATAATTGCAAATTCAACAAACCCACAGTCATGACTTAACAATTCAGTAAGATATCATAGCTTTACTTTTAAAGAGAAACCTCAAAACATATCATATCATTTAGAGAGTGATTACCTCTTATAAGGACATCATCACTTAACTTCCTAAACAATGTAGTACATGTACATTCACACTGCATCATACACCCTCACTTAACTTAACAATTCAGTGAGATCTCATGGTTTTACTTCTAAGGAGAAACCAAAACGTATCATGTCATTTAGAAAGTGATCACCTTTTATAAGCACATCACCATTTAACTTCATAAATGATGTGGGACATGCATATTCACACTGCATCATACACCCCCACTTAAGGAGTCTTACGTCCTCGTAAGAATGCACCCATATGGCCCAATAGAATCCAGTTCAGTCCGGTTTTAAGTAAAAAATATTAACTGGACTGAACCGTTTATATTTCTTAAACCAGACTGGATCAGACCGTTCGGTTATTAAAAATATTGTAACCGAATGATTTGGTTAACGATTTTTAACGGTTTGATCCGGTTAATAATACATAAATATGATACAACTAATGATATATCTTTGATTAAAATATGAAAAAATTAATATATTATTAAAACCAGTCCGCTCCTATCCGACCAGTTTGAAAATTAATATGATTGGACCAAACTGTTTGAAAAACGTTTTATTTAATACAAACCAGACCATATTGTTTGATTTATAAAATTGTTCAAATCAGTCCAATTTTTTGGTTTAATTCGGTTTAGTTCAGTTTTTGGACACTTCTAATATCAATTGATACTGGACGGTTAATCAGTCCACTTAAAGTAAGACGGAACCCATTCCATGTGGCATAAGATTGTCCACTTTGATCCATAACTGTAAGTTTAGCAGGTCCACGATCATGATTTAATAATTCGATGGGATCTTACAACTTTGCTTCTAAGGAGAAACCCTAAAAACATGTTATGTCATTTAAATAGTATTCACCCCTTATAAGCACATCACTACTTATAATATGCTTTTTAGGAAAAGTGCTTTTAAGAAAGATATATTAGTTGCATACAACTAATATACAACTGATAAAGTATATTAGTTGCATACAACTAATATACCACTAATGATGATTTATTAACACTCATCCTCAAGTTGGCGCATAGATATCGATTATGCCCAACTTGCTTAGTGAGTCGTATAATTCCTTCTTAGAAACTCATTTGGTAAGCATATCTGCAAGTTGCTCTTCAGTGGGAACAAAAGGAAAGCTAATAAGTTTGGCATCTAACTTCTCTTTTATAAAGTGATGATCAACCTCTACATGCTTAGTGTGATCATGTTGTATTGGATTTGTGATATATCAATGACTACCCAATTGTCGCAATACAACTGTATAGTATTTTTGAGTTCAAAACCCAAATCAAATAACAAAGTTCTTATCCACAGTAATTCAAAAACCCCATAAGTCATACCTCTATACTCAGCCTCAACACTAGATCGCGCCACCACTTTCTGCTTCTTACTTTTCCATGTAACCAAATTACCTCCCACAAAGGTGAAATAACCTCATGTTGACTTTCTATCTGTAATACTTCCTGCCCAATCTGCATCTGTGAAGCCACAGACTTCAAGAGGATTGTTGTGTTTAGAGAACATTACTCCTTTTCTTGGAGCCGATTTCAAATACCTTAAAATTCTCAAAACTACATTCATGTGGTTCTCACTTGGATTATGCATGAACTGAATCACCACAATTATTGCATATACAACATCGGGTCTAGTATGAGCCAAGTAAATCAAACGTCCAACCAATCTCTGATAGCGAGCTCAATCAGTTGGTATCTGATCTGGATACTCTACTAAACAATGGTTTTGCTCAATATGAGTGTCAATAGGTTTGCAATCCAACATACCTGTCTCTGTTAGCATATCAATAATGTACTTCCTCTTACACAAATATATTCCTTCTCTTCTCCTGGCTACCTCAATTCCTAAGAATTACTTTATTTCACCTAAGTCCTTCATCTCAAATTCAAAGGCTAGTTGTCTTTGTAATTTATCCATCTCAACGGTATCATCACCAGTGATTACTATATCATCAACATAAATGATTAGGGTTGTTACCTTCCCTCGTTGATGTTTGAGAAATAGAGTGTGGTCTGAATTACTCTATCTATAACCAACCTTCTGCATGAACTGTGAAAACTCTCCAAACTAGGCTCGAGGGGATTGCTTGAGACCATACAAAGACTTCCTCAATTTGCATACAAAATTACCAGGAGAATCAACTATATACCCAGGTGGAAGACTCATGTACACCTCATCGGCTAATTCTCCATGAAGAAACGCATTCTTGACATCAAAATTTTGAAGTTGGCAGTTTGGGTTAGCAGCAAGTGAGAGTAGAACCTGAATAATGTTCATTTTGGCAACATGAGAAAAAGTCTCATCGTAATCTACACCATACGTTTGAGTAAACCCTTTTTCTACAAGACAAGCTTTATACTGATTTATAGATTCATCACCATTATATTTTATAGTAAACACCCATTAACAACCAATTGATTTTTTCCTTGTGGTGGTGGCACAAGTTGCCAAGTATCGTTCTTCTATAATGCCTTCATCTCTTCAGCCATTGCCTTTCTCCATATTGGATCTCCCAACGCATCTTACACTTTGTTAGGTATTGATACACCATATATTTGATTCACAAATGATTTATATGACTTGGATAATCTTTTAGTGGACATGTAATTGGCTACTAGGTATTTTGAGTTTGCATGAATATTTGGTTCATACCTTTTTGTTGGTTGACCTCGAGTAGACCTATTTAGTAACACATATTGTCCAACATTAGACTCAATGCTATTAGTATCGGTGGGTGTACATACCTCATATGAGTGACCTTCAGTACTAGGGAGTTGTTGATCAGGGGTAGGAGTAATGCCTGAGGAAACAGTTGTGTCTTCAACTTCGTTTGCTGTAAGTGAATTTAGTGCTTGAATACTTGGAGCATCTGCTTCTTCGATGACTGGATTCAATAGATTAGGGATCTCATCTGGTCTCATTGAAACATCAATTGGTGATTCTTCTAATTCCTCCTCCTCATCATGATACAGTTCTTCGAAATATGTATTCTCCCCCTGACGAGCAGTATCAGGTGAGGAAAAATAACTCATGTCCTCAAAGAAGGTAACATCCATAGTGACATAATATTTTCTGGTTGGTGGATGGAAGCACTTGTACCCTTTCTAATAACCTCCATAACCAACAAACACACATTTAATTGCCTGGGCATCTAATTTAGACCTTTGAGTTTTAGGAACATGCACAAAGGTAACACAACCAAATACACGGGCAGGAAGATTATGGAAGGATGACAAAGGGACGTAAAATACGAGAATCTGAAATGAGATTTTTTCGTTAAGGACACTAGACAGGAGATGATTGATGAGATGGGCGGAAGCTTGTACAGCATTACCCCAAAGATATTTTGGCATATAAGCACTAAATAGGAGTGCACGAGTCATATCAAGTAAATGACAATTTTTTTTCTTTCAGACACTCCATTTTGTTCCGGTGTTTGCAGATAAGTAGTTTGGTGAATAATCTCATGTGTTTTGAAAAAATCTTGAAAAACATGACTAATATATTCTCCCTCATTGTCAGAACGGAGGATCTGAATGATGCCATTGTATTGTGTTTGAACGAAGGTATGAAAAATTTGAAAAACTGAAAAGAGAAATCCACGATAACGTTGTACAATCATCGATAAACGAAACAAAATATCTCATACCCGATATAGTGGGCTCTTTAGATGGTCCCCAAACATCAAAATGAATTAATTCAAAAGGAATAGTACTTTTATTAGAAATACTAGGAGAATAAGTAATACGATGGCTCTTGGCCAAAACACAAGTCTCACAATGTAAAACAGTCTCACTAACACCAATAAATAAAGTGGGCATGAATTTTTTCATAAAACTAAAAGATGGATGCCCTAAGCGGCGATGCCACAATCAAATTTCACTTAGCTTATCAGAATTAGAAGTCAATGCATTGTGTGCCCGTGCTCTTGGTTTCTCCCCTGTGTAGTTCTGATCCAAACGGAAAAATCCGCCTCTCAAATACCCTTGACCAATTATTTCCATGGTAAGAAGATCCTAAAAAATCACATACATAGGATAAAAGGTTACAGAACATTTAGACTCAATATTCAACTATGGAACAGATATTAAGTGATGAGATAAGTCAGGTACATATAAAACATTATGAAGCTGTAAAGATAGAGTGATATGAATTGACCCCTTTCCTAAGACAGGAAAGGTCTCACCGTTAGCATTCGTAACATAAGACACTGGTGGGGAAGATAACTCGTTAAACTAAGATTTATCATAAGTCATATGATCAGATGCACCATAATTAATAATCCAAGTATTAGACCTAATAGAGTGAGAAAGTTTAAGGTCATACCAATCTTACCACGACCAGTTATTGAAGCTGTAGGGATACCTCCACATTCCATAGGATAATCCTGTCTAGTTACTCCATAGTAGTCTGGTTCTTGGACAATTTGCACTACAACTGCTTTTGATTTAGGACAATGATGTTGTCATTTTGCTCCATAGTAGTCTGCTTTTGATTATAGGTGTGGATACAGTTTCCAACAAGTCTCATGAAGATGCCCCTGTTCATTGCAATAAGAGCAGTGAGAACGAGGGTGATTGGTAAAGCTTGGTGGAGGTTCCTACTGATGAAGTGGAATTGAATTTTACTATTGGAGGAAAGGTGCCTTTGATTTGGCTTGAATGGCTAGGTTTGATACCTTAACTTGTGCCTGATGAAGACTTTCCTACTGAGATTTGTCTTTACGGATGTATGTAAAGGAGGTAGTCAAACTCGGAGGGTCCGAAATTCGAAGAAATTCGCCTTTAGCACTATTATGTTTTGTATCAAGGCCTCTTAAAAAAAGCATGTACTCGTTCAAGCTTCTTCTCCTTCTGGTACCATAGAAAGTCTTCTTGATTTTTAATTTTGCACGGGCGTTTTTGGTCAATTTTAGCCCATACATTCTTTAGCTTAGTAAAAAATAGAGATACTGGTTTCCCATTTTGCTACATACCAGCAACTTTGCACATGAGTTCATGAACTTGAATAAAGTCAGACTCATTTGTATAAAGATCACTTAAGGTATTCCATATGGCTTCAGTAGTTTCACATTCCTCCATCATTTGTAATATATCATCAGTGATGGCTCTAAACAGAATTGACATTACAAAGCCATCATCATCTTCTCACCTAGTATAGGCTTCTACATCATCTTGACTAGGAGCCTTGATTGATCCAGATACATGTCTCATCTTATGCATCCCACGAAGATAAACAGACATAACTTTTTTCCATGTTCGAAAATTGGTACCATTAAGTTTAGTACCCCAAAAAGAACCAATTTCTGAACTTTTAACAAAAACTTCAAATTTTGGAACTTCATTAATTCTGGAAACCAGATGTTGTCTTGAATCTTCCATTAAAATAAAAAAAATATTGTGCAGCGGAATAAAAATTTTGGTTTTTTTTTTGGTCGGACTGGATTGTGGGTTGGGCTGGTAAGTGGGTTGTCTAATTATTGAGTGGGCTAATGGGTTGGTCTGATGAGTAAGTAGGCTGATGCGTTGATAGGTTGATGGGTTGATAGGCTTGGACAAAGGCAGAGTTGAAAAACTAAAAGCTGAAAAAAAGGGCATTATAGTGAAAGTTGAGTAAATATTACTCACAAAAGAACACAGAGCAGTGCGGGAGCTAGTGTGCGGATGACGCGGGAGTTGGAGCTGGTGTGCGGATGGCGCGGGCTGGAGTTGGTGTATGGGCTAGACAGCGCGGACTGGATGACGCGGGCTGGACGACGGATCTGCAACGAACAGACATATCTACAACAGCGGTGCGAACTAGAAAGTGCGAGAATATTAACGACACTTCATAAAAATACTAATGGCGGCGCTACTGCTAATGGTGACGCTACTATTGACGGCATCGCTACTGCTAATGGCGGCGTTGCTGCTCGGGAACTAGTAAAAATAATTTTCTTTTCTTTTCTTTCCTGCTTTGATACCAAATTGAATATACTGAAAATATATTTACTATTGAAATTTCATGAATGATAATACAAGTATAAATATAGGAAATGATAATCTATTTTTTAAGAAAAATGCTTTTAAAAAAGATATATTAGTTGCATACAACTAATATATCACTAATGATGATTTATTAACACTTAACTTCTTAAAGAATGTGAAATATGTGTAGACAACACATTAACATTAAATCATTTTATTAACATGCATCACATATGTTAGGAATAGTAATTTAAAAGCCAAATTAAAAAAATATATGAAAAGATAAAATGGTGAAAGATGGCTGTTATAAGTAAGATTAATATTAATTAGTAATTAAGTAAGTGACCTGCTAACTAATAGAAAAGGAAGTGAAACCGTGTGTGAGTAGTTGTGGTAACTTCAATGTAATTGAAGTTATTGATGGGACGATTCATTACAGTACGTTAGTTGGCTTTATTAGGCATATATGAATATAAGCTTGATATTGTAATATGTGTGTAGGTGTTGCGCAAAACAATTTGAGAAAAAAAATAAGGTTTTGCAGCAATACTCACATAATCTCTTTATTTGTGATGTTGCAAAGGAAATAGTATCATGGGTATTATTGAATTCTTTGCTTTTGGTTTGGGTATTATTTGTATAAATAGAATTTTAAATTTAAGTATTATTTTAGGTTGTTATCCTCATTTTTAAGATATAACGTGATTGTGTATTGGATTAATACTCTTGTAATAAGAGGTGATAATAATATATTTATTTTTGATATTAAAAACGACGTAAATTTTTTATATTCTTGTTTCTTGTTGAATTTTTGCTTCCACATTTACTTTTATTAATTTTATTGGTTTACGATTTTAAGTGTTCAACAAATGATATCATGGATAATGATTAAGAGGTCTTTTTGAGATTCAAAATGATAACAATGAAGATATATGGATACAAAAAAAGTTTCTTAAAATGTACTTAAAAGAAACAATTTTGTACCTTGAAAATTGATGAAAACGGTAACACAAAAAATCATATATATAAATTCAAGGTTGATGTGAAGATAAAAAAAAAAAAATTAAGTAATAATATACTTGAGTCATATGATGTATTGATGTTTTCACTTCTTAAAAAAAAAGATTATATTAATAGTGAATGAGTTATTAACAACTTTCTTGAAAATTGGTAATAACATATAATTGGCTATTTTCTTGAGTTATGGATATTATCTTGATATAGATGATGATTCAAGAGAATATCAAATATTGAAATCAACAAAAGAGATAGTAGAGATAGAAACTGGTTCCAATCTCGTCAAAAGATAGAAACTGGTTCAAATATTGAATGTTACAGAATTGCTACGATTAAAAGAGAAGTTCAATTATTTAAGTACACATTTAGTAGTTTGATAGTGTCTAATTATACTAAAGACAATGTGGGGGAACATAGACTTGGTGTGGTTAATCATAGCAAGTATTTATGCGTAAGAGCATGATTAATTGTAATTCTCCGTCTTGGATCCAAGCACAGCATTTTCTGGAGGAAAGAAAATTCAAAAGTTGTTTATTAGCATTGAATATTATTATCTACTTACTTTGAAATTATTTATATGACAGTCAATTAATCGTACAAAATTCAAACAAAATAAATCAAATAAATAAACTGAAATCAATAAAGCACAAGAATAGACTAACAGAAAGAAGATCAACACCATCAGCACCAAGAAGAGAGAATTCTTCTGCCAAATTCTGTAGGGAACAAAATGGAAATATATACGAAACTATATTTACGTATGATTAATAAAGATGATTTATTTATTTATTATTATAATTATAGAGTGGAAATTATTAATATAAATATATAAAATACGTGCCTTAGGTTCAAAAGTGACACCATCCAAATGAAATTTCCGTAAGTATTTGGTAATACCAGGCCATGTTTCTTCAGTTGGTAGACCTAATAAGCTTAAATATATATATATATATATATATAGTCAACCATAAATTAATTAATGTCAACATAGTTCAAAACAAAATTAAAATTAAGTTAGCAGTGTAGATTGTAAAAAATAAAAAAAGTACCTGAAAATTGAAATCAAATTATCCTTTGGGGTATCAGAAATAGTACTAAAAAGTGGAGACGACTTTACCAACTCAACAAAAATGCAACCAATAGACCAAACATCAGCAACTTTAGAATAGTGATTATTATGATCAAGAGCAGGGAAGAGAATAATTTCAGGTGCCATATAGCTCAAATCCTGCTCTGAATGTTTGAACAATCCGAAGTTTATTAGCTTCAATTGAGTGCTATCACCTTCCATAACGACCACAAAATTTGCAGGTTTTAGAACTTGGTGATAGATTCCATACTTGTGACAATATGCGAGACCTGATAGCATATGTTGCAGGAACATCTGCACATACATAAAAATTAAGTTGAATAATATCTAATAATACTTAAATGATATAGATAAAAATGTCAATTATATTTGTTCAAGAAAAAAAAAACTTTCAATTATATATAAATAGTACTAATAGTTAATAATACCTTTATCAGGTGAGGCTTTCTTGAAAAGTTTGAAATATTGTTAATGAATTTTTTGATATCTATCCCTGGACACTCAAAAATAATATCTAAAGATGACTCTGATTTATGTATTTCAAGACACCTATTTTCATATAATAAAATTCCAAATCATAAATTGAAAACTAGAATTAGTTTTAATTTGATCAATACAAAAATTAATCTCTAAAATAATCAATTTATAAATATGATGAGTAAATTTATTTGCATACTATATAGTAATTCCTTGAATACCTGGCAATGTTTGCATTATAATGAGAGTTTTTGAAACACTTAAGACCCGCGGCCATACTATTCCATACTGAAGCAAAATGAGAATCAGAAGACAGATTATTAGACTCGTAGACCACGATCTTATGATCGACAGTGTCTAGGCACTTATAGACCTCCCCATACTTTCCATCTCCAATATGCTCAAGTACTCCGTACCTATTGCCAAATTTCTTGGTGATTAGGCCCACTTCAGTATCGAACCTGTCACTCTCGCGATCACGACAGCATACTCCACCCATTTGATCAGATCAAATTGATCACTGAACTACAATTCAAACCAAATTAAGAGAAATCTTTAAGTACTGTACTCGATCAACTGTTCTTGAATATATGATAATTAATAATAATATATAAAATTTAAGTATTTATTTCTGTTAAAAGAAAATACGTACTATAAAGATTTCTTTTATCGAATTATAATTCATATATATATATATATATAAAAGACAAGATCAAGGAAATTGAAAATCGATCTATCGCAAGAACAAATTATAATTAAGAGGATTGAATACTAGAAATAAATGCATCTATGTAATGGTATTAAAATTCAAATGAATATGTTGAAGTAATTATATGAATAAGAAAGATCGAAGTTCAATTAATTACCTCAAGATTGAAAGGTATCGTTAAGAAAATCAGAAAACTCCAATCAATAAGGAACCTGGTTATGTTTTATTCAAGAAAGAACGAACAATTGATCATTTTCGTTAGCAGTAATAGTGAATTAATACCAAATCCTCAAAATCAACAGGTAAAAGCAATATAAACATAACTAATTTGAAAGGGAAAAGAATGTTTTCAATTACCAATAGTTTTAGAAGGAGATATAGAGTTAATAATACTCTTTTTTTTTTTCTTTCTTAAAATCGAATTTAAATCTCAAATTAAATACTTTTTAGATAACTTATTTTTCCTAAAAATATAACATACTCTGTGTACGTGAGTGAGCTGTCACTAAACTGTGTATTTTATTAATTTTCCACACTAGCAAAATATTAAGTAATTTTCATGTTGTGTATTTAAATGCATTTGTATAATTTAACTATTTGTTGATAATATTTTTGTCAATTTTTTAATTAAACTGTAATTTAAATATTTTATTTTTTTATTAACATGCATGAATTAAACACATAATTAACACTAGTTTTTATATTTTCTGAGGAAAAAAAATCAAAAAAATTAAAAAAATTACAAAAAATAATATTAGTAAAATTTATAATAATATGAATAATATCCCAATAAGATTGAATATGATTCAATTCGATGAATTCAATATTGAAAAAATCAAAATAATCGTAGTTTAATTTGAACAAAATTTAATGTAAAATGATATATTAGATTTTTTTAATAATAAAATATATAATTTAACATAAAATATATAATTTTTATAATACAAATTTTGAAGATTTATTTTTATTATTTTTAAAAATAATATTTTAGATAACAATAAGAATTTTTCCATTTACAAAGTAAAGATTACTCATTTATATTAATAATTAGATTTAATGTTTTATTTATTTAAAAAATTATTATATTATCTTAATAACTTTTATTATTATAACAATAAAATATATAAAATGTTTATTTTATTCTATTATTAATTACATCTTCTTACCATTATTAATGTATAAAATTATCAATAACAAATTATTTTTATGATAATAACAATTTTCATTATGTTAATATTGCTACCCAAATAATTGGTTTAATTTGACCCAAAATTAGATTGAAATAAATAATTTTATTTTTATCTCAACTCGGAATTATTAATATTTAGATTTGGAATAAGTATTATTATCTCAACTTGAGATAAAATTTTAACTGAAATGATAAATTTTAATTAATTGAAATATTGACGTTATTTTTATAATTCAATTAAATTCTAACATTTTAGTTAAAATATCATCTTAAATTAAGATGAAAAGAAATGTTTTTTGAACTTTTTAGTGTAAAGAAATCTTAACTAATAAAATTATGTTTAGAAATTTTTAAAAGGAGAAATCATCAAGATTATTAAAAAAATTAACAAAATATAAAAATAGAGATATATTGACAAAAATTAAGTTATTAATCTACAATAATAATTGTAACAGATTATTAAGTCATTATCCAAAATACTATTGTATTATAATATGATTTTCTTTGTTATATATGTGGATAATTTTTCTAATATATTCATTTAAAAACTAATAATAAATATAGAATATGTTTTATATATTATATCAGACAGAATAAATATAATTATATTGAATTAGATAGTATAATATTAAACTATAATAAGCATGAATATTATTTTATGTCAACGTGTACAATTACTCAGTTAAGTTATGCATTATTTCATTTTACTTCTTACATGAATTTAAAAAAAATCTATTTTATAATAAATCTACATTTACTTTATTTACTAAATTTAAAAAATAATCAGTTACTTTTTTTTGTTTTATTAAAATAAAAGTTTAATCTAATTTTTTATTTTTAATATATGTGACGTATATTAAATACACATGAATTGTTATATGATATTTATTTTAAATAAATTTCAGGTATATATATTTTAATTTATATGCTTATTTATTTATTAAACAAAAATAAAAAAGTAAAATTAGAGGACATCAGTTGGCTTTTATAAATATAAAATTATATAAATAAGAAAGCAAAAATATGTTTCTTAAAAGATAAAAGAATAATTAAAAAATAAACAATATGTATGCAAAAGAAAGAAATATAAAATATATATAATATTAAATATATAACTCTTTTATATTAAATAACATTGATGCATTTTATTACAAACTAGTTTGAAATAATAACAATAAATTATAAAATATTTATAAGATTTTAGGTTTTTAGAATTTAAATATATAGTTTAAATAAGTTTTAGAGAAAAATACTCCATCCTTTACTTATTATAAGATACTTAAGTTATATATTTATTTTTTATAATAGTTTAATCATATTATTATCAAAAAGTCACAACAAAAAACAAATGTAATTTTTTTTTCAATTACATTAGATAAAAAATGTTTTAATTTAAATAAACTATAACGGAAAGAATTAAATAAAAATAAAAATAAAAACATAAAAAAATAGTTATTTGTAATTGTGTAGTCACTTTTTTATAACAAAAATAGAATCTTTACAATCTAAGTATCACTTTTAAAATAAGTATAGGATCTTTACGATTACATTCGATAATTTTTAAAATAGAAAATTATTGATATTTTAATAAAATAAAATATAACTTAAAGATGAATATAAGATTGAATTATTACAAAAAAAATATATACAAGATCTAAATATCATTTTTAGAATAAGTATAGGATCTTTACGATCACATTCCCTAATTTTTAAAATAGAAAATTATTGATGTTTTAATAAAATAAAAATATAACCTAAAAATGAAATATAAAATACATATGCATTTATTATGATTAGTTTGATTTTAAATGAAATTAAATTTATAAAAAAATTAAAATTTATATATTTATTAAAATAGGTGATAAATATATAAAAAAAATGTTGGTCTTATTAGGAGAAATGCCACCATTTCTTTTACACATCTATCAATAGGGTATATTATTTTGAGTAACAAGACAAGAAATGCAATTTTTATCCTTGATTTATCTAATATTATAAAATATGTATCTTTGTTTTCAATTCTTCATTTTATTGTCATCATTTTTATCTCCACTCCTATAATTTTCATAGGGATAGTGACCTTATCAAGAAAAATTGACAACCCTACATTAGACCTAACGGTGTGCAAAATACATCGGAACAAACCTAACCTAACATATCCAAACCAACCGAACCTTATATATTCAGTTTTATAATTTTATTAGTTTGGGTTTATTCTTCTTTTTACATAATTTATTAATATTGTGTTAATTGGTTTCCACTTCTTTAAATTAACTAAAAACCGAACCAACTTCAATTTATTTATTTATTTTATTATTTTTATTTTTATATTCTTATTTAGGGTTTATAAACTTTATATAATTTTAATCTTTTTTCTTAGGCTTTAGTTTCTTTCCCCATCACATCTACCTCTTTATTTTATCATTTTCTTCCTTAAGTTTTTAGTTTTCATACCCATGAATTATTTCATTCCAACATTTACAGTCTCTTCAATTTTTACCCATAGCTACAAGACCTAACGTTAACCACCTTAGTTCTCCGTACTTTATAAAATGTGTTTTTTTAGTAATGTCAATACCCTATACATAATATGGTACTCTGTAAAATTTGTAGAGTATTTATATTTTATAATCTTTTTCATACTAAAATAAAATATGTTTATAATGTGTGAACTTATGTGCATAGTTGCTTATTTAAAGGTATAAATCTCAATAATCTATTTTTTTTATCTCTCATTATTTTAATTGAAATGCATGATGACTATTTAACAGAGTATTTCTTAAAAAAAATAAGTAGAGTTTACTTTTAACTTATTTATAAATAAATAAATAAATCTTTCAACTTTTTATTATTTCTTATTTTTGTTTTACCTAATACTTTAGTTACCAATAATATGTTTTTTATATTTTTTGTTCGATAAAAATCTTAATTTATTGGTAGAGTGAAATTTCTATTTGTTAGAAAAAATTTACAATCTATACATGACGTATTATACGTTAGTGTCAAAGTTGGATTCATACGTAAAAAAGTAAAAAAGTAACTTAATGAAAATCATAATTGATGTGAGAGTGAAGTTTTCATTAATTTGAAGATGAATTACATGACATACGTGGTGCTTGTTTTATGTGTTGTATGTCAAATTTAAATTCATTTGTAAAAAGTATATAACTTAATTGGTATAGGAAATTAATATTATAAAGATTTTGGTCACATGTTCTACTTATTGTAACTTCATTTTCAAGTATAATTAATTTGGTTTTTTATCTTTATGCTCTCACATAATTCTTGTTTCCTTCTTTTATCTCCCTGCTTTTTAGTTTCTATAATAGTTTAAATTAATGCATGTTAATCAATGATATCTTTGTTTATGAGTAATGTATTTTCTTAATAACCGATGTTAGATTTTACTTTCTAGTTTGTTAACGTGAGATACACAGATTTTGTTTATTTTTGCCATTAGATTTTGAATATTTAAGTGAAATTTATGCAAAAACTTCTAGACCAATCACTCTCTCTCTTTTTCATTCTTATTTATGTGAGATGTTATTCTATACTATTTAATTATTTATCTATTATAATTTATAACTACATTATATTCCATATTTTTTCTCATCAAAGTTAACAATATTATGTATGTTTTGGCTATAAGAATTAATGAATTTTATTAAGTCATTATTATTCATTATTGCCTATTTACTATACTTTTAAATCTTTTTTTTTACTTTATAATTGATATAAATAATGATATTAAGCAAGTGATTAAAATTTAAATCTTTAAATTTAAATATTATAATAAAATTAATATTAAAAACATTAGAAATTATAATATAAGAGTTCAAAAAATTAATAAATAAAATTCATTAACAAAAAAATAGAAGAAATTTTCTTGACCTAACCAAAACCAAATCAATAAAATTGGTTTGAATTAGACTCATTTTTTAAATTTATTAATTTGATTTTATTAATATTATTATTTAAAAATGAATTATATTAATTTCAATTTTAATCTAAATCTAAACCAACTCATATATGCAAACTCTTAATTAGACCAACTAGAGCCCTAAGAATGTTTTTTCACATACTTCATCCCATGTTCTTTCACTTCTTTGATATTACGAACGTATTCAAATCATTGGATAATTATAAAATTATTATGTACCTACTCAAATTATTGGATAATTATAATACATTAGTAAAATCAACGAGTGCCTAACTTTCATGTTAAAAATACTAAAGAAGAGGTATAGTATATTTAATTAACAAACAAGAATTACATAAAGGTGATGATATTCAAATAAGATCAAAAAAATTATTGGTGTAAAAATAAACTATTAATGACAATTTTAATCTAACACTAGTAACATTCAAGTATAATTCATTGCAAAGAAATAATAGATAACTCATGCATTTTTGTTACGATAATAAAAAAATAATTATATTAATATAATTACATTTTCATTAATATACAATTAATCCATGAGTAATTCTAAGTATCATCCGTGGAAAAGCAACACCACTAGTTCACTAAGTTGCAATATTTTTTCAATAATAATTAAATTTTATTAAAATATTTTAAAATAAGAATATTACATTTAAATTTAATTACATTGTATAACCTTGTAGTTTTATTTTTATCTTCTCTTAAATTATTTATATATGTTTTTTCTTACAACGTAAATAAAATATGTTTTTTTAGGGATAATGTAAAAAATCAAAACTATGTGAATGTATAGCTTGATCATGCAAAAACGGAGGGGATTTATGACATGTAGATGGGGAAGCTACGATCATGCATACGACTGTTCACAAGTAATGAAGATTCAAAATCAAAAGTAATTGTTCAATGCCATAATTCACCAAAAGTGTATCTACAAATTTTGTTAGTAAAATATTAATAGAGAAGATCAATGAGTTCTATAGACAGTAAAATAGAGGAGCTCAATTATTTAAGTATACAATTAATCTGAGAAAAAGAAGCTATTGCAGTTTGATCGTAGTTTCTAATCTTTGTAATCATAGACTTGGGGTGATTAATCATAGTAAGTATTAGACTAAAGACAATGTAGGGGGAACATAGACTTGGGGTGATTAATCATAGTAAGTATTAGACTAAAGACAATGTGGCGGGAACATAGACTTGGGGTGATTAATCATAGTAAGTATTTATGCGTAAGAGCTTGGCTAACTCTAATTCTTCGTTTCGGATCCAAGCACAGCATTTTCTGGAGGAATGGAAATTCAGAATTTATTCATTAGCATTGAATATTATATATATATTTAATTTGAAATTATTTATTTGACAATCAATTAATCATACAAAATTCAAACAAAAAAATAATATAATAAAGCACAATAATAGACTAACAGAAAGAAGGTGAACACCATCAGCACCAAGGAGAGGGAATTCATCTGCCAAAGTCTATAGGGAACAAAGTGGAAATATACCAAAAGATATTTATGTATGATTAATCAAAATGACTTATTTATTTGTTATAAAACTATTATAGAAATACGTGCCATAGGTTCAAAAGTGGCGTCATCTAAATGAAATTTCTGTAAGTATTTTGTAATACCAGGCCATGTTTCTTCAGTCGGTAGACCCAATAAGCTTCATATATAATAAATCATAAACTAATTAATGTCAACATTGAAAAATTAAAATTAAAATTAAGTTAACGGTAAACATTGTAAAATCAAAAAGTACCTGAAAATTGAAATCAAATGGTCCTTTGGGGTATTAGAAGTAGTGCTGAAAAGTGGAGAGGACTTTACCATCTCAGCAAAAATGCAGCCAACTGACCACACATCAGCTATTCTAGAATAGTGACTATTATGATCAAGAGTAGAGAAGAGAATAATTTCAGGTGCCCTATAGCTCAAATCCTCTGAATGTTTGAACAATCCAAAGTTCGTTAGCTTCAATTGAGTGCTATCACCTTCCATAACGACCATAAAATTTGCAGGTTTTAAATCTTGGTGATATATTGCATACTCATGACAATATGCGAGACCCGATAGCATGTGTTGCAGGAACATCTGCACATTCGTAAAAATCAAGTTGAATAATATTAATAATGTTTAATTATAATATAAATTATATATAAGATAAAAAAATTGACATAAATCACTTAAATTAAGTCATTTGTATCATTTAATTACTTAAATTAGAAACAATGTCATTTATTTTTTTAGTTTTATAAAAAATAATCAATTAATGATAAATTATATCATTTTAATGATTTTATATGAAAATATTATTATTATTTTGTTAAGTGATTAAACGCGATTAAAATACGAATCTATAACAATGGTAAAGTTACAATTAATATGAAAAAAAATTCACTTAATATTTTTTTAATTTTTGTTAGTTTTGATTTTTGATTTTAATATTTTAAAAATTAAAAAATATATATTTAAAAAACTTTTTAGTTGAATTTTATTATTTTTCTTTTTTTCTTAAAATATTTTATATTAAATTTGACTTTTATATTAGTTAAAAACTCACAAATTTTAATTACTTGATAAAAATTAATAATATTTTAAATAAATAATCTTTAAAATAATATAATTTATTAACTTATAATAACTCAGCTTATATATATATATTACTAATAATTATTAATACCTTTATCAGGTGAGACTTTCTTGAAAAGTTTGAAATATTGCTAATGAATTTTTGGATATCCATCCCCGGACACTCAAAGATAATATCCATTGATGACTCTGATTCATGTATTTTAAGACACCTGTTACCATATATTAAAATTCCAAATGCAGTAATCAATCATAAATAATAAACTAAAATAAGTTTTTGATCGATAAAAAAATTAATCTCTCAAATAACCAATTATATATTAATTCCTCAAATACCTGGTAATATTTGCATTATAATGAGAGTATTTGAAACATTTAAGACCCGTGGCCATGGTCTTCCATACTGAATCAAAATGAGAACCAGAAGGCACAGGGTTAGACTCGTAGATCACCATCATATGATCAACAGTGTCTAGGCACTTGTAAACCTCCCCATATTTTCCATCTCCAATATGCTCAAGTACTCCGTACCTATTGCAAAATTTCTTGGTGATCGGGCCCACTTCAGTATCGAACCTGTCACTCTCGCGATCACGACCGCATACTCCACCCATTTGATCAGATCAGATTGATCTAACTAACCAAATTAAGAGAAATTGATAATATGAAAATTATCAATTTCATATGCTCAAGTACTCCGTACTTTACTCGATCAAGTATTCTTGAATATATGAAAATTAATAATATATAACATTTAAGATTTTATTAGTTACTGTTAAAAGAAAAGACTATAACGAGTTATTATATCGAATTATAATATATATATATAAGATCGAAAAGATAGAAATCAATCTACCGCAATTAAGTAAAAATTATAAAAAGATTTAATATTATAAATTAATTAATCGATGCAATAGTATTAAAAACAGTATGAATTTAACTAATATGAATAAGAGATAATTACCTCAAGATCATGATTAAGAATGTCAATCAGTAGTAATGATTTGATACCAAAGCCTCAAATTAATTTGAATCTATCGAAAGAGAAAGGGGAATTTTCGATTGCCTACAATTTAAGAGAGAGAGAGAGTGAGATTGGCTTTAGTTGCTCGACGATCAGATAGAAAGAGGAGAGATAGTGAGTAGTGTCTACTATATATATATATATATATATGCTGCCAAACGATCATTAAATGATATTCCCGCCAAAATATAATACACTGTATGTGAGTGAGCTGCAACCGAGCCGTTCAGCGTTCTGTTAATGAAGTTGGGAGTGGAGCGAGGGTTGTTGGAGCTAAGGAAACTAGGGATAGAGCAGCAGCTTTGGGAAGCTTTGAGAAACATCTTAATGCCAGGCTATGTCTTTCAAGGATGGACACATTCTGGTCTAATTTTAAAAAAAAATTATTAAAATTGAATGAACTATTTAAGCTTTTAATCAAACTAGACCATATTGTTAAAATCAAATTACGGTAAAACTATTAAGCATATAATTATAAGTAAATAATTATTTTTTTAACAAATAAACACCATAGTTTATTAAGTGATTTTATTTTCTAACATTGTTTTCTATGTTTTTGACCAAGTAGAATAATAAAAAAAAGCAATACGAACTTAATTAGAAATTGTGTGTTCTTCATATATCTAACAAACTACATTATATATATTATGTCAAATAATAATCATTTTGTGTATATATTTAATATAAAGATTTCAATTAAATTTAAACAATTCTTAAATTTTGTAAATCAAATTAGACCAAATTAATTTTTTTTTATGATTCGGTAAAATTATATCTTTGCATAATATCTAAGGTTGCTGTGAATTGTGATATACTCTCTTTTTGTATTTTTTTTTATTTCATTATGTTTTCTAATTCTATGAGATAAAGCTTTTTTTCTTTTCTTCTTCTCCTTCCTCCCTTTTTTCTATAGATGATTATATCTAATGACTTATCTATGTGATAGGCTAGACCAACTCCGATTAATATTTTATTCAAAATAATTATTAGTCTTTAACATACTTAAAAATTATATTTTTTCTTTCTTTCAAATAAAATTTAAAGACAAATCTATAACATGTACGAAATAATTAAAATTCTTTTTTGTATGTTTGAGAATTAAGAAATGACTTATATTTTCATCAAAAACTAATTTTTAATATATAATTACAGTTTATTTTTTTCTTAAATTTATAAAATATAATAATTATTTTAATTATTTTAATTCTAAAATTAAAAAGAACCATAAGTTAAATTTTAAACCATAAGCACAAGGTAGGTATTAAAAAAATTATAATCTAAATAACATTAATGATGATTATTTTTTTATTATGTATTATATTTTAATTCACAAAACTTCTTATCTATAAAATACTATTTTTCACTAACAATTATTATATAATAACATTTTTTTTCATAAAAAGATAATAATTATATTGAAGGGTTTTATAAGATATACAATTATAAATGAAATGATAGCAATGACTTGTCCTATATTTAAAATATTGATTATATATAATTGTGGTTGGGTTATAAATAAGTATGAATTATGTCTATATTAATTTTTGGATATTTTTTTATACAACTTAACTAATATACCTGAAAATGAGACTTGATCTATAGACATTCAACATGTTAAAATAAGTTTCATATTGTCGAGTGATAACTCATTGTCTCTAGTTTATATGTCTTATATTTAACATTTAATACTCTAAAACATGCATGACTTATGCCCATCTAAAAAACATTTCTAGCTACGCCACCGATTATTTTATAACAAAAATAGAGTGAGTTATATTTATTATACTTCCCTTTCGCTCTCCAAAATAATTTAACATGTATATCAAATTTTAATTGGCCTAAAATTTCCTTTACTTGATCAACCGTTAGAGTTCTTCTACAACTCATACACCTTACTTTGATGGATCTATTACCCATATTGGAAGGCTCGTATGAAAGCCTTTATAAGGTCTTTAGATGAGAGTATTTGGAACTATGTACTTTATGGTTTGGAACAACCTACGACTACCAAAGATAATGCAATCACTCTTAAATCTAGGAAAGATTAGACCACTCAAGATAAAACTACTAGTAACTAGAATAAAAAAGGTATTAATACTATTTTTAGTGTTGTGTTTGCTAATGAGTTTTGTCATATTTCTAATGTTGATATTGTTAAGCATGCCTGGAATATTTTAGAGGTTGTTTATCAAGGCACCACATAAGTTAAATGAACTAAACTTCGCATGTTTGATACTAAATTTGAAAATCTTATGATGAAAGAAGATGAAACTTTTTTTGAATTATATACTAAATTATGTGATATTACTAACTTTTTTGCCAATTTTGGAGAGAAAATTGATGATTTCAGGATAATTCGAAAGATTTTTTGCTCATTATCAGATTATCACTACCATTGATGAAAACAAGGATGTAAACATCATCAAAATTGAGGAACTCATTGTCTCACTTCAAACCTTTGAGATGATTTTTTGAACACATGCAAAGAAAAAAGGTGTAGTTTTCAAAACCACCATGACTGATAATGAATGAAAGTGAGAATGATGAGGACGATGAAGAATTCATACTCTTAGCCAAAAGAATCAAGCAAATCTCCAACCAGAATAATTCATAGAGTAACTGAAAATCAAGTTGTTCAAGAAATCATAATCCAAGAGAACTCAAACCTATGATTTCTGAAAGTATGAAATATAAACTCACTAGACCTCAATTTTTGAATATATAGATTATGGTCATACTGCAGCTAAGTGTGCTAATAAAAAGAAAAGACATGGAAGAGCTTTCAATACTACCTTTAGCAACTCATAAAGTGATAACGATAATCCTAATAATTCAAGAAATTGTGGCACCAACTGTCAGACATTTACTTCAAATATTAGTGGACATTCCAATGAGTCTGATAATGGCTTAGATAGTGAGGGAAGTGATTTTGAATTCATACTTACTAAACTTAATGCTACTAACAATGAGGAATTATTTATAGATTTATTAGATTATAAGAAAGAAAAAGATAGGTTATTAGAAGAAGTAACCAAATTGAATGATAAACTTAAATCCTATGAAGTATATTCCTCCATATTAGAAAAGAAAAAATGGAGTTGTTTGAACTTATTGATGATTTGAATTCAAGCCTTGTATATCTTAAATAGAAAACTAAGAACCTTGTGCAGAAGTTGGGACAATCAAACGAAGTTGTGAAGAGATTGACTATTAGAACTAAAAGGCTAAACAAAGTCCTTGACTATAGAAAACTTTTTGGAGACAAGAGAGAGCTAAGATATGTAGATGAGAACTCTATGCCATCATCTTTAAATACAATTGAGTTTGTAAAACTCTTAAACCCTTCATCACATAGTACACGTTCACCTCCAACATCAAAAACCACACGTGTAAGGTATTCTAACTCTACTCCTACTGTTAATAATTATGCACAAAGAATTGTTGTTCCTATAATAGAAAAATTTATTAAGCTTATGTCTATCATTATTATGGTAGGAAATGTTATTTAAGACCAAAGTTTAATGAATGCTTATAAATTTAATAATTTTTTCCATGCGTCTAGTTATAGAACTCATAATTATCATCCATCTATGAATATTATGTCCAATAATTGTACTAGAAAGCATAAAGTTTTTGGTTCCAAGAGAAAAATGAAATTTAACACATTTAATTCTAAGATTAATTATCATCATTCTACCATGCATGTTGCATCTTCATTTAGGATGAATGTGAAATCTAAATATAAGTTCAAGAAAATGCATAGGACAACTAAGATAGTTAATTTCCAACCCAAAGGTATAAAGAAACTAATATTCAAGAAATTTTGGGTTAAAAAGATTATCTTTTTTCGATCATCTGACTATCACTTAAGGTTCACCTAGGTACTTTTGTTTGAGTATTTTGACTTATGCGTCTATATATTTTCACATATGGTGATCGATGTTAACATGAACTTATTGACACACTCACTAAACATATATGTATGTCATGCTTGAAGTTTATAATTAATTATATGAAATTTTAGGGCTTGAGATAACCTTGACTACATAATTGTGTTTGAACTTTATCTTTCACTTTATAAAATGATAGACACCTAGTTTTGAGAGGACTACCTACTATAATGTGTGAAGCTATTGTAGTGAGAGGAGAGGACTACCAACCAATTAGTGTGAAAGTCATCATATTAGGTATTTTGCCTCGTGCAGATTTTCTTAAAAAATATTAAAGGAATGAGAAAAATACAAAAGTTTTTACATACATAAAAAGAAAGAATCACAAATGGTTATACAAGAGAGGAATACAAAAAAAAAAATTAATTAAGTTTTCTCTTGATAAGTAAAATTTTATTATGTGTAAGTATGAATTCAACTGTAATTTTTTCATGATAAGTGATGCTCTTTTCTTTGAATATCTCATAACTGATCATAAATGAACAAATTTACATCCTATTATAGTTCTAACACATATTTTACTTTTGGTGATTGTTGATATGTCACAATATGTGTTAGTATGCTTATATATCTTGCTTACATATATTTTTATTATCAATGGATAGTTACCTTTTGAACAAAATTAATTTTATCTTTTGTGTGTATTGTTGTAGTCATGTTTAGCTAAGTCAACTATCTTAATTCAAAAATATTATATATCTATATCGATTTTTATCAATTTTTGTTTTATTTAAATTTATTTAGGTGAGTCGTAGAACTTAAAGGTAATTTATTCATTTTTAGAAAATATATTATTTTTAGCTCTTTGTTTTAATTGTTACTAAACTTTTCAGAATGTATACTCATTTTTTTAGTCATTAAATATACTATTTGCTTACTCAACCTGCTTGTCATTGCTTCAAAATTATATTATGTATTTGTATGATAAGATAGGGGAGAGAGTTATTGAGTGCTAATTAAATATATATAAATAAGGAGAGTTAATTGAGGGAAAAAGCTATTGATTGAAGATTTTCTTAAAGAGAGATTACACATAGGGGGAGCTATATTTAAAGTTTCTATCTATTGATTACTCACTCTTATGAATATTGTTACTTTTCTATTGTTACATACTAAACTAACGAACAATAAGTCTTTTAGGAAAATTTGTTTGATTGTTTATGTTATTATCTTTTAGTACACATATGAGTTGTCAAGATTCAAGAGAATATGGTTTCATCGAATTATAGAATAGTTTGACTATGTAAAATTTATTTTCCTATAAGTATGATGTAGTGAAAGAGAGGTTTTGTCACATAAATATGCCAAAATAAGATATTGTAAGGTTTATGGGTATTGACAACATTCGTGAACAAAGCATCTAAATGTAATTTTAGTTTTCATATGGTCTTTCAAGAACACTTTTCAAGCCAAAGAAACTATCAAACTCCAACGAACATATCTCAGGTATATCAATCAATCGAGACATGTCTAGATTGATCAAGGTGAGTAGATCAATTAAGAATCGATCTACCTTGATTAAAAATTCCATGATTTAATTTTCAATTGAGGTAGATTAATCAAGGTTTATTGTTCGATCGATTGAGCACTAGATTGGTTGAGAAATGGGTAGATCGATCTACCTGTCTCGCTATTTGTTTATTTAATACTTTAGATCGATATGCCTTTTGGCTTGATTGATCGAGCTCGACATAGATTGATCGAGCAAATAGGGTTTCAATTTTAACCTAATTGTTTACTCGAGCTAAACATTCCAATTACTATTTGGTTCATATTATTTACTACTTTATAAATTGTTTAATGGACAAAATTGTAATTGAATGTTAAACTAGCATTAAAGCTTTAATCTTCCTTATATAAAGAACCTAATTCCTTATATTTTAACTAATCATAATTAAATCAACTTTTGCATTCTAAGCTTTCTCTCTAAATCTATTTTGCAAAAACTATTCTAATAGGCTTT
Source organism: Hippophae tibetana (assembly GCA_037013495.1). Classification (NCBI taxonomy): domain Eukaryota; kingdom Viridiplantae; phylum Streptophyta; class Magnoliopsida; order Rosales; family Elaeagnaceae; genus Hippophae; species Hippophae tibetana. The sequence goes on from CM072803.1 coordinate 14,143,003, forward strand.
TTTCATTAGTTAATTTATCAAATATTTTATGGTTGTGTTCGATAGATTAATAAACCTATAATATTTATGATATTATACTTTAACATCTATTCTAAGCTTACTAGTGATTTTGATTTATTTATCATTCTATTAAATCATCTAGGTAGGGTGTTTCTTTGTTTAATCTATTCTATAACACACATTGTACTTGTACTTGTATTTTTGTGCTAACGTTTCATGTGCAAGTTGAAAGGATTTAATAACTTATGTGACTCAAGTTTATTGAAATGTTGGTATGAATATGAACATCTTACTTATGGAGACTGTGAAAGAAAACTGAGGCTTATAAGTAGGTTAATTGGGGGCATTAACTTGGTGGATAATTTGAGTCCTAGCCTAATCAAACATTATTTCCATAGTTGATAGTTAGATAGTGTGATTAGGTCATTATTGTGACATAGTTTATTTTCACGTAAAAATCTTGTGTGTTATTTTAATACAGAATGATAAAGTTTTTAATAATATCAACCCAAATTTCAAATCTCCCAATTTATCTTTTTGATCTAAATCCCTTATTGGCTATTAAATTCAATAGTGATGCTGCTTTTTTAGAACACAATTCAACACTTAATATTGCAAGGGATCATTATGGTAATGTAATATGAATATGTTCAAAATTGAAGCTAGAGCTGTCTTAGGAAGTAAAAGAAAGCACCCTGCCTTCTTTTGAGTGTCTAAAAAGTGTAATACTTTAGCTCACTGAGTAGCTTCTTGGTTTGAGAGAATCTATAGAATGTAGTTTTAATATTTTTGATGTTATTATTAATATTGTATTAATTAAGTTTTTTTTGTTGTTAATAACTTATCGAATAATCTATAAAAATATTCAAAATGTGTATTTTGTTATAATTATGCCTATAAAATTCAGGTAATGATAAAACATACCCAATAATGTCTATTTTTTAAAATTATAATTATAAACATAAAATATAAATAATGATATAATTATGTTCAAAATTAAACAATTTTTATTGTTATCCATACATTTGAGTATAATTACAATAAAATAAATATTTTTATAAATTATCTTATAAGTTATGAAATTAAAATATAATTAATCCATTAATATTCATATTTATGAGGTATTAAAATAATCTTTTACTCAAAAAAAAAATACTATCCTTTTCATTTATATTGTTATAATAATATTTGAATGGGATCTCATTTTAAAAAAAAAATCACTTAGTAGTTTAATTTTAAATAATAACCTCATTTTAATAGTTTAATTGTGACATTTTGAATTTTTGCTAATTATTTTATTTCGAATTATTTTCTCTCAAACCACTTTTTCTAGTTCAGATTCATACACCTATCTCTGTTAGACTTTTCTGTTTCCATCGTTACGTCTAGGCGTCTAGCTTGAACGTCCACTTTAAATTTACAAGTTTAATATGTTTTAATCAGATTTATTTTTAAAAATATTTGTGAATATCATGCTTTAATTAATATGTTTTTCATTATCTATTTAGTGTTAAAAGAGTTTTTTTTCTTTTATTTAGCGACCTCTTAGTTCAACTATTTATAACTTATATAGATTTAATATTTAAGATTTAATTTTCAATAATAAAATTATTTTTAAAAAATATTTTCTCTATACCAAAAGTGTTAAAAATATGAAAGTCTATTTAATATTTATATCTTTTATTAGTACATATTTTATATTTGTTTTGTTTTAATTACTTATAATAATTATTCTTTAATACGTAACAGACAACAATATCAGCTGATCTTTTTGACGGGAACATAAAACAAAGTTATGTATTGGTGGCAAATATAACCGCAGTTCACAGGCCAAAGTGTTGCGGCACCAGCTATTCTTGACCCCGCTGACTCAGTACTTTTCATTTCTAGCTTAAAATAATATTTCAAGTCAATTCTTTACTCACCTTGATTATTTTACCACTTTTTCTTTATAAATATATATTTTTTACTTAATATAATACACCTATTTTATTCTAGGATTTGAAAATGATTTTTTAAGCCATGTTCGTACATCCTTATGATTGGACTTATAATTTAATTGATATTTTAATTTATTAAAAAAAAAATTTAAATTGTGAAATCAAGTCCAATAAATACATATATACGTATAAATACAATGTTAATTATTTTTAATTTTATAAATATTGATTTCATTCTAAAAATTGATTCTCCTAATAATAATACGTTGCATTTACAACTAATCAGTTTGTGCAACATAATTTATAAAATAATTGTTAGAATTTTTACTAATCGTTTGAAGGAAGTTATCTCAAGGCCAAGGGTGATCATTATTTTTGTTCCTTATTACTTGATTTTCGACAATATCTTGATGGTTAATGAGTTACTTCATATGCTTAAGAGTCTATAATGAGGAAAAAAAAACATTAAACTTTGAAGCTTGAATGAGATTTTTTTATTACTATAATGATGAGGTTGGATTTTTGTGAACATAGGGTTAAGTGGATTTTGACTTACATCTCCGCTATCACATACTTATGGGAAATTGGTTGGCTTTTCAAGCAAGTAGAGGTATTTATCAAAGTGATCCTCTCTCACCCTTTTTATTCCTTATGAATGTCTTTCTTATCTCTTATAGTAAGAATTGCAATGAGGTACTATTAATAATTTGAAGGATATTTTGAGAATTTATGAGATGAAGTCACGTTTGGTTGTTAATTATCAAAATCAAGTGTATTTTTGCACTAATAAAGATCCATTAATGGAGAGGAAATTCAATAGTGTTTTTTAGTATACTTTTGGGTTTCATAAGTATTTGTGACTTCTTGCTTTGTTTGATAGATTGAAGATGGCTTAGATAAATTATGTTATACATCCTGTTTATGCGAAATTAAAAAATTGGTCCTATAAGTTCTGTTCTCTATCTAAAAATAAATATTAGAATCAATAGCTTGTGCCATGCCTAATATTATAATGCAATGTTTTGTTCTACTTGGGACTCTATATGATGAATTTGAAAATGCTATGCAAAGGTATTGGTGAGGTAAACTGACAATGATAGAAAGATTCATTGATGAGCCTAATGCACATTATGTTTTTTTAAAAGGTCAGGGATTTGGATTTCAAAAATCTTAGGCTTTTAACTTTGCATGGTTGTTGACGACGATTAATTAAAAATCTTGAAACTTTGATTGCACATATCTTCAAGTATCGATATTTTAAAACGGGTTCTTTCGTCAGAATAGGTATTAGATTCTCATTATCTTGGGCTTAGAGGGTATTTTTGGATACTCTTCCTATGCTAGTGGTTAATTAATACTCGGTGATCAATTAATAGATGACATGTAATTGATATTTGGAATGATCCATGGATTCCTAACCCACTTACATTTTTGTCTTTTCTTTATATGGGTTGATAGTGTGTGTTGGATGTTCCAACTTATTGATGTTGATTGAACGTGTTAAAGGGTCTCATTTGATAATCATTTTTTTGAAGCGAGTGATGCCAATAGGATACTTAGGATAAAGATTGCTTCTCATTTAGAAGATGAGGTTGTTTGACACTTTTCTCCACATGGTGGGTGTTATGTGAACTTGGTTTATTAGGTGACTTGTGATGTTCTAGGAAAGAACATCCAAAGGGATAATAATATGGATAAACTCATTCAAAATTCAGTTTGGAAGCTCAAAACTCCATTAAAGGTCTATCGTTTCATTTGATGTTGTATGCATAACGCTTTGACGATGAGATAATCGCTTGGTGAGAAACAGTGCTATAAATGATATTTCTTATATATTCTTTCTGTGGTGATCATACTGAATCAGTGATATATTTCTTAGTGAATGTCGTAGAATTAGTTCTATCCTAACTATTATATGCATTGCTTTCCCTTCCAATAATATATCCATGGCTATTTTTGAGATTTGTTTCAAGCTTTTTTCACGGGTACGTTCCCAATTAAGAGGAAGGTGAAAAACTATTGGCAACACTTAGTATGATTTTATGGAGGATTTGGCTTTGATGTCAGAATGATATGATTTTTGAGCTAGCAACGAGTTTTTAACCCTAATGTAATACTATGTCTAATTAAACATAATCGTTTCACTTTTTAATTAGCTTTGGCTAACATAGCCCTAACATTATGCCAGTGGCTTTAATGGATGTATTGCTTGTGTTTGTGTTTTTTATTTATTTATTTATCCTTATTTGTACTTATACCCACTCAGTATTTTTGAGCATTACAAAATAAAATGTTAGTATCTTATTGTTTGAAAAAAAAAATACACATACTAACAAAATTACCGAATATATATTTAAAAAATCTTCCAATTTTAGATGAATTAAAAAAACTTCCAAGTCATCCCTGCAGCTAGTCTCTCAACTTCAATTTCCTTATAATTTTCAACACCATTTCCTGAAAACCACACACAGATTCCCCAAATTGCCACTTTGAAGAAAAAAGCTTCGAATGCTTCCACAACTTTCCAAATCAGTGATGAACTTGTATCACAAGTACTATAAACAATGCTTAATAAGTACCAGAGGATTTCATAGATTTTAATAGATATGAGAAGGGACCAAGTCTCGTAGACAAAGCAATGGTGGAAAATTAGTGACCCAAGGCTATAATGAGTTTGAGTCGGTTGTATATGGTGATTGAACCAAAAGTACCCAGTAATGTCATGAGGTCTAAAAGCCATAACATTGGATGAGTAGAGACTAGAGTTACTATCCATGGATTTAGGGATTATGAGTAGAGACTAGAGTTATTATCCATGGATTTAGGGATTTTGGGTAGTGAAGGTTTGAAACCAAGAAGATATCAGAAGTGAACACGATCATGCCACGGTTCAAAAAGGTGTTCTCTAGAAGCCTACAATGTGGAATTTCTTCTTCTATTTTTGTTTTATCGGAGAGATCCATCTTGAAAAAAGTTTGGAATTTGGAGTTTTTGGTTTTTGGTTTTTGGCTTTAGGTTTCATTTGTATATTAATATATATAGCATGGTATGTGGTTTATGTTTTTGAATGTTTTTAAAAATAATTTTATATGATATTATTGAGATATAAAAATAATTAATATATATAAATTTATTATACTTATATTAATATATATTTTAATGATTTCACATGTATTTTAACTTTTTTTCATTAGTTTGCCCAAAAAGTTGTAATAATTTTTTGAGTAATACTACGTGTATTATATATCAAGTGATTTTTTTAGGACTTTTGATGTTAAATTAGTTATGATTTTTTTTATTAAAAAGAGTTATTTATATTAATTTTATCTTAAAGAATTAAATTTTTATATCTTATTTATAATAATTACAATATTTTTCATTTACTCCGAAGAAAATAATTAACAAATTCATCTCTTTTTTCGCTTCAACTGAAAAAATCAACTTTATGCAAAAAGAAAATGAGGTAGGTGTACGGGTGAAAAGTAAGAAAAAGAAATCTTAAGTTGCAATGCTTTGAAACCCATTAAATAATAAAGTATAAGTAATAAAAATTATACTTCTTAAAATTAAATTAAATATTATTAAATTATTATATTTATTCAAATTATATTAATAAATTATTTTTTCATTTATACTCTCCAATTTATAAAAAAAATTATTTATATTATCTTATTAGTCTTCATTCCATAAAGTTACACAATAATAATAAATTTAAAATAATTTAAATAATTAAGTAACATATTTAAATATTTGAAAGAATAATTTGTAATGAGATTTGTTACCCTATTAAAAGAAAACTAACAAAATAATATAAATGTAATTTCTTATGATTTGAATGTGAACGATAATTTGTACGGAGACTTCTAATACTTATGATGCTATTAAATATAAACTAATAAAATAATAATAAGATAAAAATATTTTGATAATATAAAATACTTGTAATAATTTAATAATATTTTTATAAATTGATAGATTAAATTACTTTTTTAAGTATGAGATTACAATTTTTGTGAAATCATCGTATATATTCTATTTTAAAATATATTTATTTTGGAATTAATAATATAGTTATTTATTCTCCAAATAAAAAAGATTAGAATTTACTAAACTTTGTTATCAAGTTATAATACTTAAACAAACAAACAAAAAAATTAAACAATAATATAAAGTAAATAAAATAAGAAATCTAATGCTATATTTTTTTTCATGCAGCATCATATATTCTCCCATTCTCAAAAGTATCTCGTACTGGAGTTTGACTTGACTTTATGAATTTTTGATGATTCTGTTCAATTCGTTTGTACCTATTTTTAATGCTGCAAATATTGTTACTAACACGTTCAAACCAACCATTCTGAAATTTGTTGACTCGGATTAATTCATAAAAGTTAGAAATACTAATATTATTTATATTTATATTCATATTTTTTATATTATATGATCTGTTTAAATTATTTTTAAAATTAAAAAAATAATTTAATTTTTATGTAATATTTAAATTTATAAAGATGATAATTTGATAATATTAATATGAGATTTGTTTGGATTAAAAGATGTGCAAGAATGAGTCAAATGTTATCTATTTTATTAAAGTAAATAGATTTTTATGTTATCAAATTTTTGAAGTTATTATAAATATATTATTAAATTTTTATAATATCAAAATTTTAATTTATTATAAATATATCATTGATAGTTAATTTTAACAAAAATTAACGTTTGTGTCTTTAAAAAAACCCAAAATATCCTTACACTTACTCAAACCACCCACACCAACCACCCCAAACTCACCCAAAAACCACTCTTTTTTGTTTGTTTCTCATCAAAAGTTCAAATCTTTAGTTTTCTCTAAATGGTATAGGGTTACTACATTCTCAATGCTATATGATTACTTGTAGTAACTCTTTTTTTTTCTCAATTTTCTCAAGTAATATTATCAACACTTTGTGGAAATCAATTAATTTGTCAATATTTTGTAATTAAAAGTATTTATAAAGGTTTTTTTTAGTTTAATATAATTTTTTTCAAATATTGGGTTAGTTTGGAAGAAAATGAAGGTGACGACTTCAATGGAGGTGGGTCAAGATAGTTTAGGATAAAAGTTTAGAAAGAGAATGATTTTGGGGTGATAATTTTTGTTCACTTTCTTCCATTAGTTTCTCAATACTTTTTGTAGCAACTATTTTTCTACCTTTATTAAAAAAAAATCTCCCAACATCATATTCACCATTTGTGAAAGTTCAACTTAGAGTATTTTGGATATATTTTTTTACTACAATAGAAAAAGCTACAGAAAAATATATATAAGAAAGTGAACTTGAAAAAGTAACGTTGAAAGAAGAATTGTTTGGTTTAACACCCTTCAAAGCATTATTCTTAGCGAATAGTAACTGAGAGAAATTAATCCAAATTGTAATTGCAAGCTCTTCTTTGTTAAAACTCTTATTTTCAGCCATCAACTTTTTTAGAGAGAGAATAGAAGACCAATGAGAAAGTAATGGAAAGAGAAAAAGAAACAAAGAAATTGAAGAAAGATTTGAACTTTTAGGAGAAAGCTATGAAAGGAGAAAGCTATGAAAGGAGAGTAATTTTTAAGTGGATTCATAAGAAGGGTGGCCAGTGTGGGTGGATGTGGGGGTATTTTAGGTTTAAATAAAATTTTAGTGATATATTTATAACTCTTAAAGTTTTGTGGTATAAAAATATGTTTATTCATTTTACTATATATAATTTGGGGCACAACCGATTCGTTTTAAAAAAGATCGACTATATATATATACACTAATTTTTTCCTTTAAATTAGTCACTAAATCAATTATAATATTTAACAATTTGATTATTTTGTACTCTACATTTTATATATATATTAGCACTTATCTTCAAAATTATTTACTATATAAACTATTTATGAATTATTTAATAAATATTCTTGATATTTAATTTTTTTATGAATAAAACAATATTTGATTTTGTTAAATTTATAATATATATTATTGACTCCAAATATTATTGAATAATCTTTTTATTAAAACTCTTTAAATTTATTAATCTTACCATTAAAATTATTGAGTTATGATGTGTTCTTTTTATCCTATGAAACTTACGATGAATATTAATTTTATTTTTTAAATTTAATAGAAAAAATTAATGAAAAGTAGTATATCATGTAAGAAGGTCAATGAATTGCTTAATAAATATCACTATAATTTTAATAACAACATCTCTACTTAGTTATTTTAATTTTTATTAACTAACATCATTTTAAATAATTATATAATTAATATTTTCAATTAGATTTATTTCACATAAAATTGTGGTAAGATTGTATCTCAATCTCCCCTATTTTTTAATTATAAAAAATACAGGACTATATTTACATTTGAAAATGCACTAATAAAAAAAATCAATTAAGTTAATAGGATAGGTTTTTTGATCAACTGAACCAAACCTAAATCACCTAAAATAGTAAAGTTCAAATTATCCCACGGTAAAACCGAATTTATTTGTACTTCTACCAGTAATACATGCTTTTTGAGACACTTCTGATAATTTTAATCTGATATTGAAGCCTTTTTATTTTTATTTTTTAACAAATAAATAGGTTTTTGCATGACATTTACTATCAAAAGCGCCTCAAAAAAAAAAACCTGAGCCTAAATCACCTTAAGTACCTTGTATGAAACACAGTGAAAATTTTGCTCAAGTTATGAGCAGTAAAGTTGACCAAATCCTGTATGAACTCTGAAGTTGCAATGGCAAAATGATTCAAATATAAATATGTAAGGAGTCGAATGGTTGCAAGGAAAAAAAATCCTAAATCGTCAAGGCATAAAAATTAACATTTTTCACATGATAAAATCGTGTGTTTACAATTTTATACAAGAAGACATAGTTCAGCTGCAGCAGATGTCCCAATTTGCTCCATTAGCACCGCTGTTAGAAGAAAAGATGACACAGCATTGCGAGCCTTCATAGCATTAAGATTACACGACATGGGATCTTCAGAAAAATTGCTTTGTTTGACAGTTCAGTGACTCGATATCCCTGATCATTTCCTCGCCAGATTCTACTACTCGTGGACGTTTGTTTGCAGTTCATCAACACAGCTTTGAGCTCATAGTCATCTCATATGTAGTTTATTAAACAAAGCATGACACTTGACATAGATATGCATACTGAACACGCAGCCCAAAATTAGGGAATTGGTTAACATAATGCCAGATGAACCAACTTTTTTTAAATCGGGGGAGGATTTATGCAAGATCTTAGTTACACTATAGGTTAAAGAAAATATTAAAGTTTAAAAACTAGAAAGCCATAAATTATCTAGGGAAAGACAGAATTAATAGAAGACCATGGCCTTGTAGGGATGCAATTTGAAAAATGCTAGTTGTATTCGCAACTTGAGTTCACCAAACTAAATGCGTTAACATGTGATAAAGCTAGATGCATTTAACCGAATATCATTCTGAATAAGACTATAGTCATACTAGGAAAAGGATAGACTTAAATTAATTAGAAAAATACCAGTTAAACAGCAAGGCCCTGCTCCCTCACTTTCTTCAGCCACTTGAGTGCAGTCTCCAGTGTGGTATAAGCAGAAACAGAAGTCAAGCTCTTGCTCTCAACCGCATAATCGAATACCTCATAAGCCTCTGCAACCCTTCCTTCTCTACAAAGTGCCCTGAGAAATGTAGCATAAGAAGCTGTCTCAAGCTTCATATTATTACTTTTCATCCCCGTATACAATTCAATCCCTTTCTCCAAAAACTTGGACTTGCACAAACCATGAAGCAATGTATTATAGGTGAACGAATTTGGATTACACCCCCTTGCTTCCATTTCCTCCAACAACTGTAATGCACCCAACGCATTCCCCTCCCTACACATTCCATTCATCAAAGATGTGTATGTCAATACATCCGGAAAATGACCCATCTCAGCCATAATATTCACATACCTCCTAGCCTCCTTTACTCGGCCGGCTTTTGACAAACCAAAAATCAGCGTATTGTAAGTAACAAGATCAGGCTCTACTCCATTCTCCTTCATTTTCTTAAAAACCTCAAGTGCCTCATTACCTTTGCTCAACATACAATAGCCTTTCATGATAGTATTATAAACGTAACAATCAGGCTTAAATCCCTCTTCAGCTAACACATCAACCAACCTTGTGGCCTCACGGAGATTCTTACTATTACAAACATTATCTATCAATATAGTATACGTAACAAGATCAGGCTTTACACTAAATGAGCTACGCATTTCATCTATGAAATCATATACACTACTCAAAGTCCTGGACTTGCAGAGGTGTTTAATAAGTAAATTGAAAGTATAATTATCGGGTGCTGTGTAGTTAAGCGATAATTCCTTCACCACTTCCAAGGCATGCTCAAGACGACCTACTGAACAGAGAGACCGAACAGCCACATCAGTAGTGACCTTATCAGGCCAAACACCAGCATTGACCATGTGAATTAGGGTCTGGTGTACAGAGTCAAGGGTTTGATCAGGTGATTTGCAAGACTGGGCAAGCAAGATGTGGTACGTTGAATGGTCAGGGGAAAAATTGGGATGGGTTTTGGTCATATGGCGGAGAAAGGCAATGGAATCATTAATGGTGGAGATTGAGGCGTAGCATTGAAATGCAGAGTTGTAGAAGTGGAGGTCAAGTGGAAGTTTGGGGGAGGAAGCAATGGAGTTGAAGACTTTTGTGGCATCGGAGAGGTCCGAAGACTTGAATGGGATTGGTAATTTGGGAGTATTGGTAGGATTTGAGGCTTGTGTTTGAGAGGTTTTCTTGTTTACTTTCTTGGGAAAGTAATGGGGTTTATGAGATGGCGCCTGTGTTGTAACCAAAGAAGATGCATTCTGCAATAGCTTAGCAGAAACTGCTGAACGAAGTGATGGTGGAACTTTACCCATTCCTTTCCCTTCTCCTTCTTCTTCAAATCTGTCTGGTGAATGCAATCAATTGTGCTTTTTTTCTGTATTATGGTTGGATCATCAGTAAAGAATTTCAAAAAAAAAAAATAGAGAGAGATGGGTATGATCAATAATAGTCTTTACATAGAAAAGAGAGCGAAATGCGGACATAGAAACACGAGCTACGGATTCAAAGGAAAGACTAACAACATAACAACAACAGAAAACATCAAAAATTACAAAGCAGAATAATATGTATAGCATAGGTAATATTTTTTTTCAATTAATACAATCCACTTTGGATAACACTCACTAACTATTCTAAATTACGGGGAGGGGACTTGAACCCTCATAGGCAAGCAAAGGTAATATTAAATATAATTGGAAATGAGAGAACATAGTTTAAGTTCTGTGCCTTACAAACTCAATATATCTGATTACATGTATATGAATACATAATTGGAAAAGGTCAATTGTGGCCTGATTACAAATATCGAAGGAAAAATTAGAAGTTATTCAAATGGCAATTTCAAAATGGATAATTGTTACCATATGATACTATGACAGTTGAACACTGGAAACCAAAATTGAACTTAAAGTTCTTAGTTTTAACACACTGCTTCATAATAGTGGTTATTGCTCTCACTTTCCTCGAGTAGGTCATAGAACTCTTGCAAGAATTTTAGCACAGAGAGAAAGACGATGAACTAATGTGAAAAAAACAAAAAGGAAAACTAGTTCTATTTTCTTTTTCACTTAATTTATGGCGTACCTGGGGAAAAGCGCGAGACAGAAGTCTGGGTTGAAGCTTCAAGCTTCAAGCTTTCAACTATGGCGGAACCCAAGGCGAAACTGGACGCTGGCGCAATGCGGAGAGAAACTGAGAATGAGAGTATCAAAAAAGAGTTGGGCGTGAAAGAAGAGACATATTATTGGGTCTAACAAGGTTGAGAATTGGGGTTTGATGGGCTTGATGAAAACCCACTAACAAGTTTAGATGGTATAGGTTTATAATTTTTACTTTTCGTTATAGACATAAAATAAAATCATCAGTCCTTTTAAAAAAATTATTCATTTTATTTTTCATTATATATATATAAATATATTATTTCATTTTGCCAAAAATCAAAATACAATTAAAAAAAAAAACTTTAACCTATCCATTTCCACTCTCAGCCCAAATTCGCAGCTCTCACCCGTCGCCCCGGCATAGCCCTCCGTAGCCGATTCTCCACAGCAGGTGGTTCCTCCCATCTTCGAGGTGAGTTCTCGCCCTCCATTGATTTGTTTTGTCTCTCGTCTGTCTCGCGATCCACTGTTATTGCGATGAATGGTTCTCGCCGTTTTTCTTGTTCCTGTCGGTGTCTTGTTGTTTTTTTCTGGTTCTCGCATCTGGCTGTTACTGATTTGGACTGTATTTTTTTCTTGTTCTGTGGAACTGTATTCACACGAAATTTGTGTTTCGTTTTAGACGCATGAATTGACAAATTTTTTCTCGTACATTTTACAATTAGGTCAACGAGTTGAGGTATTATTCCATTTGTGTTTTCTCAACCTCACTATCTCTGTTCACTTAGCCTTACAGCCGCTCCATCCCTCTATTTTTTACATGTATTTTTACCAATATTCTTCAATTTTTATATGCTGTACATAATTTTGTACTATTTATGTTAGACAAATACGTATGAACTTTCTACATAAGTTACAAATTATTGTACACATTTTGTATATGTTGCAAACTAAATTCAATAGGGAGTTTTCAAATTAAAAATATTGATTATTATGAATATTTTAATGTTCAAGATTATTTTGTAAGATGTACAAAAGTTACACATAAATCTGTGATATTTACAATGAAAACTGTACATAAATTTTATATGATTTTGTAGGATATATATTAAATTTATATGAAAATCTTTAAATTGTCACATTAAATTATAAATAAATTTTCGAATTAGTAAGTTTTAAATTATATATATTACTCAACGGGAACAATTTTATGTTTTAGGATTATCTGTAATGTGTACATAAAGTGTATAATTTTGTAAGCTTTACAGAAATAAAATTTGGGATACTTATGTTTTGAATTAAAAATATTAATCGACTGTAACATTTTCATGTTCTAGGATTATTTTGTAAGATGTGCACAAATTGTACATAATTTTGTAAGTTGTACAGAATTTAACTAAAAGTTTTAAGTCTTACAAATTTGCTGTCGGCATTCGCTGGGGTTGATCACCAGACTTCCTGCGTGGTCACCAGCGATGGTCGTGGTCCTCGTGGAGGTTTAATAGTGATGGTGGGTGAAGAATAGATGTAGGGGTTATTTTAGTCTTTTTAATATATAAAATATTTTTTATTTTGTTTAAATTTTCCTTTTATTTAATAAACATGTTATTTTTGTCATTTTACTATTAGATGTAAATAAATACACACTATATCAGTCCTATACTCCATTCACAGAGGGTATTAGAAATTAAAAGAGCAAAATGGCAAGAGCGGCTCTCTTCTTGGACTAGCTTGATCACTGTACAAGCACCTTTCCTCCCTCCCTCTGAAACCCAGGTTTTTACTTCCGATTCAATTCTATTTTTCTCTCCCCAAATTATGTATCAATCTACCTTGTTTACTTGATAAAAGGGACAATTTATGTATCAATCTACCTTAGTTCTTTTTTAATCTTTTGTCTATGGGTTACTAACTTCCTGTGTTCCATTTTTTTCCCAATCTGCAAACTGTCATGTTCACAATAACCGCCTAATAAATGCATCCTCACTTTATTTCCCAAAAAAAAAAAAACACATCATCTCCAAGAAACTGGTGTGGTTTCTTTTGTCCCAAACTACTTAATAACTACCTTCTTTAGTGTCTTTTGTTTTCTTCAAACAAATATATTTTTAATTTAAATTTACTATATGTTTTAGTAACTTTTTTTTTTTTGTTTTCATTCTTTATTTTATTATTTTTTCTTCTTGTGAATTTTTTTCTATTTTCTGTTCTCTAATTTTTTAAAATTATATACCGGGTCTATTAATATAACATTACAGTGTCAATTTAATAAAATTTGTTTCTTCAAAAGAAGTTTCCAATAATATCATTTTATATCAAGTAATATTGTTGAATCCAATAAATCCAGAATGAATATTTTTTGGTATTAATGGATTTAATTTTTTCTCTAACAACCTTTTATTAGTTATCTGGGGCAGTATACCTTCTTTGTCCAAATGAAAATTTTCTTTGCCAATATTGCCAATCTATAGTTAGCAGTACAGGTTCCAATTAGCATGCATTGATGGAGTTGATGGAGATCAAGATCATCTCTTTTGAAATTATCTTGTCTCCTCACTTAATTTAAGGAGAGGTCTGAAAATTTTGTCCTGATGTACAAATACATTGGTATGGTACCAATAAAGTGGTAGAATGGGTTGTTTGACAACTCAAATACTAGGTCGTTATTGCGAGATTTGATCTATACCTGCCTTCTCATCTATTATTCTTTTACAATATTCAAGAGGATATCTGTTTTATTTCATCATATACTTGTATTTAGAGCAACTGCAAAAAAGTCCAAAATCCGTTACCTACTTCAAGCCCCTCTCTCTCCCTCTCCCCCTCGCTACACTATTGATAGTCAGGTAACCAAATCCAATTTGAAATTCTGATTGATTTCCTTCGAAGATTGAATGAAAATCAAATTTGTTTGTTTTGGCATCGCAACTTTTCAATTACCTGTGTTGCTTCTTCGATTTTGCAGAAATGTAAACTAAGCTTAAGAATTTTGATAAGAAAGTGTTGTTGAAATGCTTCATAGAGCTAATATATTGATGCATTTGTGATTTTATTTTTCCGGAGTTCTTAAAATATAGGAATATAAGTGTGAAGCTTCTTGAATAGATGAATGACAAGTTATAGAATTTTTTGTCAGGTTGATCAGAAAGGTGTTTGTTTAAATGCTTCATAGAGCCTATTGTTCATATACATTTGTGATTTTATTTTTCCTGAGTTCTTAAAATATATGACTATAATTGAGAAGCTTCTTGATTAAATAAAGGACAAGTTTTAGAATTCTTGGTCAGGTTGATAATTAGAATAGTTACCATGATAGAAGGTGCTCGAATTCGGTTAAATGGGTGGCAGAGGACAGCTGTGGCACTTGGTTCCGCTGTTGGTGCATTGTTAGACCCAAGGAGAGCTGATCTTATTGCAGCTCTTGGAGAAACAACTGGGAAGCCTGCTTTTGAAAGAGTTCTTGAAAGAATGAAGAGCAGCCCTGAAGGCAGGGTAATGTTCTTGATTCCCATCTATTCATATCTCTATATAGTTATTATTAAATGAAAATGACTTACAATTTTCCGGACATTTATAATTTGTCTACCTTTTTGAATTCTTGTTCAAATAATATGTTCTATCAATGTAACAATGACAAGCTTTCCTTGTATTAGACAAAACATTGTAATTATTAACTTTGGTGTTTAGAAAAATTGTGTTCATATCTTATGGTAGAAATAGAATGAATTATCTTTAAGAGTTTATATCGCATCCTATACCCGAGTTTTCCGTAAAAAAATTGTGTTCATATCTTATGGTAGAAATAGAATGAATTATCTTTAAGAGTTTATATCGCATCCTATACCCAAGTTTTCCGTAATCGAGCCAGTTCTGTAGAATCGTATTAAATTGATAGTATATATAAACAAAAAAAAGGCCATGGTATGAATGAAGTAGTTACTTATTGGATTGTATTTTTTTTTTCTTTTTCATTTGGTTAAATTGGATTGTCTGTTTTAGAAGTTACAGTAGTTTACCTGGCTCAATTCCGTACTCATTTTTATGTCCTCACGATTCAGTCATTCTGCTAAATAATTGATCATCTGTGACGTAGCCACCAGTGGCTGAAGACATGAAGAAAACAAACACTTAATATCACAATGCTGGTTGTGCAGATAAGAAAGGAGCAAATTTTTTGTTTCTTAAAAAGCCCTTGATTGTCTTCTGAAATTTCATTATTTTAATATTTTTCCCTCATTGCGCGTAATCACCTTAGTAATTGTTTTCTTCTTGGCAGGCAATACTATTGGAGCAACCACGAATTATATCTTCAAAGGTAGGACATGCATGGGACTTACCAAAAAACACATTTGGAGCAGCATATGCAAAGTTTATGGGATCCAGAAACTTTTCACCGGATGAACGACCACCGGTGCGATTCATGGAGACTGACGAGCTTGCATATGTAGCCATGCGTGCTCGTGAGGTGCATGACTTATGGCACACCCTCTTTGATCTTCCAACCAACTTGATTGGTGAGTCAGCACTCAAAGTAATAGAGTTTGAGCAAATGTACCTTCCAATGTGTGTGATGTCTGTCATTGGGGGAACGGCTAGATTCAATGAGAAACAAAGGAAATTGTTCTTCCAACACTACTTCCCTTGGGCGGTCCAGGCTGGTAAGCAATGTACTGACCTCATGTGTATTTATTATGAACGACACTTTCACGAAGATTTGGATGATGTGAGAAGAAAATGGAGAATAATTCCAGCTCCTCTTCCTCCCAAATAGACCTTGACCAGCAGTAAGTTTGCGATTGCATCGGGGAAATACCATCTAGGTTTCGTTCTATTAACTTACCAAACTTCACCGGCTCTGATATCATTGTATGCATTCATACTGAGTTTGTGGTTTTCTACAAAACTACTGTTACTACTTACTAGCTGACATAATTTATTTTACAAAAATTATCTGGCAGGTGGAGCTGAAGCAATTGTTAAAGGATCATCATTTATTCGCATATTTATAAAATTGTTAATATTTCCTCTCTTTGTTTGTCCTTTTCTGATCTAACGGTTTATGTACAATCGTAAGTGTTATGTAATTCAAATATTTTTTTAAAATAATATATTAATAATCATCAATTTATTAAGTGCATTGGATATGAAATTAAAGATTGAGATGAAAAGTGAAAAAAAAAACAAGGATTCAAACCTTTGTATCTACTAAAGTTGTGGCATCAATCCATATTGATATTTTCGATATCTGCCAGATAAAACCCAAAACATTAATGTAATAGAAGTGATGTAATGGAAATCCATAGGAATTAGAAAGAGGCAGAATCAAAATGAATTTGAATAAATGTATCGATTTTTTTGTTTAGAGTGTTCTGGGAATATGAATAATTAGAAAACATATTATTTTTAAAATATGAAGTATATCCCCACTTAAAATCAAAAAGGATAAAACTTGCACTATAAAATTATCTTTATAAATAAATTATTATTTATGTTTGATTTATAGTTATTATATTGATTTTATTTTATAAAAGTAATTAGCATAATAATATTTATAATTTTAATTAAAAATTAATTTTTTCTTAAACCATCATAATTTTTAGAAAAAAGTTAGTTAAATAAATTTCAAACCCAAGCTAAAGTAAGATTCAAGCGATTATGTTAGTGTCTAATAGAAATGACAGTAATCCATCGTCCATTTTGTGCTCTTTTGTTGCCTTAGCCCAATTCTAAAGGGTATATTTGGAATATTGTATTTTTCAGAAAGTAAAGTTATCATAAAATTTATATAAAATAAAAATAAAATATAAAAATGCAAGAAAGGGAAACAGAATTATATTCGGAGAAATTTGGGAATGAGATGAATTCAGGAGTCATTTTGTTTCCCTTTTTAATTCATTTTTTGTCAAGTAAACGTGAGAATTGAAGTTGGTAACAAACCCTATCTTACATGACAAATTTTAGGTTTTGAGTAATATTGTAAGCATTAATTAATTACTGTATATATCAAGTTGTATCATTATTAAATTTCATAAGTAACTTTGAAACTATAAAAATTACATCCTTATATTCAATTCATATAATTTTACTATTTAAAAATATCAAATATATCATTTAGAGCATTCATTATTATCAAGTTATTTTTGTTATAAACTTTAGAGTTATTTTATATAATTTTTAAAATGTTGATAAACAAAAATGTTGCTTTGTCCATGACTAGGTAAGAGATGCTTTATGCATCTAAAATATTGATTAAACAAAACAATGATCATTCCTATATATTACAAAACAAGATTCATTTTCATCCATTGCTTTTTACACAAGGTTTAAAACCAGTGAACAATACTTTTATTGACAAAATAAAAAGCATGTAATGTGTCGGTTACCACCAGTGGGTCCATCACTAAAGAGATAACCAAGAGAAGAACCTCCACCAGGGGCAGAGTGCACCTTAGTTGAAGGTCGATAGAAATTGGTTCTGAATACGAGGGAAATGATAATGTTCATTATCCAGTACCAACACCTGCGGCTTCTCCTGTTCCACTGAGAAGAAGTGATAGAGTGAGACAACCCTCTATCTTATATCCTTCAGATGAGTATGTAACTTTCACTGATGAGAGAGAACCTAAGAGTTATGAAGAATCCATAGATGACGAATAAAAAAAATGGATTGAAGCAATGCAAGATGGGATGAAGTCCTTGCATGAGAACAAAACCTTTTGAGTTGATGAAGCTGTCCAAAAGGAAGAAGACCTTGAAAAATAAATGGGTGTTCAGGACGAAGCATGAAGGACACAGTTCCAATCTGCGATACAAATCCAGATTGGTTGTCAAAGGATTCAGCCAAAGAAAAGGTGCTGACTTTGACAAGATTTTCTCTCCAGTTGTAAAAATGACATACATCTGTATTGTGCTAGGTTAGAAGCAAGTCTTGACTTGGAGGTTGAGCAAATGGATGTCAAAAATGTCTTCCTACATGGTAACTTGGAAGAATAGATATACATGGAGCAGCCATAGGGTTTTCATCAAAAGGGAAAAGAAGATTATGTTTGCAAATTGAAGAAAATTTATACGGCTTAAAACAGGCACCGAGACAATGGTACACAAAGTTTGAGTTTATTATGGGGAAACAAAGCTACAAAAAGACTACTTTAGACCATTGTGTTTTTGTGCAGAAATTCTCTAATGATGATTTCATTATTCTTTTGCTCTATATAGATGATATGTTGATTGTTGACCGAAATATTTTCAGAATCAACAACTTGAAAAAGCAGTTGATTAAGTCTTTTTCCATGAAAGACTTGGGCCCAACAAAGTAGATTCTTGGCATGATTATTATTAGAGATAGAGTTTCCAAGAAATTATGGTTGTCACAGGAGAAGTACATTGAGAAAGTACTTCAGAGATTTAATATGGATAAGACTAAAGCGATTAGTTGTCCTCTTGTTAATCACTTTAAACTAAGTTCTAAGCAGAGCCCTTCTACAGACAAAGAGAAGAAAGAGATGGAAGATGTTCCATATGCTTCAACGGTTGGAAGTCTAATGTATGTCATGGTTTTTACACGGCCAGATATCACTCATTTAGTTGGAATTATGAGTAGATTTCTCTCAAATCCTAGAAATGAACATTGGGCTATAGTGCAAATGGATTTTCAGATATCTTCGAGGTTCTTCCAAAATATGTCGATGTTTTAGTAATGATAAACCTGTGTTAGTTGGATACAAAAATGTAGATATGGCTGGTGATGTGGATTCCAGAAAATCCATTTCATGTTACCTGATTACATTTGCAGGGGAGCTGTGTCATGGAAATCAAAGTCACAAAAATGTGTTGCACTGTCCACTACCAAAGTAGAGTTTATAGCAGTAACAGAAGCATGTAAAGAGTTGTTATGGATGAAAAAATTCTTGAAAGAACTCGGGTTGCAACAAGAAAGTTACCAATTATTTTGTGATAGTCAGAGTATTATCCATCTAGGAAAGATTGCCTCATTTCATTCGAGGTCAAAACATATTGATGTGAGATATCACTGGATTAGGGATGTAATGGATAAGAAGCTATTACAGCTTGAGAAGATTCATACAGAAGAAAATGGATCAGACATGTTGATGAAAATTCTCCCAAGATAAACTTTTGAATACTGTCATTTAGATGCTGGATTGGTAGAGCCCTCTATGAAGTCGGGATGTGGAGATTTGTAAGTCCCTCCTAAATTAAAGAGGAAGAAAATAAAGATGTTAGGTGCAACCACAAATGTTAGGTGTAACCATAAATAGTAAGTGCAACTACAAATGGTAGGTGCAACCACATTTGACAAATGTATCTAACATTGATAGACAATTTTTCCTATAAATAGGTAATGTCTTTGCCTTAGAGATACATCAGCACACCAAAACAAGAAGAGAAGTAAAGCAAAGCCAAAAGAACAATTTCCTTTGAAGAAAAATAGTGTTGTGTGTAAAAAAGTGGGAGAGAATATCTTAAAAAAATATTAGAATATTTTTCTAAAAAGGGAGTGACAAAATAGTGAGTTTAGGAAATACTTGTGTGATACTATTTTGGGTTTATCTCAATTTGTTGTATTGTCTCTCACTTTGTACCCATTAATTTTATTAGTGAAAGAAATATTTTTCAAAGATTGTCCCATGGACTTAACCCAAATAAAAGGGTGAATCACATTAAATTTTTGGTGTCATTATTCTACTATATTGAATTTATTTTATTTTTTACTTGTTGTGCCCAACAATTACACCAATTTCTCATTCTCATATACCTTATAATCCTTTTCTTTCTCAACAATAGTCAACTCATTTTACTACTACTCAACAATAACAACAATATGCTAAAAATTCACCATCTATGCAGTTGGTCAATTTCTTTAGTCTAATCTAATACATATTTCATCTCCTTAATTTTTTCTAGAGACTCTATAATATTTAGATTCTGGTGCTAACCATCATGTTATTGTAGATCCAAACAACTTAGCCTTTACATATGTTTATAATGGAACTGACAAACTTATGGTTGGATATGGTAAGGGCTTGATCATCTCTTATATAGGTGGTAATACTTTTCTTACTCCTTATATATTATATAGAACTTTATTTCTCAATAAAATGCTACATATTCGCCCAAATAGCAAAAACATCTTCTAAGTAAACTTAATTTGCACGAAATAATAACGTATTTTTGGAGTTTCATTTTACTCATTGTTATTGTGTGAAGGATCACTTGACAAAAAAAGTCCTTCTCAAAGGCACACTGTGTAATGACCTCTATGCATTTTATTTGAATCTTCTCAAATTTAAGTCAATAATTTTCCTTACTTTTTTCTTATTCTTGGTATAGTTTCTCGTTTTTCTCTCCATACTCTTACTATTTATGCTAATATTGGTCTTGTAAATCTATCTATATGACATGCTCACTTGGCATGTTCCCCAAATTGGAAAATTTAGTTTAAAATTTTAATTTTTATTAAATTAATTTGAGAACATTATTCTTAATTAGGATGACATTTGATTTTTTAATTCATTTAGTTCTAACCTTATTTCAAAACATATGATAAAATTATCTTTTAATTATGTGATTGTTAAATGTAATATCTTTAAATTAATTTAACGAAAATTAAAAATTTAGATTAAATTTATCAAATTTAAAAATATTAGGAATAAATTGTGCTAATTAAAAAGTTATAGATTAAATTATAATAGATAAGTCTTTTATAAAAAAAATAAGAAAAATATATTAATTTAACTCTTTTATTATTATTTTTATTCAAAGAGGATCCCACTTATATATTTATTATATACAAGTAAAATGTTTATATTAAAATAAAATTAATGAGACGTGACTATCTTAAATTATTTATTAAAAAAAATTCGGAAAACTCAACGCTCAAATGGTTGCAGGCCAGTCGACCCGTAAGGTTGGTAACTTCAAAGAGCCTATTCAAATCCAACTTGAAAAATTTATTATAATAATATAATTTTCCAATTAATTTGGTGATACTAATATTAGAGAAATTATTTTTTGATTCTTAAGGATATAATTGTGTGTTATTCTTTGTCAATAAAGTATAAGATTAATGCATTTTTTTAATAAATACCTCATAATATAGATAAAAAAATATAATTTGTTATAAGTATATTTTAAAAATAATAAATAATATATCATTAATAAGTAGTATTATGTGTAGATTTGTTAATAACATAACACTATTTCTATTTTTTTAAAATATTATAAAAATTTCATATCGATTATTACTTTATCATGTTAAACCAGAAAATCAAATTGAACGGTTTTATAAATCAAACGGTCCGGTTTAATCCGATCTGGTGGACACCCTTAATATTGAATGACAAAATTAGCACTCAATTATAATTAGTGATACAATGTAACACTACCTTATTTTTCAATCGTTATATTACATTTTTTACGATAGATTTGTACAATTAATAAAAAAATTAATGATAAATTTGCACAATTAATAAGGAATTTAATGATAGATTTATATCAATAGTAATGAGTTTAGTAAGTAATATTTGTGATAAAAATGATAGATTTGTGTCATTAATAATATTTTACTATTATTTTTCTCATTTTATTAGTTTTACGATAATTCAGAGAGATATTTATTGATTTTATCTTATTTAAAATAAAAATAATTACTTGCATGAAATATTATTGAGGTTATAAATGAAATTAAATATTTAAAAATGAATAATAAATGGATATAATATATGCAGTATTTAAATACCCAAAAAGGAGTTCACAAATTCACAACGTGTTGAAAGTTGATGGAGTTGGGTTCAGCACCAATTGGAATAGAAGCAATGATCGATGTATAACACTTGCAAGTCCTGGTAAAAAAAAAAAAATGGTACATTTGTGGTGTCGGACAACATTGTGCAAAAGGTAAAGAAAAGCTCGTTATTAATGTGGTTCCACAAATTTCAATATTACCATTATACCCTGCTTTATCACCAACAGCATCAGCACCCAACGTAGAAGAACCAAGTTCGAGTCCAGCTGCCTCATGATACTTGTTGGGACGGTGTTTCTGAATCTGATTTAGCTTATTGAAATTTATTGATGATTTTATATTAAGAAATTAATTAATATCATGATTTGATAATAGGGTTAACAAATCTGTAGGTCACAATAATTTTTTTAAAACACACTTTGATTTTACATTTTAATTCATAATCTTTTAAAATTTAATAGTTTTAGTTTAATTTAACTGTTTTTTTCAAAAAATAAAGATCAAGTTATATTAAATTAAACTAAAATTATTAAATTTTAAAAGAATGTGATTAAAATATATGAAAAATATATATTTTAAGATTAATTTTATAATTGTTTTGTAATAATAATATGGAAACCACATATTGGTTTCTAAAAAATGTTATTTATAGTTGCTTTGGAGTTATTGGAATTTGTTTTCTTATTTTAGTTCCTTGCTCGGTTTACTCCTTTTGAGAGCTTTATTATTTTTATATTTCGTGTTTCTTAATATCTTTTATTATTTATTTGTTTTTAATTTAATATTAAACATTACTCTGGCTATGTATTTTTGTAAATTTACCAACGGTGGTGCTGTGCTGTCAACCACTTTCATTTTTTCTTGTATGATATTGAAATCTGCGATTAAGTCTAAATTTTGAATTATTAATATATTAAAAATTAAATATAAGAGGTATTAGTATATTATTATAAAAATATGAATGTATATATATAATTTATATTTAAAAATAAAATTATTTTTTTTATTGATTATTATAAAAAAAATTTAATTTAATTATGAAAATTGATGTAATCTCAATATAAACATATATAACTACTCTTATAAATACTCCTAATATTTTGACAAATCTTTAAAATACGTTAACTTTTGTTGGTGATTCTATTAATTACACACATTATTATAAAAATACGATGGAATCATAAATGTTTAATTAAAATATTAATTTTTAAATACGATTGGTAATAATTACCTTTCTAAAAATAGTTTAAAATTATACATTTATTTCAAAAATATAATAATATAAAAAATTATTAAATTAAAATTTTAAAAGACAAACAAAAATTATTACGTACTGTTTGAAGAATATAAGCTATAAATACAAATAAAAGAACTCTATGGTTTATACTTGATCCCTTTGTCACAATTTCAGCTATTGCTATGATGGCAAAAATTGAAGTAGGATAATAATTAAAGCTTAAACTCAAATATGATTATACAAACTTTTACAAAATTAAAATAAATAAATAAATAAATAAGATTTCTCAAACCAAATAAATAAAACAACCATTATATACCACCTAAATTTTCAAAAATTAATCCAACAATTATGATTACTAGAAATTAAAATTTACAAAATAATAATAAAATCTAACACAAGTTATTTCACCAAACAATAACCAATACTAAATTAAATTAATATAAAATAATTCAATACTTTCAAATTCATAAATTTTAAATAAAATTTTGATATTAAAGTTATCTTATGAAAACTTAAGGCATAACAATGACAAAAAAGAATGAGATATGAAAGAGAAATTGAAAATACATCTTTTTTGAATAATATTCTAGAATAATATTGTTTATGAACAATACAAGCCTATGTATATAAGCAATGATCCTTAAACTCAGTGTACATTGGAAGTGAAATCACATTGATTTTGCATTGAAAATAATAAAATTGAAAATGTGACAAAGGTTTGTAGGAATATCAATAGCTTAGTCTCTATAAGACAATATTGAACAATAAGTAAATTGTTAGCAATTTTCTCATGTAACAAAAACAAGTCTAACTTGGTATTCATGTTTTGTCCATATAAAATCGAATTGGTAGTTAAACAAACCAAACTCAAAGGAATAAAAATCTCATAAAGAAGAGACTGTAGCTATGTAACCTCGACTATAACACTAGCAATACTTTCGTATTCAACTTATGTACTTGAAGTGGATACAATTGGTTGCTTCTTAATTGACTATGCCACACGATTAACATCTAAAAAGATACAAATGCTCAATCTGTATCAACAAATATCATAAGAGCCAATTGAAAGGATTTCTTAAATTCAATACCATGATTTAAAGTGCCATTAAGATATCTAAGAATATGTTTTGTTATTTTTCCAATATGAGACAGAAAGAAAGGCCATAAATTGGCACACCTTGTTTTTTTCAAAGGAAATAGCAGACCTAGTAATTATAGCATAATGCAACCTTCCAACTATAATATGATAAAATATATGATTGTCAAACAAATCTACCTTATGTGCAGACAACTAAACACTAGCATTCATAAGAATGTGTACTATTTTTCATATTCCAAGTGAGACTTAATCCAACATATCAGTAACATGTATATTTTATTTAAAAATAAATTACCATTGGCTAGTTTAATAACAATAATGTAAATATGAGTAAAGATCATCCAAATCCTTAAATGAAAAGCTAGCATTAAGTTACTCGATAAGTTATTGAATCTCATCAGGGCCAAAACACTTAGAGAAATATATGCAATATAAAAAGAGGTGTTGAATAAGAATCATTGAACAATTAAGAGATACTTGAAGAAACCATGGATAAGACTTTGAAAGGAAAACTAATTTCATAAAAAAAATATAGACTTTACTATCTAAATTAAGGCATTTATAGACTTATGAAGTGGACTATACTCTATGAAGATCCAAATTAAGAGCATTTTGAAATTCAATTTATGTAAATCATATAGCTTGAGAAAGGGAAAACATTTACAACTAAAGGTTCTAAGAATAGAATAATCAATTTTGAAGGAATAAAGTAATTCAAATGGGCTTTTATTAGACAAGATATGGGTAGAAAATCTATTAATAAAAAAATATATCTAAGAAGAAAGTTTCATCTCAAATTTTCATAGGCATGTGAGCCTGAGCCAGTAAAGTTAGTCCCATTTCCACAACACTATGATGATTTCTTTCTAGTAAACCATTATGCTTAACAAATTGAGGACAAGACACATGCCTAGTAATGCCAAAATTATTTAATAAATAAGTGAGGCTCTGAAACTCATCCCCACCGTATGATTGTAGTACCTCAATTTGTTTGCTAGTTAGTTTCTCAAAATAAGCTTTAAACACCAAGAATGCATCCTTCACACCAAACTTGGATTTTAGAACATAAATCCAAGAGAATCTAATAAATTGATCAATAAAATACACATACCATATATAGCCATTAAACAACTTAATTGTAGTAGGCCCACATACATCTATATGAACTGTATTTAAAGGTTCAATAGCTTTTCTAATATTAGAATGAAATGAAAATTTATAACTTTTGTTAATGGCACAAGCTTCACACATTAAAGACAAAGAATAACTAACACGAGTTATATAAACAGATCGCGATACAATTTTTACAATATTAGAAAATAGATGACCCAACCTTTTATGCCAAGTACACAAACCAATTACTTTCTGAACACTAAGTACCACCTGCTAATTAATGAAACTCAACATATTTACAGAACCTAATGATGACTTATTTATACTAGAAGTAGAAGTATAATTAACAAGTGAACTGAAGTCTTGAATCTTGAAACTTGTCAATTAATCCTTGATAAAACAAAAAAAATCAAAGTATATATGATTATTGTGTGCAAATGTTGAAACATTGGATAAATTTTTGGCAATATTTGAAACATGTAAGATATATTTTAGAAAGAATCTCTTAGTAGTTTATTCTCGTAAGAAAAATTTAAAGAACCTATATGGATAATAGACATACCGAAACAAATTCCAATATAGAGTTTCTCTAAAGCATTGGAATCAGTTTTGGCTCCAAGATTGTTACAATCGAGTGTGAGTTGATGAGTTGCACTTGAGTTTACATACCAACATGGATTAGAAATAGCTTTTGGAGTTGCCAAAAAGGTTAAGCATAGTTGAAATTATGTGATTATGTATAAGGTACAAGAGACATGTTAGATGGTGAATTCATACTATGATTAGGTGATTGATACTGAGATTGAGAATCAATAGAATTATTTTGATTGTTATAGTTGAAAGATGATGGCCAAAAATTCTGATTGAAATGATACCGATACTTGGCTACCAAATGACCAATTTTTCCATAAAGATGACATTGAAGTCTTTAGTAATTGTTAAAATATCTCTCACTATAGTCTTTTAATTTAAAAGAATTATTAATTTTATCACAATTAAGAAAGATATTGTCACGACATAAGCCTTGA
This sequence comes from Hippophae tibetana, assembly GCA_037013495.1. Taxonomy (NCBI): domain Eukaryota; kingdom Viridiplantae; phylum Streptophyta; class Magnoliopsida; order Rosales; family Elaeagnaceae; genus Hippophae; species Hippophae tibetana. The sequence continues at coordinate 14,169,905 of CM072803.1, forward strand.
AATTGAGATCCTTGAAAGTTGGAAGAAACTTGAGAATATTATTCAAGATTGGTAATCTTTGAGCCAAATTAGCTGATGATAGTAAATACTCCTTTGAAATATCATGTAATTCCAACCTTTTTTCATGACTCAGTAACATTGATTGTACTTCTCTAATTGTAATAAAATTAATCATTTCTAATACAATAGCATAAATCACATCATAATCTTTATCAATACTATTCAAGATTGAATGAACGTTATCTTCTTATGAAACTATATAGCCACCTGCTATTAATTGACAAAAAAATTCCTTAATTCTCATAACATATTCAGTACTACTAAGAGTACCTTTCTTTATATTTTTCAATTTAGACTTATATTGAAATATCTTGGCTCTTGAATAAGAAGCACAAAAATTCTCCAAAACTAATCACATTTATACATAATAGTCATAATTTGCATTTTCTTTAATTAATTCTTCAGTTATAGCAATTATTAACCATGAGTAGATCATTTAATCCTGCTTGGTCCAGTACTTTGTACTCTATATTAGGTTTTCCATCCTTAGTGAGTCTTGATGGACCCTTATTGATGCTAAGAACAAAGTCATCTATATCATATCTTTTCAAGATCCTCAAAATTTTCTTATTCCATATCATGTAATTGTTTGTATCTAACTTCACAACTACAATTTAATTATGAACAATTATGAGACATTTATCTAATTTCTCATTGCTTGAAACAAAAATGGAACCACAATTGGTTGTTTGATGTAATCAAACCTAGTTGTTATCTTGATCAAGATCTTTCTCATGATTAGATCTCATCTTATTGTTTACTTCTACCATGAAAGCTTTCTAAGAAAGCTAGAACATATCAAATCAGAACAAAAGGCATAACAAGAATAGAGAAAAAAGAGAAATGAAAGAGAAATTGAAAATACATCTTCATTGAATAATATTATGTAATTATATTTTATGTGTAGTACAATCCTATATATAGGTGATGATTAACAATAACATCTTGACTAAGCATACAACAAACTAATTGAATTAAACTTCTTGATAATATATTAACCTGATTTGGATGATGAGATGAACATTTTCTATTTTAGTGGCTTCTCACCAATATTAATAACATCTTTTTCTCACTATATACTTCAAGAGAAAAGATAAATGAAATAAGTTTAAAATTTATCCATCAATAACTAGAATAAGTAGCCTAAATGTTTATGTTTCTAATCCATGCATTTGATATATCCCTCATCTTTAACCACTCACCCAACTTCATGGATAAGTAATGGTGGCAATATTTAATGTGAAAAACTTTTAATTATTGGTGCTATAGAGGGAAAGACATTGAAGAAGATATAATGGATTTGAAGAAGGATAATGGTTTGGTTTGGGGAGCAAAAACAAAAAAAATATATTTGAAGAAGTGTGTTTTTAAAGAGGTTATTGATTTTGTTTATTTAAAGTATGAATATAAAATATTGATAATATTATAATAAATTAGTCATTATGGTGACAATATTTGACACACCATGATACGATACAGATAAATTCTATAGTAAAAATTTATTAGTAGTTTTTTTATGTATTTAAATATCTTATTATTTTTTACTATTATAAATAGACAATACAAAAAAATAAATTAATTTTTTTTCATGCATCAACTAACACGATAATTCTATATGATAAATGTCAAAACACGACATGAATAATACAAAACAAACATGAGACTAGCAAGGTTAATATGACACGATTGACTCCTACCAATCAATAATAAGTACTATAGTGATTGAAAAAAAATATCGATAACCTAACACTAAAGATACAATTTTACCCTTCAAAATCTTTATTCCTCTAACTTTATAAATCATAAGGGAATTTGTGAATTTTTGTGTAGATTTAAGGTATTTGTATTTTTTTGTATAGATTGAAGGCCTTTATATTGTTGTCTAAGTAGTATGACTTTCAATCCTATTATTATAGACTCAAGTTTAAATATTTTTTTTAATATCTATTTAAAAAAACAACTATAGCTTGAAATGAGCCAACCATAAACCTATAAAATTTCATTTAAACATAATATAATAATTATGCATTATTATTTTAAGCAAAACTCAATATATATATATATATATTAAGAAGTAGGTATATTATTATAATAATTTTATAAGTATATGATAATATAAGTCCTTTAGTTTTGTTAAGAAAATTAGTTTGATCTCTTAGTTATTTTTTGGTAGTAATTTTGTCATTTTTAAAAAAATGTGGGTTGTACTACAAGTTCTTTAAATATGTTAAGAAATATAGTTTAAATTATTTGTTATTTTTTTGCACTATTTTTGTTATTTTATTTTAAAAATATGAGTATAAAAATAAAATTATTAGTTTTTTATTTTATTTTTATTTTTTATCATATTTTTTTAATTGTTATTAAGATATTATTGATTGTTTTTATAATAAAAAATAATGATTATAAAATTGATTAAAAATAAAATAAAAAGTTTTAAAATTTGATATTATAATTTTTTAATAATAAAAAAATAAATTATTAATAAGTAACAAATGAATTAAAATATTGAAAATTGGTTAATTTTTTCTAATTTTATAACATGATAATAATATTAAAATATAATTAATGGGAATGATATAATAAATAATTAATAAATTTATATAAATCTCCACCTGTGTATCGTCCTAATCACTTTCACTCGCTCCATCGATTTGTTCGGCGACCAAGTTCTTGGAGCGCTCACTGTTCCACTGCTCTTTCAGAGGTTCTGATCTCTCCATACAAGGTAACGGATTCCTTCTGCTTTTTGTGTTTTAGATCCATCGAATGACTATTATACTACCTTTTTTTATTTATAAATAATTTCTATTTTTGGTTTTGATTTCAATCTGAAACTTGTTTCTTTTAAAAAATTTCATATTTTTCGTTAACTTTTGATAGTTGATTTCTTTTTTTTGGTTATTTGTTTATAGTTGGTGCTGTTTCTGATAGATTCTTTTCTTTCTTTTTAATAAAAAATACATATTTTTAAGATCAAAGGTTGTGGCTTGAATGATTAATATAAAAGCTACTCACTACACTCTGTATATTAATAGGAAATTACCGTGTAAAAATTATTTATTTTGGAAGCCTAAGAAAAGCCCAACCTTTATGTGAAAACTGTGTGTTCTGAGCAATTTGTAATTTATCGGATCTTATAATGCCTAACTAGGAGGGTTTTCAAGGTTAGGGTTTTCTTATCTAGTGTTGTTCCTCATAGTAATTTAACTGAGCATGTTAAATGTATAGAATACATGTCTTAAAAATTGTATTTGTCTTTAGTTCAATTATTACTGTTTGGGATCAAGTTTTATCTTGGTTGAAAAGTAACTTAGCTATGTTTGTTTTCTTATGATATTACTGTGATAAAAGATCCCTCTGTCTTATTATAGAAATTGGATATATGCCGAGTCTTAACTTCATTTGTTTATGGAGCTAAATTGTTTTCACTTGCAAACTTAACGGCGGGATCTGATACTTTAAAGAAACTATGAACAGACTTTGGATTTTTTAAAATATGGAAAATTTGAGCAGTTTTTTAAATAACGTATTAATAAAGAAGGAAACTCCTATAAAAGCATGCTCATACTGAAAACAAAAATAGTAAGCATGATTAGAAACCCTATGGCCATAAAATTGCGACTAGGGTTTTCTGTACAATTACACGTGTTTATTTCTTGTGTTGCTTAGTTTTTATTATTTTACTCTACATGTTATTTTAAAGAGAATTCGTTTGTCTTTGCTATTACAGAGATGGCAAATCAGACTGAGGATCCTCCAGTCCCTAGTGCTCAGATAATTGGCAATGCTTTTATTCAACAATATTATCTTGCTCTTCATAAATCTCCCGATGTTGTGCATAAGTTTTACTCCGACACAAGTGTTCTTAGTCGGCCTGGGACCGATGGCGTGATGACATCAGTGACAACCATGCAAGTATGTCTCATGAATGAGCATATTTTAAATTTATTGATCCCGAATTTTTTTTACTTGTATTCTACAACAATTTTGCATGTGCATGTTTATAAATGTTCATTTACTAATGGAACTTTGTGTAACTACTAATTTGTTTAATAATAAATGGGTGATTTCTTTTGTCATTTATGTCTTTATTAATTATTAATTTGGTATGGGTGTGTTTGCCGAATGTTTATTAAGACCTCATCTTTTGTAGTCTACTTTGATGAAGGACACAAGGTTTTTAATAGTACCTTGAAGAAGTTGCATCCTAATATGGCTTTTCCACTTTTCACGTGTGGTTTCATCAGTTTCTCTATTATTGAGGAGTTATTGTGTTTCCCTTTTAGCTTCTTTTGAGGCCTTTGGTGTTTCCACTTTGTGAATTGTAGTTATTGTTATGTAACAAATGAGGTTGATTATTGAAGTCTTTATATGATCATCATGCTTGTCAAAAACACATGAATTGATTTCTGGACATAATTTTTATAGGGCATGTGTTAGTTATTAGGTCAAGTCTTCTTTATTCTAAAATAGTTTCTATGTTTTCTTGAGGGACTGATACGGTTCTTGTAAAAATTTTGAACAGGAAATTAATGAGATGATACTATCCCTTGACTATCAGAATTATCATGCTCATATTTTGACTGCGGATGCCCAATTTTCCTACAAGGATGGTGTATTTGTTCTTGTTACTGGGTGCTTGATTGGAGATAACAATGTTAGAAGAAAGTTTACTCAATCTTTCTTTCTAGCCCCTCAGGACAAAGGCTACTTTGTTTTGAACGATGTTTTTAGGTATGTTGATGATGTAGAAAGTAATGATGCTGATGTGGGCTCTCCAACAATTCCTTTGACCGAAAATATTGGTATGTTATGAGAACTTCAAATTATGTTTTCTTTCCCTCTTTATTTATAAGTTGATCTTTCAAATTGGAAATAAATTTTAATGTTATGTTGAGAAAATATTTAGTAGTGAGTACTTATTGCAGAGTCAGCTGTTGTACCCGATCATCCTGCAATTGATCAAACTGCATCTGTTGAGGTGGAAGTAAATGACAATAATGATGTCGTTCAAGCCCTGGAAAATGGAAAGGAATCAGTTCCCGAGAACAGTGCTGTTGTGGACAAGATTGTTGACAACCCTATTGTAGCTGAAAAGAATGTCTTTGCTGAGAACCATGTTGAGACAATTATGGATGATCATCATCCGGTGTCTGAGGCACCTTCTACTGATCTCCAGGAGGATGCTCCAAAGAAGTCTTTTGCATCAATTGTGCGTACTATTTTAGTTTTCTTAAAGTTGATAGCCTTTAAACCATGAACCCATGTTTTTTTGATTGTCATCTTACAATGTGCTTGTTATCAGGTACATGCTCTGAACAAAAATACTGCTCCATTTCACATGAGAAATCTTCCACCTAAACCTGTGGAACAACCTAGAAAACCTGCTGCTGCTATTCCTGAAGCACCAGCTCCCACTAGCAACAACACTGTGGAAAGGAACATCGATCATGCAGGTTATATTTTCATTGTGGATTGAACACTTAATTCATGCTAATAAATTGAGGTTGCATAGAGCAGTTTCTCTGATAGTGGATACATTTCTTATAGTGACTTCTGTATTATTTTTGTGTTATATTAGCAGCTAAGGCTTATGCAATTTTTGTTGCCAATTTGCCTATGAGTGCTACTGTTGAAGAGCTTGAAAAGGTTTTCAAGCAATTTGGACCCATCAAGGCCGATGGAATCCAAGTTAGAAGTAATAAGGTCTTCTCTTTGGAACCCTTTATTTTCTTTCTTTCCTTGCTGCATTTAGTTACGCTACTTTTTTGAATTAATGTTTTTTTTATATGGAAACTTGCTTTTCAGCAACAGGGTACATGTTTTGGTTTTGTGGAATTTGAATCTGCAAGTGCCATGCAAAGTGCAATTGAGGTATGCCTTTGTTTTACTTGTAAGATGTGCTTATCTTTTGTAACTTCGAAATTTTCTTGTAGTTTGTAGATCTTCTGTTGGTCGATTCATGATTTTTCCAAAAATCTGATCTTGTATGATAGCTACATATATTTTATAAATGACCATGATGAGTTTCAGAGTTAGGAATAGCTTTGTAATTGAAGGTAATAGGTGTATATCTTAATTGTCATGTATGCATAATTTTGTTTGACTATTTAAGTCCGCTTTTAATCTTGATAAAATTTCTCTAGTTTTTGACCTAAATAGTTTTATTTTTGAAAAATTGATCAATTTTTCCTTAATAGCAACAACTTATCTCAAAACTCATAGTTTTAGACTAAATTACCTAATAAAAAGATCAAAAGACCTTCATTTCGTAACTTTAATAAAATGAGTTCATGATCATATCCCACCTCATCTCTAGCTGTTATTGCTGATGACGTTATCGCATCTCAGTTGGTGACTCCAATTGGAGCTCTAGTAGCTATCATTGGCGACCCCTTCTGAGATGTATGTAACAACATGCAGTGGTAAAGGTTGACGTAACATCTTATATACAAAGATAGAGGTGGGTGTAACATGTTACATACAAAAGTAAATATGGATGTAACATTTTACATACAAAAAAATATGTGGATGTAATATGTTACATCTGGTGTGTCGTCTTTGATGGTTGTCGGAATTCTATCGATGGTGGTTGCTAGAGATATTATGGGATCTATCTTATTTTTTTATTGAATTATGTTGGAAGGATATTTTGGTATTTATTATTGGTTTTGATGCTATGAGTTTTGAAATAAATTTTTACTAGTCAAGGAAAATTGATCAAAAAAGCAAAAAAGGCTCTATATTATGTCAGTATTCTCAAAAATTCTATAATATAAGTCCATGATTTGGCCCAATCTAAAATGTTAATCCGTATATGTACTTGTAAACCCTAATTCAGAGTCATCCACAAACAAAAATGTGGGATCATCTTATATACTTTCAAGTTTTCAACATACCACACTACCACATTTTGGGGGCTCTTTTATTAAGCAAAACTCCCAACACTTTGAATATATTCTTTATTTTTAAATCCTTGTAGGTATGTTCTTTTTTTAAAAAGTATTTTGTTTTTTGCAAGCACACACATGTCTATTTTAAAGTTTTCAAGGACCAAGTACTTTGCAACTGTACCATGTGAATTTTTGCCAAGTCCAAGGTGTAATGATCTGTTGATCCAATCCAAAAGATTACCATTATATTGAAACTCTAGATGAGTGTGTTGTGGGACTCATCATCTTATTATACTTGAAAAACTTAAACTGTTTCAGTTTTTAGTTGGTTGGGCTGCATAAGTTGATCACGTGATGGTTGTACCTTATTTATCTAAAGGCTGTTTTCTTTGTGTTTGTTTTCAGAACTTAATTGGATACATCATTTGCTTAGTTATAAATTCATCGGAAGTTTAACCAGAATGTTCTTTTATAATTTGAAGTTCTTGATTCGTTTGTTACCATCTATTCCATTTGGAGCTCCTTTGTACAGTGTACTGGTTGCAAATCTAATATTTGGCCTTTTTTTTATATCAGGCAACACCAATAATGTTTGGCAGTCGTAAATTATCCATCGAGGAAAGACGAGGCAAGTTTCTGTGTTAATTTATTATTATTATTGCAAAGATTCATTTGTTTTGTTTTGTTTTGGACAAGTTTTAAATGTCTTATGTTATTCAGTTTGCAGAGTACTTGTTACTTGTATTAACCTTTAAAATTGTTGCATTTAGGTTAAAAGATTGTTACTTGCTATCAATTAAAATCATTGTACTTGATATGGCATTTTTTTTTGGGGGGGGGGCATCAGATGATGGTAGATGATCGAATCATTGCAGTGTTTAAGTGTCATTACTTAAAAACATTATAGCTAACATAGTTGTTATTGCAGCGAACAATGATAGAGCAAGGTTTCCATCAGGACGGAGTGGTTATCTGAATGAAAATTTCCGGGGCCGTGGAAACTATCATGGTGGTCGTGGTTTCGGGAGAAATGATTATGAGAAGCGTGGCGAGTTCTCAGGTAGGGCTGGTGGTGAGTTCTCTGCTCGTGGAAGGGTGAATGCTGGACGTGGTGGTGAACATCATGGTGAAGGTTACCAGAGGTCTTACTCAAATGGTGAAGGAAAAGTTGCGAGGCAAGCAGTGAAGGTGGCCTGAAGTATGTTTTGATATTCTTTATGCTCACATTTATTTACTGGACTTTTTAACTGCTAAATTATGAGATGTAGGAATTTATTTTTCAGCAATTCAAAGGCGGCATTTTAGGTTTTCCACTACTAGAGTTATTTCGGATCCTTAGTGAATTTGTTTTTTCTTTGATCCGTTTGCTGTGACCGAAGGAAGAAAAAATAAATCTTCCATTCTAATTTTGTAGCCTTACTTATTTTTGATTTTTGGTATTCTTCACCTTTACCCCAAATATAGCTATTTTAATTTTTGAATAATCGTTTTTGTTGATTTTCAATTTCCTATTGCTGATTTTTTTAGATGACTACTATTTTAATTTTTAATTTTAAAATTGGATCCATTTGATGACTTATTACCGTTTCTATTTCATAAAGTCTGAAACTCTTTTTTGAAATCGGGCTAAATTTTGAAAAATTAAGAAAGTCATTATTTTCCTTGTATCCAATAGTGAAGGGTCAATTTTAATCCAATAAAAACTTTGGTAGATATTTATTGAAGCTATATAAAGAATTTGTAGCTTGTTTTAAATCAGTGAGAATTATGCAATAAGCAAATGTGATTTACAAATAATACAAGAAATGATAAAAAAAAATAAGAACAATAATTTCTTTCTGATGTACATTGTCAGAATTATAATATTTGATTTTTGAGTTTCTTGATGTTTTACAAATTTGTTAGATTTTATTTTAAGAAATTATTATTATTAATTTAATATTTAGTAATAATGAATAATGATATAATTTTTTTTCATTTTATTTATTTATTTTTAAAATTACTTATAAAAAAATGTTATGTAATTAAAATAATTATTAATTAATTAAAATGTTATTATTAATTGAAAATAATTATTATTGAATAATTAAAAATCCTAAACATAAGAATTGAAATTTTCAACGTAACAAAATTCTAAAAGAGTGAATACATTTATCATCTTAAAGGAATTGTCTTGGTTTACCTAATACTTTGAGTTGTTTTACGTAAGATTGTATTTCGTAGTTTTGAAAAAATATTAATGTGTTCTAAGTATATTAAAATTTAAATCATTGTTCATATTTGTGAAATTATAAAAATTGATAGAATATCTTTAAGAAAATATTATATTTTTAAAACTAATGTAATTTTTTTTAATTCTTAATTTATGATAATGTGAATAAATATTAACTTATATCAAAATTATTTAATATAATATTATTTTCTTTATAAATACTTGACTTTCTTCGTTTGCTCTTTATTAGTGCTGTGAGTAAAAAAGGTGGTAATGCTATTCTCTTGGGACATATGACATATCTCTTGGGACATATTTATTAATATAGAATGAAATTTAAATAGAAAAATGATAAGAAATTATGACAATTGAAATTATTGTCTTTTAATATTGTTCAATTTTTTTTTTCTATAATTGAAAATAAGCATGGAGATTTTAGAAACATGTTGAATGAGAAACAAATTGAGCCTTTTATTTAAAAAAAAATTGTTGATTAACATTATTATTATTAAAAGTATGATTGAAGACTTGAAGTATAAATATCAACAAATAAAATTTATGTTAAGTATATAAATTAATATGGGAATGATTATTTTTTTTCAAAATAATATTATAAAACTCACATATCTTAAAAAATAAATTCATGACCTTATATTTATACATCTTATAAGAAAATTTTGATACTATGAAGAGTACTTAAAAAGTATTAAAATTATCATGATTTGATATAATTTAATTGATTAAATTATTTATATGATTTTATTATATAAATTTATCTTTTTGAAATCACGAGTATTTTTACTATTTTTTAGGTATTTTTATTCAAAAATAACTTAAAGATTCGAAGAAAAATATTCTTACATCACAAATATGTTAAGAAAAAAATTAAAAAAATAAAAAATATGAAAAAATTGGATAAAATGGATCAAAAATATTAAAAACTTCAAAATTCTACACGTAACTGCCCATTCATACTGAATTCCCACACTCGTCAGCACACGCCTACGCTTGTCCCACGTTCCAACCTATCCAAAATCAATTTTTGAAATATTTTTTTCACTTTTTTTTGGCTTTTTTCTCACCTATAAAATAATCATCTCCTTCATTGTAAAAAACACAATTTTCTCTACTCTTTCTCTCTTTAGAAAGATATTTTTTTGTTTTTTTAGTTTTAAAGTTCAGAAAATAACTAGTCATGTTTTTATAGATTTCTAGTTATTGATTTAATAAACAGAAATGCAAATTCGTTTGGAAGTTTTTCAGCAACAGAATTAACATCAAAGTTTAAGGATTTTTTTGAGGTAAAATTTTAAAATGAATTTTTTGTAGTTATTTTTTATATTTTATTCTTATATGTTATATTTAATTTGTCTGTAATTGAATTTAATATGACTGAATATTTATAATAATAATATTGTTATGCTTATAAAGTATTAAATAGGTAAAACATTTCTATAAAATAAATTGATTTTGTTTTTATTCAAGATTTTATATTAAGAATATTAGAAAAAATATATTATTTTTTATTACAAACTTAAATATGAAAATTATATTATAAGGTTTAATTATCTAGTCTTATTTAAAGTAGTGTTATTTTATTTGTTGGTACAATCACCCGGTAGTTAGAATGAAATTTTATTTAAAAAGTTTTTTTTATAAGAACTATTATTTAAAAATGTATTGACGATATATTATATTTTCAATAATAATTTTAAAACTTGAAAGTTAGTACTCAGATAATTAAATTCTTAGGTTTAATTTGGAAACCTTGAATAAAAGTCTAATTAACTTGCTCTACCTAAAGTTGTTATTAGATGGTTTTTTATTTTCTTAAAAATAAAACTAAAATTTAATACTTAATTAATTAATAGGCATCGTCTAAGGATATTAGTTAATTAATATTAAATAAAATAATTTGGGCCCCACCTAAGGACACTTTCATACCAAAAATAGAAAATTAATAAATATTAATTTATATATTTAATAACTTAAATAATGTGAGTAGTCATAATTAACTTAATTATTATATCCATAAATACTCTATTGTTATGAATGATAAAAAAATACATTATTGTTTATTGAATCATATCTATGTTTATTTTTTTATTTGATTAGGAAACAATAATTAAAATATCGTGACAATATGTTTAAGATTTAATTTAATTTTTAAAAAATTGAATAATAAATTAAAAATTACATATATTCATTCCTTAAATCGACTTTGAAAGTATAATTTTCATTTCCTATAAAATGATTCGTACATTACAAATATAAAATCAAAATATTTATAAAATCAACATTTTTGATTTTGTTCATCGTACTATTAAATTGTAATTATTCGAGTAATATGAGTGATTATTAGTATGGAGGATTTTACTTGGACAAATAAATAATAATATTTAAAAAAATTGTTAGAGAAAGTAAAATCTTCCATCGACAAGTACAATGTTGATTTATCTATAATTATTATTATTATTTTAAAAAATAGATATAAGGTTTATAAAATAAATAAATACAAACTTAACAAATTAATATGGAATATAGTTAGGGTTAATTAGTTTTTGAAATATTCAACTTTCAGTATTTTATATTAAAGTGTTTGAATTGTTTTTTTTTTTACAGAATAACAATTAAACTCTTATTTCACTCCTATATAATTATTTTTTTAATTAAATTTTCTTACGTAAATTAATTAATTGAGTTTCATAACTTAATTATAAAATATATTTATATTTAAATAAAATAAGAATAAGATATTTTTTTTTGATATTTTTGTGTAAATGAGAGGAATATTAAAAGATTCATCATTTTCAAGAATATTAATTAATGACATGTATTTAAAGATTCACCATTTTCAAGAATAAAAAATATTTTTAAAAATAGATATAATTTATTATAGAATAAGTAATAAATAAATGATTATTAATATTACAAACATAAAAAAATTTATAATATATTATTAATTGACAAAGAAATAATTATGGATAAATTATCAAATCTCTCTTATAAGTATAAAATAATACATCCATTTAAAAAGAATCCAAATATTAATAAAAATATATTTTAGATAAAGAATTAATACATTAATAAAATTAATACTTTTAGAAAATAGAATAATAAATAAATAAATTCTTTATTATAAATAATCCATAAAAATTTAGGATACCAAAAATTAAAATTCACAGTATATCCTATGTTTGTCATTAATATTAATGATAAGAACTTAAAATAAATATTAAGTTTAATTTATGAATTTGAAAGAGAAAATAATATATTTTTAGTACACTATATTATAGAATATTCATTAACAAATAATCGTAATAGTTAACATATAAATAAAAAAATTCAAGCAATTAGACATATAATAAAATCAGATATATCAACAGACTTTAAAATATCAAAAAAATTGATCTAATTAGATGTAAATAAACCTCTAATACAAAAAAAAATATAACAAAAATAATAATTTATCAAAATTTACGTTTATAGATTCTGAAGAAGAAATCTCTAACAAAAAAAGAGATATGATAGATCTAAACAAAAAAAGTTAAAATAATAAAAGCATTGATCCATGACATAATATTAGAAATAATATGATATCATTATTATCCCAATAATGTTAAAAAAAACTATAAGATATAAAAACCAAATAACAATAATGAAAGTTTTAATTCTTTTGGTAGAAGAAATTGATATAACACAAGAATCAAACAACAAGTTCTTACCAGACATAAATGAAACGAAAAAGAACTCTTAAAAAAAAGAGAATATGATTATAATAAGAAATTACAATAAGACATACACAAAAAATTTACAGAATTAAGAAGATATGTGAATAACATACATAGAAATCATGAAATTATTGGTTATAAGTTTGATGCATTTGTAGGGTTAAAAGAAGAACCACCCAAAAGATCATATGCATTGATACTTAGGAACAAGAAAAGAAATAATGAGAAAAAAATCCAAAGATAAAGAAGAAGCTATAATCTCAGTTTAATGGAATATAGAAAAGAATTAGAAGAACAATTTATAAATCCTGAGAATATAGACATAGAAAATTAACTAGTTTGTTAATCCTAACAAATAATGAACTAGGAAGACATCATGATGAAAAACTTTGTACAAACAAAGAGTAAGATGATATAACAATAATTAATGAAACTGGTTCCAAACTAGATAATATAATCTCAAAAACCTATATAAAACCTATTTTTATTACCAGTTCTTCATCAAGAAGAAACATTTGATTCACATAGAAAAGAAAAAAAATAGGCAAAGAAGAGAAGAACCTGTACTTTTTTATAGAAGAAAATAACATCCTAAAATAGAAGAAATATTACAATAGGTAACTAGAGGTAGTATTATATTAGAATTCAAACTTCATTAAAATTATAGGTTTAATCTTTTATATTTAAATTGTATAAGAGATATAAAAAAACTTAGATAAATGTTCTAGCGGTATGAGTGTAATCATACAAACTTTTCCAACTACACAATCAATCTTTTCAACTTATAGAGTTTTAGTAGCACACAAAATGATGAAAAAAAATGTTAAAATTTAGTTTACAATTAAACATTCAAAAGATATAAATTTTAAAAATAAGACTTTCAAAAATATAATAGAATGTATAAAAAAATACATTTTAGAAGAAAAAGGCATAAGCCACTAGTAAATAAAAATTATTTCCCATTTAGAAAAAAGAAATATCACTGTTGCACACGTGAACCGACTTTACACGTAAATTCGGTTCACGTGATAAATCAACTTTATATTTTATGATTTTTTTTATTTTTATTCTCATTTTTCACTCCACCCTGTATTCATATATATATATATAGCATAAAAATTCAAAATATAAATAATAATACAAATAATTAAAATTTTAAATATAATTAATTAATTGATAATTAAATTTATTACAAAAACAAATAATGTATATACAATACATATAGTTAACTTAAATTACAAATAAAATAATGTCGTCAAATTGTAATTGGATTGTGCGAGCAAGCTTGATTGACTTAGAATCAGGAGTATTATGACAAGGAAACTGGACAAAAAATACTTGATCCATATAACAATTCATTCCCCTACATACATGAGCACATAAACATCCATCAAACAAGCAGTCTAAAATTTAGAGACATACAAATGGAGAAATTAAATCATTATAAATATTATCATCAAAAAGAGATTACCACAGTGGCATCCGAGTGATATAACCCTTCGAACTCATATTATCACTTTATTAATCAGTTGTCTATAAATATGAAGTTATCTATAATCTTTGCTCGTATTTTTAATGTTATAATGAACTCTAAATATGAAATCAATTGTAACTCTGATTTGTTACTTGGTTTGTATATTTTTTGGTGCCCATGAACGTATTACAAACCAAGTAACAAATAAGAGTTACACTTGATTTCATATTTAGAGCTCATTATAACATTAAAAATACCAGCAGAGATTTCAGATAATTTTATATTTATAAATAATTGATTAATAAAGTGCTACCATGATGTTGTCATAAGGAAAATAGGCAAGAGAGATGAGATAAAGTTTGGGCCAAAAATAGGTCCATAAAACAATGGATTCCCCTAAATACATGAGCACATAACCATCCATCAAATAAGGGACTTCAGACACAGGAATAGAGAAATTAAATCATTAAAAAAATAACCGTTATGTTTTCATATGCTATTCAAGATCATTAAAATCTTCTCCTGATTCTTATTGTGATGATATAATTTGAACCATGTGTTCTGTCCATTCCTCTCGTAAATTATCAAAACAATTTTGGTCGTAGCCCGTCTTGTTCCAACCAAAGAACTACATGTATTTAAAATCAAAATAAGAATGTAATTTCATGTATTTACAAAAAGTAACTCAAATATGTTAAAAGAAATTCTGTATATGGGTAAAAGATATTACCACATCATCAATTGAAATTTTGATATTTGTAATGATTTCGCTCATAAATTTCATGACATAATAACCACACATGACTCCATTATTTTGTTGTGGAACCTACAAAAAACAAGTGTACATGATTTTCCATATTCGAACATCTTTATTATTCAATTGTAAAATTTATAAAATTATTAATATTCGCTTATACATACCATAACTTTAGTCCATATAAGCTTATGAAATATTTTAAGGGCAATGCCCCTAAACTTGTTCCATAACTTCCATGTCCTATTAATGTTTAAAACAATTGGTTTTTATTAAATATTACAAAAAATAATAGAAGAAATTAATATGTAGCTATAACTCTTACATTTCAACAACTACTTTTGTATCTTTACTCAGTTCTATGGAAGTTGAGTTACAGTACCAAGAATGATTATTGAACAGATTAATGATTACTAACATCCAATGATCTTGGCCTTGTTCAGACCTTAGTGGCCAAGGGATTATCAACTTTTGATTTCTGTTCAGCGTTAATGCTCTATCATATAATTGTTTAGCTCTGATGTTAACATCCTTCTCTTGATATTGATTGACATATGAAGAATTATAGAACATTGCTAAATGTGATGAGTTATTATGTTGAAGTCGATAATAGCACGCCATATATAATATATATATATAAATAAGTAGATAATGTAAATATAATTATATATATTCTACATAAATGAAAGAAAAATAAATAGATTGAGGACTCACCTTGTCCGTACTTGAATTATACTTAAATCGATTATTTGATATTCAAATAGTTGCAAGATGCACTCGATCGATATATAATTTTGGCTGAGGTCTACACCAGAAATTTCTATAGGAAGTGGCACAACCCATCCATCATTTATGCTAGATGCCCTCCCAACAATAGTCATCAAAGTGCCAAGATTTTTGGTGAAGTTTAAAGCATAATCATAACTATACTTTTTCCAAGGCTTCTTCTTGAATGATTTCGTGCGTAATGATTGGCCACTAGACATAGATTTAGCACGAGATACTTGTTTTGTATCTCTTAAATGTGATGCATTAAGAGTTCTGGTATAATAGAATAAAAAAACACATTATATATGTTAGTAACAATAAAAGATATAATAAAATAATATTAGTAAACAAGTGTTATATTTTAAGTTAAAAAATAGTACCACGTTAAAATTTAGAACAACGTGAATCGACAGCCAAGCCATATATTGTCCAACCGCATCTTACACTGTGGTAGCATCAAAAGGCACAGGACAATCATGAAGTAATGATTGATCAATTACTATTCACTAATGATTAGGAAAATATTGATTATGAATCATCCGATCATTGCTCAATTGGTGTACCGTTCCAATTGCAACAAAGTCCATTGACGAAGGATGTTTCAACAAACATTTCATATTTTGTAAAAAATTTAAGTGTTATATATAAAAAATAAAACATATAATAAGAAATAGAAATAATAGATTATATACACCAGAAATTAAAATCTTACCACATATGATTCATCAAATAGAGGAGGACTCCCATGTGGGGTAGCTATTGGATGTACATTCTCACCAAAACGTTCATCATGGTTTGATTGATGGTAAGAATACGCAAATTGCATTGGAGAAAATGAACTACTACTTGATTGCATATGCATTCTTGGCATATAGGGAAGACCAATATGATGACTATATCCCATACTGGATGTAGTTTGAGCGCAATGAGATTGCGTGGGTGGCATGGCTGGCATGGATGGTGGTCTACCTATGGATGGTGGTCTACCTATGGATGGTGGCATGTCTAGCATGGATGGTTACATGCTTGGCCAATATGGCATGCCCTAGTTGTAGAATGATGTCATGCCTGACATATGTAATGATTGATATTCTTTTAGAGTGGCAATCTCACTTAACATTGAAGTCTTAAAGGAGTTGAATTTTTCTTCAATTTTAGTGTACTTCTCCTTACTGACCGTCTGAGGCTTTTGTTTTGGAATGTTAAAATACTCCATATAACCATCATATTGGCTACCTCCCCTAACATGACCATGATGGTTATATTTAAATGCATGATATAGAGCATCTCTCCCAGGCTCTTCGATTATTTCACCCCTGGATATTTGTTCTTGAACAAGTCTCTACAAATAATAAAGCACACAAACATATCATTCATTTTTACATCAATTATTAAAAATCATTAAGATTTTTTATCAACTGAAATTACTAACCAACTTATTTAGTTTTTCTTCTCCTCGCTTAGTCATCGGTCTTGAATTATTCATTTTGGGAGCCTTTGTTTCTATGTACAATTCAGTTCGAGTAACAGGTCTACCCAATTCAGCTTCCTACATAAATTATGAAAAATTTATTAACAATGACATAAAATTAAATTGAGGAAAATAAATATAAAAATATTTATAAATGAACACAAATTAATAATACCATTCTATATCTAACTTTAGGATTTGAAGACCTCCCGGTATGGTTAGGAAGAATGTTACGTATTTGTATATTTTGATGTTCTTCCCTAATAATTTGAAATTCATATGAACGTATATAATACACAAAGTCTTTCCAAACTTGAGGTGTAATCCAGGGGTGTCCTTCAGGGATTTTGTAGAGCTTTACCTCATCAAGTGGTTCCAAATATGGAAACACACAATTTCTTGCCAATATAGAAGTCTTGTATTCCTTCCATGCCTTATTTGCAATCTTATAATACTTAAGTTTCCAATTATCATCGACTTTGTAACGATTCTGTAAAAACACGATACAAAAGATTAGATATAATACAAAAAATATATAATATATGTAATTGATTATAAAATATAAGAGACTTGCACAAATGGTTATCCATATTTTGAACTTTTCTACATTGTCAACCTGAGGCCAATCATTTATATTGATTGGTATACTAGACTTCGCAAGTCAACCAATAAATGATTTCAATTTTTGGTCATTTTCCCCTATTGGATTACCAATAACATCAAATAGAATAGGTGTTCTATCATCTGGGTTAAGTGGAGCATCAAGTATATTCACCCAACCTTTTTTTTTCAAATACCCCAATGGATCATTTGGATCTACAAGCTCTGTTACTCGAGAATCCATGAAATATCTGCAAATAATGAAGAAATATAAATTAATTGACAATTTTAGGAATATACATATATATAAGAGTTATTACAACAATATAGAACATACGTTATGTTTAATTAGGTTGTTGATCATATACAAATATTCCTTCACAATCACTTTGAGCCCATGACGAAGAATCATCATCATCAACTTAATCATCACATACATTAGGCAATTTATTTGAGTAATTACTAATATTGGTTAATGTATCAAGCATATAGTCATCATCTTATAAAAAATCATAATGGTAAAACTATTTTTGTGGAAGCGTTAACACAACAGACCATCTTGTGTCAATTTGATCACTCATGTAAAATACTTGTTTTGCATGAAGTGCTAACGTGAAAGGATCATCAGTGTGACTTATCTTAGATAAATTTACAAGAAAAAATCCAAAATCATCTATTTTATATCCAACATTGATAACATCTTCGACCCAATCACACAAGAAAACTGTTTCATGGAAGACCTCATAATCTAATTCCTAAACCTCTTGTATTATACCATAATATGTTCTATCAGAAAGTACAAGACTAACATCTTTTGAACTGGAAAATTGCATAGTTTGTGCAACCATCTTCACACCACTATTTTGATTTACTCGGACTTTTTCCCTATCTTGAGTCGTAAACCTTGATCCATTTATTTTGTAAACTATAAAATGATTTGACATCGAATTTTGGCCCATGTGCAAGCCATTGTAAACTTTCTGATATTTTATGATTGGGTTTCTTGAGTTCATCTCGAATCTATGTATACAAAAACATGAAATGTGTTTAGAGAAATTTTTTAAAACATTGAATAGATCTAGGAACAAACATGCATGAATTGTTGTTTGTGACACTTACATGGTTACGAAACCAATTAATAAGCTCTCGCTTATGTTCATCATACAACCATTTTCTCCTCCTTTTTTTATAACGAGGATCGATCTTCAATAAGTTTAAATGCATCCTGTAATGTTATTAAATATATATGAAGTATATATCACCATTAATAGTTAAATAAAAAATAATTTTTGCATAAATGGAAAGGTTGAACATCACTTACTCTATATACGATTGTGCCTCATTTACCCCATCGAGTGTGATTAATAAACAATTTCTTACTTCCACTAAGCATAGGGTTAGCTACTTGGATCATATGACATTCTAAGAATAATTTGTGCGTAGGATTCCCAATTTCAATGCAAACACTAAAGTATTCAGAAAAAAACTCAATGGCCTATTCAACAATGTAGCGTTCCACCATGCATTCTTCAGGTCGATTTCTATTATTTACGTATCATTTCTGTAAAGAATTTAACTCACCAATTGATATAGATTTCTTGCATATTGTATTGAAGAATGAAAAAAACCAAATTATTGATAGTCGAACATGTTTTGGAAGAATTGATCTAATAACAACTAGTAATAACTGTTGCATTAAGATATGACAGTCATGTGATTTCAATCCATAAAGTTTCTTATCGGTGAAAGACACAAAAATTCTTAAGTTGGATGAGTAACCATCAAGAACTTTCACATCCTCCAAACATTTACAAAACACATCCTTCTCTTTTGTTGACATTGTATATTATGCTGGTGGTAAGTATGTTCGATTCTTATCATTTTCCACCCTTGGTTCCAATTCATGTCGCATGCCTAGTTTCTTTAAATCTAGTCTTGCTTTAATTCCATCCTTTGTTTTTCCAAGTATATTAAGTAAAGTACCAATCAAGTTTTCACATACATTTTTCTCAATATGCATGACATCTAAAATGTGATGAATTTGTAGGTCTTTCCAATAAGGTAATTCCTAAATTATTGATTTTTTATTCTAATAACCATGGTAAGTCGGTTCAAAATCTTTTTCATTTTCACCCATTTCATTAGTTGACCTTTTTGTTTCCTTACCTTAGTGAGTTTTTTTTCATCTTTCCATATCGTTTAAATGCCATACCATTCAATTGCCTTAATATCTCAACACCTCACAAAGGTCGGATTGCATGATCATGATCTTTTTCACCATCTAACGATTTCTTTTGGTATCTAAACTTGTGTCTAGAAGGAAAAAATCTTCTATGTCGTCTATAAGACATATTTCGTCAGTGAACAAGATAAGTTGCAGAAGTTTCATCACTACATATAGAGCATCCCTTCTAACCTTTTTTTGCATGTCCTGATAAGTTTCCATAGGCAGGAAAACCATTAATTATCCATAATAGGACCCCCTTCAAGTTAAAGTGTTCTTATTTATGTACATCATAAACATTTACACCATCTATCAGAGGCTGCAAATATACATCAATATCAACACCGGGTTGTTTGGTCCTGAGATCAATAATGTTAACATCATGAATTTTCTTTTCATACACAACCAGTGAGGAAGGTTATATGTTACCATAATTACTAGCCAACAACTATATCTACTATTAAGTGAACTATGTGGATTAATTCCATCAGCAGCAATGGCAAGACGAAGATTATGCGGATCAGATGAAAATTGAGGAGATAAATTATCTACTACTTTCCAATTTGGAGAATCACAAGGATGACGTAACACCCCATCGTCAGATCGATTATCTGAATGCCAAGTCAACATCTTTGATGTATCTTTACTATTGAACAACCTTTGAAAGCATGGAATTGGAGGAAAGTACCAAAGAACCTTTGTAGGCACGCCTTTCTTATGTGTTGTCTCATTTGTACCATGCTTCCATCTCGATTGTTTACACATCAGACACTCATCTAATGTCTCATATTATTTTCTATAAAGAATGCAATCATTTGGAAAAGCGTGAATCTTATGATATTCCATGCCAAATCGACAAAGAGATTTCTTCAATTCATACATTGAAGATGACAATTCAATACCCTTAGGAAACATATCGACTAGTAGATTTAGTAATTCTGTGAATCCTTTGTCAGAAAAATCATGTTTTGTCTTCACATTGTACAAATGAACCAATCCTGACATTTTAGTGTATTTTTTTCATTTTGGATACAACGGTTTTTCGGCATCTTCTATAGGTTTTTTAAAGGTTTCAGGATCGTCCTCGCATAGTTCATCTTCAACACCATGAAACATTTTTTTCTGTCTATACATTATGATAAGATGTATGTAATCCACTCACATTCTTATTTATCTTTTCCCCATAAGTATTATCAATATTTTGTCCATGATAATACCAACATTTATAGCTCAAAAAAATACCATTACGGATAAGGTGATACTTAACCTCGTCAAATTTATGAAATCGCTCATTTTTACATTTAATACATGGGCATCGAATCATACTTGTTCGAGTATTACTATTTCTACAAGCAAATTTCATGAAACTTTCAACTCCAGAAATATAGTTCTACTCAATTCTACACTTTGACATCCAAAATTTGTCCATTTTCTATTAATGACATTAATTAAGCATATTAATTAATTATGTATCCAATAAATATATTTCAAGTATTATTATATATAAATTCCCTAATTATTATAATATATATCAAAATATACATAATACAAAATAATTATCATTTTAATCATTTTACAAATATATTACTTTTACTTAATAAAATATTGTAATCCACGTACGGTAAATAATATAATTCATCAAACCCACAATATTCAGATATTATTTCCATAGAAAATAAGCTAAACATATAATAACAAGCATAATAAAAAACATACATAAATCAAAAATTTATACAAAAAATAAAATAAACTAAATAATAACTTGCAAAATTAATAGAAATACTTATAAAAATATTATGAAGTGACTAAATGAAGAAAATGATGTTTTGTAAGTGAGAATAAGTAAAAAATGGGTATAAAAAATTGAAGTATTTCGCTAAAAAAATAGTAAATTTGAAAGATAATGAGAAGAGGAATAAAACAAAGAAATTGGCGTTGCAAATGGTGGTCAGAGGTGGCCAGAAATTGAGAAAGATGGTAGGTGAGCTCGGTTTTGGGAGAAATAGAGAAGAGAAATGATTTTTTTTTAGGTTTTTGTAGTGGAGAAGAGAGTCGAACGGTAATATTACATGGATAACGTTAGTTGACGCGACGAATCGATGTTATTCACGTAATTAAAAATTGATTTTTTTTTCAATTATTATTGTATTTAAACTCTTATATATATATATATATGTACTATAGAAAAAGAAAAAATAATAATTTTACAATAATATTTATAAAAATAATACACAAAATTAAATAAAGATATATTGTATGTATGTATATAAATTTAAATATCCAAACAAATAAACAAAATCATATAATTTTAAAAACTAATTGTCTAAAAAAAAGAAAAAAATTATACTATATATATATATATTTATATCCAACTTAAATTTTAAATAGTCAAATAAAATAATAATTAATCTAAAAAAAATTAAATTATAAACTGTATGCATTTTTTAATTTAAAAAATACACGTAGGACGTAGCGTCAGTTCTACACCAAACTGACTTTAAATTGTTTATAAGTATGGTTTTTTTAAAAACCAACTTTACATAGCGACTTAAGTACACCTTTTTGTAGTAGTGTTAGATCTCTAATAAAAAAAAGATATTATGCTAATGAATGTCCTAACATAATTCAACATGAAAAAGAATTTTCAAAGCAAAAATGTTCGAAGAGGTTTTTAAGAATTAGAATCAATAGATGAATTACATATATATGATACTTGTAGTATTTATCTATTAGAAGAAATTGAAGAAGAAAAAATTGACTCAGAATATGAATATGAATATTCTTCGTAGGAGATAAATGATTTATATAATATTATAAATTCAAACAATATGATTAAATTTAAAGGTTAATAAGTTATTATTCTCATGCATATGTAGATATAGGAACTAACATAGGTGTAGCTAGTAAATATGTATTTTAAAAAAAACTCTAAAAAACAATTACCCAAAGATTTAATCGTAAAAATTGCTAATAATATTATAATAAATCTTAATAAAATTTTAGAAGATATAGATATAATGATAGAAGGAGAAAAATTTCATATCCCTAGCATATATCAATAAGAAACATGAGTTGATTTATTAATAGAAAATAATTTTCTAAACTTACATCAACATTTTACACAATATTTAGAGAAAACAAGTTTAACAACTCTAGATGATGGAATTATTTACGTGTTAAAAATAAGAAAAGTTTTGATTATATCAAATTTAACTTTTATACAGCAACATAAAAAACAAAAATATGGTAAGATAGATACAAAGTTGCAATAAAAATCTTATTTAGAAAATATTATTAGACATAGAAGAAAAAAATATTTTCTTGATAAAATCTAAGATAAATCCTTAACATATGTCAGAAATCCTAGCAAAATCTTTAGAATAAAATCCATGATTTATACTCCATAAGTCATGTCTTCTAATAAGACAAGCAATTTGGTCTTCTCCACTGGCTCAGTCACCAAAACGTGACTCATTCTGGGGTTGAGTTCTTTCTCAAATGCTTCAGAAAATGTCTTTCCAGAATCTTCCCTTTCTCCTGAAATCTAGGTGACCATAACTGGTGGTCAAAAGGCTAGATTCAAGAGGACTTCATCATCCTAGAGCACGCGAGGAATGAGTACCTGATTTTTAGAGATGTTCAGCTTGTACAAGTGATGGCAACAAGAAGTTGTCAAGAACACGTGGAGAACTCATCTTGAAATTTCAACAGATCAGACATGATTTATAAGAGAAAGAACTCATGAATACAATAAAGAATATGAATGATACTATGAATGTTCTTGGTTCTCTCATAGTTTGAGTCGATTATAACACTAAATGTTTTTCATAGACGACACCAGATATTAAATTATAAAGTCATTTAGAATGATGTTTCTAATAATATAAATAAAATAACTCACTAATTTACTGAGAAAAAATGTTCTCGTCTATGCTATTTTCCAGAAAAAATAAATTGTATTATAGGTTTATATATATATTATTTTGTTAATTATAAAAACATATTATTAATATTTAAATTAAAATAAGTGTTTTTTTATAAATAAATGTTCGTTCCCTAGCTTGAAACACTTTACATGCGACAGGTAGCATTTTTTTGAATAATTAAAATATAGAATCCGCGTGTTCAAGTAAGATTTACCTTTACATTTTAGATGACTCGTTCCTAAGCTTCATCGAATTATAAAGGGGCACAAAAAAGAATGGCAATCCTTGTCAATAGTTGGTGATTCATGTAACTCAACGGCTCCAGTACCATCATCATCACCGACTTCACGTTGATGTTTCTTTAGTCTCTCGACAGGTAGCATCTATGCATATACTGAAATATAAAACATATAGGAATATTAAGAAAGGAATAGTTAAATAAAATTTATAATAATAAAAATATCTTTTTAATAATATTTATTTTTTAATATTAAATAAATTTAAATTATTGTAATTTAATTTAATTATGAAATAACATCTAATATAAGATAAAGTGTCAATTGTTTTTAAATAATAAAAATACAATAAATAGTTTTCCAAAAAATGTACTATTGGAAATTAAAGAAAAAATATATTATTATATATATTTTTAAATTACCTTAAATAGCATTCCTAATTAATTTATTACAATAAAAAAATTAAAAATGAGAACTAATTGACTAGATCAATATTGAAATTCAATTTAAATGGTATAAAAAAATTCAAAATGAAATATTTAGTATGTAATAAAAATATAAAAGCATGATGTAAAATATATTATTTTGTGATTAAAAGTTTTAAATATCTATTTATATATGACACATTTATTTATGTGTATATTTTTAATTTCTAAAAATATATATTGTTTACATGATGAAAAAATATATGATAGACAAAATATAATTTTTTGACATTTTAAAAAGCATATATTTATTTGAAATTAAAAATAAAATAGTTATATACATATAATCATAATATATAATTATATTATGAAATTATATCAAAATAATTCCTAATCAACTCTAGTGTCATTGTAACCTCTTCCTCACAATTTTCCATTTTTTTATAGGAATTTTCATTTGTTTTTTATAAAAATATCCTAAATATTTTTACTTATTATAAAAATGATACTTTAATCTTGTAATTTTTTTGTAATAATTTAGTTCTATTTTATGAAAAAGTAACCGCACAAGTATAAAAATAATTTTTAATTTTTTCAATTATATTAGATAGATAATGTTATAACTTATATAAATTGTAATCGAAAGAATTAAAGAAAAATAAAATAAAAATTTACAAAAAAATTATTTATCTTTTTATGGTCTCTTTTTCATAATAATACAACTATATTATTCAAAAAATAAGTATATGACCTAATATCACTTTTAAAATAAGTATAAGATCTTTATGATTTATTCTCCTTTTTTCCTATTATTATTTTTGGAAATTTTGTTATACTCAATTTATTATTGAATGTGTATTAATATGAAAAAAATAGTTTTTTAGAAATATTATTAAACATATTTTTATACAAAGTATTTTAAAACATTTGTTTATTTATTCATTCTAAACATATATTTTTTAAATTACATATTTACATTAGGTGGGGTATGGCAAGGGTGAAATAATTTCAAAACCTGTTAAATAAAGAGGTAATATTTCAAAATAAATAAATAAATAGAAAGACATAATTAAATAAAAAAAACTTCAATTGGTTGAAATTATATATATATATATATATATATAATACACTGATCTCATAACCTTATGTGACACTCATAATGGGGTTTAGTATTTAATCAAATTGTGTTGATATCTTTGCCTATACGCATTCCTAAAATTAAATATTCATTGATTGAAAACAAAAAATTATAAGCATGTATAAATTTTAAATTTATTTCAATTCGGCATGTATTTTAATTTTTATAACAAATTTTGATTATTTAATACAATATAATAACGATACTATTTAAAGGATAATTAAATATAGTCAAGTAACTTATAATTTAATGATATGAAATTCAATTAAACATGTTAAAAATATAGGATTTGAATCTCTATTATAAGTATGTAAATTATATTGTATTAAAAAGTATAATTAAATGTATATATCATTATAAAATTTGTTAAATGTATTTTAATTTTATAAATTTTATTATGGAAATTAAAATAATAATATAATTATAATTAAAATATTATATAATTTTGTTTATGTATTTTTTACATTTAATATTTAATTTATTTTTTTATTTTTTAATATTGATAAAAAAGACAAAAACATATAATTTTAGAATTAAAAATATAAAAAAAATTAAATCAAATATCTAATATAATTTAAACACACATTATGAGGATCAAAATTTATACATGTGTAAATACAAATTTAATTTTATATTATACCATCTAAATTCAAAATCAAATTGTATAATTATAGCAAAATTATACACAGCAAAACTGTTTCACAAGGGCAAGGGCAAGGGCATAATTAGGTACGAGGATAGAAGGATTGTCCAAGAAGTGTTAAAAAGAGGCCACGATATGACCCAATCCATATATGCCAGAGTAGAGATGGGTGGTCCAATAGGTGTCAAAGAGGCCATGGTATAGCCCATTTCTTTAATTAGTATGTTGTGTGAATCCGTGACGTATTAGTTAAGGTACATGATACGTACACAAATGGTGTTCTGTCTCTATTTTTTAACTCGTATATTTTATCGTATCGTATCATGTTTATTCAGTGACTCGTTATTTTTGTTACTTATTTATATATATTTTTAAATTTTAATTATTTATTTTATATGTAATATATATATAATAAATTTAAATTATCAATAAAAAATAATATTTTAATTATTATAAAGATAAAAATTGGTTATTGTATGTAACATTTTAAAAATTAGTGTTTTTCAAAAATTAAAAATTAATTATATTTATTGATTGGCTTAATAAATCCCGACTATACCGGGCCGAGTTATAAAGCTTTTTTCTTCGAAATTTTTAAACTTGATATCGCGGCTTTACGAGGAATAACCATTCGTTGACACGTGTTAATATTTGACGATGTCAAAAGTGTAATTTTATTGTACAAAACACGTTGCCTACTCCCCCGATCAATATGCTATCGAAACGTGTCTCGAAACAGACAAGCTGTTCCGTAGATTCCAAAAGAGCATTGCAGAAAGAGAGAGAAAGAAGTTGTGACATGTTGGACTACGTGTTACTGCTCCACCCTTTCTGTTTTGACACTTGCTTGTCCAGCTATTTTACTTGTTAGAATTCATAATCTTTCACAACAATTTTGACCAAAAAAAAAAAACATAATAATAACAAATAAATAAATAAATAAATAAAAATTTGTATTCTGCTTTTATTTTCCTTCTTTGTTTTTCCTTGTTTATCATATGTTGCTTCGGATTCTTTTTTTTTCTCTCTCTGCTTGTTATGAGTCCAATTTTTCTGTATTATAATCAGTGAATTATTAAACATGCATAGATAAAATGGTTAGAGATATATATTTTTATTATGTAAAATATAAAAATTTTATTTTACATATTTATCAAATATTTATAACATTAAAAATAAAATAAGTAAATTATTTTGATTTTATTTATTTATTGTGATATTATTATAATTTAAATTATTAATGTAATAAAAATTAGTGATAATTTTATATAATGATGATAAATTTAATTATAATAAAAAGTTAATAATTATATTAATATTATTACTTATTTATCTTATTTTAAAAATAATGATATTATTATTATTATTATTATAATAAAATATTTGAATATTTATCTTATTTTTAATAATGCTATTATCAAATAAAATCAACATCAACAAAATATCCTTTTCAAGGATTTGCATCGTATTGGAACATCAATAAAATATCCTTTTCAAGGATTTAATTCGTATTTAAAAATATCTTATTTTCCTCATTTCTCACCTGGATGATATTATTTAAAGTTGTCAAAAAGAAAATCTGAAACAAATTAAAAGGAAGAACCAAAGTTTGGACTACGAGCCGTTTTTGTGTCGTTTTTACTTTTTATGATATGGGTGTTGAATTTGAACGTGTTTCTTTTGGTATTCTTACCATTACTATACTTGGGTTAGGATGATGAACATTTTCCTGAAACAAACATTTGTGGAGTTTATTTCTTTGGATCGGCGATTAAGTAGCTGTTAAAGCAAAGATTGTATTTTATTATTACTGGAGCAAAAATAAATAAAAAATTCTTTGGGTAAAATATGGGTGAAGCTAACGAAGGTAGAAGAAGCAAGGGATTAATGGCAAGTCTTTCTTTGCCCATAGAGAAATACCCTAGAGATCTACTACAAAGATTGATGTTTAACAACAATACCCAACAATCCCAGAACTTAGTTTCAAATGATGAAGAAGATTCTGAAGATCTTGAGTTGAATCTTGGTCTTTCATTAGGTGGTAGATTTGGTGTTGATAAGAATGATAAGAAGAAACTAATCAGATCATCATCTATTGCTGGTACTATACCACTTTTGAGAGAGGAAGACAGTACTAAAATGAAACCTGTTTCTTACCCAAATCTTAGTAGAACATCTTCTCTTCCAACTGAGACAGAGGAGGAGTGGAGGAAGAGAAAAGAGATTCAGACTTTGAGAAGATTGGTAGCTAAAAGGAGAAGATCAGAGAAGCAGAGGAGCTCTGTTAAGGTTGAGAAAGAAGGTTGTTCTTTGGATGAGGAAAAGAGAGATATTGAAGGAAGAGTTGGATTGAATTTGAGGGATTATAAGGACCAATATGCTGAGGTTAATACACTTAATTCAAAGATGGTGCCTCCTTTTGGTTTACCCACTTGGGCTGCAGCTGCTAGAGAGAATGTTCTTTGTGGTGGGATTGATTTAATGGAAAAAGGAAAAGTTTGTGGGTTCTTGGGAGGTTGTAGTAGTAGTAGTAGTGGCTTGCTGGGATTTGGACAACCTAGTTCACAAGGGTCTGTGGGGTCACAAGGAGGGAGTTCATCAGGGATATCAGAATTAGAGAGTAAAACTCCTCAAGGTAATTCCACTTTGTTCTCTCTTTATGCATTTTTCTAATGAATTTGTGTTGTTTTGGGTTAAAGCCATGGAGATTTGAGGTTGGATTTATTATGTTTAATATGGTTTTAGATCAAGTGTGGTGTGAGTGAATTTGGCTTTGATTCGTTGAGGTTAGTTGGGCTTAGATTTTTCATATTTGTCTGTATTATGGTGTATCTTCTGTCTTAGTTGTGGTACATAGGTTGATTCACGTGCTTTAATTTGGTTTCTGTGCTACGTTTGATTCTTAGAATTATAATGTATGTTCTGTCTTAGTTTGGTCTCGGTACCCATATATGAAAATTCATTTATTTTTACATATGCTTAATGTAATATTGGAAAAATGGTTAATCAAGTTGAAGGGGCATTTTGAAATTTGAATGATCCGTGCTCCTCGGAAGTTATCAATTGCATGAAGATTTGTATGTGCTGAGTATGCATGTTTGATAAAACCAGTATGATGTATGTCCTGACAGTTAATCCGTCAGCTTACATCGGGGCATGACCCATTTCACGTGGCACGATATTGTTTGCTTTGGTTCATAAGTGCAAGTTCAATTGCTCACCCTTATAAACACATCACTATTTAGCTTCTTAAGCAATGTGGGACATGTGTAGGCACACTGCATCAGACACCTCCACTTAGGGAGTCTTATGTTTTCGTAAAAATGCAAGTCCACGTGATCTATTAGGGTCATAGATCTGATATCAACTGTCATAGGATGGTGTAATCTGTTCGTTTACACCAGGACGAGACTCATTCCACGTGACACGATATTATCCGCTTTGCTTCATAACTGCTAGTTCATTGGATCTATGACCATGACTTGACAGTTTAGCAGAACTTCACGGTTTTGCTTCCAAGGAGAAACCCTAAAACGCATTATGTCATTTAGAGAGTGCTCACCCTTTATAAGCATATCATCACTTAGTTTCCTATGTAATGTTGGACATGTGCAAGCACACTCCATTATACCACTTGATGCGGATGGAAACATGAATGCATCAATAATATAAAAGCATTTAGAAAATAAGAAAAATATAAGCAAAGTTTAGACTAATCAGACTCACTTTTTGGCAAGAGGTTATCGTATTTTTGTTATGAAACAAACACAAGGAAACTATTATCTAGGTAAGCATTGTAGCAAATCAAATCTAGAATAGGACAAGCATAACTATGTTATCTATTTAGACGAACACTTTAGCAACTCTAAAGTAGGACTAACCTAAAGATATTATTTTATTTCACGAATAAGAGGACTTAAACTTCCGAACGGAAGAAAAAAGAGTTTTTCCTTGTTGAAGGATTATATTGTCCTACATCGACTAGGCGTTCGGCTGTAGTATAGTTTATAAGTGTAGACAACCTTTAACTCAATGAGATCTTATTGGGTTGAGCTAGGCCTTGGGCTTATATAATATTCCTAAAAATTAAGAATAAGAGAAAAAAAGAAAGAAGGAAACTTCTTTAATATTACTAGTTATGTTATCTATCTTTAGACGAGCACTCTAGCAACTCTAGAGTATGACTAGCTTAAAAATATTATTCTATCTTATGAATAAGTGGACTTCAACTTCCAAACGGAAGAAAGAAGAGTTAATTGTAAAAATTAGGAATAAGAGAAATTCTTTAATATTATTAAGTTGATTATTTTATAGGATGTCTTATACAAACATAGTGTTTAGTTATTTATAGTTGTAAAGTTAATAGAATAGTTCATAAAGTTTTTATATTGGACTAATAATACATACAAAAAAGAACTCTAAGTAAAGTATTCTACGTAGGACTCTAGTAGTACATAAAAATTAAAATTCTAAACAAAATAAGTTATTATTTTAGAAAAACTCTAAACAAAAATCCTAAACAAAATAAACTATTTTATCTTTTCTAATTTTGTCTCATATTATGTCCTTTTTATGTAAATATGATGACCAAATTATATACCCAATTTTTTAGCATTTTAGGCTCGAACCATGCTTCCTATACCAAGGACCAACCACTTCACCACATCTTCTTTAATGGGTATCTATACTTCATTGAATTTGCCATCACGGTAACAAATAGTCAAAGGAACCCATGCAATTGCATCCATCCTCTCTTTGTATCATATGTTTTTATTTCAATGCAATTGCATCATTTTGACAAATTCAATGTGCCTATGAGGGTGTGTTCCAATCCTAAATTTGGTAAAATTCATAATATATAATGTTGAAATATCTTGCCCTAACTGAAGACGAGAGTAGAGAAAAAATGATCAAATATTGATATCAAATTTTTCTTTAAATTATATTCAACCAGATATTTTCACCTTGCTTCAATCTTCAGATCAATGTGTCTAAGAAAAATGGAGTTAATTTAGTATTCTATACACAAGATCCTGCGTAGTTTAGGTCTTGTGAATGCTATTTAGCTTTGAGCCTTGAGATCTAATTGGTATTTATGGAGAGAGAACTAAATTTCATATCAGGCCTAATATATTTCCTTAATGAGACGGAAAATGTTATAGTTTTTAGACATTGTCCGGCAATGAGCTCATGAACTAGATTTTATATCAGAATTAGATTTTGTTAAATGAGTTTGCGAACTGCTCATGAGCTACCTCAAATGAGCTAAGTTAAGTTAAACTATTCATTTGACATCACTATTCTTACCTAAGAGTTTAAACTAGTAAGGGGTGTGTTAAGGTTGGTTTATTTGATCCTATATGTGGACTGGACACATTTTGAAAGACCCAAAACATGTAAATTTTACTATGATGAAGAAGAATTGAACTGACGCTGTGTTGTTTTTGTACTATGTGGAATTATGTTCCTTTGTTAGTTTTCCTAAAACAATGAGGTTGTTGGACTCGACCAACATTAGTTTTGAGGGATATATGATACTATATTACCCATGTTAATGAATAAGAGCTAAAACTAGTCGTTGAGATGCGACAATCCTGCCTGGGCATGTGTAGTCCAGTGGCTGTTCTCCAATTGGAGAATTGTAATAGTTGTGAGGTCTGGTTTTTAAATCCCAGTGGGTACGTGAGTATGTAAGTGATATAATTATTTTTAAAAAAATAAAGAAGGAAATGCGACAATCCTTATGAGTCTCATATACTGTATTCAGGTAATTTTCTTGTGTGGATGCATGACATAGTGATAACTTTACTCCTCTGTGTAGGATGATAAACATTATTGCATACTATGACTAAACTTTTCTCAATGTTTTCTCTTCATATCATAGGGTCTAGTGGCCGTGCCGAAGCGAAAAGCCCTGCTGGTAATCAAATGTTGCATGATACAAGCAATCAGGACCATGTTGGCTTTTCAGGAACAAAGGCAACTGAAAATGTATGTAGAACTTCCCAAGGCAAGACGGAGAACACATCAAAAAATCTCAACTCTGGAGAAGATATGCCTTGTGTTTTCACAAAAGGGAACGGACCGAACGGGAGAAAAGTAAATGGAATTCTGTACAGTTATGGAAAGGGAGAAGAAGCAAAGATAATGTGCATTTGTCATGGCGAATTTCATACTCCGGCCGAGTTTGTAAAACATGCAGGTGGAAGTGATGTTACTCACCCACTTAGACATATAGTTGTTAACCCTTCAACTAACATGTAATGTTTAGTTTCTACATTACATTACCCTTTCAAAACTTTGGGTTATGATATAGGAAATAGAAAGAAACAAAAGAAGCGGGATTCAAAGGATGTTCTTTTCCTTTTTTCTTCCCCCCTTCTCGGGCACCCCCTTTTTTTTTTGAGTTTTAGTTTTGTACAGAATAAATGAAAACCATGTATAGGCTTTGCTTT
The DNA here is from genome assembly GCA_037013495.1 of Hippophae tibetana. Lineage (NCBI taxonomy): Eukaryota > Viridiplantae > Streptophyta > Magnoliopsida > Rosales > Elaeagnaceae > Hippophae > Hippophae tibetana. The sequence goes on from CM072803.1 coordinate 14,202,918, forward strand.
GGTCGTTTGACATAAAATCAGAGGGGATTGAACAAATTGCATACCAACAAATTTGAGGGAGCAAAACAAATTATAATAATTAAAGGGAAAAATGTTGGGTAGGTGTACTAGTTATAGAAGGGCATAATATCAAAAATACTTGCGAGGTTAAATTTTTAAAAAAACTACCTCACGTTTAATTAATATTAAAAATGTTCAATAATGTTATTAATTTTACATCACTATTTAAGTTCAGGAGCAAAGTGTTAATCTCTCAATTCATTTAAGTAATATCATTTTTCAAAAAAATATATACAATCTTTAATTTTCTTCTTCACATAACCTCTCTTCTTCTTAGCACTATACATGATTTCTTTAAGATCGTTCGTTCTTCCACGGTTGTTGCAATACTTGGTTGTACGAATCTGACAAAATCAGTCTCTTAAGTTATTCGTGTTCTTTCTTAAGTTTTTTCCTCTCCCTCTCTATCTTCATCATTTGATGTCATTCACATTACTTACAATTGTTACAATTGTGTTTGAGTACTCTCTCCCACTTTTTATTTTTTTTTCATTTTTGTTTTCAATGACTAATTTTTCGATAATTTATGTAGTTTACATGTTTTACATAATTGTTTTTCGTTTTGTATATTTCGATTCTTTATTATAATTTTTTAAATATATATCCTATTTGTTTATATGAACTATTGATATGACTTGTTTTTTTTTTACTTTTTTTAACATAGAATATAAAGAAATTTTACGGGAAAGAAGAATAAAAAAATATCTATAACATCTAATTCACTCAATATAAATCTCTATTATTGGTTTTAAAATAAATCAGTTTATGTTAACTCTAAATATGTTTCTTGTGATTTTTGGAACCTAAAATGTAGACAATATTGTAATTCTAGGGTTGAATTATGATAAAAAGTTATAATTGTATTAAATGTTTAGACTGTGAAACATATTAAGTTATGTATTCATTTCGATGAGATCAAAATAAGAACTTTTTTCTTCCTTTAACTAATAGAATATACTATTATATTTAAGATTCAAATAAAATAGTTTTGCATAAATAAATAGGAAATAGCCTTAATAGATAAATTTTGTTTCGTAGAGCAAGATCAAAGGCCATCCTAATATTAAAGTTAATTACATGTACATATATGCGAAGTAGTAGAATAAAGAGAAATGTCTTCTTTTACAGAAATTGGCAACATAAATACAATGCCAAACTCTGATTTCTGCATGCAAAGATGAAGATCCCAAATTTTGCAAACCTTCCCTTGATTGATATTACATCCTGCTATACCACTCAAGATTTTTGTCGTCTTATCCATAAGGATGATCTTCTTTCCAACTATAGAAAGAACCCACATAAGTGGTTTAACTGCTAAGAGCTTCCATATAACTAACGTCAATATAAAAGGACAACCTAACATAGATATCAGCCCCACAGCACATGTAGGCAACAAATTTGAAAGAGTTGACAAGTGACCATAAGAAAAAAAGAGTAGAAAAGTTAGATGAAAATTTGCCTTAAACATCCATAAACTTTAAATTTGATTTCCCCACCTTAAACAAAACGGCATCTGACCAAGTTAGCAAACATCAACACCAAAGAACAATTGGGTAAAACATGGATAGTTGTTTAACTGGCACCATACAATTGGGAATTGTTAAAAGCCCTTTTTCACCTCGCTTATCTTCTACACTCAACTATGATGCACTATTTTATTTGAATATTAAATATAATAGTATATTCTATTAGTTAAAGGAAGAAAAAAAAGTTCTTAGTTTAATATGATCTCATCAGAATGATTTCATAACTTGAGACATGTTTCACAAGCTAAGCATTTAATACAATTATAATTTTTTTTATCATAATTCAACCCTAGAATTACAATATTGTCTACATTTTAGGTTCCAAAAATCACAAGAAACATATTTAGAGTAAACGTAAACTGATTTATTTTAAAACCAATAATAGAAGTTTATATTGAGTGAATTAGATGTTATGGATATTTTTTTATTCTTCTTCTCAGTAAAATTTCTTAATATTTCTATGTACTCTATGTTAAAAAAAGTAAAGAAAAAACAAGTCATATCAATAGTTCATATGAACAAATAAGGTATATATTTAAAAAATTATAATAAAGAACCGAAATACACAAAACAAAAAAAATCAGGTAGAACATATAAACTGCATAAATTATCGAAAAATTAATCATTGAAAACAAAAATGAAAAAAAAGAATAAAGAATGGGAGAGAGTATTCAGACACAATTATCAAGGACATCAAGGGATGAAAATAGAAAAAGAGAGGAAGAAACTTAGGGAAGAACAATCGAAGACGAATAGCTTGGGAGATTTTAATTTTGTCAGATTCACACAACCAAGTGTTACAACAATCGTAAAAGAACAAGCGATCTCGAAGAAATCATGTATAGTGCTAAAAAAATCGTCTATTTGAGATTGCAAAAAGAAAGAGTTTGAGCGTTTCCATAGAGAATATAACTTGGTGGAGAGATTCATAAGAGAGATGAGAATTAAGTGTGGCTGGGAGATGAGGTTACCGTAAGGACTCATCCGGTGAGGTTGAGAAACAAAAAAGACAAGTTATGTGAAGAAGAGTGACAATTGCATGTATTTTTCTAATAAATGAAATTATATAGTATATATATAGAGAAATTATCATTTTATCCTTGAGTTTAAACGGTGATATAACGCTAATAACATCGGAGAATATTTTTGATATTAATTAAATGTTAGAGATAGTTTTTTTAAAAAAGTTAAGGAGTATTTTTTATATTATTCCTACAAATAAAACTAACATAATTATAAAATACACTTTTTTAGATTAATATTTATGCAAAGAAAATCACCCTAATTAAAGAAACATAAATACGCTTTATTTAAAGTAACAAAAAGATGAGAAAATTTATTAGAGGGATTCTTATAAAAGAAGATGCCCTTCGGCAAAACAAATTGCTCGAAAGCTTTTGGAGAAAGATAAGACACCGGCTAAGGTTTTAGCGGAAGGGCACTTGGAGTAATTAAAGTTGGAAATGAAACATAATAGAGAAAAACTAACAATATTAGAGAATTATTAAAGTTGGAATGATAATCATTAGTAACTCATTGTCTTATAGGAGATAATACAAGCGTTTAACTTTTTTCAGTTGACAATTTATATATTTTTTTAATTTATTCATGTGATTAAAATAGTTTCATATTTTAACCATCATAATCTCAGTAAACTACCTGTAAAATTCTTTAACCAACATGAATCAAATTCCCAGGAACATTTAGCAAATTCTCTCACAGTTACAAATAGTGTAGATAAAAATCAGCTGAATGAATTATAGAAATTCTATAAGATTACGTTCTGTCTCCCTCTCTACTTGGTATCCCTGGCTCTTGTGGCACACAACCATTGCCTTGGGGTTTCTACATCATAACCTACGACCATTGGCACGTGCCAACTACCGTCCTCTGATTCCTACACCAAATGTGAAATATGTTGTAAGAAACCAAACAGAAAAGGCAAAAACATTCTAAATATTCAAGAATCCGAGTGATTTGAAGTTGATTAGTGGTATAACCTGAACTACAATTGAATACGGAGGCGGCATGTGAAGTTTTATTCCACGCTTAGAGACTGATAAACGAACCTGCAAAATTATAGGCATATAGACAGCTCACTATTTGTGCTTACCCACCATGCAAATTCAACAATTAGGACTTGGGAGCATGGAATAGGAATGAAACAAGAGATTATACCTGATGTTTCTCCTTCCACCTTGGGAAAAAACTATTTCCTAGCAATTGGAATAAATGGTCTCTCATTTCATCATTTGTTACCAATAAACACTTACAACTAACGGCAGCATATAGCCAATACCTGAGGAAAAAGCGGTAGGGAACAAACTTTAGGTATCACCTTCCACTGGTAAAAGTTTTACGATAAAGTGAATGATTCGAGGTCAATTACAGGAGGGAATCACCCATCCAACTCATATATGAAAGTGCAATGAATTTTCATCCATGTATCTATTTTAAATAGAGATATAAATCGTATAATTACATACATGATTGTCATCTACGTAGTTGCTCTGCATATTTGTTACAGCGTGCCATTTAGCAACATATTAAAAATGAGGTGATAGTATCCGTGCTTTTTTTAAGTTTTAGCATCGTTTGGACATGGATGAAGAAAGAGGTCAGAATATTTCAAGCCCATTCATCCTAGAAAGTTTAAATTAATACTGCACACAAGCTCAATCAGAGCATTCATATTCAGTCCACTGTAACTTACCAGTCATCATTTGAACCAGCCGGAGTAGCATAAAGTGCACCAGACTTTTTCCAAATCTCTATCAAGTTTTTGTTGTTTGGATTCACAGCAGGACCACCACTTACACGATTTCTGTGCAATATAACAAGTGGCAATCTCTTTGATGGACTCAATTGGCGCAATTCATTTACAGCATGATTAAGCTACATTGAAAAAATCCATCTATATGACTATATGTATTGGCACAAAAATATCAAAGTATAACATCATAGAGTTCAGTTAGTCGCTAACTAACCTGAAAAAAACTGAAGTTATGTTGATTTATAAGTCCCACATTCGCACCATCTATAACTGCATCGAATGGACCGTGCCGTTTAAGCCACTCCTGGATAGTTCAACTATTAATTGATTAGGATGCCATTAAAACGATGTAAGACCCAAAAGCATACAGAATTAAGAAGTCAGTGACAGACCTGGAACCGAACAAAATCAGCCTTAACCTCTTTTTGGCCAGCCAAGTTAGCCAATGATCTTGCGAAATTCTCCGTTTCTTGTGGATCAATATCAATACAAACAAGCTTCTCGCCACAAGTTTGACACACTCCTCTTTCATCCATCTGAGTCCTTGCAACCCTCCAACTGCCAGTCCCAAGCCACCCTTGTCCATGCCAACCTCCACCACCCTTCAAAATTCCTTCCTTCACCTTGTTTACATCCCCAGAAATATCCCCAACTCTTGCAGCCTCTTCAGATCTAAACCAATCTTCAATATTACCAGCAGTTGATTCCAAAACTTGCCTCACAGTGGTCCTCAGTCTGTGCAATATCTTATAAACTCTCTCTCCATTCCTAGAATCCACACTAACTTTAAGCAAAGCCGAAAGCTCAGGCTCTTCAGGTAAAACCCCAGATTCAATCATGTGGGAATCTACTTCATAAGCTCGTTCAGCCTGCCCCTTCTTACAGAAACCAAACAAAGCCGGTCCATATGATCTCAACTTGGGTTCAATCCCGAAAACCTTCATTTGCTTCACTAAATCAAAAGCCATTTTTGGATCTTCTGCCTTAGCAGCAAGTCTAGCTACATTTGTAAAAGTACTCTCATTTGGTACAACCTTATCTGCCACCATCTGCTTAAAAATCTGAAAACCTCTGCCTACAACACTATCATTCCCAACCTCGTCGCCATTTGAACCAGAACACAAATAAAGCAGAACATTATAATCATGCTGGCTTAACTCTACACAATTACTTTGAGCTTCATCATAAAGCCTAAGTGCTTCAATAACATCACCATTCTTGGAACAAATACCTAGCTTGTGCCGAAGCAATCCCTCGGGGGATTCTCGGTGCATTTTCTTCCTCATTTTCTTAGAAATCGAATTCACAACTGGGGCTGAAATAGGCGGTTCATGGGATAAGGCCAAAGTGCAAAGACTGAACCTTTTCTCCATATCATAGCGACCCAGGTAAATATTATAACTCAAAGGTGAGGCAAAGAGGGAAGAATGGTGAAATTGAAGGGGACGACTGTGGCTTCTACAGTGGTGGTATATTAATGGAAGAGGAAGTTTGATAAAGATAGAGAATATAGAAGTTGTTCTTGCCAGAGATGGCATGAGAGAACTGCTGTGTAAAATCATCTCTCTTAAGAAAGTATGTAATCTTTCTCATTCATAATCATCAGAAATCATGTCCTCTTAAAATAATTTGAAGTTTGATGAACCTTTTTTCCCCCATATTAGAGAAGAGATTGAAAAAAAAACTGGTAGTTATTTTGAAACAGATAAGGATTATACCTGTCGGAAGGACAGAAGAGAAGGTGCAGGGGTCGAAGAGTCTGACAGTTAGTAAGAAAGACAGCCTGCGACAGTGGCAAGGTTGTCTGAAGACTCTGAACGAAGCCTGTGTTACCCTGGAAAATGTTTTAGACGTGGTGTTGGCTAAGTGGTAAACTTCAAAATCCAGACATAGCAGTAAAAAGGAAACTGGGCTATGCTTTCAAACAACATATATTATAAATACAAAACATTTAAAAAGAGCTACAAATTTATCTCATAAATTATAGAGATTTTTTTTGTAAATCCCTGATCATAGAGTTTGACAACTGACAAGGAAACAGAAGCAAATAGGTGTAATTTCCATTTGTTTATTTATCTGTACGATATATAAAATCTGATACTCAACTAGACCTTTTATGTCTAAAATACCTCTATATCATAAACATAACATGATTTGTCTAAAATACTCCTACGTTTAAAAATAACGATTACATTGCCAATTTTATGATAAACAATTAAACACTAATAAAATTGGAAGCAATGCATCTTATTTGTCAAAAAGACCACTGTCATCCCAACCTCATTGCTACAAAAATCAGCATTTGAATTGAACAAAAACAGAAAAAGAGCAGAACAATGTAATGGTGCTGGCTTAACTCTACACAATCACTTCCAGCTTCATCATATAGCCTAGGTCTTCAACAAAATCGTGGAAAAGTTTAGGAAGTTCCTTACTTCACTAAAAAAGGTACACATTAGTCCCTTCTTTTATAGTAACATCCCATTAGTCTCCCATTTCTTTTAAAAGTACATATAAATTCAATTTTACTCCATCAGAAAAAACTTAAAAGGGATAAAATAATCATTTTTTTACCTATTAAAAAAAACTCCCATACTTACACATTTGCACACAGTTTTGAATCTACACCACTTATATGGTTACCTGTGGTAGATTTATCTAGAAAATGAATCGATATAATTATGTCATTTGTCACGATATACTTGATGTGGTTGCAAAAATAACTACAAATTTTTGAGCACTTAATATTTATCATTATATTAAATGACAACACATGACTTTTATTTAAACACACATGTGACAATCATGTCAAAGAAATTAGACTTAAAATAAGGAAACTAAGATGTACCACTTAGGAACTAAAGTGGTTTTTTTTTTAAAATGAAGGGACCTAACAAAATCACCATTCTTCTAACACGTCTAGCTTGTGCCGAAGCAATTCCTCAGTATTCTCGGCGCGTTCTCTTTCTCAATTTGTTAAAAATCGGATTTACAACTGGGGCTGAAATAGGTGGTGGTTCATGGGATAAGGCCAAAGTGCAAAGATTGAACTTTTTTTCCATATCATAGCGACCCAGATAAAAATAACAACTCAAAGGTGAAGCGAAGGGGGAATAATGGTGAAATTGAAGTGAAGGACAATGGCTGCTATAATGACGGTAGCAGAGGCGGCTCAAGAGTTAGTGAGGCCTAGGCCACAATTAAAAAGGTACATAAAGCATCATATCAGATTACTAAACTAGCTAATATCACTGTAACTTCCAATTCTAAATGAAACTTTCATCAAACCTAACAGAGAAATATCATTGAAGGACTAGGTAATAACCCATAATGAGAATAAAGGTATCTTACATATAACGGAATAACGGAGATCAGAAAACGGAGAACGGGCAAGAGAGTGGCTTTGTGAATGGCGGCAATAGAGCTTACTCAACTGCAATATTGGAGGATAATTGACGGTCGGCGCTGGTGTGAAAACGGAGAGTGATATTGGATAAGTTTTCTTGCCAAGTGATATCGAACTTTCTATATTTTAACGATTTTAGCTCATGTTTAGTTAGTAAATTAAAAATAATAATGATAATGATAATATAATTGAAAATAAATAAATTAATATTTTATAATTAAAGAAATTATTATTATTATAATATTACCTTAATTTTTTTTTAATGAAATTTAAATAATATTTCTATAAAATATAATATTAAAAATTATTTTTAAAAAATTTATTTAATTTTAAAAAAAATTAAAAAAATATTTTGATTTTTTTATTTTATATTATTTGTAAAATAACACTATAGTATTAATATATAATGTAGTTATATTATTGATTACTATATCAACATCGAATATCACGTAATTAAAATAAAAAAAAGAATATAATGTTTTAGGATTTTAAGGTTAAATATTTAAGGTTTTAGGGTTTTAGATTTTAAGTTTAAATTTTTAAGACTTTAGGGTTTTGATTTTAGATTTTAGATTTTTGGGTTTCTGTTTTAAGATTTATGATTTAGTATTTAAGGTATAGTGTTTTTAAGATTTTAGGACTTAAAGTTTAAAGTTTGCATTGTTGAAAGTAGTTCTGCTAATGTCTTAATTTTAAGATTATTTTCACCAATTCATGTTTTCATGAGTGATGTGAGCATGCGTTCCTAGTTTTAAAGAGTGATATTTTCCACTTCTGAAATTCTGTAAAATTGATGAAATTTTAGCAGTTTGTTTCATATAAATTGATGTAATAAGAAGCTGAAAACATAAGTAGAAAAATTATTCTTAGTCTCCAAAATGAGTGTGAACTCAATCTTCAAAATTGAGATGAACAAGAGAATAGTCTAGAAAACTTACCCAACATCTAAGAGAGAAGTTTAGAAAACTAACCCAACATATGGTATCAGAGCCAAAAAGGGAGATGAAAAAAAATCATAGTAGTCAAAACTTTGCAACAGCAAAATGGCTACAGAAAATGGAAGTTTTGTGCAACCAATTATTCCCATATTCAATGGTCATTACGATCATTGGAATATACTGATGGAAAACTTCCTAAGATCTAAAGAATTTTGGGATCTTATAGAAACTAGGATTGGAAAAATTAAATTGGACAATTCAGAGATTTCTGCTCAATAGAAGTAGAAAAATGATGCACTGAAATTGAAGGACCTGAAGGTAAAAAATAATCTATTTCAAGCAATCAAAAGGTCTATTTTGGAGACAATCCTTAACAAGGATATAGCTAAGGACATCTGGGACTCTATGAAAAAGAAGTACTAGGGCTCCAACAGAGTGAAGTGGGCACAACTTCAAACCCTCTAAAGAGATTTTGAAACTTTTCAGATGAATAAAGGAGAAACAATAAATGACTACTTTGGAAAAGTGATGACAGTGGCAAACAAGATGCGTCTTCACGGTGAGAAAACCACAGATGACATTGTGGTTGAAAAAATACTAAGGTCCTTGATTCCCAAGTTCGACTATGTAGTCTGCTCAATTGATGAGTCTAATATAGTTGAAGATATGTCCATAGATGAACTGTAAAGTTCCTTGCTTATGCATAAGCAAATAATTAACAGGACTAGTGCAGTTGAAGAAATGCAGGCACTGAAGGTTTCAACCTTTAACGAGTCTTCAAACACAAGAGGAAGAGGTAGAGGTCGTGGTGGACGTGGAAGAGGTCAAGGACAACACTCTTACAATAGAAACTACAGAAAATATGAAGATAGGGAGTGGAACAGAGAAAGAACTAAATCATTTTCTCAAACTCAAAATGATGATGATCAAAATAAGAAGAGACATTTCGAAAAATCAAAGGTCGAATGTTACAGATGTAGGAACTTAGGTCATTACAAAAATGAGTGTTACACAAAAATTACCAAAGAGAATGGTGAAAGATCCAACGTTGTAGAAAAGGGAAAGGAGAAGGAGGAAGAGACTTTGTTGATGGCCTTCCATGCAATGAAAGATATATATGAAGACACCTGGTATGTGGACACAAGTTGTAATAACCATATAAGCGGTTGTAAGTCATCCTTATCTAATCTAGATGATAGTTTCACCACTTTTGTTAGTTTTGGTTATTGATCAACTGTGAAGATTGAAGGAAGGGGTGATGTTCAGATAAGATTTAAGAATGAGTTCATTAAGGTAATATCTAATGTATTTTACATATCTGACTTAAAAACAAATCTGCTAAGTGGTGGCCAGTTGCAAGACAAAGGTTACACGATCACAATTAAAAAGGGAGAGTGTGAGATTTATGATCCCAAACGTGCATCAATTACAGTGGTGCAAATGACAAGAAATCGACTCTTCCTTATCAAAATTAAATCATAGCAAACATGTTTGATGACCAAAGGAAATGTTTCAATGTGGAGATGGCATGAGAGATATGGGCACCTTCATTTCAACGGCTCCAGAATTCTAAAAAAAACACATGGTAGAAGGACTACCTGAAATCACAATGCCTTCCTCAACAACATGTGAGAATTGCATCACTGGGAAACATGACCGTGATATGTTTCCTATAGGAAAATCAACAAGAGCTCATAAAATCCTGGAGCTAATTCACTTAGATCTTTGTGGTCCAATGTCCCCTACATCTAATGGAGGTAAAAGATTTTTCATAACCTTCATAGATGACTACAATAGAAAAGTTTGGGTGTATTTCTTGCAGGAAAAGTCAGAAGCTTTTGAAGTTTTCAAAAACTTCACTTCTCTAGTGGAGACATAGACAAAAAAAGGATCAAATATCTAAGAATAGATCGAGAAGGAGAATTTTGTTCTAAAGAGTTTTTTGAGTTCTGCAATGAAAAAGGAGTTAAGAGACAATTGACAACAACTTATACACCACAAAAAAAATGGTGTATGTGAGAGGAAAAATCATACCATAGTCAGTATGGTAAGGAGTTTACACGCAATAGGACAGGTTCCTAAAGTTTTTTGGCCTGAAGTTGTTTGTTGGACAGTTCACATTCTTAATAGAAGTCCAACATTTTCTGTTAAGAACATGACTACACAAGAAGCATGGAATGGAAAGAAGCCAATTGTAGATCATTTCAAGGTATTTGGTTGCATAGCATATGCACACATACCTGATTAGAGAAGCAAAAAAGCTGAATGACAAGACTGAGAAATGTGTGTTCCTAGGGGTAAGTGAATTGTCAAAAGCTTATAAACTATTTAACCCAATTTCAGGAAAGATAGTGATAAGTCGTGACGTGGTGTTTGACAAGGACAAAAGGTGGAATTGGGGAGAACAACTAGAAACACCAAAGAATGTTCCGGTGGAAAGTGAAGCAGATGATGAAAGGACAACTCAGGTGATTGAGACTCAAATCCCTCAGCCACTAACATCACCATAGGAGCCTCAAGATCACACATCAGCTCAAAGTGATGAGGAATCTAAAGAAAGGAGGGTTTACAATCTGAGAAACCCTCAAATGCTGACAAGGCCTCCCTGGATGATGGACTATGAGACAACTTTCAGTGGTTTAGATGAAGACACTGTCAACCTTGCCTTGTTTGTTGGCAGTGATCTCAACACATTTGATGAAGTTGTGAAGGAAGATAAATGGAAGGAGGCAATGGACAATGAGATACTATCAATTGAGAAGAATAACACTTGGAAGCTCATTGATTTATCTAAAGGGAAAAAGAAGATTGGGGTAAAGTGGGTATTCAAAACAAAAGTGAATGAAAAAGGAGAGGTTGACAAATATAAAGCTTATTTGGTGGCTAAAGGATACAAACAAAAGCAAGGCATAGATTATAATGAAGTTTTTGCACCTATAGCAAGGCATGAAACCATAAGGATGCTCATATCCTTGGTTGCAAAGAAATCCTGGAAGATTCTACTTATGAATGTAAAGTTTGCTTTTCTCCATGGATAATTGCATGAAGAGGTTTATGTTGAACAACCTCCTGGTTTTGTTCAAAAGGGAAAAGAAGAAAAAATGCTAAAGTTAAAGAAAACACTTTATGGCCTGAAGTAGGCTTCACGAGCATGGTACAACAAAATTGACACATATTTTGCCAAGTTAGGTTTTGGGAAATGTCTCTCAAAACATATATTGTACACTAAGGCTAGAACTGGAGGTAAAATTCTAATCATGTGACTCTATGTTGATGACCTAATCTATACAGGAAACAATCAAGAAATGTTGAATGAGTTCAAAAACTCAATGATGAGAGAATTCGAGATGATAGATCTAGGACTACTACACTACTTCTTAGGGATAGAAGTAATTCAAAATTCTTTTGGTAACTTCATTTACCAAAATAAATATACACATGAGGTGCTTGAAAGATTCCATATGGAAGATTGTCGAGCCATTGGGACTCTATTTGAACCTGGATTAAAAATCAGCAAGGATGAAGGAGGAAGAGAGGTTGATAACACCTTCTTCAAACAAATCGTTAGAAGTATCATGTATCTTACTTCAACTAGACCAGACAATATGTATGGTGTGAGTTTTATAAGTAGATACATGGAAAATCTAACATAGTTGCACCTGAATGTAGCAAGAAGAATTCTAAGATACGTAAAAGGGACACTAGACTATGGAGTATTCTATAAGAAAGGTGACAACTTAGATTTCTATGGTTACACTGACAATGATTATGTAGGAGATCTAAATGATAGAAAGAGCACATCAGACCATGCTTATATGTTAAGCTCAGTAGCTATCTCATGATCCTCAAAGAAGCAACCTATAGTCACTCTATCAACTACTGAAGTTGAGTATATGGCAGCAACATCAAGCTCCTGCCAAGGGATTTGGATGAAGAAAATGTTTGCAATCCTAGGAATGAAGCAAGACAACCCTATGATAATCTATTGTGATAACATGTTTACTATCAAACTGTCTAAAAATCCAGTAATGCACGGAGGAGAAAACACATAGATGACAGATTTCATTTTCTTTGTGACTTATGTCAAAATGGGGTTATTGAGTTGAAGTATTGCAAAAGTTCAGAATAAGTAGTAGATATTCTAACAAAACCCCTCAAGCAACCAAGTTTTGAGAAACTTAGGAAGTTGCTTGGAATGTGCTCATCCTCAATCTCGAACAAGGGAGGATTGCTCAAAGTTGAAGACCAATCAAGAAAACCCTAAACTGTTTTTTAGCATAAAAATCTGTTTAAAGAAGGGTGTTGAAAGTAGTTGTTGCTACTACCTTAATTTTAGGATTGTTTTCAACAATCCATGTTTTCATGAGTGGAGTATTCCATGTTTTTATTAGTGGTGTGAACATGAGTTCCTAGTTTTAAGGAGTGGTGTTTTCCATTCCTGAAATTCTGTAAAATTGTTAAAATTTCAGCAGTTTGTTTCCTATAAATTGATGTAATAAGAAGCTGAAAACATAAACAAAAAAATTGTTCTTAGTCTCCAAAATGTGTGTGAACTCAATCTTCAAAATTGAGATGAACAAGAGAAAGATTTAGAAAACTTACTCAACATCTAAGAGAGAGGTTTAAAAAACTAACCCAACATGCATTTTATTATTGAAGTTTTAGAATTTGAGAATAAAATTATAATAAAGATTTTATACCATAGATATAAGAATGAAATAATAATTTCGTCTATTTTGTGAATTGTTTTAATTCAATTTTTAGTATATAATACAACCAAACAAAGAAATGTGCGAAAACAATTTCATTCTTAATCTTATTTCTACTAATCAAACTTATCTTAATTTTGTACCAAACAAATATCACCTTACTTGTATCTGTCTACAGTAAAAAGGTTATAATGTTCACTTTTTCTTTTTACAAATTAAGCAATAATATTATTTGTAAAAAATAAATTTTGAGCACTAATATTAGTAGTATTGAAGTTAAGTTAATGAGAAATCATTAGATGATTTTATACCACTATATTAATATAGTGATTCATATTAATAAAAAAATAGTATAATAAATTTAAATAAAAAGAAATGAAAAGGAATGGTGGCATTTTTAACTCTTGGATAATGTCATGTTATTTGGTGGGATCATTTGTTATGGAACAATAAATAATTCCTCTAAGTTAACAAATAGTGTAGTCATGTTATAATGATATAAATTATTATTATTATAAAATATTTTATTAATGACATCTTTACTTATTAGTAACAATATTAAGGTGTAGTTAATATTATAGGTAAAATAGATATTTAAAATATTTTTATTGTGACAATAAGGTTAGGATTTAGGATTTATAATTTAATTTTGATCGATTTTAACTTAAAATGTTAACTGAATCTAATTCTATCGGTTTGTCAAATCAAAAATTGAAACCAACTTATAAAATGTTAGTTAGAGAATACTTGACCAATATATATTATGTGAGTTTGATAATTTTTTAGATCTACATATATTTTTTTAAGTGAGTTTAAATAATTTTACTTCATTAATTTTAAATTAATAAATAATTTTTTTTATTTAATTAAAAAAATTATGTATTAGCAATTAAACTATAATTGTGCATAAATTTTCAAGTTAAAAAGAACTTTTAAAAATGAGTAAATTGTGACTAAAAATAATTTAATTTGTTTATTAATTATAGTAATTTTTTTAAAATAAACATAAGAGAATAATAATATAAGTTATTTTATCTTATCAAATGATATAAATGTTTAAATAAAATTAGATGATTATAAATATATATTATATTATAGTAAAAATGTATAAAATTAAAACATATATATATATTAATAATAATATGTAAATCGGTTCAATTAGGTATCAGTTTGTAAACTTTAAAACCTTAATTGATCGATGCATGATGGTTCGGTTTAATTTTGATTGAATAGGTTGATTTATTGGTTATTATATACACCCCTAAATACCCTAATACAAATGGTAATAAGAAAGTAAGTATTTTTATATTTAATTAGATTGTTAATTTGAAATGAAATGTAAAATATTTTAATAATATCAAGAATATCCAATCTTTCTTATCCATCAAGAATACACTAAAATGCTTCATTTTTTCACATATTTGTATAAGGTTATATTACTTTTCATTATATCTCATTAGAAAATGAAAAAATTATTATTATTATTTTATTTTATTTATAATTTTATAAAATTTACTTTAATATTTATTATTATGTTATTTATACTATTTAACTAAATATAATAATAATATTATTATTTTTACTGAATTTTTAATGATTATTAATAAAATATATATGTAGCCGATTGAGATCTTTTTCACTAGGAAAATTATAAGAGATATATGCAGAATTCTAAATTTCATGCTTGAATAATACAATTAGTTTTAAAAAATTAAATATATATAAACTTCTTACCTAAATACAAAATAAATTCAAAAATAATATTGATATAAATAGATATAATATAAGATTATTGCCCTCAATATTTTTACATAACTTTTACAAAGTCTTATTTCAATGAGGTTTATATAATTTATTTTTCCTCTTCATCCCTTATAAATTTAAACAATGGAAATAAGATAGTGTAATAAATTATTTAAAAAATTAAAGCTATTGATCTTTCATAATGTAAGATCATTAACCCAACTTTATATATAATCTTTTAATATTAAGTACAAATTTATTAAATAAATATCTATGTTACTTTTGAAAAAAAAATATTTAACACAATAATTTTAAATATTTTATCATAAAATTTTGTTAAGACATAAAAGATATTTCATATATATGTGTATTACGATAAGATCGTGAATATGTAAAATATTTTATTTATACTGTAATACATGAGAATATGTTTTTCTTTAAAAATTTATTCGTGAGAGGACAAATCTTTAATTATATTAATTGAAATAATGAAGTATCTTTGTTATTATTTTACTGTAATTTAGTCTTTGGATGTAAAAAATGATAAATAACTAAAAAAATATTTATTTCATATTTTACTGTAATAGATTGTCTTTAGTATGTATAATAATTATTATAAATTTGATAAAAAATTAAAATATTAAAAAATAATTAAATTATTATTAACTAAGAGACATTAAATGAATTTGTCTCATTATTTAATCAAAGATATAAAATTATGATTATCATTATACGATTTTTTTTCTTTTAAATTTAACTATACATAAGTATAATGCAAAATTAAGTTATATATATATATATATCTTTAGAAATACTTATTAGTCTCTTTGGAAAAAAAAATATAATAGATTTGACATATTTTTATTCTAGGTCTCTAAGTCTCGAATAAAAATGTCAGCTGCGGACGTGGAACGGTGCAAGTCAACAAGTTAATAGAAGGCACGAGAATTTTGTCCATCGAAGTTTTAAATTTAAGGAGAGATCAAGTAGTTATATGGGAAAATTATAGACTAACTAGTAACAAGAATTATTTTATTGAAAATTTGTGTTAGAAATCATAAAGATCAAAGATTAAAGCCTAAAAACTTTCTCCAATAACACAAGCTGTATTAAAGTTTGTTAAAGGAAAATAAGTAAACAAACTATCTCAAAATTGTATTATTTATTTCATATATTTTTATTATAATTTTATAACTATACGTAATAAGATTTATTCTTTTAATTACTTTTCGAATTAAACATTTCTTGATTTACTTCTTAAACTAAGTATTCTTTGTTTTATTCCTTAAATTAATGATTCTTTATTTTACTCCTTAAATTAAAGATTTTTTGGTTTTCTTTTTGAATTATTCCTTAAATTAAAGATGTTATTTTTTTAATTTACTCTTTGAATTAAGATTCTTGATTTATTCTTTAAATTAAAGAATTAACATTCCTTAAATTACTCGTTAATTTTATTTCCAATATATTTTAATATTTAAATTATTTATATTTCATGTTTTCATTCATTATTTACGCTTTTATTTTTATCTTTTCAATTTTTTCAGAATCGTGTAAATTTCCAACCACTTACAGTTTGAAGTTGCTACAGAATCTAACTGTTTTGTGACTGTTGTCTTCCTGGCTTCAAGGAACTACTCTTCGCCGCATCTTTCAAGCTGCAATGATTAGAAAGAAAAACGATTAAATAGGTTCAATTTGTAAGGCTTAAAATGCTTGACAAAGCATTTAATTACCATGTAATAAGTAGAAAGCAATTAAAGATACAAGACATCAAATATTTGACAAATAGCAATTACAACATCAATCACAGTACGTAATTCAAGTTTGCTGATGAAAAAAAAGATAAACTGTCTTTGGATAAAGTTGTCTTATGGTTGGTATAGTTAAAGAGAAAGAAGCATACATGTGAGAAGAACGTGGAAACATTCTTCTTGCCTTACAGTTCCGACCATAGCAGAACAGTAGCTAGTGGTGAATCTAAGGTTTGAATTCAATAAAAGCATCTTATAAACAGGAAAAAAATAAAGTTATTTGTTTTTTATTTACTACTTAATTATTTTTAATTGAAAAATATATATATTATATATATTTATAAGAGTTTATAAATTATGGACCTAATTAACCAAAAAAAAGTAAATAAATTATTTTTAATTTTTACTAATTTATGATTTAATAACCTAAAAAAAGAAGTCAGACATATAATCGTGTGTAAAAATAAGTGAGAAAATAAAATAATAACACATAATATTTTTAGGTGTAAACAACTTAGGACACAACCATGACCTAAGAAGAAAATCACCCGTCCACCGGACCACCTAACTTTCCACTATAAAAATCAAATGGTCAAGTACAAACTCGGTCTTATGCTATCCTCCCTAGGATACTGCCTTAATGTACTTTACTTACGAGTCTTTGCTCTATTTTCATAGTTTCCAATATTAGCGTGAGTAGTTTCCAGATCAACATTCCAATAAGCTTCCCGTCAATCAGATACATTTCCGAAGTAACTCCAAAATAGTTAGTACAAAACACAAGTGCCCGTGTGTGTTCTAGAACAGATTTAATAATGAATAATCCTAACTAGATGATTCAAAACATATGTCATTTAAATTAAATGAACTATAAAATTCTAGAGTAAAAAGATCAAGCACAAGTTCAATAAAAATAATATGTTTAAAGATTAATAATCAAATCAAATAATTATGATATAACAAAAACAATTATTTGATCTAACAATTTAAGAACAAAAATAAAGAAGAAGCCATAAGAATATATTATCAAAATAAAATAATTAGACTTATTAATCAATCAAACAAAACCATCAATATTTGATAGATTAACTAAATAAAAAAGCCTAAAGAATTATGATCTTATATTTGTAAAAGAAGAGAGAGAAATTAAGAAGAATAGAATAATACTCTTATGTGGTTAATTGAAACAATGAGCAATGATTTTTATTTATAGGAAAAATTAAAACCCTTAATCCTATATAATTGATAAATATCTTTTCTATTACAAATATGATTAGTAATTCTCATTAATTAAGATAACTCATTTCTTTTAAAATAGATTTTATGTTATCTTTTATGGTAAAAATTTCAGTCATAATTTAAAATATATCTTATCTAATATCTTTTAAAATAGATTTTATGCTAATGATTTCAACTATAATTTAAAATATATCTTATCTAATATCTTTTAAAAATAGATTTTATGCTATCTTTTATGATAAAGATTTCAAATATAATTTAAAGTATATATTATCTAATATCTTTTAGCATATCTTATTTTAGAGCATATCTTATCTAATATCTTTTAACATATCTTATTTTAGAGTATATCTTATCTAATATATTTTAATATACCTTATTTTAGAGTATATATTATTTAATTTCTTTTAGCATATCGTATTCCATATTTTAGCACGAAAAATAATTTTAGATTTATAAGCACGTGATATTAAATGCATAAATATAATCATATGTGTCGTAGTTATCAAAGATATACTTGGAGTATAATTATCTGGAACTCGAGCATTTGTTTGACTTTCTTGATAGACTTGATAGTAGGCTTAAAAAAAATTACAGATAAATATTTTATCCACGAAAATAGCCAACACTCATAGTCCTTACAAACTCCTCCTTTGGAATTTTTGTGTGGTAAAACCTATCTCTCACTACATTACACTTATAGGAATAAGATAAAATACAATGGTGTCCCATACTCCATAGTGGAACTATCCTATGGTCTGGTAGATCCATTTTCGTTGCAACTTGACAAGCTTGTAAGTAACTAAAATGACATTGATAAAACATAGGACAACTTGGCATGAAAGTCTCATTGTATATTAGTTCAGTTTACATAGAAATAAGAAAAGTATAAAGAATAGTCATGTAGTATGCATTCATATTAATTAAGCTTAATTAAATATGTTATCCCTCTATATGCATAACAAAATAAAACCATGGAAGTAAAACACATTATTCTCTCCCTCTTTTTGACATACGAGAAGGACAAAACATTAAACAAAGCAATGAAGTTAAACTCCTCCTAAAGATATAACAATGTAAAAGTAGAGTAATGTAGAAGTACAATATGCTTTAAACTCCCCCTAAGTTCTATGACTCTCTAACTTAGTGTAAGGACTATGAGTGTTGGCTATTTTCGTGGACAAAATATTTACTTGTAAACTAGTTTGTAGGTCTGCTATCAAGTTTATCAAGAAAAGCCCAACAAATACTCGAGTTTCAGATAATCGTATTTCAGGTATATCTTTTATAATTACGACACATAGAATTTCATTTATACATTCAATAGTACATGTTCATAAATCTAAAATTATTTTTGGTGCTTAAATATTTTTTATGTGTCTTAATATTTTTTAAGATGTGATTTAAAAATATAAATATGTTTTTATTAAGGTTTTGAATGGGCTTTGAAAAATTAAGCCCAAAATGTATTTAAACCTAATACTATTAGGTATTATAATTATCTATAAAAAGATACATTAGGGTTGATAAGTGGTGGAAGAACAAAAATATATTTGCTGAACAAAAAAAAATATTGCGGCTGCCGATTTCATCCAAAGGAACAATCAAAATCTGGTTGAATTAAAAAAAAACAAATACTACCAAATCCATCGAAGGAGTCGCAATCTACTGAAGAATAAAACAAAACAAAAAACGAAAAGCAGAACGGTACAACAATTGTCAATCTGGGGTGAGTTCTTCCTTTGGCGGCAGCAAAGTTACAAATTCAGTTTATATATATATACATTACAGGAGGCTTTGAAATAAGTATGATATAATTAATATATATATATATATATATTGAAAGGTATTACATGAGGCTTTGAAGTAAGTATGATATAATTAATATATATATATATTGAAAGGTATTACAGGAGGCTTTGAAGTAAGTATGATATAATTAATATATATTTATTTTCTTAATTAATTTAATTCTTTTGGATTAGATGTTTAGATATTTAGATTAAATAATTTTATGTGTAATCATGATTATTTGATTTGAGTATTAAATTTTAAGAAAGTTATTTTTATTGAATCTGTACTTAATCTTTTTGCTCTAGAATTTTCTAGTTGATTTGATTTAAGTGATATATGTTTTGAATCATCTAGTTAGGATTATTCATTGTTAAATCCGTTCTAGAACACACACGGGTACTTGTGTTTCTTTTTGTGCTAACCTTTTTGCAGTTGATTTGTAAACAATCTGATTTGCGGGGAGTTTATTGGAACGTTGGTCTAGAAATCGTTCACGCTAATATTGGAAACTGTGAAAACAGAGCAGGGGCTCGTAAGTAAAGTACATTGGGGCAGTATCCTAGGGAGGGTAGCATAAGACCGAGTTTGTACTTGAACATTTGATTTTCATAGTGGAAAGTTAGGTGGTCCGGTGGACCGGTGGTTTTCCTCTTAGGTCATTGTTGTGGCTTAGGTTGTTTCCACCTAAAATATCGCGTGTTATTATTTTATTTCCGTACTTTATTCTTACACGCGATTTCATGTCTGGCCATTTTGTTTAGGTTATCAAGTTATAAATTAATAAAAAAATTAAGAATAACCTATTCACCCCCCTCTAGGTTAATCAGGTCCATAAATTATAAACTTTCACTTAGAAACGAATTTAAAAGGTAATATATGAAAAGAATATGGAAATGAAAAAATCTAATTAATTGTTTTTTTCATAAATAGTCATATAAGTTATTAAACTCATTTAATCACAAATGAACACACAACCAATTGATAACTCGTCATTTTTTTAACTCCAATTTTGATTATTTATCATATAAATAAATAAGTAGAGTATAAGAGTTACACAAGCACATATAATGACATATTGAAATTTACTTAAAGTAGTATATATGTTTAAACTCGACAAATATGTCAATTAATTCATTTATGACCTATCAAGAAAGACTCAAATGAAAAACAAATATCACCTATCATGTAAAACCATAATCGAGTTTTCAATCTCACAAAATAAAATATATCTACGAAAGGAGGAATTAATTTTTTTATATATATATGAGGTAAATGATATATATATATATATTATAACCTTTATTGGCTCTTTCTTTTTGTGCATACAATGTACAAGATTTATAAGTAGACACTTTTTGCATAATCTTTTTTTTTTTGCACTAGCCATAAACCTAGCATGATAACTTTCACACTAGTTGTGAGGTAGCCCTCTCCGCTCACTACGGTAGCTTCACACATCACAGTAGGTAACCCTTTCAATACTAGATGCCTCCATACAGTAAAGTTTTAGCAAGTAAGAAATATAACTCAACACAATTTTACAATCAAGATTAGTTGAAGTCCTAGAGTCTTTCAAGAAATTTCATAAACTTAAAGCATAACTATATGTGTGTTCATGAGTGTGTGAATAAGTTGATGTAAATATTGATCATCACATGTACAATAATATGTGTGTATGCATAAGCCAAAATTTTAGAATAATTTATACAATAAATATCAAAATGAGTCGAGTCACTAAAATGAAGTTATGTATATGTAAGTATTAAATAAGTCCAATAGTGTGTTGGCTAGATAAGAATGCTACTTCTATTTTTTTTAAGTTTAACTAATAAAATAAAAACAATAAAGATTACTCACCTAGGGTCATTTAAGCATTCTAATAAAAAATGGTCAGGTGATCGGGAAAAAACAACCTTTCATAACCCACATTTTCTTGCATTTTGGTTTCTCTATATCATTGGGTTGAGACTCAACAAACTTAGGTTTCATAGGTGTGTTCTTGGACTTCGCTATACTTTTCTTATTCATCCCAAATGAATATGCAGTATTCCTAGTAGGATGATGATAATGAGTCCTAACATTAAAAGTATTGAATTTTACTTCCCTTTTTAAACGTAAGACTTCATGCTTTCTAGTAGAATTTTTTAACACATTATTATAATTTCCATCCATCCTTGAATATGATGTAGCATGCATAGATGGATGATTTTTATGGGTCCTACTATGTGAAACATGGAAATAATGATTAAGTTCAAGAGCATTCCTCAAAAATCTACATTTTGGTCTTATATGGCCTTTTCTACCACAATAAGGACAGATATGCACAAACTTAACAACTTTTTCTACCATATGTGTAATAGTTCTTTGTGCATAAGTAGTGAAAATAGGAGTAAAGTTTAAGGGCCTTACAAATGTGGTCTTTGATGTTGAAGGTGTAAAATTCTCATCCTTATTACCAAATTCATTTGTATCACCATGTGACTTACCAATGCTCAATGTTTTATCTAATTGTTGAGCTCCAATGGTTAGTCTCTCCACTATTTCACATGCTTCTTTGAGCTCTTGCACTTGTTTTTTATGATCTTCAACAAGCTTATTATTTTCTTCTTTCAAACCTACAAGACTCAAATTCAAAGCATTATTTTGTTCTTGCAAAATATTATTCGCTTTTTTTAATTTATTAGAAAAAATTTCATGCGCCTCAAGTTGTTCATTTTCTATTTTTGTATTTAAACTATTATTTTCTTCTATGGCTCTAAGACATTTAGAAACTAATTCTATAGAACTTTTAACATTATATTTAGAGAGAAAAGAAGAATCAAGTTCTTCATCATCTGAGCTATAGTCCTCAATAGAATGATCCATAATAAAAATCCGTAGGACTAACACTAAGTGCATCTAGTGTTGGCTTTGATACCAATTGAAAGTTTATAAATTATGGACCTAATTAACCTAGAGGGGGTAAATAGGATATTTTTAATTTTTACCAATTTATAATTTAATAACCTAAACAAATCAACCATGCATGCAATCATGTGTAAAAATAAGTGTAGAAATAAAATAATAACACACGATATTTTTAGGTGTAAACAACCTAGGTCACAACCATGACCTAAGAGGAAAATCACCCATCCATCGGACCACCTAACTTTCCACTATGAAAATCAAATATTCAAGTACAAACTCAGTCTTATGCTACCCTCCCTAGGATACTATCCCAATGTACTTTACTTACGAGCTCCTGCTCTATTTTCACAGTTTCTAATATTAGTGTGAGCGGTATCCAGATCAACGTTCCAATAAGTTTCCTGCCAATCAGATACGTTCCTGAAGTAATTGCAAAATAGTTAGTACAAAACACAAGTGCCCGTGTGTGTTCTAGAACGGATTTAATAATGAATAATTCTAACTAGATGATTCAAAACATATGTCATTTAAATTAAATGAACTATAAAATTCTAGAGTAAAAAGATCAAGCACAAGTTCAATAAAAATAATATGTTTAAAGATTAATAATCAAATCAAATAATTATGATATGACAAAAACAATTATTTGATCTAATAATTTAAGAACAAAAATAAAGAAGAAGCCATAAGAATATATTATCAAAATAAAATAATTAGCCTTATTAATCAATCAAACATAACTACCAATATTTGATAGATTAACTAAATAAAAAAATCCTAAAGAATTATGATCTTATATTTGTAAAAGAAGAGAGAGAAATTAAGAAGAATAGAATAATACTCTTGTGTGGTTAATT
This sequence comes from Hippophae tibetana, assembly GCA_037013495.1. NCBI lineage: Eukaryota > Viridiplantae > Streptophyta > Magnoliopsida > Rosales > Elaeagnaceae > Hippophae > Hippophae tibetana. Next base: position 14,226,624 of record CM072803.1, read on the forward strand.
GAAACAATGAGCAATGATTTTTATTTATAAGAAAAATTAAAACCCTTAATCCTATATAATTGATAAACATCTTTTCTATTACAAATAGGATTAGTAATTCTCATTAATTAAGATAACTCATTTCTTTTAAAATAGATTTTATGTTATCTTTTATGGTAAAGATTTTAATTATAATTTAAAATATATCTTATCTAATATCTTTTAAAATAGATTTTATGCTAATGATTTCAACTATAATTTAAAGTATATCTTATCTAATATCTTTTAAAAATAGATTTTATGCTATCTTTTATGATAAAGATTTCAAATATAATTTAAAGTATATATTATCTAATATCTTTTAGCATATCTTATTTTAGAGTATATCTTATCTAATATCTTTTAGCATATCTTATTTTAGAGTATATCTTATCTAATATCTTTTAACATATCTTATTTTAGAATATATATTATTTAATATCTTTTAGCATATCTTATTCCATATTTTAGTACTAAAAATAATTTTAAATTTATAAGCATGTGCTATTAAATGCATAAATATAATTTTATGTGTTGTAGTTATCAAAGATATATCTGAAGTACAATTATCTAGAACTCAAGTATTTGTTTGGTTTTTCTTGATAGACTTGATAGTAGGCCTAAAAACAAATTTACATATAAATATTTTGTCCACGAAAATAGCCAACACTCATAATACTTACAATTTCATTTGAGGATAAATAAATAAATAAATATATATATAATTCAACTAGTAAAGAGTGATTGATTGTTGAAAGCCTCAAATTTAAAATTCATGAAATAGAGTTATATTATATATATGTAATTTGTTTATAATTTTTTAAATATAACACCTATAATATTCTCAATAAAGAAATGAGAGGGGGTCGTGCCTCTTTTGACTCCTACGTGACTACATATATTTGTCATTGATAGTAACTCAAAGAACATGCATGTTTCTCCTTTCGGAAAAAAAGTAAAAGAAAATGAAGTTTATTCAACAATCTTCATTGTACATTTAGAACGGAAGCAAGATGAAAATTTACTATGAATTTTTCATTTTACATAGTGATGACAAATGAACAACTCACCAAAGTTAATTTAAAATTGATTTAATGAGTTGATAAACTATAAATGATGTGTTCGTCTAGCTCATAGTAGCTTTTGAGTTCGTTTAATAAAAATACATTTGTTAATATTAGTATTTTTATAATTATAATAATGTCATTATAAAAAAATATAACTAAAATATACTAATTTTTTATTTTATAAAAATATAATTAAATATATATATTTTATTTTTGAGAAGTGAAAATGAGTGAAATTAGCTTAATTCATTTAAAATTAAGCTAAAATGAACTTGATTAATATAAAATTTAAATAAATTGAATTGAGGTATATCATTCACTTAAGACGAGGTAGAGCATCTCTACTCGTTTGATCCCTCTAATTATACATTATATTTTTTCCGCAATTCATAAGCAAATAAAACCTTGCAAACGTACATCTACATAAGGTTATTACTAACTACGCGCTTGTAGTACGTAGCAAAAACAAATGAACATGGACACAAGCCAATGCCTCTAATTTATAAACAGTGCATGACCAAATATAACAATAGGGCACATTTATGTTAAGGGTGTGCAAAAAATCCAATCATCTGATCCGATCCAATCCGATGGTCGGATCGGATGGAAATTTTTTCCATCCGTTAAGTGCGGATCGGATGGTGGATTTTACTACCATTCATCTGATCCGATCCGATCTGACCAAAATTAATTATATATATATTTATTTGATTTTTTAATATTTTTTTAAAGTTAAATAATTTTATGTTATGATTTATGTGAAAATTTAAAAATTTTATTTAAAAATACAAAAAATAGAGTTAATTAAGTTTATTGGTCGGATTGATCGGATGTCATCTGAATAGTTTACGGATCGGATTGAGCGGATGTGAAAAGTGATCAGATCAGTTGCGGATTAGGATGTTTCAATCCAAGCGGATTGTCGGATCGGATCGAATGAGTATAAAATCAGCGGTTTCGATCTGATAAACAACCCTAATTTATGTAATATAGAAGGGCTCAGCTGTGAATGTTGTGCATGACATATATAAAACTTACATTGGGAATGTAAACGAGTGTGTACTTGTTTCACTTCCATTCAAATGTCTAGACATGTTAGAAGATTTTAAATTTGCTGGTGCTGGTGGCACATTCTTTTGTGCATTCACATCTTCCGTATTTACAACAGGTGCATCCTTAATAGTTTCACTTGTTTTGTCCTTGACATCCACAATTAGATCATTTTTTCTTGTGAAATCTTTAATGTCCTCAGCTGCAGACTCCTTCCCTTTTTTTCGGAATCCTCGCCTCATTGTCTATCGCTTGAATTGGACGTAGTGGGTTAAGTACATATAGTTCGACTGATTTGGTAAAATCTGCCGTCTTTCCCAGGTCACCAAACAAAAACATATGATCTCTAGAAAAACTAGTAGTACCTACGTGAATGCTAAATAAAGATTCATTAGAACAAAGACTCCACTTCATCAGTGTTATAGGATTACTTATCTCAAATACAAAAGATGGTATCCTAGGAGGATCATATCCTCCACACCTATCCATTGTTTGGATTGGAGGGGTAAAATTTGGTGATATAATCTGTCATGAACAACATCAAGAGCTTGAAATGTTAACGAAGAACTCGAAGAGCAGTTTTCACTTGTTTTTTATATGAGAGAGCTAGTCTTAGAAATACCTTTTCACACCTTCTGGTACAGATGAAGAGTCCTCATAATAAATAGAAGTAATAGGTGTTGCAGGTTTGATGTCTTCATTTACACGCGATACAGATTTGGCATCTTCATTTGCACGAGTTACAGATTTCGGCTATAAGTTTGTAGGTGAGGCAAAAAAATCAACTTCATCGTCACTAACCACTGCCCCTATTCTCGGGAAATCATGACTCTAGCTCTCATCGAAGAAGTTCGGAGGATTACGTTGAGCCACAGTGAATAAAATAAAATAAATTTAATAGAGTAAAATAATAACATCAATAATTTAACGTGATTCACTCTTTAATTTGGGTCATATTCACGGGACAAACTCAAAAAAATATTTTTTTCACTAATAAAATTAATGGATACAAAATAAGAAATAATATAACAAATTAAAATAAACTCAAAATAATGACACACAAGTGTTTTTCAAAACTCACTCTTTTATCATTTTCTTTTTAAAAAAATATTTTAAATATTTTTCTAAAATATTATCTCTCATTTTCTCACATACAACACTATTTTTTTATCAAAGGAAATTGTTTCTTTAGCTTAGCTTTGCTTATCTTCCTTTTGATGTGTATCTCTAAGGCTTTAACATTCCATATTTATAGGTAAAATTGCAACCACCAAAGTTAAATGCAATTAATGAGGTTGCACTTAATTTTTTTATTTTCTTAAAATGTAATTAATGGGACTGCACCTGTATTTTTTATTTTCTTCAAATATAATTAATGAGATTGCACTTACATTTTTTTATTTTCTTCCCCTTTTACGTGGGTGTGATCAACATGATCGTTATTTTCATAATTATATTTTGTAACTATTATTTATCCACCTTTATGTGACCGTTATTTTTATAATTATGCATCTGTTATTTTATAATCATTATTTTCATAATTATGTGACTATCAGACATATTTTTTCAACTATAAATAGAGGGCAATAACCTTCAGTTTTAGAACATAACTTAATAACTCAGAAACTACTCTTGGTAGCAAACCAAAGAAAATTATACATAATTGCTTTTGAAGTTTTTCGGACAACATAAATATTTGAGAGATGTAGCATTTTGGACTTCATCAGTGCAGTAAAGCTTCAAGACAGAAAAAATGATTATAGGTTGTTTTATCTTAGGGACGACAAAGTTGTTTTTGCTTGCACAAATTTGGGCAGAGCTACTAAACGTCTTAAATAGAACGACCTAGTCCTTAACTCAACCCAAGTAGTATATTTCAGTATATCGATAATATTGTTCTTATATTATTTTCACATACTTATTACAACAATTTTAAGATGTTTTCTTATATGTCACATCTACTTGTTACCTATTATGATTGGATATTCTGGAAACTGAATTTAATCATGCTTAAATAGGATTGGATTCATTAGTTAAGTATTTCTATTATGATTATATCTGAGTTCGAACTGAGTTGATGACTTACTATGTCATATCATATTATATTCCTTGATTCTTGAAAGATTACTTTTTAGTCAGATTAGATTTTTGGATAAGGGATAAACATCAATATGTAATCATAATTTTTGGTGTTAATTAAACATAAAATGGAGAGAAAGATAACCATACCTAACGACACCAAATAGAGCCTTACTATACGAACAATCACATTAATCGTCTTCCATAGCCAAGGGAACAAAAATCCTTATGTCATCATCGATGCCTTCCATCCCCCACTTTCATCCCATGCTCATCCATGAAGATTGTTTGATCAAGGAAGCCATATCCATCCTTATTGACTCTTGGGGTCATCGTTATCTCGAGCTTAACCATGGTAACCTTTATCAAAAGGACTGACAAGACCTTTTTGATGTCGTCAATGCTCTTCATGGCAATACCAAGAAGACTTTCTATACCGATATGCAGTACACCCTGATTGCTCCCAATGTGAAGAAACCTTCTATGACAATTTTTCTTTCTTCATCCCCGTCAGTAGCCATACCTTTACCTTATAGGAAGACTATTGCTTTGTCGTCTCCTCTAATGGCGACCACTATGGTGGCCATGACGCATAAGCAATCGTCCGTTGGAGATGATGGGTTTTTTAGGAAGAATTACTCGGCGATGGAAACTGCAACTATGGCATTCAATTTGGAGGAAGATTTGGAAGAAAAGAGAAGTTTTTTTGTAATGAATTCAATTATTGGGATTCATTTGAATCAAAAAGAGCTCTATGTCTGCTTGTCCTTGATTAAAGAATTGATTTTGACGGATCCTAAAGATTCTATTTTGATTTCAAAGCTAGGGTACATTCAAATGCAGAATGGAGATTTAGAAGGTGTAAATATGATGATTTGAGAATTCGCTTTGCTACTCCGACACACACCAGGGTACTCTAGCTCAGACACCTTAGACATAGATTCCTTCGTCTCACCCACCACAACCAATTTATGGTATATATTTTGGGTTTTGGGCAGGAGTGGAGGTGGGAGTATAGATTATTGAACTAGTGAACCAATTGGAGGTGGAAAATCTGATAGCTGCCTCAACCGAGGTACCAGAGTTACTTGATGGAAATTGGGTTTTGTTGTAAGTTTGATAATGATAGTTTCTTCTAGAATAGGAACTGAATATGAACATGTTTATATACTTGCTTGCTCATATATATATATATATATGGGTTTAGTTTAATCAAGAATCAAGAACGGTAATGAGTTGTTGAAAGAAACTCAATTTCAGAATCAGTGAGTAGAAAAAAAACATTGATGTACCTACTGGCTAAGAACTATGTGTCGGCTATTAGGGAGTATAATGATTGCATTGAGAGATATTATTGTGATATGTTGGCCATCAATAACAAAGCTCTTTGCTTGATGTATTTGAGGGATCTGTCTGATTCAATTAAGGTTTTGGAAAATGCGCTTGAAAGAGTATCTACTATGGCTTTGAATGAAACCCTTGTGGTGAACTTATGTAGTATGTATGAATTGACTTATGTTAATCATGCTGATATTTAGAGGACATTGAGTAAATGGATTTCCATAGTTGCTTCCGATGTTTTTTATTCATCTTGTACTTGGTTTTGAGGTGTAATGTAATGACTGGTGGATTTAAAGATAGATGTGTGGGTATTGATCAATCACAAGGGATCAGTATAATAAGGGCTTTGGATTCTAAGGTATCACTTGAGAATGTGGTGGCTTTCTCTATCACAAAAGACAACATGTGATTCACTAAGGAAATTTGAGATGCAATTCAAAAGAAGCATGACACTATAGAAGTTCAATCACATGAAATAACTTTTAAAGGCAAGATTTTAGATGAACAAATTCAAGTTACTATTATTATAGATAAATTACCCCATGCATAAAAATATTTCGAAGTGATAAAGACACTAGATATGATTAGAATATTTTCAATTTTTTTTATACATGAAAAAAATTGCACATGATTCTCCTAAAATGAATGGCAAAGCTGAAAAAAAAATATAAAACTTTTATTGAATTAGTTATTGCAATTTTATTAAACTCTGGTGTTGTTTCTCATTGGTGGGGAGAAATTTTATTAACTGTTTTCTATTTGCTAAATATAGTGTCTAAATCTACTAGTAAAATTTCAGATGATAAAATTTTGAAAAATAAGAAACTTAACTTATTTTAAAACTTGGGGTTGTTTAGTCTATGTTAGGATCCCTGATCTTAAAAGATATAAACTTGTTAGTAGAGCATATGAATGTGTGTTCATAGGATATATTGTGAATAGTAAAGCTTATAAATTCTATGACTTAAATGATCATGTAGTTATAGAATCAAATGATGCTAATTTATATTGATCGCCACACACGAAGTGTATGTAATGAATATACAAATATACGTATCGCAACAAATAATATAATGATAAGAAAAGATTGTTACCACAGAGATTATTTTATTAGAAACTAATTTTTAAAACTAAGAAAATAAAAAATCAATTTTTTGGTGTTTTTATATTTTAAGTAAGCAAAATTAAAATAACTAAAAGTAAATAGTAATAATTAATTAAATCAAATTTGGTAGCTAAAAAGATATATGAGAAAATATTTAAGAATATTTAATCTCCCAATTTTATAAACATGTGAATTGCTAAAATTCCCTCAATATAATTATCAATTAATTACATGATCAATTGAATTTAATCTAACATGTATTCCTCTCTCTAGTAAACTACACACCATATAACAATTAATGTAATCACATTCTCTTGCTAATTAAATTGCATACTACTCATTAAATTCATCAATTATGGATCACATACATAAGAATCATACATCTCTACATATACACTATATATGTTATTTAATTAGGACAAACAATTAAGTAATTCTCTCAAATCTATTTAATTGTCTCTATAGATAAATTGTTGGCCAAACAATTAATAACATACAAATTAAATTAAATTAAAATTATGATTAGGGTAAAATATTAAATTATTACATAGTGAAAATTGGGTTCATAAGATTCCTAGATTAATAAGTTTAATACACATAACTGTGTTTATAGAGCTCATATTTTTCATAAAGGAAGACATAAAAATTGATAAAGAAAAGAGTAGAAGAAGAAATACAATCAATCTCTTGAATTGTAGTGTTAATCTCCTCTTGATTATTTATCAAAATTGTGTCATCTCTTGAATTTTTATGTATTTTCTCTCTTTTTAACTTCAAAATTTGACCAAAATTATGCTAATGAAGGCCAATTAGGGTTTATGGAGTGATTAAGGCATAATTATGTGTCCGTTATTTTATAACTGCTATTTTCATAATTATATGACTGTTACACATATTTTTTCAACTATAAATAAAGGGCAATAGCCCTCAGTTTTGGAAAACAACTCAACAACTCAGAAACTACTCTTAGTAGCAAACCAAAGAAAAATATTCAAAATTGTTTTTGAAGTTTGCCGAACAACATAAATATTTGAGAGGTATAGCATTCCTGATTTCATTAGTGCAGTGAAACTCTGAGATAGAAAAAGATTATGGGATGTTTTATCTTAGGGACGATGAGGATGTTTTATCTTGGGACGACGAGGCTATTTTTGTTTGCACAAATTTGGGCAAAGTCGCTAAAAGTCTTAGAGTGAGCAACCTAGTCCACGACTCAACCCAAATAGTATATTTCAATATATTAGTAATATTATTCTTATATTATTTTCACATACTTTTTACAACAGGTGACTGCTATCTTCAATAGAAACAAAAGGATTTGTTGGGTGTCCATTAATGTTGCTTCCATTTGTTAATTTCAAAAGGCCTATTTTCACTCTTATTAATCAAATATGCATATTCATTCTCATAAGCATCCTTAAGAGGACTTCTTGAATGCATATCTACATTGCTCCTATCAAGACTTGAATACTCACATATTTTAATTCCATGTTCATGTTCCATAGTTGAAACAAGATACTAAACAAAACTAAGTTTGATTTCTTATTTGATCTTCATGAAATTTAAATGTAAAGTATCAATCTACGTTTCATGATTAATAATAAAGCTCCATTTAATAAAAAAAGAAGTCAAAATATTTGTATTTTTTCAACCGAAAATAGCCAAAATGAAGTCACTCAAAATTATTGAAAAAATTATATAAAATAACACCTTTTAAATTTAATACAAAATAGTACCCTAATGATATTTACTGGGGTTTAATAGGACTATGTTTAATATTAAACAGGTTTAAATGGTTGATGTTCAACTTGAATTGAGTCTAAATGGACATCGTTCAATGTAAAATGATGGACCATACATTTTTTAAAAAACATTAAAAATATATAAACTAGACATAAGTGATGTTATTTTTGTAGTTAAGAGTTTTAATAGTAATATTGTTGTTTTTTCAAATTATTTTCCTTCTATTATTCAAACATTTGAACCTGAAAAAAATTACATATAAAGAACATAAAATCTTATTTAATTATCAAACCATTTCTTTTAAGGCTTAACTATTTCATTAGTTCCAAAATTTGAAAAAAAATCATACATAAGTTCCTAAAATTTTAAAACGCCATACATAAATCTATAAACTTTTAAATTATATGATTTAGTCTCCAAATTTTTAAAAATTCCCACATATATCCTAATTTAGTCACTAAAACACATATTTGTAATTCAAAATGTTGAAACATATATGTGAAATTTTAAAAGTTTGGGATTAAATTGTATGATTTAAAAATTTAGGATACATGTGTGAAGTTTTAAAAGTTTGAAAATTATATTATAAGTTTTAAAAATTTAAATACCAATTATTTATAAAAACACAAATGATAAAATGTAAATGATGTAAAATACATAAACTTTACTCAAATCGTGAACTCAAAATCTCTTTCTTAACCAAATGTAAATGATCCTCCACGCTTGGCCGCTGAATCCAGTAATACGAAAGTGACACCGGTAATAAAAATCTCCTTATACCTAAACTTGATCTACAAAATTACCCGCACTCTATAAACCCTAAGTGGTTTTCATTAGCATAATTTTGATCAATTTTTGGAACTAAAAAGGGAGAAAAATACATAAAAATTCAAAAGGGGACACAATTTTGGTAGAGATTCAAGAGAAGATTAACACTAGAATTTAAGGGATTGATTGTATTTATTTTTCTACTCTTTGTTTTATTATCAATTTTTATGTCTTCCTTTATAAAAAATATTATATTTATGAACACAATTATGTGTATTTAATTTATTAATCTATGGATCTTATGAACCCAATTTTCACCATATGATGATATAATATTTTACCCAAATTATAATTTAATTATATTATTTAATCTGATTTTTATTCTATTAATTATTTGGCCAATAATTTATCTATAAAGACAATTAAATATTTTTGAAAGAATTATTGTTTGTTTTGATTAAATAACATGCATAGTTTCAGGGTAGAGATGTAGGATTCTGATGTATGTTATTCATAATTGACAAACTTAACGAATAGTATACAATTTAATTGGTATGAGAGTATGATTAAATTAATTACTATATGCTGTGTAGTTTACTTGAAAATGAATAAATGCTAGGTTAGATTCAATTAATTATGTAATTAATTGATAATTATATTTGGGGGATTTTAGCAATTCATATGTTTAGAAAATTAGGGGATTAAATATTCTTAGGTATTTTTTCACATATATTCTTAGTTACCAAAATTGATTTAATTAATTATTGTTATTTATTTTTAATTTTTTCCTTAAAATATAAAAACACAAAAAATAATTGGTTTTTAATTATTTTTTAGTTTTAAAATTAGTTTCTAATAAAATAATCTCCGTTAGAATAATATTTTCTTATTATTATATAACTTGTTCCGATATGTATACTTACATATTCATTGCACACACTTTATATGTAGCGATCTATATGCATTATGTTATCCTTCAACCAAGACTAGTACTTTCTTATTTCTTTGTGAACTAAAAGTTCTTTCAATTTTTAGATCAAAAGAAATAATGTTTTGAGTTCTAACACGATGCATCCAACGTCAAAAACACACCTATAGAAAAATAAAAAATATATAAATATAAATGAACTAAAATACAATTTTAAATTAAAACCAAGATTACTTTGTATTGATATTGGAAAAAATAAGAAGAAATCAATCCTCGGTTATAACGCAAAAAACTTGATTAGTGCAAAACTACAAGTGCACAATATCACAGTTTTATAGTAAAGTGATAAAAAAATATCGTGTTTAGGGATTGGTAACTTACTTTTGACAAATACCAAAATTATGTTAATCTTGATTTTATCTAGATAAGTCACTAAATTTGTTGTAATTGGAATTTAAAATAAAATAAATTTAAAGAAAATGCTTAAAAAAATAAAGATGTTGTTCGAAAATCAAATCAATGGGAAGAAAACTTCTTGGAAATCGATTTCACCTAATCCCTCACTATGATTTACTCATCTAGCTAATTGAATTTAATTCTCTGTTTGTTAGCAGTGTTCAAAAAACATCCAAAAGTCTTTTTTGATAGTCAATTGAAAATATTCTTGTTCATCAATTAACAAAAGAGTATGTAATTTAATATAACAAGAAAACATTAAGATCAATGATTTTAATACTACACAGGTTCATACAAGTCTTTCAATCTCTATTTTACCCATGCTAAAAAATTCCAGACCTATCCTATAATTTCCTCTTTCGATAGTAAATCACAAGGCTAAAATTATCTAATTAATAACCAGTTAATTAGACGCAATAAACTTAGAATAAATCAAATAAACATGTAGAGAGATAATTCAAATTAACATGGAAAACAAGCATAGTTCATAATATGATTACATATTTTTCCTAGAATAAGGAAAATTTAGTTCATGCTAAAAATTAAATTCAACATAAATAAATTCACCATAATTTTTCTGAGAAGAATTGAAAGGAAAATTAATTGCAAAAAAAAATCTGCTTTTGTCTCCTTCGTTCGAGTGTTCTCCTCTATTTTTCTCTAATCTATGTCTAGATTTTTTTCTTTTGCTACCACCTTGCTTTTTCTCTATTTTTGTTCTATTTTTGTCTATTTTTGGGCAATTTCTTCTTCTGATTTTCTTTTTGTTCTCGTCGCCTCTTTTTTCTGTTTTCTTTGTTTTAGTTCTTATATATATATATAAACCCTTTTTTTCTTTTTCTTTTTAAATTTAGCTTTCCTTTTTTTGTTTAAATCTTTATTTAAATTTGAGAGTCCTTAGATGATATGCTTCTAAAATTTTGGATTTTTTTTTCAAATCTACAATAAAATTTAAATAATAATAATAAAGTCTAAAATTAATCAAAAATAAATAAAAATTAGGCTAAATTTTAAATTTGAGAAGTAATAAATTATGCTCAAATTATGTAAGTCATCAATTAAGTGTTCAAATCTTGTTCACATCACATATTAATTATCTATGATAGTTGATCGTACTACATTATGTAATGTTGGTTTTGGAGGAAAGTCGAGTTTGTGTGTCGAACCAAGTCATTAAAAAAATAACAAGTAAGGGTAGTAATAGATAATTTAGATAATAGTTCCAACTGATAGAGGTAGTGGGGGTTTTATTTCTATCATGTTTGTGATTGTTTTATTGCATAGTAGATTTGTTTGTTGTCGAGTGATTGTCATAAAAAATCCATTGATATTATCATATAGGAAAGGGTTTTATGTGGATTTACCTTGCTATATATTGGTGTTTTGCATGCTCTATATTTGACTAGTACAATATAAGTTTAAATTGTGTATGTCTTTACATACTGAGGTTTAAACTTTGATTAAAAAACCTTTAATATTTGTTACTTTCTTTTTGATTATTGATAATATATCTGCCACTTATTTACTGCATGTTTGTGCTTATTTGTATTACTACTATAATTATCAGTTAAGTATTTATCTTTCTATTGTATGCATGTTTGAGTAGAGTTCTTAAGAAGTTAGTATCTACTTAATCTGATTGTGTATAAGATCTTAGACTCCTTTAATGTTGTTATGCACGATTAGATTATTGTGGTAATATAATCTGAGTTTATGTCTTGTATGTGTAAACATACTTGATCTGGACTCTTATTAGAAAGTTTATTTATTTTGTGTAGTTGCATACTTTCTTTCATTTACTTATAGCATGCCTATAACTTTCTTTTTATTACTTTTGTAATATTAAATTAATCTATATGTTTCTTGATTAATTTATATTATTTATGCTATTCATCTGCATATGAGTTTGGTGTGAGTCTCTAAGGAGTCAATATCTCCTTACTTTGATTTTGTACGAGATGTCAAACTCTTTCTTTGATAATTTGTGTTTTATTTGATTGTATATTGTGAAAATACAATCATCATTTACCAAATATGTTTCTACATATAAGGTCTTAAAGTAATTGAAAATATTTTATAGCTTTTCAATATATATGATTGTTACACATGTTGTATGTTATTTGCTATATTTATGCATACAACTAACCTGAACAAGAGTTTATTAGGCACACAATCACTAGTATATTTACCTTAATTTGTTTTTCCTTACTACTAGTTTTTATTGTGTATTAAATTGAGCATGTTGTTTTATACTTTTGTTATTCTATTCACGTAACTCATGTGTTGTGAGGTCTACTTGGCCGAATTGGTATAAAGGTTGTGAAAAAAATTTATGAGTTAGTGCCTCTATCCCTAATTTAGATCTCACTTACATATTTGAGTTAGAAGAACAATTAGTCTTCGTGCAATTATTCCTATGTATAGATATCCTTAAAAAATATAGTTATCATATAATATTTTAGTATTTATTTTATAATTTTTTTTAATATTTATTGATATAAAAAAACACTAATAATAAAATAAAAAATATATTTATTATATAGATATTTAATATTTAATTATGAAAAAAATAATAATAAAATGTTGTTCATTGAAAAAATATTCAGGACTCATATATATGAAAATATCTTTAGGTTTTTTACTCATTTTAAAAATAATATTTATATTATATATTTTTTTTAACAATTTAAGCTTATTATTATTTAAAATTGATTATATAAGAACAAAATTAACTTTTTATTTTATTCTTATTTTTTTAACAATATTAGATGGACAATATTTTAATTGAAAGATTTGAAGAAAAAATTAAATAAAAACATAAAAAAATGATTATTTATTATTATGCAATCATTTTTTAATAATAATAAATTTAAATTATCACAAAAAACACATAACCTAAATGTAACTTTTACAATAAATATAAAATTTGTATATAATTGAGGCTCATTTTTTAATAACTATACTCCTCACACATTTGTTAAGATTCGAATCAAAATATTTTATTTACTTAATGAATTTTATGTTGTTTAGTCATAATTCGTTGATAGTAAAACATTATATTTTTGAGGTTATGATATTGATTGGATTTTGTGATCTAAGAAAACATTTCAATTTTTATATAATCTAATTATTCAATCAATTTTAATTTTAATATCTAAAAAATATATATTTTTAATCATAACAAAAATATTTGCATCATACTTTTAATGTTCATTACAAATATTTTTTACATTATAAAAATATATATGCATTATAGGAGATAAGATTAAAAATAAAACATTGTCTATAAAAAATTACATATAATGTAGTTGAAATTTGAAATGAACTGGCATTTCAAATAAAGGGAATTTACATTTTTTTAAAGTTTACATATATAAAATAATCACGTTGGATAAATATAGATCCGTTATTTTTTTTTTCTATTTGTAAATAACTTAATTATTTATATAATTTTATTTTAATATCTTCTAAAAAATATTTTTATATTATATAAAAAATATATTTTTTATTTTCATATGAAAAAATTATATACATTATCTATAAGGATTTAAAAGTAAAATTTTATTTATAAAATGTATTATATGTAATTAATTTTCTTTAATTATATGGTATAATCTTCTTTATTAATGGAGCATTTTTAATATCTTTTAAGAAAAAATGCTTATTTTTATTATAATGTATAGTATATGATTTTTATTGTTATAAGAAAAGTACATATAATTTTAAAAAAATTATAAAAATAATACTCTTAAAAATAACTACAATAAGTTTATTTTATATTTTTTATTAAAAAAATAAAATATAATTTCATTTTTTAGTCATACAAATAAATGCTCTTTAAATTTAAATATGATTATTTACATTTATTTAATATTAAACATTATTTAATTAGTTAATGTTAATCATTGTTTAAATGTTATATTAATTGTTATAAATTTTATATGTGTTATTTTTTGTATAATTTTTAATTTTTTTATTAATAGATTAAAGATTGATTTTTTTTAAAGCTTAATGCATGCATAATGTTATTAAAAAGAAATAGAAAATTATCTGAGGGAGATAACTCGATTTGGCGGAGTCTCCGGAAACGAAGCTTCTTCTCCGATTACTGTGAGAATGTTACTGATAATAATAATAACAAAACATTTATTTTTCAGCTTCAGTCATTGAGCATCACCGAGCGTCAGGTTTGATTATTTCAACCTCGTTAATTGACCATTTTATTTCAATCCGATTCTCAGATTGCTCAATTGTATCGCGTAAACATTAGGCATTTATTAATCTATTATGGAGCTCTTTTTCTCTGGAAATTAAATTGAGGATGAGTTGTTGGGAATAATTGTAATTTGCATTTAATCCTGGGTTTTTGGGATTTATTTTTAATAATGAGAAAATTTTGTCATATAATTCATACATATAGAGGATAATCGGGTATGAATTCTGGATTTTTTTCAACTGTTGCTTGCACTACCGTACTTGTTTGTGTTCACTTTTTAGTTCTTATTTGGATTCAAATTTTGGGTCGAAATTTCTATTTTCCCGAAGATTGTTGTAGAAAATTTAGTACATTTACTGTAATATGAGTTATGTGACTTATTTTGTTTTCTTTAATCTTTATTCATAACATTAGCTTCTCTTTGAGACCCACCATTTGCCTTCCCAACTGAGATAAAGCGATGATAGAACATAACATTAGGGTTCTTTAGTATAATGTTGTTTAAACTTTAAAGAATCAGGAAGCTAAACTTCATTTAGTCATTGCTTGTTGCTCATAAAGTAGCTCTCTTCTATGAGTTTTTAACGAATTATATGGGAAGAGGTAGCTTTTATATTTTAAGCACCGAACTGTTGCCTTCTACTTGCAATTACATTGTTCTGTGATGATGGGTTGATTGATTTTCTCATATTCAGTTTACAATCTTTTGATTTGATCCTGGTAAAATATATGGATAAAATCATTGATGGTAGCTGTCTTGACATAAAATTGAAACAATGCTTTCTGCAACAAGACTATGTTTTGTTTGGGGATCATGTTTTTGATACATTTTACTTGTGCTTGTGCAGATGATCCCATTGCTAAGTACTGGACTGGTTCCAAAAGTAGGGCTGCCATAATTCAATGGAAGAATTACAATCTCCCTTTGTTTCTCCTGATATTTCTGAATATGCATCTTCTCATAATTCTAGAAGGTTCAACTTCAATGGGCATGTCATTTGTGGGCTTCCTGGCATTCCAGGCCTGAAGAAGAGAGGTCAAGGAAGCCGCTCATGGATAAAAATCGACCATGATGGTAACTCAGAGACTCTGGTGCTTGACAAGGCTACTATAATGAGACAGTGTTCTTTGCCTGCTAGAGATCTTCGCCTTTTGGACCCCAAATTCATTTATCCTTCGACAATATTAGGTCGGGAAAAGGCTATTGTAGTGAGCCTGGATCAAATAAGGTGTATAATCATGGCTGAAGAGGTCTTGTTGATGAAGTCATTGGATGGATGTGTTGTTCAGTATGAGTCAGAATTGTGTAAACGCCTTCACTCAAATAAAGATCAATTTGGTAAAGAAACTTATTCTACATTATACTTATATTAACGGTCTTAACTGAGTATAAATGTTTTTCCTAGTTTAATAAAGGATTTGAATTTGATCTAGATGATTTGCCTTTTGAGTTTCGAGCATTGGAGCTAGCTTTGGAACTAACTTGCATTTCTCTGGATGCTCAGGTGTGCATTTAATCCTTTGACTCTTTAGTTTTAATAGGTCCTAGTCTCCCATATGCTATTTATATGGCTAGTAGATTTTTTTTCTTCACAATAAATTAGAACCCATATCCAAAAAATGCTAGATGCCAATTGATTGTGAAATAGTTTGGTTTTCCAGTGCAAGGGATTTTCGCTTCCAATAGCATTAGGTTCCAAAGAGCTCTCCCCATATTAGCCATTCTTAGGCTAGTGAGCTATTGATTGCCACATACGAAGTGTGTGCAATGAATACGTAAGTATACGTATCGCAACAAGTAATATAATGATAGGAAATTATCGTTTTCACGGAGATTATTTTATTAGAAACTAATTTTTAAAACTAAAAAATAAAAATCAATTTTTTTTGTGTTTTTATATTTTAAGGAAGCAAAATTAAAATAAGAAAAAGTAAATAGCAATAATCAATCAAATCATATTTGGTAACTAAGAAGATATATGAGAAAATATCTACGAATACTTAATCTCTCAATTTTTTAAACATGTGAATCGTTAAAATCTCCCCAATATAATTATCAGTTAATTATATGATCAATTAAATCTAACCTAGCATGTATTCCTCTCTCAAATAAACTGCACACTATATGGTAATTAATTTAATCACACTCATGCCAATTAAATTACATACTACTCATTAAGTTCATCAATTATGGATCATATATATTAGAATCATATATCTCTACCTAGAAATTATGCATGTTATTTAATCAAGACAAAAAATTAAATAATTCTCTCAAATCTATATAATTTTTTCTATAGATAAATTGTTAGCCAAAAAATTAATAGCATAAAAATCAGATTAAATAATATAAGTAAATTAAAATTATAATTGAGGTAAAATATTAGATCATCACATGGTGAAAATTAGTTTCATAAGATCCCTAGGTTAATAAGTTAATTACACTTAATTGTGTTCATAAAACTCATATTTTTCATAAATAAAAATATAAAAATTGATAAAGAAAAGAGTAGAAGAAAAAATACAATCAATCTCTTGAATTGTAGAATTAATCTCCTCTTTAATCTCTACTAAAATTGTGTCCCCTCTTGATTTTTTTTGTATTTTTCTCTTTTTAACTCAAAAAATTGACAAAAAATATGCTAATGATGGCCACTTAGGGTTTATGAGGTGATTAGGGGCTTAAATATAGCTTAGGTGCGATCTGGATCGTCAGATCAGCTTCAAATCAAGATCTGAAATCAAAATAATAAAAACAGACGACGTCAGCCAATTACAACGCGACACATGGTGCACAAAATTTACTAGGCGAATTAGAGCACGACGCGTGGCAGGGGAGATCGGTCAGAGTCAACAATCGTTGAGTCAGCACCACACGGTGCAACGTGATTCACAAAAACTGATGGCGTGGTGCATGGGTGGAACACGGGGAGCAATCGGGTGGCGACACATGTCAGAGAAATTTGACCGTACTCAGAACTTGGATTGAATGCCGTGCTGACAGGTGGCCCGCATTCGTCCTCCTGGTGATCAATGATTCGTTGTCCTTGCTTGCGTGGCATCCGTGTGACTTGCCCAATTAGCTTCTATGCTTACATGGCAGGCCACGTGACCGTTTTGATTGGCCGTGCGTTAAAATTTAATAAAAATTTCAAAAAAAACCAAAAAATCACTAAAAAAATTATATTTTAATATTTTTGACCCCAAAAATACTATTTATTGAATAAAATAAGTAAATATTAAGTAAAAAAGTGCGCTAATGACTACTTTTTATAGAATCATCAACTATCGGGATCACCATGCTGAATCACGTTGCATTGAGCTTTCTAATCCCATTTGATACAGATAGATTATCCTATGACATTTGAACAAGAATCCCAGAATTTTGTAGTCTATAAATTCAATTTGGGCTGAGACCTTACTCCATTCCATTTGTATGGATGGCTTAACGCATCGACTTAGACATGAAACATGAGCTTTATCTTCCAATAAAAAAGAAATAAATTTCGAAGAAATATAATTTACGAAGTTGGTGGGAGATCGGGCTTTAAAAATCAAGCATATTATGTATGGCTTAGCTTGAATGATATGTTTGCCAACTATGCTTCTAAGTTAAAACTCAGACTGCATTATTGAACTACTGTGAACATGTCTTTATTTACTATGATGAACTTCATATTTTCATTAAAAGAAATCTTCAAATTGAGTTAACAAATGCCATTATATTTTCAGCAACGTAAGTCACAACAGCCATCTAGACCAAATACACTATCCATTTCTTAACAAATCAGGGCCAGTTGGCTTCATGATATGTTTTCTGCCACCAATTTTCTTTTAGATTCATATCTTTCTATGATACTTTTTGATTATATATAACATGGTTAAACGTTAAAACTTAACTATATGAGTATGTGTGCTCCTATGCATTAGGAGTGGCTGCTTGCATGTGTACTTTGCCACGTCCAAAGGCAGTTCCGGTGAAATATTGGTCCAACCAAAGATTATTGGCTAGTACTGGATCTTATGCTTGTCATATCTTGTTATGTTTATGTATGTAAATGGTGAATTATTAAATTGTAAGGTGAGAATGGAATGTGTGATGCAATTTCCATTTGTCCAATTAAGCGTGAAACTCCACCAACATCAATCCATTACACTGAACACCTTGTTTGGATATGATATGATAGGTCAATGATCTGGAAGAAGAGGTATATCCTTTGCTAGATGAACTGGCATCTTCTATTAGCACTCTTAACCTAGAGCGTGTGCGCAGACTCAAAGGCCATCTCCTTACTGTGACCCAACGAGTTCAGAAGGTAAGAGTTGGTTATTAAAAAAAAATACTTTGAGCATATGCATTTCTTATAAATTTTAATTTAATTTCCAGGTTCATGATGAAATAGAACATCTGATGAATGATGATGGTGACATGGCTGAGATGTACTTGACTGGGAAAATGCAAAGGTCAGAGGGCTATCCTCTAAGTGACCTTTGTTTTCAAGATCATACTTCAGATCAAGCCATAGAGGTTTCAAAATCTTCTCCTGTTTCACCAGTGTTGACAATCAGTGGAGTGGAGCAATTGCAAAAGGCTTTTAGCAGTATTGTACCTTCAAGAAGCTTATTGAGTTCATCAAACGGTGCAGAAAACGTTGACCAACTGGAGATGCTGCTTGAAGCATACTTTGTTGTCATCGACAATTCTCTCAGCAAGTTGTTATCGGTATGCGATGTTTGACATGCTGTGAAAATATATTGAAACTTTTGTTTTTTTTATTCTTTCCCAAATGTTGACCTTGACACCGAATATTGTTTGGTAAGAACTTCTAGTCTCCTATCACTTTACCCGAAAGATCTGCAAGATGTTTTGTCTTCTGCAATTTTTCCGTCCCAACTCCCAAGTATGTATAACAATAAACACCACAATCATAATATACACAAAAACTAAGAATGTTGCATTGAAATCGGGTCCTTATACAAGTTTGTCTTAAAAAATTTACTCTCACATATCGACTCATAATGGGAACTGAGAAGTTGCTTTCTTTTATTTGCAATGCAGCTCAAAGAATACATTGATGATACCGAAGACTTCATCAACATTAAACTGGTATGGAGATTACTTGTTGATCTTGTGATGAATTTTCCTTTCTTTCTTTTTTTGAATGCTGAATTATTGACTTAAAGAATCTAAACTTGTACACAATGCATGGGCAGGGAAATGTTCAGAATCATCTGATAAAATTCGACTTGCTTCTTACAGCTGCAACCTTTATTGCTACAATATGTGCGTCGGTGACTGCTGTATTCGGAATGAACTTCGAAACAAGTATCTTCGATTATCCATCTACTTTCACCTTGGTTCTGGTTATAACCGGTATTTTCGTTGCGTTCTTGTACTTCACTTTTCTGATATATTTTAGGCACAAGAAGATCTTTCCTTTGTAAATGTTTTACCAGGAAAGGCACTTGCGTTGTTTTGTCACTTTTCCTAACGCTAAGGCCTGCATTAGCTACATACAAACATACATACCATGCATGCAGAGGGAGCCAGAGCTGATCTCCTCCCAACACCATGTATACTAATTTGTCCGTCTCGGGTTACAATTGTGGTCGGAGAAGTGTTCATCTCTCTTTCGATACTATATTTCCTTGTTGCTATTAGAAGGATATTATTTTATATTTGCAATGTCAATTTTGACGGCCCTTAGGTGTATTTTAATCTGTTGCTAGATGTATATAAACTTAACACCATTATTAATAAATAATTATATCTGGCATTTCCTAGAGTGGGGATACACGTGCAAACGTTATTAGTCTTGCTCTTGGTGGACTCGGATTGGATATTGTCATGTATATTCTCAGGCCGATCATATTTTTGAAAATATAGGGCCAACCTTGAAACATTTGGGTGTGTTTGGGGTTTAATTTTTTTAAATTTGAATTGATTTAAGTCATTGCTCGAACTTAAATGATGCAAGTAATAAAACAATGATATATATAATATTCAAAGATCAATTTTTTTTAAAAAGTATACATTTTCGCTAGAAAGAGGGCTTGAACCTCCGAGCTCTAACCAACTGAGCTATTCCAGCATTTCACTTCCAGTACTTTATAGCATAGTGAAAGTAATTAGTTATTTAAGAGTGAGAGTTTGGCTTCCTAGAATGTGCGGAAATAGCTGTGAAAATTGCGACACTGTTTTTATAGAATGTGGAGGAAAGCATATTCTTTGCTTCCAAACAGAAACTTTTCCTCCACTGCTCAAATTCCAACCCCCTATTCCTTCCTCCATCCTTCCATATTTGCCCTCAAGAGGGATCCCCCATCACCCTCTTCGTAAACCTCCAATGCCTTCCTACCCCAATACCCAAAACCCTAACACCAGACCTCGTAGCCTCTTTGGAGACTACCCTGCACAAGTCCCTCTTGACCCACGACACTGATAAGGCATGGAAATCCTTCAAGACACTTACTAGAAGCTCTGCCTTCTAAAGTAAGTCTCTTACCAATTATCTAATTAACCCTATATATCCTCTCTCAATGATGTTCACCATCTCAAGCGGACTTTTGCTTCTACTGTTTATCTCATGGTGGAAAACCCAGGATTGTTAGACTTCAGAACTGTTAAAACACTTTTAGTTTCCATGAAATACTGCTGCCCGGCTTTTGCTTTCATCAAATTCATGTTCAAGAATATATATTGTATGCCTTGCCTTTTATGGGGGTGCTGTTCTTGTTGAAATCAGTAGAAAAAATGGTAACTTCGCAGCGTTTGGATGAGAAGTTGGATTTTATGAAGCTTGATTTGGTTGTTTGTAATGCAGCATTAGAGGGGTCTTGTCGGGTACTAGAATCGGTGAGTGATGCTGAGAAGGTTGTTGAAACCATGTCAGTTTTAGCGGTTTGGCCGATGAATCTAGTTTTGGATTTCTTGGTTATTTGTATGCATTGAAGGGCCTCGAGGAAAAGAAAGATGAGTTGAAGGTTTTAATGGCCAGGTTTGGTCTTTTGGAGAAAAAAATATTTCTGAGTAATTTGATTAGTAGATGTGTAAATGCAGGCACTTTAGAATGTGTTTCATTGACTATTTTACATAGTCTGAAGGAAGGGAAGGGAAAGTATTTGGATTTAGATGAAGCCACATATTATGAAGTTGTCAAAGGATTTCTTAAAAATGGAAGTTCTAAGGCTTTATCTTTTTTTTATTAATGAAGCTCAGAAGTTAGAGCCTTCATCTGATGTAGTTGATAAATCAGTTGGTTATGGTATTATTAATGCATGTGTTAATAATGGATTAACAGATAAAGCACACAACATTCTTGATGAAATGAATGCTCAAGAAGGGTTTTTGGGACTCGGTGTCTATTTGCCAATATTGAAGGCTTAGTGCAAAGAACAGCGAACCCCTGAAACCACTCAGTTGTTTGTGGATATTAGCAATTCTGGGCTGCAGTTGGATGGTGGAACACATGATGCTCTAATAGAAGTATCCATGTCCAGTCAGGATTTTCAATCTGCTCTTTCTTTGTTTAGGGATATGAGGATGGCAAGAGTGTCTGGCTTGAAAGGAAGTTACCTGATAATAATGATAGGCTTTTAGGAGAACCATAGGCCGGAGCTAATGGAAGCCTTTTCAGATGAGGTGGCTGAGGACCCTCGTATTGAACTGGGTACCCATGACCCATAAGAAGCTTAATGTATCGAAGCTTCAAGAAAATGGAGGCACTTATTGCTTTCAAGAATTGGGCTGGTCTATATGCATGACTCGCACATTGACCTGAGATGGCTATTAAAAGTTAAAGATTTCATCATACTCGACAAGAGTTCTTGCCGTTTACGATCTTTTGGAAAATGAAAGCTCATCTCATTAGAATGGGACTGTATAGATTTATTTCTGCAGTGCTGGCATTTATCTGAAAGAATTTTGTACATGTCTCAATTATTAGGAGCTCAGATTCCATCATAATTTCAAATAAGCTACTGGAAATGATGGGTGAATTAGCTTGAGAAGCTACTCAGCCATTATAAATTGTATGTCCCAGGTGGAAATTGAAAGTTCTATTCAATTGTTGAAGCTTCACTGCAGAAGCAATCCTCACCGCCTTTTGTGGGCAACTGCAATGCAATAAAATATGAAAAACTGCTTTATGTTTCACTATAAAGCATATGACTTCCTTTCCTCTCTATATTTTGCCCCTAGATTCAATGTTTGTTTGATCAATAGTAGCAGAAAATTAAAACACTTGATAACACACTTTGTACTGATTCTGTTTTTCTTTGACTTATTATATCAAGGCCAAAATATGTTATATGTCCTAACGTCTTGGACCAGTAGCAAAAAGAACTTAATTTGTTGCAAAAATGCATTAACGTTTAGTTTTGTTAACATTTATATACTTGGTAATTTTCTTTAACATAATTAGCTTTTAATACTATGTTTAGTAGCTAGTTTTGTAATAAAAATGATATAAATTTTAATAGAACTAAAAGTTGGGGATATTTTTATAACAAATTAAATGTTATAACAAATTTTTATATTTTATAGCTTCAAGTAGCTCTAAGAAGAAATGTAAACTATATAAAGCATATTTAAGTATTATATGAGCTCAATCTAATTATGATTTCTCACTATTATCAATTCAGATGGTATAAAAACAATTTTTGTTCATATAATATTGTGGAACTTGTTCTTTCACCTTTTTATGTGGGTAGAAAATTAAACACTATGTCGAAAACCAAGTTTTAAAGTCAGTGTATGTGTTAAATCGATTTTAAACCTAAAATTAGTTTAACGTATGAACTGATTTTAAATTTTGTAATTTTTTTTATACAATTTACTCATTTTTTACTATATTCAAAACCTGTATTCGATCACATAATAACAGAAAAAACCAAAATCTGTTTAACAAAGTTTAAATAATACAAATAATTGAAAATTTAAATATTAATTGATTACTTAAGAATTAAATTTATTATAAAAAAATAATTTATATACATATACATACATATATATACATATATATTTAACTTAAATTACAAATAAAATGATGTCTCTTTTGTAGTGAATTTTGTGATATTCCCACTTTATTTCAAGAAGAAAAAACTTGGTTTGTTTAGAACTACCGGCATAATGACAAGAAAACTAGGCAAGAGAAATGAGATGGAATTTGGGTAAAAATAGATGGTTCATATAACAATTCATTCCCTTAAAATACACAAGTACGTAAACATCCATCAAACAAGCAATCCAAACTTCATAGACATATGAATGAAGAAATTAAAGTATTATAAAAATTATCATGGTGTTGTTTTATGTTATTCAAGATCATTAGATTCTTTTCTTGATTTTTCTTGTGATGTTATAATTTGAATCATGTGTTTTGTCCATTTTTTTCGTAAATCATCAAAAATTTGCATATAATAGCCCAACTTGTTCTAACCAAAGAACAATATGTAATTAAATTCAAAATAAGAATGTAATATCATGAATTCACAAAAAAAAACTTATATATGTTAAAAGATTAGTAAAAGAGATTACCACATCGACAACAAAGTAATATAATAATAACCTCATCCATTCAAAATCATATTAGCATTGTATTAATCTTTTGTCTATAAATATGAAACTATCTGGAATCAAGCTGTATTTTTAATGCTATAATGAGTTCTAAATATAAAGTCAATTGTAACTCTGATTTATTACTTAGATTGGTTGAGAAAAACACAGATATTCTATATAAAAATTCATTCCCCTAAATACATGAGCACATAAACATCCATCAAACCAGTAGTCCAAACTTCAGACACACATGAATGGAGAAATTGAAGCATTATAAAAATTATCATGGTGTTGTCCTATGTTATTCAAGATCATCATATTCTTCTTGTGATGTTATAATTTGAACCATGTGTTTTGTCCATTCTTCTCGCAAATTATCAAAAAATTGCATATCATAACATGACTTAATTCAAACCAAAAATATGTAATTAAATTTAAAATTAGAATATAATATCATGAATTCATAAAAAATAACTTATATATGTTAAAAGATTAGTAAAAGAGATTACTACATCGACACCAGAATGATATAATAATAACCTCAACCCTTTGAGAGTGTTTATATGTAGCATTGGAATATTATTTTGTCTAATGGGGAAGAAAGAAGAGAAAAAAATATTTACATATGTAGCGTCGATTGACGTGTTGAATCGACACTATACGTAGGATGTAACGTTAATTTTACGTATATTAGTTCAGTTTTTTTATTTTAGAAAAGTAACAACATGAGAACAAGTGATCAATTTTTTCATTTTATTTTCATTTGCTTTTCATACTTTTTCATATGTTATTGATATATCATTCTATAAATTATCTTTAACAATATATAATAATTATTACAAAATTAATAAAAAAAATAAAAGGTTTTAAAATTTGATTGTGTACTCTCGTGTTATTTATTTTTTATAACAAAAGAGTTAAACGATTAAAAAAATAACAAATGAATTAAAATTACTCTAACAAGCATAATTAATAGATCCTGGTAGATTATGTTTCACATCTTTAATCTTTAATCTTTTCCATGGTTTAAGTACTTGTATTGATTGAATGATAATGAATACATCTTGTTGAGGTATTCTACCGACTATGACATGTTTCATTTTTGTGTAGCGAATACCCAATATGATTGGAGAGAAGGAACATAACAATATAAGTTCATTGAGCACTGCTTTGCATCTGTTGATAGACAAAAGCAACCATGGCTAATCTTTCTCGCGCATTGGGAGTTAGGCTACTCTTCAGCAGGATTTTATGTGAATGAAGGATCATTTGAGGAACCAATGGGTAAAGAAAGTCTCCAGAAACTTTGGCGAAAATACAAAGTTGACATTTCCCTTTTTGGTCACGTTCACAACTATGAAAGAACATGTCCTATTTACCAGGTACTAACTATTGCTTCCACCCTTTGTTTGCTCATCTTTGCATGTCCCTATTTTCCATTTATTTATTTTTGCTTCTATGAGAATCGGTGACGAACACAGGTTTTGTTTACTTGTGCATTTGTTAAAAGTGATTTCAGAAAGGAAACAAAAAAGGTTTTGGGAATGTACTTCTGTCATCAAGTACAAAAATATGTTTTCTAAGTCCTGAAAGTACTTCTCACAATGTTTTTCTTGTTTGGCCATGAAGTACATTTTTGTTGTCAGAATTGATGTTAAAGTGTCCCAGAAATTAAAAGAAATAAACCCACACTCTGACATAAAACGACAGGGATATTGCTGAGATTCTTTGTGCCCACTCTCATTATTGGTACAGACACTGACAAATATCGTGGTATGCAGGGTGTCTGTACCAATAATGAGAAGCAGTAATGCAGGGGCTAGCTTGCACAAGTATGCCCCTATTGAAACAAAATGGAGTCTAGTTAAGGACTATGACTATGGATTCGTCAAACTCATCGCACTCAACCATTCAAACCTGTTGTTTGAGTACAAGAAGAGCCGGGATGGAAAGGTTTACGACTATTTCACAATATCACGAGATTACATGGAAAACTTAATGGATCAACTGCAAACTGCAATCATTGTTTGAATCTCTGTTTTCTTTGTTTGTAATACTATTAAGACTTCATTCATGTTTGGAGTCGGTTTGTGATTCCAATAATTCAATAAATGAACTTTAATAATGTACAATTTAAGTGCCCGTTTCCATTTTTATTTAGGGCCAATAATTAATAAGTAATTGACTATTATTTCATAAAATTTGACCTATCAATGAAAATTAAGAAATTGAGGGAAGAAATTCAAAAAAATTATTTTGGTATCTATTGTAAACGCTATCTAAGTTTGATTAACTTTAGGTGGTAATGTCTTACATGAAATGAACAGGATATGATATAGGTGATAATAAGAATTAATCTATAGTTTTTTCATGTTTTTAAAAATATTATTATTCTTTATTATTATAAATATGTAACACAAAAAAAATTAAATAAAATTTTTCATGTATCAATTAACACAAAAATATGATATGATTAATGTCAAAACAAGACACAAATAACACAAAATGAACACAAACATGACTAATATGATTGCGATCCCAACCTGTATTTCTCAACCGTTAAAACAACAAAAGAGAGAAATAAAAGAATTTATTATCGTTTTAACTATTTGTTATTATTATTTGTTAATGAGTCATTAGTTGCATATTAGTTGTATGCAACTAATATAATTTTTTCTAAAAACATATTTCTATTTCCTATATATATATATATATATATATATATGTATTATCATTCATTGTAATTTAAGAGAAAACAATTATATTTTATTATATTCAATTTGGTATCATAGCAAGAAAGAAGAAAAAAAAGAATTTTACTAGTCTCCGAGTAGCAACGCCGTCCAGTCCTCCAGTCGTCGTCAATAGTAGCATCGACATCAACAGTAGCATTGTCATCAATCTCTTTACGCAGTGACGTTAATCTCCTCGCGTTGTATAGTCCGTGCCGCCGCCTGCGTCGGTTGCAGATCCGTCCATCAATCTCCTCGAGCCGTCCAGTTCGCACCATGAACAATCCAGTGCTTCCATACACCTGGTCTGCATCGTTGTAGATCTGTTAGTCTAGCTCTACCCGTCCAACCGTCCGCACTACCCTACGTCTTCAGCTTCTTAGTGTGAGTAATATTTACTCAGTTTTAAGATTCGTTTTTCATATATCACACAAATCCTAACCTATCTAACATTTTTCCTAAGCCTATCTAACATTCTTCCAACCCTATCCCATCGGCCCACTCACTAATCAGACAAGTCATCAGTCCACTTACCAATTTAAGCCCAATCCAGAGTCCAGTTCAG
This sequence comes from Hippophae tibetana, assembly GCA_037013495.1. Taxonomy (NCBI): domain Eukaryota; kingdom Viridiplantae; phylum Streptophyta; class Magnoliopsida; order Rosales; family Elaeagnaceae; genus Hippophae; species Hippophae tibetana. Next base: position 14,254,251 of record CM072803.1, read on the forward strand.
TTAAAAAAAAACTTTATACTTTGTTGCACAATATTATTATTTATATCAATGGAAGATTCAAGACAACATCATGTTTCTAAAACTAATGAAGTTTCAAAATTTGAAGTCTCTGTTAAGAGTTCAGAAAGTGGTTCTTTTGGGGGTACTAAACTCAATGGTATCAATTTTTGAACATGAAAAAAAGTGATGTCTATTTATCTTCATGGGATGCCCAAGATGGGACATGTAATTGGATCAATCAGGGATCCTAGTCAAGATGATGTAAAATCCTATACTAAGTGGAAAGATGATGATGGTTTTGTAATTTCAATTCCATTTAGAGCCATAACTGATGGTGTATTATAGATGGTGGAGGAATGTGAAACCGCTGAGGCCATATGAAATACCTTAGGTGATCTTTATACAAATGCGTCTAAATTTATTCAAGTTCATGAACTGATGTGCAAAGTTGCTGGTATGCAGCAAAATGGGAAACCAGTATCTATGTTTTTCACCAAGCTGAAGAATGTATAGGCTGAAATTGATCAGAAATATTCGTGCAAAATTAAAAATCAAGAAGACCTTCTATGGTACCAGAAAGAGAAGAAGCTTGAGCGAGTACATGCATTTTTGAGAGGACTTGATACAAAACATAATAGTGTTAAAGGCGAATTGCTTTGAATGTCAGACCCTCCGAGCTTGACTACACTTTACATACATCCGTAAAGACGAATCTCAATAGGAAAGTCTTCATCAGGAACAAGTTAAGGTATCAAGCCTAGCCATTCAAACCAAATCAAAGGTACTTTTCCTCCAGCAACAAAATTCAATTCCACTTCATCAGCAAAGACCTCCACGAGGCTTTGCCAATCACCCTCGTCCTCAATGCTCTTATTGCAATGAAATGGAGAATCTTCGTGAGACTTGTTGGAAACTATACCCACATCTACAATCAAAACGACAACATCATAATCCTAGAGCAAAAATAGCTGCAATGCAAATTTTCCAAGAACCAGACTACTATGGAGTAACTAGACATGATCATCATATGGAATGTTGAGGTATCCCTATAGATTCAATAGCTGGTCATGGTAAGATTGGTACGATCTTAAACGTTTCTCACTCTGTTGGGTATAATACTTAGAGTATTGATTCTGGTGCATCTGATCATATGACTTATGATAAGTCTTATTTTAATGAGTTATATTCTCTACCAATGTCTTATGTTATGAATGCTAATGGTGAGACCTTTCCTGTCTTAGGAAAAAATTCAATTCATATTACTCCAACTTTGCAGCTCCATAATGCTTTATATGTACCTGACTTATCTCATCACTTAATATCTATCCCACAGTTGAATATTGAGTCTAAATGTTCTATAACCTTTTATCCTATGTATGTGATTTTTTAGGATCTTTCTTACCAGGGAAATAATTGGTCGAGGGTATCTGAGAGGTAGATTGTTCCGTTTGGATCAAAACTACGTAAGGAAGAAACCAAGAACACAAGCACGCACTGCATTGACTTCTAGTTCTGATAAGCTAAGTGAAATTTGGTTGTGGCATCGCCGCTTAGGGCATACATCTTTTAGTCTTATGAAAAAATCCATACCTACTTTATTTATTGGTGTTAGTGAGTCTGTTTTACATTGTGAGACTTGTGTTTTGGCCAAGAGCCATCGTATTACTTATTCTTCTAGTATTTCTAATAAAAGTACTATTCCTTTTGAATTAATTCATTCTAAAGTTTGAGGACCATCTAAAGAGCCTACTATATCGGGTATGAGATATTTTATTTTGTTTATCGATGACTGTACAAGGTTGTCGTGGATTGCTCTTCTTAGAACAAAAGATGAAGTTTTTTCAATTTTTAAAACTTTTCATACTCTCGTTCAAACACAATACAATAGTATCATTCGAATCCTCCGTTCTGACAATGGAATAGAATGTGTTAATCATGTTTTTCAAGATTTTTTCAAAACATATGAGATTATTCACCAAACTAGTTGCCCACAAACACCGGAACAAAATGGGGTGTTTGAAAGAAAAAATCATCATTTACTGATATGGCTCGTGCACTCTTATTTAGTGCTCATATGCCAAAATATCTTTGGGGTGATGTTGTACAAGCTTCCGCCCATCTCATAAATCGTCTCCCGTCTAGTGTCCTTAACGGAAAAATCCCATTTCAAATTCTCGTATCTTATGTCTCATTGTCATCCTTCCATATTCTTTTTGTCTGTCTATTTGGTTGTATTGCTTTTGTGCATGTTCCTAAAAATAAGAGGTCTAAATTAGATACTCGGGCAATTAAATGTGTGTTTGTTGGTTATTAAGGTGATCAGAAAGGGTACAAGTGCTTTCATCCACCGACCAGAAAGTATTATGTCACTATAAATGTTACCTTCTTTGAGGACATGGGTTATTTTTCCTTACCTAATACTACTCGTCAGGGGGAGAATACATATTTTGAAGAACTGTATCATGTTGAGAGGGAGGATTTAGAAGAATCACCAACTGATGTTTCAATGGGTCCAGATGAAATTCCTAATCCATTGAATCCAATCATTGAATAAGCAGATGCTCCAAGTATCCAAGCACCAGATTTGCTCACAGCAAATGAAATTGAAGACATAACTGTTCCCTCAGGCATCACTCCTACCCCTGATCAACAACTCCTGGTACTGAAGGTTACTCATCTAGGGTATGTACACCCACTAATACTAATAGCATTGAGTCTAATGTTGGACAATATGTGTTACTAAATAGGTTTACTCGGGGTCAACCAACCAAAAGGTATGAACCAAATATTCATGCAAAATCAAAATACCCAGTAGCCAACTACATGTCCACTAAAGATTATCTAAGTCATATAAATTATTTATGAATCAAATATATGTTGTATCAATACCTAACAAAGTCCAAGATGTGTTGGGAGATTCAATGTGGAGAAAGGAAATGTCTGAAGAGATGGAAGCATTACAGAAGAACGATACTTGGCAACTTGTGCCTCTACCACAAGGAAAAAAGGCAATTAGTTGTGATGGGTGTTTACTGTAAAACATAATGGTGATGAATCTATAAATCGGTATAAAGCCCGTCTTATAGCAAAACAGTTCACTCAAACATATGGTGTAGACTACGATGATACTTTTTCTCCTATTGCCAAAATGAATACTATTTGGGTTCTATTCTCGCTTGCCGCTAACTTAAACTGGCCACTTCGGTAGTTTGATGTCAATAATTCATTTCTTTATGGAGAATTAGCCGAGGAGGTGTACACGAGTCATCCATCTGGGTATGTAGTTGATTCTCCTGGTAATTTTGTATGCAAATTGAGGAAGTTTTTGTATGGTCTCAAGCAATCCCCTTGAGCCTGGTTTGGAAGGTTTTCATAGTTTAGGCGTTTGATTTACTTGGTCCATACTAGACCATATGTTGCATATGCAGTAAGTGTGGTGAGTTAATTCATGCATAATCCGAGTGAGAACCATATGAATGCTATTTTGAGAATTTTAAGGTACTTGAAATCGGTTCCAAGAAGAGGAGTAACGTTCTCTAAACACAACAATCCTCTTGAAGTTTGTTGCTTCACAAATACAGATTGGGTAGGAAGTATTACAGATAGAAAGTCAACATCGGGTTATTTCACCTTTGTGGGAGGTAATTTGGTTACATGGAAAAGTAAGAAGCAGAAAGTGGTGGCGCGATCTAGTGTTGAGGCTGAGTATAAAGGTATGACTCATGGAGTTTGTGAATTGTTATGGATAAGAACTTCGTTATTTAATTTGGATTTCGAACTCAAAAATACTATACAGTTATATTGCGACACTCAAGCATCCATTGATATATCACAAAATCCTGTACAACATGATCGCATTAAGCATGTAGAGGTCGTTGATCGTCACTTTATAAAAGAAAAGTTAGATGACAAACTTATTAAATTTCCTTTTGTTCTCAGTAAAGAGCAACTTGTAGATATGCTTACTAAATGTGTTTTCAAGAAAATATTATACGACTCACTAAACAAATTAGTCATGATCGATATATATATATATGCCAACTTGAGGGGAAATGTTAATGAGTAATTAGTTGTATATTGCAACTAATATATATATATATATATATATATATATATATATATATATATATATATATATATATATATATATATATATATATCATTTATTGTAATTTATAGGAAATAATTTTATTTTTTCTCAATCCATCAACGTCTATTTTGAAAAATGGAAGGGTTGGTGGGATTTAATTATGCTGATTCTATCAAGGGCAACTAATCACGTTATCAAAACAATCAATTTAAACCTGAAAGTATTCAGTCATTCTAGCATCTTCGTTTATCCCATAACTTCGTTGATCCATCTTTTGTGGCAAATATAATAATAATAATAATAGCAAAAAAAATCTTACAGTTAATTAAATTTTTACCGATTGATTATATTAGTTTTATAATTATTAAATTAGATATATTAAATCTTATAATTTTTAAAAATAAACATTTTAGTTTCGTAATTTATAGGTTAGATAATACTGATCATATTATAACGAAAATTAAACACTTTGTCCTATAATTTATTAAAATGAGCACTTTTAATACTTAAAAATTATAGTGCATTAAAAATATTAAAATTAAGCACTTATAATATCTAACTTTTATAAATAACGAAATTATAGATAATAAATTTAAAATTATGATACTAAAATGATTATTTATACATTATTACGAGACTATTGTTACTTTTTTAAAAAATTACTTTACTTATGATTCCTTGCTTCCATAGTAATAATATAAACCTAACATAAAAATTGATTTTAAAAAAGTGAAAAAATTTATTGGTAAAATATTAATAAAAAGAATAACGCTAAAATTCTTAATTTTTAAAACATGAATAATAAAATATACTATTTAAAAATTTAAGGATTGAAATGTTTTAAAACATAAATTTAAAGTAGGAGTGATAATTTGTATAATAGTTTGATTAACTTCATAGAACCTGAATTGATCACAAATAGATTTAAATTTAGATAAAATTTGAGTTAGCTCAAATAACTCAAAAAAAATCAAATTGGGTTCGAATAGGATCAAGGTAGTCTGTTAGCTTGAAATTAAAAAAGAAAAAAAAAACTATACTACTTTACAATTTACACTCTAGATTAAAAACTTAAAATTGGATTTCTTCTCATACATATTGCAATTTTTACAAAAAAATATATTTTTTCAAAATAAAACAAAAAGTCAATATTTTTAAATTTATATGAGTTTTAAATAAATCATAACTTATTTATTTTTTCATGTTGACATTAACAAATTCAATCACATATAAAATTTTAAAAAATAGCGAAATAATGTAAAAATAACAGGCATATTATGGTTTGAAATGAGATATAATAATTATTATTATATTATATTCATAACTTGTGAATTTGTATTGTTAAATCTGAATATCATTATAGAGATCTAGTTGTCGTGCATTTAGAACAAAAATACCTTATTTTACATAATAAATTTGAAGTATTTGTTCTAACTTTTGGTTAATTAATTAATTTATTATTTTAATTTTTGGTTATTAACTTACAAACGAGGTTCAATTTCAATCAAAGAAATAATATGAACTTAAATTGATAGAAAACACAATAAAAGAATATATAAAACAATCATTTACGTTATTCTAAATTCAAAAAAACAAAAAAAGATGTCAAAAAAATTATAAATAAGTACACTTTAAGATTTTCAGTTTGACTTTCTATAATATTTTACTAAAAAAGTGCAAATATTATTATTAAATTTATCAAAATATACATGAGAATTAACATTTATTTTTATCTATAATTATAATAAGTATCTTTTAAGGGATTATAAGTAACATATGTGTTTGTGAGTCAATTATTTATTATAACACAACATGTGTAAGAAATTATATTATGTTCGTAGACTATTAAAATTAAATTAAAATTAAATAATTTAAAATAAATTAGTTCAAGCAAACTCAAGATGAAACTAAGCAAAATCACACCAATTATTACACCTAATTTGAATATCACCTACTTTTTTCTCAACTAAATGTTGAAAATAAAGATCCTTAGAAAAACAACAGTCCATGATGAGGAGATACCGATGAATTCCTACGTCCATAGAAGAGGAAAATGCTAAGTTTCCTTTCTTGGTCTTAAACTTCAGAATTCAGAAGAGTATCAAATACAAAAAAAATAAAAATAAAAAATCATAATAATCAGCTGCGTAATTTAGCCACGGAAAAGAAAAGAAAAGAACCATTTAATTTATTTTCCAGAAAAATCCAACATCTCTTTTTATATCATATATTTTTGGAAAAAAGGATAATGGGCATATAAGGAGTAGTTATTGTTATTAAAAAAAAAGGAGGAATTATTGATCATGCTATTTTAGGTCAAATATAATATTAGTAGTTATTGTGATGTTGGAGTATATTATAATATATTTTAAAAAAATGTTTATATTAAATAATTGTTTGATTTAAAATATTATATAATTTATATTTAAAAAATAATAAATAATTTTTTAAAAAATTTATTTAACTCTATTAAAATAACACTTCATTTTATCTTTATTCAAAAATAAATTAGGAACCAATATAAAATTTACACATCCATCGATTCGAAATAAAATTGCTAGTAATTTATCGGCATCTAAGTAGCTACTCTTAGATAAAAGTCCAGTGGAATATTCCTAAATGTTTGCAATCATTGGAACACGTGGTAGCTTAAACTCGTATTTAATCTCTCTTTCTCTGGGACCTCACTGCTCTTCAGCTCGTAGTTCTACATTCAGTTTCCATGGTATATCTCGTACAATATTAGTTGTTTCTCAAAATCTCGTAAGTAAATTGCTAAGACTTAACAGCAATTTTATTGTATTTCTGTGGTCTAACAAATTTTTCATTTCACTGGTTTTTGTTCTGCTTTTGTGTGACATACTTTGCTGATTCAATAGCTATGTTGACTATTCCAATAAAAAACAATGCTTAGAATTAATATTTAACTTCATATAACTCGCTGCTAAAACTTTTCATGTATTGGGTTGGTCAGTTGGTTTGATCTTGAAATATAGTAAAAATCCCAACTTTTTGTTTACTTCTGTTTTTCTCTTTAAAATCGGATGATTCGATTCTAGAGAGAGAAACAAATGAGATATAATAAATGTTAGGAACTGTTTGTGATTCAAGACCATCATTTATGTCATTCACATGAGTATGTGTGGATTACATAGGAATATACATCAGTTATGTATCAGAGGGGCTAAACTAGTAAATACAATAGACTCTAAGACGCAACCTGCTAAATAGATCTATGCTTCAACTCGCATGTAGAGACACCGGTATAGAGACTGTGATACAGAGAAAGGTTAAGATTCGAACAGTATATGACATCGGAAAACCTCAAACAGCTGCCATATATGCTTATTCTAATTTTTTTTAATGTTTTTTTTCCTCTAATCATATGTTCTTATGTTTGAACAATTCTTTCCTGATATTATAGTCTCTTGATTGAATTTAGAATTTTAGATAATGGGTGTTGGTCTGATGAGGGAGCAAAAGCTGAAGTTGGCAGTTCTTTTGGTTATTGCAACCTTTCAAAGGGTGAAATCAGATGAAAATCAGCCTCTTTCAAAAATTGCCATTCATAAAGCAGTCTTTGCTATCCATGATCTTGCTTATATTAGAGCTTCACCTACAATTCTTGGATTGAGGGTAACTTCTATTCAACTTGATTTTGTTCTCTCTCTTTCCTCTCCTCTGTGTTAAGTTTAACTAATTGGCTAGTTTTCAAAATTTGAGCTTATTTACACACAAGTCACCAAACATTTAAACATATGGTTCAGTCCTTCAAAAACTTTTAAATCGTATTTTGATTCTGAAGCTTTTAAAATTAACATATAGGTTCAAATTTGACAACTAACATAGATTAAAATTTTTGGGACCAATCTTTGAAATTTTTAAAGTTTGAGGACTATTATACGATTTAAAAGTTTAGATACCTATTTGTAGAATTTTAAAAATTTAATAATTAAATCATACGTTTTAAAAGTTAAAGAATTAAGTACGAATTTAGTCAAAGTTTGAAGACCAAAAATATAGTTTAGCCTCTTTATTATTACTTTTTGAAGAAAATCTTTATTATGTTAATTTGTTTCTATGGACTTAGTTGTAAATCAATAATAAATCATATTACTTTAAGCATGACCTCTAAAATTTGCATGGGTCAATGAGTTTACTTTGGTTGTTTTAGGGGGAAAACAATCAAAACACAGCATGGGTGACCTTAGAATTTGGTTCTTCAAATCCTTCAATAGATGATTGGATTGGAGTATTTTCTCCTGCTAATTTCAGGTACTAGATGTTCTCTATGTGACTTCAATTCCTTTCTGTTTACTAAATTTTGTGAAATTGACCTGATTTTATTTATGTATTTATTTTTTTGGTGACAATACATTTTAACATTTCAGTGGTTCCACCTGCCCACATGAAAATCCCAGAGTTGAACCACCATTTTTGTGTTCTGCACCTATCAAGGTTCATCTATAATTACGAACTTGGAAATATCTATCTTTTATTTGCTTATAAGCTGTCTAGTAATGAAAGCACCAAAGGCGCTATACAGATGACATATAACACTGCCTTGTTTTTTTACAGTATCAGTATGCTAATTACTCAAGTCCCAAGTACAAAGACACGGGGAAAGGAACGCTGAAGCTTCAGCTTATTAAGCAGAGATCAGACTTCTCATTTGCTCTATTCTCCGGCGGTTTATTCAATGTAAAGCAGAGTCATCTATTAAAACCACATAGTTAAAGACTATACGCATTGGCTTCTAATGACACTCTGTCTATATGTCTTAAAACGTTATAGATGGTGTCACTGTTATATACCTAGAATGATAAAGTATTGCAGCTTGCTTCACAAATGTCTTATGGAGTAGAGTATGCTAAATTGCATCTTATTTGGAATTGGGCGTAGTCTCTAAATATGCATATTGAAGCTTCTGTTTCTCTCTCTCCCCCTTCCTCCTCCAACTTTCTTGGCTTATTGTGGACTTCGTAAGTGACATTGATGTCATGCTTTCGTATTTTAGAAAACATTTCCATGTCCCTTGGTTTGTCGGTGTGCGAAGTGAGAGAGGATTATCTTACAAGTGAGTTAAAATATGTTATCAGTAGATACTAGTGTCTCACAGTTGGTTTTTTGGTGTCTCATTCTTTGATCAGTGCCTTATCATTTATCAAAGAAGTACCTAGTAGACTTGCTGATTGCAACAATCTGGTTCTTTTTGTTGCTTTGTGTGTAATCCTACGTTTGAAGATTAAAACTAAACTTTCATTTGGGGAATGTAGTTGTTATTGGTTCTAAGTTCTAACCTTTAAATTTCTCTTTGAATTTTATGTACAACAGCCGAAGGTGGTGGCAGTTTCAAATATTGTGGCTTTCTTTCATGCAAATGCACCGGTTTATCCACGAATAGCGCAAGGAAAGACGTGGAACGAAGTAAGGAATGATTTTTCATTTTATCACTATTCAAAGCTCATACATGACAAATAGGTTCTATCATTTCTTGTATATTCTCAAAAGCAAGTCTTTAACTACTCTCTAATCCTTTTTGTTGTATTTGACACTGCTCATTTCTTAAACTTCAATCTACTATGTAATATAATCTATTAAAGACAATCTTTATTTACAACAAATTAAAGGATAATATATAGTTATCTTTGTACTTAGATGACTGTTACATGGACAAGTGGATATGGAATTAATGAAGCAGAACCTTTTGTTGAATGGGGTATACAAGGAGGAAATCGTATTCGTTCTCCAGCCGGGACATTGACTTTTGATCGCAATAGCATGTGCGGTGAGCAACTCTTTTGTAACTAATTTTGAAGCCTTGGGATATAAATAGGAGGAATTAATAGGATAACACCAGAACTTATATCATGTACTCATTTACATGCAATCTTTATGCATGAGTCATGTTTGGAGAGAATTCTTTATGTTAGGGATTTTAGTGATTTTAGAGAGAAGTGAGAAATTTGTTATCTGAATTGGATCTTGTATTCTCCTCATTAAAGAAGTGTATATATATAACATCTTAGACATGTAGGGGGTTATGTATTCAGTGACTTGGATACATGATAATTACACATGATCTAATAAATATTTATATATGATCTAATAAACAGAAAATAGATCACCATAGGCGTTTATATAGGTAGGTCGTTATATTCAAATCGCTCCAGGTTTTCAAGTAGATTTCCCAAGTCGTCAATATGGGGTGAGGATCGAGGTCACATCGAGACCTTATAATTCTACCAGGTCTTAATCTCTAAGACCTCGCAATGCAATAACGAAGTGTTCTAATTGACTACGCTGTATGTTTTATCGAGTTTATCAGGTTTGGGCCATTGTTAAGCGATTATCCTTATAACCTCATTGTATCATAGCGAGGTACCAACATTTATTAGGCCGTATAACTGTTACATATTCAATACCAAACAAGTCAAAAATGAGAGCTTTGAAGAGAATTTTGTATTGTAATGTTTACAATTGATAAGTTACCGCTGACATGGTTAAGTTTTGAAGACAGTGGTACATTAGATAATTAGATTTATTTCTTTATTTTATAAACTTGTGTTTGAATTGTAAAATTAGTTGCTTCTTATGTATTGTCTTCAGAATGAAATTCCTTAAAAGTATCAATGAACTTACAATTGTTTTTTGTCCTTGAACACGCAGGTGCACCTGCCAGAACAATGGGATGGCGTGATCCTGGTTTCATACACACTAGTTTTTTAAAGGAGTTATGGCCAAACAAAGTGTATGTTTCCCCACTCTGGTCTTATATTTTAAAGTATTTTGAATATTCGGGTCAATATTAGCAGAAAAAGAGTAGTTCTCATTCTTTCATTCTTCTTATTTTTGATTTTATTTGGGAAACTTTTTCAATTGCGGAAAGTGTTGAACCCAATTTTTGAATCCTCAGTGTCCTTCGCTCTTGATCCCACAAAACCCAAATATCTAGACAGCGATTGTGTGTGTCAAATATACTATGATGCCTATCAGTTTTCTGTGAGTGAGAGAGAAAACTGGACACCACATTGGCGTCCTGTTCTTGGTTTTGCAAGATAGTGAAGAACACAAAGGATAAAAAAATTGGCTTCGACATAAAGTTTAAATATTTTCCGGAAAGTGCTATTATATGATGAATTTTTCATGTGATTTGTCATTATAGATTGATAGAAAGCAAGCGCTCATATGCTCCTAATGATTTGCTCTTTCAGTCTTCAATCAATCTATAGTCAAGAAAAGCTTGAACTTTAGGAAGGTGGTATGAGGAATTGACATTTGACTGTGTTGTTTTAGAATAGTATGCTTTATGTTTCATGTAGTCTATTGAATCAAAACTCCATGCAAGGTTAAGAACAATGCGGAGTTTACAATAGAAGTTTAAGATGCATACTTTAAAGTTATGATACAAGGACTCTTTTAGGATATTGAGTATTATAAATTTTAGGATATTTATTTGAGTATCGAAAACACCTATTTTTTTTTAATTTTCTTTAAATTTCCACTAATTTATAATGATGAGTACTCGCACTCATGACCATGTCGTGTTTGTTGGATACAAATACTTCATGAAAGATGAAGAATCCATATAACATAGCTTCAAATTGGACTTATCATGTGAAACCTAGCATTCATGCAATTTAAATGATGCTTGCATCTATGCAGGTACTCGTACAAGCTAGGGCATAGATTGTTCAATGGAACAAGTTTTTGGAGCCAGGATTATCAATTTAGAGCATCTCCTTATCCTGGTCAAAATTCTCTACAACGTGTTGTCATTTTTGGCGATATGGGAAAGGTTAGAACATTCTTACCAAGCCCTACTCATTGGATTGGTTCCTTTATATTTACTACCAGTGAACTTTCATTTCAAATATAGTCCTGATCAAGGAAAATTTTGCTTCAGTTACAAGTTGTGTGATGGACATTATGCACCTTAAAACTTCCATCTTGCAGGATGAAGTCGACGGTTCCAATGAATATAACAATTTTCAGCGTGGCTCTCTCAATACCACTAAGCAACTCATTGAAGACTTAGACAACATTGACATCATCTTTCATATTGGAGATATATGTTATGCAAATGGTTATCTTGCCCAATGGGATCAGTTTACTTCCCAAATTGAGCCAATTGCATCAACTGTCCCTTACATGATTGCAAGGTTTGTCATTGTTATGTGCATTAAGTTTGGGCTAGGATCATGATTTTGTGTGGTAATTTGTTGTTTTTCCTTGTAGTGGCAACCATGAACGTGACTGGCCAGGAAGTGGTTCCTTCTATGGCAACATGGATTCGGGAGGAGAATGTGGCGTGTTGGCTGAGACAATGTTCAATGTCCCTACAGAAAATAGAGATAAGTTTTGGTATAAGGTTAAAGATAGCTACCTGCTACTCTATCTCTCCCCCCCACCACCCAAAAAAAAAATGATTACACACTCATGCGCTTATACACTTAAAACATATGTCGTTACACTAGAACATGATTATATTTAATCGTGGCATATAAGATTGAACTTACATAGTTGATTGTGTAATATTTTTTTATTGCGAAAAATGTCGTGGAGGTCTTTTTGTTTTTGTGAGAGATAGTGTTTAGTCATCTAGTTTAAAAAATGTGTTTTTAAGTCCTGTTACCTGTGAAAATGTATTTTTAAGTGTCTTTATTTGTGTAAATTGTGTCAGGATAGGATAAAGTTAGCTTCTCATTTGTCCTTATGCATCACCTTTTTCACAAATGAATGAACTTTAAAATACATTTTTCACAAGCAACGGGACCTTAAAACACCTTTTATAAGTTATAGGATTAAATGATATCTATTGTCTAAGCAAAGGGACCAATTCGGCTTTTTTTTTTTTTATACCTTTGAATGCTTGGCATTAACAAGCTCTCATAAGAATTGCGATGTTCGATTCTTTTCCTAGGTACTCTACGGATTATGGAATGTTTCGCTTCTGCATAGCTGACACAGAGCATGACTGGAGAGAGGGAACAGAACAATACAAGTTTATTGAGCACTGTTTAGCATCAGTTGATAGGCAGCAACAACCTTGGCTAATCTTTCTTGCACATCGGGTGCTGGGATATTCTTCTTGTATCAGTTATGCAGAGGAAGGATCATTCGACGAGCCAATGGGAAGGGAGAGTCTTCAAAAGCTCTGGCAGAAGTATAAGGTTGATATTGCCATCTATGGCCATGTTCATAACTATGAGAGGACATGTCCTGTATACCAGGTATTTCCACAACCTTGGCTACGAAGTTTATTGCACTGGGCTAATAAGCAGATTCATAAGTCCATGTTTAGAGCTAAAACTTGGGGTCGTAGATCATAAATATAGGTTTCTTTTGATCTTGGTTGCCTCCATAAATCATATCACAACCACATTGATCACAAAGTCAGAAAATAATTAGCTTTACAAGAATATGAAGTTTGACCAATTACAATTTTGAAATAGAAAATCAAGTTTGTTTATACGTCACATAGGTTTGTTTTTGTTTTGGTGTGGGGTTCCAATTTGGTCCAATAGATTTGAACAAATGACACTTTAGTCTAGTTGCTTATACTATAAGTCATCAAATATTAAAAATGAGACATCATGAGTTCATCGTAAGTGAACTTCTAGTGTCCCATTTTTTATTTTTAAAACTTAACAAACTTCTAGTATATCAATTTAAAACTTAACAGACTTCTAGTATATCAATCATTGGTACACTATCTTGTATGTTAAATTTTGAAAATAGGATACTAGATGTCCACCACGGACTTCTAGTGTCTTGACTTTCAAACTTCTTATATTTTTGATCTATGGTATATGAATTCTTCATTTTTTAACATGAGTGGATATTGGACACTCTAAATTAGAAAAAATTTAAAAAAATTGAAAAAAATTTGGTTTGTCCGATGCCCAAATACGTATCCAAAACTTTAAGGTACTTTATGTCTTAGAAGAGTCCATGTAACATAGCTTTTAATAGATTTTTGGTTTACTACCCTTTAATACGTAGACTAAAATATCCAAATGACTTAGTCCATTTTGTCTCCTCCTAACATATTTTTCCCATTGTTTTTCCCATTTTTCCTTTCTAGGCCAAAGAGAGCTTTAATTTGAAAATTGACAAAAAAGAAAAAAAGAAAAAAAAGGGAAGCATAGGGAAAGTTTTCATGAGATTATTGTTAGTTTATGTAACATTTGATACAATTTCAACATTTAAGCATTCTAGTTACGCCAATACCTCTAATCTCTGTACATCATAATGCAACATAGTTAATTAGCAGATGATCTTCTCATCTTTGGCTAATTTATTCATGCAACAGAATACATGCACTAGAAAAGAGAAGAACTTTTACAAGGGCATCTTAAATGGAACTATACATGTTGTCGCCGGCGGTGCAGGAGCAAGTTTGTCAACATTCACAACCCTCCAAACACAATGGAGTATTTTCAAAGATTATGACCATGGATTTGTAAAGCTTACTGCATTTGACCATTCCAACTTGCTATTTGAGTACAAGAAGAGCAGAGATGGGAAGGTTTATGACTCCTTTAGAATATCAAGGGATTATAGAGATATCTTGGCTTGCAGTTTCGATAGTTGTCTGAGCATGACATTAGCATCTTGATCTGGATGCAGACTGTAATGCTTGTAATTAAGGGAATGTCTAGCAGTTTATGATGTTTCATCATATGTATAAATAGGAGATTCCGGTATAATGCTTATAAGGTATGGTATACCCCTTACAGTTTATTGGAGGCGTATAGTAACTGGATATTCCTATACAAGGCGGCTCAAGGAGTGCTTTCAAACAGGAACAATATAAATAAAAATCTCTTTATTTTTTCTTTTCTTTCCTTTTTTGAGTAAATAGTTATATGCACACATACTTGACATTGATGGGGTACAAACTTGCATCCTTTCAACTCTCACTTGGAGTGTACTATGAGATAATTGGTAAAAATATTTTCTTTTATTTATAACAATTTATTTATACATATACAATATTACAATTTATGTCAAATAAATAACCAATATATATTTTATTTTGCCATCACTAACTGAAGTTATTTTCTAGAACGATATTGTTGAATTAGAATGATACTATTTTATTACATCGAAAGGAGGATACATATTCTATATATATAACTTAGCATATAAAATAATTAAACTACTCTTAGTTTTAATACTTTCTCCCTGCAGCAAAAATATTCAACATGCCTAACTTGAAACAAAAAGAAAAAAACAAGTTTTTGATAACACTTTTAGTAAATATATCTCTTAATTGCTCATATGATATAACATAATATATACGTGATTTTTCATTACAATCTCTCTTAAGAAGAGAATCTATTTCTATATGTTTAATTCGCACATCCATATATGGAACATAGGATTACTAACAATATAGATGGCAATTTGATTATCATAATACATAGTCATAAAGCTCTTCACTCCAATACCCATATATATAATCATAAAGCTCTTCACTCTAATACCCATTTCATTCATTATATTTTTAGTCTACATCAATTCGCATGAAGTGTGAGTCAAAGCTCAATATTCTACTCCAACATTACAATGGGTTATCATGTTTTGCTTTTTTCTTCTCCAACTAAGTTTCCTCTAATAAAAATACACTATCATATAGTTGATTTTTTATCAATATGTAAACCTGCTCAATCTACATCATAATAACTCATGATGTCCAAATTTTGATCTCTCTTATAAATAACACAATTCCAATAATTCCTTTTAGATATCTGACAATACGACATACAACATCCCAATGTATTGGCCTTGGAGTTTCCATGAATTGGCCAATAACTTCTATAACAAATGATTTATCTGGTTTAGTTACAATGAGGTATATGAGTTTGTCTATCAAGCTTCCATATTTACTTTTGTCACTAAAAACTTATCTTGTAGTATCATTCAAATTAAAGTTTGGATTTAGCATTATGTCCACTATTTTAGATCCTAACATACCAATTTTTGTTAGTATATCTCGCATATATTTTCGTTGAGATAAAACCATTCTATTTCTACTATGTATTACTTAAATACCTACAAAGTAACGCAGTTGACCCAAATATTTTATTTAAAATGTCTCTTTCAACTTATTTTTCACCTCGTGTAAGCCATTAAGGTCATTGCTATAGAAAATAATGTCATCTACGTATACAATAAGAATCAAAAGTAGTCTCAACCTTGTTCTACGCACAAAAATAGAGTTATCAGAATGACATCCAACAAACCCAACTAAGATAAGTACATTACTCACTTTATCAAACCATGCGTAGGGAGACTACTTCAACTCATAAATTGCTTCCTTTAATTGACATACTAAACCAGACTCCCTCTAAGCAATAAAACCTAGTGATTGCTCCATTTATACTTCTTCTGTAAGGTCACCATAAAAGATTTCATTTTTGACATGAAAATGATAAAAAGGCTATTGAAGAGTGACATCAATAGAAATCAAAATGCATACAAAGTTAAATCGGGTAACTAGGGAGAAAGTTACATAATAATCAACACATAAAGCCATTAGCAAACAAATGAGCCTTGAATTATTCAATGTACCTATTAGGTATATATTTGATAGGGAATACCTACTTACAACAAACAATTACCTTATCTTTTGGTAACCTAGTAAGTTTCTACGTACCACAAGACTTTAAAACCAATATTTCCTCTTCTATTGCATTAATCCATCAAGAATGAGTAAGAGTTTTTTCATAAGACTTAGGGATAGTCATGATAGAAAGGGAAAGAATAAAATTGTGATAAATAAGAGAAAATGAAAAGATAAAATTAACCAAAGGACAAGAAGTTGTAGAACATTTAACTTTCCTCAAAGCAATAGGAAAGTGGATGTGATCAATAGAAGCAACGAAAGGAGAATGAGTAGGATCTCCACTAGAAGAAACTGGTTGAGTAGAAGGCTCTGTGGGTAATGGGATATGTGATCTATGCACATATACTTACAAGTGCTTACATGAAATGGAAGGTGAAGTAGAGACAGACTCAAATAAGGTTCCATCCGCACAAACAATAAATTTCTAATGTCAAGATCAAAATGAAGATAACATTTTTGAGTGTGAGAGTACTCAATAAACACACATCTTGTGAAATGAGGTGAGATATTATCAAGCACCACAAACACATTATGCACAAAACAAACATAACTGAAAATTTAGAGTGGAAGATGAAATAATGATTAGGTAGGAAACAACATGAAAATGGGTGACTGACCAAGAATAGATAAGGGAAGATAATTAATTAAGTAATAGGCATTAAGAATAACACCACACGATTGCACCAAAACATTTTTGGAACAAATATTTGGAAAGACAAAATATTGCGATCTCTAAAAGATGTCTTTTTTGTGTTCAATAACCATTTTGTTGAGGTGTATGAACATAAGATGATTCATAGATGATCCCATTTTTACAACAAACCATAGTGAAAGTTTATAAATTACGAACCTAATTAACCTAGAGAGAGGTGAATAGGTTTTTTTATCAATTTATAACTTAATAACCTAAACAAATCGGTCAGGCATGCAATCATATGTAAGAATAAAATACGGAAATAAAATAATTACACATGATATTTTTAGGTGAAAACAACCTAGGCCACAACTATAACCTAAGAGGAAAATCACTGGTCCGCCAGACCACCTAACTTTCTACTATGAAAATCAAATGTTCAAGTACAAATTCAATATTATACTACCTTTCCTAGGAT
This sequence comes from Hippophae tibetana, assembly GCA_037013495.1. Classification (NCBI taxonomy): domain Eukaryota; kingdom Viridiplantae; phylum Streptophyta; class Magnoliopsida; order Rosales; family Elaeagnaceae; genus Hippophae; species Hippophae tibetana. The sequence continues at coordinate 14,272,087 of CM072803.1, forward strand.
ACTGCCTAATGTACCTTACTTACGAGTCCCTACTCTATTTTTACAATTTCTAATATTAGCGTGAGCGGTTTCTAGATTAACATTCCAATAAGATTCCCACCAATCAGATACGTTCTCAAATTAACTGCAAAATGGTTAGTACAAAAACACAAGTGTCTGTGTGTGTTCTAGAACAGATTTAATAATGAATTATCCTAACTAGATGATTCAAAACATATGTCACTTAAATCAAATCAACTAGTAAGCACAAGTTCAATAAAAATAGCTTATTTAAAGATTAATAATCAAATCAAATAAATATAATATGACAAAAATAATTATTTGATCTAACAATTTAAGAACAAAAATAAAGAAGAAGTCATAAGAACATATTATCAAAATATCATAAATTAATTAGACTTATTAATCAATCAAACATAACCATCAATAGTTGATAAATTAACTAAGTAAAAAACATAAAGAATTATGATCTTATATTTGTAGAACAAGATAGAGAAATTAAGAAGAATATAATAATGCTCTTGTATGGTTGATTGAAACAATGAACAATGAGTTTTATTTATAGGAAAAATTAAAACCCTTAATCTTATGTAATTGATAAATATCTTTTCTATTACAAATATGATTAGTAATACTTATTAATTAAGAAAACTTCTATATGATTGATAAATATTTTTTCTATTACAAATGGGATTAGTAATACTCACTAATTAAAAAAAACTCTTATTTAAAGAAGAGTTATTTTAAAATAAATTCATTAATCATGAAAATTCCTATTTAAAAAAGAGTTCTAAGTATATTTTATGTTATCTTTTAGGCTAAAGATTTAAGCTATAATTTAGAGTATATCTTATCTAATATTTTAGCATATATATTATTCTATATTTTAGTAACAAACATAATTTCAGATTTATAAATATGTGTTATTAAATGCGTGAGTATAATTCTTATTTTATAGTTATAACAGATATACCTGAAATACGACTATATGAAATTCTAACGTTTCTTCAACTTTGTTTGATAGACTTGATAGCGAGCTTAAAAATAAATTTACAGGTAAATATTTTATCCACGAAAATAGTCAACACTTATAATCTTTATTAGATTGAAATATACGCACATGAACCCCAAATTGGGTCTTTATTTCATTAAAAAATAATTGAATAACAAATTTTTTTTTACTCTTTTTTATAAATATAACCAAATGACTCTATAAAAATCATTAGTAAAACTTAAAAAATATTTGTAGCCTTTAGTATTGGGAATGTGACAAGGACTCCAAACATTTAAATGCACAAAAGAAAAATGACTACAACTACAATTATTAATAAGAGGAGGTAAATGTGACCTATGAATTTGCCTAGCTCACAAGCCTGATACTTTAATTTAGAGACATCAATAGGAAAGGATACGATAAGATGTAGAAGATGAACATGGAATGTCCCAATTGAAAATGTCATTGAAACACCTCATTAGAAGCATGTAAAGAAACTATCATTGGATAGAATTGATCCAGTTGGTAAACTTTGTTGATCAAGTTTCCACTATTAATCGTCTTCTTCATAGAAGATCTTGAAAGATAATATGTGAGAAAGAAGATAATAGAACAATTAGAAGATTTAGTTAATTTACCAATAGAAAAAACTAATAGGAAAATAAGGAACACAAAGAACTAACGACAAGGATAAGTAAGGAACAGGGGATATAGTGCCTTCACCAATAATTGAGGAAGTAGAACCATCAGTTAAGATGAAAGATTTATGAACAAATTCTTAGTATAGAAGTAAAGATATAAGACATACATGTCATATAAGATGTAGCACATGTATCAATTATCCAAGGTAAAGATGAGAAAATGGAAAATGCAAGAATATTTGACTAGGCTAAAGTAAGTCTGAGATGAGGCAAGAACATAAGTAGCTGAAAAATATGAATGTTATAATATTTAGTTGTACTAATCTTGTGAAAGATTGACAAACTTACTCAGTTGCTTCAAAAGGTAAGGTAGCAGAGGTAGAAGTCTCATGATTATCATAGTGAACTTGGTTAGACATTGAGGCTTGCTCAATTTTTTTCGACATCAATCAAAAAAATGATTAGTTCTCTCATAATAAACACAATAACGATCACCACGACAACAACTACGTTCCCTTGAATCACGACCACTACCCCTCCCATAATGAAAACCACAGCCTTGACTAGAAGTACCAAGATAGAGGCATCCTATGAAAGGGACATAAATTAGGTTAAGACTTTGTGACCCGAGTGTATCACCCATGCATAAGCAAAACGAAGGGATGGTAGTTGATTACTAACCAAGATAGATTGTTTTAGATACTCATACTTGAAATCAAGCCCAAATAGAAACTTAGGGATCTTCCTATATGAGTGCAAGAGATAATACTAGAATATAAGTCAAAACATTCTTGAGAATTATGCTCTTGAAAGTGTTGGTCATGCCAAGCTATCCAAACCTCTTTTGTCGTAGTGAAAAATATATAATTTTGTGTGATATGATGTTCCTTAGTATTCCAAAACTAACTACGAACCATCAAATTATCTTTTTTCCAATTCTTAAATCTTGTTTTTCATGTGCTAGTGGATCATTTATCAAATAACTATCTTTCTATTTAGCTTCTAAAAATACCATAACTTCTTGAGCCAGTGGAAATGATTTCAATCATTACGTCTAAAAGTTGTAAATTGAAGAGATGTATTTTCATATAAAGTTGTCACATTAGAGTAAATTATTGGACTAAAAATAGTAGACCATTATGCATAATTTGAGAGAAGGAACCGAGAGAAGGAAAGAGCTGATTTGATAAATTCCTCTATATGTCTTATTCATCTCATGGAGGCTATATATAGCCTTACAAAGGAAAGAAAACTCTAACATCCTAATAACTTGTTACTGCGCACTAAAACGTGCCAATATAACTAAATTTGTGCCCACATGTGCGTGCTTCAACCAAGCCTAACTAAATTTTTACCAAGCCTAACTAACTCTGCATCAAGCCCAACTTTGCGCACATGGGCAGCTTCAAGCTGCATGCCTATAGTTGCACGTATCATAGACATAGGTACTAAGTGATCAACCATGAAAGAAAATAAATAACAAGAATCATAAGTGTAGCACAAGACAAAAATTAATCTACCAACTTAATAACAGAGAAATAGAGGACAAAACCAAGCGTAAAACACAATAAAATTAAGGAACACTGATAACTGTATTTTATATAGTTATTTTCATCTATTTTATTAATTATAATTTCTATGTTCTTAATGTTTTTAGTTAATTTTAGTATAATAAATTAGTATTTACTATTTTTTATATATTTTAAGAAAATTAAATAATTTGTATCGAAAAAATGTAATTAATTGCAAATTTATGTCTAAAAATATAATTTCAAATAATAGAGTTCTTAATTACAATTTATAAAAGTCAAAAATATATTTTAAATTAAAATTGGGCTTAATTTTAATTATTAAAAGTTTAAAAATTTAATTTAAATTAGAAAAAAAACTGTAATTAAAGAAAGTTGAAAATGTAATTTGAATTAAATTTGTGGGCCAAAATGTAATTAATTAAAGTTTATTTTTCTCCGCAGGTGAGAAGAATCCACGTGCCATACAACACGCGTGAAACGTGGACCGTTCGATCAAAGAAGAAACGGCTACGATGCACGCGTCCAGATCACGCCCGACCAACTCGTGTGGGTGAAGATTCTATCTTTTACGCGGCTCAACGCCCGAGTGGGGCCCGCCTGCCGCGCAGGCCGGCGTGCAGGTGGGACCAACATGTCTGAATCCTTACCTCGAATCAGAAAATGCCACATGTCCCACTCTATTTTTCAACCAATCATGTGATGACACATGGCATGTTACGATGAGCACGAAAGCATAGGATCAAGCCCGTGTTGTAGCCGTTGTCTCCCGTGCGCTGATGTCTCATGCGCACGTTTCCCGCTGCCAATTGAATTCTGCCACGTGTCTGCACTAATTCTTGCAGCGAAACAGAAGCCGACACATGACAGCGTGAATCTAAAAAAATGAGCAGCGATGCGCATGATCCCAGTTTGCGTTTTCGATACCAGTTTGCATTTTTGATATAGTTTTGTCCCCCACGCGTATTAATTAATTAATTTCTACATAACTATCTATCCCCCGCGTGTATTAAAATAATATATTTTTAAATGTATTTTTTTATAAATTGGATGTTATAAATAGGGGATAATATGAGAGAGTAAAAAAAGTTTTAGAGAGTTTAGTTTTGGAGATTATTACGCAGAAGCCATTTTTTGGCTTTTGTTGTGTTCTGCGTGTGCCAAATATTTGTTCTAAGTGATGTTTTAATTTTCTGTGTTCTTCATCTTATTTTTCTGAAATTGTTGTAATTTTTATTTTAATTTTATGAAGTAATTTAATTTTTCTAGGGTTGCATTTGATCTAAATTTATTATGCTTTTATTTTAATTATTTTTGAACGATTTATAAGACGTTTAAGTTGTTTATTCTATTTTGTGTTTATTGCTTTTGATTATTTACGAATTTTATCAAATGATCCGTGGCACAAAAATAAACTTGGAAGAGGAATTTTTGTGTATATTGCTCATAAATAGAATGACATGTATGATGAAGGATAGGAATATACCCTAATTGTATGTGTGGCCATTTGAGAACTTAGAACGTAATGAATCTTGGTGAATTTAATTCTCATAGGAATATAGTGAATTAATTTAACGAGGTGTGTTTGTACGGAGCTTGGAAGAGATGTATGAATAAAATTAGAAGTTTTCGGTTGACAAATTAAATGTACTAAAAAATATAAATCAAAAGAAAATAACATGATTTGAGTTGATTAATTTTGTGAAAAATTGCAATCCTAGATTTCTTTTATTTTGTTTTTAAACTATTTTCTTAAATTTGTTACAATCAATGATCGTTTTGAATAAAATCAGAGAGAGATCATTTTAGTACTCAACAAACTGTAGTAACAAATCTCCGTGGGAACGATAACTTACTTATCAAATTTTATTACTTGTGACCGTGTATGCTTGCACGTTTGTATGTCTTGCAAAATAGACAACAAACATCACATAAAATTAGAGAAATGGTCAAAACCACACCTGCTCATATTTGAAAAAAAGGTAGAACCCATGCCACACTAGGTGAATTCAAATCAACCAAATAAAGTAGAGACCATAGGCAGATTCAAGGAAGGAGCTTTAAAATAAAATAATGAGATAATATGAGGTTGAATGTCACGGTGCCGATGGCAACTGAGGAAACCATGACAAAAAGGATTAACAAAAATAAACACTTCATGCCAAATCATAGGGAAATTGGAAAGTGGTCATAGAACAGTGGGCCTTGGGAGAGGTCATTCTTTCCCTTCAAGGTCCAACCCTTGAGAGTGAGTCTAGCTCAAGTGGTGTTGAGGATGAAGGACGAGCAGAATTTCAGGTGGCCACCAAAAATGAGAGCTCCCCTTAGAGACACATCTAAATGATGTGTTTTTCATAAGGATATAGGCCATAAGACGTGAGACTACAGGCATTTGAAGAAAAAAAATAGAGGATCTAATATCCAAAGGGTATTTAGGGAACCTTGTGGGGAGTAACAACAGAAGAGGTGGGCGACAGCCCAAACACAAAATCTTAAGGCTACCTACTTCTTTGGGTAGCGGAATAGACCTACATGATGAGGCCAATGTGAGGACTATACATGGAAGGCCCCATCTCAATGGGACCTCTAATAACTCATGCAAAAGGTATTAGAGAGACTTGCATGGTTTACTGCATGTTATTAATATAGACAAAGTGAAGTCCGCTGTTGAAATCACCTTCATCGAGAAGGACGAGGCCTCATCTCCCCACAAAGACCCTTTGGTAATCACCATAAGAATAAAATCTTGCTATGTTTTTTGGATCATGATTGACACTAGGAGCTCTGTTGACCTTCTTTTTCTATAAAAAATAAAGACCTTAGGAATAAAGGAATACAACATCATAAGAAGAGAGCTACCCTTGGTGAGATTCAACAGTAGCATCATCTATGCAATTGTAATGGTAGTGTTACCAATCATGGCAAAGGGATCTATAATAATGACCAACTTTGTGATAATTGATGTCCCAACTCACTACAATACCATCCTGGGTAGACCGTGGATACACAAGATGAAAGAGGGTCCATCTACCTTCTACCAAGTCATCAAATACCTGACTAAGGAAAGTATAAAGAAGATGAAAAGAGACCAAGAAAAGGCCAAAGGTTGTTATAATGCTACTATTAAAGAGGTTGCTCCCAAGTAGAAACCATAACATGGGCCTTGTCAAAAAAAGACCAAAAGGTAGATGTCTAACAGATTCTACCAACTCAAATGGGCCTTGTCAAATGTTGTGCTGGTGAAAAAGGCTTACATATTGCCCTACATATGTATGGCCTTTATGGACTTAAATGATTCACATCCAAAATATTGTTTTCCCCATCAAGTATTGATCAAATGGTTGATGCCACCGCCAGTTTTAGCTTGATGAGTTTCTTGGATGTATATTCTAGTTACCATCATATTAGAATGCATCTAGAGGATAAGGAGAAAACATATTTCATCATTAAGGAAAAAACCTTTTGTTATGCCCGAATGCTATATGGTTTGAAGAATACGAGGGCCATGTATCAATGCCTCGTTAATAATATGTTTGTTGATCATCTGGGAAGAAATCTAAAGGCACATGTAAATTACATGGTGGTAAAGTCGACATCCTGGTAAACCATGTCAAAGACTTGGACCAAATAATTCACGATTCAAAGTTATGGTATGAGACTTAACCCTAAAAAAATGTGTTTTGGTGTTGCTTCAGGAAAATTCTTAGAATATCTTATATCTTCCCAAGGGATAGAAACCAACCCAAATAAGATACAAGCCTTGGTCTATATGAAGCCTCCTACCAGTATGAAAGGGATTCGGTAGTTGAACGAAAGAATAATGACATTGAACATATTTATTTCCATATGCATAGACAAGTGTTTACCATTCTTCAAAATTTTGAGGAAGAACATATTGGTTTTCTTGAAAGCGGATTGCAACAAAGCCTTTTAAGGAATTAAATAGTAATTGAGTAAGCCTCTGATCCTAGTCAGCCCCTTCTTAGGAGAAATTATTTATTTGTATTTGGATGTTGCTCCCTAGAATTATAGCTCTGTAATCCTAGCTGAAAGAAACAAGGTCCAACACCCCGTCTAATAAATTAGCCAAATCCTGACAAATGCCCAAAGTAGGTACCCTATGATCAACAAGTTAGCCTTTGGTAGTACTCATGCTGAAGCCACTTAAGAACATATTGACGAGGATAGAGGTCACAGAAAGACTGGCACAAATTACCATAGAGCTGGGAGAGTATAGTATCAAGTATATATCTAGAACATCCATTAAGGGATATGTGGTGGCAAAGTGATGAAGTAAAAGTAGAAGTATGTGGTGTGAATCAAAGAGAGGGGCCAGCCTGTTAGGTATTCATTTTTGCTTGCACAACTTCAATGACACTGGACTAGGGATGGTCATAGTTCATTATGATGAAAACTATTTTGAGTATGCTGTCATGAATGGATTTGCAAGAAACTAATAACGTTACATAGTACAAGGTTTCTATATTTGGTGCCATAATGACAAAGAATGTTAGAAATGATAGTATCACCTTAGATAGTGACTCACGGTTAGTGGTCAACCAATACTTGGGCACTTTGAGGATAAAGATGGCAAGATGAGAGGATATTTGAAGAGACTAAGAAAAGAGTGCTCGAAATTTTTCCACTTTGAGATCAAGTAAATATCTAGGAATGAGAATGGTCATGCTGAAGCTTTAGCTACATTAGCTATCATTTGTGAGACCAACCATACTGGAGTGGTTTTAGTAACAATCATGACAGAGGCTAGTTTAGAAGAGGTCGAAAAAATACTTGGAAGCGTCGATGCTACCATGAACCCATGGTTCACCCCAATCTTTGACATCCTGATAAAAAGAGACCTATCTCAAGACTAGAAGCTCACAAAAGAAATCAAGACTAAGGCAAGTAAATACATAATTAAAAATAATAAATTATATAGAAAGTTTCACTTGAACCCAAGCTATTTTGCATATCTATAAAGAGGTTCAAAAGAATTATGTTTGAAGCCCATGAGGGTGAGTGTGGCTCTTATTCGAGTGGGAAAAGGTTATCCTAAAAAATTATGAGATATGAGTACTACTGACTCACTATGCTAGCAGATTGCATGAGGTAGACACAGACATGCAATAAGTGTCAAAGTTTTTCCTTATTAACACACGCATCTCTAACCACCATGACATGGATAGTTAGCACATGGCTCTTCAACAAATGGGGGGCTTCATATAGTAGGACCCTTACCCCAAGCAAGGGGCCAAAAGAACTTTTTATTGGTGATCGGTGCAAAACTACAAGTGCACAATATTGTAGTTTTATAGTAAAATGATAAAAATAATATCATCCTTAAGAATTGGTAACTTAATTTTGACAAATACCAAAATTATAGTAATCTCAATTTTATCTAGAGAAGTCACTAAGGTTTTTGTAATTGGAATTTAAAATAAAATCAATTTAAAGAAAATATGCAAAAGAAAATAAAGATGTTGTTCAAAGAACAAATTAATGGGGAGAAAACTTCTAGAAAATCGATTTCATCTAATCTCTCACTATGCTTTACTCATCTAGCTAACTGAATTTAATTCTCTTTATTTTTTAGCAATCTCCAAAAACATCCAAAAGTCTCATTCAATAGTCAATTAGAAACATTCTTGTTCATCAATTTACACAAGAATATGCAATTTAATAAAGCAAGAAAGCATCAAGACCAATGATTTTAATACTACACATGTTCAATCTTTCGATCTTTATATTTACTTATGCCGAAATATTCCAAATCTATTATATAATTCCCTCTTTCGATAGTAAATCAAAATACTAAAATTATCTAATTAATGACCATTTAATTGGAAACAATAATCTCAGAATAAATAAGACAAACATATATAGAAATAATTCAAATTAACATAGAAAATCAAGCATAATTTGGAATTAAATTACATATTTGTTCTAGAATAAAGAAAAATTAGTCATGTTAAAAATTAAATTTAACATAAAAGAATTCACCATAAATTTTCTGAGAGGGATTGAAAGAAAATAAAATCATAAAATGAATATACTTTCGCGTTAATCTGTTGAGTTCCAATCTTTTGTTTTTTTTTCTCAACTTGTGTGGCTACTCTTTCTTTTTTTTCTCCCTGGTGACACTGCTTTTTTTCTTTATCCAATCCCATAGTCGTTTTCTCTATTCTCCATTTTATGCCCTCTTGCTATTTCTTATATATATATCCAACACCACTTTTTTGTTCCATTCTCTTCTCTTCTGTGTTGGTCTCATATCTTCTATATATATAAACTTCGTGAGCCTTGGTTGCTTTTTTTAAGATTTCTTTTTATATTTAGATAAATCTTCATTTAAATTTGAGAGTCCTTAGACAATATAATTCTAAAATTTTGGATCTTCATTTTCTTCAAATCTACAATAAAATTTAAATAATAATAATGAGGTCTAAAATCAATAAAAAATAAATAAAATTAGAGTAAAGTTTAAAGTTGAGAATAATAAATTATGTAAAATTATACAAGTCATTAATTAGTCATTACAAATTATTTTTCCAAGTGGATTAAGGCAGAACCTTTAGGATGAATACAGAAAAAAAAAGATAATTCAATTTAACAAAAAGTTTGCCATCAAGTACAACATCAAAATTTGTCATTCCATGCCATATTATCCACAAGCCAAGGTCAAGCAGAGTCTTCTAATAATTTGATAATAAACCTACTAAAGAAAGGGTTGGAAGGCGTTAAAGGAAGATTGGTTGAGGAGCTGAGCTATCAGGACTAGTCCCCGAATGAGCATTAACGAGACATACTTCTCACTAGTATATGGGATTGAGGCTATGATACCAATTAAGATCACAATTCCCACTGTGAGATGAGCCCCTAATTAAAGACTAGAGCTCTATAAGTAGAGCAATTGAACTAACTCTCTGAAAAGAAAAAAAAGGGTTGAAGCCTTGAAAAGGATATTCGAGCAAAAAAGGAGAGTAATAGATTATTACAACAAGGTTTTATGATTCAAAACTTTCATCATACGTGATTGGATTCTCATAAGGGTCTTCCTTTACTTTAATATACCATCCCTATATATATGAAGTTACTTTTTGTTAGCAATTACTCTTCTATACTATTACATGTCACAAACTGATCACCTTGGTCATAGACCACCAGGTAGAGCGTGACCAGTGTTCAGGTTGTTTTCCTCCTCTACTAAGGGTAACAACTCAGCCTGAATCTTGATAACTTTCTTGTAGATATTGACCCATGTTTCAGTAGGGGCTAAGCTCGAGTTAAGTGTGAAATGTTCCAACTCCTCAACAACACACATCATCTTAAGGAATTGCCCCTTAGATTACTTCATATAGAAGTTTGCCCAATAAGACTCCTTATCAATAAGATTGACCATTTTAGGCATGTTCCTTCTCTCTTGAGCTCGAGTTTGGGATAATTGCTCCTTCCAAGAGGCAAGCTCACACTTGGTCTCTTCATAAAGAGAGAGCTTATCCTTGTGGCTGGACAACTCAATTTTTAATTTATCTACCTCCGTTGTGAACCTATCATTCTCCAATTTTAAAGCTCGAGCTAAGTGTCTATTTACCAAGTCAGAATCCATAAGGTTTGAACAAGAAAGATGGAGGAAAAATTATCAACTACTTCAAACAAAAGAGGATGTCTAAATTTTACTGTATTTTAACCCTCTTTTATAGAGAAATTTATATTGGGACAAATGTAATGACACATGTCCTTGAAAGTAAGGAGGTGGGTCAACATCATAAATAAATACTATAAATAAGCAATTACATATACAATACAATTTTTTCTCAAAATAAGTGGTTCTCATTAGTAATGATGGGTTATAAGGATGAGCTCATGACTATACAATTTGGAAGAGGCACCGAGCTTTTAAAGAAAAAAAAAGAAAGCTACTTAATGAAGAAGCTTGGGCCCGTACCAGAATCAAAGACCCCCAGTTCCATCCCTATTACTTACCCCCATCCTCGGTTTGAGTGGGCGAGTATTGAGAGGAGGCCGAGATAATGAGGATCTGATAGTAGTATTGCCCAAGGCCCCTATTTTTTGCCTCTTCCTTGAAGGGTCCATGTCTAGGTTATAACTTATATCGATGCTCGAGGAGAGTTGTTTGATCCTGGCATCAAGCTCGTGCCTTACCTTTTCTTGATCATGGGCATACTTGTCTTTGGCATTGTCTAGTTCGCACCTATAGGCTTCTACATCAACCTTGAGCTTTCTCTAGGGCTCTCCAAGCTTTTAGAAGCACCTCAAGTTATCATTCAACTTGTCTATAGCCTTGGACAACTTCTCCTCTTTGTCAATGGCCTTGGACAGCTCTCCCACTTATTGGCCTTGGCCAACAACATGGAAATCTTGGCCTGAGTTATGGCATGGCTCTCTTTTTCCATTGCGAGCTCGAGCTTCAACCTCTCCACACCTCAAACTCTACTAATTCTGTGATGGAGTTGGGCCTAAAAACAAGAAAAATAATGCTAGGTCATTAAAATATAATAGTTATACGCCCAATAAGAAATAAGGTTGAACTAACACTTTCTTACTACAAAAGTTGGTTGAGCATGACCCTAGAGTCCACATCCTCACACATGGCATCGAGTTATCTCTCGTGTGTTATGTAGAGGATATGATCCACGTAGTGGTCTAACCACTCTGGTGTCATACCTTTGTACAAGGAGACTCCTTCAACGTCTACAGTGAGGTTGAAAATTACACATTTACCTCTCCTCAAGTCTCTCATAGGGGAGGTATTTGTTGTCCCAAGGTGATGCGTGTGGGGTGTGTTAACACCGAGACACTGGTGTGGGCTCAACTATATTTGAAGGTGTAGATGCGAATACAAGCGTATCAATATTTACCTTTTTTTTCTTTTTGGACAGGATTGGTCTAGAGGACTTGCTCCTCTTCTTCCCTTTGGTAGAGCTCATCCCTTGGAAGGGAGTTGTAACATTCTGAGAGCTCGCCCCTTATTTAGTGACCCTACTTTTAAGCTACACCAATAAATCAGAGGCATTGAACCCTATAGTATCTAGAAATACAAGGAAAAAATGGTGTTAGTTTTAAAAAGGTTAGGCTAAATAAAAAAAGGTATTTTTGAAGTCTCAAGGTTAGTTTACCATCGTCAGAGAGCACTTCAAACCTCCCTACATAGTTTGTGGAAAGGTTCCAGTGCTTGGAGAGTGCTCGGGGTTTATGGATTATCTTGTGAAGGGGCTCTACTAAGCCCCGCCTCATAAACCTACACATAATAAAGCACGAGGTGTTTAATAGTTGCCTCTATTACGTCTTCTCGATAGATAGTTCTTGATATTAGCCAATTGTTGGTTGGCCTCAGAGCTCAATGTCATGATAAAGGAACTTATATTTCTTATCATAGCGTTGGTGTCAGCCCAGATTCTCTTTATCATCTTGGCATCAATATTTGAGGTCTCCCACCGACCAGATACCTAGAAGAAGTACTCCTTCTAGTTCTTCTCATTCTGAAGAAGGATCGCATTTATGCCCCAATATTTTTTGACTGACATATAGACCTTCCTCATGTCTATGTAATTTTGCTTCAATACATATATCTCATTGAACTCGGACATCTATAGCTCGACCTCAAGCTATATGTATATTAATGTGAGACAAAGTAGGTACCTCCATCCATTCGACATCACTTGGCCTACACAAGTTGAGTTATGGCCAAGAATTTCCATATGAAGGGGTACAGTGGAAACCTGACCCCTAGTTACAAGGCCTTCCCATGAAAGGTTGTCCACCCAATTAGAGATGAATCATTGTTAAGAAGATCAAGCTTAAGGATTATTATCTGAACTAAGGAGGATATGTCGTACATTTTCCTTAGCCTTTCCTCATCTTAAGGAGATAACCCATTGGGTTTGACCTTGGTTGTGCAACCTTTAGTACAACATGTGGGTTCATGAGTGCCTTTTTTCCTCATCTTCTTCCTCCATGATCTCGGGATAGATATTTAGGCATAAGACATATTCAACCTAATTGTAGGTACGACCTATGGATGAGGCGTAGAGGTGGAAGGACGAAGCTCAAATATCTCTTCTTCATTCGAGGTGCTTGTCTTGGTAGTGGACCACGGGGCGTCACTTTCTGCCTAGCCCGAGAAACAATGATATATTGGGATCTCCCAAGAGGATGAACCCGAAGTGCACTCTCTATGTTTTGTCTCTACAAAATATTATGAAGCATGAAATGTTAAGTACAAGAAATTGAAATTACCTAAGGTCGAGTTTTGAATGTAAAAAAATGAGTGATTTTATAGACCGACTTGAAAAGAAAGCAAAAAACTATTAGACTTAAGGAGGTTTCCTTTAAAGCCCAAGCAAGTAAACTACGTGTCGTACTAATTTCCTTACCATTGAGATGACAACTTGTATGGTGTGAATTGAAGCTAGAAAGCTCTTTTGTTCCGTTTTTGTCTGATATGCAAGAAGCGATGAAATGAAGAGAAGCCCAGGCTACTCCTTATATAGAAATGCATGTTTTCTCTTTCTAATTAACTAACAAGAATTTATTAAGGCAAGTTGAATGTTTCAAATTTGTTATCCAGTTGTTACTCTTCCACCCTTATTGAGAAGCCGAGTTGAAAGAGTATGAAACTAGATGTTTGAACATATAGATTAACTTGAAACCTGATCCAACTAATAGCACGAGTCATCAGACAAGTCAACCTAGGAAGACCTGCCTATGTTTGTGCCCACAAAGACACTCGTAGTATGGGCCTACCCATGCATATATAGGAGCTTTGGTATTGGAAGGTCAACCATCAACCCGAGCCATAAGGTGGTCGACCTTAAATTTTAAATATATATTTTTTACTTTTATACCCTTTTAACACGTTTTGACGTGTACCTTATATGTAATTGACATGTATACGTGTAATACTCTATATATACATATACCTTATAAGAGATCACCACATTCTATAAAATTCTTTAATTTCTCTCTAATTTTTCTCTCGATAAATTATATCATCTTAATAATTAAAAATATATGTAATATTTTTTAAATAAAAAATAAATAAATACTTGCATCTCATTTCCATTTATCACCTAAGATAATTATGAAATTGTGATTATTATTTTTACCTGTAACAATGTAACGAATGATTTCCGGTGTAAAGTATTGACTCAATTCAATTTGTATACGTAATTAGTATTATATTCTATCGAAAGGATATGCTTTTATTTTATTTCTGATTAAAAAATTATATCAAACGGCTATTTCAGCCATGCACGTTACTAAATCTAACAATTCAGGCGCTTTTGACACTTGTTTTCTAGCTTTACTTGTATTGTCAAAATCATGTCTTTAATCTCAAGCAACGCAACAAGATCTAACCTCAAGAAATGTGATGGCTATTTTCATCTTTCATACCTACCTCAAATTATTATTAAGGATGTGTTTATCTATTACAAATTTTAAAAAAAGTAATAATTTTATTTTTTATGTTTATTTAATAAAAATGCATAAATAAAAGAAAGAAAAGTAATCCTTCAATTCAATTTTTATTCTCAAATTTCCTACATTTTGATTTTCAAGTTACTCTTAATATTGTTTTCTTTTTTACTTAATTTATTTTATTTGTACAAATTTTAAAATAATTATATTCTTAAAAAAATATGATATTTAAATAACATATAGGGCAAAAAAAAATCACATTCATAAACCATATATCTTTCACTCAACATATTAATTAAATTTTTGTTATTTAATTTTTCAAATAAAATTTAATTCTAATTTTAATTAAAATTATAAATATTATATTAATTTAATTAATTTAATTTTAATTTTTGATCCTAAACTAGACTGATGATAATGTAAACCAATCAACATGAAATAAATGTGATAGTTAGAAATATAAAGGAGAGAAAAAAAAATATGTATACGTAGTTTTTATCTACTAATTCAAAAACCACTTAATAACAAGAGCCGCTTCAAATTATGATGAAAACAAAAAACATTTTCATCAATAATTCCTCTTTTAATGGAGCTTGACAATGAAAAGCAGAGTATGTGTCCAAATTGCTAAGGACGATTGGACAGTGTATATTAATAAGTGGAGAGCTGGAGGCTAAATCTGGAATTCGACAGAGTACCATTACTAAATTAAAAATACCGCCTCTTAAATGTGTACAAAATGATATAATAATAAATCTAATTTATAAAAATATAATAAAATAGAGAACCCAAAAAAAAAACAAATTACGGAACCTACCCTATCATCGTGGCAAAATGTGACCTGCACGTGAACCGCCATCGTATTTTTTTTTTTAGCCCAACAGTAATAAGAAGCCTGAAAAGCAGGACAAGAGAGCCAAAGGTGTAAAAAGAGCCATAGCATTGCTACCATCAGGGATGCCAATGGTAGTCCCAGTTGGGCTCATTCCAAACGATGTTGGACTTGTTATGCCTGACCCGGTGCCTGTGCCGAACCCCATCCCGGTCCCGGTCCCGGTCCCGGTTCCAGTGCTTGGTGTTGTAGTTGAGCTGGAAGGGGAACCTGTGCCTGTGCTTGTACTTGGAGTTGTAGAGGTGGAAGGAGTTCCTGTTGGGGTTGAAGTACTTGTTCCGGTTTGGCTACAAATGCAAAGCAAGTTAAAGGAAAAAAAAACATTATATATATTAGTTTTAAATGAACTCATATTAAATCATAAATGACAATACCAATCTTATATTTCTATCAATAAGGTTGACTAAATAGTAGTTAAGTAGCAAGCGGTGTGTCCCACTCTAGTTACAAATATTGTAATGTAAGCATTTTACCCAAAAGAAAAAAAAGTTTTAGCAATGTAAACTTCCTAATCTTTGTGAAGCCCAAGTGAAAATCACTATGTAACAAGTAACAACATACTGAGAAAGAGATTTCAAGTGGAGTTGTACAAGTCATGACAGCTCAATAAGAATCAGGAGAAATCTACATTTTAATATTAACAATGGGGATGCTAGATCTATGTTTGTTAATCCTTCTTAAAAGCACCTCAAGACTAAATATAACTTTTTTTTGGGCATAAGTGCTTTTAGACTTAGAAAGTACATTTTATGATTCTGACATAAGCATATATGATGTGATTCATTTAAAAACACTTTCTTCTAAAATGCTCATGTCTAAAACCACTTTTAACAAAAGAACAAACAGACAGACAGACATTAAAAATATCTTAGAAAATCAGTTTAACACCTATGCATCTTTAATGAGAAACTAAAACTCTAAGAACTTTGATTTTTCTAGTTAATTTCATCTCCTTATCAAATGGGAAAAAATCTACTAACATGTACCAGAAGATGAACAATCAAGATCTGAAGCTCCAACAAAGATAAAGATTCAAGATCAGATGTTAAAATTAGTGTACTTACGAACTTGAAGGAAAGACACATTTGGAGTTCTGAGCTGTTTATCAAAAACCATAAATTTAATCAGTAAAAACTGTAACTTGAAAATACAAAAAGCTGGATTTTAGAGATTAAGGGTCTGTTTGTTTCTGCTCCTGGATTGCGTAAAAGCACTTGTAGGGCTTAGAAAGCACATTTTGTGCTTGCTGAGCTGACAAAAACACATGATAACAGAAGCACAAACAAACAGTTACTGCCTGAAATTGCTTCAGTCATGAACCGCTTTTAACATAAGCACAAACAAAAATACCTAAGGAAAGAACAAACTTACTAGCAGGAGGATTTTGGCTGACAGTAGCAGTGCCTGAGAAATCACAGCTACCTTGAGCTTGACTCTTTCTTTGAAAATAGCTATTAACAGCCCAATTACAGTGATCTTTAACAGTATTGGGTTGATAACAAGCACCATTTTGAGAGATTGGTGTGCAATCAGCTCCAGCTCCACAAGCATAATCCAAGGTCTTTTGAAGATATTGTTCACTCCCATCTTTACATAGGCAGTAAGTAGCACCTATATAAGATATTCACAAAAGCTTAGCGAACAGAGCACCAATTTAAACTCCACAAGCTAATAACTCAGATGCTATTTGTCTTCACGTCGCAGGATCGAGCCTGCTAAAGCGTGTGCAACATTTCTAAGTTAAAAAAAAAATTACAAACAAACAGACAAAAAAGTAAGCTATCAAATATTCCACCAAACTAGACAGTTGTACAAATCCATCATTTGAAACCTTACAAATCCATCATTTGAATCCTAACAAATCTACTACAAAACTCTTAATTAGTATTACAAATCTACCGTTACAACAGATATTAACATTTTTCACCGCTTTAAGATAAAAATGTTAATACACGTTAAAGGGATAACAGTAGTAAATTTGTAAAAATAATTAAGAGTTCGGTAGTAAATTTATAAACACCCAAAAATGTCACAGTTGGGTATTAGTTTATTTTTTTGGGTAAATCAAAATATGCAAAAGTAGATAGAAGCTAATGGGTATAGAAAAGGTCTTGCCATGGAGATTTTAATGAAAAGTGTCAAAAGCAGAGCAAGGAGAAGACTAAAAGAAAAACAAAAGAAACCCCACAAATTTTTCTTCTTCTTCATTTCTAGTCCTAGTCCAAGTGAAGCAGATAATAACATCGTAAATGCAAAATTTGATAAGAAATAAAGAGTGAAAACAATAAAGCAAATAAAGGATCTTACTTGAATGGCCAGTGAGGGCAAAGAAAAGCACTATATACACTAAAGCAACCATTTTTAAGCAAAGACTGCAAAGCCAATATTAGAGAATCACTATCTCGTATGCAAGAATGGTTGAGCTTGATAGAAATAAGGCTTGAGAGGGTGAGAGAAATAGTGAGAAATGGGTTTGTGGAGAAAGAGAGCTTTCTAGTAGACAATAATGTGAGAGAGAGTCGATGGAAAAAGAAAATATATACATATGAGAGAGAGAGAGAGAGAGAGAGAGAGAGAGAGAGAGAGAGATGACGGTGGATGGCATTGGTACTAAAGTAAGAGTTGTATGGATGAATAAATTATATTATAATGAATTTATGTAGTATTTAGGATAAATTGTTTAATATAATTAGATAAATTAATTATAAATGTTTTAATAAAATAATTTTATTATATAGATTTTTTTCAAATAAATATTTAAGTTATTTTTATTTTTATATTTTATTATGTTTTTAAAAATATTATTTTTAATTTAAAATGAAAGATAAAATAAAAACATATTTTTATAATTAAAAATTTAGATGTATTAAATTAATTATCTAATATGATTTAGACTTATTTCTTTTAATACTTAATAAATTTTTATATAATTATATTATTTAATTTTATAATTAAAAATATAATTATATAAAAATTATACAATTAAATTTCTTAATATTTGAATCTGATATGCTTTTAAACTAAGTAAAGATTGGATCTATCCTATCTACCTTATATATTTCGGATTGTAGGAAGAGCTCGTTACGCTCAATCGATTCTCCATTGGTCCCTCAAAATGGGTAATACAAAGGATTCCTCTATTCCGGCTAGCCAACAAGCCAAGTTAGTTCATTTTGTCTCGATGAGTGAGATTCTAATTTGAGACTTCTATCTAATTTACAAGAACTACTCGTTTTTGTTGCTTTCGAGATTGAGTTGGTGTTCAGTGTACCGCGAAAAGAATGCATTGGGGAATTGAGAAGGAAAAGAAAAAGCATGAATTCTCAACGGAGACTTAGTAGCTGGTTTATGACTTTTATTAGCCTCTATCCTTCACTCCAATCACTGTCTTTGTTTATCCCATTCTTATTCTTCTTCTTGGGTCGTGTTAAGCTAGCAAGGAGAGCACGATGGAATCCTTACTTTATGAGTTGTCTTCCCTAGAGTCGCCGAAGGTGAGTAAGCACACGACGTAGCATCATCATTCAACCTGGTAGTATACCGGCCCCTCTATTTCAATCTTTATCATAACAGACCTCAACGAATGGGTTTAACCAGACCTAGCACAACTGAGGCCGGGAATCCCATACTCCCCGACTTGGCAAAGCAGTTTATTAGCTTCAAGCTCTCTTGCGAATTAGCCTGTCTCTACCTATCACTAAGTGGGAAACGACCCCCAGTGCTAGCTTTTATCCTCTACTCTCTAACTAAAAGCCGGTCTCAAAATTCCCTATTTTGGCTAAGTCAGCTTTCAAAAGGGGTATGCTTTTCTTTCGACCTAGGTAGTGAGCGCCCTAAAAAAGGGAGAGAGATTCAACCGCTAAAGAAAGTTAACAAATCGATTTTAAGTCGGTTCGGGCCTCCCTAAAGAGGAGAGCCAGTCCCTTGCCCCTGCCAATTATTCAATCAGCTTCCAGATCTTGTGAATAGCCTCTCGTGGAACGCACCTTGACATAACTTTGAATTCAGGGCTAAGAAAAAGACCTCCCCTTGCGATAGATCTGCCTTAACGGGAGATACAGTCTGCATGGAACGTTCACTTAGTTGATAATTCCACCCAGTAGCGGTCAGTCTCGCTACCTCTCTCTATGAGTGCCATCTAACCATAATTTCAGTGTGTCAGAATTTGAGTACGGAAATGGGAGTTCAAAAGCTTTCTACTTCCCTTGATTTTATTATTCTGCGCCCCTTAACGGGTTGGGTTTAATATAGCGGTAGTCAGGTTTTCTTACTTTTCAAGTCAGGGTAGCCTGCTAGCGCACTACGGCTTCGCCTCCGTTTGCTTGGTCGTTTGTTCGTAACAACAAGGTAGCAACAGTAGGTAGATGAGCACCCCCTAGCGCGAAAGTCGTTGCTTGTTTGCTTGCAACGTAAATAATCACTCTTTCTCTTTTGCTTTGCCAGGAAGTCAATCCGTTCCGTGGATTTGATCAAGCAAGCAAGCGGAAACTGGACAATTGAGGACACAAGAAAGACAAAGATTTTGAGAAGGTTGGTGTCCCGCTACGCCCCTTCTGCGACTTTCTTTCCTTGCGGCTGAACGGGGGTGAAATGAAAGAAGGGCTTGTTTGCATTAAATCGGTTGCACCTTCTTTTCTTCAGGAATAAAAAAAAGGGCTTAATTGGATTTGAAGAAAAGAATAGGGTTTCAATCAGAAAGAATAAGCAGAGCGTCAAGCAAAGATCGACACGGGACTGAAATGAAAGCTAAAAGCAACAAGTGAATCAAAAGAGGAAGAGGCATAGAGAAAGAGAATCTCCTGCTTCGGAATTGAACTGCACATTCTAGTAAAGATAGACACGAGCATAGGCTATTACTGTTGCTGTTGGAGAATCCCCGGCAACAAGTCCAGCTTAAGCCCTATCATGTCAATGTAACTAGTGACCTTCAAATGCAGTAAAATGCCTTCTTTCCTGGTCTCAATTGCCCTAGCCTTCTCCCCTTTCATCGCTCTGAACTCATCAAGTGCTAGTGGCCTAGTCTGCCTGCCTGCTTAGCTTATCTCTTCTATTTCTCATTTGTAAGGCCCTTCCCGTCCCTTGAGTGAGTTAGATAGCCCATTCCTTGCTGATTGCCCAACACATAAGATTTGTTCGCTAGAGCTCATCACTGAAGAATGGTGGCTTTACTTTTTTGAATTAGAGAAGAACTTCTTCGCATGGGCGGCGTACGTACAAGGCTGTTCGGACCCCCTCCCTCTTGTATGAAGTGCGTTGCCATCGTCTCTTTCAACTTATGCTATTTAGTTTTTTTCTTCGTTAGGTTGATTTGGATTTCTAAATTATAAAATCTATAGATGATAGATTTGATGAGTTTCTAATAATATTTTTTTATAAAAATTGATCCAATTCATATTTATATTTATTATATATATTTTTTATTTTCAATATATTAATTTTATTAAATAAAAATATAAAATAAAATAAATAAATAGTTTTAAAAGTTATACACATCATTTTTTAATGTATCAATAACCTTATCTAATACATATTTTCAATTTCATATAAATATATCTAAATCATATTATTATTTATTTAATCATATATTTATTATTTATATTAAGTATTTATGTATATAATCTATACTTAAATTAATACGAAATTAAATAGTAAACATTATGTTAGTTTTTGTATTAGAGTTTAAAATTACAGTATATCTTCTTTGATTATTTACCCAAATATGTACACCCTTATTGCATATTAGTATCAAAATTATATAGTATTATACTATTAGTACTTTACTTTATAAATTGTTACACCATTAGTCTTTTTTTACTAATATCATAAAAAACATTAGAAAATATAAAATAAAATACACGTGTGAATTGACGATAACAAAATAATTAATTTAACTTTTAAAAAAACATTCTTTATTAATGATTTATATTGGTCAAACTTAATCCATTTGATCATTTTATAGCCATTTTAGATTAATTTATACCTATTTGAAAATAACATGACGTATAATATACTCTTAAAAATATAGTATTTTTATATATCTTTTTTAAAGCTATAATATCACTCAATATCTAACCCTATAATTAAACATTATAAATATATGAGAAACTCTATTTATAAATCGTGGTAATATCATAATCTATATGGAAGCTAATTATATGCTAAAAACGTAAATTATACTATTTCAATCAACAAGTTTCTACCATATCAATAATGGTTAGACCACGTTTTAAATATATTGAAAATATTGCATGATAATTATAGTTTTATTTTTATAAATTAAATATATTAGTTATTTTTTATAAAATTGAGGCACTTTAGTTATTTTTTGAATTTTTTTTGTTTTAAAAATTTAAGTTAGATCGAACTAAATCTTATTGATAAAAGACCAATAGATATTTGAAGAGAAAAATGTCTAAAAAAACTAAAATGTGATAAAAAAAAGTTATTAAAATTAACAAAATTGGCCTAAAATGATTAAAACACTCACAAATTTATAATAAAATGATTAAAATATATTAATTTAAAATAAAATAATTAATATATAAAATTTATAAAAATAAAACTAATCAAGGCCATTTTTTTGATAGAAAACACAAATTCTCTTTTTCTTTCTTAACAAAGTGCCCTTTTTGAATTTACCAAGCTATCGACTTTTATCATTGTATATATTTAAAAAATTTCCATGTATTTTATAATAAAAGAAGATGTTAATAAAATTTAAATTATTATTATCAATTAAATAACTTATTATTGATAATTTTATCTAACAATCTAAATATAATTAATTTTAAGATATAATAAATCATTTATATATTTTTATTGTATAATAATTAAATAATTACGATAATATTATTACAAATTAAACATTGAGATATTTATAAAGAAAATGGTCATTTTGAAAATATATTTTATAGGATATTATTTTTCAATATACTCTTATCATGTACAAAATAACAAAATTAAGACTGAATTTTTATGGTTTATCAAAATCTATCATTTAAATTTTGAGTTTGATAAATATAAGATCAATCTTCTCATATTATTTACAAAAGTATCATTCTTGTCATTTAAGTAACAAAAGTTAACTTCTTTTATTAAATAAATTCTACTTGACGAATAAAACTATCACCAATTAATCATTTTTCTAAATTTATTACTTAAATTTATCACGTGGAGTTCATGTAGTTAAAAAACATTAACTTCTGTTATCTAATTTTTTTATATATGATCAATATTCTCAAATTGTTTATATTATATGATACGATTTAATTTTATAATTAAAGATACAATTATATAAAAATTATACAGTTAGGTCATTTAATATTGTGTAATAAACATGTCTGTAATGTCTATAATTGAATCTAATATACTTTTAAACCCTTTAAGCAATTTATATTAAGGAATTAAATAACCAATTTAGATTATAGTAATATAATTTATAGTTAAACAAGTTAAAGTTTTAATAGGTATTAGAAATGTTCAAAATTAGATTAATCTTGTCCAACTCAACCCAACTCAAGTTACTTAGTTTTCTTATAATGTTGTTCATATTTATAAATTGTAAAACCGATCTATGTAGTCTATATTGCATTATATTTATCTAATATGCATACATTTTGTGAGAATGTTGCATATATTCACGAGGAGTTTGCATATTTGTGTTGTATAAAGATTGTATAGTTTTCATATTTATGTTACATGTAGGTTGTATAGTTTATATATTTGTATTACATAAAGAATGTGTTTGTTTGTGCTACATGTTAATTATGTTTAGTTTATTGTGTGTACCTGTGTAAGGGTAAAATGATAGTATTTGGACATACTATCGATGTGTACTTATGTAAGGGTAACACGATAATATTTGGATGAACTATACATTGTTTCTATATGATATATTCACATTGTTGGTGGTTGTTTCATATGTGCAGGTTATAGGTGTATAGTAAAGTCTTCATGCTTCAAGTGTGCTTTGTGTAGTGGTGTTGAGTTCCTTGTGACAGAGGATTAGATAAGTTGATTTATGAAGTTGGATGGAGCACTCAAGATGGTTACACTTGAAGTAGATGTGTCTTTTAGGTTTTGGTGTGTGTTGTTGGGTTGTTCATGGAAACAAACAACTTTAAAACATCTTCATGATCATCTCATGTTTGATGAGTTTATATATTTAGTGTGCAGTGTTTTAACATGGAAAGTAAAAGGAGGAGAATGTAAGTCACATTGTTCTTGTGTCTATATGTTGGCTTTCCACGTATAAAACACAGTTTTTGTTTTATTTTACATAGTATTTTATTATCCTCTATGTAAGGTTGGCTACTAGAAATCTGTAATACATACACACACATAGCTAGGAACACTTTGTATACAAGTGTGTTTACACATATTATGAGATTGGTTTTCATAGTGTGCATGCTAAGTAGAGTATTGGTTTTTAGCTGGCTGGCTGACGTTGTCCATTGTATTTTTGGGTACTGGTATTTATGGAAAGTACTCAATAATTTTTGAAATGAAAAAATGTGACTTTCTACCACCTTGCCACCAAGCTCGCTAGGGACATTGCCACATGTGGTAGTGAGGTGGCTAGCGAGGTGGTAATTTTGAGTTCTATAAATACCTCTCATTTCTTCTTATTTGGTATTCAAAAAGAGGTAGTAAAGCTTTATCAAATTGACAATTCATCTTTCTGTCTTTGGATCTCTAATACCTTATGTTGCTCGATATTAGTGATTCATGATAGTGTGAGCAAAACCATGCTTGTGAGTGTTGAATGCATACGATTGTAGGTGGTGTGGAATTTGGAAAAGAGTTAGGTTCATATGTAGAACCAGGTCATTACGGAAGAAACACGCAAGAGCATCAATAGGAAATTATGACAGAGGTCCGACTGATAGAAATAACGGTGATTTTATTTCTTTCATAGTATAACTATTTTATTGTTTAGTAGATTGTTTTCTATTGAATGGTTATCTTAAGTAACTCGGGGATGTTATCATATAGATAGGGTTTCTATGTGAGTTTACCTTATCATATCTAGTGTTATGCATGCTCGACTATATGGCTAATATAATCAAAGTTTAAAGGGTATATGTTCCTACATACTAAAGTTTGAACTCTGATTGGAAAGCTTCTATTTTTCCTTTATTAACTACTTTTCATTTATTAAAATCTATATTTATTGCTAGTTATACTATATATCTTTGATTATATGTACCACAATTATACTTATCTGTTTTGTGTTTATCTTCCTGTGATTTGTGTATTTGAGTTGAGTGCCTAAAGAGTCAGTATCTCCTTAGCCTGATTATGTATCGATTCTAGGATTTATTCATCTATAATTATGTTAGTATCTTTTTTGTTTCCAGCATATATGTTCTAACATACTAGATGCATACCATGATTAGAAAGCATGCTTACTATATGTTGTTGCATGTTTTATTTCATTTCTTTGTAGCATGCCTATAAGCTTTATAATCATTACTTGTTGTAATAAATTAATCTACATACTCCCTGATTAATTTATATTATTTAGGCATGTTGTGTGCATATGAGTTTGTTTTGAATCTCTAAGGAGCTAGTATCTCCTTACTCTAGTAGTGTACTAGACGTTGGACTCTATAATTGGTTTGCTATGATGTGTATGATAACATGTTGTAAGAGTACAATCATCATTTAACGAATATGTTGACACATATGAGGTCTTGAAGTGATTGGAAATCATTTATGACCTTTTAGTATGTTTAGCTATTTCATATGCAGAGTGTTGATTACCACGTATGCATATTTTTAACCTGGACAAGAGCTTGTGAGGCATACCATCTCTTGTGTGGTTATTGCAGTTTCTTACTTCTTACTATAGGAAGTTTGTTGTTGTGTGTTGAATTGAGAATGTTGTTTATATACTTTTGCTTTAATAATTGCTCAATTCACGTTGTGAGTCATGTTTGGCCAAATTGATATAGAGCTCGCAAAAGGATTTCATTGATTGGCTTCTTCATCCCTCATCTAGATCCCGATTACATATTTGAGTTAAAAGAACAATTGACTTTCATGTAATTATTCTTACGTATGACGGTATGAGATTCTTAAAAAAAAACTAGAAAACAAGAACCAATCCATCCAATCCAATCCAAGTCAAAGGGTTTGTTTTGGAGTGATTTTATTAGATCGGATTGATTCTTACATTTTAAAAACTAACTTTATTAGTTCGATTTCAATTTTAACTCAAATATGAACCAACCTATGATCAATATGCACAATCCTACCAAGTACCATAACTCTTTGTAAAAGTAAAGATTAATACCAAAATTATACAAAGATATACCATTAGTACCTTATTTTATAAAAATGATACACCATTAGTACCTTACTTTATAAAAATGATACATCATTAGTCTTTTTTTGTTGATGTCATCAAAAAAATGTTAAAAAATATAATATACAATGCATGTGAGAATTGACAATAATAAAATAGTGAATTCACTGTTTAAAAAAAACTTCTTCATTAACGGTATATATTGGTCCAACTTGATCAAATTTAATCAATCTTGTCATTTTGTGTTAATTTTGGACTAAATTGTATCTATTTAAAAATAAAAGAACTTCTATTATATTCCTAAAAATATAATATTTTTGAATATCTTTTGTAAAGTTATGATACCACTCGGGATCCAACCCTATAATTAAACAATATAAATATATAAGAAATTATTTATAAATTATGGTACTATCATAATTGACATGACAGTTAATTACATGCTAAAGAATTGAGTTATGTAATTTTAATTAATAATTATCTGTTATATCAGTAGTGGTTATAGTAGACTCTAAATATATTAAAAATATTACAATATAAGTATAGATTTATTTTTATAAATTGAATATATTAGTTATTTTTTGTAAAATTGAGGTATTTTAGTTATTTTTTAATAGTTTTTTTTGTTTAAATTTTTTAAGTTAGATCTAATTAAATTTTAATAGTAAGGATTGGTAGTTATTTGAAGAAAAAAATATCTCAAAAATTTATAAATGTGATAAAAAAAAGTTACTTAAATTAACAAAATTGGTTAAAATGATTAAAATATTCACAAATTTATGATAAGATAATTAAAGTATATCAATTTAAAATAAATAGTTAATATATCTATTTTTTTACGTAATATATTTAATTTATAAAAATAAAATTAACAAAATTAACTTTTTTTTTAACTATAGAAAACCACCGATGTTCTTTTTCTTAATATAGTGCCCTCTTTGAATTGACTAAGCTATCAGCTTTTAAGAGTTAGGTATTTGAAAAATTATCATCTATTTTAGAATAAAAGGTGATGTTGATAAATTTTAATTTATTATTGATAATTTTATATTAGATATAATTAATTTTAAAATATAATAAATAATTTTTATATTTTTATTGTATAATAATTAAATAGTTAGGATAATATCATTACAACTTAAATATTGAGATATTTACGAAGTAAATATTCATTTTGTTTATATATTTTATACAATATTATTTTTATAATTGATTAAAATATACTATTTAAATTTTAAGCTTAATAAATATATGCTATTTTTTTAAAATTATTATAAAAATATCATTTTTATCATTGAAATAATAAAAATTAAGTTCCCTTATCAAATAAATTTTATTAACAAATAGAACTCTCATCATAAATCATTTGTTTATTAATTTTTATTATTTAAATGACGAAAATGGTAATTATCATATCAAATGTTAAATAATAAAAATTTGTTGTTAATTTTATCGTTTTACCCTCGAATATACTTGTTATATGTGTTTGATGTAGGAGGCCTAACGTTCTCAAACTGATGTAGGTGATTAAAATAAACTCAACTTTTGTTTAAGTTTGGTAGTCTAGAGTCTATGGACTATAGAGAGGTCCTACCATATTTAGGTGCATGAAGATCTTTTTTTACCTTCTAAAATGTGATGTCACGATGCATTAATACTTTGTCCTCTTTCTGCTTCTCTTTTGATCTCATTAGGTGGTATTAGCATCTGCACCTTTCTTTCACCGCATAAGTCATTTTCTATTTTTTCACGTGAATTTTTTGAGTTGAGCAATTTATGACTTTAATATGAATATGGTAGTTTATTAGTATCTTATATTAAATTTTTTTATATTTATTATTATATAAACTTTTAAGTAATATAGTAAAAAATACTTAAATTATTTAAAATACATCTATTTAACCATAAAAGAAATATTTTAGTTATTTAAAAATTTTATTTTTATTTTATCTTTTTTCTATTCTCTCACTCTTTATATTTTGAGTTTAATATCGTTTTTTAGAATATAAGATTATGGTTTAAGATTCAAGGTTTATAATTTAATGTTTAGTTTTTAGTGTTTATAATTTAAGATTTAGATATATAGGTGTGAGAAAGAGAAAAAAATAAAAGAAAACAAAAGGAGAAATAAAAAATATAAAAAATAAAATTAAAATGATTAATGTATCATTCAATTTTTTGTTGAATCATTTTTGTCCAAATAAATATTTTTTAAAATTTACATAATTTTGAAAATAATAGATACCAAAATAATAATAAGGTAAACTAATCTAATTAATTTAAGCTAAACTAATCTAACTTGTTCTATTTTTCACTTTTTATTGAATTGGTTTAGGTTGAAAAGTTATATAACCAATCTAAGTAAGATCTGTTAAATTGGTTTTTAATATTAAAAATTTCATATAAACACGACTCAATCATAGTATATATTTATATGTTTAAATTAATGTGAAATTAAATAATAAATTGTTATTTTAATTTATATTATTTAGTGTATAGAATAATGAACATTTTTTATTTATTATTTGAAAAACAAATCAAAATCTTTTATGTATTAAACTTAAATAATATTTAAAGTATTAAATTTAATACAATAATTAGCCGATTATTTAAATAAAATATGATGGTAGAAAAACACAAAAAATAGACTATTTAATCAATTCAATTCTAAAAAAAATCATTTTGGATAAATTTTACAGCTTTTAATACATCAGATCCATTTTTAAATTTTAAAAAACAAGTTTATTGATCCATTCTAATCTTAGTGTGCTCCTTTGCAGATAGTGGAAGCTTGAAACTTGGTTGATCCCACTATTACAATATGTATCTATGATCTCAGTTATTAATCGTGACCATAAATTTATGGTTACAGTTATAAGAATCGAGGCCTAAGTGAGAGAGACCATAGGTAATGATCTATAGCCTCAGTTTTTTTAATAATCGAGACCATAAAGGGTAACTATAGGCACAATTTTTTAATAACCGAGGTCATAGACTTGAAATCAAAATTATATATATATTGTTTCTGTTACATCTAAACCGTGACTATATAAATCTCAATTAAGTTAAATTTCAAATATAAATTAAAAAAATTAAGATTAATTATATTAAATTTAAAAGAGATATTATATTAAAGAGTTTAATAGATCGATACAATAAAAATCATATAGTAAAAACTAGCTAATTAAAGTGTTCCAAAAATATAAAAATATACATGAAAAAACTTTAATGCTACTAACTAATCAAATTGTTTACTATGTAAATAAATTTGAAAATATTTTGTCCCATTGTAACGTCGTTCTTCAAAATCTCGTCCTTGACAACATGCATTAATTTTCTCATAAAACAATATCCTCTAGTATGATTGAGCATACCAACATCTAGATTCCATTAATATAATTCTACATATACAACATCCAGAACACAAGAGTCATCTCTAGTTATTTATTCTTAATATATAGGTTACACCATGATTATAGTGTCATGAAAATATCTATAATAAATGATATCGTGTGACAGTACCTATGAATATAAGTATTTACTATATATGAACATACCAATTAACATCCAGATTACATGAATATAAGTAATACCTCATATTTTCACAATAAGTTCTTCAATCTGCATATATTTGTTCCTGCATAAACAAAAAATGGTCCACAATTCAATGAAATCAGTAATACCCATATCAATAATAATAACAATATTATTATTTAGTACTACCCATATCAATAACAACAACATTATTATTTAGTACTATCTATATCAATATCAATAACAACATTATTATTTAGTACTATACATATCAATTATACTAGTAGCATTATTAATTCGTAATACCCATATCAATTACGCACAATAGAGAGACATAGAAAAGGTTCCTTGATAGCGTTGGACAATACCTATGAATATAAGAATCTACTATATATGAGCATACCAACATACAGATTATATGAATATAATCATGGATATACAACATCCAGAACACACAAGAGTCATTTCTACTTGTTCTAAAAATGAAACAAGAATTCCTAATTTTCGTTTAAAAAACCAATCATGAACATCCCACATCATTCACCTTAGCGTTTTATTTGACTATATCGTGAGTTATAACTGTAAGAATCGATTTTTGAATTCTGCCTACTCATTTCGCATCTCATCAACTTCAGTATTAGTGATGTGTTTGTTTCATCATTCTCTTGAATTAGAGGTTCTCCATGCATATACCAATTTATATAAGTTCGAACAATCCCTTTACAAATAATATGATCTCGTATATCATCAATATTTTGAAATTGTATGTTTATGCAATCTTTGCAAGGACATCGAATAGGCTTATCGTCTGCAGCATTCAACCAAGCAAAATTCAAAAACGCTTCTACTTCTTCTAAATAATCTTTTGAAACTCTTGGCTCATGCATCTAAGATTTATCCATTCTAAATGACACAAGACATGTATTGGTTAGAAAAATAAATTAGAAGGAAAAAAATACAAGTATACACTTGGATTGAAAAGATTAAGGCAATCAAATGAAATTTTTATGCATCTTAATATGCTACCCTACCTTAATGCTAATATTTTTTTTATATAGTTATTAATGAAATATTATTATAATATTTTACAATTAAATGATATATGTATTTTTTTTGTATACAAGTACTTTTCTTGATTTTAAGAATTAAGAAAATATATTTTTATTAACATTAACTTCTCCCATACGTTTCTGCAACGTTACTCCATTATCTAATTCTCTATCATAAGCCAATGCATTGAGGTAATTTTTCTTATCTTATTTTTTTCCAAACTGATCATGTACAATTAAGAAATTTTAAATAAAATAATATATTATTATTGATATATAAATTCAAACCAAATCAATGTATCAAAATAAAAATTATTTCATCACTTATAATCATAATATATAATAATATTCAATTATAGTATTACATATAATTCCATACAGAGTAACACAACATTGAAAAGAATCATACATATATAATCAATCATCATCATCTAAAAGCAATCTACGTTTTTTAGATAATTGAAAAGACCCAAACTATAATATTTCAATTAAAAAAAAACAAATAAATATATTTATATTTATATTTAAATCCTTATTAATCATGATATAATATATAATTAAGTTTTCTTAAAAATTAAAAATAAAAATTAATTTAAATTTTTATATTTATTAACATTTATACCTTCAAACAATTTCATACAAAGGATACTAAGATTTATCAATATTATTTTTCTAAATCATTTATAATAAAAAAAATCATATATTTATATATATAATTTCACAAAATAGGGAAAATTATTAAATAATTGCCTTATTAAAGCTTTCTTCTCTTATGTGTTATTTCTTTCAAAATATAAGAAGTTTTTACATATGTTTTAATTATGTGATAATCTCATTGGATTAAACACATTCGTTTTGTATTTCATAATTAGGAATGATATCTCGTATAGTGTTTATGGTTAACAATTAGTGTTTAACCCAAATATCAAATCGAAAAATATTTTTTTCTCAAAATAACACATAAACATTTTTTCTCGGAATAACACAGTTCAAGAATAATAGGTAAAGGAACAGCAACATTATAATTTTTCTTTTCATCCCACTTTTTAATTTCATAAAACTCAGGATGAGACTACTTTAATTTCTAAGATATTTGACTATGTCGTCAAGTAGACCTTAAGTACCATGCGCAATACAATGAAAAAAATGCAGAAGAAAATATCAAATAACAAGAAGTTGGAAATAACACTGTCTAAATCTAAGAAATGACTCACTATACATTCTAAGAAATATAGATTCATACATGAAAAAAATAACCATAACTGAAATGTATTATGCGCATAACTAATCCACTAAGAATCAACACATATATTAATTGATATTGTAAAAAAAGAGGGTATTACACTTACCCGGAGCTGAGTCACGAGCAACAACAGTAGAAACGGTCGGCCGATGAGGTGCGAAGAGGGGAATATGAACAGAAATAAAACAAAGAGAAAAAAAGAAGAGAGGTCAGGGAAAGGAGCTCCTGTAAATGTCAAAGAGGTGTTGGAAAAGAGGAGCTGTTAGAGAAGGTCGTCGACAATTTCTTGAGGTGTGACGTTGCTCGGTGAGAAAGCGAATGACGCAAGCTCCGGATATGATGGACACCTGATTTAGAAAAATATTTTTGTGAGATTAAAACTGAGATAATTAATATTATATATATATATATTACTTGAGTGTGCACGCGAGATGAGGTGCCGGATGAAATTAATTAGAAAATTAGAAGAAAAAAAGTTAAAAAAGGAGAGGAAAAAAGAAGAAAGAGTGAAAAAAATTGATGTAAAAATTTGATATATATATATATATATATAAGAAAAAATAGATTAATAATAGAGAAAAATAAAAAAATTGTAAAATATTTTTTGTATTTTTTTAAATGAATGAAGTACATTATTTTAATATTGAAAACTCTGTTATTTTAATTATAATCATAGTCATTTAATAATTGTTGTTATATAAATTTGTTTATATACATTTAAATGTTTTTTGTAATTTAACTTATAGCCACGGTTATTGATAAAACCGAGGCTATATGTATACACTATAACTTATGCATATAGCCTCTGTTTTATCAAACAATGATCAAAATCCTATGGCCTCGATTTTTAAAATAACTGAAGTTAAAATCTCGAGACCAAAAACATATATTGTAGTAGTGTGAAAAATATAGATTCACGAAGAATAAATAAACTCACAACTTATAATAAAACTACATTATTATTTGATTTTTTATCTAATGTAAAATTAGTAATATTAAAAATATACTAATTATAGAAATTTAGTATCCTAAGGAAAGGAAATTCGGTTTTTCAAGTTTAGGCAATATAAGATTTTGTTAATACATTTATAACCATCTTATTTTGAATCAAAGTACCGTATAATTTGACTCTCATTTAATTGACCTATAAATCATCCAAACTTTAGATAATGTGCAACTTTGTTCGCACATTTTCAAAAATCTCTCCCTCAAATAAAGTATTATATGGCTCGACTCCACCTTAATGAAAGATACTTATTATCTTTACATTTTATGTCGTGTCCAACTCCCTTTAATCGAATATATGTCTTATCTTTGAGTTCAGTATTGTGATTAAGTTCCTTCCGAGTCTATAACAAGCCTTAAATTTATGCATATAGAACCCATAACGAACCTTTAGTTCACATTGATATAGTTCATATAGTTGGTATAAAGTTATATGGTTAGTTATGATATTACCAAGAAACTTGGTCTCATCACAAAAGTTAACACTACTACAATAATAAAATTTTGCGTGGGTTATTGGAAAAAATACACACAAATTTCCCCATTTTTGTTTTTTTGTTATAAAAAAACTCAAGTAAATTTTTATACAAGTTAAAAAAAAACTTCATCACGTATGAATAATAATACCATTATCTTAATTCTCAAGAATCACCTTTAAAAATTACACACAGAATATGCAGAATATCAATCATGTATGTTTAACTCATAAATTCAAGATAATGTACATCTAATTACAATACATATATATTTATTATATAATACTTTAATTTTTGCATACAAATATGAAAGAAATGATGTCAAAACTAGTTTCTAAGAAGTATTGTACAATATATAAATATATACCATAAACTAATAACATGTATTCATCATCATAATCGTCCATCGTGAATTGTAGCATATGTTTTGCCTATTTTTCTAATAGTTCGTTAAAATCTTTATTAAATTTTTTATAATTTGACTTCTTAATGTATTGTTTAAAACAATAATGAAATAATTAATTATAATTATATTTAATTAAAGTTAACACATGAATTAAGATAAGTAAAACTTACAAATTTTAAGGAGGAAGTCAATGGTTTTTATGATTTGTTCCATGAATAACATTATATAAAATTCGCAAGTAATTTATCATTTTGTTTTGATTAGCATTGTATATAAATCATGTTAATTAATAATTGCGAATTATAATTTAAGTGGATAACATATTAAATAATTATATACTCATTAATAATTTCTCCACATCCTCCAATAAAATCTTAAAATTTTCAAGATTATCAACAAAATCCTCTTCTATCGCATGAACTATTTTAATTGTTTTTTTTTTGTGTACGTCAACATGAACATGTACTCTGTAACCCTTGAATTGATACAATGATATATTCTCTCTAACCAACTTATATATTAATATCCTTTCCATAAAAAAATACCAATTATCATAATTTTTTAAAATACACTTGTAAATTAAATGATCTTTTATATCTTTTGTAGGAAAAAATCTAACATTCTCACACTTAACACAAGAGCATAGAATCACATCTTTACTATTTGTATTTTCACATATGAATTTTATGTAATCTTCTACTCCATCTAAATATATTTATTTAGGTAGCATAGATTATCACATCCAAGATTTTTCCATTATAAAAATGAAAACATATATGTACTGTTTATATAAGTTTGATTTAATTAAATAATTATGTTAATTTATTGAATAATTCTACTATACCTATCACTATATTTTATTTGGTTTATAATTAACTTTGTAAAATTATATGTAATTAAAAATTATCTTATTACTATAGTAGTATTTTGAAAAATAAAATCAAACATATAGTATACATCTAGCTACTTGGTATCTATTTAAAAATTTCTCAAGTTAAAATATTTGTATTCAATTATAATTTCACTTAAAAATAAAGTATATAAATATGATTTAAAAATATAAATTTTACTTTTTTAATTAATATATTATTATTAATATTATTTTAAAATTTTGCTTAAACTTCTTTTAATAAAATCAATTACTTACACTTCTACATATTCATCTATATATATAGTATAAATGCTTTGAATTGATCGAAAAAATGTGTTTTTATTTATTGATTTTTTTCATAAAATGCTCATATTTTTTAATTAAATTAAAATAAGTTATTCACAAATTTCATTTGATATAGCGCATTAGTGCTAGTCAATATTAGGCAAAGGAAATTAAATCTAAATCTCAAGTAATTCTACATTTGATTAAAAAACAAAATTAATGTATATGGGTGCTCCATATATATGCTACGACTTTAACTTTGTGTTAGTGTGTGGAAAATGTAATATTTTATTTATTTCATTAATTATATAAAATTATTCACTTTTCATTGTTGAATGATCTTATCAAAAGAAAAATAAGCAGAAACTCCTTTAATGTGAAGAGTTTTTTTTTTTACTTTTTTTTCTAATTACTTAAACTCTATTACAAATTAGTAAATATATATTTAGGTATTTAGTTAGAAAATGACTGTCAAACATTGGCAATAATTTAATGAAGAGAATAGGTAAAATTGCAAGTCACTCATTTTATATAGATTTTATTTCGAAATTCTTTTAATTGCCTCATTTATGCTTTTCATTTTTTTTATTCTCTTCCTTTTCTTCAAACATTGTTATGTTTTCTTTTTCTGTCTTATTTTAGCTTACATATGCCCAAATCTATTAAATAATAACAATAAAAACTAAAAAATTAAATAATCACAAATATAATTATTTATACTACAAATTTATTACTAAATAATGATAATTAATAAGACAAAAAAACTAGTAATCCAAATTCAAGTAATTATAACACATTTTTACTATTAAATAAACACATTAAGATAAAAAAAAATAAACAATCTCTAATATACTTATTTATAACACAAATCTATTATATAAACATAATAAGATAAAAAAAATAAAATACACAAATAATAATTATAACTATTCAGAAAAGAAAAGAAAAAAAATAATAATTACAGATTTGCGCAAAAATGGTTGGAAGACTGATTAGAAGGTAAACAACTCGCGACTGCGATGACGGACTGGAAACTCGACGACGAACTTCGGCAGACGGATAGCGACGACAGACTGGCAGCTGGTCTTCCTCCTTTGCTAGAGAACGGCTTCTTTAATTAGGGCATGCAGCGAATCGGTGAATGGGGAAAGAGGTATATGCGGTATTAGATAAAATCTTTTGCATGGGTTATTGGCAAAAACCCACGCAAATTTTAAGTGGATTTTTTATATATAAACATTTATGCAAAATATTTACAATGGGTTTTTATAAATAAGCCAAGTAATTTTTTTGTGTGAGCTATTTGTAAAAACTTTGCAAATTTGTTTTTGTGAAGTTTTAAGGGTAATATATGCAAATATTTTTACATGGTTTTCTAAGAAAATCCCATGCAAATTTAACTTTTTAAAACTTGCGTGGGTATTTTAAGAAAACCACAAAAAACAAATTCATGCAAATATCATATATTGTGATAGTGTAATAGAAGTTTTCCTTTTTTGAACCTTAGTTTAATACTTTTTTTTATTCAATTTATACTTAAAATTGAACATGTATTTAAAAATAAAACACATTCAAACGTATGTTCAAGTAGTATTTATTGTCCAAAACTTTTCTTAAAAATTAACATGATTTGTCATTATTTCAATATTGATCACACGTTTTTGTAGTTGTTAGAGTTATGATAATTTTTATCTTTTTAAATGCATATATATACAAAATAAAAATATTATTTAACATACAATATTATTTCAAAATAAAATTATTCTTTAAAAAGCATCATCTCATACAATATTATTTCATATTTTACGTAATATTTTTTTAATTCTTATAAAATCTATCAAATCTTTCGTCCATATAAAATCTTCCATATTTCTTCGTTACGCTCTTAAAATCAAAATTATAATATTTTAATCCTTATTGCTCTATCTATGAAAATATAAACATTTATAAATAAAAAAAAGTATCATTTTAAAAAATAAAATGAATTAAATATCAACTTTTACAATGATTGATAAATAAAAAGTGCATCATTTTCAATAAATAAACAGATTATCAGAGTCCTTAATCCATATAGTGATTCGAAGTTTTGGTGTTGAAGTGTTGGTATAGTCTATATCATATCACAAAAGATCCAATTAACAAATGAAAAGCACATCTCTTAGAGCTTAATTTAAAGAGATTATTTATCTTTCACGTACAGAAAAACATTAATCTATATTAAATATTAGATAACGATCATAATAAATTTATGACATTAATTAAAAATTAGATAATACATTTATCATAAAGTAAAATTCAATGATAATTTTATACCAATCATCGGTGTTACTTTGCTTAAAAAGGAAAGATGTGAAGTTTCAATGATCTCAGCTAACCAAATTCCAAGAGTGATTCATCATTAAAGAAAACACATCCATTGATATTGCTAATTATAATGGAGTAAATTTTAAAACAATAATAGATAAAAAGTAGATCTTTTGTATGTAGCTAAGCCAAAAATGTAAAACACTTCGAAAATACTCTTTGAAGATTTTGTGGTTGATATTAAATCGCTTAATTTTCAATGAATTTTAATAGAGAGACTTTTGATTGCACTTTTAACATTTGCTTAAAAGAGAATAATTGAATCACCATCCACAAAGTTAAAAGCTAGATCATCTCTTCCTTTACGTGTTATCTCATATTATTAATTATGCACTATAATTTTTCATTATTAAATTTAACAAAGTTTTTTTTCATGGTTACACATAGGACATATATAACAAGCTAAATATCTAACAGCTGCAAAGAATAAATCTCAAATTCACTTTCAAAATAAGGCCAGAATTTGTACCGGAGCCAAGTGTACTAACACACGTACCTTATATACTTTATGCTTTGCCTTTAATATGTATGGAACCTGTAGAGATAAAAGCTCAAAGAAGAAATAAAAAGTAGCCAATTGTTACATAACATTTTATATATACAAACACCATGTTTCGAAAAAGAATAACATTTTGGTATCAGACAATCTTTTTCTAGAGATATTAATTTCCAAACCTTAGTACAAATGAATTATGATTAGCTTCAATTTCATATTTAAGGGTTTGTGCCACAATGTTATTAGGCTAGATAGCGATGTGCTCAATTTATTAAGAAAAATATATGTTAAGAATTTAAAATTTAAAATTGAAAAAAAATAATCAATCTAAAAATAAATTAATATAATACAATTAATATATATTGGTCCGGTTTTTGAAATTTAAAAATCGAACAAAATCATACTTGATTAGGGATGGACACGGATACGGGCATAGATAGAGACGATTTTTGCTATAATTGTTCTCGAATTGAATTATAAAAATTATAATCGAGACCGCCCTAAAATCGTGACGGTTTGGAGACGATATTTTATTTGTGGGTAACGGTTCGGGATAGTTATTAAAAAATACTCGAAAAAAAAACGTTTTTCCAAAAAAATTAAAAAATTTCTTAACAAACCCTAATTATTGATTAATATATAATTTAATTTAATAAATATATAAATTAATTAAATAAAGATAATTAATTTTGGGTACGTATAGGTACGATTATATTGATAACTGTACCCATTATTTCATGTTCGATTTTGACCTAAAATCGTGTCCATTTTTAAAATTTATCGAATAAAAACCAAACCTATAGTTTTTTTTTTTTCATTTCCTATACTTGATTGGTTCTTCAAATTTTAAAACCAAAATAACCTAAAACTAATTTAAAGTTGATAAAATTAGATTGTATTGGTTAGTTAGGATATTTTTTGTACTTTTTGTTGTTTATTCTCGGATAATCAATCCCAATTCATTCAATGATCGGTTCTACTAAATATACCCAAAATAAATCCAACAAACCCATTAATATTTACTTTAGGCTTCGTGGTGCACATAAACCCAAAATTAGATCGGTTCTACTAAATATACCCAAAATAAATAGGTAAGTTTTGGGTACGTCCGACAAATCCTCTAAGTTTATATATCCTAAGTAAATACTTGGAAGTTTTGTTAGATGTATCAAAAATTGAACATATTTATCTAAAATGTCCTTAGAATTTAATATATCTTTACTTATGTCTTCGATATATGTAAAAATTATTATAATACCCTTAGACATTATGGTTAATACTATTAATGTTCTTAAATCTTATGGTGTTAATTTTTTACATCCATATTATATTAATATTCTTATATTTAGGATACCAAATTAAGGGCTAATTGTTTAACATTAGTTGTTAATTCATGTCGATAATTTTTTAATTTCCTTATCATAATATTGTGTTATTTTTATCTTTATATTTTTGTTTATTAATATTATAAATTGATATAAGCAAATATTTAAATATTCAAGATTCTTAATTGGCTTAAAAGTTATAATTATTATACATGAATTTAATGGGTCTATCACAGTCTTATCTTCTCTTGTTACACCGATTATGCCAAAGTTTTGATCAAACCTTAATACCCTCTTAGTAATGGTGACCTTCTACATTTGTACATAGATGATGTCTAATTTAGACTTACTAGAAAAGAGTGATTGCTCTCTAGTTTATTCATAATATAATAATATTTATAATTCTAATAAGAACAACTAAAAACCTTGAAGAAATTCTTAGCCACTTATAATTACTAGATATATAATTACTGGTTGAGATTTTTGGATAGGGGTTATTATGCTAGAAGTTGTATGTTTTCTGAGCTATGTTCTCCATTTTTTTGTGTCTTTCAAATGAAAATAAGCGTTCTTTTTATATCACAATAAATCCCTGATAATAATATGTGAATTACTATTTTACCTTTATTTTAATAATTCATCTACTTTATTACCTTTTGGTTTATAAATATCAACTATTGCTTTTTTCCTTGGCATATTGTACCAATTAAAGATTTGGGTTTATATCTTTATTTTCTTTGTTGTCTTTTACCAAAAATTCTTCATGTTTATTCTTTTTTTTTCATTTTCTATGAATAGTCTTTTGGATAACGTTGATGATGATGCATCTTTGTCTTCTCGATCTTTGATGCAGTAAATGCATCTATGATCTTTGGATTCTTCATGTTTATTCTTTTTTGTCATTTTTTATCAATAGTCCTTTGGATGATATTGATGATGATGCATCTTTGTTTCGATCTTTGATGCAATAAATGCATCTATGATCTTTGGTGGATTTTTTGACATATAACAAAATACCTTCCTTACTTCTTAACCAATTTTTAGGTTATTGCTATTAAAATTTGTCTCATATTTGATGATTTTTTCACCATTCTGTTCGGAGAGAGCCATGCTACTATGAGAAGCGATGATAACTTTGTTGGTTGAATAATTTACTTTAATCTCAATAGAATTATCAATTTTCTTGAGTTCATAGTAAATTTGGCTTAACATTTGATCTTTTAATACATAATTTTTTTTTGTGTTGAATTCCTTTTCTATAAGCTCCCTTTATTTAGGAACTTTTCTATTTGTGTTAAATTCCTAGCTTGATGAAGTGGTAGGGATTGATACATCCTTTCTCATTCCAGTCCATTAGTAAACTAAAAAATCTGAGATAAACATGCTTATCACCTACTCTTATTTTATTCTTGAAGTTTTTGATTACTTTTTCGAAAGTTTTGGGAAAATAGTTTAATTCACTTAAATTAATTCCTGGATATATGTTTTCTATTAGTTTTGAATGGAAAGCTTTGTAAATAAATATTAGATGAATTCTTCCCAAAATATTAAATTTACTTCCCGCAAGGAATTCATTTTTTGTAGTATAGAACTTCGTATCTTTTATGTGTTTATGGGTAGATTTTCTAGCCAAGTTGTAAAGGCTCAACCAATGTGGTTTGTTGAGATTTCTATATTGGTCATTTTCATCTTCAATAACTAATGAATTTCTAGGGAATGTTTCCTTGAATAGCATTGGATACCTTAATATCTTTGTTGTCTCTATGAGATATGCTTCTCTGAATTGTACTGAAGGTCGTACTATTTTCTCTAGGGTTGCTAACCTGCTTGGTTCTAATGGTTGTTGTTGTAGTGCTACAGAATAATTAAGTACTATCTCATTTGGAGTTATTAATTTTGGTATTTTGTAATTTGGCATAAATGTCTCCAATCTCTATTTTATTGATGAAAACTTTATGAGTTATTCCAATAAACCCAAGAATAGATTTAATTGCTTCTACCCGGTTGTTGTAGATTCCTTGTTTTGGGCCATTATAGATCATATGAGTCTTTTTATGTTCTTCTTTTCTACTTCATCAACTAAATTGAGCTTTTTTATTTCAAATATGTTACTCTCTTTTGAACTGTTAGGTTCTTTTTTTTCATCTTGAATTCTTTCTTTAGAAGTTTTATCTTCTTTAGATTAAATTTTGATGAAGATTCCTCTTTAGAGTTTTTGAACTCTAAGATTTGTTTTGAACAATCAAGTTCTTTTTATTTATTTAATATTTTCATAATAGACTTATCAAGGTATAAAAGCTCAAGTTGTTTCTATATGATTTTTATCTCTTTTTCCTTTATCTTGATCTTAATATCAAGATGTTCCATTCTTGCAAACATAGAAATGATTAGATGTACTAATTCTCCAGTAAGAGAATTGCTATACTATTCCTATTTTCTTGGAGATGTTTAACATCAAAATTGTAGTGGTTGAACCATTGCTTCCATCTGACTAATCTTCCTTATATATAATCACCTATAATATTAGTTATTAAGAAATGATCAAAATTCTTATTATCTTTTCTAACAATGAATCTGAAACTTATGACATATATTAAAAATTTATTAATAGCATTTTTAATAACTATATATTATTTTTCATTACTGTGATAATTTAATTCTGAACCATGAAAAAAGTCCTAATGTATATCTACAAAGATATCCATCTTTGTCATCTACCTTTTCTTTCAAAATTACTCCCCAATATTTTTGCGAAGCATCTATTTCAATTATCATTTTATCGTATGACCTTAGATGGTATAAAGTTAGTAAAAATTTTATCTTTGTTTTTACTTTATATATATACAAAGTATCTTGTTCTGTCCATTTCTAAATATGGTATTTTTTTCCAATTTACTTGTAAAGGTTTTTGCATATATACAAGTTTCTTGATATATGCTTCAACATATATCAAACATCCTAGAAA
The DNA here is from genome assembly GCA_037013495.1 of Hippophae tibetana. Lineage (NCBI taxonomy): Eukaryota > Viridiplantae > Streptophyta > Magnoliopsida > Rosales > Elaeagnaceae > Hippophae > Hippophae tibetana. The sequence continues at coordinate 14,313,910 of CM072803.1, forward strand.
TCTTTGTAGTTAGTTTTTGTCCTTTAATTCATTAGAAAAACCTTGAATGTTATTTAGTATATGGGTTTATAGATTATATTTTTTATCTTCAATTTACAAACCTAAATACTTCATTGTTTGCTAACCAGTTACTTCTTTTTTCATAGAGTACAATGCCTTATTTTCTTCGTTCTTATAGAATATTAATAATATCCAAATAATGTTTATTTAGTTTACTGCTGAAAAACCAAAATATCATCTATATAGACACATCAAATATTTTGTAATTTTTTAAAGATGTTTTCCATATATCTTTGGAAGATACCTAGAGCTTCTTTTAATCCAAATGTTATAACAGTCTATTGGAATTGTCCTGAAGGGAACTAAATTTCGTTAGTTTTTTAGATTTTTAATCTAGTCTTATTTGTCAAAATCCACTTTTGTAATCAAAACTTGAGAAGTGTTTTTTTCTTTTTATTAATGATAATAGTTCTTCTTTATTTGGAATAAAATATCTATCATCAATGATTTCTTTATTTAATACTTTGAAGTTTATTACCATTCTCTTTTTTTCAGGAACTTTTTTGATTAAGAATATAGGACTAGAATAAGGTGAATTACTTGGTATTATGATTTTTAGTTCCAAAAGTTCTTTAATTTTCTTTTCAAATTCAATCTTGTCTTCTAGAGTATAAATCATTGGTTTTACTCTAATAACATGTTAGAGTCTCTTAATTTTATGTTGACAATCATTTTAGATTTATTAATTTTTAGATCTAAAGGATTTTTTAAACTTACTATTTTTAATAATTTTCTATACATGTTAGGTTTTTATCTTCTTGTATTTCATTAAGAAAAGAGTTTTATTCCTCTTCTATATCTGACGAAATATTTTCTAAATAAGGTTTTCTTTTCTTTGTGTCTATCTCACTACGTTTTTGCTTTTTATATTTTTGCATAAAAGTTATATTATATAGTCAAAGATTTTCTTATTTTTAATACATAAATAGTTTCACCATTTGAGATTGTTAGACTTATTTTGTTTAAATATTGTGCAAAAGGTTGATATAATTTTAAGAAATTATTTCATATTAATAAATCAACTATTTTTCTTGTTGGTATATGGTAAGAATATGAAAGTTTTCTCCTCCTAATATTATATTTGTATCTTTTAAAATATTAATAAGATTTATTGTAGTATTATTAGCAATTCTTACAATTAAATTTTTTGGTGTCTGCTTCTAGTGTTCTTCTGGGAATACATATTAATTTGTTATCTACATACTAGCTCATGTATCTATATATTCATATAAATGATAGATGACATAGTCTTTAAATTTTAATCTAATATAGGTACTATTTGGATTTTCAATACTATACAAACCATTCATCATATGATGAAAAATACCCATATTCTGAGTGTTCATATTCTAAGTCAGCTATTTCCTCATCAGTTTTTTCTAATAGATAAATATTGTAAATATCATCTATATCTTATTTCTCAATTGATTCTAATTCCATCTTAAAAGCTTTTTTTAAGATTTTTGTTTTCTATAGAAATTCATTTTTAAGTTATTTCTTATGTTGAAACCTGCTAAGGCATTCATTGGCATAATGTCATTCTTTATTACAGATCCACATTTGCATTTCCCTTTTCCTGAAAGACAATAATTCTTGTTTTTAGGAGCTTTATACCTCTTTCTTCTAAAAATATTTTTTCTATAGGTTTTCCTATCAAGTCTTCTTTTATATTTTTGAAAATCTTGTTTCCTGAATTTATATCTTTTAAATTTCTTGTATTTTTTTATATTTCTATTTGTAGGATTTTATATTACATCTATATTTCTCTGGTATTTTAAAATCTCTTGTCTCATAATAAATTTTATAATTTCCTCTTATTTGTTTGTATTTTTTCTTTCTTGACATTTAATTATTATCCAACTTTTATGACTTCTTATTCTTCCTCTTAAGATATTTGGTATGGTTTTCCTATTTCTATGATTCCAACATTCTATTTAGTCTTATGTAATGTTCAAAGTAATTTTTGGAAAAATATTTTCTTATAATTTGTTTGCATTAAGGGTGGTAATTTATGGTAATAAATTTTCTATTCACAAATAATAGAATCTATGTAACACATCTTACAAATTTTCATATTTGTTAAATGCGATTTGGTTTCCTTGATTTCATTTTCACTGGATTCAGTGATAGTTCTTACTTTATTTTCTCTAATAAATTCTTTGTATATATCTAAAATTCTCTTTCTGTGAGAGTATTCTCTTGTATTAATAAATGTTATTGGTCTATTAAATTTGAAAAGTAAACTTTAACAATTTTTATTATTTTATGAGCTACTAATACCTTACAAATTGAAAGGTTTGTTTGTGTAGTTTGAGGGGTTTATATGAGTACACTCATACCACTAGCTCATTCATCTAAGTATTTTTTATATCTCTTATACAATCTAGATCTAAGAGATCAGATCTATAATTTTCATGGATCTTGAATTCTGGTGGGATACTATCGCTGGTTCCTCAATGTAACAATTCTTCCATTTTAGATGATTGACTTATTTTATTGGAAGTATCAGGTTCTCCTAAACATTGTTTATTTTTTTCTTCCCTATGTAGGTCATATGTTTCTTCTTAGTAAGGAAACAGTAATGAAATTGGTTTTATATGACCTTTTGGAATCATAATTTCTGGTTTAGAATTAATCTCACTGATTATTGTCATATCATATTCCTTTTTATTTATACAAAAAATTTCATCATAGTGTTTTTCTAATTTTTCATTAGTTGGTGTTAACAAACTAATTAATTTTTCTATATCCCTATTTTCAGGATTCATGAATTATTCTTCTAATATTTTTTCTATATTTCATTAAATTGGAATTATATCTTTTTTGTTAGATTTTCTTAATTTTTTCTTCTCTCATTTCTAGGTATTACGGCGTCTAATCTTCTAGGTAGTTCTACATTTTAATCCTTTTAAGGGATTGTATTTATGACTTACAATATCATTGTTTCTATGTATGTTATATTTCTCTTTTCTTAGTTATATAAATTTCATATGTATATCTTGTTGTAATTTATTATAACCACATTTCTTTATTTATTTTAATAATTCTTTTTGTGTTTTGATTATACCTTATAGATACTTCGTGTTTGATTATTGGATTAAGTCCATTTCCTTTGTTAGAAGTCTTAAAGTCGTTACTAATGTTGTTTGATTTTGTAATGCCTACTAGGCTCCCATCAATTTTTAACAATATATTTTTTTAATTTGTCTTTAAACATTATTTTCTTTTTAATATGACATCATGAACTAATATTTTCATTACTTGAACTTCAGTTTTTAATTTTTTTAACTTCTTCTTTGTTAGAAGTTTCTCTTTTATGGTCTATAAAAGCAAATCTTGATATATTATTGTTTTTAATTGCATTACTTTTTCTATCTAGTATCAAAGGTTTTTCCTTGATATCAAGTGTCATTCCTTAGGTATTTCAAGCTCTGTTAATATTTCTTGTTTTATTATTTGTCTAAGTTCTTGAAAGGTTTTATGTATTTCTATAAATTTATTTTATTTAAATATTGAACTATTATGATTGTTTGTTAATGAATATCTTATTATGTAGTGTATTGAACATGAATGATTTTTTTCTTGTATTAAATCTTCTTTTTCAAATTCATAAGATAAAATTAATACTTGGTTTAAGTTTTATCATGAATATTAATAACAAACCTAGAATATAATGTAAATTTTAGTTTCTGGTATCCCAAATTATCATGGATCATTCATAGTAAATCATTTTTCCTGATTACTATTATATTATCTAGTAATGTTGTTTTTATAGGTATATATATTATTTATCAGGAATGAGCTTGTATTATTATTTGAATTCTTCCTAAACGAATGTATTCAATTTTTTCTTTATCCTTTTAGGGGTATTTTTGATTGTTTAATCATTATAGTTTCTTTTTCAATTACTGATATATTATAACTTCCTTTTGCATATGTAATATTAATATTTATTTATTTATTCATTACTTATTTCATAATAAACTATTTTTTTCTTAAGAATAATTTTCTTAATGATAAAAATGATGAATTTTTAAATCCATCTATTTCTTTAAAGTTTAATTTTGCTTTTTAAATTTCTTTATACTAATTACTATTTATTGTGAAAAACATCATGGGTTGTCTTTTATTTCTTATTATTTCTTGGTTCTATATTATTATTTTTATTTTTATTTATAAAATATTATTATTTATTTTTGTTAAATTTAATTTTCGTTATGTACGAGGGATATTTTTAAATTTTTAAAATTTTAGAGGTATGTTTAAATATATCTCAAATTTAAGAGTATTTTTGATGTTATTCAGTAAAATTTATTCTTAACTTGCAAATGGAGTAATTTTTTTTAAAAAGAAGATGCAATTAGCACCCGCTTTTATATCTACTAAGCCCAACCTTGAACAATTCTTTTTATCAAGATGTGATTGAAAACTGCCATTTAAAACTTAATGGACAAGTCTTATCGTCCAAATATCAGGTGAATATGAACCTTTGGACTTCGGATTGGATATATCATTTGTTGGGCCATAGCACAGTGTCACTCCTTTTTCATTTTCAAGTAGACTAAAGTCTAGATTGCACCTTGGATAAATTAATATTACCAATTCATTCTGGATCACTAAGAACTATAACCCTTGATGGTCTGTCCTCACATAAACTTAATAATTAATACTTGGTGGTCATTTTAAGCATCGACAACCAAAATTACATTTATTCTTAAAAAATTGATGATTTTTTCTTAAAATTTTGGAATGAACATAGGTAGCTTAGGTTGGTTTTTAGTCGGAAAAATTAATCAAACCGACCTAACCATCTAAAAAAATTGACAAACCAAAATCTAGTTATGCATAAAACAAAACTGAAATAACAACCAACCTAAGTAGTCATTCAGTTAGCTTGATTTTTATTTAATTAAAATTTAAATATTTTTATTTAAGTAAAATCATTAAATTCAAATATTTCACTCAAAATTAAATATACTTAATAAGGAAAATTAGTTAACTTACAATCTAAAAGATTAAATTTAACATTAGTAAGATGTCCTTAAAATACATATACCTAATCTTAATATATATTTTTTAATAAATCAATTTGGTACTCTTTATACATGTTTTTCCCTATAAAAAACCTAAACCAAACCTATTTATTCGATTTAAAAGGACATATCCGAATCTATTGGACTACTAAAAACTAACATAAAAGGTTCGATTTATGTCCATTCTTATTAAAATTAATTATAATTGATTAGGTGTGGGGCGAGAATGGTTATTACAATATCAAAATATTGATCGATTAAAATCAAATATATATTAATATTATGTTTTTTATAAACTATATTGAATTTTTTATTGTTATATTTCATTACATATATATGTTTTATGTATTAAATAGTTAAATAAAGGAAAATAATGTCAATGTCAATATTATGTTAACTTTTAAATTTTAAATTAAGTATATTTTTAAATAAATATTCAAATAGAAAAATAATGGTTGATCTATTAAAAACTACCACCCACTCATAAATGATATTTATTAACTAAAACTATCCAAAATCAATGCAAGACGGCTATTGTTACCAGCATAAATGTCTTACCCATCCCACATCATTTCTATTTAATAATCTAAATTTGGACAATGGCATCCTAGATGGCCATTTTCTAACTAACATGAAACCTAATCAAAAATTATAAACCATAAATTAAATTGAAAATAATTTTTATAACACCATAAAACGTGGTACATACTACTTTAAAAAAATATAGAAAATATAAAAAAAAGTGACACTTATAAAATATATCATAATTTAATGGATGATTATCAAAAATATCTCAAATTTTGAAATTATATATAAAAAAAAGACCGCATAGCAATATATATAGGTCATGAGTATTTGAATCTATTTTTAAGTATTCATTTTAAAAAAAAAATATAGGAAAAACAAAAAAAAGTAATACCTGTAAAACTTGTAATAATACAAAAATATATTCTTGTATCTAATTCATATAGTTTTACACATCAATCTTGGTGTTTATTACAATTCATTTAAATAAAGGTGCAAGTATTATTATTTTTTATATTTTAATCTATATAGTGATTAAAACTTGAAAAATATTTTTATCATCATGAAAAAAATCAATATATCATACTCTAAGGGATAATTATCAAAAATATCTCAAGTTTTGAAATAATATCACAAATATCCTTAAAATTTTAAAAATATTACAAATATTTCCAAATTTAACGGAAATTAAATCTAACGAAAATGAATAATAATTTTTTATACATAAAAATGGAAAAAATAATTGAAATAATAGAAATAAAAATACAAGACATTTTAGGATATTTTTCATAAGAAATGGTAAATAGCAAAAAGAAATTTGAATAAATATGAAAAACAAGATTAAATCTTAAATAATGAGATGACTTTAAAGATTCATCATTCTCAAATTAAAAAAAAATCAAGAAAATATATAGTTTATTATAAAATAAATAATTAAAAATTAGTATTAACATTATAAATACAAAAAGGACGTATTATTGACAAAGAAATTATTATGGATAAATTATCAAAAATCTCTCAAAATGACAAAGGAAAAATTGAATACATTTATTTAAGAGTAATCCAAGTATTAATAAAAGCCCATTTGAGAGAAGAAATTGATACACTAAGAAAACTAATATTACTAGATAGTATAATAATAAATAAGAAATATGTTTTATTATGAATGATCCATGGAAACCTAAGATAACAAAAATTAAAATTCATGGCATATCCAAGGTTTACCCTTAATATTAATGGTAAGAACTTAAATAAGTGTTAAGTTTAGCCGATAAATTCAAAAGAGAAGATTTCATGAAAGAAAAAAATCACTCATTTTAAGTACACTGCATATTAAGATATATATTAACAAATAGTCATAATAGTTTAATATGTGGATAAAATGAATTCATAGAAATAAATAAAAAAATTCAAAAAATAAAACCAAAAATATTAACAGACTTCAAAATATCAAAAGAATAGAACTTAAATGTTTAAGAAAAATTTATGATACTGGGAAAAAAAGAATGTAGCAAGAAATATTAATATATTAAGGTTTACGTTTATAGATATGAACGAGAAACCTATAATAAAAAAAGAGATATTACAGATTTAAAACAAGAAGTTAAAATAATAAAAATATTAGTCCATGATATATTATTTAGAATAAAATGATATTATTGTTATCCCAATAATATTCAAAAATAAACTACATAATATAAAATTAAATTTTGATTGAAGCCTAATAGGCATATTAGAAAATCAAATAAAAATAATGAAAGTTTTAATTCTTTTATCGGAAGAACTGGATATAATACAATAATCAAAAATCAAATTTACAAGACATAAATGAAACACAAAAAAAAAACTCTTAAAATAAATAAAAGAAGATTGTTATAATAAGAAATTATAAAAAGACACATATAATGAATTTACAGAATAAAGAAGGGATGTAAATAACATATAAAGGAAAAATAAAATCATAGGTTATAAATTCGATCCATTTATAGGATTAAAAAAGAACCACCTAAGAGATTAGATGTATTGATACCTAAGAACAAGAAAAAACCAAAGATAAAAAAGAAACTATAATCCCATTTTAATAGAATATAGAAAAGAATTAGAAAAAAAAATTCATAAACCCTGAGAATAAGGACATAGAAAAATTAGATAACTTGTTAATCCTAACAGATGAAAAACTAGGAAGATATTATAATGAAAAACTTTATACAAATAAAAAGAAAGATGATATAACAATAATCATTGAAAACTGATTCTAATATGATCCAAAAAAATCATATGAAATCAATTTCATTACCAGTTCCTTATCAATAAGGAAGATATAACCTATATAGAGATGAAAAAAAAATAGAAAAAGCCTAGAAGAACCTAACTTTCCTTATAAAAGAATTAAAGGCATTGTCCCATCAGAATTCAAACTTTATGAAAATTATAGATATGATCTTTTACATTTAGATAATATAAGAGACAGAAAAAAAAGTATTAGATGAATGGTCTAGTGATATGAGTGTAATCATACAAAGTTATCCAACCACACAATCAAACCCTTCTACTTGTAGAATCTTAATAGCTCACAAAATAACATGAAATGTAAAAATTTTGTTTATAAATTTAACAGAACAATAACATTTACAAATGCGGGAAAATGCTCCAATAGTTAAGAAATATTTAGATAAGGTAGAAAATAAAATATACAAGAAATTTATTAAAGAAGACAAAGGTAGACATATCACTGAATCCATTGAAAATGAAATTAAGAAAGCCAAATAGTATTTAACAAATATGAAAATATGTGATATATTTATTATATAGATTTATTTATTTATGAATATGAAATGTTTTATCTCAAGTTATCACCCTCCATACAAAGCACTTATAAGGAATGTTTTCCAAAAATTACCTGAAATATTACATAAAATCATAATAGAATGATGAAATAAAATAAATAGAGAAACTATACTAGGCATTTTAGGAGGAAAAATAATAAGTCTCAAAAATAGAATAATCATTAAATGTCAAGAAATATAGGAATATAAACAAATAAGAGAAAATAATAAAATCTATTGTGATATAAGAGATTTTAGAATGCAAGAAAAATATAGATGTAATATAAAATATTACACCTAAAAGTATAAATATATAAAAAATATAGAACATGTAAAGGATATAAATTTCAAAAACAAGACTTTCAAACATATAGGAGAAGGTATAACAAGAAGCCTTATAGAAAGAGAAATTTTTTGAAAAAAAATGTATAAGCCACTCCACTAGAAAATAAAAATTATTGTCTATTATGAAAAAAAAAATACAAATATTATATCTGTAATGAGGAAGGACATTACACTAATGAATGCCCTAACAGACTTTAATATAAAAAATAATTTAAAAATGAATTTTCACATAAAGCAAAAGTCTTAAAAGAAGTTTTTTCATGAAATTAAAACCAATAGAGAAATCAAATATAGATTATACTTGTTGTATTTATCTATTAGAAGAAATTGAGAAAGAAATAACTAATTCAAAATATGAGTACTCTTTATCAAGAGATGAATGATTTGTTTAGTATTGCAAAACCAAATAGTACTTATATTAATGTAGGATTGACATTTAAAGGTTACACAAGTTATCATTTACATGCATATGTAGATATATACACTAGTATGTGTAAAGAACTCTGGAAAAAATACCAAAAGATTTAATAGTAAGAATTACTAAAATAATACAATAAATCTTAATAAAGTCTTAAAAGATATAGGTATAATGATAAGACAAGAGAAATTTTATAATCCTATTACATATTAACAAGAAATAGGAGTTGATTTATTAATAGGAAATAATTGTTTAAGCTTATATTAATCTTTTACACGATATTCAAATAAAATAAATCTAACAATACTAGATAATGAAACCATTTATATGTCAAAAATAAGAAAATCTTTGATTGTATAAAATCCAACTTTTATACAACAATATAAAAAGAGAAAATGTAATGAGATAGATTAAAAGAAGCAATAAAAAACTTATTTAGAAAAATAATTTCATTATTTTTAAAAGAAAATAAACTCTTTTCTTAATGAAATCCAAGAAGATAAAGTCTTAACATATATCAAAAAATTATTTAGATCCAAAAGTAAATAAATTTAAAATTATTGATAACATATTTCTCAAGTTTTAATTACAAAAGTGGATTTTGACAAGTAAGAATAGATGAAAAATCTCAAAAACTAACCGTATTTAGTTGCCCTCAAAGACAATTCAATTGAATTCTTGTATTTTTCAAAGGTATATGAATAATATCTTTAAGAAATTATAAAATATTCACCGTGTTTACATAGATATTTTAGTTTTTAGTAATGAATTAAATAAATATTATTTAAAATTATTAATATTCTACAAGAACGTAGGAAAAAAGTATCATAATTTTGGAGAAGAAATCAGTAATTGCTCAATTAAAAATTAAATATTTTGGGATAGAAATTGAAGATGAAAATATAATCTACATCCCTATATACTAAGTAACATTCAAAGATTTTGATTTAAAAGAAAAAAATCAATTATAATTTTTTTTTAGGATATTTAACGTATGTTGAAGCATACATTAAGAAACTTGTAGAACTGCAAAAAAATTTACAAACAAAATTTAAAAACATATCATGTTTGGAAATGTATAGAACAAAATAATTTGTATATGGATAAGGTAAAAACTTATAAATTAACCAACTTATACTATCTAGGTTTATATGATAAAATGAAAATTGAAACAAGTGATTAACATGAATACTAGAAAGAAGTTTTAAAAGTAAAAGTACATGACAAAGATGAATATCTTTGTAGACTCCACAATTAAATTACCACAGTATTGAAAATGAATACTTAGTTATCACAAAAGTTATTTAGAAATTTTTAATATATGTAATAAGTTTAAGATTAATTGTATAACAAGAATTTTGATTTTTTTAATAACTAATATTACAGGTGATTATAAGCAATGAAAATTAGTAAGATAGTAGAAATGGTTTAACCATTACAATTTTGATGTCAAACATCTTTCACAAAACAAGAATAGTTTAACAAATGCCCTTGCAAGAGAATTAACACTTTTAACTATTTTTGTTCTTATAAGAATGGAACATCTTGATATCAACATCATGATAAAAGAAAATGAGATAAGAATCCTTCAGAAGCAATTAGAGGTTTTAAACTTAGAGAAGTCTCTTTTGGAGACATGAAGAATCTAACGGTTCAAAACGACCATTAGAGTTCAAAAACTCTAAAGAATAATTCATATTAGACATTCATTCTAAGAATGGTAAAACTTTTAAAGAATGAATTCAAAATCAGAAGGAAGAATCTAATAGTTCAAAAGAGAGTAACATCTTGAAAAAGAAAATGAAAAAGAAGACCAAAACAAGATTTAAATGATCTATAATGTTCCAAAACCAAAAATTTATAATGACTGGTCTGAAGTAAGCAAAATTATTATTGGATTTAGTGGAATAACTCACAGAGCTTTCACTAATAGAATAGAAGCTAAAGGCAATCATGCTAACTATAGATACCAAAACTAATAACTCAAAAAAATATAGTTAAAAATTATTCTATAGCATTACAACAACAACAACCATAGCCATCTATTAGGTTGAAGATCTTAAGAAAGATAGTACAACCAATAGTGCTATTTAGGGAAATGTCTCTCGTAGAGATAATAAAAAGAGTACCACCACCAATACTATTAAGGGAAACATCCCCCAATAAATATAAAAAAGATCAACACAAAAATTTAAGTAAACCACAATGATTAAGGTTCTATAACTTAGCTAAAAAATATACCTAGTAACATAACGAAGATATGAAATTTTACACTACAAAAAAAAAAAGAATTCCCTACGAATAATAAATTTAATATTTTTGAAAGAAGTGATCCAATTTTTGTTTTTAAAGCTTTCCATATAATTTAATTGAAAACCTATATCTAGTAATTAATTTAAGTGAATTAAATTATTTTTATAAAAAATTTAAGAAGGTTATCAAGAACTTTAAGAAAAAAATCGAAGTAGGTGACAAGCATGTTTATCTCAGATTTTTCAGTTTACTTATGGATTGGAATAAAACATGTTGTGTTAGTCCCTATCATTTTATTAAATTAAGGATTTACAACACTAATAGAGAAGTTTCAAAACCAAGGACACTTCTAGAAAAGTAATTCAATACAGATTAACTTTGTATACTAAGATGACAAATATTAAGTCAAATTGTTTATCATAAACTTAGAAAAATGGATAGTTATTCTAAAATCAAATTAAGTTATTTGATTAATAAAGTCATAATCACTTCTCATATCAATATAGCTACACTGAAGAAGATAGTGAGAAAATCAATAAATTTGAAACAAATTTTAACAGTAATAACTTAAAAATTTGTCAAGAAACAATAAATGTAATTTATTATTACCCTCAAAAAACCACCAACGACTGTATTAGAGACCGAGAAGATGAAGATGCATCATCGTCTATGTCATCAAAATATTTGTTAACAAAAAATGAAAAAAAGAAGAATAAAGATGTAGAACTCACACCTTCAGTCGGTAGGTCATGCTAAGGAAATGAACGACTTAAATTCAAAAGTCAAAAACTAAAAATTAGGTAAATTATTAAAATAGGGATATAACAGTTTTTTTTACTATTGTAAATAGGGATTATTTGTCATATAAAAAGAACACTTATTTTCATTAGTGGGACAAAGCTTGAGCAAAAAAAAAAAAAACTCTATACTCTAAAAATTATTCATCTAGCAACTATGTATTTAAAAATCATGAGCGAAGAATCTTGAAGAGATTCTTAATTGACTTTTAGAATTATAACAATTATTAATAAAGTATAGTATAATCATTATTTTTCTATATTTTAGTAAATCTAATTTGGACACAATATTATAAATGGATACAAAGGTTTCATCATTATTATGAGAATATTAAGGTTTAAGTATGTTGAGACATATTAGGTGTAATAAAAAAAATCTTAATAAATCTATTAAATTCACGTATAATAATTATAATTATAAATCATTTAAGAATCTTAAATGATTAAATATTTTATAAAATTTATAAAACTAATAAATAAGAACATGAAAGCAAATAAACTAATCATAAATCTGTATGAAAATAAGTACAAAAAAATATAAAATTAAAACAATATTTTAATGAAAAATTTAAAGATTCAACTTAAAATAATATTCAAGAATTACAAATATCACTATAAAACAGCTAATTACAAGTTAATATCATAGCAATAGAAAAGAAGAATACACCATGTGATGAAAAATCAATATTGTTAACCATTCAGGCACACGAGGGACATGACATTAGAGCTCTTTTTACAAACATTAGAGTTACAAGTGAAGATGTACTGAACCTCCGAAGAAATATTAATGATAAATTTTATAATTTAATTACCTAATGTATATTAAATGATATCAAAATATATTTTAACATTGGTTCTCAAATTTTAGTTAAATTAACATATAAATCTCAAACTTTTAAAACATATAATAAGTCTAAAACTTTTAAAACATACAGTTGGTATTCAAATTTTTAAAATTTTATATATAAATCTTTAAACTTTTAAAACTTTTACGTATAGATCCTAAAGTTTGATTTACAAATATGTATTTTAAAAATCAAGTTAGAATCTATATATAAAATTTTAAAAATTTAAAGACTTGTATCTAAATTTAGTTAAAATTTGATAACAAAAAGTGTACTTTGATATATAAATTATCATTCATTATCATCTCTATGTACAATATTTCATTTAGTTAATACCTAGCATGTACAAGAGAAAATTATGTATTATTTCAGGAGTACATGATTTGATGCTTTTTACTTTGGTTGTTGTTTTATAAAAATAAAAATATTAGCCAATTGTATCTTTCACATTAATAGTACTACATCATCAATGATAGCGGGTCTCCACGTACAACAAATTAATGCATCCAAGGGCAAGTTTATTACAAATACTAAAAATTCTGATAGTATAATTTGTGTACAATTATACGTAAAATTGTATTATATATAATAAAAATTATATATTTATATAAAAATTTGATATCAATAATATGTATGACTAAATCATACTGAACATTTTTATTTAACTTATCTAAAAAATTTATTTTAAAATTATTTATCTCAACCTTTTCTTTTATTTTAAATTAAAAATAATTTTTTATTTTTTAAATATAAAAAATTAAATATTGATTTAGTCGATCACCAGGGCTTTTTAGCGGAAGCATTTATTGGAAAATTATATAAATGCCATGATATATTCAAAGCAACATTTTTGTTGATAAATATTAGCTAAATATAATTGTTATTATTTATGTTTTTATTATTTTTTAAGTGGTTAGCTTTGTAATTTTTTCAAATTTATTTTTTTAAAAAATAACTTTAATTCAAACATTATGTAATAAAAGTTCAACTATGGCTTCTAGATAAATATGATTTTGGAAAATAATCTAACATAACTCCTTTTATTAAATTTACACCTTTAAACAAAAAGATTAAAAAAATGTTACTTTATTTTTAAGTTTAATTGGATGGTAACACGTGTAATATTTTATTCACATATCAACTTTATTAGATAATAATAACAAAAAATTAAAAAATCATTTTATATATTTTTATTTCAACATTAATAAAATTAAATATATTAATATCATCACTTTAAATATTATCGACAGAATAAAAAAAAAGTTGTGTGAATGTGTGGTACAGGGGACGAACACCTTTGCGAATTTTTATGAAATTAATAAAAAAGAAAGAAATTCTAATTTTTTGTTGTATCGAAGAAAGGGATGTGAAGTGTGAATTTAAAAATAATATGATATTTTATTTAATAAAATTTAAAATTTATATATATTTTAAAAAATTAAATATATAACATTTATTTTAAAAATAAAAAAAATATCTCATGTGAGCAGCTGCAATTGAAATAAAAGAAGGTGGTGGGAAGCAGATCACGTGAAATAAGAAGGGATTGGGTCCATATTCCATCAATAATTAAACACCTCACCTCACTTTTGTGAGTGGAAGACACCAATAAATAAAAACAACTACTTCAACCTTTTATTAAAGGTAAATTTTTATGATGGGATTTGAGGCACGTAAATTTAGGAAGAACGGTGTTAGATTTAACATATTCTTGTAGTATATTTTTTATTTTTATTTTTATTTTATAAAAAAATCACATTAATTTTAAAACATCATCATTACATATTTTATAGATAATAAATAAATATTTAAATTTTTATAATTTTCAATTATTTATATAATTTTTTAAAATTATACACTTAAATTTCAAAATAAAATAAATATAATATTAATAATTTAAATTGTTATGATATTCCAACTATTTAAAAAATAAAAAGATTTGATATTTAGAAAATAATAAGCTTCACAGTTTTGATTCCCCTTAAATACACAAGAAATTACTGTACATGCCACAAGAGTCAAAACATACAATTCAATTATGAATAGTAAATTACCATCAAGCCTCACACCAACTTACTACAACAAATTTTCATTCCACAATTTGAACCCACCTTTGTTTCGTCCACAACATCACCCCCCATCCTCTCTTCTCAATTATATTTCAAATATAAAAATAAAATTAAAATAATAACATATATCACAAATATATTACGATCATAATTAATATAATAATTTTTTTTATTAAATACAGTTATATAAATTAACTATATTTAATAATAATATTATATCAGTTATGATTCCTTTAATTAATTTAGACATATACGGCTTTTAAAAAACTAAAATTACCTCGTTTACCAGGGATAAATAGGTAAATTCGAATCCCAATCCAAACACTTATCATTTTAACATTTATTTGGTGAGAACCCAACGCGCGAGTTACCCAAATCGAAGTTGACACGTGTCCCTTGTTGTTGAACATTACCTATGATGGATAAAGATGACGTCGTTGGAGCAAAAGCAAAACAAAACGTCCCCGATGAGTCAATCGGAATCAGGTAGTTATGTGCCGCTAAATTCCATGACTTTCCTCCGGAAAACTGAAACGACACCGTTGGTACCTTCACGCTTGTGTGCGAAGACAAGTCGTAGCACGTGTCAAACAAAGCAACGCCACCATTCGTAGGCTGCAAGTGAGTCGTAAACTTCTTAAACGAGTCACGGAGCGATTCGTAAGCCTGAGTCTGTAACCGAGTTATGGCCGTTCCCGAGTCAACTATGATCCCTCCGTTACCCGACTCGTCTACGTCAAATAACCCCGGCGAAATTGACAATGGTTCACCACCAACGCTCATTCCGGTGAGTCCAACGTAATAAAAAGTGTCTACCTTCCCATTCTTCAGTAACGGCGCTGTAATGGAGTCAGCCGGTTCAGCAGAGTTGAAATCGAGAGTCGAGGATGAGCCGGAGTCACGGTTCACCAAACAGTACGAAAACGACCTCGCTTTGATCTGAGATACTAATGAAAGTGGACCTCCACCGAGCCCGAGCAAACCAGCCGATCCGACAAACAAGCCTTCGTTATCATGCCCACATCCCAAAGCGACGTCGTTTACAGAACCGGAGTTTCCAAACGACACAGTATCAGTAACAAAATCACCGACTGTGAACGATCCATCGCCGTAAGAGACTTGGTAAAGACACCTTCCACCACGACACCCAGATGTATCGAGAGAATGACATTGCTGAGATTCACAGGTGAGTAGTTTGTAAGTAGACGAAGATCTCGGGTCGAATATCGGGTCGGATTGTTGGTAGCAATCCGAACAAGGCTGGCATTGGAGCCAATTGATATCACTACCAGTATCCAAAACCATGTACAAGGATTTCGATGGACTACCGATTCCGATTCTCGAGAAGTACTCCCCACTTCCTTGACTAGAACCAGATACAATAGGTGTAGACAGATCTTCGGGTAGGAGCTCCGTTTCCATAGGTTCAAGATCCGATTTCTTGACATTTTCAAGAACGAGCTGGAGCTGGGTGTTGAGCGAGGTAACTCGAGATGAGTCACGCTTCAATCTGGCTAAGACTAAGCTCTTGTAGTCTTGGTGTTTGGAGTTTAACAAAGCTTCCCTGGGATGTAAACTTATGGAGAATGACGAAGAAGAAGTGAAGTTTGATGGGAGGGTTTGTTGAAGTGAGTCAAAGGAATTGAGGGTAGTGGGTATGAAGGTAAGAACTTCGTGGGCTTGTTTGAGTGAAGCAGAGACGTCTAAGACTGAAGTGGGTGTGTTGGGTTCGAATAAGCTACGAGAAAAAGCAGAAGAGAAGAAAAAGATGGTGAAGAATGTGAAAATGGAGAAGACGAGTAGGTTTGAAGACATTGTTAATTAGTTGGATAGCAGAAGTGAAGAAGAGATAAGGAAGAGATAGGTTTTTGTTGTAATGTGAGAAAGTGAAAGAGTCGAGGAGGTGGTGGATTGATGAGAGTTTTGGCTTTATTTAGAGAAGAGTTCAGAGAGAGAGAGAGAGGGTTGTTTGTTTATTTATTAAAGAGTAAATAGAGACTCACGTTAGGCTTGAGGTTTGTTTGTTGTTGATAAATAAAAGGGAAATTGTAACCATTGAAAAATGAACCCACTCTTTTTGACTAATTTTAAGCAATTATTTCTAGTTCAAAGCAAATAAATAATATTATTAAAATAATATATTTACTTTTAGAAATATTTTTAAAAAAAAATAATAACTATTACTCTTGAATTATTTTATTTTTAAAACAATGCTACCAAAATAGATGTAGTCCTTTCAAGAACAGAGCAATGAAATTTATTCTATTTTGAAAATTAAATGAGTTCTTTTTAAAAAATTGAAGTATTTTTCAATACAAAACTTAAGATTAAATAAATTAAAGTATTAATAAAAGAAGATTTAAATGTTCATTTCTTTGAGTAATATTTTAATATAAACCTTAAAATAATGTAATTTTTTTAATTGGTTCAATTTTTTTAAAATTAAATAATTTAATTTATAATTTAAGAATTGGTACAAATAATTTCCTCTATTTAAAATTTATTATTATTTTTTTAATGCAATTTTCCTCTTTTTCTTCTTCGATTTTTAAAACAAAAAATCATTATCCCAAGATCTCAATTTTTTTTTATTTTCTTGTCCTAACCATGCTTTCAACTTTTCTCGAGAAAATTCCTTAAGCGAGAAAGTAAAATTTGTGAGAGAGTCTTTACCAATAGAACAAGTGCATAATAGGGAATTATGTGTTGACATCTGAATTTGGATTGCCGTCAAGTTTTGATAAAATTGTATGAATCCGGTCAATTTTTTAAATATTATAAAATCCGTTAAATATAACTGAGTGTTATTATTGATGTTTGTGTTTTATAGGAGTTATTTGAAAAACAATTTGTTTTCATGTTGTTTGCATTATACTTAAATAATTTGATGAGCATATAAATTTATATAATTATTTATATTTATATTAAAAGTAATGTGTTATAATATAAAATTATTTAAAAAATTAAAATGCGTGTAGCATTTCTCATTTTTAGATTGTAATATTTTTTTAATACTATATGTATTAAATAATATGTTAATTTCAAATTAAATATAAAATTGATAATGTAAAATGCTAAAATAATTGTAAAACGAATTATACAAACAAATTATATCATGAAAGGTGATTTATTATAAGCAAAACGTGTTAGAGTTTGAGATAATTTTTAATAAATAAGTATTGATATCATAGTTATTGAATTAATTATTAAAAATCTATTAATTTTTTAAAACAAATATTTTAGTTTTATAATTTTTATTAAATAATAATTGATCTTATAATTTAAGAGTTATGTAATACCAATTATATTATTATTAAAATTAAGTATTTTTTATCTTATAATTTATTAAAATGAATAATTTTAATCTATCAGGTTTATTAAACATGAACATTTGTATAATATAATTTTTATAAATAATGATATTATAGGTATATACTCAAAAATTACTAAGCTAAAGTGTTTCATTGCATATAATAATAAAAAAAATTATGATAATTCTAATGTTTAATGTAATAATTACGGTACAAAATTGATTAAATTAAATAATTATAATAATAACTTATATTTATTATATATGTTATTAATAGTATTATCATAATTATTTTTTTTAATATCATAATAAAAATGTAAAAGTTAATTTTTTTAATAATATAATTAATTTTATTATTAATCAATAAAATTATAATTAATTCAACAAAAATTTTAGTTGCCCCATCATCACCCGTAGCATTTTCCAAAATTTTGTTCCTGCTAACCTTTTACTTGTTCTTTAAGTTCCATTAATTGCGCCTCAAATTTTAATCGACTCCTATGTCGTTATGGCTTTTGGTTGGGCTTTATTAGTACAGTTGAAGTATTCTGATTGAGTCCATCTGCCTACATTTTTGGACAAGACAAATGTTAAAAGGCAAACATGCATACACTTTATAATCACACTATTTAAGGATTGATGTATCTAAATTAAGAAATTTGATAAAAAAAATTGAATTTAGATTAAAAAAATAAAAGTATTCGATTGATTATTATTTTAATTTATTTTAAATTAAATTATTATTAAAATTATAAATAAATACATATTTTATTTATAATATATTATAATTAAATATTATATATATTAAGATTACATTAAATTACTATACTAATTTAAATAATTTAATAACTCACCAATAATAGTTTTATCATTTTGCTTCTCTTAGTTATGATTTTAGATAATAAATTTTGTTAAAAATATACAAATTTAATATTAGAATATAGTATATATCGAAAGAATGTAAATCGAGACTAAGACAATGTGATAGCTAAATTTTATGAATATATTCTTGATTAAGTTTGTTGCATATAATATTTAGATTTATACACTACTACAATATATACATATAGTCTCAAAAATTTAGTCTCGATTATTTAAAAATCGAGACCATAGACATACCTTATAACTTCGGTTATTTAAAAACCGAGATAATAGACATACCCTATAACCTCGATTATTTAAAAACCGAGGCCATATACATACACTATCAATTTTTTACACCACATACCAAATTTATTTATTTATTTTTTTATTTTTTTCTCCCAATTTTTTATTTTCTCTCTTTTTTTCCTTTTCTTTTTTCCTTCATTGGTCTCCTTTTCTTTTTCTTGTTTTTCTTTTTCCCTCCCTCCCCAATGCGAAACATTCCTTCTTTTCTCTTTTTCCAAGCAAGCACGCACCATTCCTTTCCACAACCCATCTTCGGTCGTACAACTTACCCTTTCTACCGCTCTACATGTGTCACCATCAACGACAATGACATCGACCTTTCACTTCTCAAAACAGTTGAGAAATCCCAAAATGCAATGGAGATTCTCAACCTACTAACCCTAAATAAGCTCGTGCTCTCCTTCGAATCTGTTGCAAGTTGATGCCGAAAAAGTTACAAAGAACAGAGGCTCAAGAGAGTCCAAAGGTATAGTCTGGCAACAGAGATCAATCATCGCTAACAAATATAAAAATAAGTGCGCTTTATAAGAGAGGACCAAACCCCAACGACCCTTCAGACACAAAATTCAGAATGTTAGGTTGGAATGTGCTTGAAGGAGCTAGATAACCCTTTTGAGTTTCAAGCACGTTAAGGATCATACAATTTCATCAAGTGTTTATGGGATAAAATTGGGAGTAAAGAGTGAGAGGAGTTTTGAGTCATAATTTTTTGGTTTAAATTAATTTACAAGAACAAACTCGCTAATTTTTTACCTCTAGAACCCAAAACCTTTTCTCTGCCTATTTCATTACTTAACTGGCCTAAAGGTATTTGAATTTCTTTTGGGTGTTAGGGTTTATTTTGGGAGCCATGGTGATTTATTTATTTTTAAATCTTGCTTTGTATCCATTAGAACTTGGTACATTTTGTTTTTGTCTTTTGGCTATTCCAGTCTGGTTTGTTACATTAACAAGTTGCTTAGGGTGCTTTACCTTATATTGCAGTGAGGTCTTTTGTGTAATTAGATTTTTCAATTGATCATAGGCATTAGATTTTAGGGAATTTGTGTGACATGTGATGCATAACTCCAAAGTGTGAAATGGGTTATAACAGTTTATTCACCTTGTTATATTGAGCAATTGTGATACTAAGAATATTTCTCCTACATGAACTCTGAAAATATTGAAGCATCAATATTCCCCCATCTCCATTTGATTGCTATACTTCATTGTTAGTCTTTATAGATGCTATATTCTGTTTTTTGAATCTTGTAACAAATGTTATGTTGAAACTTTAATGTCTATAATCAAATTAGGTTCCATATTTATCTTTTTACTACTTTCATATGGATATGATGGTTGGTCATATGTGGGTTTATCATACTCTAAAATATTTAAATGTGTCCTCATAAGTTGGAGCTCTTGACCTGTTCCATCTTTCTTTAAAATGAAATTTTTTTGAACGTGCTTTCTGTTTTAATGCTTATGTTTAATTAAAACCTCTCATTCTATTTCTTTTCATTAAACTAAAATGCAGATGATCATTTTCTTTTCCTATAAGTACCATCTAAAGTTAGTACTGGTGCAAATCAATAGAGGAAAAGTAACAGCAATGGTATATGATCAACCTAAACTTCTAAAGTTGGAGCTCTTGACCTGCCATATAAGAGTTCCTTTTTTTCTTTTTTCTTTTTGAAATCTTCTAAGCTCTTTTGGAAATGAGAATAATTTTGTGATAAGAATGTGCCTTATCAGATGTTGAGCAAATTCTTATGTATAGCCCTGGTAGGCGTAGCACCTGAGTATCTTTTGTTTGGATATGTTCAGGGTGGACTTGGCAACATAAATCAAGTTTACTAAAATATTGTTTGCTTCTCTTCTTTTGGTATTGCTAATAAAGATAAAAAAAATTTGCCTTTGTAATATAGTTGGACAACTTGTTAAAAAGCTTAGGTTTCACACAAAAGAAAACAGATTCTCAAGTTAGATGGTCTGTACTAAACACGGTGCTAATCTTGCGTTGCCATGAAGCAACAAGAGTTAAACTTATTGAGGCAATATCTGTAGGAAAATCTGTGGGATCTTGCATTGAAACCATGGAGGGTACACTAGGTAACACTAACATTTAACGATGCTGGACTTGAGACACGTAATGCCAATATAATTTTGAGCACTTCTAACATTTTATGTTCTTGATGGTATATGAATTGTTTGATCATGTAGTTTAGATATAACATTTTTTGTTCTATTGTTTTTTTGAAAATAGTTAAGGATTGATAAAATCAATAGATATAACATATGAAATTATCACATGCATATTCAAAGTGTATTTATAACTTTAATTTTCTGGTTATAATAATTAGACCTAAAGAATAAATTAATTTGATGTGAATATGACATGAAGAGTATTTAAATATATATGCAGGTGAACAAAGCTTCAATAATAGTGGATGCAACAAACTGTGCTCTCAATAAATTGTTCTCTTTCAATAATCTTTGATGAAATCAGATATGTCACAAGTATCTCTATGCAACTCTTAATTGTAACAATGTAATTAGAACTCAGGCTAATGAACATTCTGTTGAAGTCCAAAGATATTGGTCTTCTTTATGAAAGAAAATAAACTTGAAATCTATTATTTCTAGAGTTGCCTGATTCAAAAGCACTTTTAACGTTCTTGTAGGAAATGAAAGCTTAAGGTATCATTGAGGACCGACTAGAACTTTTGAAAAAAGTAACTCATTCTTTTAGACCAGGAGTTTTAACTACTCTGATGGGTGTTAATGGTGATGGAAAGACTACACTAATGGACGTCTTGGCTGGAAGCAAAACTGACGGATATATTGAGGGTAGCATCAACATATCTGGATATCCAAAAAATCAAGAAATATTTGCTCGTATATCGGGATATTATGAACAAACTGATA
This sequence comes from Hippophae tibetana, assembly GCA_037013495.1. NCBI lineage: Eukaryota > Viridiplantae > Streptophyta > Magnoliopsida > Rosales > Elaeagnaceae > Hippophae > Hippophae tibetana. The sequence goes on from CM072803.1 coordinate 14,336,467, forward strand.
TCCACTCTCTTCACGTCACAGTGTATGAATCATTGGTCTATTTTGCATGGCTCAGGTTACCCTCAAAGGTTGATTCTGAAACTAGAAAAGTAATTTAAAGCCTTCAAGTAGTCATAATTTTTGTTTTCTTCAAGTTATTAGATTTAATATGCTTAATTATTTCCAAATGTTTATTGAGGAAGTCATGGAGCTTGTGGAACTGACATCATTGAGAGAGGCTCTTGTGGGATTACCTGGTGTGAATGGTCTCTCAACAGAGCAGCGCGAAAGGCTAAAAATTGCAGTTGAGTTTGTTGCTAATCCATTTATAATATTCATGGATGAGCCTACCTCTGATCTCGATGTTAGAGCAGCAGTCATTGTCATGAGAACAGTGAGAAATACAATTAACACTGGGAGAACTGTGGTATGTTGTTGTTCTATTTATTGGTGTACAAAAAGCTACATCAGTGCAGCTAGTTGTGGCAGTTGAGAGAACAATTTCTTTCCAGATAAAGAGCAGTTAGATTGTAGACTTTACGATCACGGTTAAAAACCAAGGTTATATATATGTATTGTAGTAATGATAGTGCTTATAATGCTTGCAATAAGATGCACTAGGCACACATTAATCTACAAAAATAGCATATTATATTACTAAGTGTATTGAGAGTACAAGTACGTAACTAACTCTAACAAATCATATACAAGCCTTGACAACTTTCTTAACATTTTCCTAAAGCTAATGGTTTCTCCAAAACAATTAGCTTTACTTTAAGCTTTTGGAATTGTTAAAAACCAAAATCTTTTGTTATCACATCAACTATATGTTCTTAACTGGCTACATAATCCACCAATAACTTTCCTTATGGTACCTTCTTCCTCGCAAAATGAAAATCTATTTTTGGATGCTTTTGTTATGGAATGGAGAACTGAATTTCTTACTAAACATTCAGCACTCACATTGTAACAGAAAATGACAGACACATTCGTGAGTAGTACCTGCAATTCTTTGAGCAGTTTTAGGACCTATTCTACCTTTGCTATTGTGTGAGACTGTGAGCCAATGGTTGAACTCAACCTCCATTGAAGACCTAAAAATGACCTTCTACGTGCTTGATGACCAAAAGACTAATGACAAACCAAGAAAGATACAGAACCACTTGTACTTTTCCTATTATCTGGGCATAATGCCCAATCAACATCATAATAGGCCTTAAGAGACAGATTTGGCTTTTATGCAGATATAACCTATGAGCAGAAGTGCCTGCAAGGTACCTTAACGCTCTATCAGTAGGATATTGAAAAAATTGATACAATTTGATAAATTAAGAATACAACCTTAGGTCTTGTGAGTCTACATGCACCTACAAAGATTATCCCCTTTTAAGAAGTTGATTGGTATACTTTTGTTGACTAAGATGAAATCCTTCACGAGTTTTTGTTACCTCACTTTCAAGAAAAAAATTTAAATGTTTCAGACCTTTTATGATAAAAGCCTAATCCAGTCCTTTCAAAATAGAGGAATGAAGTTTATTCTATTTTAAAAAATTTAAATGAGTTCTTTTTAAAATTAATTATTTTTAATACAAAACTTAAGAATAAATAAATTAAAATATTAATAAAAAAAGATTTAAATAGTCATTTTCTTTAATAATATTTTGATATTGGTTCCATTTAAGTTAAAGAATGTAATTTATAATTTAAGAATCAAATGGTATAAATAATCTAATTTAAAGGACCTAAAATTTATTTATTTTTTAATGCATTTTTCCTCTTTTTTTTCTTCTATTATTAAAAAAAAATCATTATCATAGTATCTCAATTTTTTTAATTTTCTTGTCCTAACCATGCTTTCAACTTTTCTCGAGAAAGTAAAATTTGTGAGAGACTCTTTATCAATAGAACAAATGCATAATAGGGAACTATGCGGTGACATTTGAATTAGGATTGCCATCAAGTTTTGATAAAATTGTATGAAAATCCGGTCAGTTTTTTAAAATTATAAAATAGGTTAAATATAATTGAGTGTTATTATTGATGTGTGGGTTTTATGGATGTTATTTAATATAATTTTTGTTTTCATGTTGTTTGCATTATACTTATTTGAGTAATTTGATGAGCATATAAATTTATATATATACACATTTATATTTATATTAAAAACAATGTGTTATATTATAAAATTATTTAAAAATTTATGAATTATTTTCACAAAAATTATAATCCGTGTGATATGATAATTAGTGCATTTAACATTTTTTATTTTTTAATTATGATATTTTGTTCATATATTTTTTAATACTATATGTACTAAATAATATGTTAATTTTAAATTAGATATGAAGTTGATAAGGTAAAATGTTAAAATAATTGTAAAATTAATTTCATAAATAAATTATTCAATGAGAGGTGATTTATTACTGGGCAAACGTTTTAGAGGTTCAATAATTTTTACTAAATAAGTATTGATCTGATAGTTATGGAATTAGGTAATAAAAATACATTAATTTTTTAAAATAAACACTTTATTTTTATAATTTTAATTAAATAATAATTTATCATATAATTTATAAGCAAAGTAGTACCAATCATATTATTATTAAAAATAAGTACTTTTAGTAATATAATTTATTAAAATGAACATTTTTAATCTATTAAAAATATTAAAAGTGAACACTTATGTATTATAATTTTTATAAATAATGAGACTATAAATATCTATTTAAAAATTATGAGATTATAAAGTACTTATTTGCACACAATAACGAGACTATTGTTATATTTTTAAAAAAATTATGGGATACATAGTGGTTAATGTAATAACTATAATAAGAAACAGTTTAAATTAAATAATTATGAGACCTATAATGTATTAACTTCTATTTATTATATATGTCATTAATAATACTATATAATTATTTTTATTAATATTGTGATTAAAATATAAAAATTAAATTTTTAACAATATAATTAATTAAATTTTAATTTTATTATCCATCAGTAAAATTATCATTAATATAAACATTTTTTTCAACAAAAATTTTAGTTGCCCCAGTATCACCCCTGGCATTTTCCCAAAATTTTATTTTCTTACTAACCTTTGATTTGTTCTTTTAAGTTCCATTAATTGCGCCTCAAATTTTAATCTACTCCAATGTCATTATGGCCTTTGGTTGGGCTTTATTAGTGCAGTTGAGGCATTCTGATAGAGTCCATCTGCCTACATTTTTGGACAAGGCAAATATTAATGGCAAACAGGCGTACACTGTATAATCACACTATTTATTAAGGATTGATATATCTAAATTAAACAAAAATTGATCAAATTTTTTAATTTAGATTAAAAAATATACCTATTCGTTTTTAGTATAGATGGATAGATTTGATAATTTTTTTAATTTATTTTGTATTAAATTATTATTAAAATTATAAATAAATATATATTTTATTTATAATATATTATATTTAAATATTATACATATCAAAATTATATTATATTATTATATTAATTTAAACAATTAAATAAAAAAATTAAATATCTATAATAATTTAATAACTCTACAATCATATTTTTTATTCTTATGTTTATCTTAATTGTGATTTTAAATAATAAATTTTATTAAAAATATACAAATTTAATATTAAAATATAGTATATATCGAAAGAATGTAAACTAAGAAACCATAGAAGACAAAATGTGATAGCTAAATTTATAAATGTGTTTTTGATTAAGTTTATGGAATATAATATTTAGATTTATAAAGCTTGCACTAAGATGCACCATATAAGCACACATTAGTCTACAAAAAATAGCATATTATATCACTAAGTGTATTAGGATTACAAGCATGTAACTAACTCTAACAAACTATATACAAGCCTTAACAACTTTCTTATCATTTTTTCTAAAGCTAATAGTTTCTCTCCAAAACAATTAGCTTAACTTTAAGCTTTTGGAATTGTTGAAAACCAAAAGCTTTTGTCATCACATCAACTATTGGTTCTTAATTGGTTACATAATCCACCAATAACTTTCTTTCTTGTACCTTTTTCCTCACAAAATGAAAATCTATTTCTGGATGCTTTTTTCTTGAGTGGAGAAATTTATTTTTTACTAAACATTTCATATTTGTGAGTAGTACCTGCAATTCTTTGAGCAATTTTAGAATATATGCTACCTTTGCTATTGTGTGAGCCAATAGTCCTAAACTCAGCCTCTATTGAAGGCTTAGAAATGACCTTATTGTCACGACCTTAAATTTCGGATAGCGATCGTGCGACACTTAGCACGGTCCGTTGCACTAAGCCTGTCTTTCAACCCGAACAAAACACTCCAAAGAGATTAGAAAGAGAGTTTGTAAATAATGCTTTGTATTGCTCTAGAGAGAGTTTATCTTACAAGATGCTAAGAATTCCCAAGATTTCCCAAGATGCCAAGATTTCCAAGGATTTCTCAAGATGATCCCAAGATGAATACAAATGAAAACCAATGAGTCTATTTATAGTGTGGCTCCAAGCTTAAGACTATGCCATAACTTTCTAGATTATTCTAAGTCTAGAATATACAAGAATATTCTAGTTTTATCTACAATATGCCACAAGGTTCTAGAACCTTCTAGCCAACTCTAGAGTCTTCTAGGTTTGTCTAGCTCCTTCATAAAAGTTCTAGGATGTTTCGTAAGCTTCCAGCGGCTTCTACATCCTTTATGAACCATCCACCACATTCTAGCACCTTCAAGCACATGCTAGTATACTCTGGAGCATTCTAGACTCTTCAAGGCTTGAGTTGAGTCCATCCAACTCTAGCCCTTTCTAGACATCTCTAGGCCAATCTAGAACTTTCCTAGGTAGAAAAGTCTAGATCCTTTAGGCAAGCACCATTTTTTTGGATTTTGCGGGACAATTCGAGCGGGATGTAACACCATCCCTCACTCAAGTTCGCGACGCCCTCATTGCGCCTCCAAGCTTGAACCTCTCTGTGTCATCTTTGAATTGCCACAAAGAATCTTCAAGTTCCCAGCTTGCCTCTATGTCTAGGGCGTTCTTCCACTTGACCAAGTATTCCCGATAACTTGGTACACCCTTACGTCGGATTAGGCGATCCGCCAAGATTGAGTCCATTTCTTTGTTTATATGTAGTCAACGAAATAATTATACCCCTTAGCAACTATCCTACTTTTGTATCTCTCCAAGATTTTATCAACTTTTAACTTCACATGAAACACTCATTTATTTTCAATAATCTTTGCATTCAAAGGAGGAATAACTAGCTCCCAAGTATTATTGGAAATCAAAGCTTGAAACTTCTTCTTCATTAAATCAAGCCACTTAGGTGTGTTTAGAGCTTCAGTCACAATCTTTGGTTAGCAAGTACGACTTGCATAGCAAGAAATTTAGATTCATAGACACCATTATTTGCCCATATGGTCATAGAGTGTTTGTTAAATACCTTTGGAGGTTGTGGAATTTTAACCAATGAAGTTAAAGGTAAGGCTAGAAGATCAATAAACAAAGAAATTCCATTGGGATTAAAGGTAGTAAAGGTATGGTCGGGAGATGAAAGAATTGGTGACTGAGATTTTAAGGAACCAAATTGATGAGATTGTGATAACTGACTTGTAGTCATTGGTGAGAGATAAAAATTAGAAGGTAAAGAAAAATCAGTGAAATGCTCAGTAGTATTTGAAGGAAACACATTAAAAATTGGTTTTGAAGTAAGAAGATTGACAAAATAAGGCGAGGTAATAATATTGTTAAGGTTATTTGAATAAGCTAATTGAGATTATTTTAAGGTAAAGAAAGGAAAAAAATGGATTCTTGAAAAACTACATGAGGACTAAGGTATATTCGTTTATTGAAAATATCCATACACCAAAAGCATTTGTTATGAGGTGGATACCCTAAAAACACATAAGGAATGGATCTTGACTTTAGTTTGTTTAAGTTTCATGGTCCTAGAAAAAGATAGCATAAACAACCAAAGATTCAAACATAGTAATATGATGGTTTTTGATTAGTCAATAGCTCATAAGGTACTTTGGACAAAAGAGTTTGTAAAGGAATTCTATTGAGTAGGTGAACAACACATATGAATGCATGTTCCCAGTCAGCCAAAGGAAGGCCAACTCGAATTAGCAAAAAGAGACCTATCTCCATCATATGTCTATTCTTTCTTTCCACAACTCCATTTTGAGAAGGAGTGTAAGGGCAAGTAACTTTCTTGTGATAACCTCTCTAAAAGAGAAGATTTTCAAATGTCTTGAACTTTTCACCTCCATCACATTATAACTGCTTAATATAAACTCCATGTTACCTTTTAATAAACACATCAAATTTTTTGAAAACAAGCATGACTTGACTCTCTATGATAACACATAAAACTACTAAAGTTGTGAAAAACCATCTACAAAAAGTAGAAAATATCTTGAGCAATTCACATAAAATATTGATGAAGGCCCGTATCTATTATTTCAAAAGGTGTATTGGCTCTATTATGAATATGTAGCATAGGCAGTTTGTGAGTCTTCCTCATCTGGAATACACCATTTGTTTTAGATAATGAATTTGATCTATTACAGAGACCTAAATTTTAGAGAACATGTTTTATCACATCACTATAAAGTATAAAGGTATGTAGTGCCATAAATTTCCATTTGCTAAATTATTAGAACATTGTGTAGTGTTCATAAAACAAACAACAAAGTTGTTTAAAAGAAGCAATCTAATATTACATAAAGTATAAAGGTATGTACCAACTTTTGCATTGTACGGTACAATCACATACATAGGCTGTTTGTAAAGTCCTTGTACTGTAATTCCAATGAACAGTAGTTGACCTTGACTTGCATCTCTAACATTGAAGGCATTTGGAAGAAATTCAACCACAATGTTATTATCTGAACACAATCTCTTGATAAAGATAAAGTTCTTTGCTAACTGAGAAACATGAAGAATATTAAACAATTTTAAGTTCCTTGCACTAGTCACCAAACTTTCTTCACCAAAATAAGAAATGGGAACCATACTACCTAATGGGGATGGTCTGATTTGCAGAGAAAGAAACTAGAGAAAAATAAGAGAGTTTTGTGGAATGTGTAGATCCCCGAGGCCTTTCCTTACTTTATAATATTTTACACATTAGATAAAAATTAAGAAAAAATGCTTTGTCACCTTAGCTTGAGCCATATAAATTTTTTATTCAGTGGTAAGAAAATTAGTTTGACATATAGTTTACTTGCTCGGGTTTTCATGAAAAATTCAACGAGTCTAACAATTTTCTACTTTCTTTTCAGGTCGATTTAATTAATCATTCTTCCCTTTTATTTTTAAATCAACCCTAGGTAATCCTTATTTCTTATGCTTTAACTTATTTATGTTTTATGATATTTTGTATAGACCATGCATAGACAAGAGACTTTAGGCTTATCTTAGGAGAGCCTATAATATCTAACTTTTTTCGAGTTAGCCATAAAGTGACATCATGAGGTTTACTAACGAGATAAGAATTTCAAATTAAAGGGATCTATCCCCATCCCAACCCTCTACTTCCACCTCTTGTCCACATGTCATACCTATAATTAGGTTGAATATGCCTCAAACTCAGATATCTGTCACGAGGTTATGGAGGAAGAAAATAAGGAACAAAGAGACTGGAAGCCTACAAGTCATACCAAAGGTAGGGCAACCAAGGTCAATATCAATAGGTTGTCACCTTAGGACGAGGTAAGGATAAGGAGAACATATGACATTCCCTTTTTCTATTTAAATAATGATTCCTATATTGAAGGATCATGATAGTGACTCACATCCAACTAGGTGGGAAGTCTTCCACGATAAGGCTTTATGGTTGGGGGTCATATTTTCTCTATACCCAAGGGTAAGGAAATTTTTGGCCATGACTCAACTCGTGCCAGATTAGTTGATACCTAAGAGATAGAGGTACTTGCTCTACCTCACATTGATATGTAGAGAGCTCAGGGCTGAGTTGGAGATGCCTGAGTTCAATGAGGCATATATGTTAAAGCAAAACCCTATATACCCAAAGATGGTCTATGTGTTAGTAAAATAGAATCGGGGTATAAATGTCGCCCTTCTCAAGAACGAGAATAATTGGAAGGAATATTTATTCTACATCTCTGGTGTTGTCTCTTTTAGGAGAACATAAAACGTGCAAGTATACACGGTCATAAGTAATAAAATTTGATAAGTAAAGTATCGTTCCCATGGAGATTTGTCACTATAGTTTGTTGAGTACTAAAATTATTTCACTCTGATTTTATCCAAAACAATCGTTAATTGGAACAAGTTAACTAAAGAGTTTTATAACAAAATAAAAGAATTCTAGGATTGTAGTTTTTCGCCAAATTAATCCACTCGAATCATATTATTTTCTCTTGATTTATATTTTTTTAGTAAATTTAATTTGTCAACCGAAAACTTCTAATTTTATCCATACATCTCTTCTGAGCTCCGTATAGACACACCTCGCTAAATTAATTCATTATATTCCTATGAGAATTAAATTCACCAAGATTCAGTACATTCTAAGTTCTCAAATGGCCACACATACGATAAAGGTATATTCTAATCCTTCATATATACATGTTATTCTATCTATGAGCAATATACACAAAAATGTCTCTTCTAAGTTTATTTAAGTGCCACAGATCATTTGATAAATTTTTCAATAATCAAAAGCATTAAACACAAATAGAATAAACAAATTAAAAGTCTTATAAATCATTCAAAAATAATTAAACTCAAGTTTCATAAATTTAGATAAAACGCAACCCTAGAAAAATTAAATTACTTCATATATTAAAATTAAAATTACAACAGTTAAGGAATACTAGATGAAGAACATTAGAAAATTAAAACATTTCTGAGCATATTTGGCACACGTAGAACACAACAGAAGCCAAAAATGGCTTCTGCATGCTCCACAGTCCAACCCCAAAAAGAACCTAAAACAAAACCTCATTTTTAGCAATAAATGCCCTATTTATAGCTAGAAAAATACATATAAAAATGCATTTTTTTCACACGTGGGAGACATTTTACATCAAAAATAAAAAAAAAACGCGTGGCAGATAAACCGGTACATTGAAAACGTTATTTAAAACTGAGTGGGAGATAGCTGTGCATTTTTTATTTTCTTTTCAATACACGTTACCACGCGTCGCGATCTGATTCGCTGAAATAAATAGTGGGACACGTGGTAGCCTTTAATTGGTGGGAGGAACAGGAGAACGCGGAATGCGTCACATCGGATAAACGGCGCCGAAACATATGGGGGACAGTTGTTGGAAACACGTGCGTGATTTCGCATTTTTGCGTTCACCGAAATATGCCACGTCTTAGCCAATGATTCGTTGTAAGAAATTGTTGGACATGCGGTAGCCTTTAAATGGTTGGAGGGAGAGATTGCATGTGGTTGCATGCACACGATCAACCCATGCGAGATACGTGGGTCCTACCCTACACGTCGACCTACATTGTAGGTGGGACCCATATGGCATACCGAGCAACGTGCACTAGAAACACGCGTCCACTCTCTTTTGTCGCATTTGTAACTCACACGCCTCATTGTAGCTTTTGATTTGATGATCGAACGGTTGGTGTCACGCATTGGAGATTGCGCGTGTGGCCTCCGATTCCTGCGCAGAAAATAAATTTCCTTAATTTCATTTTGGCCCTCCAATTTAATTCAAATTAACTTTTAAACTTTCTTTAATTGCAATTAAGCCCTTTTCTAATTTAAATTAACTTTTATATTTTTGTTAATTACAATTAAGCCCTATTTTAATTCAAATTAGATTTTCGACTTTTGTTAATTACAATTAAGCCCTATTTTAATTCAAATTAGATTTTCGACTTTTGTTAATTGCAATTAAGCACTCTTTTATTTTAAATTATATTTTTATACATAAATTTGCAATTAAGTATTTTTTCGATTCAAATTGTTTAATTTTCTTAAAAATATATTCCTTAAAAAATAAACAGTATATACTAATTTATTTCATTAAAATTAGCTAAAAATGTAAAGAATATAGCAATTATAATTAATAAAATATATGAAAATAACTATATAAAATACAGTTATCATCTGGTCGGTGGGAAACTCTAGATAGTAACATGAGGCTAATAAGGAGCACCTAGGCTAATACCAAGGTCGTGATAAGGAATATGGGTTTCTTCATTATGACCTTGAGTCAAGAGGTGAAGCAACAATTGGCTAATATCCAAAACTATCTGCCCAAGAAAACCCCATAGAGGCATCTACTAAATACCTTATGCTTTGTTACATGTGGTTTGACGGGATGGGGCTCGATGGAGCCCCCTATAGGATTATTCGTAAGCATCGGGCACCCTTAAAGCGTAGGACTCCTCCCACAGACTATAGAGAAAGGTTTGAGATGGTACGAGATGATGATGAATTGGCTTTGAGCCTATAAATTTCTTTTTATTTAGCCTATGCTTGTAAAACTAACACCATTGCTCTGTCTTTACAAATATCATGGGTTTAGTACCTCTAAGTGATTGGCATGAAGTTAGAGTAAGCACGTTCTGTATGGAGGGACGAGTACTAGGGTAAGAAGAAGAGCAAGTCCTCTGGGCAAGTGGGCATCCTAACCTTGACAAAAAGGAAGAAAAAGGTTACCATCAATGAGCATGTGCCTTTAAATGTCATTGAGCCCTCTTCAGAATCCTTGGGTTTACACCCCTAACCACATGTAATCTCGCATCAACATGCACCTACTCCACCTATGGAGGATTCAAGGAAAGGAAAAGGTGTCATCGAGGACCTCACTACTGACGTTGAAGGAGTGGCTTTGTACAGAGGCTTGGCACCAAAGAAGCTGGACCACCAGGTGAGCCATCTTAATTACATGGCCTATAAGAGACAACTCGATTCCATATGTGAAGGTATAGATGTTGAGGTCATTCTAGATTACCTCATTACCAATTAAGTGTAAGTCTAACCTTGTTTTTGATTAAGCATCAGGATTTTATATTGTAATGACCTCATGTTTCTTGTCTTGTTTTTAGACACATCTCCTTTATATATTGGTCAAGACTCGTGGTGTGGTGATTTTTAAGTATAAGCTCACAACGGAATAGGAGATCCATGCTTTAATTCGGTCCAAATATGTTTTGTTATTAGCCAAAGCCAACAAGTGGGAGGGTGAGGCTATTGACAAGGATGAGAAGTTGTCCAAGGCCAAAGACGAGCTGAATGATAGCTCGAGGCACTTCAATGAGTTTACGGAGGCCTAGAGAAAGGCTCAGGTTGAGGTGGAAGCCTTACGTTCGAGAAGAGCCAGAGGAAAAATGAGTTTGAGGCAATGAACGAACAACTCTCTTCAAGCTTCGAGATAGGTTACAACCTGGACATGGGCTCCTTCAAGGACGAGGCCAATAAGAGGAGCCTGGGGGAATACTACTACTTGATCCTAAATATCCAGTCACCCCCCAATACTTGCCTACCTAAACCCAAGATGAGGGTGATGAACAAGGTTCAAACTTTAGTGCGGGTGATGATATACCGGGAGTGAGGGATGGAGAGGGTGGCACTAAGGACCTCTAATATTGGCATTGGGCTAAGCCTCTCTATATTCCAAACCCATCTTCTCGATCTCTTTGATATGTTGAGGACCACATTTACATATACATATACATATATATATATAAACATATACATATACATATACATATACATATACATATACATATACATATATATATAAACATATACATATACATATATATATATAAACATATACATATACATATACATATACATATACATATACATATACATATACATATACATATACATATACATATACATATACATATACATATACATATACATATACATATACATATACATATACATATACATATATATTTGTTAAGTTTAATGCCACTACTAATTGTGTGGTCTTGAGCTCGCACTTGTAATATTTTCTTATTAATGAGAAACAATTGATTTTTGGAACAAATCACATGTGTGTTTGTGCAATTATGGAATTTATAGTATTTATTAATGGTGTTGACCCATGTCCTTGTCTTGGAAAACATATGTCATTAAATTTCCCCATTATCAGTCACTATAAAAGGAGGTTAAAAGTGCTTCTCAAATTCAGACATCCTTTCTATTTGCTTGAAACAATTGGAAATCTTTCTTCATCTTTATTGAGCAATCCTTATGGATTCTGACAAGGAAAATAGACATTCAACTCAAGCTTTAAAATTGGAAAATGGTAGACTCACGAAAGAGGTAGAAAATTAGGGATCAAGCTGTCTAGTCTTAAGGATAAGCTCTCCCTTTATGAAGAGATCAAGTGTGAGCTCGCCTCTTATAAGGATAAAATATCACAAACTTGAGCTTGAGAGAGGATGATCATGACCAAGATGGCCACCCTCATTAAAAGAGAGTCATGTTAGATAAACTTTTATATGAAGCAATCTGAAGGGGTCTTTCTTAAGGTGATGGATGTTGTTGAAGAATTGGAACAATCTATACTCAACTAGAGCTTAGCCCTTACTAAATTAAGGGTTAGTATTCATAAGAAATTTGTCAAGATTCAGACTAATTTGTTTCCCTTAGTAGAGGAGATCGATGACCCAGACACTAGTCGTGCGTACAAACGTCTACGGGACTTTTAAATTTTTGCCACACCAAGATCTCTCTTAATAAGTTTTGAAAGCTTTGTAAAACTCAAGCAATTAAAGTTAAATTTTTATAAGATGAACTTGTAATGCTCGATTAATGTGCTTTAATTTTGGTTGTAAGAACTCCCTGATCGATTATTGCCTAGAGTGATCAACTTCTTTTGAGGAAAGCATTCTACCTAGTTTGTGACCAAGGTTATCAACTCTTTATGAAGGGAACGTTCTACCTAGTTTGCGACCAAGGTGGTCAACTCTCTTTGTAAGAGCATTCTACCTGGTCTACGACTGAGGTGATAAACTCTTTTTTGAGGGAGAGTTCTACCTGGTTTACGATCAAGGTGATAAACTCTTTTTGAGGGGAGCATTCTACTTGGCCTATGACAAAGGTGATCAACTCTTTTTAAGAGAGCATTCTATCTGGTCTGCAATCGAGGTGATAAACTATCTTTGAGAAAGTGTTCTACTTGGTCTATGATTGAGGTGATCAACTCTTTCTGAGGGTAGCATTCTACTTGGCCTACGACTGAGGATTTGAACAAGCGTTCTACCTGGTCTATGACCAAGGTGATCAACCTTTTTTGAGGAAGCATCCTACCTAGTTTGAAACCAAGATGATCAACTCTTTTTGGGGGAGAATTCTACTTGGCTTTCGACCAAAGTGATCAGCTTTTCCTGAGAGAACATTCTATTTAGTCTATGACCAAGGTGATCAACTCTATTTGAGGAAGCATTTTACCTAGTCTGCGACCGAAGTGGTCAACTCTTTTTGAAGAGAACATTCTACCTAGTCTATAACTGATGTGAATAACTCTTTTTAAGGAGAGCGTTCTACCTGGTCTATAATCAAGGTGATCAACTCTTTTTGAGGGAACACTCTACCTAATTTACAACAGAGTTGATCAACTCTACTATATGTAATATCGAAAGAGAGTTATTGCTTGTAAATGGTTACTTCATTTATATTCAAGGATGATACATAAGTGTGACAAATCAGAGTTCATTAGAAGTAATATTTTTGCAATTGTCAGGCATTCCAACTTATACTATCCTCGACTCATTCAATACTTTTTAATAAGTAGGCCCCTCCTAACTTCATTTCAATTATTTGGTATGGGCTCTCCTAATTTGCACCTAGCTTGCTAGCCATCCATTCTTTTTTTGTTGGAGAAGACCCTTCTGAGAACCCAATCACTTGTGACAAAAGCTTTGAAATACACGACCTTGTTGTAGTAGTCCATTACTCTTTTTTTTTTGCTCGACTATCCTTTTCAAGGCTTCATCCCTCCTTTCCTTTATGAGGGTTAGCCCAAATGCTCTCCCTATGGTGTTCTGGTCCTTTTTTTTGGACCAATCTCATGGTGAGCACTATAATCTCAGTTGGTATCACAACCTCAGTTCGATATACTAATGAAAATGGGGTCTTATTGGTGCTCTCTCAGTAGCTAGTCCTGATAGCCCATGATACCCCAGGTAGCTCCCCAACTTACCTTCCTTTAGCACCCTCTAACCTTTTTTTTAGTAAGGTGATTATCAGCTTGCCAAAGAATCCATCTTAGTCATTGGCTTATGGATAATATGGCATTGAATGGCACATCTTGATATTGTACTTGCTAGTAAATTCTTTAACGTTCTAACCCATGAATTGTATTCCATTATCGATAACCAACTCCTTGGGTACATTGAAATGACAAATTATAAATTTTTAGATGAACCGAATTACCTCTTCTTCCCATATCTTTTTGAGGGGTTCCACTTTAATCCATTTGCAAAAATAATTTGTGGCTATTAATAAAAACTTTGTTTCGCCACTTGCTTAGGGTAAAGGTCTTAATATATCAAGCCTCTACTTGTAGAAAGGACACGAGCTTACTACCCTTGTCATGGTGGTTAGAGGTGTGTGTGGCAATGGAGAGAATCTTTGACACTTATCGTATGCATGGTTGTACCTTGTGCAATCTGCTATATTAGTGGGCCAATTGTATCTCTGTCCCATAATTCGCTAGGATAGCCTCGTTCCCCCCAAATGTGAGCCATACTCTCCCTCGTGGGCTTCAAACATAACTTCGTCAGACCCTTCCCTGGATATACACAAGAGCCTGGGTCCGAATACGATTCTTATGTATAATTTATTATCTTTAATCACATATCAATTTGCCTTGGCCTTAATTTCCTTTGCGAGTTTTTAGGTAGGCCTTCCCTCTTTAGGAAGTCAAAGATGGGGTAAGCCATGAGCTTGTGGCAACATCTATGCTTCCTAATATCTTCTCAGCCTTCTCCAATTTGGCCTCTGTCATGATCATTATTGATACTACCCAAGTGTGATTGGCTTCTCACACTGATTCTAGTGTGGCCAAAGCATCGGCAGAACCATTCTTATTTTTGGCTACCTGCTTAATCTCAAAGTTTGTAAATTTCAAGGACTTTTTCCTTAGTCTTTCCAAATATTTCCCCATATTGCTATCCTTAGCCTCAAATATGCCTAGATACTGGTTAACCACCAGTTGCGAGTCACTATGCAAGGTAATGTTATCCACTTAGAGCTTTTTTTTCCATTATAACCCAAATATAGCTACCTCATACTCCCTGATATTATTAGTTTCTTGAAAGTCCAACATGATAACATATTCAAAACAGGTTTCCTCATGATCAACTATGACCACCGTAGTCCCACACCATTGAAGTTGTGCATGCCATTAACAAATACCTACTAGGTTGGTCTCTCTCCTTGATCTACGCTACATACTTTTACCTTTACCTCATCATTGATGACCTCTGGTGATTCACTAAACTCATTCATAAACTCAGCTACCACCTGCTCTTTATGGTGGTTCTAGCCACATACTTGATATCGTACTCACCCAAATCTATGGCAATTTATGCCAGCCTCTCCATAACTTATGGCCTCATCAATACAATCTTGAGTTTATAAGAGGTGATTACTACCAACGTGTGCGAGATGAAGTAATGTTTGAGCTTTCGCATACTAATTTTTAGGGCGAAGTAATGTCTTGGGCATCTATCAAGATTTGGCTGACATAGTAGATAAGGTATTGGACCTTGTCTCTTTTGGCTAAAAGTACAGCACTACAAGTGTGTGTGTGTGTGTGTGGGGGGGGGGGGGGGGGGGGGGGCACAACCAAATATAAAAAAAGTGTTTTTCCAAAGAGGGTTGACTAGGATAGAGGGTTTACTCAAGTACTATTTAATTCCTTAAAAGGCTTTGTTGCAATCTTCATTCCAAAAAATTGACGTGTTCTTCCACAAAATTTTGAAGAATGGAAAACATTGTTTTGTGTACTTAAAAATGAATATGTTTAGTGCCACTATTTTTTCATTTAATTGTTGATTCCCCTTTAGACTTGTAGAAGGCCTCATGCTAACCAAGGATTGTATCTTGTCCAGGTTGGCCTATATCCCGCATACAAATATAAGATACTAGAAGAATTTCCCTAAAGCAACACCAAAAATACATTTCTTAAGGTTAAGTCTCATTTGATACCTTCAAATTTCAGAGAAGATATCCTCCAAGTCCTTGATGTGGTCTACAAGTTGTGTTGATTTTACCACCATGTCATTGACATATGCCTCAAGATTTCTTCCTAGTTGTTTTGCAAACATCTTATTGAAAAGGAGTTTATAAGTGGCCCCTACATTCTTCTATCTAAAGGGAATTCTAGTGTAGCAGAAAGTCCCTTCCTTAATGATGAAAGATGTTATCTCTTCATCTTCTGGGTGCATTATGATATGATGATAGCCAAAATATGCATCCAAAAAAGTCATCAAGCCGAAACTAGCAGTGACATCAACTAGTTGATCAATGATTGGGAGGGGAAACAATCCTTTGGACAAGCATTAATTAAGTCTGTGAAGGCCATACACATATGGGGTGACCTATAAGTCTTCTTTACCAGCACCACATTTGACAACTAAGAGGAGTAGTTTACCTCTCTATTAATCTCTCTCTCTTTGAGGGTAGTGACTTAACCTTTAATCACCTAATTAATTTCTTTGAGAACTTTCTCTTCCTTTGGTTAATAGGTTTAGTTTCATATCGACATTCAACCAATGGTTCATGATCTCAAAACCAACCTCAGGCATGTCTACATGCCTCCATACAAAGATGTTGGCATTCTTCTTTAGGTAATAAGATATCTGCTCTCTCACATCTGTTGTCAAGTCAGTGCTTAACTTTAGAGAGTAGTCTTCCTCCTAGTTCCCCATTATTAGATCTTGTACTTCATTTGTGTTAACCAACTTTGCTAGACATACACCTCTTAGCCTTTTAAGAAAAGGCCCATACTGTGGTTGCTACTTGGGAATGATCCATTTCATAGTGGTGTTATAACAAATTTTGGCCTTTTGTTGGTCCTCACTTATTTACATTATGCCCTCCTTAGTTAGGTATTTGATGACTTAGTGGAAGGTGGATGGAACCGCTTTTATCTTCTGTATCCATGGTCTACCCAAGATGAAATTATAGTGTGCTATAACATCAATTACCATGAAGTTAGACATCATTATAGATCCCTAGGCCATGATTAGAAAGACTACAGTTCCAATTGCGTAGGTGGTGCTATTGTTAAATCCTACCAAGGGTAGCTCTTTTCCTTGCTATGTCACCTTTCTTTATGCCTAAGGCCCTTGTTGTTGACAAAAAAAAGGTCAACGGAACTCCCAGTGTTGATCATGATCTGAAAAAACATCATAGGATCCTATCCTTAGGGAAATTACCAAGGGGTCCTCGTAGGGAGATGAGGTCTCATCCTTCCCGATGGAGGTGATTTCAGTTGAAGACCTGGCCCTTTCCAGATTGTAGACATGCGAAGAGCCATACAAGTCTCTGACATACCTTTTACGTGAGTTGTTAGAGGTCACATTAAGTCTGAGGCCTCTATATATGGTGTGAATAGTCCTTACATTGGACCTATATTGAGAGGTCATTTTGCTACTTGAGGGATCGAGCAGCCTCAATGTTCCAAACTTGGGCTTATGCCTTGTCACTCTACTATTGGTTCCGATGAGGTCTTTTAAGCACTCTATTTCTAGCAAATCCTCAATTTCCTTTTTCAAATGCCTACAATCTCTCATTTCATAGCCGACATCCTTGTGAAAAGCATACCATTTAGACATATCCTTGGGGATAGCCCTCATTCTTGATACAACTTAAGTGAGGCTCACCCTCAAGAGGGACCCTTGAATGAGAACAATGACCTCTCCTAAGGCCTTCTATTCCTAGCCTATTGCCCACTTATTCTTCTCTACTCTTTCTCTGGCAAAAATTCCATAGTTTCTTGCAGTTCTTATCCAACCTTAGCTCCCTTTCCAAATTGAAAAATTTTCTCGCCTCTCCATAAGCTTCTTCCAAAGTATTTGGGACTGTCTTGGTCAACTTTGCAAACAAATCATAATTTTTCAACAGACCTCGCCTAAAGACCTCTATCATGATAAATCCAGGGTAATCTACTATCTTAGCTTTTCTTCCCTAAACCTTCTAATGTATTCTTCAATAGACTCACCCTCTCCCTGGGTGATTGAGAATAGGTGGTAGGACTTCTTTATCAAGGGCTTGTTAGAGGTGTAATTGGTGATGAATATCTTAGAAAATTATGAAAAATAGGTTATGGTATGTGATTCCATATTGTTGAACCATTTCTGTACGCCATCACAAAGGGTATCAACAAACAAATTACACATTATGGAATCCCATTTGTCCCAAGTGAGGCTCACAAGAGCCATATCCAATTTGAAGTGTTGCACATTAGTCACCGGATCTTTAGTACCTTGGTAGTCCGGGAACTTAGGAGCACTGAACTTGGATGAGGGCTCATCGTGCTCTATTTCATCAAAAAAATGGAGAGACATATAGTTGCTCGCAATCCCTATCCATATCGTATACTGCCTTACCCTTATCTTTCCCTTCATTGGCCCTTTTTAGGGTTTGTTCTTGTTTTATATTAGCCTTCTCTAGTGCCCAAAATCATGCCTCCCAGTTTTCACACTCTAGTAGCAACTACTCTTTATTGGGTCTCATCGAGCTAGGATGAGGGTCAACCTCAATTGTGTTCTCACCTTGGGTAGGCTCAGGCACAACATGTTCTGTCTTAGTTCTACCCACTAGGTTAGTGACTCAACCTTCAAGATCTATAGGGCTTGACTATGATCGAAGTTCCTTATTCTCTTGCCTAGTTTCCACAAGCTCTCTTCTTAGCTTAAGGAGTTGGTGTGCCAACTCTTAGTGGGGATCAACCATTCCTATAGAATCATTGGGAACTGGAAAGTTATGGTCCTGAGCTGATGTTGCCTCCTCATTTCCTTGAAGATATAGGGTCAGAATTCAAAACTTGATTTTCGAATCTATGCCCCATGGTGGGTACCAAAATGCTGGGGATGGTCTCATTCGTAGAGAGAGAAATTAGAGAAAAGTGAAAGAGTTTTATGAAATGTGTGGATCTTTGAAGAAGTCCATGTATATATATCATTATATGTACACGTGTCGATTACATAGGATGTAGATATCACAACATGTTAGAGGGGTATAAGAGTAAAGTAAAGTATATATAAATCTTAAGGTCAACCACACCATAATTCAACCTGGAGGTCGGTTCTCCAACACCAGGGCTCCCATGCATAGGCAAGTCCATACTATCGATGTTGTTATGGTGCGGGCACACATAGCTTCTCCTAAGATGACCTTGCCTAACGAGCCGAGCTACCAATTGGGTCAGATTATTAAATGGATAGGGCTCGGATCAATCCATATGTCCAAACACTACCATTTCCATGTATTACAGACTAAGAGCCTCCACAAAATGAAACATTTGAGATAACACTCAAATCACTAGTTAAACGATGAGAATCACCTATATCCTTGTACCAGGTTTTGTCTTCACAAGAATCTTGAATTATCTTGGCACATGTAGAACTTGATTCTTGAACACATAAAGAAAATAGTGAGAAGTCATTATTTGAAATGAAATTCATCAAATTCAATGACTATTTTTTATCAAGAAACTCATTTTCAATGTTCTTAGATTGATTATGTTGAGAATTAGAATTAAACCCTTCCGAAGTCTCATTTTCTTCAACTTGTGACAAATGCATTTATGATGGCCTTGGATTTGCGGAATTATTTAAGCTGTTATTGTTAGACTTTGAGTAATGATAGAAACATCTTGAGGCATTATGACCTTGTTTCTTGCATATTTGGTAGGTATCCTTGTACTTTTAACCATGTTTATTCTTATTATTTCTACCACAATTTTGGTAAGAAGGATACTAACCTTGATTGTTGTTATTAGTAGTGTTGTTATGACTAGATTGATTTTGTTAATTTTATTTATAATTTTGGCTTGATCTTTGTTGATGGTTCAGTTTATAAGAGGATCTTGCAAAATTGGCTTGAACTAACTTAGTATTAACACTATTCATCCTCTCTATCTACTTTTCTTGAATTCTTAACAAGCTAAAAAAATCATCAAAAGAGGAAACTTTCTTCTTTTGAGGGATGGTAGTAATTATAGATGCATAATCACTTGCTAAACCACCAAGAATGTTCAAAAATTATTCCTATAAGAGATCTCATCATTTGCAGCTGCTATATGGTCAATCAAGCTCTTTATTGTATTGATATAAGTTTCAATTAGCATTGTTCATTTCTGTAAGGTCTATAATGGATATCTAATTTGTAAACAACTGGGCTTAAGATGTATTAGAAAATAATTTTTTTAAAGCTTTCCAATAAGTTGATTTTGAATCTTTCTCTTTCTCGATGAGATGTCTAAGGTAATTCTGTGTAATAGAATTGTAAATCTAACTCATCACTACCTTATCTTTTGTATCCCAAATGTCAAATTCAAGAGTTTCTTCAAGAACTTCTTGAATTTGGGTGAATTCGTCAATGATAACTTGGATTGATTTCTTCACAAATCTTACAGGTGCAACAAATATGCTGCCAATGAAGCCCTGCAGTCCATACATACAAATGACATGGTGTAGTTATTCTCTCCAAAATAAGAAATTAGATCCGTCAAGATTTATCAAAAAGTTAGGACAAATTGGTATATTTTGTATAAAGAATGAATTTTCTGAAACTGTTCCAATGGAAGCCAAGTTATTATAAGTTTGTTTAGCCATAACTCTTATACCATTAAATAGTGTAAATTGAGAGATAAGAGAAGAAGACAATGTGATAGCTATATTTTATAAATATATTCTTTATTTAGTTTTTGCATTGAGGGTTTATATTTACAGTGCTTGCTTTAAGGTACACCATATAGGCACACTCTAATTTGCAACAATAACATATTACATCACTCATGCTATGTTTGGTTGGATGGAATGGAATTGATTCCTTCCATTTTTTTGTTTGGTTGGGCTTAAAAATAGGATTGGAATGGAATCAATTCCTAAAGGAGAATGAATCAGAATTCCTTCACCCTCTTAAGGAATCATGATTTCATTCTCATCTCAATTTTTTTTTTCAATTTTACCCTAACCTTAAATATAACCCAAAATCAAAATCCCAAAACCCGACACCCTAAATTTCAAATCCCAAATTTTCAAACCCTAAACTTTAAATCTTAAAACCTTAAATCCTAAATCACAAATTCCAAATTCCAAAACCCTAAACTTTATTTAGAAAAATAATAATTTTAACCTTAAACTTTAACCCACAAATATAACCCTAAATTTAACCTTAAACCTTAACCCACAAATATAACCCTAAATCCCAAAACCCTAAACCATATGAAGAAAAATAATAATTTTAATCATAAATCTTAACCCATAAATATAACCCTAAATCCTAAATTCTAAACTCTAAACCCCAAATCCTAAATCCCAAAACCATAAACCTTAAACCTCAAATCTCAAATCCTAAAACCCTAAACCTTAACCCATAAATATAACCCTAACCCTTAAATCCCAAATCCTAAAACCCTAAACCCTATTTAGAAAAATAATAATTTTAACCCTAAACCTTAACCCACAAATATAACATTAAACTCCAAATCTCAAATCTTAAACCTCAAAACCCTAAACCCTATTTAGAAAAATAATAATTTTAATAATATATTTTTTAAGTAATAATTATTTAGAAACCGATTTCTACGCATTTCACCGCTCCACCAGAAATTCCCTCTGCACCTGAAATAAGACTAATGAAGATTCAGAAGAATGGGTCTGGGCTTTCGAAAAGCTCACTGTCCTTATGCTGACTTCCAAAGGGTACGCCACAGTAGTCCTAGCCGTAAACGATGGATACTAGGCGCTTTCTTCTTTTCTCTATCTTTTATTAAAAAGATATGCACTTACTTTACTGCCGTTTTCTTTCTTATTGATTGTAGCCAAACAACAAAAGAAAGCATATGATTAGTAGTACAAATCTAACACTTTTGTGATAAATCTACTATCAAACTCATTATTATTAATACAAATCTAAAACCAAATTTCTTATTAGTGGTATAAATTTACAATCAAGCTCCATATTAGTTGTAAAAATTTACCACAAAAAATATAATGTAACCATAAAAAAAATAACTTAGTAATACATTTGTATCACTAATTATAATTGAGTGATATTGTTCTCAATCGATATAGTTTGATAGTACATTTGTAACTTTCCTGATAATTTAATGGTATATTTGTTGGTTGAGTTTTAAGTTTATTTAGTCATATAATTTTACTTAATTAATACTTTAGTTATATAACTATTAAGGTAGGTTTATATAATATTTTTTTCAAAAATAAAATTGAATTTTTTTAATTAAATAAAAAAAATTCTAACATTCTTTTTAAGGCAAATTAATATTAAGAATATCTTATTTTAGATTATCATTAATGGGATAAAATTATAATGTCGTTTAGACTAACGAGAGCAGTTGCAATAGTTAGGTATATTGATCTAGAATACTATATGAAGTGAGAGAGAGAGAGGGCATATAATTTTTTTGTTTTAATTAAAAAGGAAAAAAATCAATTTTACTCTTTAAAAAAATCATTTAAAAAGAATTGAACTAACTTGACCTAAAAATGAAATTATAGAACTAAATAGACATATCATATAGTTTCAAGAATACAATATTAATTAAATAAAATTATATGACTAAATATACCCAAAACCCTTTGTTATTTTACCCATTAATTTAGAGAATTGATATTATAGAGCATAAAACACTAATGTCAGAGCAAATAAATATTTTATTTAATAATTTAATGCTCTATGATTTCTAAAAATAAAAATATTGGTTTGATAATAATAAAATATGTTCTGAAAATAAGAACATTCTTACTTTATTATAGAATTTTAATATGAATAGGACTTGTGTATCATGGTGTTTTATTTTTGTTAGATTTTTTTTTCTAATTTCATTTATAAGCACTAAAAAGTTTATGGGTAAAGAACATTAAGAGTCTTGTAACTTATACAAGTAAATCATATAAATCGCTTACTTTTTCAATAAAACATATAATCTTGTTTTTTTCTTAATAAAATAAACACTAAAATTTTATTTTTATCGTTGATTGAGAAATTATGTAAGATTTTATCATATAATTAAATTTATAAGATTATTTTTTATCATTTACTATCAATCTAATAAGCTTAATAATATTTTTTTCTAAAAATACCTTACAAATTTGATAATATGACTACTTAATGATAAAATCTGCTTTAATTTTTCAATCTATAGTTAAAATAAGAATTTAGTATTAATAATATGAAAACAACAAAAATAATATAATCCACTAAAAAATTATGATATTTATAAGCTATACTTTTCACCCTACTTTTATTGGTAAACTTATTGGACTATAATATGACCATACACCACCTATTTGATCTATTATGAATCATTTATGGTTTATCTTCGTTATATTAAATATGTTTCCCTGTAGTTTTATGTAGAATTTCATTAACAAATATGGTTGGTACTGTTAATTGTGGCACAAAACCATTTATTATTAAACCCCTCCTCTTTTCCCTTTATATATATATATATCTTCATTTCTTTCCCTGCTGTAGTGAGCAACTGCTAGAGCAGAGTAGAGAAAAACCTTAGAAGCTGAAAAATCAGCAAACCACAGATTACAGGAGTCACTTTCAGTAGCAAGATTCCATCTACCCCAATCATTCCTTATCTGGTTCGTATTCCTCCATTTTGTTTAATATAGTAGAAAAGGAAGCTATAAAATGTTAATATTTATATAATAATATTTGATTTAATAACAAGTTTGTTAATTTATCTTGATATATATTATCAGTAAATTAGAGGGAGTTATTTTGTGTATGTATTTGAGTTTTTTCTTGATATATTTTGTGAAGCTCTTTGAAGATTAGTGTTTGTATCTTTATTTGATTATTAATATAAAAAAATTCGGTGTGCCGACTTCACTGGAGTAGACTTTTCACATTGAAAAGTTAAACTACTTAAATCATTGTGTTCAATTTATTTTCTCATTGCGTATTATTTTACTGTTATCTATTATTATTTATTTGTGCAATCAAAATTGGACCCGATCTTCGCTTCTAAAAATGCTAATTTATAACAAATTGGTATCAAAGCATCAAGTTATTCTGCTATTTATTGAAATTGATCAAGTTTGCTTTTTTGAATTTATTTTGTGCTTCTATTTATTTAATATTGAGTTTTCTGTCATGGTGGCAAAATATAAAATTGAAAAATTCAATGGTAGGAATGATTTCAGTTTATAGCGTATGAAAATGCATGCCATATTAGTTAAAGAAGGGCTCGTTAAGACACTTGAAGGCAATGATAAATTTTCAGAGAAAATTGATTGATGGTGAAAAAGATACATTGATGGAAAATGTTCTCAGTTCTATTCAGTTATCCTTATCTGATGAGGTATTACGCGAGGTTGGTGATGAGAAATCTCCTGCTGGGTTATGACTTAAATTGGAGAATTTGTAGATGACCAAATCTTTAATAATTCGGTTATATTTGAAGCATCGTTTGTATACATTTAGAATGTCAGAAGATACATCTTTACAAGATCACCTTGATGAATTTACTAAAATTATTCATGATCTAAAAAATGGTGGTGTTAAGATTGATGATGAGGATCGGGCCTTAGTTCTATTATGTTATTTACCTCATTCATTTAAAAAAATTATTGATACCATATTATATGGGCGAGACATTATTTCTTTGGAGGATGTCAAAGCAGCTTTGAATTCCAGAGAGTTGAAGAAAAAGGTGTCTACAAGCAATAATGATAACATCAATGGTTTATTTGTCAGAGGTAGAAATCAAGAAAAAAACACAAGCAATAATAGAAGCAAGTCTAGATCCAAATCTAGAAAACGAAAAGATAAATGCAGTTATTGTCGTCAAGAAGGGCACTGAAAAGTAAATTGTTCGAAACTCAAAGGTAAAGGAAATATACTACAACGTCTTCTATTACTAATGGTGTTGGTGGTGTAGCAGATAGTTCTGGTTTCGATGGTGAAAATGTTCTATCAGTATCTATTGGTTCTCTTGGAGATGTTTGGATTCTTCATTCGGGTTGCACTTATCATATGTGCCCCAGTAGAGACTGGTTTGCTTCTTATCGGTCTATTGATGGGAAATAATATGTCCTGCAAGGTTATTGGTATTGGTACTGTCCGAATTAAGATGCACAATGGTATTGTTAGGACTTTGAAATATGTTCGTCATGTTCTAGATTTGAAAAAGAACTTGAAATCTTTGGGTACTCTTGATTCACAAGGTTACAAGTATATAGCTGAATGTGGAGTTTTAAGAGTTAGTAAGGATGCTCTCGTTGTTACTAAAGGGCAATTTTTGCGTAACCTCTATATGCTTCAAGGTAGCACTGTTATTGGCAGTGTTTCAGTTTTGTCCTCGTTAGATCAAGATTCAGATACTACTCGATTATGGTATATGCGGATAGGGTATATGAGTGAGGCATAAATATCTATTTTGAGCAAACATGATTTGCTTGGTGGTCAGAAAACTGGGAAGCTTGATTTCTATGAGCACTGTGTCTATGGAAAGCATCACAGGGTTAAGTTCAGTACAACCATCCATAAAATTAAAGGTACTGTTGATTATATTCATTCAGATATTTAGGGTCTTTCTCGTGTTGTGTCTAAAGGTAGGGTCCGGTATATGTTGACTTTTATTGATGACTTCTCTCGACATGTTTGAATGCATTTTCTGAAGAACAAGAATGAAGCGTTCTCAAAATTTTTAAAATTCAAGGCTTGTATATAAAATCAAAAAAGTAAGAAAATCAAGCATTTGAGAAATGATAATGGTTTGGAATTTTGTGAAAGTCAGTTTAATGAGTTTTGTGCAAGAAATGGCCTAGTGATACATTGCACTGTGTGTCATACACCACAACAAAATGGAGTAGCAGAACGTATGAATAAGACTCTATTAGAAAGAGCTCATTGTATGCTCTTTCGAGCTAACTTGGATAAATCCTTTTGGGCTGAAGCTTGTAACCATACCTGTTATTTGGTGAATCGATCCCCATCAACTACAATTGAGTTGAAGACTATGTTTGAGGTATTCTTTGCTACTCCTGCTAATTATTTTGATTTGAAATTTTTTGATTGTCTTGCTTATGCTCATGTTAATGATGGTAAACTTGAACCTAGGGCATTAAAATGCATATTTTTGGGGTATCCTTTTGGGGTGAAAGGTTATAGATTATAGTGTGTTGAACCCAAGTTACTTAAATTTTTGATTAGTAGAGATGTTAAGTTTGATGAATTTTCCATGTTGTAAAAGAAAAAAGAGTCTATTGTTGAAGGTAAAGACTATGGTGTTGGTGAGTAGATAGAGCTTGAGAGTAGAGCTCCTAGTCAAGTGCAAGAGGGCACTTCAAATTAGCCATCTATGGATGAGATAGATGATTCTGCTCATGATGTGCAGAAGAGCAATATGAGCAACCATATAGTATTGCAGAGGGTAAAGGAATAAGAGAAATTCGACGCTCTCAGAGGTATGCAGATGCAGACTTAGTTGTGATGAGTCTGCTTAATGAACGGTTGCTATGAATGAAGAGATTGAATCACTTCATAAGAATCATACTTAGGAATTGGTGAAATCACTTAAGGGCCAGAAGATTGTTGGAAACATATAAGTCTTCAAGAAAAAAAGAAGGTATACCTGAGGTTGAAGTAGCTAGGTTCAAGGCACATGTTGTTGCAAAGGGTTATTATCAGAAAAAAAGGGTATTGACTTCAATGAAGTATTTTCACCTATTGTGAAACATATCTCTACTCGTGTGTTTCTTGCTATGGTTGCATTGTTTGACATGGAATTAGAACAACTTGATGTTAAGACAACCTTCTTAAATGGTGAGCTTGAGGAACAAATATATATGCATCAACTAGAGGGTTTTTTTGTTCCAAGTAAGGAAGATCATGTTTTTTTATTGAAAAAGTATTTATATGGGTTGAAGTAACCCCCTAGGTAGTGGTATAAACGGTTTGATTCTTTTATGATTGATCATGGTTACTTTAGGAGTGATTATGATAGTTGTGTTTATCATAAAAGATTCCATGATGGTTCATCTGTCTATTTGTTGCTTTATATTTATGACATGCTTATTGCTTCGAAGAATGAGTCTGAGATTCAGCAATTAAAGTCTCAACTTAGTGGTGAGTTTGAGATGAAAGATTTGGGTGTAGCGAAGAAAATTTTGGGCATGGAAATTTATAGGGATAGACAAGTGGGCAAGCTTTATTTGACTCTGAAAAGTTATATTGAAAAGTTCTTGAACACTTTGGTATGAAAGAGTCTAAACCTGTGAGTACGCCATTAGTTGTGCATTTTAGGCTTTCTTTAGATTTGTCACCACAATCAAAAGAAGAATAGCGGTACATGTGTCAGGTTTCATATACTAGTGCCATTGGTAGTTTGATGTACGCTATGGTTTGTACTCGTCTAGATATTTCACATGCAGTTAGTATTGTTAACAGATATATGGGTAATCCTGGCAAGCAGTGAAATGGATACTTTGGTATTTGAGAGGTATATCTAATTTTGGTTTGATATATGATGGAAGTTCTAATACCAGTTGTAGTGTTATTGGTTATGTGAACTCCGATTATACTGGTGATTTCTATAGAAGAAGATCTCTGACAGGTTATGTCTTCACTCTTTCTCATTATGCCATTAATTGGAAGACTACTTTATAGTCTACAGTTTCTTTGTCTACGATAGAGGTAAAATATATGGCAGTAGCAGAGATAGTGAAAGAATCCATTTGGCTTAGAGGTTTGGTTTGTGATTTGGGTTTATAACAGGATACTTATGTTGTATTTTGTGATAGTTAGAGTGTGATACACTTGATCAAGAATACTATGTATCATGAAAGAACCAAATATATTGATGTCAGATATCACTTCATTCGTGACATTGTCTCTTAAGGTGTTATTGTTGTCAATAAGATAGTCACTACAGAGAATCCAACTGATATATTAATCAAACCAGTTACATTTAACAAGTTCAAGCATTGTTTGGATTTGATTGGTGTTTATAGTAAATGATCACCCTTCAGGGCTTTGTGCGACAATTATTTGGTATTATGAGGAATTTCATTTGAAAAATAAGTTTTCTGTTTTGAGTCAAGGTGGAGATTTGTTAATTGTGACCCAAAACATTGAGGCTCAAAACCATTTATTATTAAACCCTTCCCCTTTTTTTCCTTTATATATATGCTGTAGTGAACAACCACTAGAGCAAAGTAGAGAAAAACTTTAGAAGTTGAAAATTAGTAAACCTTATATTGTAGGAGTCATTTTCAACAACAAGATTCCATCCACCCCTATCATTCCTTATTTGGTTCGTAAGGTGATCTTCCTCCATTTTTTGTAATATAGTAGAAGCTGTCAAATGTTAATATTTATACGATAATATTTGATTTAATAACAAGTTTGTTAATTTATCTTGTTATATATTACCAGTAAATTAGAGGAAGTTATTTTGTGGGTATATTTGGGTTTTTTATTGGTATATTTTGTGAAACTCTTTGAAGATTGATGTTTGTATTTCCATTTGATTATTAATAGATTTTTCTTCGGTGTCCCGTCGTCACTGGAGTATACTTTTCAAATTGAAAATTTGAACCACTTAAATCATTGTGTTCCATTTATTTTCTCATTACTTATTATTTTGTTGTTATCCATTATTATTTATTTCTGCAATCAAAATTAAATCCGATTTTCGCTTATACAAGAACTAATTTATAACAGATACAATACAACATCATCTATGGTTCAAACCTACCTTATAATGCTTTATATTCTATTCTCCAATTTCTTCAGCTCATTGACCAAGTTCAATTTTGTGTTGTTTGTCAGAATTGGAATTCAATACATGAAACTAAGCCAAAGGTAAATTTCCATTATTATTATAGTCAAGAAACGTATTGTATATTAGGAAGAGACATTACCTTTAATCAAATTGGTGACTTATATAGATTATAAACTTGTTGGTTCAAATTACATAATTTTCTTTTAAATCCACTTTCTAAAGAAATTTTCAATTTACATAATTGGATTACAATGAAGAACTTGACGTGGGTTTTCAAAGTATAGGACTTATTTTAGAATAAAGTCTATAATATTTAATAGACATTAATAGAAATGATAATGAAAATTATTTAAAATATTTTTGTATTTGATTTGACTATTAACCTGAAATAAAATGTAAAGCATCTAAATAATAACAAACATGCTTATTATTCACACATCCCTCAAAAATACGTTGTAATAATATATTTTACTTATACATTTGTATAATCATTTTTTTATCATTTTATTTTATTTAAAAATAAAAATAAAGTTTATATTATAATTTTGTTTAATTTAAAATTTTACTAATTTTATCTTAATATTTATCATTATTTTGATTTTACTACTCGAATAAATATAGCAATAATAATATTATTTTTATTGAATTCAATTTTAATTGACATTCACATTTTTATTACATTTTCATTTTACGAACTAAATCATGGCCTTAGTTCATTTTAATTTTACCAACCAAATATGACTTTAAATCTATTATAAAGAATGAAGATTGTGTTGTTGTGATAGTAATTAACACAAAATCTTACTTTCATGTTAAAATGCATGTAATGTTAGTAAAAAATCTTTAAAAACATCTAAATTAAAATGGATTTCTTTAAGATTGGTTATAAATAGTGTGATTTATATGAACAAAATGTTCTATTGTTTCACATAATGGAATTTTAGGGAGAATATTACCTTTCATAGTATATATTTCAATAATATAGTGTTCTTTTTCGAAATCGCTAAAGGACTACATTTTCATTGAATAATATTACCATTTTATCTTTTAATATTTATCTCGCCTGGTCTGTCTCACTCTCTTCTAGAATTCCCATTCACATAAAGTGATTTGATCCAAATCCTACCATCATATCCAAATAGGCAACAATGACACTATTATATTGAAAGATGGTGGCAACATCTAACTGACTAGTTGATTCCATGATAACCGAGTTAGATGCTAACATAATGGTTTGCTTGCTGATGATGGCTTGAGTTGAGTGACTAGGTTTTTTTATTATTGAATATGTTATTTCTACTATAGCTATAATCTTATCTCTGCGCTCTATTCTGCTTGTGATAGATCAATTCTTGCTTAGGAAGGAGAATATGATAAAAATGATGAAAATGGTCAAACAGTGTTGGATGGAAAAAAATTATATATATTTGTATTTAATGAATTATATTTTTTTATGTAACACATTACATTTATTTCCATTAAGATTATCGGAGCTCTAATAAAAATTTAACATATTATATTTAACTCTAACTTTAGATTAATATATTACATTATCACTACCTTTGGATGTAACACGTTAATACTACCTCTGACGAGGTCATCGGCGATGGTCGTCGGTGCCCTAATGGGATCATCGATAAGATTATCGAAGCTCCACAAAGATTACCATTGGATGGTCGGGGCTCTGGTAAAATTGCTAAAGATGTATTATAGTTTATCATGATTCTATTTTATTGAAGTTAAAAAATGAGTGTATTTTTATATATTTATTGAGTAGTTTAATATAAAATTGTGAGTTTTAAGTTGAATTATTGATATATAAGAAAAATTTATTAATTTATCAAAATTAATACTATTTAAATAAAGAAAAAAAACTACTTTGTACTTTGAGTTTAATAAGTCCCAAGCCCAAAAGGAAGAAGTTCACGAAGAATCTAGATGCATCCACTCTTACCATTACTCTTAATAGGCCAGTTTTATTGGTGTACCATAGAAATTTTAACGTTGGGAAAATTTATAGGTTAGATTAGTTAAAGATGAGATGGGTTAAGGAACATGGTTTGGGTACCAAAACAATCTATGATACGATTATTGCTTAATGATGATGTGAAAAATTAGGAATTAATTAAGGGTTCTATATATTATGATTAAAGTTGTGGCAATAAATGTAATATTGATGTATTTAAGCTTGGAGTTGGTAAAAATGAAGAGCATAAAGTCCTTGATTTGTTGATTTGGCGTACATTGATTGAAGACCGTTTTAGGCTTGCTTGCTGAATGTGCTACAAGTTTTGATCGACTTGCCCAAGTTCTCATGGGTTTGATTTAAAGGATAACAACACACAATTTTGATTACATTTTCGTAGTTATCTGTAAAAATTATTTTAAAAATAAAAAAAATATTATTTGTAAACAATACTGAAATGTGATATTGAGACATGTTCTCACCATTTATGACACTTGCGTCTCGTTATTTACCACGATCATTAAAAAATGTAGTCTCGTTATCTACCACGATCATTAAAAGATGTAGTAGTCGTTTGGGGTTTAAAACTTTAATTACATGTTGATTTTATTTTTAATATTATTTTTTACCTATATTTTTAAAATACTACTTTATCTCATTTAAAAAAAATAATAATTTCATATAATTTATCATTTAGTTGAAGATTTTTCATATGCATAATAATACATGTGTGATATTTCGAAGACATTTTTAAATAATTAATTAATTAAATGATATTAAGAGGATAATTTTAGATAATTAATTAATTAATTATATCACATGTATTATTATACATGTGAAAAATAACTAATTAAATAATTAATTACATTAAATTAATATTTTTTTAAATAAGATAAGGTAGTATTTTAAATAATCAATTTTTTTTATATAATAAATCCTTTGGTTGGAAGCAATGATGTGGTCATCATAACGGAAATGAGAAATGACGAGTAATAATTTGTATTTTATAATATAAGATAAGGTAAGAAGAAGATTTCATTCTCGATCCCAATCTCTAAAATTATATCTTATTTTAATAAATATATAAAAAAATTATTATTTTTATATATTTAGTTACATTTAAACTTAATCTAATAACAAATAATGTATTATATATTTTATATTTCATCTTTAAGTTATGTTTTTATTCTATTAAAACATAAATAATTTTTCTTTTTAAAAAATTCTTTAAATTCTAAAAATCTAAAATGTTATAATTTATTCTTATTATTTCAAACTAATTTACAATAAGATTATATTAATATAATTTAATATAAAAAATTATGTATTAATTTTTACATGTAATTTATTTTTTTCTTTACTCATAAATATTATTTGTTGGTTTAAATGTTTTTCCATAATAAATATTTATTATTGGCTTTTTTTTATAAAAAAAAATAAAAATTGTAAAAAATATAAAACATATTTAAAATCGCTTAGATTCTCAATTTTCATTCCCAACTTAATTTTTTTGATATATCCGTGTAAAGATCTTTAAGTAGAAATGAAAAATAAATTCTAAACCTAAAATTAGTAATGGATGATCCTTACCCCGTTTTAGCCCAAACGTTTAAAACCCTCATAGGCTAGTGATGCTTTTATAAAAATAGAATCATTTGAGTACTTTTTTACTTAATATTTACTTGTTTTATTTAATAAATAGTATTTTTATGGAAAAAAAATTAAAATATAAACTTTTTAGTAAAAAGGGTGAAAATATAATTTTTGGGATTTTACTAGAATTTTTATGGATTTTTTATGAACTTTTAATACAGGACCAATCAGAAGTTGTCACGTGGCATGCCACGTAAGCTGAGGAGCTGACTGGGCAAACCACGCGGATGTCATGTAAGTACAGACAGCGAATCACATTGCGGCGCATGGGAGGAGGACGAAACACGCATCACGTGTCAACACTATTCAATCCGAGTTCAAATATCGATCAACGTGTCATGCCACGTGTCACCACAATATTCCTCCACGCGTTCCACCCGTGCGCCATACCATCCATTCATGTGAATCATGTCACGCCACATGTTACTGACTCGGCGAGCGTTGACTCTGACCGGTCTCCCCAGCCACGCGTCGCTCCCTGATTCGCCCAATGAATTTCTGATGTCATGTGTCGCTCTGTGATTGGCCAAAATTGTCAGTTTTGCTTGTTTTGATCGTAACCCTTGATTTGAAGCTGATTGAATGATCCAAATCGCACTTGATCTTTATTTAAGCCTATAATCACTCCATAAACCCTAATTAGCCTCTATTAGCCTCTATTTTGGTTAGTTTTTAGAGCTAAAAAGAGAAAAAAAAACCACAGAAAAATTGAAAAAACGATACAATTTTGGTGAAGATTCAAGAGGAAATTAATTCTACAATTAAAGAGATTGATTGTATTTCTTTTTCTACTCTTTTATTTATTAATTTTATGTCTTTTTTATGAAAAATATGAGTTTTATGAATACAATTATGTGTAATTAATTTATTAATCTAGGGATCTTATGAACTCAATTTTCACCGTGTGATGATCTAATATTTTTTTCAATTATAGTATTAATTTAATTATATTATTTAATCTGATTTTTATGCTATTAATTATTTGACCAACAATTTATCTATAGAGATAATTAAATAGATTTGAGAAAATTATTTAATTGTTTGTCTTGATTAAATATTATGCATAGTTTCTAGGCAGAAATGTATGGTTCTTATGTATGTGATCAATAATTGATGAACTTAATGAGTAGTATGCAATTTAATTTTGCATGATAATGTGATTAAATTAATTATTATATGATGTGTAGTTTACTTGAGAGAGGAATACATGTTAGGTTAGATTCAATTTATCATGTAATTAATTGATATTATATTAAAGGGGTTTTAGTGTTTTACATGTTTAGAAAATTGGGGGATTAAGTATTCCTAGATATTTTCTCATATATCTTTTTAGTAACAAAATCTGATTTAATTAGTTATCGATATTTACTTTTAGTTATTTTAATTTTGCTTTCTTAAGATATAGAAACACAAAAAAATTGATTTTTATTATTTTTAATTTTAAAAATTAGTTTTTAAAAAAATAATCTTCGTAAAAATGATCTTTATTTATCATTATATTATTTGATACAATACGTATATTTGTGTATTTATTGCATACACAACTTGTGTTACGATATGCTAGTAGCATTTATTGTCTGGCTATATTGGTTATCAAAACAATATCTTGGGATTTTTTGGTGCTCTCTCGTGGGAGATCAAGGTTTAAAGTTGTCTCTCTCTCTTGGTAATCCTTGCTTACCGGTACTTCACTTACAATGCGGGTAGAGATGTGATACAATATTAAAAATAAGTGTATTACTATTCCTTTTTTATAGTTATAACTTACACAACAATTCATGTTTATACAATTTACTTCTTTTTTTTAATGAAATGTAATTTACTTTGTTTAACATTTAATAGTGGATATTTTATTATTTTTGTGCATTATTTTATTATCACAATTTATTTTCATTCTTAATATATATATAGTATCAATGACTCTAAGAGAAGGCAATGTAAAAAATTATGTTAAACATGTTTATACAATAACCCTACAATATTAATTATGTTAAAATTGAAATAACATTCAAATATGAATGGGATTGTTTTGAATTAGAAATAGTTAGTATTAACTGTTGTATATAGAGTAGGATATACTTATTGGATTGATATGTATTTCGGTGATATTATCTGCTATTATAAACTTAGAAAACTGTAAAGTTGGGATCTTAGTCATTTTGTTCTTCTCATTTCCTCTTAAACTTTTAAGAATGTCAATTTAATTTCTATCGGATATGGATGTCGTTCTACATAAGCCATCTTTAGTAAATTTTTTTATTTATTCTTATTACTTATTTCAAATAAAAATACACATTTATATTTATATTCGTAATCTTTATCTAAATCAATAAAATCACCGATCATAAATATTATAATATAGTATTAATATTTTTTTCTTCCTAATATACCAGTTAAAAAAACAAAACTAATAAATCTATCAATAGAATAAAAGATAATACATAACAATTATGTTTAATATGTATACTTTATTCAACGAATTATGTTTATCTTTAATTTACTTTATTTAATTACACAACAATATCGCCTCTCTTTATTAGTCCCTTGCATAATTTTGCAGTATCCAATCCCAAACTCCTAGCAAATCTTTTTTTTATATATATATAAATATATTGTAGGGCAAATTAAGTATCTCCGACAATGGTTTGGTAGATCCTGTACGTCTTTATATATTCTGTGTGGATTTATCTATTACCCTACTATTGATAGCCACGGGTGATGTTAAAGTTACTCCTGTTCTTCTCAAATAGTATCTATACTTTGCTCTCTTTCTCTCTAACATATATATATATATACACACACATAATGACCGTCAAAAACCATCACAACAATAAAATTAACATTTTACTATTTTCTTGTTTTTCAATTCTCTATTTTATGGGCTATTATTTATGACTTGTGTATCTTCTAAAAACCATTTGATATTGGATCTTAATTAATAATATGTATTAATATTTTCCTTAATTTTTATGTTTATTAGTTTTAATTGATTTTTGTAAATATAAACGTGTTTTCTGGCATGTAAAAAAGGTGTTTTGAAACATCAAAAGCATTTTTTTCTTAAATTGTCCCCTCCAATTTTGATGGCAATTTTTTTTTTTGGCTAATCATATTATTTTCCTAGTTTTGTGATTAATATTTCTGTGTTTTTTAATTCATTCAAATTATGTATCATTTTTTAAATTCTTTATTAAGTTCTTTTCGTATGGCTCTTTATTTATTTTCTTTTACATCCCCTTTCATTTTAAAAAAACTAACCATAATTCCATAAAAAAAATTTATTAAAAAAAATTATCAAAACTACTCTATTTTTTATTTTTTAAAATCACCTAATTTTTTCGACTTCATTTTACATAATTATCATAGAAAAGTTTCCAAATTTATATTATCTTTTCTAATAACTACCTTAATCATTGAGGCTTAAACGTAGATATAACTGTTAAGGCCTAATATTATCTTATTATTAAGAAGTTTCACATTAGAGTAAATAACAAAACTTCGCTAGTCATCTTAAACTTATTGCAGCTTTCTTTCACTAATCCTTACAAAAATAGTTATAAATTTGTATATTTGACACCAAAAGAATTCCATGCTTGCTTTAATCTTGTACTCTCAAAGCATCAACGTTTTCAAGAGAAGACAAAATCTTCCAATTTTGTTGCGTAAAACCGGATTAGTAAATGGTTAACAGAGAAACTATAGATTGTTAACACTTAAAAACATATACAGATGAAAAATGTGTTGAAAAATGTGTAGATGTTTCATCGCAAAAAGAACAAGTCTGCTTCAAGTGGTGACTAGCATGAATGAACAGAAGCAACTACATGAGGCTTGGCCTTACCTTTGCCCTTGTTTAGGTTGAATCCTTCTCATTTTTCATGATCATATGAATTGATTTACTCTTGTCTTCTGCAACCATCTCCCACAATATTTCGTCTTCTATCTTTTGTGCTTGCCATTTAGAAGGATCCTCCACACGTGCCTCGTCGACTATCAAGCATGACATCCACTCCTTCCAAGTTGTCCTTTTGTACTTGCTTTCTTCTAAGCTACCTGTTGCCAATAGTTGATAGACATATACTACTTTCTGTTGACCAGGTCTGAATGCTCTTGCAATCGCTTGTTTTGTCTTAGAAGGGTTCCATGCAGAGTCCATTAAGATAACACGTGAAGCTGCGGTCAAACTAATGCCTTCAGCACATGCTGTAATTGAAGCAAGCAAAACCTTCGAGTCTCCTCCGGGTTCCTCAAACAAATCCATCACTCTACCTCGTTCGAATAAATCGAGATCACCTGTAAGGAACAAAACTTGTTTACCTCTCTCCCATCCAAAAACTTGTTCAAACAACTCTCCCAACAGTTTCAAAGGTTCAATGTTGTGACAAAATATCAACACCTTCTCTTTGTTCACAACACGATACACAAGGTTCAATACAAATTGCACTTTTGACCCTTTCCTTGTATTATACTTGTGCTTGTCAAGATCTTTAAGCTCATCACTAGTAAGAAGGCTATGAGAGCGTTTAGATGTCGTAACTAGCCAAGGATGTATTGAAACAAGTGTAACCAAAAGTTCAAGTTCTAGATGAAGCACATTATGCCTTGCCAATAATTTCACCAAAATATCTTGTTGTACATCAGTTGAATTCAAAAGAACAGTGTAAATTTGTAGACCCGGGAGGTTATCCAAACCTCCAGGTTCGTATACATCTATAAATCCATTTGTAATCCTTTTCAACATGTTTAGACCCTGTGTTCTCTCTTTAAGTACTTCTGAATTTATTTTCTTTGCAATGTTATCTAAGAAGTATTTTCTCGCACGTTTTTCCAGCAAATGACTTGCCTTTCCTGCATTCTTTTTCATTTTGTGTTTCGGGTCCAATTCGTTTAACACTTCTTTGACAAACTTTGGTCTTGCTAAACATAAAGTGTTAAAATATTCACACAAATTGTTTTGGAAGAGTGTACCTGAAAGCAATATCCTAAGTTCTGTTTTAACCTCCTTCATCAACACCTTCCTCAACTTTGATCCACTACTTCTCGGGTTGTGCCCTTCATCTAGGACCATGATTCCTGGACTTTCACGCAAAACTTTAGCCATAAATCTTCTATGAGCAAATTTCGAGTCTTCTCGCATCATCATAAGAAATGAAGAGTAGCTCATGAGTAACACACTGGGTTGTGCAAGCCATTTTTGGATCTTCTCAATGCAATCCAGAACATGCATGACATTTACGGTAGGCTTTTCCATAGGAAACCCTGGAATGTGCATGGACTTAATGCTCGAGGCATTATATGTCTGAGATCCATGTATTAAATGGACGGATATAGGAATTTTCCACTTGATAAATTCCTTATGCCATGTATAGAGTGTAGTCTTTGGAGCAAGGACTAACGGTCTTTTTCCCGGGAATAGATTCAAATAGCTGACGAGAAATGCAATAATCAGAAACGTTTTGCCTGCTCCAGGAGAATGAGATATAACACAACCACCTATTCTTTTAGAAGCTTGCAACATTGATGCTGGTTCTAAGGATCCTGCAATGTTCTGCCAGAGAAATTCAAAAGCTTTCTTTTGGTGCAAGTGTAGTTTCTTACTCAACTCGGGAATTAAGGCCCAAACATTCTCACTTCCTTCTTCTGATAATTCTTCTCTAGGAGAACAATGATTGAACTCAGCATCCGTTTCGTCATCTTCATCTGATTTTTTCCCCAAATCCTCATCAAAACTCTTATTTTCTGCACTAACATAGCTTGCTTTTTGTTCCTGGAAACAAACAATCAATCAAGTATTGTCCATAACAAATATAAATACGAAATGAAATAGTAGCGGATTAAAATCCAGCCTAATGTCAAAAGCTGAATGCAAGATATGAAAAGTCTGAGAGGCAACGATGAAGTCCTTTTATGCCTCCATAAAATACTTACAAAGGGAGGTGAAACATATCTTATTTCGGTTTTCACAAAACCACATTTATTGCAGAAAATCCCGATTTCATCATCAACTTTGTACTCATGCTGGCAACCGGAATGTGGTATTCCATCAGTCCCTCTTGACACACCAAAGCTTGAAACCTAGATATATGCATAAAATTAAATGAGCCATCAAGAATACTGGATAAAGGGTAGCATTGGCCTGATAACTATAGCATAAGTGTACAAGTCCGCTACTTATTCATTGGGATAGTACAAGTATGTTCATTATACCAAAAGTTCAAATGTTAATTTTTGGTCAAATTTGTAGAGATAAAACTATCATTTTGAAAAAAAAAAAATTACCAAAAATAACACAGTATCTTTGTATAAATTGTAATTTATTCCTTACCGTAATCCATCTTCCTACTTCAAATGAATACTAGTAAAACTTTTTATTTCTGAAAAACATTTAAATTTTAATGAAATATACCATCTATTTTTTGAAATAGTAAGTAAATAAAAATTAAATATTTTTTTTAAAAATTATTAGTGGTAATTCGAAGTAAGAAGATAAACTACAGTATGATGTGAATAAATTACAATATTTTAAAAAATATTTACAGCGTTATTTTTGGTAAAAATATTTTTTTCTTTCAAAATGACAGTTTTACGGTTTTATCCACGTAAATTTGACCAAAAATGATCATTTTGACTTTTGGTATAGTTCTACCCCAATGAATAAGTAACGAATTATCTACACTTTGACTATAGTAATGGATCAATGCTATTGTTCATCCTAACTATAAATCTCAATGAGAACACGACAAAGATAAACTCATCCATAAAAGGTGTAAATTCAGACCTCATTAGAATCAAGAATGTATGTTGATGCTAAGGCTAGTTCCATTTCTTTCCACAACATCTCATTCTCTGACATTTCTTCCTCATCGTCATTTGCTGAATCTTCAGCTTCACTCCTTTGGTCTGAGGAACATTTGACTCGAATTTCTTTCCAACGGTCAATTACATTTGGCTCCTCCCTAGCCTTGCAATCAATGCTTTTCAAGACACTGTTGATCATATGATCGTATTGATCTAATGTTCTCCTCGGATAGGTTTTCTTTACATTAGAATCCTGGAAACATGGAGAATGATATTTTTTACTCTGAGAGCTTCTATTGGATCCTTTTCCATTCCACGTATTACCAAGCTTCCGTTGTTTTTGGTCAGGAACATTCCTTCTCTGTACTTTAGGATTACTTTTTGCATAGTAATATGATGAAGGAATTTCATGAAGTGTAGGACGCTTTGGTTGGAGAGTCATGGTTTCAATGTTAACCATCTCTATCTTCACCTTGGCTTGATGTTGTTTTTGGCTCTTCACACCTGTTTTCTTCTTCCTTTTGAACACTAGGGAATCCTCCGAGTCAGAGGAAGGTGTTTCCCATGAATGATCCTTAGACTCTTTCTTAGCATAAGTTGTATGGGAATGTGATTTCTTTGTTCTTGAAGTAGTATAGCTCCTGGACACCAGGAAATCCTCGGAGTTAGGGGAATGCATTTCCCAGGAACGAACCATAGGCTCTTTCTTAGGAAACGTTTCCTGGGAATTCGATTTCTTTGTCCTTGAAGTAGTATTGCTTTTGGACTCCAGGGAATCCTTAGAGTCGGAGGAACATGCTTCACTGGATTGAACCTCGGGTTCTTTCTCAGTATAATTTTTTCGGGAATGTGATTTCTTTGTCATTGTAGTAGTATTGCTTTTGGACACTAAGGAATCCTCAGAGTCAGAGGAATGTGCATCCCGAGAATGAACCTTAGGATCTTTCTCAATATAAGTTTTTTGGGAATGTAATTTCCTTGTCCTTGAAGTAGTATTATATCTGGACACCAGAGAATCCTGGGAGTCATCAGAGAAATTTGTCTTAGGCTCTTTCTTGATGTATGTTTTCTCATTCTTTTTCATTGATGTAGTCTTGCTTTTGAGCACCTGCAAAGGATCCTCAGAGTCAGAAGAATGTGTTTTCCATGAATGAACCTTAGGCTTTTTCCCAATATGCTCAATTATATGGCTTGCACTGGCACTATCAAGGCTAGAACGAGGCAATGGCATTTCATTTTCTTCCATTTGATAATCTATCTTATGTGGTCTTCCTTGGACATAACCAATTTCAATATGCGAAGGAGTATCACAACCAATGAAACGATCAGGTTGCACATTTCGCCGTTTAGAACGCCTCAAGTGCTGTATCTCATAAAATCCATCTAATTCATTTTCATGTTTTTCACAAGGCTCAACCTCAATATTATCAGCCAGATCAAACTGAACCACATTTGCTACCGAAATACCAGCATTGTCCTCTCTAAAATTCACAGCATTTAAACCATTGGAGTTTGAAGAGTTGGAGTCCACATTGCTTCTCAAAACTTGGTACACTATTTTTTTATGCACTGATATTATATCAATTACCATTGGCTTTAAAGAAGATGTAACAAGTAACCACGATAAGTCAGTTAAAAACTTCCCTACAAGCAATTTACTTTTTGGCAGTAAAGAGCAGTCCTCGGAGAAATACCAACGAAAGTGCTTATCTTCACAAGAATTTCGACCCAGCTTTTGAAGGATAGAAATTTCATTGATTCCTACTGATATGCTCTCTCTATTAAGTGTTGCTATCTCCGACCCAAGAGGACCCTGGTTGATGTATAAGTTGACATAAAAATGACATAAACATCCATATTCATGAGGCCGCCTTTCTATTGAACTTATTCGAGCATTGAGCCACACCTGTAGCAGCAAAGAACCTTCTGATCAAACACCAAAGCAATTGAAAATCAAAAACGTACATAATCTTCTTTCAGTAACAATCTCGAACTGAATACCGGTTATTGTGGCTTCGCTCTATTTAACTCAAAACTTGAGTATGTAAGCAAAGGTTCAAAAACTGGTGTCATAAGCAGATTAAAAAACATACAATCTTGAACTGAATGACCAAATAGTAAATATCAAAAATGTGATGATCAGGACACAAAGGAACGAAAAATACGAAAAAAGATAAGCAATTCCAAATAAAAAAGAACCAATATAACATTACTCACAGGGTGCTTTAGTTCTTCATTTTTACTCTTTGCTTTCTGAGAGGTTGAAATTACACAAACATCGACACCAGGTCGCAGAAAGCAAGTGCAGTCAGATAATGTGGCTTGCCTTGATCTTATTCGGAGGTTTGGGAAAGGACTTTTGTCCTTAATCATGCGTTGATTGTTCAAAAAGTTCAAAGTTATAGTTGCATTCTTAATGCTTATAGATTTCACCGTTTGCCAAGAGCCTTTGCAAAGAGCTTCAAAAGCTGCCACACAAAATATTAGTATAACAAATACATATTTCTTTCAAAAAGAGAGAAAAGGACTACCTATTTAACCAAATATAGTAGTTCACACGAGCTGCCAAACTACAATTGCAAATGAAGATTCCAATACCACTAATTCATTTTTATTGAGGCCCCAAAACCTCTGGTTTTTGGACTTTGTGAAATTGACACAAAATCGCATGTTTTGACATTGTACAGTTGTACACGAGTTGAGTAAGATTGTGTACGAGCAATGGTGGATCTAGCTCTTAAACTTAGAGGGAGCACGAGTCAATAATCAACAATAGAAAGCGTGCACAAAAAACTTATAAATTAAAATATAAGTTAAACTTTAGAGCTAAAAATTTGACAATGAATTATTTTGAACAAATAAGTATCAAAATGTGAGATTTATTATAATTTTATTGGATTTTAATTAAAAAATTGTCAAGTTTATAAATAAAATTTGAGCTTAAAAGATAGATCTTAAAGTTAAAATATGATCTTAAAATTTAAGTTGAGAGGAGACATTATATGTTAAATATAATCTATCTTTCATAAAAAATTACATCTTTGATCAAGTGAAAAAGGACACATGTCCCCCTAAACAACAAGAGAATCTTCAATACAATAAGGATATGGACACATAGTAGAACGGGATTCATATTGACCATTCATTTTTATAGAAATGGAAAAGTGTAAGAATTAGGGATGAAATAATGATTGATATTAATAGGATACATATAATATATATTGTATCTAAGATTCTCTCCCTAAACAAATGTTGGTCCAACTACGTGGGCCAACAACAATTAGAAAAAAAAAAGATTAGCCCTATTCAATAATGGTGGCGTCGAAAGAAAAAAAAACTTCTGCCATTTGTCTCCATACAATCTAGCGTGAAGGATGGAGCTTGGCTCTATAAAAGCCTTTGCTTCAATCTCAATATGAACAGAAAGAAAATATAAAGTCTCAGCAGAAAATTTTCTTAAAGAAGAAAATTGAGAGAGAGCTAATTTTTGAAGTTAAAACCCACAATACATATTTATTGTATTTTTGTAAGAGATCCACTAAAGGTGAAGTTTGTAATCCCATTTTATTATAGTAGAAGTTTTAAGTAACCTACGGGTCACGTGGTTGTTACTTTCATTTTAAAAGAATTTTTCACGCAAAAACTCTTTGGTATTATTTTTATTCTATTTTGATTTGGAAAATTATCCTGGGTGTGTGAAATTTATTTCTTTACAACCATCCATTTTTTCTAACAAAGTGGTATCAGAGCCTCTGGTTGATTTTTAACGAGAGTACTATTCACATATACAGTACTATTAATATATACGGTACTGTTCTATTTGACAGTTACTATTCATCGTTAGAAAAGTACCAAATTCAGCAAAATCTATTGATTGACGATTCAAATGGAGGATCTTCTATACATTAAAGATCGATGGAAGCCAATTATAATGCCAAAAGAGATAGAAGTAACCAGTGCAGACATTGACTGGGCTCTGCTAAACCGAAAGTGTGCTGCTCAAATCAAACAATGGATCGACAAGAGCATTTTTCAAAATTTTGCTAATGAACACGATGATTACGTTCTTTGGCAAAAGTTGGAGAAAATATATGCAAAGACAACCGCACAAAATAAAGTTAATCTGATGCTACGATTAGTCAATTTTAAGTATAAAGACGGAAGCAGCGCATCAGAACATATGAATGAGTTCCAAGGCATTGTAGATCAACTCAACTCTATGAAAATGACTGTAGATGATGAGCTACAAGCGTTGTTGATGTTGAGCTCTACCAAAAAGTTGGGATACTCTAGTTGTATCAGTTAACAACTCAACTCCTGACGACAAAATTACCATGGATATGGTAAAAGACAGAATGCTAAATGAAGAGTCTCGACGAAAAGATGAAGGATATACTCCTGACACTGAAGCGTTTGTCATGCAGAAACAAGGTAAGCAAGAATAGCATGGAACAAATAAAAGTAGAAATCCCCGTAACCAAAGTCAACAAAGAGGACACTCAAAGTCTAGATCAAAGCATGACAAGAAGTGTCATCACTGTGGTAAGCTTGGACACTTCATTCGAGAATGTAGAAGGTTAAAGGCGGAACAATCTAGAAATCAAGAAACAAAAACCCGAACAAATGACACCATAACTGTCACTAAAGAAGTTGTCATTCTTCAAGATGTTGATTATGTCAATCTTGCATGCCAAGACACTACTTGGGTAGTTGACTCAGGCGCTTCCTATCATGTCACCTCACGATGGAAATTTTTCTTAACCTACACTCAAGGTGATTTTGGACGTGTGAGGATGAGAAATGATGATGCATCAAAAATTGTCGACATTGGCAATATTTATCTAGAGACTAATCTTGGATGCAAATTACTTCTGAAAAATGTGAGGCATGTTCCTAATATCCGCCTCAATTTGATCTCTACCGATATGTTTGATGATAATGGATACAATAATTATTTTGGTGAAGGAAAGTGGAAGCTCACCAAAGACAATTTGGTAATAGTAAAAGGCAAGAAAGATACATCACTCTACATCACAGAAACCAGGTTGTGTAGAGGAGAAGTAAATACCACTAGGAAAGAAGTTCCTACCGAGCTATGACATAAGCGACTCAACCACATGAGTGAAAAAGGTCTCAGAATTCTTTCCAAGAATGACCTCTTACCAGGAATAAAAGGTACACCCTTGCAAACTTGTGTTGACTGTATTATGGGAAAACAACGTAGAGTTGCATTTCATAGTCTCGCACCATCTAGAAAGGAAAATATTCTAGAATTAATACACACAGATGTTTGTACAATGAGTTGTATGTCACTAGGAGATGCTCACTATTTTGTGACCTTTATTGATGACCATTCTAGAAAAGTATGGACTTTTGCTTTGAAAACTAAAGATCAAGTAGAGGAAGTTTTCAAGCAGTTTCATGTAAAAGTAGAGAGAGAAACTGGCAGACATTTGAAGTGTGTATGTGCAGATAATGGTGGTGAGTATCGTGGACCATTCGAGGAGTACTCTAGAAGTTTCGGCATCAGGTT
The DNA here is from genome assembly GCA_037013495.1 of Hippophae tibetana. Taxonomy (NCBI): domain Eukaryota; kingdom Viridiplantae; phylum Streptophyta; class Magnoliopsida; order Rosales; family Elaeagnaceae; genus Hippophae; species Hippophae tibetana. The sequence continues at coordinate 14,381,363 of CM072803.1, forward strand.
GGAAAAATCAGTACCAAAGACACCTCAACAAAAACGGTGTCGCTGAGAGGATGAATAGAACCATCTGTGAAAGAGTCAAATGCAATGAAGAACTTAGGACCTGCCAAGAAGATTCTTGGCATGACGATTACCCGCAACAGACAAAAGCAAAAGATCTTGCTTTCCAAAAAACGGTATGTTGAAAAAGTTTTTGAAAGATTCAACATGAGCAAAGCTAAACCTGTTGGTTGTCCACTTGCAAACCATTTCAAACTTAATGTGAGTCAATGTCCCTCAAGTGAAAAGGAGAAATCGGAGATGAGCAAGGTGTCTTATGCATCGGCGGTTGGTAGTCTAATGTACGCTATGGTATGCACCAGACCAGACATTGCACATGTTGTTGGTATTGTGAGCCGATTCCTATCAAATCCTGGAAAGAAACATTGAGCAGCTGTCAAATGAATACTCAGGTAGCTCAGAGAAACCTCCAATCATTGTTTATGCTTTGGTAATAATAAACCTATATTAGAAGGATATACAGATTCAGATATGGCTAGCGACGTAGATACGAGGAAATCTATATCTGGGTACCTAATAACATTTGGATGGGGAGCTATTTAATGGAAATCACGATTACAAAAGTGTAATGCCTTAAGTACCACAGAAGCAAAGTACATTGCAATCACCGATGGTTGTAAGGAGATCCTGTGGATGAAAAAGTTCCTACAAGAATTACATCAAAACCAAGAAAAATATGTTCTTTATTGCGACAATCAGAGTGCAATTCACCTTAGTAAGAACCCAACCTTCCACTCAAGATTCAAACACATCGACGTAAGGTATCATTGAATTCGTGATGTGTTAGAACATAAACTACTACAAGTTGAGAAGATTCACACCAATGATAACGGGGCAGATATGATGACAAAGACCGTGACTAGAGAAAAACTTGTTATCTGTAGAGAGATTACAGGTGTGGAGGAGCCCTGTCCCACATAAGATGGAGGGAAAGATTTGTTGGTCCAACTATGTGGGCCAGCAATAAGAAGAAAAAAAAATAAAAGATTATTCAATAATGGTGGTGCCGAAAGAAGAAAAAAAAATCAAAAACTTCTGTCATTTGTCTCCATACAATCTGGCGTGAAGAATGAAGCTTGACTCTATAAAAGCCTTTGCTTAAATCTCAATATGCACAGATCAAAAGCTGAGAGAGAAAGAAAATATAAAGTCTCAACAGAAAATTTTCTTAAAAAAGAAAATTGAGAGAGAGCCAATTTGTGAAGTTAAAACTCACAAATTGAAGATACATATTTATTGTATTTTTATGAGAGATCCACCTAAAGGTGAATTTTGTAATCCCATTTTATTATAGTGGAAGTTTTAAGTGATCTACGGATCCCATGGTTGTTACTTTCATTTTAGAAGATTTTTTCACGCAAAAAATCTTTGGTGTTATTTTTGTTCTATTTTGATTTGGGAAATTATCCCGGGTGTGTGAAATTTATTTCTTTACAACCATCCATTTTTCCCAACAACAACACATACATCCACCTCTATGATGTGCACGAGACAGATTTTGGGACATTTTCCACCAAATCTCCAAAACCTTAAAAAAACCAAATAGCATCACATATAATGTAATAAAAGATATATATATATATATATTGGGGTGGTACTTCACTTGTAAAGAAAGTTGAATTGATTTAAAGAGATCGCCATAAAAATTTAAAACTACAATAAAATAGAGACAATGCTTACGATAAGAATCAAGTGGATGCTTAGATTGATATAAGAGTCTTTTCTTCACCATCTTGGGCTATGTAGTAGCTCAGTCTCCCTATTGATTATCACAATAATGAGTATAATAGAGAGTACCTGCAAAATAATATCTAATAATAGGCTTAAAGTGAACAGAGCAACCACATATATGAAGTTCATAACAGTACTGAACATGCAAAAATTAAGGGTTTCTTAATTGAGAATTGGTATCTCCAGAGCAAAAAACACTAAGTTTAGAGCAATAAAAAAATTTACTTAGCAATTTAATGTTATAGGGTTTCTTTTAAAAATAGAAACATTACTCTGTTATTAGCATAAAATGTTCAGGCAATAGCCATACCCTTCTTAATTGAATCAACTACTGAAAATCAAATGACCTAAATGCAAAAACAATAAATTCGAATTAATGACAACAAACTATCAAATTCAGCACCAATCACAATTTTAGGATATTACTTTTTTATCCAATATCCAAATTCCTAATAGCACTATGAGGGGAACGTGGCTCATTAGGGCAGTTTGGCTCTGTTTTTTTTTTGAAGTAGTTTTAAGATAAGTATTTTTTTTTGGGTCCAATGGTACCTTGTGTAGCCATAAAACTCTATTTCTTACTCATTGAGATCCTGTTTACTTTGTATACCATTCCATTGTAAATAAATGATCTTATCATAAATCCAATGTGTCTTTAAACTATATAATAATGGAAACATCAACCTTAGTTGACATCTTTATATCCGATTTACTTGTAAGTTTTATTGGATACTCTTTATATACTTCTTTTGGACAACCCTCTCAACAACTAATAGATCCATTCGAGGAACACGGAGATGAGTTGAAGTAACGAGCTTCCCAATAAAAAATGTGACTGTTACTATCATACCACTAGATAAACTAAGATAAGTGACTTAAAATGAAGTGATTTAAAGAGAAACATAACATAAAATTACTATAAATGTTTAGAAGGACACTTTTTGTAGTTAATTTTGGGGTGGAGAATGCATCTTAAACTAAAAGTAAGAATTAATTTTTTAAAAATTACAAATAATGCTTCACAAAATTATAAAATCACTTCTAATAAAGATTGTGCAGATCCATATAAAGTGAGAGCACCACATATCACACCTCAACTCTCGATAAATAAAATTTTAAGTATAATATCTATGAAATTATAGACAAATTATATGTACAAAATATAATTATGCTCCACTTAAATTTTAAATTTTAAATTTTTAACACTCAATAACTCACTAAAAACTTAATAAATTACACATATATTTATTAAGATAAGATACATATAATAACATTTTATAATTAAAAACAATTAGTAAATCTCTAAGTAATACTATTTTTTACTCCATGCATGGTGACCCACCTAGATCCAAATCCTAAACCCGCCAATGATTGTCATTACTAAAACTAAATGTCATTAATTTTCGTTCAGCAAAAACGGAATGTATCTGAGTCAAAAACAAAAGGTGAAATACAAAGAACAAAGGAAAAGCCTTTGCATATTCCTTCACCCATTTTTCAGTAAAAAAATAACTTTAAATTAGTAAAAATTGTAACTTTCTGCAAGCATTGGCAGATAGTTAGGCATAATGCAAACTAAAAATAATTAACTTGAATTTTTTTAAAAAATATTCTTGCTTAAGGTAAACAATGCATGTTATACACAAAATCCCAATATAAAAAATAAAAAATTAGAGAGTATCAAAGTCTCTAAACCAAAAAATAATAAACAGATGATAAGCCAAGTAAAAGATATACAAGAGAAAAGAAATTACCGGGAACATTCTACTCTGGTTCAGTAATGCGATCATCAGCTTGAAAACAAGTAAAGCAGAAGAGATAACTGGAAACTACTTATGAAACTAGAATCAAAGTAGAGTAGTGAGCTAAAAGAGGAAAGAAAAACAGAATAAAAAAACAAAAAAGTTTAAGTATCACAAATTAGTGGTATATGTCTGGCATACTTTGTCCCATAAAATTATATTAAATTAATTATGTTTTTAATATTTTTATAATTTAAATTTGTTTTACCTTTCTCATAATTTGTTTAAAAATAATATTTTTTATAGTTATAATATATACTATAATTTTTATTGTGATTTCTCGCAATAGGATGAATTTTTTATTGATTCATAAATTTATATTTTATTAATATAATATTTATTTACTTTTACATTTTAACAACTAGAATAAAATACTAAAAGTATAAAGAGATTAAAATGTTGCATAGAAAAGGTTATATTGAGGAGAGAGAGAGAAAAAAAGTTATTTTCTAACTGAAAAGAGTTATTTAATTTTTATTTTTAAAAAATTAAATTAAATTAATTATATTTAAAAATTGTAATAAACCTACCTAAATATATTAAAAGGTTATTTACTTTATTTTTTAAAATTTAAAATAATACGATGAAATATTATTAATAAATTTAATTTAATTTAATAAAAAATATATAAATATTTATAATTGTGATATATTTATAATATATATAACATTGATTGATGTATAATATAATAACAAAACTTTAAATATTTTCATAATTATCTCTCAAAAATAAACTAATTATTTTATTAATTATTAAAAAATTTATTTAATTTAATAACCAAATCATTTATAACAAATAATATAAAATTAAAGGATAAATAGATTTTTTTTATGATTATTAAAACATATAATTAATTTTTATTTTATTTTTATATCATTAAATTTTATAATATATTATCTATATTAATTATAAATTATATATATATTAATAATATTTTTATTATAATCATAAAATTTAATAGGATAAAAGTAATATAAAAATAATAATTATAAAATTTAATAATATAAAAATAATAAATTAAAATTTAATAATGTTTATTAAACATATTAATAAGGATGTTATCCACTCCTATCCTATATATAAATTTATTCATACTCAGAAACAAAAGTAAGAAACGAGCGAGAGAGGGTGAAAGAACGTCAGAAAGTGACAAGACAAATATATGCAACTTGTATGAACGACACAGTAATAAAAGGACGTGTTTAAAAGTTTAATTTATTCGAAAATAAAATAAAAAAAGCAAACCGGCAACGCCTTGGTCGTCAAATCAAAAGGCAACATATTATAGAGTATGTGGTCATATGGGGATATGGTTTTAGAGCAGTAATCTAACGGCTCTGAGTTTTGATCATAATAATATCATGACTTTACTCTTTTCGTTCTCTTTCTTTCTTTAGTTTTCTTATTGTTACTTTTTTTTAACTTTAATATATTAATTAAAGAATAAACAGACATGTAGATATACAAACAAAAATTATTTTAATAACAAATAGTTAAATGTTGTCTTTTTGAATTAATGGATAATTTGAAAAACCAAGATTAGAAGATAAAAGATGAAAAAATTGTAGATTGATTTATATATATATAATTTGTCGCAAATGGCATTATAAAAATAGAATGTAAAAAAGAAAGTGAAATATTAATTATGATTAACACTTATTGAAAGCAAAAATTGCTTTGTATTTGTCGCATATAATGTGCAAAAAAATAGATGTGAATGCATTCAAAACACAAACAATAATTGGGTATTTTTAGGTTTTTTGTGTTTGTATCTATGTATGTTAGATTTTTTGAATTTAAGAGATATTTTTGAATTCTTGATATTATTCCTGAGATAGGGTGTAATTTAGATTATTGAGAAATTGTTGATTTTTAGCTTTCGTATTCATAACACTTTTGTTGGTATTCTATTTCATTGTACTAAGAATATATATCAAGAATATATATCAAGAATCTATAAAAGAAAATCACAAGGAAAGCAAAGATAAGTATATTAATAGAGTCTCTGCTCTCTTCACCACTTTACTCTTCTAGTTATATTGAGGATGAAGGACCGTACAGATACATTTATTTTTGGCCATACCGGATGAAAGCCAAAACTGCTTTGTATTTGTTATATAAAATGTGTAAAAAATAAATGTGAGTATTAATAAATCATTATTGGTATATTAGTTGTATACAACTAATATATTTTATCAGTTGTATATTAGTTGCAACTAATATACTTTTTCTAAAAAACATTTTTCCAAAAAATAGATTCTTATTTCTTGTATTTAAACATGTATTAGTATTCATTGTACAATGTGATTGTAAATACATTTCCAATATATTCAATTTGGTATCAGAGCAGGAAAGAAAAAAAATTCTTATCAGTTTCTGAGCAGCAGCACCGCCAAGCGCCAATGCCAGTTTTTAATGCAGTGTCGTTAACCTTCTCACACTATTCAGTTCGCGTCGCAGTTGCAGATCCATCGCCCAATCTACACTGTCCATTCTAGCTCGCGACGTTCAGCCCGTGTCAACCAACACTGTGTCGTCCTGCCCTGCGCCGTCCAACTCGTGCACCCTGCGCCGTTCAACTCGCACACCCTGTGCCGTTCAGCTCGCGCACCCCTGCGCGTCGTCCAGATGAGACTTCTAATTCATTGAATCCAGTCATTGCAGAAGCAGATGCTCCAAGTATTCAAGCACCAAATTCACTTACATCAAATGACATTGAAGACACAACTGTACCCTCAGGCATTACTCCTACCCTTGATCAACAACTCCTTGGTACTGAAGGTCACTCATCTGAGGTATGTACACCCACTGATACTAATAGCATCAAGTCTAATGTTGGACAGTATGTGTTACCAAATAGGTCTACTCGAGGTCAACCAGCCAAAAGGTATGAACCAAATATTCATGCAAAATCAAAATACCCAGTAGCCAATTACATGTCCACTAAAAGATTATCTAAGTCATATAAATCATTTATGAATCAAATATCTGGTGTATCAGTACCTAACAAAGTGCAGGATGCGTTGGGAGATCCAATATGGAGGAAGGCAATGGCTGAAGAGATGGATGCATTAAAGAAGAACGATACTTGGTAACTTGTGCCACCACCACAAGGAAAAAAGGCAGTTGGTTGTCGATGGATGTTTACTGTAAAACATAATGGTGATGGATTCGTAAATTGGTATAAAACACGTCTTGTAGAAAAAGGGTTTACTCAAACCTATGGTGTAGACTACGATGAGACTTTTGCTCCTGTTGCCAAAATGAACACGATTTGGGTTCTGCTCTCACTTGCTGCTAACCTAAACTGGTCATTTCGGCAATTTGATGTCAAGAATGCGTTTCTTCATAAAGAATTAGCCGAGAAGGTGTACATGAGTCTTCCATCTGGGTATGTAGTTGATTCTCCTGGTAATTTTGTATGCAAATTGAGGAAGTCTTTGTATGGCCTTAAGTAATCTCCTCGAGCTTGGTTTGGAAGGTTTTCATAGTTCATGCAAAAGGTTTATTACAGACAGAGTAATTCAGACCACACTCTATTTCTCAAACATCAACGAGGGAAGGTAACAGCCTTAATTATTTATGTTGATGATATGGTAATCACTGGTGATAATACTATTGAGATGGATAAATTACAAAGACAGCTAGCCTCTGAATTCGAGATGAAAGACTTAGGTGAACTAAAGTACTTCTTAGGAATTGAGGTAGTCAGGGGAAGAGAAGAAATATATTTGTGTCAGAGGAAGTACATTATTGATCTGCTAATAGAGACATGTATGTTGGATTGCAAACCTATTGACACTCCTATTGAGCAAAACCATTGTTTAGCAGAGTATCCAGATCAGATACCAATTGATCGAGCTCGCTATCAGAGATTGGTTGGACGTTTGATTTACTTAGCTCATACTAGACCAGATGTTGCATATGCAGTAAATGTGGTGAGTCTGTTCATGCATAATCCAAGTGAGAACCATATGAATGCTGTTTTGAGAATTTTAAGGTATTTGAAATCGGCGCCAAGAAGAGGAGTAATGTTCTCTAAACACAAAAATCCTCTTGAAGTCTATGGATTCACAGATGCAGATTGGGCAGGAAGTATTAGAGATAGAAAGTCAACATCGAGTTATTTCACCTTTGTGGGAGGAAATTTGGTTACATGAAAAAGTAAGAAGCAGAAAGTAGTGGCACGATCTAATGCTGAAGCCGAGTATAGAGGTATGGCTCATGGGGTTTGTGAATTGATGTGGATAAGAACTTTGTTATTGGATTTGGGTTTCGAACTCAAAAATACTATGCAGATGTATTGTGATAATTGGGCAGCCATTGGTATATCACAAAATCCAGTACAATATGATCGCACTAAACATGCAGAGGTTGATCGTCACTTTATAAAAGAGAAGTTAGATGCCAAACTTATTAGTTTTTCTTTTGTTTCCACAGAAGAGCAGCTTGCAGATATGCTTACCATGAGAGTTTCCAAGAAGGCACTATACGGTTCACTAAGCAAGTTAGGCATAATCGATATCTACACGCCAACTTGAGGGAGAGTGTTAATAAATCATTATTAATATATTAGTTGTATGCAACTAATATACTTTATCAACCGTATATTAGTTGTATGCAATTAATAGAATTTTCCTAAAAAAAAATTTTTCCAAAAAACATATTCTTATTTCATGTATTTAAACATGTATTAATATTCATTGTATAATTGTAAATATATTTCCAATATATTCAATTGTGAGATACAACTAAAACCCATAATAATATAGGTATTTTTAAATTATTTGTTTTAGGCATATATACCTATATTATTTTTTAGTGTAATAGGATTTTAGATTTGAGTGTTATTTTTAATTGCAATGTATTAAAGTGGTTCCATAACTGCAGCATAAAATTTGGTGACTAGTGTACAGAATAATGATACTATTATTGTTTATGTGACATAAATCATTAAATTTTGTGTTATATTTATTAATTGATTTTTAATTTTATCCATTATTTTATATAAATGATGTTAGATATCATTACTCATCCAGAATAATGCTACCTAATAGTACCTTGAAAATAAATTCAAATCTAGAAATATACAGAGAACTGACCTTAGCTATTGGCTCCAGCAGTCGGTTTGGAATCTTTGGATTCTTCACTTTTTGAGTTGTCATCACGTGATCGAAAGCGTATAAAATGCATGATTTTCTGTCCATAACTTTTCATAGTACAAGCAAAAAAGGAATAAATTCTTAAAGTGAAATTATTATTATTATTATTCAATTTTTGTTGTTTTGGTCTAGCTAATGCATGATTAGTTGCTGGCAGGAAAATTTAAAGGGCTAAAAGAATCATCATTTTGGAAAGGAAAATGGTTACTATCTTAACAGAAGTGAAAATCTTTTATCGGTTAAAACGAAACCCATTTGTGACATCAGTAACCATTCATACTCCTCTACGTCATAAGATCTATAGAGGTGCTCTCTTGGAAAAGCTTTGGAATATATTTTATGGGGAGAAAAGGAATTGAAAATTAAAGCTTGAATGGACACTCAAACCTGGGTGCATCACCATACATGCCGTAAGCTAAGGGTCTGCTTGTTGGTGATTCTGAAACTTTATAAAAGCATTTCCGATAGAAAGAAGCGCTTTAGTATCAAACAGGGAAAAATTTGTCAAAAGAGCTTCAGGGCTTCTTGGAAAACACAATACGTGATTCTTATTTTTTTTTTCCCCTTGAAACAACTTTTAACATAAGCATAAACAAATAGATTATACCATGTTTTTTATTAGAATGAAATAAAAATTAATTTCATTCAATTTTTATGTTTAATTAAATTAAAAAGTGAAAATAAAATGAAATCGAAATTTCTTCTCCCCTTTAAGAAATCATGGTTTTATTTTCATCTAATTTTTTTTTTTACAATTTTACATTAATCTTAAATATAATCCTAAACTCTAAACCTTAAGTCTTAAACTCAAAATCCCCACGACACTAAATCTCAAATCTTAAATTCTAAATTCTAAATTCTAAATCCTAAAACTCAAAACTCAAAACCCTAAATCCCAAATTCTAAATTTCAAATCCTAAATCATAAATCCTAAAACCCAAAACCTTAAATCCTAAATCCCAAAACATAAACCATATTTGGAGAACTAATAATTTTAATCATAAACCTTAACCCATAAATATAACCTTAAACCCTAAATCTCAAATCCAAAAACCCTATTTAGAAAAATAATAATTTTAAATCTAAACTTTAACTCATAAATATAATCCTAAACCCTATTAGAACAATAACAATTTTAACACTAAATTTTAACCAACAAATATAATACTAAATCTTAAATCCCAAAACCTAAAATTCTATTTAGAAAAATAATAATTTTAACCCTAATTCCCTAAATCTTAAATCTTAAATCTCAAACCTCAAAACTCTAAACCCTATTTAGAAAAATAATGATTTCAATAATTTATTTTTTTGACAAAAAAATAATAATTAAATGATATTATTTAAAATTTACTAAATATAAGAGTATTAAGGTAATATATAGTATTTTTCATTCTAGTTGTAAACTAAACATTATAATACTGATTCATTTTTTGATTCTAGTGATCAAACCAAACAAAACTGTTTCCTTTGCATTCTATTCCATTATTATTCTCATTCACATTCTGATTTCATTTTGTGAACTAAACGCCACCTAAATGTATTTTCTTGAGCAATAACATTGCATATTATGTCCACTGTACATTACCTTCATCTTTTGGCAAAACAGAAGTCCATAGAGTAAGGTTGTCTCTTAACAACTACATGAAAAGTGTGTTGTCTTTGTATGATTCCTCACTCAAGGTATCCAACTCTACAATTGCCTCATCAAAAGCTTGTTTAGCTAAATGGCAGGCCCCAAAAGCTTTCATCAAAATTAAATTTATAACTTCTTCACATAACTAAATGAAGTATCTTATAATAGAAAAGGAGAACATGAGTAGTACCTCTCAGGAGAATGCATAATCTCATAGTAAATACAGATAAGTTGAGTGCTAAGCCAAGTTGAATTGGGTACGTTAAGGGATAATCTATAATGGCAACATTCGAAACAGATTAATGGAAAAGATGAAAACATGAGGACCCATCAAGGAACAAGTACATTATTAGTAAAATGATAATGCCCATTCCAAAAATATTAATCTGTGTTATAAATTAGCACTAGTGAAAGCAAAATTCGAGTCCAATTTGGTTGCATAAATATATAATTATAGATAACAGTAAAATAATGAACAATGAGAAAAATAAATGGCACACAATGATTTAAATAGTTTAACTTTTCATTGTAAAAAGTATATTCCACTAACAACGGCACACCGAAGAAAATCTACTAATAATCAAATGAAGATACAAAACACCAATATTCAGAGAGTTGTGCAAAATATACCAAAACCTAAAAAATATCCAGAAAATAACTATCTTTAATTTACTAGTAATATATAGCAAGATAAATTAATAAACTTGTTATTGAATCAAATATTACCATACAAATGAGCCTACTACATATAGACTTTCTTCTAATCTGCTTTGCAAAATTTGAGAAGAAAAGATGAGAGATTTCTTGGCTAAAAATGGAATTTTGTAGCTATCTCTTCTCTGCTTTCTTTTGTTCAGCAGCTGAAATTTTCTTTACTCACACACTTTTTCAATTTGGTAGCTTACCTTCTCTTTACCACAAATAACATATATATATATAAAGACAAAGGGTTTGTGAGAAAAAATTGTGCCTAAAGTTTTGGGCAATATTTAACAAATCTTCAACTTGGCTCAAAACAGAAAACATGTTCTTCATATGAAATTCCTTAGATTACCAATGAACCATCATCCAAAACTCCACAGGTTGATCACCTATTGCAAATACCAATCATGTCCAAATAATGTTTAAACTTGTTAAATGGAATTAGTTTGGTTAACATATCAACTGGATTCTCAGTAGTGACTATCTTATTGATAATAATAGTACCCTAAGACACAATGTCACGAACGGAGTGATATCTAACATCAATATGTTTTGTTCTTTCATGATACATAATATTCTTGGTCAAGTATATCACACTCTAACTATCACAAAATACAACAGAAGTATCCAACTATAAACTCAAATCACAAACCAAACCTCTAAGTCAAATGCCTTATTTCACTACCTCTGTTGCTGCCATATATTCTACCTCTATCGTAGAAAAAACAACTGTACACTATAAGGTAGCCTTCCAACTAATGGCACAATGAGAAACAATGAAGACATAACATATTAGAGATCTTCTTATATCCAAATCACCTGTATAATTAGAGTCCACATAACCATTAACACTGCAACTAGTATTATAACTTCCATCACATACCAAACCAAAATTAGATGTGTCTCTCAAATATCGAAGTATCCATTTCATTGCTTGTCAATGACCTTTACCAGAATTACCTATATATATGTTAACAACACTAACTGCATGTGAAATATCTGGACGAGTTCAAACCATAATGTACATTAAACTACCAACGACACTAGCATATGGAACTGAGACATGTACTACTCTTCTTCTTTTGACTGTGATGACAAATTAAAAAAAAGCCTAAAATGTGTAACTAACAGCATACTCACTAGTTTAGACTCTTTCATACCAAAGTGTTCAAGAACTTTTTCAATATAAATTTTCTGAGTCAAATAAAGCTTGCCCCCGTTTATCTATCCCTGTAAATTTTCATGCCTAAAATTTTATTCATTGCACCCAAATCTTTCATCTAAAACTCACCACTAAGTTGAGACTTTAATTTTTGAATCTCAGACTTATTCTTAGAAGCAATAAGCATGTCATCAACATAAACAACAAATAAACAGATGGATCATCATGGAATATTTTATGAACACAACTATCATAATCACTCCTAGAGTAACCATGATCAATCATAAAAGAATCAAACTATTTATACCACTGTCTAGGGGATTGATTTAATCCATATAAAAACTTTTTCATTAAACAAACATGATCTTCCTTACATGGAACAACAAACCCCTCTGGTTGATGCATAAATATTAGTTCCTCAAGCTCACCATGTATGAAGGTTGTCTTGACATCAAGTTTTTATAATTCCATGTCAAACAATGCAACCATAGCAAGCAACACACAAATATAGCTATGTTTCACAACAGGTGAAAATATTTCATTAAAATCAATACCTTTCTTCTGACAATAACCATTTGCAACAACATGTGCCTTAAACCTAGCTACTTCAACCTCAAGTATACCTTTTTTTTTCTTGAAGACTCATTTGTTTCCAACAATCTTTTGGCCCTTAGGTAGTTTCACCAATTCCCAAGTATGATTCTTATGAAGTGATTCAATCTCTTCATTCATAGCAACCAACCACTGAACAAACTCATCACAAGTGATAGCTTCATGATAACTAAAAAGTCCATGCACCTTAATAGACTCTGCCATAGACAATGCAAAAGAAACTAAGTATACATATGTATACCTATGAGGGCGTTGGTTCTCTTTTATTCCTTTACCCTTAGCGATACTATATGGTTGCTCATGTTGCTCTTCTGCTACATCATGAGCAGAATCATATATCTCATCCACACATGGCTGATCTGAAGTGCCCTCTTACACTTGACTAGGAGCTTCACTCTCAAGCTCCACCAGCTCACTGACACCGTGGTCTTTACCTACAACAATAGACTTTTTTTTCTTTTTCAATATGGAAAACTCATCAAACTTAACATCTCTACTAATCATAGGTGACTTGGGTTTAATACACCATAATTTATAACCCTTCACCCTAGAAAAATGCCCCAAAAATATACATTTCAATGCCTTAGGCTCCATTTTACCATCATTAATATGAGCATAAGCAGAACAACCAAAAACTTTCAAATCAGAATAATTAACAAGAGTACCAAAGAATACCTCAAATGGAGTCTTCTACTCAATTTCAATTGATGGAAACTGATTCACCAAATAGCAGGCATGGTTAAAAGCTCTAACCCAAAAGGATTTATCCAAATCAACTTGAAAGAGTATACAATGAGATCTTTCTAAGAGAGTCTTATTCATACGTTCTGCAAATCCATTTTGCTATGGTGTATGACTTATATTGCGGTGTCTCACTATGTCATTTTTTTCACATAAATCATTAAACTGACTTTCACAAAATCACAAACCATTTTCAATCCTCAAATGCTTAATTTTCTTAATTGTTTGATTTTTTATACAAATCTTAAATTTTACAAATTTTGAGAACGCATCATTCTTGTTCTTCAGAAAACACACCAAATATGATAGGAGAAGTTATCAATAAAAGTTAACATATACTAGACACCACCCTTAGACACAACATGAGAAGGACCCCAAAGATCTAAATGAATATAATCAACAGTACCTTTCGTTTTATGGATGAATGTACTGAACTTGACCATGTGATGCTTTCTATAGACACAATGCTCACAAAAATAAAGCTTCCCAATTTTCTGATTACCAAGCAAATCTCATTTGCTCAAAATAGACATCCATGGCTCACTCATATGTCTTAGCCGCACATGCCATGATAAAGTAGTATCTGAATCTTGATCTAATGAGAACAAAAATGAAACAATGCCAATAAAAGTGCTACTATAAATCACATAAAGACGACGTGACAATTGCCTTTTAATAACAACGAGAACACCCTTACTAACTCTTAAAACTCCACTTTCAACTACATACTTGTAGCCTTATGAATCAAGAGTATCCAAAGATATCAAGTTATTTTTCAAATCTAGAATATGACGAACATCTTTCAAAGTCCTAACAATACAATCATTCATCTTAATTTGGAAATACCAATACCAATAACTTTGAAGAACATATTGTTTTCCATAAAGATAACATCTTCATCAATAGATTGATAAGAAGCAAACCAGTCTCTACTAGGGCACATATGATAAGTACAACTCGAATCAAGAATCCAAACATCTCTAGGAAAACTTATAGATATTGATAGAAAATTTTCACCATCAGAACTAGAATTGTCTGCAACATCACCAACATCATTAGTATCATAAGACATTGTGGTAGATTTTCCTTTACCTTTGAATTTCAAAAAATTTACTTTCTAGTGCCCTTCATGACGACAATAGTTGCATTTATCCTTTCGTTTTCTAGATTTGGATCTAGACTTGTCTTTATTATTGATTGAGTTTTTTTCTTGGTTTCTATCTCTCACAAATAAACCATTACTATTATCATTGTTGCTTGTAGACATTTTTTTCTTCAATTCTATGGAGTTCAAAACTGCTTTGACATCTTCCATAAAAAGAATTTCTTGCCCATATAATATGGTATCAACAAAATGATCAAAAGAATGAGGTAAAGAACATAATATAACTAATGCCTGATCCTCATCATCAATTTTAACACCATTATTTTTTAGATCACAAATAATTTTAGTAAATTCATCAAGGTGATCATGTAAAAGTGTACCTTCTAACATTTTGAATGTATACAAACGTTGTTTCAAATATAACTAACTTGTCAAAGACTTGGTCATATACAAATTCTCCAATTTAAGCCATAACTCAGTAGAATATTCCTCATTACCAACCTTATGTAGTACCTCATCTGACAAGGATAATTGAATTGAATTGAGAACATTTTCCATCAATGAATTTTTTCTTCATCAGTCAATTTTTTTGACAATTTATTCTTGTCTTCAAGTGTCTGAACGAACCATTCTTTAACTAATACAGCTCACATTTTCATTCGATAGAGACTGAAATCATTTCTACCATTTAATTTCTCAATTTCGTATTTTACCGCCATGACAAAAAATCCAATATTAAATAAATAGAAGCACAACCTAGAAAATATGAACTAAATCAGATAACTAGAAACTCAAAATAAATCCAAAAGAGTAAACTTGATCAGTTCTAATAAATAATAGAATAACTCAATGTTTTGATACTAATTTATTATAAATTAGCACTAGCGAAAGCAAAATTCAGGTACAATTTGGTTGCACAAATATATAATTATGGATAACAGCAAAATAATAAGTTATGAAAAAATAAATGACACACTATGATTTAAGTTGTTCAATTTTTCAATGTAAAAAATCTACTCTACTGACGACTGAGAAAAATTCATTAATAATCAAATTTAGATATAAATACCAATATTCAGAAAGTTTCACAAAATATACCAAAACCCAAAAAATATCTACAAAATAACTCTTTCTAATTTACAAGTAATATACAACAAGATAAATTAATAAACTTGTTATTTAATCAAATATTACCATATAAATGAGCCTATTGCATATGATCTTTCTTCTAATCTGCTTAGCAAAATTTGAGAAGAAAAGATGGGAGATTTTTTGACTAAAAATGAAATTTTACATCTCTCTCTTCTTTGCTTTCTTTTGTTCAACAGGTGAAAAAATTTCTTTCCTATCACACTTTTTCAATTCGGTAGCTTACCTTCTCTTTACCACGAATAATATATATATATATATATAAGTAAAGGGTTTATGAAGAAAAATTAAGTATTAAAGTTTTGGACCAATATTTAATGATCTATTAAGAGAAGTCTATCTTAATTATATACCCAAATTTTATTTTATTTTTGAAATAACTAACTACTCAGACACTGTAACTAGGACCATTAAACAACAAGAACATTATTAGTAAAATGATAACCCATCAAGGAACAATGAACATCATTAGGCTATTTGATTCAACATTTATGTAATTTAGAGTAGTCAAATAATTCATATATTTGTAATTGGAACTTAAATTTAAAACTTTTTACAAGTGGATTACATATCATTGAGCCACAGGACCGTTGATAGTTATATAACAATTTTGCTCACCAACTTATTTTAATATGGAAGTAATTCGCATACACAACATAAACTTATAAGTATATAGAAACGAATATTTCGTGGTAAATGTCTTTTAGAATATATTCAAAACAAACAGAAAAGAAAATAGATACACTCCCAAAGCATGCTAATTGAGGATGGACACATAAAGAGACTGCTCAAAAGTGATGGAATAAAACTTTAGGAACTCACATCTTGTAATGAAAAACTGTGGCTTCTGTTATGATTGATTAAAAATAATATTAGGTTTGTTAGTCAAAATAGGAGGTGCCTAATTTAGAAGAAAATTCATGTAAGGTGGCTTACCAAATTGTCAAAGATGGAGGTGCCTAACCTTGTTTGAATAAAGAATAGGAAAATTAGGTAGCCTAATTTTGTTGAATGAAGAAATGTTTGGCATATGAAATGAGAACTTGAAGGCTATAAATATGGCTTCATTTCTTCATTGTTAATCATCCCAAAAATAGAGAAAAACTTGTATGAGAAGTTCTTGAGTGAGAGAATTTTGTGGGAAAATTCTCTTGGGCTTGTAGTTGCTCTTGTCTTTTGGGTGTGTGAGAAAATTACTGAGAGTGTGGTTGTAACAATTTTCCACATAGTGAATTTTTTCTCTGGTTATCTTTTGACAACGAAAGTGGTTTTTCTCTAATTTGGAGTTTCCACTATAATTCTTATGTTGTGTATTATCTATTTCTCTATTATTTGATATTCTGCTAAGGAAGATCTTGGGAGGGGGAATTTGTGATTATACCATTTTATCCAAATTTCCTAACAGCTTCACCAGAGTTGGAAGATGGAATCAGATGCTCGTCCATGATAATGAGAATGTCACTGCAAATCTTGATAAGTTCATCTTCTACCTTCTGTATGTAGTCCTTAATCAATTTGACATTGCTTTCATTACCTTTCGACTCTTCCTTTTGCTCAATTGAAAACATAATGCGCTAAGAAACCCGCCTAGCACCTATGACATTTCTATAGCCCACAGAAAGAAGATTCCTCTCTTCCACAGTGAGCTCCACGTTAAGTCTTGCAATTTTCTTCATGCACTCGACCATTTCTGAGCAATCAAAGAAACATAGAACATAGAATTGATTTTACAAGTGAATAAAAGCAACATTAGTTTTTCTATCCCTCGTTTCTAAAGATTTAATTTTTTTAATAATTTTTAATATGATATCAGAATTAAAAATATAGTATTTGAATCCAATAATTTTATTTATTAAATTGAAACTATTTAATATACATGGTATATAAAATCAACACTTAAAAAAATGATAAATATATAAAAGTATAATTTATTATATTATAATAATTTTTGAAATTTTTTTTTTTTTAAGAACTTCTAAGGTATGTTTTACAATGTGTTTACTTGATAGAAAATTAATGAATGAAAAAGTAATAAGATTCAGGAAGAAATGGATGATAAGGTATAGTATTATTAATACATATAATCGAATCTACATAGTAATAATAATATCTAATAAATATTTTTCATATAAATCATGAATGTGATATATTTATGATATATAATAATGTTAATAAATGGTGATATATGAAAGTATTTGTTTGAAAAAAATGAAAAGATAAATAATTAGATTTTAGATTTTTTAATTTTATTTTATTTTTTATTAAATTTATAATCATTGTTGTACAATTTATAAAATTGCCATAAAAATATGAGAAAAAATTAAAAAGAAATTGAAAAAATTAAAAATTTGTCCTTATTTTTTTAAAAATAAAAGAATTAAATTATTAAAAAATATTAAAAGATTAAAATACTTTTTTTAACATAATTAAGTGACTTGCTGTGCGATCAACAAATGTACTGGAATGTAACAATTCCTTTAAATTCGACCAAACCCATCAACATTTTTCCACATCACAAGAACATTTCAGAGAAGCCCTACAATGACAAATTTAAATACATTTCTTCGTTCAGTACAAATTTAAAATTTAAGATTGAAACACAATGCAGAAGCATTCAACATCCGATCAAAACGAATTAAACATAGAAAAAAAACATAAAATCACATTCCATAAAAAAACTAGAAAATACAAAGGCAAAACCAAAATGAAGAGTGGGAAGCAAGAAAAGACCTTCATAACGCTCGGCTTGCTCCGCAAGCTTGGCGATGTAGACTTGACTTTCTCTCTCTCTCTCTCTCTTGGGAAAATTGGGTATATTTTCACTATTCTAAATAGTTACTATTCACTCATGATTTAAATGAATAGAACTCAAACTAACCAAACAAAATGATGCTATTGGAAATATCATGCTAAAATAAACTAAAACAGATATTAAAACAGAAATATTAAAGCAGAAAAATAATAACACCAGAAATTTAACGAGACTCGATATAAATGTTACCTAGGTCCTCGGGCGTCGTTGACCACTTCCACTATCATCCAAATGGATGAATTCTAAATTACAACTAATTTGGCAAAATTAAGCTAATCAATTACCCTTACAAAAGAGAAGAATATTTATAAATTTTGATATGTTTACAAATGGTGAAGGAGGGCTTTATTTATAGCCCCAAATCCAACACCCATCTTCATTCCTAACCAATATGGAACTTTTCTAATTTGCTCACTAAGGAGCCATATAACAAATATTCACCTTAACGACTTAGTGATTTTAAATGATTTCTTCAATTACTAGATCAGCGACATCAGTGCCAATTCAGATTTGCAGGATGTTAATCAAGTTTGGACAATGTTTGAACTTGATTGTTGTTACCACCTTGGTCATCATATCTGCAGGATTCTCTGTCGTACTAATCTTCTGAACTAGTACTCCACCTTCTTCAATAATCTTTCGCACGAAATGATAACGAATGTCAATGTGCTTTGTACGTGCATGCTAGGCTTGGTTCTTTGCTAAATGAATAGCACTCTAACTATCACAAAACACCTTAATATGTTTTTGATCAACTCTCAAGTCTTCAAGAAAACCTCGTTACCAAATAGCTTCCTTCACAGCCTCTGTAACTTTCATATACTCTGCCTCTGTAGTAGACAAAGCAACTGTGGACTGCAAGGTAGACTTCCAACTGACTGGTGCTCTAGCAAGAGTAAACACATAACCAGTAGTTGATCGATGCTTATCTAAATCTCCTACATAGTCGGAATCACAATATCCGACTGCACATTGACCAATGGTATTATCTTACTGAAATACTAAACCAACATCTATAGTATTTATAATATATCGTAGAATCCATTTCACAGCCAACCAATGTCCTTTACCAAGATCATGCATGTACATGCTTACAGCACTAACTGCATGTGAAATGTCAGGTCTTGTACACACCATTGCATACATCAAGCTATCAACTGCATTTGCATATGGTACATTTGCCATATATTCTCCTTCTGCATCATTCTTAGGAAATAATTGAGCACTAAGCTTGAATTGAGGAACTAGCGGAGTACTTATATGTTTTGTTTGTTCATTCATACCAAAACGTTGTAGTATCTACTTCAAATATTGACTCTGAGTCAAACTAAGCTTCCCCCTCTTCCTGTCTCTGCTTATCTCCATACCGAGAATCTTCTTGGCTTCTCCCAAATCTTTCATCTCAAACTCCTGGCTTAGTTGAGCCTTCAACTTCTCAATTTCTACTTGGCTCTTGGATGCAATCATCATATCATCGACGTACAATAAGAGATAGATGAAAGACTCATTTTGTAGCTTGCGAAAATACACATAATGATTATGTGTGCTTCTGGTATACTTCTACTGCAACATAAACTGATCAAATCGTTTGTACCACTACCTTAGAGATTGATTCAATCCATACAATGATTTGTTCAACTTACAAACCCAATTCTCTTTACCAGCAATATTAAACCCTTCTGGCTGAGACATATAGATTTCCTCTTCTAAGTCACCGTGTAGAAACGCGGTTTTCACATCAAGTTGAACTAGTTCCAAATCGAACTGTGCTACCAAGGTCAACAAAATTCTAATGGAATAATGTTTTACAACTGGAGAAAATACCTCATTATACACCAACCTTCCCTTGTAGCGAATACCATCTTTGTTAGGAAATCCATCTTTCTTTGCATACACCCATTTTTATCCAATTGTCTTCTTGCTCTTAGGTAGTTGTGTCAACTTCCATGTTTTATTCTTCTGAAGGGACATAAGTTCTCCATCCATGACTTCCTTTCATCTTTCAATTTCAGGGCTTCTGATTGCTTCTTTATATATGGAAGTAACATCATCATGCACAACTGAAAGTGCACAGGCCACCGTATTCTTAAACTGAGCAGGTAGGTCTTCAAAATACTTGTATCGAGTAGGTACCTTAACATTTTGTCATCGTGGCCTATCAACTGTAGTTTCTTCTTATTGATGTGAAGGTTCTTGGGTTAAAACCACTTCATCTGATTCATCATCTGTCAATAAAGGAACAGCTTCTGTCTTATCTTCACTAACTAGATTAAATTTTTTGCTTTCAAACTCCACATGTTTCAGAGTTTACTCCACCGGCTCTAAAGTGTCATCAATCATCTTAGTTACCTTCTTCAACAATGCAGATTCATCAAAGGTAACATCTCTACTAAAGACTATCTTTTTCGTTTCAAGGCACCATAGTCGATATCCCTTAGAACCAGAAAGAATCCCAAAAAAAATGGCTTTCTTGGCTCTTGGGTCCAAATTTGATTCCATTACATGGTAGTATGAAATTGAACCAAACACATGTAAGAAATCGTAATCTCTAGCAGGTTTTCCAGACCATACCTCCATAGGCATTTTATCTTCAAGAGTAGACGATGGTAGACGGTTGACGATATGACATGCATATGTCACAACCTCAGCCCAATATTGCTTGCCTAAACCAGCATTTGACAACATACACCGAACCTTCTTCAACAAAGTCCAGTTCATACTTTCTGTAACTCCGTTTTGTTGTGGTGTTTTTCGAATAATGAAGTGTCGTACTATCTCTTCTTCTTCACAAACTTTCATAAATGGATCATTTGTGTACTCAGTGCCATTATCAGACCTCAAATGCTTGATCTTTTTACCAGTCTGAGTCTCGATCAACTTCTTCCACTTGAGAAAAATCCCTAACACTTCATCCTTCTTCTTCATGAGATACACCCAAACTCTTCTGGAGAAGTCATCAATGAAAATGACATAATAATGTTTTCCACTCATGGATAGAGTACATGTTACCCCTCATACACCAGTATGGATGTAATCCAAAATGCCCTTTGTATTATGGAGAGTAGTGCCAAAGCTTACTATTTTCTGCTTATCCAATACATAATGCTCACAGAATTACAACTTGCCATTTCTCGCACCTTTTAACAGGCCTTGCTTTACTAGAATCTACAAAGCTTTTTCCCTAGCATGTCCCAAACACATATGCCACAGCTTGGTAGTTTCTAAATCTCTTTCTTCCTCTGAAACTGTTGTTGATACTATTGATAAGTGCTCAAAAAACACTAAAATAACCATGATTTTATGCACATTAATTGATTAAAAATATATATATTTATATGTTTTATCATATATTTATATAAATTTGTCTTTTTCGGAATCACGGGTATTTTTATTGTTTTTTAGGTATTTTGGCTTAAAAACGCAACTTAAAGACTCAAAGAGGAATACTTGAAGCAATACATCACAAATATATTAATAAATAAATGGGGAAAGGTCAACAAATATGGAAAAATTGGACAAAATGGGTCAAAAATGTCAAAAAGGAGAAAATCGCGTCCAGCTGCCCAGCCGCGCGCGCCAGTGCCCACGCGCCCCAGCGCGCGGCTACTGTTCACGCGCGCGCGCTGCGCGCCCAGCAGCCCCTTCCACGAGCGCCGACGCCTTTTCGCCCCATTTTTCACGTGCAGCCGCCCCCATGACGTCATTAATGACCTCAGCATTTCCATTACGCGTTTTTACATTTTTTTTACATTTTTTTACTCATTTTTTCTCTCCATCCTCACCTATAAATACCCCATTCCTTTCACTTCAAAACACACCAAAAAATACACTTCTCTCTTCTTTCTTTCCCTCATTTCTTAGTTTTTAAGCTTTTCTTAGTTTCTTTCTTAGTTTTTAAGCTTTTCTTAGTTTCTTTCTTAGTTTTTAGTTAAATTCTCTTAGTTTTAGAGTTCTTCTCTTTTTGAGAGGAACTAGTTATGTTTTTGTAATAATTTAGCTTTTTGATTCAATAAATAGGAGTGCAAATTCCGCTTGGAGGTTTTCCAGCAACGGGAATAACGTCGAAGTTCTATAAGGATTTTATTTTCTTTACAGTTATTTTTTATGCTTTATTCTTACATGTTATATTTAATTTGTCTATGATTAAATTTAACTGTGCTGGCTATTTATAATCATGATGTAATAATAACATTGTTATGCTTGCAAAATATTAAATAGGTAAAAAATTCTAAAATGAATTGATTTTATTTTTATTCAAGATTTTATATTAAGAATGTTAGAGAGAAATATATTATTTTTCATTACAAACTTAAATCTGAAAATTAGATGTTAAGGTTTAGTTATCCGGTCTAATTTAGAGTAGTAATCTTTTATTTGTTGGTACAATCGCCCGGTAGTTAGAGTGAAACTCTATTTCAAAAGTTTTTTTATAAGAATTATTATATGAAAATGTATTGACAACATGTTTTCAATAGTGGTTTTAAAACTTGAAAGTTAGTACTCGGATAATTAAATTCTTATGTTTAATTTGGACACCTTGAATAAAGTTTAAATTGTCTAACCCCACCAAAGGTGGCATTTGAATGGTTCATTTTCAATCTCTTAGAAAAAAGGAAATAATTTAATTAACCAAATTAGTTATCAACCCCACCCATAGGTGTTAATTGATTTGTTTAGTTAACAGAGAATATCTAACCCCACCAAAGGTGGTATTTATATAAAAAAGAGAGAATCAATAAAATATCAATTTATATCTTTAATAACCTATATAATATGAGCAAGCATAATTAATTTAGTTATTATATCCATAAATACTCCACTAATATAAATGATAAAATTTGCATAAATATTTATTGAATCTGTATTTATATTTATTTTTAGATAAATATTTATTGAATTTGTATCTATGTTTATTTTTATGTTATTAGATTATATTTAATTAATATGTATATATGTTTATTTTTATGTTATTAGATTAGGAACACAAAAACCAAACTATCGTGATAGGATGTTTAGGATTTAATTTCGCGCGGGTGTGGGCGTTGGCTGGGCGCACGGTTGGGCAACTGGGCGCGATTTTCTCATTTTTGACATTTTTGACCTTTTTGACCCATTTTGTCCAATTTTTCCATATTTGGTGACCTTTCTCCATTTATTTATTAATATATTTGTGATGTATTGCTTCAAGTATTCCTCTTTGAGTCTTTAAGTTGCGTTTTTAAGCCAAAATACCTGAAAAACAATAAAAATACCCGTGATTCCGAAAAAGACAAATTTATATAAATATATGATAAAACATATAAATATATATATTTTTAATCAATTAATGTGCATAAAATCATGGTTATTTTAGTGCTTTTTGAGCACTCATCAACTATCCCAATAACCGTACTACCAAGGTAGTAGTACAAGTTATTCTTCCGAACACCTTTCATCGCCACAAGTGCTCCAAAAGTAACCTTCAATGCCCCATTTTATATGGTCATAGTGAAGCCTTTTGATTCTAAGACTCCCACAACAATGAGATTCTTCTTCATATCTAGAACATAATGAACATCTGTCAAGATCCTGGTTGAACCATCTTGATTCTTCAAACGAATTGTACCGATTCCTAAAACTTTGCATGGATAATCATTACTCATGAAAACAACTCCACCGTCTAGTTCTTCAAAGTTAAAGAACCACTCCTTGTTAGGAGACATATGGAAAGTACATGCTGAATCAAAAATCCAATCACCAGGATGGGATGTTGTTGATGAACCAACCAATGCAAAATCTGAATTTGACTTGCTTTCAGCTACACATGCATCAGATTGCACAGATTTTCCTTTCTTTTGCAACTTCGGACAAAAAACACATTTATCTTTACCAAGTCTTCCTTTTGATAGAGATCTACCTCTCCTTCCTTTCTGTTGTGTTTGTGGACGTCCTCTTACAAAAAATGTCTCTACTGCTTCATTCCTACTTTCTCTTTTATCTTTCTTTCTAATTTCATAACTATACAAAGCAGTACAAACTTCCTCAAAAGACACTTTATCCTTCCCAATTAGTAAGCTCATAATAAGATGATCAAACTCATTAGGAAGGGAGGCTAACAACATCAAGGCTAAATCTTCATCTTTAAAAGTTTCATCCATATTTAACAAATCTGCTACTAATTGATTAAAAGTAGTAATGTGGTTATTTATTGTAGTACCTGGAAGGTATTCAAACTGGAACAACTTCTTCTTCAAATAGAGCCTATTCTGTCCACTCTTCTTCATGAACTTGTTCTCCAACGCCTTTCACAACTTACTTATGGATGTCTCCTTTATGAACGTGTACTTTTTTTCTCTTGAGAGACACAAACGGATTGTATCACATGCCAATCAGTTGATATTTTTCCATTCTACTTCATCTGCTCCATCTGGTTTCTCTTCTTCAATGGCGATATCTAGACCTTGTTGAAACAGAACATCTAGAACTTTGCCTTGTCATATGCCGAAATGACCAGTTCCATCAAACTTCTCCACCTCGAACCTTGCATTCATCACCATAGTTTTGCTTGACGTGGATGATTGGCCTTTGTTTGAAAGAAATTTTTCTTCTGCCATTTCTTCAAATTACAACAACTAGCAACTATATTCCAATAGCAAACAAACGGAATACAAACAAATGCCTAGGTAAAAAACCTTTTGGCTTTGATACCAATTGTTGGGAAAATTGGGTATATTTTCCCTATTCTAAGTAGTTACTATTCACTTATGATTTAAATGAATAGAACTCAAACTAACCCGAAAAAATAATGCTATTGGAAATATAATGCTAAAAATAAACTAAAACAGATATTGAAACAAAAATATTAAAGTAGAAAAATAATAACACCAGAAATTTAACGAGGTTTGGTACAAATGTTACCTAGGTCCTCAGGCGTCGTTGTCCAGTTCCACTATTTTCAAATGGATGAATTCCAAATTATAACTAATTGGGCAAAATTAAGCTAATCAATTACCCTTACAAAAGAGATGAAGATTTAAAATTTTTGATATGTTTACAAATGGTAAAGGAGGACTTTATTTATAGCCTCAAATCCAACATCCATCTCCATTCCTAATCAATGTGAGACTTTTCTAATTTGCTCACTAATAAGCTATATAACACTCTCCTTATAGGTCGTCGATATTGTTTCAGCTTGCTCGACAAATTTTTTTTTGTGTGTGTTAAACATCGAGAAAATTTTGGATTTTCGATGACCAGGTTTGGACCGTTTGATATGTTTTGAAAGTGGAAGCGCTAAATTTGTTCGGTTTTGTGGTTTCGAAAGGAGGGAATGGAATTGTTCAATCTCTAATGAAGGATTATAAGGACCTTTTTGAAATTTCACATTTTATTATTCTAGGGGAATTTTCTTGTATAACAAGTGACGTGTTTAAATGTTTAAATAATCACTTTATTTAAATATAATATATTGCTTATGTTCTTTTCTTTTCTTTTTTGAAAAATAAATTATAATTACAATGTATTATTTAAACCTTTTTATTTGTATGTTTATATTTATATATACAAATAATTAATATTTAATTAAAAATTTATTCAATAAATCATAAACAAAAATTTTAATGTCTAATATCCAAAGCCACACATTAGATAATAAAATTTGATTTAAGTTTGATTAAAATATTTATTAAAAAAATTAACTAATTTTTATATTAAAAATTATTTTATTAGATGTATATTTATCAAAAAATAAAAATATGTATATATAAATGTATTATTCTGTTATATTTAATGAAAAATTATATGAAAAGTTAATTTTTTTCTTTATTTGAACAATTTTTAGAAACAAAGAAAAATAAAAATATATTTTTTAAACAAAATAATTAAATAACTCCTGAGTGCTAAAGAAAGTTACCTCATCACCCTTTTCCTTATCAAATTTCATGTGGCCACTCGTTTTTGTTTTTGATTTTTTTTCCCTTTATTAGCCTGAAAATTTGGTAAACGATGGAGTTTTTTTTTTCAGCAAAAAAATTATATTTGCTGTTGAGAAAATGTTAATTTTATTTATGGATAGAGAAATAACCTCATGTTATATATAATATCCGTCAATTTTATTTACTTAATTTTTTTTAACAAATTGCTCTAAATGTCTTTATATTTATAATTTTTATTATGATTTTTTACACATTGGTAGAATAAGATGGAATAGGGAATAAAATGAGTAAAATATATTAAAATATATATTTAATGATTAAAAATTGATGGAAAAATAAGTTGTTAATATTCTATTAGAGAAAATATTAAAAAATATCACAAATGTCATTCATTAAGGTGACGTTTAGTTCATAGAATGTAATCAGAATCGGAATGGAATGAAATAGAAATGAAACAATGTTGTTTGATTTGACCATTGAAATCAAAGAATGAATCAGTGTTATAGTGTTTTCTTTGCCACTAGAATGGAATGAAAAAACTATAAATTACCTTAATACTTCTATATTCAATAAAATTTAAATAATATCATTTAATTATTATTTTTCGTCAGAAAAAATATATTATTGAAATCATTATTTTTCTAAATAATTATTACTTAAAAAGAAAATATATTATTAAAATTATTATTTTTCTAAATAGGATTTATGATTTTGAGGTTTGGGATTTGGGATTTAGGATTTAGGGATATATTTATGGGTTAAAATTTATGGTTAAAATTATTATTTTTCTAAATAGGGTTTTAGGATTTGGGATATTGGATTTAGGGTTTTAGGATTTGGGATATTGGATTTAGGTTTTTAGGATTTGGGGTTTAGGGTTTAGGGATTTAGGGTTTAAGGATTTGGGATTTAGGGTTTAGGGTTTTGAGATTTAGGTTTTAGGGTTTAGGGTTTTGGGATTTAGGTTTTGAGGTTTTGAAGTTTTGGGTTTTAGGGTTTAGTGTTTAGGATTTTGGGATTTAGAGTGGGATTTAGGTTTTAAGGTTTAGGGTTTTGGGATTTAGGTTTTGAGGTTTTGAGTTTTAGGGTTTAGTGTTTAGGATTTTGGGATTTAGAGTTTTGGGATTTGGGATTTGGGATTTGGGTTATATTTAGGGTAGGATAAAATTGAAAAAAACATTGAGATAAGAATGAAATCATGATTCCTAAAAGAGGAGAAGAAATTGTGATTCCTAAAAGGGGAGAAAGAATTATGATTCCTTCTCCTTTAAGAATCGATTATATTCTTAACTCCTTACTCAACCTAACCAAACACACAAATGTAAAGAATAAATTTTGATTCTTTTTCATTTCCTCCAACCAAACACAACCTAAATGTATATGTATAAAAAATATTTAATAAAATAAAAAATTACAATAAATTGATACATTTTATTAAATATAAGTATCACTAATGCATCATCCAACATACAAAAAAAAAAAAAAAATACCAAAAATGAAAATATATTATCTACTCTATGATATTTTGTAATATGATTACGAATTATGAATAATTTTCAAACAGTAACTAACAACATAATTTTATAAATATATGAATTATGATTATTTTTAAAAAGTAATCTCTTTAGAATTTTTTGATAAAATTAAAAACCAATAAAAATGATGATTAGCACAAAATAGTGATTAATCATTATAGCTTCCCTATATATCACTACCAACTAATCATAAGATATATTTAAAATAGATTTATTGTAAATGTTTATTTATACAGGTGACTAAACAAATGAAACTATGAAACTATAGCAAGTTAATTTGGAGAAATATAATTCGTCCTCATTCTGATTTCATTCTATAAACCAAACTTAAATTTAACGAGAATTTGTTATATATATAACAATTAATAAGTAATATTACAATAAGTGAAATTAAATTACTCACGTATTAAAAGCTATTTATTATTTTTAAAGCAAGCAGTACTCCTACTAATTTTTAATTGTTCTTTTAATAAATTAGTAGAAAAATTAATTATATTTACTTTGCAACTAACTACCATAACAGCAATATTACATGGAATTTTGGGATCACTTAAATTTACACTAATTATCATGAGATGTGTTAAAAAAAATTAATAATAAATAATTTTTTAAAGTAATTTTTACATGTGTGAGTGATATGACTCTTCATATCTGTCAACTTACATTCAAATCTCACACCGTAATATTTTGTTTTATGTAATAAAAAAATTATTATAATAATTTGTCTTTTTAGAAGTAATTTTTACATGTCTAGCATAATATGAATATGAATGTAAATGTATATAAATATTTATATTTCTTTAATATGTCTCTTACATAAACACAATGAATAATTTTATGAGATGGCATGGATACATAAATTTAAAGAAATTATACATGAATCGCAAATAAATAACATGTTATTTTTTATTAATTATTATTTAAAAAAATGTATATATATATATATATATATATACTATTTAGATTTTATCAGTTATTAATATTATTTATAAAATTAATTATTTAAATGATTTTAAAATAAATATGATATAAAATTTATGTGCGAAAAGTAAATATGAAATCAAATGATATTAAAACTTCTAGTAATTTCATATCTATTCATCTGAAATTTATGATAGTTAAAATTTATTTATTTTTCAATTAAACTTTAAAAGCAAACTGCTTTACCTAAGTCTCCAAAGCATGGCTCTTTAAATCTCCACACGATTTGACTGAGAGAGACCAAACAAGACATAATGATAATCACAAAAACAAGAGTCCATACCGAACCTCTATTAAGCTACTACATTCGTTCCCTAGCGACCGAGTCAACTCAGCTACAACTCGCCAACGCTCCATCCCCAGTCAACCCAACTCACCTCCTCCGTGTGTGCACCGTTCTCTACCAACAACAGGATTCGCCCGAGTCACGACTTCACTCAAAGCTCCTCTCTTGCGATTTCCAACTCACCCACGAGTTCTTCCTCCAAGTCTGCAATAAATTCCCCTATTCATGGCGACCCATTTACCGATTCTTCCAATTCACCGATTCACACCCGAGTTTCCATCACAGCTCGGTCTCCTTCAACAAAATGGTCGACGTAATTGCTAAATCCAGAAACATAGATCTCTTCTGGGAAGTTCTTCACGAGATGGGACGTCGTCGTTTGGTGAACGATAAGACATTTCGGATTGCGTTGAAGACTTTGGCAGGAGCAAGAGAATTGAAGAAATGCGTTGAGTTCTTTCATTTGATGAATGATTATGGTTTTGGGTATAATTTAGAGACTTTGAACAAAGTTGTTGAGACCCTTTGTAAAGATAAGCTTGTTGAGGAGGCTCGATTTTTAATTTTTAAGTTGAATGATTGTATTAAGCTTGATGAGTTTACATATAGGTGTTTGATTAATGGGTTTTGTGATGTGGGTGATTTAATTGAAGCTTCAAAGATTTGGAATTTAATGGTGGATGAAGGGTTTGAGCCAGATATTGATGCTGTTGAGAAAATGATGGAGACCCTTTTCAAGACTAATAGATATGATGAAGCTTTGAAGCTTTTTCAAACAATGAGAGTGAATAGGATTGAACATTTGGGATTATCAACTTATAGGCTTGTAGTGAAATGGATGTGTAAAAGGGGCAAGATTTCTCAAGCATATGTAGTGTTTGAAGAAATGCAAAAGAGAGCAATTGAAGCTGATAACTTGACTTTAGCATCACTTGTTTATGGGCTTTTGGAAAGGAGGAGAGTGAGAGAGGCTTATAAGGTTGTTGAAGGGATTCAGAAACTTGATATAAGTGTTTATCATGGATTGATTAAGGGCCTTTTGAGATTGAAAAGGGCAGGTGAAGCAACCCAAGTGTTTAGAGAGATGATAAAGAGAGGGTGTGAGCCTATAATGCACACTTACATTATGTTATTGCAAGGGCATATGGGGAAGAGAGGGAGAAAAGGAAGTGATCCTCTTGTGAACTTTGATACCATTTTTGTTGGAGGTTTGGTTAAGGCAGGGAAGTTGTTAGAAGCTACCAAGTATGTTGAGAGAAGTATCAAAAGAGGACTTGAGGTGCCTAGGTTTGATTATAACAAGTTTTTGCATTATTATTCTAATGAGGAAGGGGTTAAAATGTTTGAGGAAGTTGCTATGAAGTTTAGAGAAGTTGGGTTGGTTGATTTGGCTGATATTTTTGAGAGATATGGGAAGAAAATGGCAACTAGAGATAGAAGGAGAAATTGAACATTGGAGTCTTGAGGAGGGTTTTCACATGACTCACTTTTTTATTTGTGTATACAAATAGAAGAAAAGTAGTTTCTAAAATTGTCTTTTCCTCTCAACATTTATATTCATTGTAACTTTGGAGGACGATGGGAATCGGAGAATAGTAGATTACTAACAGCTTACCATCATGAAGTCTATTTAGGTATATAAAATGTATGAGGTTTGAGTCTAATTACGGGTATGTAAGTAATGTAGTTATTAAAAAATAACTGTTTTAAACGTGCATTGTTAGTGACTGATATTGAACCAAATTGTTGGTTTGAATAGCCATAATAGTCCTCGATCTTTGAGTAGTTGTAAAGGAACTTCTGAATGCAACCACTTAGGAAACTACATTTTGTAACATCCATTGTCTACAGACATTTGATCCGGAATTGTTTCTTTCCAATCATCTTAACCTGGAAACTAACCCTTCATATTGATGAAAGAGGAAGCTTTGGAATTGATATTATTTTCAAACAGCTGGTTACACATATGTAGCATGTACAAATACATTAGCAGGTTAAAAGCCATGTTACCTTAGTGCCTGTTTAGGTGCATATGCATTGAACTACCAGACAATTGGTGAGAGATGATTAAGACAAGTGTATTGCATGTGAGTGAAAGAGATGTAATTTGATACCTATATTTTGCGTCCATTTGGCTTTTGTTTATTCAATCATATTGTTGGTTATCGGAAAGAAATATAAGACCTAACATACATATCTCAGGCTACACAGAGAGAGAGAGAGAGAGAGAGGTTTAATTTGAACTCTACATTTTGTGGCCATTTTAGACTTTACTCAACACAGGGATCCTTCTTACAAATGAAATCAAATATCAAAATCTACAAAGAAATGAAACAAATTTCCAAAAGAATATTGGATGAATTCATACAAATGCGGTGACAAAATATGAAGTTACAGCTAGTTTCGAGCCGAGCCTCCTAATCATAGCTTCCCACGCTTGCAAACAACATGAAGTCTCTAAATCCCAGCAGGGTCTTGTCATTAAATTGATCGACAATCTGGTCATCATAACATGGGGAAGAAGAACATTACTAGCTGTAAAACCTTTTTTGTTTCACTACAGATTGAAAACCAATGCAATTCACAGCAGGAACACAAGCTCAAGTCCAGTCAAATAAACACAACACAATCTTAGGAATGCAACAAAAATTGCTCAGGTCTTTGCTAGTTTACTAGGAGCTATCCCTGCCTGATGAAGAATCAAAACCTCCACCAAGTGCCAACTCACCTGTTCATGATACAGAGCCTTACACAAGATCTGATGAACCAAAACCTAATGAATGGCCTAAAAAGGCTAAAATTCCTGATCAACCATTAGATACCTACTAATTTCATGACGGGAAAGTTACCAGATTGTAAGAATTGTACACTTCCATAATGGTGAGACTCCTCCAGCAAAATCAATCATTTCCGAATAAATGGTTTTTGGCAAACAAGAAGCCGCTGGTCACTTCCATTTTGAAGGTCAATCACCCTAGCCTCCCAGCGCATTTGTGTAGCAAGCATCCGTCCCATCTCTATTGATTCTAAGGTATCACAAAGAAAAACCCATCCCTGGTAGTAATCATTAAAATAGCATGTCAAAAATGATGGAAAAATGCTATTCAAGAAACTTATAACTATTTCTATCAGAAAACAAATTTCAATCAACAAAATATAGGAGTATATGTGCCAACTTAGAAAGCATTACCAAAGACAAAGCAAGAAGTTTATGTAAGTGCACTAAAATGGTGGAAGAGAAAGAGGGAGCAAGAAAAATGGTGGAAGAGAAAGAGGGAGCAAGAAAAAGGAACATAGACACTTTTCAATCTTAAACGTGACCTGCACCAACAACTATAAAAGGACGATCACAGGTATGCTTTCAGTTAGAATCAAGCTATCTACAAAGAACGGTCAAGTAAATAAATCAAAAAGTACAAGGGGCACTACTAAGATATACCTCAGGGCGCAATATCCGATCCATCTCCAAGAAAAAGTCTGTCATGCTACACCTGTCTGAAGTGAGAAGTGAGAGTAGCCCATTGGCATGAAGCAAATCATAAGTTCGGGGATATGTTGGGAAAGGTTCACACCTGAGCACAAAAGGATGAACCTGAACTGTAAGTCTTATCTCTAGAAGTAAAGGATGTTAGAACAAGACAATCAAAATAATCTTGACATTCGACCACTAAATACAATATTTCCAAGATCCCGTGTTCAAGACATACAAGTACAACAAAAATTTGAGCTCATGCATATAAACCACCAAATAGAAAGACAACATCTGGCAAGCATGCATATGAACATCAGACTGATAGGATATGACATTCAAAAATGCAAAACAACATCACAATATCCAGAAAAGGCTTGTTTAAAACAATACATCCCAGTCTTAATTATTCACATTCTATCATTGTTCATCTCAGAAATAAACTAGCTGATATAAGAATGAAATGCTAGCATAGCTCCAAAAATTTCAAAAAGGGGTTGAAATAATTTACCAGTCATGCAAAACACCAGCAAAACCCCGATCTAAGATGAGTGGAAGAGTATTTGGAGCCCTGACAGGAACAACATTCATCACCCAAGTTGATTTTTTTCCCTCCAAAAATGCAGCATTTAAGCCCCCATAATGAGCATTCATGTCCATGACATTGTGGATCATGTTGAATGGAGGTAAGGGGTCTTCATCACCTGGTCTCTTGGGGTGGTCAGAGAAAATTAAGGGTGAAAGCAAAGACCAATAGTTTTTTAGAGCTAATTTTGAAATATGGAGGTCTTCGTAGAAATCTTCAGGCTGAATTCCTGTTTATATAAAAGGTTTCAATATACTTGGAAGGTACACATGCAGCAAAAATATGAATAAGGACACAGACTCACACACAGCAATATGAAAATAGAATAGCACAAGTAAAAGACAAAGCGGTGAAGGAAAAATACTTTCCATGAACTTCGAGTTCAGATTTGCTCAAGTCGAAACCAGTGGACTTGTTTTGGATTGGAATCCACCGTTTCCCAATGGTTTGACTTATACATGATACAAGGGGCTGATAATATGATTCAATCTCATGCACTTCTTCACAAAGTGGTATAGCACCCTGCTTGCTACAGTTGAGAACAATAGAAAGCATTACTAGAGTATTGTTCGTGATAAAAGAAATGAGGAAGTGAAGATCACTGAAAAGTAATATTCTTAAAGTAGAGGTCAATGGAAAAGCAACAAATAGATAACCTTAGTAAAATGATCAGAGAAAAATGCAGGTTAATGATAATTATGCGTACCGAGATGTATAGCAATCGACATCTGTAGATTTCTGCCAAATAAATGTTTCATCTTGCTGATCATGAAGCTTCCAACAAATTTTCCGTGTCAAATCTTCTAATGGTGTTAACATGCTTCCCTTTTTTGTGCTGGATCCTCCTTGTGGTTTGCCTCTAGGCGAGGTTAAAACAAAGTAACCTCCAGGCTTGAGCAACCGATCAACTTCCAGAAGTAAAATTCCATCTGCTTAAATAAGCAATTAGTCTTAAACAATATAAATGTTAAGACCAGACTAACCTTGGAAAAATTAAGATAAATAAAACCTATAAATACGCTCTATACACTAAGTATGTGTATCAAACAAATATCTACCTAGTATATCTAGTCTTACTATTCCAACCAGCGTCTTATATATTTTCCAAATATCATCATTGATATATTCTTTTACACTCAAGATGAACCATATTAGCCTTTATTTAGAAAAAAAGAAAGATGAACCATATCAACTGTACAACCAAAAATAATAATAACGATTATGACAATCCAAAGATTTGGCATGTGTCTGATATATTAAGCATCTTAAAGGTGTCGAATTTACTTCTTGGAGCAAAACAAAGCCTAATGTAGATTTAAACTTTACATAAGCATTTTTCAAAGAGAGATAGAAATCCAAACCCACACTAGAAGATGTTATAACATCTATTTGTTCTTGTTAGTTCTACTCAAAAGTCCATGAACATGCTAGTGTAGTACAACACAATTAGTTTTAGACAATATAAATGTTAAACAGCATAAAAATATCCATATGACAAAGGAAAAAACCAGACTAACCTTGGAAAAGTTAAGATAAACAAAACCTTAAATACACTCTATACACTAAGTGATGTATATCAAAAAAATATTTACCTAGTATATCTAGTCTTAACATTCCAACCATCGACTTACCAGCATCTTATATATTTTCCAAATATCATCATTATTGTTCTTTTACATTCAAGATGAACCATATTAGCCTTTATTTAGAAAAAAAGAAAGATGAACCATATCAACTGTCCAACCAAAAATAATAATAATGATTATGAAAATCCAAAGATTTGGCATGTGTCTAATATATTAAGCATCTTAAAGGTGTCAAATTTACTTTGGAACAAAACAAAGCCTAATGCAGATTTAAGCTTTACACAAAAGCATTTTTCAGAGAGAGAGAGAGAAATCCAAACCCACATTAGAAGATGTTATAACATCTATTTGTTCTAGTCAGAAGTTCATGAACATGCTAGTGTAGTACAGGTTTAGTGTTCAGCTGGAGTAGTTTGCTACTAGAGACAGAAACTAAGAGAGTATAATAGCCCAATGAATACCATAGTAAACATATACATGGATGTTTATAGTTTAGCCTCAAAGAGGACATTGTCAACAAAAACACAAAAATAAGGGAGTCCATACTGCCTTAGAAGTACCTTTATGGTCCCAATGAATACCACATTGAGCACAGTGAATCATGTCAAATGACAATGATGGGTAAGGAAGCTGTCTTTTAATAAAATCTCCAATCATTGCTGGAAGACCTCTCTCAAGGGCCAACTGAACTTGGCTTCCAGTTGCTTCATAAGCCGCAATACAAATGGCCATTACTTTCAATGTTGCTAAATGAGCTCCAAAGCTACCAAATCCACACCCAATATCTAGTACGGTGCGCACCTATAACAAAGGAAATTTTAAAATTCAGATTTGATGCCCCCCGAACGGTGGGCCGACAGGGCAGCTGTGAGAATATGTCATCTATGAAACCATTGAACAAGCAATCAACTGGAGCCTTTTAAGCACATAGAAGAACTTACACCCGCTTGAAGAAAGTCTGTGTCACTCTCTCTCCCAATCATGTCAGCAATTTGACGAGAATAATCCTTGACTCCATCAAATAGCAAGCCATCCTCGGAATGAAATGCAATTTGGTTTTCTTCCAGTAGCATCAATCTGGAAAGTTTTGAAGTTAAAACAACTGTGCTTATTACTCAAAAACCAAAAAGAGCAAAATAAAGACAAACCTTACCTTTTAGTCATGCTCCCAGATGAAAGAAACTGGTCCTTTGTTATCTTTACATTTCCACTCCATATAACATCCCGGCCAGCAGGCCATTTCAGGGGAATTTTATAGTCTTTGGGTGGGCGAATTAAACATTGCTCTCCTCCTCTTGCTAGTTCACAATGCCGATCAAATTCCTCCCCATCTTTGTATCCAGCTAGAAGGTTTGCTGAAACATTGTAACATGGCACATAATTTTCCCTTTCTTTTCCACAAAGATCAAACTCCCTTTGTCTACTTCTACCAAGAGAAAGCGATCTCAGATCAAGATAGTCAACCGCTGCCTGTTCTTTAAGCCTTCTGTAACTTGTATATAAATCAGGAGTAACAGTGGGAGTTATAGAGTCAAAGACACCAGAGGAAGAAGATCCTAAGACTGTAATTAGTGCAAGCAAGGAAATGAAACACAAGAGTATCCAGCTCAGTGGCGGTCTTGGGCCAAAGATGAGAGACAATTTATTGAACCAGGAGCTTCTCATGTCCAATATGTGCAACTCGCTACACAATCAAGTCAAAGAAATCTCAACTAAATTACCAATTTCTTCAACCTAAACCTCCAATAAAAGAGAACGCAGTAACCTATCATAACATACAAACTTCTATTTGTATTCCTGCTAATCTGGGAATTCCTACAGGCATACAACACAACTAAAACTTCAGCTAGATAACATGTGCAGAGCTTCACTCTGCAATTATATCATCAGCTTCATTCGTAATCCACCATAAACATGGCCAAACCAATAATTGAGATCACAATGCATAAGATTCAGTACTCAATTGCAGATCAGTAACCCAAAAATCGAATAAGATTTATCGACAATCCAACGAATTGAGTGCAACCAACCAACATCAGAGTTCTGAAAACCCGATCTAACCTGCAACAGAAATTCAAGATCCACTAAATTAATCGCAGAATGTTTAACAGCCGAGAAAAACTTCTAACCGAAAATGGCAAACCACGAATTCACGCACAAGATCCACAATTCCCATATCTTTTGCCCTCGTGATTCCTAGTAGTAACCAAACGAGGGAGACAAAAATACCCAATGTCAAAGTGGAAAAAAAGAAAAAGAAAAATACCAAGATCAAGTAAAAAACCAAATGTCGATCAAATTAAACACCGCAAAGAAAAATTTGTAAAATCAAATTTGACCCACATTTAGCAACAGAAACAATTGCCAAAAATGGAATTAGGGTTTTGAGAAAAGCATACCACTTTAGAGGGTCCGTTATAAAAGAGTGATTCAGAGCAGTAAAAGAAACTATCTTTGGGTAAGCCAAATTTATCGGAATCTGGTTGTCTATGTCTATGAAGTTATTGTTTGTGCGAGTGTTTTTTAAGCTTTATATACATGATCGTAAGGAGAAATCTAAGTTTAGAACTGAAATGACTGGCAGAGTTTAATTAGAATGTACATTAAGATTTATAAAATTGTGTTAAATAAAAAATATGTAAAATTAATTATATTTTTAATATTTATCACGCATAAATATAACATAACTTATCTTAAATAAATATATAGATAAAATAAATTTATCACCCTTAATTTTTTTTTTTTTTTTGTATATTAGTACGTTTCTCTGTGAAAGTTATGTAACATATGATATAAATTTATTAATAATAAAATACTTATTTTTCTTCCAAAATCCAACAATTTCTCACATTATTTAAATTTAAAAATATTTTCATTATTAACATATTTACTTCTCATAATGATTACATATGTTAAATTTTAGCATGTATTTAATTTCTGGATATAAATTTGCTAATCTCTTTAGAGACAAATAATTTATTCTAATGAATTTTATTAAAATATTATTCTTTTTTATTAAATGATTAAAGCGTAATAAAATTTAATCTTTTAAAAATGATAAAATATTAAAGTATTAATTTTTTTTGCAAAATATTTATTTTTATATTTAGTTATTGTCATTATTTTTATTTTTACATTTTATTTTTAAACAATAAAAAATATATATTTAAATAATTTTATGTTATAATATCATTATAATTGATTTTTTAAAAATAATTTCATATTAAATTTTACTTTTATTTTTATTTTTAAAAATAATTTCATATTTATTTTAATTTTTATAACTTTTTGAAACAAACAATCTAAATAAAAATTTAAATTGATAATAAAATACAAATTTATCACGCATAAATATAACATAACTTATCTTAAATAAATATATAGATAAAATAAATTTATCACCCTTAATTTTTTTTTTTTTTGTATATTAGTACGTTTCTCTGTGAAAGTTATGTAACATATGATATAAATTTATTAATAATAAAATACTTATTTTTCTTCCAAAATCCAACAATTTCTCACATTATTTAAATTTAAAAATATTTTCATTATTAACATATTTACTTCTCAATAATGATTACATATGTTAAATTTTAGCATGTATTTAATTTCTGGATATAAATTTGCTAATCTCTTTAGAGACAAATAATTTATTCTAATGAATTTTATTAAAATATTATTCTTTTTTATTAAATGATTAAAGCGTAATAAAATT
The DNA here is from genome assembly GCA_037013495.1 of Hippophae tibetana. Lineage (NCBI taxonomy): Eukaryota > Viridiplantae > Streptophyta > Magnoliopsida > Rosales > Elaeagnaceae > Hippophae > Hippophae tibetana. The sequence continues at coordinate 14,420,105 of CM072803.1, forward strand.
TAATCTTTTAAAAATGATAAAATATTAACAGTATAATTTTTTTTTGCAAAATATTTATTTTTATATTTAGTTATTGTCATTATTTTTATTTTTACATTTTATTTTTAAACAATAAAAAATATATATTTAAATAATTTTATGTTATAATATCATTATAATTTATTTTTTTAAAATAATTTCATATTAAATTTTACTTTTATTTTTGTTAATATCTCATGATTTATATCATTTTAATCACGTGATACTAAAAAATTATTTTAATAAAAATTAATAAAATAATATTATTTAGTTTTTTACTTATTTCTTCAAAACTAAGTGAACATAAAATATCTTTTTAAAATCTAATAAATTCAACCACATAAATTTTATAATCCATGTGGTTTCTAAACTCCCATCTCATTAAATGAGTAATACAAATATATATTTTAAAATAAGTAAAAAAAATTAAAAATATAGGAATTGAAATACACATTATTGTAAGCTAAGTTAGCCATGTAGCTCTTTCCTAGTAACAAAATATTTATTAATTAAAAAAATAAATATAATTATCTTAATAAATAAATAATTACTATATAAGTTATTATGAGATAATAAATTAATGTACATATAAATATTTAAAAAAAAGTATTTGTACATTAAAATCTTCCATTTTGCGTGAAAACCGAATTCGGAAGAAGTCACAAGAATAATAAGGTAAAGTTTAAATATAACAATTTTAAATAATGTGAAAGGGTTGGATTAAATAGTATAATTAATTTCATAATGTATAATATTACTCGAATAATAATACAAAACAAAGTACGGTACGATTTTTTTTTCTGGGCAAAAACGAAAAGGGAAAAGAAATTATGATAGGATTCTTGAAGTTGGGTATCATAATAACACTTAAATTTAATAATTAGTGTTTATGTTTTAAAAAAATTAATTTAATATTTACAATTAAATGATTCAGATATTAAAAGTTACATCTAAAACAATAAGGTATTACAAACTATGGTAATAAATTAAAATTATTTTATAAAATAAGGTAGTAAGTTAGAATTATTTTATAAAATATTGTATTAGTTAATATAAAAATTTAATAAATATGGATATTAATTTTAAAAAAAATATGAATAAAAATATATACCAATTATTAAACTTATATATTGTTACTGTAATTTGACCCAGATTCTTATTTGTTATTTTTATCAAGTAATTACATATATGTCACAATATTGAAAAAATAAAAAACATTGTGTACAAAAATAATTAGATATAGCAAATTTTTTATAACTATTATAACATATTAAAATAATATGAGTTAGAGAATCTAGTCTATATAAGTATAATTATTATTAAATATTTTTTAAGAGAATCATGATAAAAAAAAAATTCAATCGCCTTATATTATATTTATCCATGTGCGCTTATCAATTGCAATAAAAAATTATTATGCCTAATTTTGATAAAAAAATGTTTTTATTTATTTATAAAAACATCCTCCAAAATTTCGCACAAAACCTATTTGAGGGACAAATTTTTTTATATTATTTATTTGATTCAGTTAATTAAGGTGGGAATATCTGTAGACACCCCAAGCTTCTCCAATTTGGGTATCAAGTTGGGAAGATAATTTAACAAAATACTAATAAAAAGTTACAAATAAAACATAAATTAAGTTAAATTTGAGCTTACTAATTCGAATAATACTAAAAAATAGAGCTTGATTAGCGTTGGTTAGCATCATCTTCAATAATTACAATTATTTTTTTCGAGTATGTTAATTCACATCATGAAAAATTTATTACATTTCTCTTATTATTTTTATTATAAATTTTTTATCTTTATATATTGATTATTTATTTATTAATAAAAATTATATAATATCTATCCATATTTCAAATAAATTACTCACAATTATTTTATTGATTTAATAATATATCTATCAAATTAACTCATAATTTTATAATTTTTAGTTATTTCTACAAATATATAATATTAGCATTAATTATAATTATACCAATTTTAAGTTTAAAATATTCATTTATTTTAATTTTAGATAATGATTTATTGAATTGTTTTGTAATATATTTGTGACTTTGTAATTTTTTATTTTTTTATTTTGTAAAAATTTGTAACAAAATTTTTATTTGTATGTTTAACATGGTTAAAATGCATTAAATTTGATTCAAAAAATTTATTATTCTAATTATATTAAAAACTAAAAATAATTATAATATTTTAAATCAATATTGGGTTAAATAAGATAAAAATAATAATTAATATATATAAATAAAAATTAGGATAATTTAGACTAATCTAAATTTTTTTAATTTGAGTTAGCAGGTAATAAAATGAATTAAATTCAATTTAAGTTAGAATTAAATTAATTCAGTTAAAATTAACTAAACATATATAAATTGAAACTCCCAATATCAAGGCATTTGAATATTGTAGTAATAAACTTCATATACATTATAATAAGATAAGTTTATTTAATTTTTTTAATTTAAAATTATTTCAATTAAGCTTAAATTTAAGATTTTTTAATAATAAAACGAGATTTTAATATTTTAATAATATTAAAAAAAAAGCTACCAATTACTTCTTTTATCACTTTTCTCTTTTTTCTCTCTCTCCTCTTGCTATCTCATTGTTCAGAAAATGGTGGGAGACAAGATAAGAGAAGACGAGAAGAAGAAGAAGAAGAGAGAGAGAGAGAGAGAGAGAGAGAGAAAGAGAGAGAGAGAGAGAGAGAGAGAGAAAGAGAGAGAGAGAGAGAGGGAAGAGAGTGTGTGAGGAGGGAGAGGGTGTAAGTAATTTCTTTTCCTTTTTTTATTAATAAAATAAATAAATAAATTCATTCCGATAATCACAAAATAAAAATATACAATGTTATAGCATGATCCAAATAACGTTAATTGGACCCTCAAATTTAATATTTTTCTTGCCACTCCCTATAATATAATAATAAACTTTATCCTAACTTACTTTTTTTTTTGGCCAACTAAATTCTAACAGCTTGAATACAACGACATGAACTTTTGAAGGTGACACACCGATTTGTAGCTATGAATTTTTGTAAATTAATAAAATGGATGACAATACTTTATACCTGTAAAGACTAATTAAAGAACAATCTGGTATATATATGAAAGCATGAATTGCTAGTTTTCAAAATTAATTTAGCAAGATTTTTTTGAAAAAAATAACATAAAATTTTACATCACACCAATATTTTAGATTAGAGACTAGTAGGTAAAAATATATTAATGAAAATAACTATTACTACTAGGGGTGAGCAAAATATCTGATCAATCCGATCAATCCGAAAAATCCGATAAAATTAAGTGGTTTCTATCCGAAGTCGGATCGGATTCGGATTGGATTTTATCAATCCGCTCGGATTCGGATTCGGATTCGGATTAGAAATATTCAAATCCGTATAATCCGATCCGATCCGATATATTTAATATATTATTTAAAAATATATTTATATATATATATATATATATAATTATTTAACCTAAACTATATCTCCATAACCTAACCTAATATATTTTTCATAATTTTTTTATTTATGTAATTTTTTTAATAGATTTAAATTAAAATTTTGGATTTAATAATTTTCGAATTGGATCGGATTCGGATTGACTTAAAATTAGCAAATTCAGAATTGTTCGGATTGACATGTACAACGGATTGGTTTCAGATTGAATAATTTTTGGTTTAAATAATTTTCGGATCGGATCGGATTCGGATTGACTTAAAATTGGCGGTTTCAGATTTGTTCGGATTGACATGTATAGCGGATCGGATTCGGATTGAATAATTCATAATTTGCTTCGGATCGGATCGGATTCGGATTGACCTAAAATTTGCGGTTTCGAACCGATGCTCACCCCTAATTACTACATGTTAGATAAAAAGAAAATTAAAGAAAAAGAAGTAAGACCGGTACAAATCATGAATATCTTTCATATAAAAATTATATATAACATTATAATTTCTTATTGGAACTAACATTTTTAAATGGATGCAATGTAAAGAACCCTATTATTTTTAAATAAATATTTTAATTTTGTAATTTATAGATTATAAACTATCAAATCATATTATTATAAAAAATAAACTATTTTTAACACATAATTATTTAAAAGAATGCTTTTAGTCTATTAAAAGTATTAAAATCGAGTAATTATTTTCTCATAATGATGATTAATTTTTAGATTATAATATCTAATTTTTATAAATAACAAGATTAAAAATACTTAATTGAAAAATTATGAAATATAATACTGATTTATATATAATAACGAAACTATTTTCTACTCTTATAAAATTTGGATGACTTGTAATGCTTATAATTTTTACAAAATTAATATAATGATCAATATACTTCGAAAACAACAAAAAGAAAAATAGAAAATTGTGGGAATTAGAGTAACAATTTGAACGACAAATGCAAATTAGAGGCTAGCATTCTTCATATCTTATCAATATATCACTATTAATCCACACAAAACAAAGATGTATTGTTTTTTAATAAACAATACTTGTCAAAACAAAGATGTATTTCCCTCAGTGTTGCCACTTACTCCTTTTATGACAATGATCCCATCAAGTTTCATCTTTACGTAGTTACTCATTTTTTCTTTATGCTTATCCAAATAAATGTGAATGCTTTAATTTTTTTTCTTGATTATTACAAGCTTTTTTCGAAGATCAAGTATTATTTTGAAAATAAAATTTTATTAACTAAATATCAAAATATATAATCAATATTATAAATTATAAATCTAAATACATCAATAATTAAACTTAATAAATCAAAACTAAAGATATTCTTGAACACGTGCTCAATAGTTTGAGATTTCTCTTTAGCTCTATTGTATTATAGTGACATTGTTCTTCATAAAATGAAATATTGATATTATATTTTAATCTTTATAATTTTTTGACACAAATAATTTGAATAAAAAATTAAATTGACAATAAAACACAAATTTATCACACATAAATATAACATAAATTATCCTAAATAAATATATTGATAAAATAAAAATTAACTTCAAACAAGATCTAATGAAGAAATATAAATATGTAATTTTATTGAAAAAATAAAAAATATATAAATATAAAGTTAATATTGACACATATGTCAAACTATTAATTTTTTTTTCAATTATGTTTTTATTTTACTTCTTACCAATTTAGTCCTAGACTTTGAACATAACAATTAACATATAGTTTTCTTTTTATTTTGATCAACATTGTAAGGAAAATGAGTGTTTTTTTTATTTTGTGGAAAAAATATTTTCAAGTAAACTTATTTGTAAGCTCGTTATCAAGTAAAGTCGAAGAAATGTAAGAATTCTAAATAATCGTACTTCAGGTATATCTTTTATAACTATAATGCATATGATTATACGCATGCATTAAATAACACATATTCATAAAACTGAAATTATTTTTACTGTTAAAATATATATGAGGTATTTATAATGATACAAAATCATAAAATGAGATCGAATCCAAAGAAGTGCATGTTCAATGTAAATTCGAGTAAATTCTTAGGATGTTAAAGAACTCGAGATCCAACTGGTGACAACCAACACACTAGTTGGAAACAGCCACCAACAAATTGGTGAAGAGAAATAGGTTGTCCAAGAACATGCTCCTCCATAATTGTGTTTGTTTTTAATTATTACAATTTTACTTTTATTTTGTATAAATAGGTTGTAAACATTTGTTTATTCATCATCAATAAAATCATTTCTTAAAAGGTATCAAAGCTTATGAAGTAATTCCCAGAAAATAATTTCAATTTCATCCCATTATAATATCCAGAAAAATTCGAGCAATCTACAATTAATTTCAAGCCAAAACATCACCACACGAGCTCACAATCGTCTTGTCTGAGTTCACCGGCGTTTCACGCACCTCATTGAAGTTACACATGCCAACACGCACTAGCTGCTGAGGAAGATGACTCAAACGACATGTCGTTCAACATGCCTCTGAAGCAAATGATGCTTCGTTCTTCCGGTTAAGTCTTTAGCCGGTTCGATCTTCATCTGGTTCAATGCTCCAGCTTTGCAGTCGCCATTCCAACCATTCCAGACGTCGATTCACTAACTTTTTGACCGGTTCTACGGTTGAAATTTCCAGTTCTGTAATCCTTGACTCATTTTCTATAAGATAAAACATATTTCAGTTCATTATTTGTTTCATAAACAATCATTGTTATCTAAAACACACTAAATCCTATCTCGTTCTTTCGATTTGTTTTACTCAACAATAATGTCTATAACTACAAATACCAACCCTATTTTACCAAAATGGTATGATGATCCTAACCATTCATTATATCTACACCACTCAGACCAACCAGGCATGGTTCTAGTAGCTCAATCCTTAAATCAAGAAAATTATCATATTTGGAGTCATGCGATGCTCATGGCTCTCATCACCAAAAACAAAGAAGGATTTATTAACGGCATAATCAAAAGGCCATTAACAAACTTTGAAGCAGAAATCAAACAATGGACTCGTTGTAACATTTTTTTCAAAAGATGGATTCTTAATACCATATCGCCTAAAATTGCAGAAAGTGTCATGTATAATGATACTACATATGAGCTATGAGGAGAATTGAAGGAACACTTTTCACACACCAACAACGTGCACCTATTTCACATTGAGCAAGAGATCCATGATTGCATACAAGAAGGTGTAAGCATTGGAGAATACTACACCAAGTTGAAAAGCCTATGGGATAGTCGTGATGCACTATATCCTCTTTCACATTGTGGAGGAAATGCCGGAAAAGAACTACAAGAATATCAACAAAAACAGTGAACCATAAAGTTCCTCATGGGGCTTAACACGATTTACACATCATCACGTGGACAAATCTTGCTCATGGAACCTTTACATATAGTAAATAAGGTATATTCACTCATTATTCAAGATGAAAAGCAGAGAGTTGTCTCCACACAAACCATACGAAGGATGTCAGAAGCTGCCACACTTGTTGCCAAGGATAGTCATCCACAATATCCTCACAAGAATTACCCACCAAGGAACTCACATCTCAAGTGCAATTGATGCAACAATATAGGCCATAATTCTGAGAATTGTTGAAGTCACCTCAAATGTGATTTTTGTGGTCTCAATGGACACAATTTTGAAAACTGTCGAAAGCGTCTCAAATGTAATTTATGTGGTTTGAATGGGTATGACATCAATATATGTCGGAAGAAATGAGAAATTCAAGATAAGAGAAATACAAGTTATGGCTTCCCCTCCAAAACTCATCAAACTGACTTTGAGGAAAACAGCTCCGACACAAAGACACCATCCCACAACCTTACATTTGTCCAATATCAAGAGCTTCTTACACTTCTCAATCAATCCAAATCTGGTAGCATGGAAAGTCAAGTGACTACCTCTTCAGGTAACACATTATGTGCAACTGTTTTCCATTTAGAAACTAGATAGATTTTTGATATAAGAGCAATTGATCACACGGTCTGTTCCCAAAACCTTATGAGCTCTAGCATTCCAGTCATTAATTGGCATGTGCATTTACCTGATCATTCTCTTGCCCGTGTCACACATATTGGTACTATAAATTTCTTCAATAATTTCATACTCCATAATATCTTGTGTGTTCCCTCCTTCAAATTAAACTTAGTTTCAGTAGCCAAACTAACTCAAACTACATTTTTTCATGTCACCTTCACTAATAATATGTGCTTTGTTCAGGACAAATGCTCAAGGAAGACAATTGGGATGGGAACTGAGGAAGCATGACTCTACTACCTGACTATTTTTGAAAAGGCTGAATGTTTCTCCGTTTCAAATACTACTTCCACCAACTCTCATTTATGACATCAAAGACTTAGTCATTTATCTAATAACAGTTTGCGTGTAATTTCTCTTTCCATCAACACACTTTTTTGTTCCATTAGTGATTGTTCTCTTTGTCCATTAGCTAAGCAAACTCATACTCCATTTTCTCTAAGTTCCATCAATACAAAAGCACATTTTTGAACTGATTCATGTCAATATTTGGGGTGATTATCATATTGTAGCACTTAATAGAGCATGTTATTTCCTCACTATTGTTGATGACTACTCTAGATGCACATGGGTCTATCTATTACATACTAAATCTGATACACACACATTTCTTACCACCTTCATTAATCTTATTGAAACACAATTTGCATCCAAAGTTAAAATCATTTGTAACGACAATGAACCAAATGAATCCTTCATCACACCAGTTGTGTCTCTACCCCTCAAAAAAATGGTGTTGTTGAACACAAACACCGTTATCTTCTCAATATTTCTAGTTCAATGCTCTTCCAAGCCAATCTCTCTAAATGTTTTTTGGGAAGATTCCATTCTTATAGCCACATACCTCATAAATCATACTCTAACACATGTTCTCAAGGGTAAAACACCATTTGAAGTCTTTTTCACAAAATTCCTAGGTATGAACATCTTCGTGTTTTTGGTTCCCTTTGTTTTGTGTCTGCACATCATGATCGACCCACCAAGTTTGATACTAGATCACATAGATGCATATTCATTGGGTATCCATCTGGGATAAAAGGTTATCGTGTCTACAATCTGGAAACAAACAAGACTTTAGTGTCTCGTAGTGTTATCTTTCATGAACATGTTTTTCCTTATTTCACTTCCGTTGTTGTTGTCTCTTTGGAGAACATAAAATCGTGCAAGTATACACAATCACAAGTAATAATATGATAAGTAAAATATCGTTTCCATGGAGATTTGTTACTAGTGTTCGTTAATTACTAAAATTATTTCAACCTGATTTTATTCAAACAGTAGATAATTTGATGCAGTTTGACTAACTAATTTTTATAACAATTTGTAAGAAAATTCTAGGATTGCAGTTTCACCAAATTAATCCACTTGAATCATTTTATTTTCTCTTGATTTATGTTCTCGTATTTTAAGTTGTTAACCAAGAACTCCTAATTTATCCATATATCTCTTCCGAGCTTCATACAGACACATCTTGCTAAAATAATTCACTATATTCCTATGAGAATTAAATTCAACCAGATTTATTAAGTTCTAAGTTCTCAAATAGTTACACATACAATAAAAGTATATTCCTATCCCTTATATATATACGTTATTTTATCACGAGCAACACACAAAAATGTCTTTTCCAAGTTTATTTAAGTGTCACATATCAATTAATTAATCTTTCGATAATTAAAAGCATTAAGCACAGATAAAATAAACAACTTAAAACCGTTCCATAAATCATTCAAAAAAAATTAATTCAAGTTTCATAATTTAAGCTACACTGCAACCCAAGAACAAATAAATTAGTTCATAGCAGAAATTAAAATTACAACATAACAATAATCAAACATTTTAGAGAAATAAAATTTAAAAGAAAAAAGATTAGGAGAAACTCTTTCACGATTCCTCATTGAAAAATAAATTTCTTCCCTTTGCTTCTTCTTTGTTGTCTTCTTTCTCCCTATTTCCTAATAAAATACAACATAAAAATATTAAATAAATTTTTCTACATGTTGTAGAAAATACACAGAGAGAAACTGAAAATTCAAGTGAAAAATGGAATAAAATGTAAACTCTAAACTAAAACTCAAAAACTCTCGTTATATTTCCCCCGCATCCAAAATATATCACCCTCAACAATTAATATTTTTTTTATAAAATTGCATGTATTGGGAGACAAAAATACATGGGAAGAATTAAAAGAAATAAACACGCGTGAAGACCGTTCTGCATTTTTTGATTTTTTTCCTTTAAACACATGCCATATGTCATCATTTTATTGGCTGCAAGATATAAAGAGACACATGGCAGTCTTTCATTCGCTATGAAGAACAGGCGCATGGAGAATAGCTGGAACACGTTGCACAGAATCTTGGCGCGCTGGAAGTGCACGACAACTGGCATTGACACGTGGCGACGCAGAAAGTGCTGGTGGGTAGGCATCGTTTTTGCGTTTTTATTTTACCAAATACATGTCACGTGTCGTCATATGATTGGTTGGAATATTTAAGAAACACATGGCTGCTTCTTATTCGGTGGGACGCGATGGCGCACTCTGATGCGATGAACCGCGTCGCACGGGAGTGTAGGCGAGCTGCTCGGTGCGCGATAGGTTGATTCCACGCACGTAAATCTGGACCGTTTAACTTGATCCAACGGTGAGCGATGCACCTCAGGAGAAACTTATGCACAGCCGACACATGGGTCCCACCCTACATGCCAACCTACGCGGCAGGTAGGCCCCACTTGGTGCCGAGCCACGTGTGTCCAGGAAAATCAAGTCCACTCTCTTTTGTCACGTCTGGATTCCACGCGCCATATCTTGACTGTTGATTAGACGATCGAACAGTGGGTGTTGGGCGTTGTGAATGGCGCGAGTGGCCTCCTTCTCCTGCGCAAAAAATTCAACTTTCATTAATTGCATTTTGACCCACAAATTTAATACAAATTAACTTCTAATCTTTTGATATTTGCAATATCACCCACTTTTAATTCAAATTAAATTTTAAGATTTTTATAATTCCAATTAAGTCATTTTTTTTTATTAAAATTCATTAATTTTCTTGAAAATATATTTATTAAAAACTAATACTAAATATTAATTTAATTAATTAAAAATTAACTAAAAATGTAAAGAACTAGCAATTATAATTAATAAAATAGACGAAAATAATTGTATAAAATACAGTTATTAGTTGTTAACACTCCAACTCTATTCACTCCATCAGAAAATACTATTTATGATGACATACCTAACATTCGTCAATCAACCAATCCAAGTACACCATCTGTCCTTCCAACAATCGACTCAGACATTCTTCATCTTCAAAATTCATCTCTTAAAACATCATGATTAACTTCTGTACCACTCATGACTCCTCCAACACCAATCACACATAGGCTTCGTTGATCCACGAATGTTCCTAGCTACCTTCACAAGTATCATGTAGAAGCTTCCTTGCCTTCTCGATCCTTCCCTTTGTCTAACTTAGCATCGTCCAATGATAAAGGTACTTCTCATTCTCTATCTCATGTACTTACTTATGACCGATTATCACCTGCACATCGTGCCTTTGCTACTTATATTTCCATTCTCAAGGAACCAACCACCTTTGTTGAAGCTTTAAATGATACAAAATGGCGGCTTACCATGACACTTGGACGCTTCAACAACTTCCTCCAAATAAGAAACTAGTTGGTTGTAAATGGGTCTACAAAATCAAGTATAATCCTGATGGCTCTGTGGAACGATACAAGGCTCGGTTAGTGGCCAAAGGATACATTTAGATTGAAGGTTTTGACTACCAAGAAACTTGTGCACCAGTAGCCAAACTTGTCACTGTTCGTCTTCTTCTTGTCGTTAATGCTATTCAAAGTTGGCATCTTCGACAACTCGATGTCAACAATATTTTTCTCTATGGTGATCTTCATGAATATGTCTACATGTCTCTTTCACCTGGATTCGGACGAAAGGGGGAAACACGAGTATGTAAGCTACACAAATATTTGTATGGACTCAAACAAGAAGCCCTTCACATTTTGGATGATTTGGGTATCAAACACTCCCAACCAACCAAGTTATATTGTGACAATCAAGAAGCCTTTCACATTGCATCAAATCCAGTGTTTCATGAATGAACTAAGCAAATAGAGATCGATTGTCATCTAGTAAGAGAAAAGATTCAAGCTGGAATAATCAAGACTTATCACATCTCTACATTAGAGCAACTAGCAAATATTTCAAATCCTTGAGTTTTCCATAGTTCTTGAGCTTACTTAACAAGTTAGGAATAATTAACATATATTCCAACTTGATGGGTAATGTTAAATAACTCGAGATCCAGTTGGTGACAACCAACATAGCAACTAAAAACATCCACCAACAGATTGGTGGGGAGGAATAGGCTGTCTAAAAACATGTCCCTCCATAATTGTGTTTTTTTTTAATTATTACAATTTTGCTTTTCTTTTGTATAAATAGGTTGTAAACATTCGTTTATTCATCATCAATAAAATCATTTCTTACAATTATGTTTTTATTTTACTTCTTATCAATTTAGTCCTAGACTTTGAACATAACAATTAACATATAGTTTTCTTTTTATTTGGATCAACATTGTAAGGAAAATGAGTGTTTTTTTATTTTTGCGGAAAAAATATTTTCATGTAAACTTATTTTTAAGCTCGTTATCAAGTCTATCAAGTAAATTCGAAGCAATGTGAGAATTCTAAATAATCGTACTTCAGGTATATCTTTTATAACTATAATACATATGATTATACTCATGCATTTAATAACACATATTCATAAAACTGAAATTATTTTTACTGTTAAAATATTTATTTAAACTTGAATCAATATATGAGGTATTTACAGTGATACAGAATCATAAAATGAGGTCGAATCCAAAGAAGTGCATGTCACTACTACAAAAATGGGTATTTAAGTCGATATGTAAAGTCGGAAAGAATCATAAAATAAGGTCGAATCCAAAGAAATGTATGTCACTACTACAAAATGGGTATTTAAGTTGATATGTAAAGTCGGTTTTTTTTTCAAAAACCGACTTATAATGAATTTAAAGTTGGTTCGGTGTAGATCCTCTTTCTTTTAGCAAAATACTCAAAATATTTATACCCATTTTTCACTTACAAAACATCATTTTTTTCTTCCTTTTCCTTCATTTTGTCACTTCATTTACTTTTAAAAGTATTTTTATTAATTTTACGCACTTATTATTCATATATTTTTTTCTGTTATTACGTGTTATTATTTATGTGTATAAATTTTTGTATTATATATGTAGGTTTGTATTATAACATTAGGAGAAGAATATGATGATCTTGAATAAAATAGAGCAAAATCATAATAATTTTTCTGCTATTAATTAATATTTTATTTTTCAAATATTTTATATTATTTGAACTATTTGCTAAACTGATTTTGGTTTTTTTTCTGCTCGAATAAAAGTTTTTATTTGAGTATAGTAGAAAATGAATAAATTAAAAAATAATAATTTAAAATCAGTTCACGTGTTGAACCGACTTTAAATTAGTTTAAAGTCGATTTTTAACCGACTTTAATACCTCTTTTTATAGTAGTGTGTTCAATGTAAATTCGAATAAATTCTTAAGATATCTTATTTTTTCTCGGGGAATCGAAGCAAACCCCGATAAGATCAAAACACTAGTAAATATGAAACCCTCATCTGAACTAAAGGACGTTTAACAAATGAATGGAAGAATTGCCACATTAAACAAATTTATATCAAGGTGCATCCCATTTTCCAAACTTTTAAGAAATAATACCTCAATCTTCTAGAATAGGGAGTGTGAGCACACTTTTCAAAACATAAAAGCCTATTTCGACTAACCTTCTATCCTCATGAGCAAGCTACACACGAGCTAGTGTACATGCACCTTGTCATCACTCCCAGAACTATCAATGCTGTGTTATGGTAGAAAGGGAGAAGATCCAGCAACCCGTTTATTACATTAGTCAAGTTTTCACGAATGCCTAAGAAAGGTACCCAGTGATTGGCAAGTTGGCATTTGCACTCAAGGTTATAACTTGCAAGTTGAGACACTATTTCAGATCTCACACTATCATTGTCTTGACCTCGTACATGTTGAAGAATGTTCTTAGCAAGCGAGAAGTTTGTAGAAAGTTTGCCCAAATATCCATCTAGTACGGTGAGTATGATATAAAATGTCAAACTTGAATGGTAGTTAAGGCCGTAATTATATAATGTATTTGTCTACCAATAATTCATTAACTTAAGGAGAAAATGACATATTTGGATATGACATTACACGAAGACAAAAGTAATAGTAATAATAATAAGAAATGCAAAATCGATTACGAACAAAAATATGCCAAATTTTGCATTATAATTAATGTGCCGACAGTATACGTAACCTAGATATAAAATTTTCAGTGTAAAAACACCAAGTAAATATCTCTTATTTTTTTCCGCTAATATTTATTTTTCGAAATTATTCTCACTCACCTTTTTATTTTACTTGAAATTAATACTCCTTACACACTTTGTATTTATATATATTTGTGTGTGCGCGTGCATTATGCGTGTATGGTGCATGTATTCTATGGCCGTTCCATATTAAAAAAATAATTTTGTTAAATTAATGATAAAAACCTTTTAATATTAAGTAGTAAGATTCATGTTATTTTAATTTTAAGTAAAATATTGGAATAAAATAAGTACTGTTTGAACCAAAAAATACATATATTTTTAGTATATTAGCCAAAAAAATTTATTGTTAGTATTAATATTTAATGTGATGTTTTTTTTAAAACTATATGTGATGGCTTTTGGGCTGGTGAATCGTTATGGCTCTTTGCCTTGACTTTACAATAATTAAATGAAACTCATTTTTTTATGCTTTTGCAACTCCAATATCAATCACTTGTATATTTCCATTTGAGATCGTAAAAACTATTATGATACTAAAAGAATGTTCTGTAATGAATGTTCCCATCTTTCATATATGTAATAATAAAAAATTTGATGATATTTTTATAATAACTTTAAAATTTGATAGTAAAAAAATATATTTATTTAATAAAAATAATTATTTTTTCGAGAAAAAATCTTTATGCTATTAAATTAATCAATTTAATTAAAGATTTAGATACAAAAAATGTAAGTATAATTTATTCTTGAAGTTTTTCAATGTTTATATGATAAGTACACGTAAAGTTGCTGCATGGGCCAATCCTTTTTTCATGATTCTTCTTCTTTTTATTTCTTTTATTGAAATAATTTTTTTTATTTACTTTTTTAAATTTTTGCAATTTTTGTATGCTTTTCACATATTCATATACATAAATAAAAACAAAATTTAATTGTAATAACCTCAATTTTATATATTTTTCACTTACTATTTTTTGACACATGCTAAATACAAAGCCAAAAAAAAACACAGATTGATTAATGTGAAAAAGGTGGCATAAAATTTTGTAGTCTATATGCAAGTAGAAATATTCAAAAATTGGTGAAATGTTTTTGAAAAAGTGGCATAAAATTTTAATGTATACCTATTATAAGGTTATATCAATTATTTTCTAAAACAAAAACAATTATAAAGGAATTTCTTCCCAAAGTATTCAAAGAATTTTTTATAGTAAGATTTGGATTATAGTTTGATAGTTCAATAATTTATAACCAAAAGATATGGGAAATAACTTTCCCCCTCTCTTAATGTATACCTATTATAAGGTTAATGTATATCTATTAATATATATCATATCTACTAATATATATCTAGTTTATTTTAAGCATATATAATTTATTTGTAATATATACAATATAATACAATTATTAAGTACTTTTAACATGAAATTAAAGTTAGGCCTAACTTGATCGACGACTTTGACTTTGTCCTTAATAGTCTTACCGTGATTTTGTAAGATCACATTTGTTCGTGTAAAGGAGGGTTGTTAAGTTTTTTTCAGTCACACATCGGCCAAGAATTCAACAATAATGTTACTTATAAAATTGGACAAACCATAACTCAATAAGATCTTATTAAGTTGAATTAGACATGAGTTTCTAACTGTCTCTTTGTGATGAAATCATGAAAAATAAAAATTCATGTAATTTTAAAGTTATGAATAGATGATTTCGTCTATTAACGATGGTTTGGATACTTGTTTGATTAAATATGTTTAATTTTTCATATAAATTAGGGCAAATTTACAACCTATATTATCGTATGCATCCAAAACCTTTTTTCAAAGCTGAGAATTCATCACTATTAAACGGGTATCTTCTTGTTATTTTTTTGTTTCATAGAATAAAAACTCTCATTAATACGTGGTTGTTATAAACTATATATATAAATAAAAAATCAAATGCAAACACTATGAATCCTATGCAAATAAATAGTTAAAACAAACTCAAACAACAAGAACGAAAACTATAACATTTAACCTATCAATTCTATCTAACACTAGCTATGATGCTATTTCAAGAATCAGAAATATAACTATCTAGCAACAGTACTAGCAGAAAGCATACCAAGAGTGTTTCAAAAGTCTCCAGTGTTATCTAGCTAAATAAGACAAAAGAAGCAAACTCAAAGCATAAAAACATGAAGCACACTACAACCACCAAAACAAAAACAACTCTTGCATCCATCATCATAACATCTAAAATATAAACATCAACTTAATTTCTAACTATCAAACTAGCTCCCATCCTACAATCAAATGAGATCTTGCCTTAGTTTTAATTTTAAAAGAGTTAGTAAATTTTATTCTTTCAACACCAATTATTGATAATTTTCATTTTTCAAACACCCTATTCATCACCATAATTAGGAAGTTGGTATTGAGCAATTGAGAAAACAAATTTGTTGATAAACATTACAGTGATCAATTACACCAACAGAATAATACGGAGTACCATTATAGATTGATGCAGCAAAATAACACCATATTTTCCAAAGAAATTTAGAGCTTAGCAAACAAAACAATACCAACAACACAGTTAGAAAGTGATTCCAAAGAGAAGTGTCTTGGATAAAATTTGGAACAAAATAAGAGGTCATTATAGTTCCAATTTAAACCAATTGAGAACTGAAAAAAACTATGAAATGTACCTATGAGATCGAAGAGATTTGGAACAAAATAAGAGGTCACTATAGTTCAAATTTAAATCAATTGAGAACTGAAAAAAACAATGAAATATACATATGAGATCGAAGAGATGAGGTGGAGCTCAAAGTGCACCGCATAAACAGATTGAGGAATTGGAAAAGGCCACGAAAAAGGACCGGTGGACTGGCTGGTGGCTGAGGGAGCTGACTGGTGGAGGAATCTTTGGTGTTCTTAAGCCATTAGAGACAGTTCATTAAGAATGGATAGCTTACGGGAAGGGATGGTGGACCGGAAAGAATGGTTGTTCTGAAGTTGAGTATTGTGAAGGTCGACGGTGTTGGCGTGAGCTGTAACAAAAGGAAAATAAATATGCTGCATAAGTGGAGCAGCATGAGCGGCAGCAGCAGAGAGAAACAGAGTATGGGCTGTCAGCAGAAGTATGGCAGACAACATGTTTAGTGGAGCAATAGCAGTAGCAGTAGCATGCTTGGAGCAGGGTATGGGTGCATTCATAGGATAAAAGATGCAGCATAGAGTATGGGCAGCAGTGTAATGTTGCTGCATTGGTGAATAAGAGAGTATTTACTTTCTTGTTTTCAAAGACATAACAGATAATCATTTCAAGCAAGAAAAATATGAAATACAAATTCAAGAGAAAACTCTTTATATTCTAATTTTTTTCATGCTAAAATTCTTTATATTCTAATTTTTGTCAGGGTATTGTGTAATTCTTGTTATTCTTCTACCGCTGTAACTTCTGTAATAACTAGAACTGAAGCTGTTGATCTGACAATCCCGGTTGTGACAACTGTTGCTGTTTTGCATGAAGCCCGGTTGCGTGTTCATTTATTGCAAAAACTGAGAGTGTTTTGGCAATGATGTTGATTGAATTGAATTCTTAATTGAGCGCACACTTTTCTGGGCTTGCATATTCCTGCTTAATAACTGCTATCGTTGATGCTGGGGTATACAAGTGATTGATGCAAAAACTTTGATTTTCAATCTGGGTAGTAGCAACCACACCATTATTTCGTAGAGGTTGGCTTATTTGTTACTGTCCAGTATATTGTGTCGAGGATTTATTCTCCTCTTATTTTATCTGCCTTCGGTATATATATTTGGTGTGCAGCAACTGATCCTGCAGATCCTAGAGTTTTAAAGTAAAAAAAGGTATCTTAAAATTCCAGAGACTGGAAAACAGACAGAACCAAAAGATTCTAAATTGGCTGAGGATTCAACTGCATCAGTACACGATGCAAGTACTGGCGATGCTGTTTCAATTTACAAGTCTTGTTCGGATTCATGTCAGAGTGAGGATCAGATGCTGTTATTAAAGATTCGAAAAGTAGAACATTGATGATAAGCACTCCAAAAGACATTATCCAGGCTGGCACCATTTCTGCAAATGGAGAGTGCGAAATTGGAGAGTTATTAGCCAGAGCAATGGAGAAAGTTGGAAAGGAAGGAGTCATCACCATTATTGATGGCCAATGGACGCAAATTATAAGTGCGCCTTCGTTCCTGAGGTGTTCTTTTTGGATCCAAAATGTAAACTTCACTTGGTCTCTCAGTCGCTCTCTAGCCCCAAATGTACTGTGACTGCGAGTGATAAAGAGATACATATCATCACTGAGAGGGAGACTATAAGGATGTTTCTACGAGCGATCTCACGGCCATTGTTGTCTAAGGTGAAGCAGACACCGGGGATGGTTGAGTTGGATGTAGTTCCCGATGCTAAGGAAGTACTGGTTGACCTATATTTCAAAACCCTAAATGAGATCTAGAAAGATCCGGAGGATGAAGGCTACCGCAAAGTTGTGGAGTCGTTCACGAGGCACCATCGTCGCGAAGAAGATGATTGGGAAACGCCTTGGATGCAGTCAGGTTGATGAGCTCATGAAGGAGGCTCGTGATGAGCTAACTCTAATCGGCAAGATGATCGAATGGGGTTCTTGTTTCTTCGTGTATGGAAGGTTCGATACTGGCGAGGCCCTCTCAGAGACATGAGGCGCAGAAACGAGTAATGGGTATGGTTGGGTTTCTGAGGATGCAGATATGGTGGGAAATAGAGATGATGAAATTGATGGCGACAACAACATTAGCAATATGTGGAGCAACAATGTGGGAGAAAATTAATTGGTTGATATTATTACAAAATTTGTGTCTATATAAGTAATGTCTACAACTTATTCAAAGTAAAATAAATATTTATGTATCAAATTAAGGGGGAATACTTGCGTGAGCTGTAACAAAAGGAAAATAAATATGTTGCATAAGTGGAGCAACATGAGTAGCAGCAGATAGAGCAACAAAGTATGGGCTGCAGAAGTATGGAGACAACATATTTAGTGGAGCAATAGCAGTAACATGCTTGGCATTCATAGAATAAAAGATACAGCATAGAATATGGGCAACAGTGTAGTGTTGTTGCATTGGTGTATAAGAGAGCATTTACTTTCTTGTTTTCAAAGACATAACAGATTATCATTTGAAGCAAGAAAAATATAAAATATAAATTCAAGAAAAAACTCTTTATAGTCTAATGTTATTCATGCTAAAACTCTTTATATTCTGATTGAGGTTTGATGATTGGTTTTGGGTTGGGTGATGGGTGGAGAAATTGTTTGTGGGTGCAAGGTGTAGCAAAGCAGTAGTGCAAGGTATGAAGTGCTAAGTAAGACCAAAAACAAAAAAATGCAAAAGCTAAAAAAAGACATCCTATAACCCTAGTTATAGAAAACTTAGTTAAAGTATTTATATTGTACATATTATTTCTCTTATTCTATGTTAAATCTTATATTAACATGTCATTAGGTTTGCAATAGGTTTTGATACATATATTTTATTTGAATAAATTGAAAGCTTCTAATCTTCTTGTTTGAAATGTAAATGTGGAAAAAGTTTTTGTAATTTGAAAGATAAGTTGGAATCTAATGCTTATTGCTTTTTATTATTATTATTCTTCTATTGAATGCCAATACTTGCACTATTTGCTTAAAGTTCTTAATTACTTACCATAATGATCTTTTATATATACCTCAGCTTGTTAATATTAATTTAAAGAGTCAATAAATCATTAACTAACTTACTCTCCTATATTCATTATTAATACCAATCACAATCTTTACATGCTCGTGTGAATTCTTTGGCATTCGAGTTCTTGGATTATTTCAGTTGATTTACATTTTAATGTTAGTTCTTAGAGTCGGTCGTCGTAATATAATTATTAATATATATATCTTTTATATATATATATATATATTTCATAGAATTAATATGTTTTTCAAAAATAATCATATAAATTTATTATATTTATTTGTCATAAAATATGTGTTACAAAAGAAAAGTATTATTACTCGATGTTTGTTTGTTAGAAGTTGAGCTTACCTATGTTGTTATCTGCTTCTAGTATGAATCCATCTCCCTTACATATATTAGGTGAGTCTCATTACCTCATCTAACAACTACACTTAAATGATATTTTTTTTTAATCTCAATTGGTTATTAATATTTACTCAATTAACCTATAACATTAAGAAAAATATTTATAAATAGATGCCCGTTACTTTTTTTTATAAAGAGATGTTAAATAAATAAAGTTTTACAACAATTAAAAATAAAAGGAACATATCTTTCACCTTCTAAACTAGGGATAAGGACTTTAAAAAATTCATTTGGTTTTGACGAACTTCAATCTTTTAATATCCATATAAGTTATACGTAGTGGTGAATCCAAGACAATGGACATTGTTAATTGGATGTCTAACTTTTATAAAATGCATGAGGTAACTTTTAAGGTGCCTACTCTTTGGATTAATTATTTCCGAGTGTTTTGTTTAATGTGTTAACGGAGATGTTGTGTTCGAGATATATCTGTACATTATATACAATGATTAATTAAAATTATAATAAATATAACATATTATATATAAAAATATATAATAATAAAATATAATATTATATCCACTAAGATGTTAGAAGTAGGGTTGTGGTTATAACAAGTATTGCAATTCAGAAAGTGTAGCCTTCATTCTTGTTTAGGGAAGCCGATTGATTATGTTCCTTCTTTCTTTTAAGGCTTTCATTGAAAACATGTTTCAGTTCTTCTCTTAGGCTTCGTCTACTCTTATCTGCTCTTCTATGCATTCAACATTACATTACCTCTGTAAATTACAATAAAAAATATTCATCAGAATTCTATCAATTATCATTCAAAATAACATCTTTTTCCAAATGAACTTCAAAAATTAAAGGTGCAAAAATTGAAAATAAAATAAACCCATCTGGATCTAACAGATCCTCCAACGCATAAAAAAATAAAAATAATAATAATTAAGTTTGAATGATAAATTAATATTCAAGGCAGTGAAAACGAAATTCACTCTTTAGAGAATAAAAATTCATCTTTTTCCTGTTTGATTTCTTCCCATTTTGTCTATTCATTCCTTATAGATATGGAAATGATAATGAAAATACAAATATGATTGAACTTGAATATTTTTACCAAAAAAAAAAAGCATTAAAATATAGAGTAAAGACAATCGAATAAATTTTTACTCGCAAAACGAAGTCGTAGAGCTACTCTGGTAAATTTGCTTCATTAGTGTAACAGGATACTATACAGACTACTATTTTCCACAAATTTGCGAAATGTATTAGCAGCTTATAACATAGGTAGAGATATGTGTTTTTTTTTTTTTTTTTGGATAATATTCATATCTCATTCAATATTTAAAAAAAATATTATATTAAGTTTTATTTTAAAAATATGCAAATCATAACCCATTAAAAAAGTTTTAGGTCTTTTTTTTGGTCTTTTTCTAACTCTCATTCCACTAATTTCACCAACCTTATTTTTATAATAAAAAAATATTTTTGTCTTTTTTTCTTTCTCTTTTCCTAATTCGAAAGAACTCATTTTTTTAAAATATAATTATTCATTAATTTTTAATAAATAATAATTTATTTTTATTATAAATAAAAAATAATAAAATATATATATTTTTTATAACAAATAACTTATCAAAATTTTATTATAAAATAATTAAAAATAATAATAATAATAAATTATAAAATTTTAAATTATTAAAAACTTTATTAAATAGTTACAATATTTTTTATGAAAAATTATTGACATTTTAAAAAAATAAATTATTTAAGATTAAAAAAATTAAAAAATATATTACATTGTAACAAATATCTCTAATATTATTATAATTTTAATTATTACTAAGATAACAAATATTTATTAACAATAATTATATTTAAGTATTAAAATATAATTTATATATTTTATTATATTAATAATAAAAATAATTATAATAATATTATATTATATAATATAATATTTTCTCACAAAATTTGTGATATAATGTACTATATTTTTATTGTATCTTGTAAAAAATTAGATATAGAGACTTCACAATTTTTTTTAATAATTTTATTATTTTTATGAATATTATTTTTATATCATAATTATAATTTTTTATTAAATATAATTATAATTATATTTAATAATAATAATAATGTATTATATTATTTATGAATTATCAAAATATTTAGCATATCATTTTCAATATATATAAATTTATATTTATTTTATTGTAAAAAAATTATTTTTTATTTTTTAAAATAATTTTTTTAATATATGATATGATAAAAAAATTATGTATTTAAAATTAATTATAAATTTATAAGATGTTAATATTTTTTATGTTTATAATAATTATGTTTTACAAAATGAAATTAATATATATATTTTTTAAAATAAAATTGATTAAAAACTTTGCTTGGAAGTTTAAGGTAAGATCTTGACTATTTTTTTAAAAAATCTTACTTATGCCTATTTTTTAACTATTATGTGGGATATGATTATTATAGACAAAACCCCTAGAGGTATCATAGTATCCGAAAAAAAAATAACACATGTATGAGTTAAGAACTCCATTGTCACTTATGTTTTGGACCCTATTTATATTAATCCATCTTATCACTATAATATGGCCCAATTACCAAAAGATAACAATTCGACCATTTTTTTAAAATCATGTGATAATATTACTAGACCTACATAATGGAAAAAATATTTCATCCATCTTTAAATTTTTATCATTAAAACACTTTAATTTTTAAATTATCAATTGATATATTTTAATACACATACTTTAAAGATATTATGTATGAAAAAATGTTCCTAAACTTATGTTTTTGAGACACTTTAATTCATAAACTTTACTAAGATGTGATATTTTAATCAAGATTTAAAAACTAAAGTATCACATCTTAGTAAATTTTATGACTAAAATGTTTCAAAGATGTAAATTTAGTAACCTTAGTATCAGTCTCACCAATAATGAAAGATCTCAAAATTTTAATGGAATTTTTGGTTCATATAATAGAAAAGAAATGAGAATGAGGATGAGAACAATGAAATTGAATATAAAGAAAATAGTATTATCATTACAGTCTTTGATTTGATCACTAGAATTAAAGAAGAAATTAGAATTGTAATGTTTGATTTACAATTGTAATAGAATGTAAAATACTACATATGTTCAATGAAGTTTACATAATTTTATTTAATTATTATTTTTCATTTAGACTAAATATATTATTTTTTTAAATAATTATTACTTAAAAATATTATTTAATCTTTATAGAAAGATTAAAAACAAAAAAAATATTTTTGATAATTTTTTTGAATTAAGGTTTATTTTTGTGTTTTTAAGGATTGAATTGGAATAAAAATAGGTATGAGAATGAAATAAGGATTAACAAATGAAGTTGTTGAAATTATTATTCCTTCTCCTTTAACAATGAATCTCATCGCATTCTTAATTTATAACACAATCAAACATAAAAATGTATGGAATCAATTCAATTTCACTCTTATTCCTACTAATCAAACATGTTATAAAGGGATAATGGTGGTTATAAAAGGATCATTAAATTTTAAATTGTTACAAAATTATTATCAAATTTCAGTTATTATTAGATAAGTATCATTAGCGTCAATTTGTCAAAAACATTAGTGGAACTATTTCAATGATGATGGTATTTATTTGACTCTTTTTGATTAATTTTTAATAAATTTTAACGAGAGTGATACTTAAACATCTTAAATTTGATGATAATTTTCTTACAATTTAGAATTTAATTATACTTTTATGGCAGCTATTATAATTTAATTTGATGATAAAAAAATATATTTATCTAACTTTAAAAATAATTTAAAAGATTTCATTTTGCTCATTCAAATTGAAATAAACTATAAAATTTAATTACATCTACGAACTTATTAAATTTACAAAAATATTGGAATACGTGCATAATAAATCGTTTCCTTCAAGGGTTTTTATTTGTTTGGATTTTCGTTGGAAGTACTTCTATATTTGTTATTATCAATTTCATAATTTTAACTTAAGTGTACGAATCGTCTTAAATTAAAAAAATATAAATAGTAAATTATGTATTTTATTGAAATGTACTATTCATCTTAATAATTTAATCTTTTAGGTTGTAACCTTGATACTAACAAGGTGAAAGTAAACTCGTGTAGGTAATGCAAGTGGCCCAAGTACGAACAAATGATGGGCTCTTGTTGGATTGTAATGAGAATTATATGATATTGTTCTAGACTCATTTGAATTATCAAGATCTGATTAAATTTTGGTAGATTCTTTAACAATTCTTTATGACGCATATGAACTCAATGCAATATGAATGTCCATTTTGAGGATGCGTTTAAATGATCTTAGTATTTGGACATGGTTGGGGTCTAATGAGATAATATATTCAAGTTTGAGGGAGATTGTTAGATATGTTAACATGTATCATATTAAAAAATATATAAATAATAAATTTGATATATAATTGAGATGAAATATATATATTTCATCAAGCTCAACAATAAAAATAACATATATCTAGTTTTGATATTTGATCCCAACAAAAAATGCAAGAACTTAAACAAAATACGGAAATTGTAAAAAAAAAAACTTATAACACAAACTTGATTTAAACGATATTTAATTGAATGACATTAAAAAATATATTTTATTAGAATTTTTTAATAGTCAAAATATACGATGTAAACATTAATAAACACTAATTTTATGATTATAAATTTTAAATATGTTATTTTTATTATTTTCCAACAAAATGTGTCAAAAAAAAAATTACATTGTGAATGTCTCACCTTGTATAAATGAAGATGTTAAAAAAAAAAAAAAGAATACCACAAATTCTTGAAGATTTTATTAATTGAACTAAAATCAAATAAAATTACTAATTCAAAAATTTACAATAATATGGAAGCTAGTAGGGAGCATCTAAAAGAAAAAGAAAATTGATAATTAGGGAACTACTAGCTAGTAGCATTCTTTTAATCGAAAAAAAAGCAGTAGAAAGAGAAAGGAATACTGAGAGACTTGTAAGCATCTCGAAAACCATACGTGATATATAGAACATTAATTGTAAGTATTAACCAAGCTTTACTCTTTATGTGAACTTATAGTACTTGGGGTTTAATTTTTTTGAGATTTTCAGGCACTTCATTAATTTATCATCATGACAAATTTGATAAAAAACGAAAGAGTGTTGTTGTGTGTTATACTTCTTAGCGCAAATAAATCTTGCAAATTTATTGCAAAACCTAATGATTTTTTTTGAAAAATGACCCTTTAGTTGGTATTTTCTTGTTGGCTTTTTAACTGTTTTAAGAACTTGTCGTATAGTCGACGTACCCCATGATGTCAAAGGGAAAAGTTGTCGATGTCGTTGTCGTTCTTGTGGCTGCCGCAGATTCATGCTGTAAGAATTGTACATATGAGTATCAATTGTAGCATCATGCACATTATGAGCAAAAATAGGAGAAGGGGAAGAATGATTTTCTTTATGTGCATGAACAACATATAATAATGGTATTGTTATAATTGAAATTATAACAAAAGTTTCTTTCATTTCTCTCATGAATACCTTTGTTTCTTCTATAGTTTATCCAATTAATTAATTAGTTGCAAATTAGTACAACTCAAGTTTTCTTGAATTACTTTAACTCACTTTGCATATATATATATATATATATATATAAGTTTAATTTCACAACTTTAGACTAATGTGACAACTTTTTGTTTGTTAATTTCTGTTTTCTCTTCTTAAATTTATTTGCTAACTATGTATTAGTATGTATATATACATTTTCAGTACATATATGATTAATTTATTTATATAATTTTATTTTTAAACCTCCGAACAAAATATGTTGTTTTTTTCAAAAAATATATATGTTTTGGATATTGAAAAATTATGTTATCAAATTAATAATTAATAACTTGTTAATATTCAAAAGGGTTTACGTAGTATTAATATTATATGTGATGCCTTTTGAACTAATAGAAGAATCATTATATATATTCAACATATATAAATACAATTGGCATTTGCTAATATGCAAAAGATAAAGATGAATGCATAACCAAAATATATATTTTTTAATTATTTACTGATACATCAATGAATTGCTTGTGTTTCTCAAAGAAAATTTAAAGATATTATATATATATATATATATATATATATAATGGAATTAGCTAAAGAAATATAATCCTGAAGGGCAATTTTAGCGGTGTTGCCATTTTGAGTTCAAAGTATTATTACTATTTATTGGCAATTTTTTTACTAAACGTGCACACAAACTTACTCTCTTTTTTACGTTCAAAAATATTATATATTATAAATTTGAGATATATTTTAAATAACATAATAAAATATTAATGATGATTATAAAATTAATTAATTGAGATTATGATAGACTTAGATTATAGATGATAATTTTTGACATGATACATTAACACGGTAAGAGAACGATCCGAATTCGAAATAACTTAGATAAAATATGACACAAATCATTTAACATATTTATTAAATAGATTAAATATGATACGATACATTAAATTGAAATTAATC
Organism: Hippophae tibetana; assembly: GCA_037013495.1. Taxonomy (NCBI): domain Eukaryota; kingdom Viridiplantae; phylum Streptophyta; class Magnoliopsida; order Rosales; family Elaeagnaceae; genus Hippophae; species Hippophae tibetana. The sequence goes on from CM072803.1 coordinate 14,446,749, forward strand.
TATTAAATTAATATTTTATTAATATTATTTTATCCGTTAAATTTGATACGATACGATACGATAAGATAAAAATTTATTTAATAAATTATATTGTTAAGTTATAATAATGTATTTTTATTTACTATTTTTTGTTAAGTTGATTAAATGTAACTTAATCATGATAATATAAATTTAAAATAAATTAGTAGCATAAAAATCTTTCCAATAATAAGTTGATTTAATACCATCCATTTATAAAATGGGTGGATGGTTTCGTTGCATCTTATTCTCTTTCTTGGCTCCACTTAAAAGTTTATGAGATGTCATTGCATCTTATTCTCTCTCTTTCCTCAAAATAGAGAAGAAGAAAAAGAAGAAGAGAGAGAGATGTTCCGTCTATCTATATACATAACCAGACACAAAGTTATAAAATCTGTCATTCTTAAAGTTCATTCAAAACTTACACGATTTGTCATTCAACTTTAAATATATAACAATATCTTCTATGTTGGAATATTAGCATTTCACCAAGAGAATTAATCCTCATATTCAACTAATTTTTAAATCTATGGGTAAATGTATATCATATTACTATTTTGTGCACTTTTAATTTTTTTTCAACTAACAGTCAAGTAGTTATTTTCATTATTATTTTCATTATTATGGAAAGAAATCAGAATTTATTCATTTTTATTTTGTGTGTTTGGTTGAGCAGAATAGGATGACGGAATGAAATCGATTATTAAATGAGAAAAAATCACAATTCATTCTCACCCTTTAGGAATCATGATTTCATTCCCATCTAAACTTTTTTTTTCCAATTTTACCCTCATCTCAAATATAATACTAAACTCAAATCTTAAATCCTCAAACCTAAACCCTAAATTCAAATCCTAAAATCCTAAACCCTAAATCCCAAAACCCTAAACCTCAAATCCCTAAATCCCTAAACCCTAAAACCTAAATCCCAAAACCTAAAACCCTAAACCCTAAAACCTAAATCCCAAAACCCTAAACTCTAAACCCTAAACTCTAAATCCCTAAACCTCAAATCCCTAAACCTTAAACCCTAAACCCCAAATTCCAAATCCTAAAACTCTAAATCCCAAATTCTAAAACCCTAATTTTTTTTTTAGAAAAATAATAATTTTAACCCTAAACCTTAACCCATAAATATAACCCTAAATCTCAAATCTCAAACCTCAAAACTCTAAACTCTATTTAGAAAAATAATAATTTTAATAATATATTTATTTTTAATTAAGTAATAATTATTTAGAAAAATAATGATTTCAATAATGTATTTTATCTCACGAAAAATAGTAATTAAATGACATTATTTGAACTTTATTAAATGTAAGGGTATTAAGATAATTTACAGTTTTTTTCATTTCATTCGAGTGACAAACCAAACATTATAATCATGATTCTGAGCTTGATTCCAGTGGTAAAACCAAACAACATTGGTTCCTTTCCATTCTATTCCATTCTGATTCCAATTCTGATTTCGATTCCATTCCACGAACCAAACGCCACCTAAAGGTCTAAATCAGCTATCAACTATGTTTACCAATTAAAAATTGAAAATTTATACATATCAATAAAGTACTAAACCAACAAAAAGACTCTAACAAGCCAGTAAGACTTTTGAGCTTATTAAGAGCAATTTGCCAATTCAATACCAATTCATTGAGTTAAAAAAATCAAGTGATTGATGAATTATGTGATGTAACCTCAAATTTTCTTTTCGAAAAAAAAATCCAGTTGGAGCCTTCCATACTTGCCACCATAAGAATAAAACTTGATGATTTTAATTTGGTCATCATTTTTTTTTACATTTTTAAATATCACGATTGATATGATAGTTTCTTACTAAATATAGTTATATGAATAGAACAATTATACTTATCAATAATATTACATCATATTACTTATAATTTATTATTTTGCATAATAAACATCGAATAACATTACTATGGTCCTAACTTTTTATCCCAAATTATTACACAAGTTATGCCTTCTTTTTCACATTATGTAAATTATAACGTTCTTTATAGGCTTAATATAGCTGAGTTAATCTGGTAGTAGCACATAGTTGGCGTGTGTAGTGGAAGCAGAGAAATAGAGGTAGTGGAGCAAGGAAGTATGGGTATATAGCAACACCTATGTTGACACAGGAAAGTATGGGTGTGCAGACTCTATAGATTTAACCACCAATTTCATACTCAATTATCTAACTACAAAAATGACTGAGGTTCTGACTAAAGCCTAAAACACCTCACAACCATCGCTAATTGAAGCATCGACTACCCCCATTGGTATCAAGTTGGGTGGATCCAACTATTCCTTATGGTCCCAGGTGGTGGATATGTATATCTCTAGGAATGATAAACTAAGATATATTAATGGGGAATTTTCCTAACTCCTAGAAACCAATTCCTCATTCAGGAGATGGCACACAGAAAATTCCATTTTCAAAGGTTGGTTGATCAATTCGATGGACCCTTCCTTGATTGCCAACTTTATCTGATTCCCAACTGCAAAACATGTTTGTGATTCTATTGCTACAACCTACTTTGATGGGACAAATATATCTCAAGTATAAGATCTCCGCCGTCGAGTTACTCGTATGAAGCAAGCGGGTGGATCTATTGAAAAATATTACAATGACCTTCAAGGATTGTGGCAATAAATTGATTTCTATCGTCCTGACCCAATAGAGTGTGCGACTGATATACAAAAATACAACTTTATCGTATAGGAAGATCGAGTGTATACCTTCCTCGATGGACTCAATGACAGACTAGATAAAACTCGAAGTAATGTGCTTCAAATCAAACCATTACCTACAATGGAACAGACCTATGGATTCATCCGTAGGGAAACGTTCAGGCAGACCGTGATGATCACGGGTGCAGATACAACTCCCAGAGCAGTTATGGCTTTCAAAGGGATCAAGGGACACCATAATCTGATGTTACCAAAACCAGGAACTCTTTCTTTGGGTAGCAAGAAATCCACGGAAATCCACCTTCAATTGACATAAAATGTACTCATTGTGGAAACTCCAAACATACACGTGAACATTGCTTCAAACTCCATGGGTATCTAGATTGGTGGAATGATCTTCAAGCATGGAAGAAACGGGAAACCACTAGGAAAGCTGTTGTGGCTACCAATAATGCATCATTATCCCTTATTCCTTAGGCCGAATCTTCCCAGGATCCAGGTACTTCAAGTAAAGCATTTCATATCTCTACACATAATGAAAATGAGGATTGGATTCTCGACTCTGGAGCTATAGACCATATGACATTTGACCCAAAATATCTCTCTCATACAACCCAGCCGAGACAGAGTTATATTGCCAATGCCAATAGGGTCACTTATCCAGTTACAGGAGTTGGAATAGTGACTTTATCTCCTTCATTATCATTATCTAATACATTACTTGTACCCTCTCTTTCACACAAACTAATGTTTGTAAGTCAAGTCACTTAAGATCTTAACTATTTAGTATTGATGTATTCCACCTTTTTTCTTCTACATGATATTCTCACCAAGGAGATCATTGGACGTGGTACTAAGAGAGACGACTTATATTATGTGGATGACCTCAGTTCAAGAAAATCTAATCACATGCAACACACAGTTAGTAACAAGGAGCGACAGATTTGGTTATGTCATCGTCGATTTGGGTATTTAAGACACTTACTACCTAGTTTATTTTCTAATGTCACACACTCGGATTTCAAATGTGATACTTGTATCCTAGCAAAAAGTCATAGGGCATCTTATCCTATGAGCATGCATAAAGTATGAATCATTTTACTTTAGTACATTCTAATGTTTGGGGACCTTCTCCGGTTACTACGTCATCGGGTTATCGTTGATTTATAATTTTTGTTGATGATTGTACACGAATGACATGACATTACCTTCTCAAACATAAAGATGAAGTATTTTCTATATTTCAATTGTTTCACACTATGATTCAGACACAATTTTCTAAAAAAATTAAGATTCTACGGTCTGATAATATAAGGGAGTATATTAATCAACAATTTCGAACATACTTGGACAACCATGATATTCTCCATGAAACCTTGTGTTCATAAACCCCACAACAGAATGGGACTACAGAGAGGAAGAATAAGCATATTTTAGAAATTTCCCGAGCCTTACTAATCAGTGCACATATGCCTAGTAGATACTGGAGTGATTCTGTTACTAGAGTTGTGTATCTACTGAACCGTATGCCCACAAAAATCTTACTTCAGACTCCAGTAAAGGTGCTATCTGATCATGTTCCCTTGCCTACTATTTTGATGCTTTCGCCCAATTTTTTTGGATATGTTGCTTTTGTCCACCTCCATAAAAATCAACGAACTAAGTTGGATCTTTGTGTTGTCCGATGTATATTTTTGGGGTATAGCATACAAAAAAGGGATACCGATGCTATGATCCGATTACTAAAAGAACCTACATTACCATGGATGTCATTTTCCTAGAATCTGAATGTTTTTTTCCCATCACCAATATCCAATTACCCTCTTCAAGGGGAGAGTTATGGTGAAGAAAAAAATTGGTTTGATGTTGAAGTGCTAGGCATTAGTAATAATTCAGCATACTCAGATAATGCCAGCCAGTACCTAGACCCGAACTTGAACTTCTAAGAACTAAATCTGAACCAGTGATTGAATCTCGAGAAGATGCATTGGTTGATACACACATCCACTCTCTAGTATCCAATGATCCTCCTGCTGAGAATACTCCTAAGGTAAGCTATCTTATCACACATTTACAAACTAATACTATAGATACATCTGTTGGTTATATTCTACCTTTTAGACACAATTGAGGCAAACCTCTAAATCGATACTCTCTAGACAGAAAAGAACGACAATCCAAGTATCCAATAGCCAATTATGTATCTACTCAAGAGTTATTAGAACCTATAAGGACGTTTGCACAAACACTCTCCTTATGTCAAATTCCAAGTAGTGTTGAAGAATTCATATCTGATCCAAACTGGGCTCAAGCTATAAAAGAAGAATTTGAGGCATTGTAGAAGAGTAACACATAGGTGTTAAACGAGTTGCCTCAAGGGAGGAAGAAGGTAGGATGCAAATGAATTTTCTCCATTAAGTATAAAGTATATGGGTCAGTTGATCGATACAAGGCGAGGCTAGTAGCAAAAGGGTATACACAGAAACATAGTATAGATTATCAGGAAACCTTCTCACCTATGGCTAAACTAAAACCTGTTAGAGTTTTGTTAACTCTTACAGCAAATTTAGATTGGCCATTGCACCAACTTGACGTGAAAAATGTCTTCCTCCATGGTGACCTTGAAGAAGAGATTTACATGAATATCCCACCATGATATACTGTTACATCAGGAAAAGAAACTGCATGTAGATTACAATGAGCATTGTATGGACTAAAACAATCACCTCGAGCATGGTTTGGTAGGTTGAGTTCAACAATGAGGAAATATGGGCTTCAACAAAGCAACTCTGACCACACTCTTTTCCTAAAACATCGATTGGGAAAAATAACAGCCCTTATAGTCTATGTAGATGACATGATCATTACAGGGGATGATAAAGAAGAAATCTCTAGGCTTCAAGAACAATTGTCAAATGAGTTTGAAATGAAGAACTTGGGAGGGCTCAAATACTTCTTAGGCATTGAGGTAACAAAATCAAAACAAGGCATATGTCTTTCCCAAAGGAAATATACTCTAGACCTATTGGAAGAGGAAAGATTACTAGATTGTAAACCTGTCGATATTCCAATGGTCCAAAATCATAAACTTAGAGAATATGTGGACCAAGTACCAGCAGATAAATAGAGATATCAACGGTTAGGGGATAAACTCATATATTTATCTCATACTCGACCTGATATTTCTTATGTTATGAGTGTCGTGAGTCAGTTCATGCACTGCCCAAGTGAAGACTATATGGATGTTGTCATGCAAATACTTCGTTATTTAAAATCCTCCCCTGGGAAAGGACTTATGTTTTCAAAGAATGGTCAATTGGAAGTCATTGGATATATAGATTCAGACTGTGCAAGGAATATCAAGGATAAGAAATCTACTACTGGGTATTTTACTTTGGTTGAAAAAATTTCTAATTGAGATTGGTATTGCTCCTAACTCTGAAATGAACTTATTTTATGATAACAAGGTAGCCATTGTCATCTCCCACAATGAAGTTCAATATGATCACATGAAGCACGTTAAAATAGATCAAAACTTCATCAAATAGAATCTTGAAGAGAAAATTACTTCCATTTGTTAAATCAGAAGATCAATTGGCTGATATATTCACAAAATATGTGTCTGCAAATAAATTTTACAACTCACTTGACAAGTTGGGTATAAAAGACATATATACACCAACTTGAGGGGGAGTGTTGGCGTGTGTAGTGGAAGCAGAGAAATAGAGGTAGTGGAGCAGGAAAGTATGAGTGTGCAGTAGCACCCATGTTGACACAGGGAAGTATGGGTGTGCAACATTGTTAGGGTTAGTTTGTCTTCGGTTCTTAGTGTACAAATACACTAAGTATTGTATAGAAATTTAGAACAAAAATTATATGAATATATTGATAATTAACACAAAGAAGATATAATGGATGTAAATAATTGAAATTTATCTTAGTTATTCGCTTTTTACCAGCGAAAGAAAAATCTCATATAGTATCAACTTTTTTGCATAGTTGTGCAAGCCTTGATCAGGAAACAGTCGCTAAGAACGACTTATATTACTGAAGTGAATGTTAAGTGTCTACTCTTTCATTACACACTATGCTATTTACTTATTTTAAGGGACTTTTTATATTACATGATATTCTTATCTGTGTCTTACCTATTCTGATAATAAATCACACACTTTAAGTACATACCTTATTTTTTGTTCTTTACATACTAACTACACACTTATTATTATAAGAGAGAAACATTTATTTAAAGTTTTTTTTTTTTGTTTTGATTTGCAGGCAGTTTTATGTCAAATCCTACCATGTTTCTTAGACTTTGATTCTGGCTAATTCTATCTATTATTTTTCCCAAAATTCTTCATCATAATTTTCATTCATTTCTTATTACTAAGAAATGCCACCTGAAGTGCTCTCAATCCAAACCAATTATGGAGTTTGGATATCGTTGTCAACTTATCTAGTTATTATTCTTTCTTATGAAGAGTAGAGCATGGTGATTAAAGGTAGAATTTTAACTGCAAATGATTAAAACTTTGGTTATTTATATAAGTGTAGATTTTTTTTCAAAAATAATCGTATTCGATAAAAAGTGAGACGGTGATGGTTATTGTAATATTTAAATTGTAGTTAATAGAAATCGAATATATACTAATGTTATTTTTATATACATATAATTATATAAAAAAAATATACTTTTAATAATAAAACATACAATATTTGGAATAATTACATTGAATTTTATTTATTCTTACTTTTATATTTTTTATTTTACTTAAAAACATGTGTTAAATAGTTAAAAAAATTAATATCAATATTTTAAATAATGTGCTAAATGCTAACAATTAATTTTTTAAAATTAAATATATTTTTGAATAAATATTAAAAATAAAAGCATGAATAAATTGTGGGAAAATTATTATTCACTTATAACCGATGGTTATTACCTGAATGTATCTAGAACCAATGCGAGGGGATAACCATCCCTGCTCGTCCTCAAAGGTAGGGCATTTCCCATTTTTATAGGAAATTTTGTATCATAAACAATAGTATCTCCAATTATAATCCCTATGGGATGTAAAATATATCTTTTCTCACCATTCCTATAGTGTATGACACAAATGTATGCATTTTGATTAGGGTCATATTCTATAGTTACTATTCTACCATATATGTCTTTTTTATTCCGTTGAAAATCGATTTTACAATATAGGCACTTATGAACTCCCTTACTATGCCTTGTTGTAATGATTCCTCTAGCATTACGACATTTACCACAACGATGCTATCCATAGATCAAATTATTTCATAGATTTGTTTTCATTTGATTGTCTACAGCTTATTTGTGTATGCTCGGGGTAAAAGTTTTGTATATATGTATTACCATGCTATTAAGTATTTTGATTTAAGTTTTTTTATTTCTAATAGATGGAATAAAATAACCCAATTGAAGCGTAATGATCATACATTTGTAATGCATTGTATGTCCCAAAATAGGTCACATTTCTCAACCATTTCCCCAAAGTCAATGACTATTCATAGCTGTTAACTTGATACCAAAGAAGAGTTCGACCCAATGCTTTATTTATGTCTTAGTTGATCTTGATTCGACATTAGAAGTATATTAATTATTCCCCAATAAAAAAATACTTTTTTTTGTAAATACTACATATTTGATTTCATCCATCAATTTTATTCCTTATTAGTTCAAGTCACAATAAGAATGCTAGTTCTTACTGTTCATATGTTATGATATAAATATACCACAATAATTCATTATGTATGAATGATGAGATTTTATTGATACATAACCAATTCCAATAGACTTATTAGAGGGTCCTATTAGCATAAATCCAGTAGGAATTGCACCTATGAATTCGCTAATTATATTATAAGTTGAGTAGTTTAACCATTTAGCCATGAATGCTTAGTGAGGATGATCGTACATGGTGAATAACCAAATTCCAATTGAAATGAAATATTTAAGATAAATCAATGCAATTTGGGAGGACTGAAAGGGCATCAATTTAATACCTGGATTTTTGAATTGAGATAGATATTGAAAGAGATAAATAATTCTCACTATTTCTTAGATTCATGGACCTAATTCAATTAAGTGGGATATTTCATTCTCATTTTTTCCATCAAGAATGTTTTATAAAACTATTGGACTCCTGAATTTGGAGTCTTATACTTTTACGCAATTCATATTTACAGGGTTCAACAATCAATCAATATTTCACGATCAAGGGTATAGTACTACTTGCAGTAATGGTCCTTATATATCATATTAACAATCAAAAGATGGTCAAAAGAAAAAATCTTTATTTGATAGGGCTTTGTAAGATTGGTAATTAGTGGCTCAGTATCACTTAAAACACTATTTTATGTTTGCATGTTACATACATCACTCTCTTAGATTGAATATGTTTACATTATTGGGTATTTTTTGTGTAGTGTTTCCCTATTAGGGGCTTGGTATTTCCCAATGTTTGAAATGCCTTGCATTGCTTGCTAGCTAATATTTTCAACGTTGGCTCACTGGAGTGATCACTACATTTTAGCCACCATGGTCGATAATCGTTGTAAGGATCGTTACCCTTTATAGGATAAATTTTACCGTTGATATTGTGATGGATGAATGTTTACCATCGTGGACAATGAGGTTGTTGGAAAAAGGTCAGCGAGGTGGCCTACAATGGTCAGAGGGTTGACTATTTTTTACAAATTCTTTTTTCCCCTTCTTTTTTTCTTAGCCATAATTAGTGGTAAGGCTTTTTCCATTTGGTACCAAATATTTGTAGTTCATTCTTGGTCCATTTTCCTTTTGAGTGTCGTGTTTAAAAAGTAGTGTAATATCTGTAGGATGCAAGACAACAGAGTAAAGCCTCCCTCATATTTCTCAAAAACTAATTGAGTGAAAAATGTGAGATTGAGTGAGGTTTAGTTGAGAGTTAAAATGATCATTGACTAGTGAAGAGTCACATCATTTTTAGGAGTATCTCTTAGTATTGAGTTTTCATGTGTCAGCTAGCAGTTGAAAGAGTGTAACAGTTTCCATAAGTGAGGGGCCTATGTGGTGGTGTTTCGTGTGTCAACTTATAGTTGCAAGGATGCAATAATTCCTATAAGTGAGAAGCCTCTACAATAGTATTCTATGTGTCGGTTGGGTGTTACAAGGTCATAACATGATACATAAGTAAGGAGCTTATGTGTCTATATACAGTGTGTCAGTTAGGTGGTATGAGGTCGCAATGTATATGCGTGTTAAGATATTGATTCATCAATAGTCGATCACATCACATGGTGATGGAGCTTTAGAGATGAGCTTGAATCTAGTTGGATTGGGTGTTAGGTTGACAACGAGCAAGGGCAACTTAAGCTCAGTTAAAACAAGTGTCTCGACTGATAGAAGTATTTATACTTATACTTTTATTGAGTTATATATTGTCGATTTACTTAAAATTAAGATAATATTTTGATATATATATATATATATATATATATGTGTGTATTTGTATGTATGTATGTATATATATATATATATATATATATATATATATATATATATATGTATAAATATTTATGTATGTATGTATGTATGTATACTCTATAGGACTTACTATTTTAATAGACGATATGCTACCACCCGTACTCAAATCAAAATGCTTTAGCACTGTTTCCTAAGAGCAACGTGTCTACCAATTTTACCATGGCAACTGAAGATGAAGAGACAAACAAAAAATATCGTTACTATATAAACAAATAGTTTCAGAGTAAGTATTACTTAATCTTCATTTTTTTGTTATAGTTTTTAGTAATTAATAAACTTGTACTGTCAACTAAAAAGTTAATGAATTTTTATATATTTTTGTCATGATTAATGTATTTTTGCTCTTTATATATATAAGTATGACAAGCCATTCACCATATTTAATATATTTTCTTCCTTAAGATGATGAGTAGTTAAGACATGATAGGATGGTTTTCTTAATCCTTGGAAGAATTTATTTATAACAAGTAAACATGATTTAATGTAGGAGAAGTTCATAGTTGAGAATCAATTAGGTAGCGTTTAATTCACGAAATGAATTTGGAATGAGAATAAGAATAGGAATGAGAATAAGAATAGGAATGAAAAAGAAACAATATTATTTGGTTTGACTACTGGAATAAAGAATGAATCAATATTACAATGTTTGGTTTACAACTGTAATGGAATGTAAAACACTATATATATCTTAATACCCTTATATTCAGTAAAGTTTAAATAATATCATTTAATTGTTATCTTTTTGTCACATAAAATACATTATTGAAATTATTATCTTTTTTAAATAATTATTACTTAAAAATAAAATATATTATTAAAATTATTATTTTTCTAAATAGGATTTAGGGTTTTGAGGTTTGAGGTTTGGGATTTAGGAGTTTAAGATTTAAGGTTTAAGGTTTAGGGTTTAGAGTTATATTTGTGAGTTAAGGTTTATGGTTATATTTGTGAGTTAAAGTTTAGTGTTTAGGAATTTGGGGTTGAGGGTTATATTTGTTGGATAAGATTTAGGATTAAAATTATTATTTTTCTAAATAGAGTTTAGGGTTTAGGGTTTAGGATTTTAGATTTAGAGATTTAGAGTTTAGGGTTTAAGATTATACTTAAAATTGAGGTAAAATTGGAACAAAAGAAAATGAATTCTCGTTTCTTCTCTTTTAAGAATTAATTTCATTTCATTTATATTTTTTAGTACAAGTAAACATAAAATTAAAATTATTCTATTTAAATTTATTTCATTTAAGTGAACCAAACAACAACTAAATGTAACAATATATAATATGTTAATATTATAATATCAAACATATCATATAAGCACTATTTATTTAAGCCTAAGACCACGAATAAATAAAAAGAATTTATCTAAAGTTGTACGTATATACTCTTCTATGTTTATGAGACGTACACTACAACAAATTAAACTTGGATAAGGATATGGCAAGATTTTTAAATTTTAGTTAACATGCACAGCTGTCTTAATATTTAGTTTAATATTCCACAATCCTCAATGAATCTTTTAATAACATATAAATATTGTGATAGCGTACGTTGATTATTGCATTGCTTAGAAGTATAAGTCATCTTATCAACATAGTCTAATAGTTGGCCACCATTTATCGAAGGAAAATGTATTTATGAAAAAATATAATTAATATAATATAATATTATTAGTAATTATAATTGAATTTATATAATTATATTTAATAAAAAATATCATGTTAATTATTATATATAAAAGTGTTAATTATTAAAAAATATTATACGAAAATAATAAAAATAACATTTTTAAAATTTATAACTATAAAAATAACAATCATTATTAAAAATAGGTCTTATAAATGAGTAATAGTTTTCTCACTGTTTAATATATTTTTTATTTTAAAATATATTTATTTTTCTTACCAAATATTTATATTAATTTTTATTTTTAACTATTTAAAATATATTTTTAATTAAAATAAAATATATAAAAGTATGAATAAATAAAATTTAATTTAATTATTTAAAATATTGTTTATTTTATTATTGAAATTATTTTTATGTAATTATATGTTTATAAAAAATAATATTAGTATATATTCGATTTTGTTTAACCGCAATTTCGATATTATAATAATCATATACCTTACACCTTAACGGTTATATTTATTTTAGGATAAAAATCATCAATTTTTTTGAAATAACTACAATTTCAATTATATATATAGTTAAAACGTAGATCCCCACTCTCTATATTCATGTTATATATTCTCATAATTGAATAAATGTGACATATTATTTTATTTTAAATATCATTTAATTATATAATATTTAAATAAATTATTATTATTTATATCCGTTAAATATTAAATATTATTTAATTTAATTAAATTTAATGTTATTAAATGTTATTTACTTTCTATAAATTTTAAATATACATATTTAAAAAAAACTTAATTTTTGGGTCAACTCTTGAAAAAGCATTTTCACCAACAATTTACTTATCCATTTTGAGTGAGTTTGATGTACGCATAATACTTAAAAGTCAACCGTTATGACATTTGATATATTTTTTAAAATAATTATATTATTTATATATTTATTAAAAAAATCACTATTATTATTTAATTAAAAATATTTTTTTTGTCAGAACTTTTTATTATTATTATTAGAACAAAATTCTAATTTTAAAATATAAGTTTTATTATTATATTAAAAATTGATGATAAATTATCGTTATAATTTAAGTTTCTTTTGGCAGAATATCTTCTAACACTAGCGTTAAGATATCAATAATTAAAGTACTTAATTCAAAAACGTTCTTCGGCAATACAACCAAAGGGCGATCATATTCATATGCATTTCCATTTCTGACATAAAATCTCATAATTATATATTGATTTTAATTTTATTTATTTATCATAAAATGCAACATCCTATACTCTAACCCCACGTTTGGTTGGAGGGAATGGAATTGAATCAGAATTGATTCCGTCCATTTTGCGTGTTTGGTTGGACGGAATGGAGAGCGGAATGGATTCTGATTACTAAAAGAGAAGAAATCACAATTCCTTCTCCCACCTTTGGTAATCATTATTCCATTCCCATCTAAACTTTTTTTTCCAATTCTACCCTCACCTAAAATATAACCTTAAATTTAAATCTCAAATTCTTAAACCCAAAATTCCAAAACCCTAAATCCTAAACACAAAATTTCAAAACCCTAAATCCAAAATTCTCAAACCCAAAATTCCAAAACCCAAAACCCTAAATCCAAAATTTCAAAACCCTAAATCCAAATCTTAAAATCCCTAAACCCTAAACCCTAAAACCCTAAACCTTAAAACATAAATCCCAAAACCCTAAAACATAAATCCCAAAACCCTAAAACATAAATCCTAAATCCCAAATTCCAAATCCTAAAAACCTAAATCCTAAACCCCAAATCCCAAATCCCTAAACCCTAAACCCTAAAACCCTAAAACCCTAAACCTTAAAACATAAATCCCAAAACCCAAAACCCTAAAACATAAATCCCAAAACCCTAAACCCTAAACCCCAAATCCCTAAACCCTAAACCCTAAACCTAAAACCCTAAAACCCTAAACCCCAAATCTCCAAATCTCTAAACCCTAAACCTTAAAACATAAATCCCAAAACCCAAAACCCTAAAACATAAATCCCAAAACCCTAAACCCCAAATTTCAAATCCTAAAACCATAAACCCTAAACCTTAAACCTTAAAACCCTAAAACCCTAAACCCTAAATCCAAAATTCTAAAACCCTAAACTATTTTTAGAAAAATAAGAATTTTAACCCTAAACCTTAACCTACAAATATAACCCAAATCCTAAATCCCTAAACCCTAAATCACACATCCCAACCCTCAAAACCCTAAACCCTATTTAGAAAAATAATAATTTTAATAATATATTTATTTTTAATTAAGTAATACTTATTTAGAAAAATAATGATTTCAATAATGTATTTTGTCTGACGAAAAAATAGTAATTAAATGACATTATTTGAACTTTACAGCATGTAGGGGTATTAAGGTCATTTACAGCTTTTTTCATTCCATTCCAGTGGCAAACCAAACACTATAATCCTGATTCTGAGCTTGATTCCAGTGGTCAAACCAAACAAAATTGTTTCCTTTCCATTCTATTCCATTCCATTCCGATTCCGATTCCGATTCCATTCCACGAACCAAACGCCACCTAATGTTTCTTGTCAATTAATCCATCATTAAGGATGATAGATACGTATCCTTTTGAAAATTGAAACCAATACTCAAAATAAAGTGGCGAAAAAAAATTAAAACCTCTCTTTGTGAAGCACACAAAATGAAAAAAATTAAGGTTAGATATTATAAAAAAAAAAGGAGAATAATTCAATTTCAAGTTATTAAGGATAAGTTTATAATTTTATGGTTCAAAAATAATTTTTTTATAATAAAGTATAAGATCTGAAAATTTAATTTAATATTTAAATTATATTTAATTTTTAATATTGAGTTAATATTTGTTATTAAATTTAACAAACTAATTTTAGATATTTTTAAGTAATTATATTATTAATATGATTGTAATTGATACTCAGAGTTTAGATTTTTTATACATTCAAGCAAGTTAAACCATTAGTTAGTGTAATTTTTTAAAAAAGAATAAAAACAATATATATACATTTTTTAAATATATAAATTATTTCAACACTTATCCAAAACTTATATTCAAAAATATTTTTACCAAATACATCTCCCTCATTTTTTTTTGTTTAATGTTTTTAAATTTTATACCTAACGGATTAGAATGAGTTTGCTATCTTAATTGTATAACTATTTTACTTTTAATATTTCTTTTTTACTTAGATTTTGGGATGATATTTTAGTGATATCTTATTTAAAAAAATATTAATTTAATACAACTTATCGTTTAATATCTAGATTTTTTACATATATAATAATATACATGCAATATTTAAAATATATTTTTTAATAATCAATTAATTAATTATCTCAAAAATTTATTTAAATATCATTTAATTAATTTATTATCTAAAAATATATTATGAATATCATACATGTATTACTACATATATAAAATATCTCCAATTAAATAAAAAAAAGACATAAAAATATATTTTTTAATTGGATACCATTAAAAAATATATATAAAAAATTTGGATAAATAAAACACAAAAAAATTATCTTACTATTAAATAAGCGAACCCAATTCAAATTTTCTTAAACTTTTGTTTATATAAGAGAACTATTTAGAAATATATATGTTTTCCTAAGAAACTACTCATAAGGTTATTTCCTAGAGAATGAGTAAGTTTTGTCAAGCATAGTGTTAATAGGGTGTCTATGAATCGGTATAGATCAAACTAAATCAGAAAATTGGATCAAATTGAACGATTTTATAAATAAAAATAGTTTGTCCAGTTTGTATTAATTAAAACTATTTTTCAACGATCTAATTCAGTTATATTAATTTTTAAAATAATCAAATTGAAATCGGATCGATTTAATAATATATTAAAATTTTCATATTATTTCTCATTAGAGGTGTCCAAAAACTAAACCAAATTGAAAATCAGATCAGATGGAACGGTTTTAAAAATCAAACCATTCCGCCCGATTTGCATTAATTAAAACCGTTTTCAAACATTCCGATCTGATTAATTTTTTTTTCAAAATCGGACCGGATTGAACACGTGGACACTAAGTATTAAAGCTTTATCACCAACAATATACTTATCCATTTTGAGTGAGTTTTATGACAATAATACTTAAAATTTAACCGTTAATATTTGATATATTTTTTTAAAATAATTATATTAAATTATAAATATTATAATTTTTTTTAGTTAAAAACTAGTTTTTTTGTCATAACTTTTGTTATTATTATTAGAACAAAATTTTAATTTTAAAATATACGTTGGATTATTATATTAAAAATTATTGATAAATTATCGTTATAATTTAAGTTTCTTTTGGCAGAATATCTTCTAACACTAGCGTTAAGATATCAATAATTAAAGTACTTAGTTCAAAAACATTCTTTGGCAATACCAATAAAGGGCGATCATGTTCATATGCATGTCCATTTCTGACAGAAAATCTCATAATTATATATTGATTTTAATTTTATTTATTTATCATAAAATGCAACATCGTATACTCTAATGATTCTTGTCAATTCATCCATCACTAAAGATGATAGATATGTATCCTTTTGTAAATTGAAACCAATACTCAAAAGAAAATGAAAAAACATAATCTCGAATGTACACTATTATTAAAACCTTTCTTTGTGAAGCACACAAAAGGAAAAAAATATATATTAAGCTTCGATATTATTAAAAAAACAAAAGGAGAGTAAGTCAATTCCAAGTTATTAAGCATAAGTTTAGATGTTTATGTTTCAAAAATAATTTTTTATAATAAAGTATATGATCTGAAAAATTAATTTAATATTTAAGTTGTATTTAATTTTTTAATATTAAGTTAATGTCTGTTATTAAATTTAAAAATATATTTTTAGATATTTTTTTAAATAAATATACTATTTATATGTTCTTGATAATACAGCTCAAAAACTTTTTATATATTTAAATAGATTATTAGATTGAGTCTTTGGTATAATTTTTTTTAAAAAAATAAAAATAATATATATTTATTTTTTAAATAAATAAATTATTTTATCATTTATTTAAATTTATATTTAAAAATACTTTTACCAAATGCATATTCCTTATATTTTCTATTTTTTTTCAAATTGTATACCTAACATATTCGAAGGAGTTCGCAATTTTTATAGTATTATTATTTTACTTTTAATATTTCTTTACCTAGAGTTACAAGAAATGATATCTTATTTAAAGAAATGTATTAATTTAATACAATTAATAATTTAATTGAAGATTTTTCATATATATAATAATACACGTACAATATTCAAAATGTATTTTTGGATAATTAATTGATTGATTATTTTTTAAAAAAAATTAAATATTATTTAATTAATTTATTATCTCAAAATACTTTATTAATATTCTATATGTATTATTTCACGTGTAAAAAATTTACAATTAAATAAAACATGTAAGGAAATTATAAATTTTTTTAAAATAAAAATACAATTAATATAACTCTTCAAAAATATGAATAAAAAAATAATAAAAATAAAGTAATAATAATACTAATAAAAGGAACCCAACTCAAATTGTCTTTGTTTCTATAAGAGAAATATATATATATATATATATTCCTAAGAAGCTATCGAGAAGGTTATTTTCTAGAGGATATATAAGGAGGCTTTATCAAGCATGGTACTAAATGCTTTTATTTATTATTATATTATTATATATATAATATCCCTTTCATTTCCAAAGTGGGTTAACCTAAGTTTGAAATTATTTGCTAATTTTATTTTTCTCTCAAAATCATGTGTATTAGTATAATTACATCAACATTTATTCCAATGGCCAAACACTTTTAAGACGAATTCAATCTGCCATGTCTACTGAAATGCTAACTGTTGATCTAAACAAACCATTCTGTTTTGAGGGATTACACTTTAAAAGATGGAGACAAAAATGTTATTTTTCTTAACCATGAAAAAAGTCGTTTCTGCTCTTACTACTGAAAAACCAATACAATCCAATCCTCCTACTGAAGCTGTAACTAAGGATTTAGACACCTGGATGGAAAATGATTTTCTCTGCAAAAATTATATTCTTAACGGTTTAGCTGATGACTTGTATGATTATTATAACTGTGATAAGTCTGCTAAGAAAATTTAGGAAGCACTTCAAAAGAAATACGACACTGAGGAAGCTGGAACTAAAAAGTATGCTGTCAGTAGATACATGAAGTTTCAAATGATTGATGGCAAATCAGTGGAAGCTCAATCACATGAACTGCAGAAGATAGCACACGAAATAACTTCTGAAGGTATGACTTTAGATGAACAATTTCAAGTAGCTGTTATAATAGATAAATTACCCCCTGCTTGGAAAGATTTTAAGAATACACTTAGGCATAAAACTAAGGAATTTTCTTTAGAAAGTCTTATAACCCGTTTAAGAATAGAAGAAGAAGCTAGAAAACAAGACCAAAGAGATGAAGTACTTGTAATCTCAAATAATAGTACCAATAAGAAACCCTCCTCTACAATTCTGAAACCTAAAGGTAGAAATATGAAAACTCATAATCGTAGTAATAATCAAAACCGCCACCACCAAAATAGAAATAGAAGCTATCCTCCCCAGAATGGACCTCAACCCCCTTAAGTAATAACACATTCATGTGTTATAGTTGTAATAGACCTGGCCACTTGGCTAGGAACTGCCGGAACAAGAATCGTCCTGCCCCACAGGCGAACCTTACCGAAGATCAACTTATTGCTATGATATCTGAAGTCAATTTTGTTGGTGGATTCGAGGGGTGATGGGTAGACACTGGTGCTTCTCGCCATGTTTGCTATGATCAAGATATGTTCAAATCCTATTCTGATTCTGAGGATAAGAAAGTGCTGCTGGGTGACTCCCACTCCACTAAAGTTGCTGGTACTGGTGAGGTGGTTTTGAAGTTTACCTTTGGAAAGACTGTCATCTTGAAGGATGTCCTGCATACTCTAGAGATGAGAAAGAACTTAGTTTCAGGCTATCTTCTTAACAAAGCTGGGTTTACTCAAACCATAGGGGATGATTTATATACTATAACTAAAAATAATATATTTGTTGGGAAAGGGTACGCCACTGATGGCATGTTTAAATTAAATGTTGAAATCAATAAAACTTCTTCTTCTGCTTACATGTTGAGTTCTTTTAATATTTGGTATGCTAGACTATGTCATGTTAATAAATGCATAATCAAGAATATGAGTAGTTTAGAACTAA
Source organism: Hippophae tibetana (assembly GCA_037013495.1). NCBI lineage: Eukaryota > Viridiplantae > Streptophyta > Magnoliopsida > Rosales > Elaeagnaceae > Hippophae > Hippophae tibetana. The sequence continues at coordinate 14,465,894 of CM072803.1, forward strand.
TTCCTAAACTATCTTTAAATGATTTTGAAAAATGTGATTTTTGTAGTCAAGCTAAAATAACCAAAACTTCACATAAATCAGTAGTTAGAGAATCCGAACCTTTAGAATTAATTCATTATGATATATGTGAACTTGATGGAAGTTTAACAAGAAATGGAAAACGCTATTTTATAACTTTTATAGATGACTGTTCAGATTACACTTATGTATATCTAATGAAAAATAAAAGTGAAGCGTTTGACATGTTTAAAATATTTATGACTGAGATTGAAAATCAACTTAATATAAAAATAAAGAGGTTTCGAAGTGATAGAGGCACCGAATATGATTCCAATATCTTCAATGATTTTTACAAAACTCATGGAATTATTCATGAAAAAACTGCACCTTATTCTCCTGAAATGAATGGAAAAGCTGAAAGAAAAAATAGAACTTTTACTGAATCAGTTGTTGCAATTTTATTAAACTCTGGTGCTGCTTCCCATTGGTGGGGAGAAATTTTATTAACTGTTTGTTATGTGCTAAATAGAGTTCCTAAATCTACAAATAAAATTTTACCATATGAAATTTTGAAAAATAAGAAACCTAATTTAACTTATTTTAAAACTTAGGGTTGTTTAGCCTATGTTAGGATCCCTGATCCTAAAATAAATAAACTTGCTAGTAGAGCATATGAATGTGTATTCATAGAATACGCTGTGAATAGTAAAGCTTATAAATTCTATGACTTAAAAGATCAAGTAGTTATAGAATCAAATGATGCTGACTTCTTTGAATATAGGTTTCCCTTTAAATTTAAGAATAGTGGGGGCTCGTCTTCTAGTAGTTTACCTATAACTAGAACTAGTGAACAAACTGAAGAATTAAACACTGAAATTAGAAGAAGTAAACGAGCTCGAACCCTTAAGGATTTTGGGTCTGATTTTTATGATTATACCTTAGAGGAAGATCCCCAAACTATTAAAGAAGTTTTATCTTCTTTAGATGCCAACTTATGGGAAGAAGCCATAAATAATGAAATGGACTCACTTGAGTATAATAAGACTTGGCATTTAGTTGACTTACCTCCTGGTTGCAAAACCATTGGATGTAAATGGATTCTAAAAAAGAAATTAAAACCCGATGGCACTATTGAAAAATATAAAGCTCGTCTTGTAGTTAAAGGATATAGGCAAAGGGAAAATGTAGATTTCTTTGATACCTTTTCACCAGTTACCCGAATAACTTCCATACGTGTACTTTTCTCTCTCGCTGCTATCCATGATTTAGTAGTACATCAAATTGATATTAAATCTGCTTTCTTAAATGGTGATTTAGAAAAAGAAATTTATATGGATCAACCTGAAGGTTTTGTTATCCCAGGTCAAGAAAATAAAGTTTGTAAATTAGATAAATCTCTTTATGGTCTAAAACAAGCACTTAAGCAATGACATGAAAAATTTGATAATCTAGTTATCTCACATGGATTCAAAATAAATGAAAGTGATAAATGCATTTATTATAAATTAGAAGATAATATTTGCACTATTATATGTTTATATGTGGATGACATGCTTATTTTTGGACCAAATATTTATGTTGTGAATAATGTGAAAATGTTGTTAAGAGCTAATTTTGATATGAAAGATCTTGGAGAAGCGAGTGTAATCCTTGGTATAAAAATAACTAGGTCTGAAAAGGGAATTTCTCTAGATCAATCTCACTACATTGAGAAGATCTTAAAGAAATATAATTACTTTAACTGTATACCTGCATGTACTCCTTATGATCCTAGTGTAAAGTTGTTCAAGAACACCGGAGACAGTGTTAGACAAACTGAGTATGCGAGCATCATTGGTAGCTTACGTTACGCTACTGATTGCACTAGACCAGACATAACTTATGTTTTGGGACTACTATGTAGGTTTACCAGTAGACCAAGTGTAGAGCATTGGAATGCTATTGAAAGGGTTATGAGATACCTAAAGAGAACTATGAATCTTGGATTATGATGAGCGAAAACCGACATCGTCGATTCTTGCCAATACTTTGGTTTTAATATTTATAAAACTCTCGCAAGTGCACGAATCATTTCGAAGAAAATGATAAGTATACTCCCAAGGTCGATCTAAGGAAGGAATGTATGTGGTTTTTAATTTATTATTCAAACTTTTAAAAACGAAATTAAATCCTAAACATCCTGTCACGATATTTTGGGGTTTTTGTGTTTTTAATCTACTTACATAAAAATAAACATAGATTCAATAAACATTTATGCAAATTTTATCATTTATAATGACGGAGTATTTATGGATATAATAACTAAGTTAATTATGTTTGCTCATATTATCTAGGTTATTAAAGATATGAATTGATATTTATTGATTCTCCCTTTTTTGTATGAATACCACCTTTGGTGGGGTTAGATATTCTTTGTTAACTAAACAAATCAATTAACACCTATGGGTGGGGTTGATAACTAATTTGCTTAATTAAATTAATTCCTTTTTCTAAGAGATTGAAAATGAACCATTTAAATGCCACCTTTGGTGGGGTTAGACAGTTTAAACTTTATTCAAGGTGTCCAAATTAAACCCAAGAATTTAGTTATCCGAGTACTAACTTTCAAGTTTTAAAACCACTACTGAAAACATGTCGTCAATACATTTTCAGATAATAATTCTTATAAAAACTTTTGAAATAGAGCTTCATTCTAACTACCGGGCGATTGTACCATCAAATAAAAGAGCACTACTCTAAATCAGACCGGATAACTAAACCTTAAAATCTAATTTTCAGGTTTAAGTTTGTAATGAAAAATAATATATTTCTCTCTAACATTCTTAATATAAAATCATGAATAAAAATAAAATCAATTCATTTTAGAGATTTTCACCTATTTAATATTTCGCAAGCATAACAACGTTATTATTACATCATGTTTATTAAACAGCCAGCACAGTTAAATTTAATCACAGACAAATTAAATATAACATGTAAGAATAAAGCATAAAAATAACTGTAAAGAAAATAAAATCCTTACAGAACTTCGACGCTATTCCCGTTGCTGGAAAAACTCCAAGCGGAATTTGCACTCACATTTATTGAATCAAAAAGCTAAAAAATTACATAAACATAACTAGTTCTTCCCAAAAAAAAGGAAGAACTCTAAAACTAAGAGAAATTAACTAAGAAAAGCTAAAAACTAAGAAAACATAAGAAAAACTAAAAATCTAAGAAAAGAGAGAAAGAAAGAGAGAAAAGAATGTATTTGGAGGTTTTGAAGGTGTTTTTTGAAGTGAAGGGAAGGGGGGGGGGTATTTATAGGTGAGGATGGAGAGAAAAAATGAGTAAAAAAATGTAAAAAAAATGTAAAAACGTGTAATGGAAATGCTGAGGTCATTGATGACGTTAGCATGACGTCATCGGGGCGGCTGCACGTGAAAAACGGGCGTCGGCGCGCGCGGATGAACAGTACCCGCGCGCGCAGTGCTGCGCGGATGAACAGTACCGCGCGCGCAGTGCCGCGCAGATGAACAGTACCCCACGCGCGCAGTGCCGCGCGGATGAACAGTGCCCACGCGCAGCTTGGCGCGGGATTGGGCGCGGCGCTGCGTTTTTCTCCTTTTTGATATTTTTGACTTTTTTGACCCATTTTGTCCAATTTTTCCATATTTATTGACCTTTCCCCATTTATTTATTAATATATTTGTGATGTATTGCTTCCAGTATTCCTCTTTGAGTTTTTAAGTTGCGTTTTTAAGCCAAAATACCTGAAAAATAATAAAAATACCCGTGATTCTGAAAAAGACAAATTTATATAAATATATGATAAAACATATAAATATATATATTTTTAATCAATTAATGTGCATAAAATCATGGTTATTTTAATGCTTTTTGAGCACTCATCAGATTACATTATAAAAATTTTCCCATTATTCTAAAAGAATACAGCGATGCAGATTGGAACACTTTATCATAAGACTCCAAAGCAACTAGTGGCTATATATTTAACATAGCTGGTGGAGCTGTTTCTTGGAAGTCTAAGAAACAGACAATATTGGCTCCATCCACAATGGAGTCTGAAATGATAGCACTACCCACTACTAGTGAAGAAACAGGCTGGCTAAGAAGTCTGTTAGCTGAGATCCCTTTGTGGGAAAGACCGATACCAGCTGTCTTGATCCACAGCAATAGTACCGCGGCTATTGCAAAGATTCAGAACCGTTACTATAACGGCAAGAGACGACAAATACGTCGTAAGCATAGCACTGTTAGAGAATTTCTCTCTACGGGAGCTGTAAGAGTGGATCATGTACGTTCTGATGAAAATTTGGCAGATCCTTTGACGAAAGGATTACCAAGAGAGAAGGTTTTCAAAACCTCAAAAGGAATGGGATTAATGCCCTTAGAATGAAGAGTCACTTATGATGGTAACCCAACTTATAGACTGGAGATCCCAAGAAATAAGTTCAAAGGGTAATAACAAGTCATGAAGTGATATGAGATATATCATGCTATTTATCAAATCCCATTCTATATTGTTAAAAGCATGAAGTTCTGAAGCGATAGAAAAGGATGAGTTAATTGTTAAACTCTTAATGAGTTCTATACTCTATGTGGAATGGAGTACATAGCTACAGGAGTACTCTTGATAGACTCACCTATGTGAATATGGAAGTGTGGCCGCTTCCTATGAAAATTTTTTTGGGCAAAATTTACTAGAGCGTTCACTATACTGGGATACACGTGCATGGCCGTAAAGCACGGGCTTTTTCGAACTACACCTTAGAAAGGTTGTGTGTGTGATAATTGTTAGAGATAGAGTTCAAAACTACGAGTTACTCTAGTATATTCTAAAGCATCAATACTATGCAAAGGTTCAAGTCGATAGACACCTTTTCGCTTATGCATAATCTTATAATTTTAATTGATCGGTTGCTCGATGAAAATTATTTTTATATAAAATTCAAGTGGGGGATTGTTGGAAAAAGATGAAATTTATTAAAAAAATAGATTGTTGGGAAATGTGCCTTATCCCACATTGCTTTTTTATATTATTTTAAAGAGTTATAAATAGTGAAAAGTTGGCTATTGTGATTGGGCCCCAAGGGGCACCCACTTTTGTGGAAGGGGAGAGGACCTAGACAAATGTGATACCACAAAAAATATCCGTTACTTATCTTTAATCTGAAAATGACCGTTACTCTTCATTACTCAGAATGACCATTACGCTCTTAATTCCCAAACATTACCGTTTTATTCATAATTGCTACACGTTTTCTAAAACCTATTAAAAGAGGGCTTCAGCTCTCATTTTTAACACAACAATCTGCAATCTCATCTCCCTACGAAAAACAATTCTCTCTACAATTTCTAAGTATTCTTTTTAGTTTTCCGAGCAACAAATTTTCAAGTGTAGCATTCCAGTCTTCATCAGTGCAGTGAAGTTCTGAGACAGAGATTAAGATTCTGGGCTGTTTTATCCTGGAGACGACGATGCTGTGTTTGCTTGCACAAATTGGGCAAAGCCACGAAACATCTTAAAGAGAGCGACCTAGTCCGCGACTCAACCCAAGCAGTTACTTTCAAGTTATCGGTAATATTGTTTCTACACTGTTTTTTATAAACTTGCATCAATAAGAAATATATATATATATATATATATATATATTCTTAAGAAGCTATTGAGAAGGTTATTTTCTAGAGGATGAGGAAGCTTTATCAAGCATGGTTACTAAATGCTTTTATTTATTATTATATTATTATATATATAATATTCCTTTCATTTCTAAAGTGGGTTAACCTAAGTTTGAAATTATTTGCTAATTTTATTTTTCTCTCAAAATCATGTGTATTAGTATAATTACATGATCAATATTAATTCGAATGGACAAACACTTTTTTTTTTAATTTATGAAACGGTATTTATAAAATTTGGAGAATGTCTCAAGTTCAACAAGTAAACCGCTACACTACGCTACCTTAGCATACAAAACAAAATCAACACGCACATAAACAAAATGGATCATCAGCAATATATATATATATATGACCAAGATTAATCTCGACTGTCGTGGGATTTCAATGTGAATACGTAAAGCTATATTGCTCCATGACAGAAGCCATTTTTCAATGTTCTTTTGTAATTTCATAACAACTTGTACGTGATTCAATATTACGTAATTTATTTAAATACATGAAAGATTTAAAATTAAAATCATACTTAAAATATATAAATTTTGTAATTATTTAAAAAAAAAATTAATTTATAATATAGGCATTTAAAATTTGGTCTTTTACGGCACATGCAACATTATTGGTGGTTGAAAGGAAGCCCAATTGTGCCACTAAGAATGCTATATTTTTTATATATCACACTCTCTATAATCTTTGATTTTCTTCAGTTTTGACTTTTAATTTCTTTCTTTTATCTTCTTCTTCTCTTCCTCTTTTTTCGCTATAATTTTGTTTTGTGTTAATACCTAGTTTTACCAATTGTAATAATTAGGGAGTTACAAGAAATGATTACTTTTTTTTTTCTTTCTAAAATAAGCATTATTTGACCTGTTTTGAAATTATAACTTAATAACATATTTTTATCTGTTTTAAATCAGAATTATATTAAATATCATTTTTACATAGTAATGTATATTCACTTAAAACATATTATCACTCTTTCAGCAATTAAAAAACACCAATTTCCCACGAAGTGATATATGATCAGTTAAAACTTAAAATTGAACTAAATGAAAATATTGATTAATAATTATGTTTTTGTTATTTTTTTTAAATAGGTTAACTTAATTCTTTTTTATTACTACTGTTCTAAAATCAACCCATTTGTGTTCATATGCGAGCATATCTTAAATTAAAAAAATATTAAGAATAAATTTGATCTATAGTTGATACTGACTATTCTTAGTGATAATTTAATCTTTTATATTAAAATGGAAAACAAGAGTAATTATAATAATAAATGCTATTATAATTATTAATAGCATATCATATAAATAATTAAAAATAATATTTCTCATCTTTTAATTTCTATTATTTTTAAATTAATAATTATAATAATAAAATATTGGTATAAATTACTAACAACATATCTTGAAAATTACTTGAATAGAAAAATAAATGCTATTATAATTATAATGTCTTATCTTTTATTTAACAAAAAAGTGTTTTATATTTATATTATTTTAATATAAAAATCTAAAATTCAAAATCATAGGAGGTATTTATTCATTTTATGCATATAATTTATATATAATTTTATTATTATATTTCCCAATGTCCATATTTTATTATCCATCATTACACCTACTTAAAATCTGTTTTGAAGTCAATAAAAACCAACTTAAAAATCCCTTAAATTTTTTGTAGTGTCGATAAAGATTGTATTGTTGAAAAATAAAATATAATTAATTACATTTAAGGGATCAAAAATGATATGTTTTTTCACCGATTTGAATTATATCCGATCTAAATTTAATTTGAAATTTTAAATACGAATATGATCCAATGATGTAATTAATCCGAATCAATTAGAATTAGAATAGATCAAATTTTTTCGAATCGAACAAGATAAAATTAATATTGAAATTTATTTATAAATTATTATCATATATAAAACACAATATACACAACATTTAAATTTTAAATTTTTATATCTCTAATAAAATTTATTATTTATAATAACAACTAATAAAATCAAAAAAATAAGAAATATGTTCAGACAATTATTAAATTATTATAGAGATTTAATACTTATATTTATTTGTAAATTAAAATAATAATTTAATATAATTATAATTTATATAATATTTAAATACAGTGACTGAACGTAGGACTAAAGAGAGCCACGGCAAACACACTCATGTTAGACACATTACTTACAATTCTTTTAAAAGTAATATTTAGGTAAAATCCATAAATGAAAAGGATAAAATTAACATTTAAAAACATCTGGGAAAAAAGTAAGTGAAAATAATATATTATTATTCGTATGTTAACTTCTATTTCTCAATTATGATTTCTTTTGTATTTACTTAAAATTATACATATTTTTTTAACAAAAAAATCTTATTTATAATTTAAAAAAAGAAAAGAAAATAAAGTTAATTAAATTTAGATTTTAATATCATAATTTTTTATAATTGTTTAAGAGAAATAATCTTCTATATTAATTTAGTTATAATATTTTTATTTATTAGATTTATACTTCATATTAAATTTATTGAACTCTTTGTAGCAATACATAAGTTTTTTTCTCAATTAAAGTTGATAAATACATATATACAATATAATTTTAAAAGTCAAATTTAACTTACTTTTCTGCTTACCTTATGTTTTTTTATATTACATTAACGTGAGTGTTTGGGTAATTTAGTTTTAGATATTGAATTAAAAAAATTAACACTATAATTTAATCACTTGGCTAACCTAAAATATCATTATTGTTTCTATCTTATTAAAATGTAAAATATTATAAAATAAAATAAAATAAAATATAAATTTATTTATAATTTTAATAATAATTTATTTAAATTTAAATTCTACGAATCAGACCAAAATAATTACGCACGTTAACTACAAGTCTCCATTAATACCTCTACCAAACTGAAAAGCAAAAAAACAAAGGAATTAAAGTACATTTCTATCAAATGACAAAGCAGATACATTTTATTCGTGTTTGTCTGGTACTTATCAACTGTGTGAAGCCTTTTAGCCTTTTTATTTGCAACAAAAATGTAATAAAACCCAATTAAACCCTTCACTAAGGATTTTATATTGAATATTTTTTGGCTCTAATATTTGCATTAAAAAAGTGATTTTTCAGGAAACTATTTTGAGAATGGGATGTGAGATTTATGAATAGATTCTTAAAATCTAAAACTAAAAACACTACAGTTTTATCAATTAAAAGTGAACGAAACAAATATGATATTTTAATATTAATCGTACTTAAATTTTTTTATTAATAAAAATATACAAATTGTACATAAAATATGCTATTACATGGTCACAAGTTTTAATTAGAGGATTTTTTTAATATTTTACTCTCTTATCTTATAATATAATCAAACTATTTATTAAGATGAAATGAATTCAAATTATTTTAAATTCTTAAGAACAATTTCTTTATTAGACATTATGAATTGATACTTTTAGATTAAATGAGTTAAATAATTTTTATTATTATTTAAATTTAGACAGCATTGAAGTGAACATATTATCATGATTGACTTGAATATAATTATTTATATGATTTTATTTTTAAATTTTATTTAAAAAATATTTGTTATTTACGTTATAAAAATATAAATAGTTTATTTTTATTTAAACATAAAAAAGAGAGTATGTTTTTAGATGATAGGAAAAAAAAAATTACACCTTATGAAAGGGATTAAAAGTGAATCTCCGGCCACTTTTTCATATATATTGCATTTTCATATATTTTTCCCTTATACAATATTTCCATATATCTTCCTACCACATTTTCCTTTTTCTTTTCTTTTCAGATATTTTGAAATAAATAAATGTTAATTTCAATTGTGTACGCAATTAATTGATTCATTATTTTATCAAATAATCATAGACAAGATTATAATAGTGTAAATATTGTGTTTTAGTATATGCTATATTTTTATTGGTTCATATATCTCTAGATAAATAAAGATCAACAAATTTGAATAAAAACAACTTCAATCTCTTACCAAATTGATTAGTTCATTGTTTTCTTGGATGACCTTAATTAGCTGGCATAATAATAGTTGTAATCTAGTAATTATTGTTTTTTAGTGTATAAATCAACAGTATATTGATTTTATTATTATTAATATTTGATGTGATTTAAATCTTTAATTTAAATAAAATTACTATAAATTGTTAAAAATACTTATAACTTACCTAATAAAGTAAATGTACCTACTTTTATAATCAAATTATATTATATTAAGTAAGTTGGTAACCAAGATGAATATAAGTGTTTCCTTTGTATTTTTCCTTTCTTTTCATAGATCTAAGACTTGTATATAGGGACGGGCATGCATGATTATAATTATGTTGATAATTATAATCAATTTATATGAATATTAAATAATTTTAGATAATAATCATTGCATATAAATAAATATCAATTTCACACGCTTTGATCAAAATTATTATTATTTTAATATTTATTGAAATATATATTTAATTTTAAAAAGTTAGAAAATTAACCTAACATTTATTCTATTAAATTATTTAAAATATAATTTTTCTATTTTTTTAACAGATATTTTTAAATAAAATAATATATACATGTAAAAAACCAAAAACACAATATAGTTATTAAAGGATAACCAATTATTAATATCAAAATAATATTTTATTATTGAATTTTTTTTTTCTAAAAATAAAGAAACTAATATATAATTAATATTAAAATAAAATAATTTTTTTATATCTTTATAATTTTATTACTATTACTCTAATTAATTTGGAGGGTACAAATTCTACAAATTAATATATCTAATAATTAAATGATAAATCATTTTAAATTAATATTTTTTAATAAGATAATATTATAAAAATATCACGTTAAAATATAGATAAAAAATATTAATTTCACACACTATATTTTAAGGTGATATTTTCGTAATATCTTATTAAAAAATATTAATTTAATATAATTTATCATTTAATAATTTTTTTTGTATTTATAATAATACATGTACATATTAAAAAAATATTTTTAAATAATACATAAGTATTTTATATTATTATATGTAAAAATTATTAATTAAACGATAAATTAAATTAAATTAATATTTTTTTAATAGATAAAACTAAAATATCAAATATTGAAAATAAAATAACAAATACATCTAAAAGCGATTTAAAAAAGAAAGAGAGAGAGAGAACAACGTTTGAATGAAATTTTCCATTTTTTCTATTAAAAATATAAAGAAAAGAAAGAAGAGAAAGTGGGTCATGAGTGATATAAGGAAACACACAGAGAGAAAGAAACCCACTAGATTTCTTATTCTGGTTTTGAAACGTGTGAATCCAAACACTTTCTCCTCCATCCATCCTTGTAAAACCAACTTTGATAATTCATAATTTTTTTTGCCTTTTTTATTCAATCTTCAATAACCCATTTCACATTGTCTATTTTCGGAGAATTCTTTACTCCAGTGGAGAGTGTTAGGAAGGAAAAAAGAGAGAGTGAAAAGTGAATGAGATCTACTGTATTATTATTATTATTATTATTATTATTATTATTTTGGGTTTCTTTAAATACTAAAACCAGAGTCTCTAGTCCTTCAATTTCTCTTTCTTTCCTTCCTTCATTTCCTTTTCAATCTCTATTTCAAGATTTGTTTTCGTTTCTATTTCTTTATATAAACAGATTTGAGAGAAACCATGTTGTTGAGAAAAGACATTGCTTTGTTTCTATTAGTAGCTGTTTCTGAGTTCTTCCAGGCCTGTTTGGCTACAGATATTAACAGAGGTAGCTTTCCCAAAGGTTTTGTTTTTGGCACTGCCTCTTCTGCTTTCCAGGTTGGTCATTTTTTTTTATTGCTCTTTAATAATCGCAATTTACTGCATTATCATATTTAACGGTTCATTTATAATAGATAAGAGGAAGAAATTACTCTTTTTAATATTAATAATAAAAATAAATATACATAAATTGGTTCGATGTTTATAAAATTTTAAAAAATGAGAATTGAATCAACTCAATAAAAATTAATTTTATTAAAATAAAAACTAATAACTTAAACTAATAAAAACTTAAAAATCAAAATTTTTGTTTAAATTGGGTTGTTTCTAATAAATTTTACACGGTTCATAAAATGTCTAAAAATTAATAATTTAAGTATTTATTTTTTAATCAAAACACATTATTTAAAAATATAACTGCTTTAATGTTTTATTTATATTTTATACATTTATGATTAATGTTTTAAATTTTAATTGGGCACGAAGTCTTCTAGATTCGAGAAATATGGGTGTTGATCGCTTTCCACGAAGACCAATTTTCCATATTTCATGTCTTAAACAAGTTTTTTTTTTTTTATCTTAAAACATAAATTAATTATAAAAACCGTGACAGTGATTTTTAAAATTCTACTAAATTTTTGAATGGTAAAAAAAGTTTATAATCATAAAAGTAATATTTTTATAATTAATTTATATATTTTTAATAAAAAATAATTGGTTCAAAAATTTAATTAAATATTATCTAAATTAAAGTCTTAAAATTTTGATTTACTAAACTATGTTTAATATTGCTGGAATATTTTTAGTGTTTAACAAGATCGAAAGTGACTTTCTAGAAAAACAATTACAATCTTGATCTGAAACATCGTACGTTCATTATAAGAATACAAAGTGAAAAAGAAGTGCAATTCTCTATTAATCTAAATCAAAATGAAGAAAGAAAATTTATAATTTAATAGTACAACATGGTGTTTTGTTCATAAATTGTTATAATTTACTAGTACAACATGGATATTTTTTGATTTATTAATTATTTTTTAATTATAGAAAGATATTATATGTATTTAATTTTAGTAAAAATATGTATAAATTATTAAGTTTGTAGTGAATTAATGAATATTAAGAATCCAAAATTTAAAATCTGTACGAAACATAGTTATATTTTATATATGTAATTTTTTTATAATTTTATAAATATTACACTTAAAATTTTCTTTATCTTTATAGAGAGTTAAATTACTTTTACTAACTTATTATGTAGAGATTTGCTCCTGAATATTATAGAAGTATTTTTAATTAATATATAAAATTAAGTGAATAATTAAATCATGTAAAATTCTTTCGAAAAAAAATCAAAAATTATAAATTATAAATTATAAATCAAAATTATTATTAAATATCACAAGATAATACTTTTCCCGTTATGGAAAAAGAATTTATAACCAAACCAATTGCTTAAGTATGTGTTTGTATATTTTAATCTACTAGTAATTGCATAATTCTCCTTTTTTTCATTAATTTATTTCTTTAACTATTGGCAGTATGAAGGGGCAGTCAAAGAAGATGGAAGAGGACCTTCTATTTGGGACACTTTTTCTCATAAATCTGGTAAAAAGAGTTTTGCAGCTTTTATGTTTTAATTTTAGCAAACTTTATGTCTTTATTAACCATAAAATAGCTCATATTTAATTTTATCATTAATGTTTCTTACATTTAGGTAATGTTTGATGTTGTGTTTTCTAAAATAAAATATAAAACATTTTAATAGCAATTCTCATGTATCTCACACTTTTTTGCAATACATTAAAATGCTTTATTTTCATCACATTTATATAATTAATTTTTTTTTTGTCATTTTATCTCTTATTTCTAATTTTGTTTCATCTATAATTTTATAAATTTTACTTTAATATTTATTATTATTTTAATTAGACTGTTCAAATAAATATATTAATGATAAACTTAACTAACCCTTTGATCCCTAACCTATTTAAAATATTACATTTGGTCCTTGACTTGTCAATTCATAAAATTTAGTCCCTAATATTTTTAAATTTGATAAATTTAATCTAAAATTTTAATTTTCGTTAAATTGATTTATGACATTATAATAAACTATGACGAAATTTGAATTTTTAATTCATTTGGTTCTCAAATTATTTTAAAAAGCATAATTTAATAACTAACTTATGACAAAATTTATAATTTAGTCCTCAATTTTTCAATTATATAATTGTTAAATATAATGTCACTAAATCAATTCGACATAAATTAAAATTTTAGATTAAATTAATCAAATTTAAAAATATTAAAGATTAAATTATATATATTAGAATGTTAGGATTTAAATTTTAATACTTTATATAAGTTAAATGACTAAATTATAAATAAACCTAATAGTAATATTATTTCCATTGATTTCAATTCCTATTATCATTCTTATTTTCATTATATTTATAATCTATGAACCAAATACGACTTTATATTTATTATTGACAAAAATAAATAGACAGTTCAAAGAAACATAAGAGATCATGTAGACCAACTGTTTGTAGAAATGCCTCAATGGTAAAGTTGAAGTATTTTGAAGTAAAAACCTTCCTTAGATTGATAATTTACTTGATGCAAGTTTTACTATCAATTTAAATATTAAAGTCAAAAATAGTATTTGATTGGTTTAATTATGTAATTTTCTATCAATTTAATACTTTATGTATTTAATTTTGTATCAATTAGATATTTTAATTAATATTCACGTTAAATTTGAATGAATAAGTTACGAGAATGTTACATGAAACCAATCCCTCTCTATCTGATTCGATAAAATAATTCTTAACCTTTCGATTCAATCGTAAAATTTAATTATTCCTTTAAAATTTAACGTTAATATCATCTAATTCACGTAAAAACATAAAACAATAGATTAATAAAAGAAAAAAACATAAGGTATTGAACTTTGAATACAAACTCCCAAGTGCTTGTGGGAATATGTAACTTTATTGCACTTTAAATCTTTTGATCCTCAACTATTTGTTGCAGGCAAAATAATTGACAGGAGTAATGCAGATGTTGCTGTGGATCACTACCATCTTTATGAAGTAAGCATAATGATTCTGATCCCATCAGTTGAAGTAGCTTTATGAATAGACATAATTCATATGTTGTAGCAAATATTAGATGTAGAATCTATGTTACATGGACTTCTTTGGTGTGTTCACTTTGGGTAATGTAGTCAGTTGTCATTTGTGGCAATTTTCACTATCAAATTGATATCTTTCTCTGTTGGCTGTAAACTTTCCACACATCAGGAGTGTCCAATATGTGTACTAATACTAATGCCGTATCCGTAGAGACAAGTACTTTCAGATGAGATGAAATGAAGAGTAAATGTAACATAGGATTGAACCAAATTCGTCTGGTCACAATTCCATGCCATCTTTTTCATTGTATTATCTGAAACGAATATGTGATATCTAGACCCTTTTGTTCATTAAAAAAATACATTTTAATCCCTTTGTTTTTAGGTGATACGTTATAGGTATCTTATTTTATAAAAATGTACACATAAGTCCAATTGTTTGCATATGCTTATCACGTGTGTGTTTAATGAAAAACATGTATTATTATTTAATAAAATAATAAATACTAGGAACACAAATTTACATTATACCTACACTACTTATATTATGACACAAGGTAGAATTATATCTTACACATGGTAGTTAATTCTATCACGTAACATTATATAAATGATATAAATACAAAAATAGATACAAATTCATAGTAGGTATATGTATTTTTTATAGGCAAGAAAAATGACTATGTTATCTCTCTTAATGTATTTTTTTCTTATGATAACTAATATTGATATATTTAAAAAAAATAGTAGACTAATAATATACTATCATTAAACATATAACAAGAGGATTAATATATAATAGTGAAGAGGGACCATCTAAAACTTAGTACAAGAACGAGAAAGTGGGTCAGTAATGTGTGGTGTATTACTTTTAATTGGATTTTGTACTGAAAAAACCGCCAATATTTCCTGTTTCTCTGGAAAAATATCCTTATGTTGGACTGACTGTTTCAACAGCAAGATATACAGCTTATGAAGGACATGGGAATGGATGCTTTTAGATTGTCAATATCTTGGTCTCGAATTTTCCCTAGTAAGCTCTTCTTTTTTTGTTACTAAAACCAAAAGCTCTATGCTTTCATTAGTTGTTGAAGATACTTTTATTGTTCAACTTCTTGATTTAGCTAGTTTCTAACACACAGCACTTGTGGCAGCTTTAGTTTTTCCTTCCTTAATTATTTACTTGGGAAAATAATTGCTGGCTCATTGTATTGTTTTGAACTTAGTTAGTATAACTGCACGAAGAATGTTAAGGATACATAAATTTGCATGTATTTTTGTAGCTAAATCAAGTATACCATGTGCCAGAATTATCTAAAAAAATGAATCATTTTTTTATTTTTCAAAATAATTATACCACGTGTCACGATATTAATATGAGCACAAATGTATGTGTAAATTTGTGTGCTCTTAACATATCTATAATTGTTTAGGTCCTGTTTTACATAATATATTTTACATAGATTTTTTATTTTTCATGAAATACTTATATCTAATGAACACGACATGAACATAGATGTTAGTACTTAACATTTTAAATTAGTGAAAATGTAAAGAATATTAAAGAAAATAGGTGTTTCACACTGTAAGATACTTAGACAAATATTTTGGATACATCCATGTATCATCAGTAATATTGCATTTGGTCATATTTTACACAATAATATCTTTTTTTTGTAATAGATGGAACTGGGGAAATCAATCAGGCAGGAGTCGACCATTACAATAAAGTCATCAATGCATTACTAGCCAAAGGTAATTTGCTTGTTTAACCAAGATTTATTGGAATTTTCCTTCCATTTTTATGTCTGATCAGTATACTTGGTGCATTTGGCAGGAATTGAACCATATGTGACCCTTTACCATTGGGATCTTCCTCAAGCCTTGGAAGACAAATACAATGGATGGCTTGATCGTCAAATCATGTAATGGTCTCCTAAACTCTTTTAATTTATATTGAATACTTTTAGGGTTAAGAGAGTGAGAGTTTCGTAGCTTACACGATTGTGGAACATAAATTTCATAGCTTTTTAGTGGATCATATAGGTCGTGTTATTATCGTAAAATTATAGTCTTATTTTGACCGTTAATTAAGAAATTTGACAAGATTTTATCATGTGTTTGTTATGTGATCAAATTTGTCAAGGTATTTTTAAAATAATAATTTTAATTAGATTATTAAGGTTTTTATCAAGTTATATGAAATTAGACATGGAAAGTATTTTTGAAATAATAATTTTATTGAGGTTATTAAGATTTCTATAAGTTATAGGACTTATGCATCCAATTGTATAAGCTATATCACCTGGCGTCCTTCACCATACTTTTAATAGTCTTAGTTATTTACAGAAAGGACTTTGCTACATATGCGGAGACATGCTTTCAGAAATTCGGTGACAGAGTGAAGCATTGGATCACATTCAACGAGCCACATACGTTTACTATTCAAGGGTATGATGTAGGACTTCAAGCGCCAGGGCGGTGCTCTATTATTCTTCACCTATTTTGCAGAGCAGGAAATTCTAAGACTGAGCCTTACATAGTTGCTCACAATGTCCTTCTTTCTCATGCAACAGTGGCAGATATATACAGGAAAATGTACAAGGTAAGAAGACAGATACATATAACGATACCTCATGGTCTTTAACCTAAGACGTCAATTGAATTTAGTTTTAAAACATTACTTGATTGTTGTGGCAGACAAAACAACAAGGATCAATTGGGGTGTCATTTGATGTTATATGGTTTGAACCAGAAACAAATTCTACAGAAAATGTCGAAGCAACTCAAAGAGCCCAAGATTTTCAACTTGGCTGGTAACTCAAAATTATAACACTGTTCTCTTTTATCTGAAAGTATTAAAAAAGAAAAGAAAAGAGAAGAATAAACTCTAGATCTTGGAGGAGAAACGGAACAACCTTTAAGTGAATGGAAAATGTCTTGATAGTCCTGTTATTAATGAAAATGAGCACTTAGTCCCACTACTTTTAGATTGGACACTTCTAGTCTTATTATTATAAAAAATGAACATTTTGTAAAAATTCATCCCCTTTTATGGGATTAGAAGTGCTCCAAAATGGTCAAAAAGAGAGAACAATAAACTTTAGTTTAATAGTCCTTAGTTTGCACTGTATGGTTATGTTACTTTGACTTGTGAAGTATTCGTGTTTGAGATATGGACTTAGATGTGTATGCTCGAACTTACAAAAAATGGTGTATCAATACTTATTATATACGTATCAAAAAATTTATGACTCTTAGTGTTATAAAAGAGTTAGTGTAACATAGCCAGCTAAGACAAGAGAATCCTGTTGTTTTAGCATACTGAGTCAAGCTCAATATGCATGAGTGTATATACAAAAGAATGAAACTTGTTTATATAATTACAGGTTTCTAGATCCTTTGATGTTTGGGAATTATCCAAGCTCAATGAAAAGTAGAGTAGGAAACAGACTACCAACCTTTTCACCATCAGAGGCTGCTCTAGTTAAGGGGTCTTTAGACTTTGTAGGCATCAATCACTATACCACATTTTATGCAAGAAAAGGAAGTTTGCTCGATGGAGCCTCTGCAGATTCTGATGCGATTACCCTCCGTAAGTTGATATTATTTCCATTACACTTTACTATTAATTTTTGTTCAATTTTCAATTTTCAAGTCTTGTGATATTTTGTCCCATGTCAAGACCTACATATTCTTATTGTATCATAGTTCTGCAACATGTTATCATCTCTATGTTTTTGCTAACCTAAGGTGTTGTCTATGTTCTTCTTCTCAGCATTCAAAGATGGTAAAGCTATTGGTAACAGGGTATGTCCTCTTCTAGTTCTTGAAAAGATAACTAATAATTAGAATAAACCTTGAGAATATGTGAACAAAATCCACATTTAGGGTGATTCATGGGTTAATATAATAAAAATAACCTTTTGGATGGAGCCCAATTTCCTTACAAGTGGCATTTGTGTGCTCGAAAGAAATTGAATTATAATAAATCACAACGTAAATCACGAAGATAATGTATATCTTTGACTAAGTAGAGCTTGTCAAAAAGCCGAAATTCAAAAATCTGATAAATATAGAAATAATTCACTGTTATGTCTGCGCATTGCAGGCCAATTCTATATGGTTGTACATAGTACCTCGTGGAATGAGAAGTCTAATGAACTATGTCAAGCAAAAATATGGCAACCCTCTTGTGATTATCACTGAAAATGGTAATGGTAATCTTCTATATGACAAATGAATATTATGAGACCACTCCAAGTAAACCCATTTTTTTTTTCATTGTTCTTTTAAACAGGGATGGATGATGGAAACTCACCTCTGAAGGAGGTCTTAAAGGACCAGAAAAGGATTGGATACCACAATGATTATTTGACGAACTTGCTAGCTTCTATCAAGTATGTAATATCCTTTGAAAAATGCCTTTTCCACAATTTAATTCATCAGTCCATAATTTAATTGGCTCTCTCATAGTAAGTTGTCTTACACGCTTCATCATCCTACCTCCTAACTTTACATCAAATCAATTACTGATACATTATTTGATACATACAACAACTTAATGCATATAACACTATTTTATCTTTTATGTTATATAAACTTTTTTAGGTCACCATAAAAAAAACTTCGATATGTAACCAGATATTGGATACACCAACATTATTTGTCTAATTTTTGTTTTTTTTACAAATTTACACTAAATTAAAGTGTGAGTAATCTCACCCATCATATCACTTCTACACTGGTATTTCAAGAGCACAAGTAATATAGTATATATTTGGTCTAAAGAAAATTTAGTTGAAGGAAATTATAAGGTTTAAATGTTAATAAATTTTGTATTTGGTTCAATTTGCAGAGAAGATGGGTGTAATGTAAAAGGGTATTTTGTATGGTCACTGCTGGATAATTTTGAGTGGGGTGCTGGTTATACGTCTCGGTTTGGTCTATATTATGTTGATTATAAAGACAAGCTCAAGAGATATCCAAAAGACTCTGTTCAATGGTTTAAGAACTTCTTGAGTTCTACTTGAAAAAATTGATATTATTTTCATACCAACACATTGATTGTACAAGGGATTTCTCATACATGGTTTTTTTAAATATGCAAATAGCTTTGTTTGTAGTGTGTTATTTGAATTTTATTTATACATAATTTCCACAAGATTGTTATATTATATTTAGAAGCAGATGTGCATCAATGGTGAACCTCAAACTTCTAACAAAAAAAATAGTTAAAAAAAACATCGAATGAAAATCACAATTATTTTTAAAGGAAATTATTTTATATTAGCAGTTTTCTTTTCTAGGCACACCTTATTAAATGTTAAAAAATAATAAAAAGTGTTTTTGTAATATTTTAATCCCAACTTTTACATTAAAATAACATATATTCTCTTAACATTTTAAAATGTATAATTTAATCACTATTTTTTTAAAATTAATAATTTCAGTTCAAATTAATAGTTTTTGTAAAACAATTAGAGAAAACTGTTAAAATTTAAAATGTTAAGGAATAATTTATGTTTTTTTGAAAGTTTAGGAATCAATTATTGTCTTGGTATGAAGGTTAGGGACCAAGGTAATACAAAACCAATAAAAATGACATTACCATATATTCCAAAATTGACATTAACATATATCCAAAAATATCAATTTTACTCTAAATAAAATGTAACTTTTTTTTATTATTAAAACAATACACCCGCCTACAAAACTAGCTCCCCCTACTAATCGTGTTGTACTTTCTATTGTATAAAAAAATATTTTGTTATAAATAATACAATTATCTAATTAATTTAATTTACTTCTGATTAAATCAAATTGTTTGGAGTAATTAATCTGAGTGTAGTACGAGTTAAATAAAAAACTTTAAAATCTTTAAGTAATGTTCAAATTTATTTATTAAGTCTTTAAGCAATAATTTTAAGAATGATTTTTTTTTGGGCTTATGCACAAATTTTACATGCTATTTTAAAGTCTCAAATCATGTTAAATATCTACATTCTTTCAAGAACTATAAAACTAGTGATATATTGTTTAAGGAATTCAAAATTAAATAAAATACACCTAATCTGGATAAGTCAACTCATGTTAAAAAGTCTATGTGATTCGGAGCTAACCCAATCAAGTTGGGGGATCATTGTGCAAGGGACTGCAAAAGGGCATCATCTTGTGTTAAAAGATAAAGTTAAAGTTATATATTTTCTAATTTATTGGTTTATACTTTGCTACTCTTAAGTCCTTATTTTTATTAAGTTTGGAGAAAATTACAATTTATTAATAAAGTTAGAGAGACATTAGAGAGAGAATAAAATCCCCTTTAATGGATGATATAGGTTTATATTTATTGACATTTTCACTCCAAGTGTCGATACCCCATTAAAATGACCACACTTAACATGCCATCAAATCATTGTAATTTGATGAGGTCATTTCACTGTTTTCCTACAAATTGTCCCCTTATCTTCCTACCTTATGTACCTCGTTAGGATCACCTTGTGTGGGATGTTCACATCATTCAGCTAGTGTTCCACGACCACCTCTTATGGGTTCTACTTTGAATACTTTGTATCTCGTAATTCCAAGTCATCCCTTGCGGCATGTTTTTCATATACTTGTATCTCGTACGAGAGCACTTTGTGAACACAAGGCATCATGATCTGTGATATCCAAACATTAAGTCCTCTATTCTTTTATTTTGAAGTAAAATGAAAGAATCACACATACAACCACATGTATCCACCCCTTAGGATGTCTTGGGATGTAATCTTCTCAATCTCTTTGTATTTTAATCTTTATAAATTCCTTGGAGTAATCTTTCAAATTCCTTTCAAATTATTTTCATCCTTTCAACTTTTACTAGGAGATTCAGATTCCTCCCCCATTGTATTAAGAGCCTTATCCTCCCTATTCTTTTCATTCTATTCTCTTTTAAGTTAGCTCTCAAAATTCTTTAAGAGAATTCCATACTATGCTTGAAGAATTTTAGTTTATGCCAGCTTTCTACGTTCAAGTGCTTTTAATAACTCTTTCTTTAATTTTTATTATCTATGGTTAAGTATCGCGATTCCTATCCAAGTAATGTTCCACTAAGGTCCACATCGGGGGTCGAAGACATTCTACCCCCAGTTATTTGCAAGTATAACTCAAGGAATAGAGAAATTCAGGTTAGGAAACCCGCACCATAAAGTGGGATTCTAGCATTCCCTGCTCCCGGATCCAACTTTTGGATTTTGCATGCGAGGAACCACATGATTCAAAATAAATCATTCTAGTTCCTTCCAAATGGCCAAACATCCCATGAAACCACATCAAGTGAAAAGGTTATGAGCATTTCTTAAGTAACAGAGTCAATCACCTCGATTGTGACTTAAGTTCTTGTATCCATTAGTACCCCGATTTTGGATCCATTGGCTACCACAACATTGAGATTAGTACCACTAATTCATCTCATCATCCCATAAAAATTGCATGGGAAAAGAAACCCCATCGTCAACCAACCAAGGAGTCCATGGAAAAGGTTCCCAGGAAGAAAATCGAGAAAATACCAAATAAGTTGTCTATTGATGATATGTACCGCTTGAGGAGGGTGTATTCCATTCCATCTCGTGTAGGTCTGGTACCAATCCCTCAACATCTCCTTGAAATGGATGATCCATCTCAAGGATGGTATATTTTGCATGAGGATGCTTTGCGTGTTGGTTTGAGGTTTCCAATACCTCAAGTGGTAGCCCATTTTTGTACACTTATGATCTAACCTTGGCTTAGATAAATCCCAATGGGTGGCGAATACTTTTGAGTTTGGCTGTAGTAAGCGGGGAGCAAGCTTTTGAGTTAGAGGAAGGGAGCTTCAAGCTATGTACTATGCAAAAAGAAATGGGATGGATTACGGTAGAATATATATCTCGACCATCACACTTCATGGTTTTATTATGATGTTTCCCGACACCCAACCTAAACTAAAGGACATGTATTTTTATGTAGGGGGTGACACAATGCAACCACGGGGTCAAGAGATGTTACTTTGTCTAAATCATAGCAGAAGAGAAAAAGTTCATCTTTTCAAGCTATAAAATGCCCACCATGTGACTTACAAGGATATTCTTACTAAATCCTATTATATGGCCTTTAAAGTGTGAAGAGAATATCCATTCTACCCTCAGGTTTCACACGTGATACCTTAAAGTTAGTTTTTTTTCATCTAATGTAAATTTTGATCTATAATTTTGTGATATAAGGATGGATTTCACAAACATTGATATGGACGACCTAGTATAGAGTCTTGGAGTGGATGAACTGATCGAAATGGACTCCCCAAGTAACATGAAAAAACTTTACATGGGTGGAAGCCACAACTATTATTGTCATTACCCCATTCAAACCAATTTCTAAGGAAATAGAGATTGAGGTGGAAAAACTTTTGTGAAACCCTCACCATATAAGAAAAGGAAATTAGGATCTCCTCTCGAGGTGGAAAATGAACCAATCCCCATGTTACATCTAGAAACACGTCATGTGGATGATGTCAAATTAAAGAACATTCAAATGAGATTACCCTTATAAAAATCTTTGAAAAGTGGGTATTCGAAAGACTTGAGGTGTTACTGGATGTTTATCACCACTTTGGGAGTGAACGAGAACATGCCATAATTCAAACTACTATGAAGGAATACAAGTTGGTCTATATGGAGATGGTTGCAAGCCAAATGTTGGAGGTAAATATTTTTGTAAAGTATTGCTTTTGATTACCCTTTGTCGATTATTATCTCATGTTGATAATTACCTCATTTTTGCAGGTAATTTTGTTGTTGAAAGAAGGGAAGATTACCAATAATGCCTATTGTGCCCGTACTTAGAGGTCGAAGTACATGTTGCTCAATTCCAAGGTACATTTGAGGATAAAGATCATGAATTGGAAGAGTGTGAGAAGATCCTTGGGGTACAAGAAGCTAAAATCCTCGATTTGGGTAATGATCTGGTAGATCATATCCACAAATTGAAGGTCGCGTCAACCTTCACTCTTGAAAGAGACACTTTGACAAAAGAAGTTGAAGAACCTATCATGTTGGCCGAAGAACAAGAAATATTGTTTGAATAAAAGGCTCGACAGATCGAGGAACAAAATGGCTCCTTAAACAAGCTAATGGCCAAAATCAAGGAAGATTGTACTCGGGGTTATTGCGAGGGGGTACCCTTCATTTTGGGCCCAAGCTATAAAGTGAAATACTTTTCCCATTTTTACGAGCTATGTTTGGGATCTAAAAAATGTATAAGGTACCCCGAGAACACCTCATGGCATGCCGCCAATTAGACCTCATATTCCATAAGGCATACCAATTGGATCTAAAGTTCTTGAAGACCTCATGATATCCAGCCCATGTGAAGTACCTCATGAAGAACTTGCCACCTTATGAAGACTTTGATTTTTTGTGTAAATTCACTAGAATTTCGAGTTGGATATTATATATTGTTATATCAAATGCTTGTGGGAGTATAAATATGTAGCCATTTGGCTATTTTTTGAATATATGTACATTGCTTCCTTTTGAGAGAAATCCAGCTTAATTACCTATTTCTATCTTTTGTTCCAAGTATTTCAGTTCCATTATGTATAATTTCATTCCAAACACCTTGTTTGTACCTCAATTATGGAATTTAGGATAGTAAATGTTGGCGATCTCGAGAGCAACTTCCTTGTTGATACAGAAAATCTAATCCCACATGAGCCTATGTGTGAACAAGATGTTTTTGTTTCTTGGAACGGGGTTCAAACTTCCAACGAACACATGGTTTATTCTAAAAACATGTGGTGTCTATTGTGGTGAGTCTTCTTAGCCAGATGGGTATTGACTTTGTTAGGGATGACAAGTAAATCTTCTTTCCAATTTGAGAACGATTCTTTTACCCATTCAAGATGAGCTTTGACCTAAATTCATTAGGTTTCTTAGTGAAAGCCTACCTTGGGCTATACCAAGTCCAAAACGAGATGCATGCCATGCCTTCTCAACTTCTACAAATAAAGGTGAGGTCCCTTATGTAGTATATCACAATGAACATCTGCTATAACTTTTTGAAAATGGTATATTTGGAAACATTACGGCTTAGGATGACTTGTATCATTACTTTGGTTCCCCTACAGATCAATCCGTTATATCACAAACTCGAAAGGATGAGGGTTCTGTCTAGCACATAGTTGGACGTTAAATTCCTTGATTATTTATTTCTCCTTTTATGGATGGATTCTTATTATTTGTTTGGAAGTAAGTGTCGTTGCTCCATGACTTAGAGAGGTCTACTCATCAACTATATGATATAGGTCGTAATGAGAGAAAAAGATATCATATTTAAACATGCTACTTATACAAAAGCCTCATAACAACTTCAAAATCTTTAAGACTAGGTATGTGTGATTAATGAAGGGCATAGTGCAACCTTCCAAGAGAACCAAAGCTTAAAAATTGAACGTGATGAACTACATAAAGAGGTAGGTAACTTGAAATGTAAGCTTGGTGAGGCGACTGAGGAATAACACTTATTGTGTCTTGAAGTGGATCATTGGAAAATGAGCTATTTTGAAACATATAAAGGTCAACCCTAAAAAATGAAATGTTGCATCTTTATAATCTTGTAATAAAGAAATATTAAACCATATATTTGTCATTTGAAGAAATAAAGATGAGGTTCATAATTATAAACTCATCATTCGTAGGATGGGCAAACTACCTCTTATGCCCATATCACTAGTAGGGGACACTGGGTCTCATCCTCTATACAAGGGTGTTATTGCGTTATTTTATTCACTAGAAAGGCGATAGGGATAAGTATTGAGAAAATAAATTCATCACCTATCCTTTTCAATCTAAAGAGGAGGTTCATTGTTGTGAACTCACGAACCTTTCTTAGGATGAGATCTTGTGCCTCTTATACTCGCATCCCTAATGGGGGATTTATTTGGACTCTTCCTTTGTACTAGGGGTTATCACATTATTTTATTTGCGAGATAAGTGAGAGGGATAAGTGAGAAAATCAATTTATAACTTATCCTTTTCAACCCAAAGATCAAGTTCACTGTTATGAACTCATGGTCCCTTCTTAGGATGAGAGCTTGTGCCTATTATAATCGCATCCCTAATAAGGGGGTTCATTTGGCCTCTTTCTTTATATTAGGAGTTATCGTATTATTTTATTCGTGAGACAAGTGAGAAAATAAATTTATCACTTATCCTTTTCAACCCAAATAGGAGGTTCACTATTGTGAACTCTCGACCTTTTCTTAGGATGGGAGCTTGTGCCTCTTATACCTACATCTCTAATGGGGGTCTATTTAGCCTCATCCTCCATTCTAAGGGGTTATCACAGTATTTTATTCATGAGACAAGTGATAGGGATAAGTGAGAAAATAAATTCATTATTTATCCTTTTCAACCCAAAGAGGAGGTTCACTATTGTGAAATCACGATGCTCTCTTAGGTTAGGAGCTTGTGCCTCTTATGGTCACATCCCTAATAGGGGGATCCATTTGGTCTCTTCCTTTGTATTAAGGGGTTGTCGCGTTATTTTAGTCATAAGACAATTTTTGTTTAAAACATTTTCATTCATTGGTCAATATATATGATGCTATTTAGAAATAATACTTCTTAGTAGCTCACTATTCCAACTCAAATCTTCTCTTCTCCCAACTTTTTCTATCTTGTATGATCTTTTGGGGGTGATATCATAAATCATGTAAGGTCCTTCCTATGTTGCTGCAAATTTTCAAAAAGTAGTTTATATTTTATTCCTAAGAGTTTTGTGTAATACCAAATCTCCCACACTAAAGCTTTTGGAACTGACCCCTTTGTTGTGGGAGCATTGAACTGCTCATTTTTGCACCTCAATTCTTATTAAAGCATACACTTTTTCTTCCTCTACTAAAAGTATATCTTCCCTTTGGATATCATCATTGTTACCTTGGGATATATTGGAATGTAAAGTAGGTTCATGTACTTCAAAAGGGATGATCACTTTGGTTTCATATACTAAAGAAAATGGAATATCTCCCGTTGTGATCCTCAGAGTCGTTTTGGTGCTCAAAGAACCCTAGGTAACTGATTTACCTATTTACCTTTTGACCCTTCTAATCGTTCTATCATGATATTGATCAATGTTTTGTTTAAGGATTCTACCTGATCATTAGCTTGAGGTCTATATGGGTAACATGTGAGAGCTCGATATCAAACTCCTTACAAAAGGAGACCATATCTTGGGAGGCAAATTTTCGTCCATTATCTATTACAAACTCACATGGCAAGCCAAACTAATATATTATGTTACGCTAGATGAATTTTTGTACCCCTTTCTTGTATTCGTTCCAGTGGTTCGGCCTCAATCCACTTGAAAAAATAATTAATTTCTACAATGAGAAATTTCTTTTGAGCTAGGGTGATAAGTATAGGGCATACTATATTCTTTATATGAGCGTTCTTCCACTAGAGTGTGCACTATAATGACCCTTATGTAATTCCCTTACCACAATTTGAGCTTCCTGATAAGGACGACATTTTAACCAAGGCCCTCCATAATTTTTTTGATAGAGAATTCCTTGAATAATAGCATAATTCTTGGACTTTACTATGATTATTCGTGCTTCCTATTTATTATTATGGAGAGTGCCTTAGATGAGGTACTCCATATATGGGGTTCATCCATGAAATAACATTATTAACGTCTGTAAGTTTATGTGGTGCAAAAGTGATTAGGTCCGCGGATATGTTGGGACTTAACAAGCATGACACAAGTATTACTCATTTTTTATATGTTTATAGCTGCTATTGAACTAGCAAGTGAATCAGTATGTTCATTTCCTCCACGAGGTGCTTGCTTTATCTCAAATTCTTGGAAGACTGACATTTATTTTTTTGTTTCTTTCAAATATTTCTTCATTCTTTCTTCTTTAGCTTCAATTATGTCAATGAATTTATTAACTATTAGATGTGAATCGCTATAGATGAACACTTTCTTTGCTCCTAACATGTAGAGTTGGTGAAGTGTCGACAAAAGAGGTTCATACTCAACTACATTGTTAGTGCCAAAAAAAGATATATGAATACATTGTTCAATCAGTCCTCCTATGAGGTGAATATAGTTATTCCCACTTCAGATCCATTAGAATAACAAGCCACATCCATATATACCATCCACAGGTCTAGGATAGGTGTCTCTACAGATTTGCATATTTTTTTATTGAATAAAAAAAATCTAAAAAAACATAGCTAATTCTTCCCAAAAGAGAAGAACTTAAAACTAAAAAAAATGAAAACTTTCTAGAGAGAGAAAGTGCTCCAAAAATTGTGTGATTTGGAATGAGGAAAAATGGTCTTTTATAGAAGAGGAAAAGGCCAAAAAATGGGGGAAAATATTTCAAAATTTGAATTTGGACGCGTTTGGACAGGTTGGCGCGTGTGTGGGGCACAAAAATCTCAACAGACGGGAGGTTGGTGCTATAAATGAGAAACTGGCACATGCGGGACACGTCGAGGAGTGTGCATGTGCACGAGGATAGGCGTAGATGGGCACATAGGTTTGGCTTTGTTCGCGCGATGCATGCAGATGGGCACATATGCATAGACGAATGATCAGTGTGTGTGGTGCGATACACGTGTTTCTCAGAATGGTTGGGAACACTACATGTGTTTCTTGGCATGATTGGGCATGTTGCGAGCATTTTTTTGTGCGGCTACACATACGATTTTGGCTTTTTTGATATTTTTGACCCATTTTGTACAATTTTTCCATTTTTTGACTTTTCCTCATTTATTTTCTCAATATATTTGTGATATATTGCCTCCAGTATTTTTTCATTGAGTCTTTAAAATATTTTTGAACTAAAATACCTGAAAAATAGTAAAAAATACCCGTGATTATAAAAAGACAAATTTATATAAAAATACGATAAAATCATAAAAATATAAATCTATTTAATTAATTAAAGTACATTAAATCATGACAATTTTAGTGATTTTTAAGCAGTCATAAGGATGCCTTTCCCAAATACTTCTTTATGGATTGAAAAACATTTTTGCATTCTTTGTTCTTCTTTAGGAATTCAAAGAAAGGTAGACATTTTTCTGTACGCTTGGATACAAAGAGGCTTAATGCGACTATACGTCTATTCAATTGTTGTATTCCTTAGGATGATACCAAGTAACCCATGAATTTTCTTGATGTTACTTCAAAGATACATATTTTAGGATTGAGGTGTATCCCAAAATGTCGAATGATCACGAAAACCTTTTGGAGATAAAAAAAGCTCTCATGTACTTGGTTTTGACCACCATGTCATCCACATAAACCTCCACGTTTATTCCTATATAGTTTTTAAACATTCGGTTAATTAGTCTCTAATAAGTTACCCCTATATTCTTTAGCCTAAAAAACATCCTTGTGTAAAAAAAGGTCTCTTCCTCTATGATAAATGTCATCTTTTCCTCATCCCATGGATTTATGTGATTTTGATGGTAGCCTGAGTATGCATCCATAAAACTTATCATTTCAAATCTAACTTTGGCATCTACCAATTGATCAATATTAGGTAGAGGAAAACAATCTTTAGTTGTAGCAAAGTTAACGTGAATAAAATCTACGCACATGTGATGGTCATCCTCAACCTTATTAGCTAGAACCATATTTAAAATATATGTGGAGTAATCTACTTCTTTGACCCATCCCACTTTTTTGAGTTAATTAACTTTGTTCTTAATAATGTCACTTTTTTCTCTCACAAACCTTTGCTTTCGTTGTTGAACTAGTTTCCTTATATGATCGAGATCAATCTTATGTGAAATTCTATCAAGGTTAATACTGTGTATGTCTTTTAACTTCCATGCAAAAAGGTCAAAACTTCTCCTCAAGAATTCAATCGACTTCTCCTTGGAGTATGTGGAAAGTGTTGGAATAACCTTCAAAAAAGATTTCTCCTCCATTATCCTCACAAAAACAACCTTATAATCCTCATGCCCTATAGTCAATGTCTAGCGTTACGATCAGTTTGTATTTGTAATCCTTGTATTTTGAGCCTTTAATTGCTATTTTGAAGTAGACTTAGGATCTATACTTTTCATAGTAGTATTTATAATAGCTTATTTCCCTTATTTAATCTCCTTTTATTTCTTTCACCCCATCCACTATTGGTACTTGATCAATTGATGATAGGTTGATGGGATGGCCTATATTTTATGGATCCAAGGTTTGCCCAATATTGCGTTGTAAGAGGTGTATGTATTCAAAACAACAAAATTTGTTAGTATGATAGCTTCTTCTATGGAGATAGAGAACCATATCTTATCTATATACATCATAACACTTTCATTGAAGCCTACTAGTGACATTTGTTGTTGTTTGATTTCCTTGGGCTCTATCCCCATGTTAAGTAGTGCTGATAAATAAAGAAAATCGGAGGAACTGCCATTGTCTATAACACTCTATGTACTCCCAATGTATAACCTTAATAGTGACTACCAATGGATCATCATATGGTGGAAGAGTTCCCCCATTCAAAATTTATTGGAAATATTGGTCCATCAACTAAGTGATGTGTATATCTTGCTTCCTTAACATACCTTTTATGATAATTGTGTGAACTATACGAATGTCACCTTGGAGTGATTGTACTTACCTGTCTTCCCTCTATGGAGGTTTAAGAGGAACCATATCCCTTCTTTTGTTACCTATCCAATTATCTTATCGAGGGGATATATTCATATTGCCATCTACTATATCTCCCAAATGTCTTTTAGAAAAGAGTTGTTCGATCTCTCATTTAAGATGTCAATAGTCCTTGGTCTAGTGACGTGTAATTTATGGAATGTGCAATATATGTAAAGATCTCTCTGAGAGGCTCTTATAACCTATAACCACCTTACCTATTTCATTCTACCCATTTGTTAGACTACATTCGTTAGGGATACCCACAATGGTGGTCCCCTAAAAGGTGACAAAGCCCTCCTTCACGTTCATGGCTTTCCTCTGGGTGTTATTATTGGTTTGAAATGGGATAGTTTGGGTTGGGTTTGTTTGTTGGTTTGGAAATCATAGCTTTGGTAGGATTGACATCTCTCTTGACATTGACAAATTTTTATGCCTCCTCACAAAGCACATAAAGATAAGATGGGGTAGTTTTGGTAAGTTCTACAAACAAATCAATGTCCCTCTTTTTGTCTTTTTTGAAAGCTTTACTATGATATACTTTGGACACTTCAAGATTTCCATGTTTTCCATCTTAAACCTCTTCATGTAACTCTTGATTGTCTTCTCATTTTCATGGATAATAGATAACAAATGGTGTGATTCTTTCCAAATAGGTTTGTTATAGGCATATATTGTGATGAAAACCTTTACCAATTGGTTGAAATTGGTGATGCTTTTAAGTGAAAGCTTTATAAACTACTTTTGTGCAATGTCTTTGAAGGTTGAAGCAAAAATCTTACAAAACATGGCATCTTTTTCTCTTCTATGATGGAACTGGCACCATAACCATCTTGAAATGAATTACAAGGGTGACCTGGTCATCTATTCCCTTATAGGGTAAGCAATTTGAAGTGGATAATTTAGGCAGAAGAACCATCATTTCAATGCTATCTGAAAAAAGGATGCTGATAACTGTTCACATATAACTCTAATGTTGTTTATAGGGCATCCCTTTCCTGATTAGCCATTTTTTCATCCATCTTTTTCCATTCATTATCCCATCAATTACCAAGATACTTTGATGTAGTATGGATGTGTATTTGTGTATGGTGCATTTAAGGTTAATGATAGATGGTTTAATTGGGATAAATATGATCACTAAATTGTTCTGGTTGCATTTAGGGTGGGTTAAAATATGTGTTTTCTTTACATGATGGCCTTGTATATTGACAATGTTTTCTTTGTATGTTGACATTGTTTTCATAGTTGAGAAACTTGTCGATTCCTTGGATATAATGGTTTTTGAGGTGGTGTAGTTGCATCTTCAAAAGTCACACTCATTAAACTAACATGTAGGATTTTCTTAGTAATTTTAGTTCTTCCCACTAAGGTTGACAATTCATCGGAGTGATACACCAATCCCTGATGAGATGGGTATGGTATGAGTTTCTTAATGAGGAAGATTTTGTGTAGGATAACTTTCTATCACTTAAGGCATGTGATGATTGTGGGGTGAGGGTTTTGGTTCTTACTCTTCAAACCAAAAGTGGTATAATGACTAGTCTTGTTGACAAGTCTAAATTTTCCTATTGTATGACGTGATTCTCCTGATTTTGTAGATGAAAGGTTTGGACTCAAAAACTTAAGACCCCATGTGGGCACCAATTGTTTGAGAGAATTACGACGTGCTAATAAGGTTAGAGAGATGTTAGAGAGAGAGTCTAATCCTTTATAATAGATGATATAGGTCCATATATATAGATATTTTTACCTTCAAGTGTCGACACCCTATTGGAACGACCACACCTAACTTGCAATTAGATCACTACCACTTGATGAGGTCACTTCATTATTTCCCTACAAATTGTATCCTTGTCCTCCTATCTCGGGCACCTCATTGGGGTCACCCTATGTGGGGTGTTTACCTCGTGCTACATGTCCACCTTATTCATGTAGTGTTCTGCGACTACACAATGTGGATTTTACCTCGAAGTACTTTGTATCTCCTAATCCCAAGTTACCCCTCATGACATGTTCTACATACATCTATACTTCGTAAGAGAGTACCCTGTGGATATGAGGCATCATGCTCTGTGATATCCAAACAATATAAATCCCTTTCCTATCTATATACTTGTAAATTTCAACGTGGTTGTAAAAACTAGCTTATAATTTAAAATTTGGATTAAATTAAATTGATTTTTTCAAATCAAATAAAAATTAATCATAAAAATTTGAGAAATGATGGTCAATTTAACTTTGAGATTATCTAAGTATGTGTAAACTTATGATTAACTAACATTTTTATAATGTGAAACCATATGCAGGAAGTATCTTATCTAGAAGGCGTAAAATCGACATATGTACCATAAATGTTTAAAAATAAAATTTGGTAAAATGTGATGTTTTGGTGCTATTTTTATTTTATTACACTATTTAGTAAAATGAAACATTCTTATTAAAAGAGTTTAATGGTATAAATTATATTCCATATGCATAAGTAATTAAATTACCAACTACATGGTGAAAGATGTTATACCTCACTCAAATAATTCACTTTTATGTATTTTTTTAATCGATACAATTTATTTTAAACATACTTATGTGTTAAATTTTAATATATAATCTAGCGTTTTTCCCTCTATAATGGTATATGTGTGATATTGTGAGGATGTATGTAGATAATTTGCTTATTAAGGAGTTGGTTAGAAGATATTTGTATGCAAGTTAGTTAGAAGATATTTTGTATATAGTGTGCTATAGAAGGACACACTTAGCATTGTATTAGAATCATCATTTTGCTTAATAGAAATTTATTTCTATCATTTACATTATGGTATCAGAGCATATGTAACAGATTCTGCTAATGACTTTGAAGAACAAGAGTTCTTCCTATCGTGATAGACTTTTTTCTTCTAATCTAGAATAAGCTCGCAACAATTAGTAGATGAATCTAGCTTCTTCACGTGATACATTGCTTATAACATCAGAAATTTAGAGAAATCAAGTTCTTGATTTTTTAACTTTGATGAATTAGAGTTATGATTAATTGGCACAAAGCCTTACATTGTCACCTCTTATAGGATGATAATTATTAGAGTTATAATTCATTGGCACAAAGCCTTACACTGTAACCTCTTGTAGGATTATTAGTTGTTGTGAAGCTAAATGATGATAATTATCTTATATAGAGTGAGTAAATGCATAGTTTCATTACTACATATGGCCTTGAAGGCTTTGTTGATGAAGTGTAGTAAAACCTTCGTGATTGCTCAGTAATGGTATCTTGAATCCAAGATTTGTGAACTAGACCAGGTTAAATTCAATATTGAAAGGCTAGTTTTACAGTTTAGTTTCCAAAGGCTTGTCATGACACATTGTTGGAAAAGATATTGTCTATGAGCAGTGGATTGTACTTAAAGAATCCTTCTTGTCTTCCTCCTAAGCTATGATCATGGATTTACGATCTCAACTCTAGAATTTACACAAAGTAGCTCTCTCTTCTTCTGAGTATATTCTCAAGGCAAAAATAATCTCAGGTTACCTTGTTGTATCAGGTGATCTAGTTTTTGATCGAGATTTGATGATTTTCATCATTGGTGGCTTAGGTTACAATTCCAATTATAATGCCTTTGTTATTGCTATTAACATGGGGGAATCAAAACCTTTAATTAGTGTTTTTCGAAGCATGCTTAAATCCTATGATATGATGCTACTTAAGCGAGGTGGGATTGCTCAAAAATAGGTATTCCAAGCCAATTTTACAAAAAACAAACGGTTGTGGTACCTTCAATAATGATCAGAGAGGTAGTCGTGGTGCTTCAAAAACCCCATCTTGGAACTTGCACCAATTCATTCAGTAGTAAGACTCATTTCAAAATCAATCACTATGCTAATAACTCAAATCCAAGGGATCTAGCTATCAATCAAATAGCTTGAAGAAATCCTCTAGTGTTAAACATGTATGTCAAGTTTATGAGAAGTCTGGACATGTAGTATATCATTGCTTTGTCTTACATGATATTTTTACCAAGAAAGGCCAAGGTAGTAGATCTAATAAGCCATCAACAATATTTTCTAATTCTAACATCATCAGTGATAATATGGACACTTCTTAGATCTTGGACTTAGGTGCTAATAATCACCCGACCTTTGATGAATCTTAGGTGTATAAAACACTTCATACATAGGCAAAGAAGGTGTTACATAGTGATCCATCTTTTCTTGTAACTAAGAATAATGACAACTTCTTTTAAACACACCGTCAAATAGGAAAGTCTCATAAGCTTCCTTTCACTCACAAATATACTCGAGCTTCTAAGGCCTTTGATTTGTTATTTAAACCTATGGACATCTCTTGTATTATACATCACTGTGACAAATACTTTCTATCAATTTTTAATGACTTTTCTCGTTTCGTATAGCTTTTTCCTTTAAAACCAAAAGATCAAGTTATTTTTATTTTCTTGCCTTTTTTCCTATGGTTCATAAGCACCTTTCTGCTACTATCAAAGCTTTTTAAATTGATAATGGTTGTGAGTTTAATTTCTATTTTTGGCAAGGATGGTATTGTTCATAGCCACAAACAATGAAACAAAATGGTGTTGTATAGTGTATACATAGGAGGATGGTTAAACATGGCTTAACAATGTTGTCTTAGGCTAATGTTTCACATGCATATTGACATTTTCATCACCTATAAAAGGACATTCTTTCCCTATTGTAAAAAACACAATTTTCTCAACCTTTTCTCTCTAGAAATTTTTTGTTTTTTTAGTTTCTAATTTTAAAGTTCTTCTCTTTTTGGGAAGAACTAGCTATGTTTTTATAGATTTTTAGTTTTTGATTCAATAAATGGAAATGCAAATCCGTTTGGAGGTTTTCCAGCAACATAATTAACATTAAAGTGTTGTAAGGATTCTTTTGAGGTATAATTTAAAATGAATTTTTTATAGTTATTTTTTATGTTTTATTCTTATATGTTATATTTAATTTATCTATGATTAAATTTAACATGACTGACTGTTTGTAAATTTGATATAATAATAACGTTGTTATGCTTGTAAAATAGTAAATAGGTAAAACATTTCTATAAAATAAATTGATTTTGTTTTTATTAAAGATTTTATATTAAGGATGTTAGAGAGAAATATATTATTTTTCATTATAAACTTAAACTTGAAAATTAGATTTTAAGGTTTAATTATTCTGTCTGATTTAGAGTAATGTTCTTTTATTTGTTAGTACAATCTCTCGGTAGTTAGAGTGAAGCTCTATTTCAAAATTTTTTATAAAAATTATTATTCAAAAATGTATTGACAACATATTTTGAGTAATGATTTTAAAACTTGAAAGTTAGTACTCAAATAATTAAATTCTTAGGTTTAATTTAAACATCTGGAATAAAATCTAATTAACTGACTACACCTAAAGTTGTGATTAGATGATTTGCTATTTTCTTAAAGATAAAACTGAAATTTAATACTTAATTAATTAATAGATCCTGCATAAGGATATTAGTTAATTACTATTAAATACAAGAATTTGGGCTCCGTCTAAGGACACTTTCATACCAAAAAGAGAAAATAAACAAATATTAATTTATATATTTAATAACCTAAAGAATATGAGCAAACATAATTACCTTCATTATTATATCTTTAAATGCTCCACTATTAAGAATGATAAAAATTTGCATGATTGTTTATTGAATCACATCTATGTTTATTTTAATTATGTCATTAGATTAGAACACAAAAACCAAATATCATGACAAGATATTTAAGATTTAATTTTGTTTTTAAAAGTTAGAATAATAAATTAAAAACCACATATATTCCTTCCTTAGATCAACCTTAGCAGTATACTTATCATTTGCTATAAAATGATTCGTGCACTTACAAGAATTTTACAAATAATAAAACAAAAGTATACGTAAGATCAACATTGCATTGCCGGTCTTGCCTCATCACCTATAATATCCTCAAGTTTCCAAGAAAAAAGGTCAAAACTATTCTTTAGGAACTCAACCAATGAGTCCCTTATTCCCGCAATAGTTTTGAACTAATTTTTAAAGACTTATCTTCCTATGGACCTCCTATGAAAATTATTTCGCAATCTTCTAGTACTACTATCAGAATTTGAATTTTCACTTTGTGTACAACCTCTAGGTTTGATTGGTGCTTGCCCTTTGGTTGCTAGTTTTAACTATAAGCTAATGTGATTTTCATGGGAAAATTGTAACAAATTCTTGCCTTTTATTCCTCTCCTCTTATCTCTTTTATCCTTCCCCACTGTGGGATATTTAACAAGTTGGTAATAAGTGGAGGAAACATCTTTCATTTTATGGATCCAAGGTCTTCCCAATATTACATTTTAAGAGATAGGGGTATTAAAAACCAAAACAATTTATAAGTATTAGCTCCCACAGATATGGTTATGCTACCATTGAAACCCATTAGTGGAATTGTTGTTATGTAATCTCTTTAGGATCTATCCACATGTCTAATAGTGCAGACAAGTATAACAGATTGGAGGAACTACCATTGTCCATGAAAATTCTACACACCTCACAATGCGTAAAATTGACTATGATGACCAAAGGATCATCATGGGGTGGCAAGACTTCTCTTACTTCAAAAATAATATGGAACATAAGTCCCTTTCATTTTAAATTGTAAACAACTTGGTGTGAATCTTTCGCTTCACGAGTATATCTCTTTTTCAAATTCTGGGTGTTACCTTACATTGTCGAGTCACCATGTATGACATGAACTACATGCACATCTCTTTAAAGGGACTGATTAGGCTTGTTCTTTTCCCATAGGGAGGTATAAATGCTCTTATATTATTCACCTCCATGTTTTCTCCTCTCCTATTTCTATTTCCATCTACTAAGTAAATCATATGAAAGTTGAACAAAAGATTTTCAATTTCCCACTTGAGGTGTTGGAAATCTTTTGTCCAATGTTCTGTGTCTTTATGAAAGACACAATATTTGTTGGGGTCTCTAAATGGGGCCCTTTTGTGGCCAATTTACTTGAGTATTGTGTTCCATACTTTGTATAGCATCAACCAATGATACCTGTAATGGTGGACCTCTAAATGGAGATAAATCTTTCCCTCGGGTTGTAGGGCTTCCCTTAGGTGCTACCACTGGTTTAAAATGTGGAGGATTTAGGAATCTATCCATGTAGAGTTTCCTTTCTTCTTTCTTACTTGTAGTAGCTTTATTCAAAGATTGACTCGATGAGCTCTTGGGTGCTTTCAATTCTCTTTCTATGTTGAAAAATTTATGGGCCTATTTATAGACCACATCCAAGGATCGTAGGATAGTTTTAGTTAGCTCTATGATTATACTCGTATCTCTCTTTATTCCCTTTCAAAATTCCTCGGTAGAAATAGAATCTAGACATCGAGAAATTTCCATTTTTTCTACTTTTATATCTCTTTATGTAGATCTCAATCGTCTCATTGTTCTCTTGAACAATCAAAAATAGATGGTATGACTCTTTCCTAATGGGCTTGTTACATGTATAGTTGGTGACAAACATTTTCACTAGACTATCAAAATTCTTTACATTCTTAGGGGGTAATTCGATAAAC
The DNA here is from genome assembly GCA_037013495.1 of Hippophae tibetana. Lineage (NCBI taxonomy): Eukaryota > Viridiplantae > Streptophyta > Magnoliopsida > Rosales > Elaeagnaceae > Hippophae > Hippophae tibetana. The sequence continues at coordinate 14,503,776 of CM072803.1, forward strand.
CACTAGGTGTTGTGCTATTTCTTGAAAAATGGTAGCAAATGGCTTACAAAACCTGGCTTCCCTCTTGTCTCCTGACATGCTTATAGTGGCCATTTCCATGTTGACATGGATTATGATATTATCAGGATGATGCATATGGGGATATTTTGTTGGTTAGTAAGAAGTTTGTTTAGATCCTGTCGAGTGGTTTATTCTCATGGAGGAGTTGTCGTCTGAAAGGAACTTTCAGCCTTCTCATAATTGTCTTGCCTTAAAAGTGACTTGAGCTCCTTGTAATCATTATGTGACTTAATGACAACTTCTTGTAATTCTGTTACTTATTGTTGTAATCTCTTCATATCGACATCTCTTGAAAGGGATGAGCTTCATAGTTATGAATATTTTAACTTGTCGTATACAGAATCGTTCTGGATACTTTAGGTTAGGTCTCACAAGTGGCAAATTATGAAGGGTGATATGTTATCCTATGATGTAAGGTGATTATGGGTGAGACAAAAGGTGCATGATCATTTAGATCGAACTCATGAGTGGGATGAGTAAGGTTATTCTCTGATTTGGGTACGTGTAATTGCTAGTAGTGAAGATATGAGTGAATTTTCCTATGATAAAGGATAATTCTCTTTTGATATAAGATGTAAGGTCTCAAATACTAACCGATGACTAGAAATATAAGGCCCCACGATAAGAGACAATTTTTTGGAGAATTGCTTATGTGTTAGGAGTTTTAGAGGGATGTAGAAAAGACATTTGTTCAAAATGTTTTAGCCTCTTAATTATTGATAATGATGTGGTATATATAGTTCCATAATAGGAAAGTGTCTCTATTACTATGGTAGACTCTATGTATGAAATGCTAGAGCTAACCTTTACATAACAAAATTAGAAAAGAATGAGAAGGTTGTTACTATCAAGTCACATAAGTCGATTGCCAAATAATTGGATCACAACCATAAGGTCGTGGATACGAGGTCACATGGTGCCAGAGCTACCAATGTCCTTTAGTACCAAGTTATAACCCTCAAGTCACAAATCTCAAGTCGCGAAATATTTGACTTGTACGAGACTAGGAAACATACTTCCATAGATCAAATCGCTCAAGAACAGGCTGGTGGATATGTATGCCTCGCTATCTTCACTAGCAGGGTGAATCAGGTCGTGGGAGTCGAGTATGTGACACATGGATGATACCAAACAAATAATATTATAATAAAAAATTATTTAAATATATTATTTAAAAATAATAATAAAATACTAAAATAAAAATTAACAAATATTAAAAAAATATTAAAAAATTTCATGTTAACTGTTATTTTATCATTGTTAAAAGATTAAATTTTAATCATGTTTTAATAATTTGACATAAAAATAATAATATTTCAATAAAAAATATTTATCTTTAATTGACTTATTTTATCAAAGTTAATAGACTAAAAAATATTTTTACAATATGTAGGACTAAACACATACTAAGATTTAATATGAGAGACTTAACTAACCATTTTCTCTAAATTTATGATTTACTTTAATATTTTTTTTATTATCTAAAAAATAAAAATGACACATAAATTCAATTATAATTCAATTAATATTTTTATATGATATGTATTTGTTATGGATTTGAAAGCATGTGATAATATAAAAAACATCTCTATGATATGATACTATTAATGATGATAGTTTAATATTCATTAAAATTATTTTCTTAAAAATAAATAAATGTCATTATCTTAAAATTAAGGATTTTTTTTAAAAAGTCATGATTTAAAATTTTATACATAGTATAGATCATTAAAATTTTAATATAAAAACTTAAAATTTAAATTATGTTTTGTAGAGTAGTGTTAATGATAGAACTAAATTTCTATTAAATAAAATGATGATTCTAATACAATACTAAGTGTGTTCTATAAGAACACACTATACACAAAATATCTTCTAAATAATTTGAATACATATATCTTCTAATTAACTCAGTGAGTTAATTATCTGCATACATCCTCACAATATCACACCTATACCATTACTTCTAAAAATGTAAGGAGAAATGACTAATAGTTTGGATATAGGAGCAGTCACATAAGGTGATGCTAATGATTTTGTAAGAAGATCAACTAGTTGATCACAAAAGCAGACATGATAGATGTGAAGCTGTTGTTGAAGAACCTAATCACGCATATAATATTGATCAATTTTTATATACTTAGTACGAGCATGATGTATTAGGTTTTGAGCAAAAATTATAGCTTCTTGATTGTCATAGAAAATGAGTGGTGTATGTGCCAAAGGAATAAATAACTCATCCAACAAAGACCTTAACAAGGAAAACTCAACTGTTGTTGAAGTAATAGCTCAATATTCAATTAAGTAATAGCTCAATATTCAATTTTTATGGAAGATCGAGTAACATTTTTCTATTTCCCAAAATTCCATGAAATCAAATTCTCATCAAGGAACACACAAAATGAACTAAGATCGTATATCATCCACATAACCTACTCGATCAGTATAAGTAAAGGCTGATAAAGAGAGAGTTTGAGACTTGGAGAAAGTGAAAGTCAAGTGAATGGTATGCTTGAGATACTTGATAACTCGTTTTGTAGCACCCCAATGCACATCTATTAGCTGGGACGTGAATTGAGAAAACTTGTTTACTAAGAAAGAGATGTTTGAGCAAGTTAAGGTGCAATACTATAAGGCCATTATAATGCTTTGTACTTAGCTAGATTAGGCAAGACACTAACATCAAATTTTCCAAGGGGCTTGCTACATTATAATGCTTTTGTACTTAGCTAGATTAGGCAAAACACTATCATCAAATTTGTCAAAGGCTAATGGAATGTGAGTATCAATCCCTTTAGAATCAATAAGACCAACTTTAGTAAGTAAATCCATTGTGTATTTATGCTAGCAAAGATGTACTATAAAGCTTTAATAAGCTACCTCAATACCAAAAAAGTAATTGACAGTATAAAGGTCCTTAAGGCTAATCTATTGATGAAGAGAAGTGGTCAAATGTTTGAACTAAGTAAGAATCACTATCTGTGATTAGAATATATCGACATATACGAGGACGATGAATATAGTTGAAAAGATTATTTGTCAAACATAAAGGTATCAACAATAGAATAATGAGAACCAAGAGCAACCATAGCTAAATTAAACTTAGAAAACCAATCTCGAAGAGTTTGTTTGAGTTTATAAAGAGGATGAAACATTTTGAATATTTATATTCTTTTTAATATTCCTCTAAAACCCATATACAAGCAATTCTACAAACATTATTAATAAAAAAGTTTCTTAAATAATTATACAAAATTTTAATTTTATCTATATTAAATACCTCATGTTTTAATCATTTGATATAAAAAATAATATTTTTATTAAAAATTAAGTAAAATAATGTAATTTTAACATTTTTTCAAGAACAAAATATTTTTATAATCTATAAGATTAAACAAAAAAACTTAAAAAATACTAGGATTTCTAAAAAATTTCTATCTAAATTTAGTATTTGTATATAAGGTATGTACGTGTTGACAACTATTTTAAATAAAAGTTTGCAAATGTGTTCATTTGCTTGAAATTTGGCCAATTTTCGGTCGATATATAATCCAGCAGGCTAAAAACATGCCTCTTTTGTCATCCAATTAAACCGGCTTTATTTAATTATTTATTTATTTGTCTTTACTTTCGGACCGCTTCTTCATCTTTTTACAAAAAAGCACAGAACGTAATCTTCATCTCCACCGTCTACCCTCCCTCGTCGATTGGCATCAGATCTACCTCTGATTTCTTCAAATTATTTCAAATTTCTATTCATAATCGTTAGATCGTATCGATTCCTTACAGATCTGGTTTCTCTTTTCTTGATTAGCCTCAAGTCTAGATCCATCTTTGGATCCCAAATTTTCCTAGGGTTTCAGGTTCAAATCGTCAAATTCATCCCCTTACATATTTTTTTCCTCCCAATTTATTTATTAATCGAATCGAAATCTTGTCTAATTTTATTTCCCTCACTGATTTCGTCCTAATTTTGTATATAAATCAAGTCGATCGTATTATTAGGGTTTCGTAATTTTCGATATTTAGGATTTTGTTTGTTTCTTGAAATCTATAGAGGGCTTTGTTTTCCCTTGACGTATGTAATCGTTTCGTTTGTTATTTGTCAGTGATTTTGCGATTGATGACCTAAATTTGAAATCTAGGGTTAGGGTTTTCGTAAGTCTCGAGGCGTTTCTGTTTCATCCAATTGGATTAGGGGTTCTTGTCCTCACGTTAAGAAATCAATTCTGGGAAAGAGTTGATTGTTCTATACTACGAAACATCTAGGGTTTCGTTTTTGGTTCTAGTCCCAGTTTCCTTTCGCTATCATCTGAATTCGATAGAGAAGATATTGTGAAAGGTAAAAGCTTGTTAAATGTTGCTGTTTTTGCCAATATTTGTTGTGACTTCTGTTACTATGTTGAAGAAATTAATTAACTGAATTATTGTAGAACCTGTGTATACAATTATTTGTATAATTATGAATATCTTTTCGATTATATTTTATTTATATTTTCTTCAAAAAAAATTGACGTTTAATGGACTTACTTTATACTATAAACTTAGCAGACAGATAGAGGACATAAAAGATGTCACTATGACCCTAACAATAATGAAAGCAGTGTCCGTATTGTTGACAATAGTAAAGTTCGAAATAGAACTATACAAAGTTAGCCTAACAGGTAGTTTTTGTAAAAAAAAAAAAAAAAACTTTTAATGATTCTGCTCTGAGTAGGCAGACTGGCAAATTCTATATAGCCGTCTATTGTTAGTTTCTTTGAGCTACAAAGAATTCAATACTTGCTCTAATGCATGTTTCCATATGGGGATTTAAAATTTACCTTGCGCACTGTTTAAGGTTCTTGGCTTTCTAATTAACTTTCTTGTGTGTGTTTTTATTTATCGATGGAAATTTCCCAATTGGAAGTTCTAAAGCTTGTGCCTTTTGTTTTTAAGGCTATTGGATGCAGACGAACACCCTTTTTTAATCTTTACTTTCTACCTTTATCATGTCCTCGTCCTTGATTACGTGAGTTGAATTGTAATAATGTGATGTACCCTTCAAATTTTAATTTTAATTTGCTTATTTTCAGATCAAAATGGGCTGCAAAAGGCCATTTGACGAACTGGATCTCAAGGAGCTTTCTTTTAAGCGTTCTCGATGGATTGAACTCAGCAATAAGATAAATCCAATTTCTGAAAGTGTTTTATGTTATAAACCCGATCAGAAAAATTATAATAAAGGTAAAATATGTTGGTAATTTATGAATAGTTGTTTCATTAATTTGGCACAGCTAATAGTCTGTGCTGTTAATTGATTAAACCATCTAGATTCAAAATATTCCTATGCAATATTCCAGGTGAGAATGAGGGTGTAGTTTGTAAACTTCATTCAACTGAGATGCTGGAGAAAGATTTTCCTACTGAACTTTCAGTGTTGGTTGAAAAGGATTTGGAGAACAGTAACCCATTATCGTGGGTCACCAGCAGCTCTGGTGAAGAGGATGTTGATTCTGGAGCAAGTGCTCATTCACATGTACATTCTGGTCATCAAGAATTTGATTTTCCCCGTAGGATACATGTTCTTTTAAACGTAGATGTCTATTCTACATCCTTAGATGATTCTCCTAAAATACATGTTTCCATTGGACCAAACCATCAAGCCAGCATTCCAGCATGGAGAGGACCAAAAAATGGCAGAGAGTTAGACCAGACACTGTATAGGAACTCCTTGTCTCTGGAAGCTGGTAATGTTGTTGGTTGTCAGAACTTGGAAAGGTTTATGGGGACCTGCATTATTCCAATGCCCGACTCAAATTCATCTTTAGATAAGAGTGACAAGGATGGTATTGGTAGAAATGATTGTGAGTGCCTGGATGCAGATTCTGTCTGGTGTGTGCGACAACATATAATGGAGCAGCAGGAAAATCTGAGAAAAACCCTTGGGGATGAGAAATTTGTAAATCTGGGGTTCTCTGTCATGGGAGAAGAAGTAGCAAAGAAGTGGAGTGATGCAGAAGAGCTGGCTTTTCATGAAATTGTTTGCTCCAATCCTGCATCGTTGGGCAAGAACTTTTGGAAGATCTTGTCTGTAGCATTTCCTTCTCGAAGCAAAATGGAGCTTGTCAGCTATTATTTCAATGTGTTCATGCTTCGCAAGCGAGCTGCTCAGAATAGGTCGAAGTTGCTAGAGATTGACAGTGATGATGATGAGTGGCATGGAAGGGAGCAAAGTGCCAATAATGCTTTAGTACCAGAACTGGATGAGGATTCTGAAAGTGAGTCTCTTCTTGATGAAGATGATCAGCTAGGTCATGAAGAGGGTACATCTGAAGAAAGTGACGACAATGATGATGATGAAGGAAACGATAGTGGAGATGTCGTTGAGGATGACGGTGTAATAGATCACATATCAGAAGCATTTGTGTCAGAGATAGAAGGTCACAAAGGTAACTCTGTATATAAGGTTTCAGGTAGCAATAATGGAGGGTTTGATCTTCAGGATGACTCATGCATGTCTTTTGAGTGTGACCCCAACATGCCCAACCCCTGTGGTTTGGTGGATGGTGAAGCTGCTTTAGAAGAAGCAAGTGAAATTAGGAGAAGCAGTAACAAGTACTTCTATAGCAAGCCTGATACAATTTCTAATGAGTTGGATTATCTGTATTTTTCTAAATCTGTTGATATATTACCCACATGGAATATGATAGAGGATATCTTTGCTCAAGGCATGGAGGACAAAGTGACCAAGGATGATCAAATTCATTGACTTAGTGACTCTTATGGGACGCATTCATCTCTGTAAATTTAGTGTGGGCATGAAAATCTAAGTGTTTTTTTCAGGCTTTGTTATTTAAGCTTATTTATTAAAGGAATGTCCTTTTGTTCATTCATGATTTTGATCTCTCTTATTTCTTGTACATTCTTCACGGGAGTCTCATTAGCCTGCTTGTTGAAACGCTCTGAATGGAATGCTCATGTATTGCACCTCCATAATAGTGTGTACAACCACCATAATAGTGTGTTCAGGTTGTAGATAATTAACTAGCTTTAAAATATCAGGTTAGTTGTGTATAATATATATATACACACACATAATGTATTCATTTATGTACAAAATGTACATATAAATTATATATGTATAATTGATATGTTATTTTGAGTCAGTTTAATTATATATGATTTATTCATATTATTTAAGTCGAAGACATTTCCATCTAAAAATAGTATTTTTTTTTTAATCTTGTTATTTATTTTTCTAATTGATAAGATGGAGAAGTGTCGGGTTGGACTAAAAAATTATGTTCCAAAACTGATACATTTATGGTTCGTAATTTTTCTATGAACTTTTCAAATTTTACAAAATAGGTTTAAATATAGAAATTAATATGATATTGTTGGTATGATTTAGTTACGTTTTACAGATTAAACATATTCAATCTTTTTTGGGTTAAATTTATAAAAACTAAAAAATCAGGTGATCAAATTTGACGGAAAAAAGTTGGGATTAGTGTTGTTTAGCCTAACGTTTTTCCTGGGAACTTTTTCAACGGTAGTTGCTCTCTTTCTCTCTCTAGGACAAAATATCAATCCTGGACTAGTGGACTTCAACAAATTGAAAGGAGATGTCACCAACTGTATTCACAGGTCATAGGTTAGTTCTAATGATATTTTTTTTCCTCTTTTAATTTTCAAAAATCTTCGTACTAATTTGTAATTATGGATGAAAGTCAATCAAGTTATGTGCAAGGATCTACGAACACATCATTTCCTTGGGAAAGCCAGTTTATCTCCACTTTCTATCTTTAAATAAAAGTGGAAAAAACAGAAAAAAAAAAAGAAAACCCCAAATATACAAATGGTCGATATTTATTTTTATTTTTATATATTTTACAATTTGATTATCTTGTTATTATTTTTTAATTTGATCTTTTTATTTTTTAAAATTTTTTGCATTGCATTCATTACTTTTATTTTCATATAATTTGATTTTTTATTTCTTTAATTTTTATACATTGAGTCCAATATTTTAAATCAATTTAAAATTAAATTTTAAAAGTATGGAAAAAAGGTGAATAACATCATAATTCATATATATATAATTTGGCTTTAAGAAAATCATTGTCATGTTTTTAAGGTAATTTTATTGTAAATTTTATACTTTTAGTTTTTTTTAACAAGGTAATATATGAATATACTATTCAAATTAGAGAAATGTTGCAAAAGTTTCTTATATTAGTCTTTTAAATTCGTAAAAAAGATTAATTACAAACAAATTATATTATTTTAATTAAAATAAAGTATAAGTATTTAACAATGATAAATTTATAATTAATATAAAAAAAATCATAAAATATTTATTTTAATATTTTTTAATTGCATTTAAAAATATTTCATATTAAATTTTACTTTTATTTTTGTTAAAGACTCATATTTTAATCGTGTTTTTATTATTTGATAGAAAATAATGATATTTTAGAAGATTAAAGTAATAAATTTTTTAATTTAAAAGACTAAGCGGCACAAAAACCTAATCTAAGGGATTTATGTGATATTTTACTTTTAAAATTAAAAAAGTCTAACTAAATTGTCAAAAACAATTATACGAAATTATAGGTATGCAAAATACGATCCCATATATTCTATTTCGTTTATTTTATGCAAAAAAAAAATTTAGAACTATCAAGTGTATTTTTAAGCATAATTTTAAGACTAAATTCAATATTTATTTCCTTAAAAAAAGAATTAAAGTGTAAAATTAAAAATAAATTGTAGTAAAAAAATTAAAGGTGGTATAGAATTGTAAACGAGACACTATACGTTACACCGAGGCAACATAGTCCCTTAGCAAAGTTAAAGGTTGAGAGAACCATTGGCGTTATAAATCAAAGGGTGGAGAAATAAAATTGTAGGGTGACAAAGAGCAACTTTACTAATAGGATTTGAGTAAATTCTTAAAAATGCATAAGTTATTATATATATTAAAAAACATATAATATATTAATGATAAAATAATCGTGAAATTACTTATTAAAAAATCTTAATTATATTATATAATATAAATTAATGTATGTATGTATTAATTTATGATAAAAAATTGATTTATATGTCCACTTTAGTATTCAACACTAAAGTGTGACCTTCTACTTAAATATACTTGTATTTTAAGCCATTTTTTGTTGGTAAGTATATTGTCACAAGTATGCGCCTTTTTGCGTTTGGCTATACGTCTTTGTGTGTTTGGTTATTTGTTCCAATTTTGATATAAAGGACTTGTTAATAATTGTGTTTTTCTGGTTGAAATATCACAATTTAAGATATATTTTATATTGTATTATTATATTTTATTTTGACTTAAAATGAAGTATATTTTGATTTTGATGAAAAAAATTGTCACAAGTATATGAAATATTTTAACACTGAGTCACACAATATTATTCATAATTTCGTTTGTTTGTTTGAAGTAAATAAAATACTCAAATATTTATAAATGATACTCAGACTTTATATTATTATATATCTAAATGAATTTAATACTTTTAAATCAAAGTTTATTTTACAAGTGACTAAAATATTATAACTAATATATCTATAATTCATCTAAGAACATATTGATATTGATATTGATATTATATAAGTTGAAATTTGTCTCAAAAACTAAAACTAAACAAATATGAAAATTATTTAAGTAATTTTATTCAATATGTTTGGCCGTTTTTCAGTCAACTAAAAAGTTAATATTATGAATATAATTTTAAAATCAAACCATTGATTTCAGTCAAAAACAAAAATCTCTAAGAAAAAAAACAAGTTATAATTTTGAAAAATGAATAGAAAACAAAAGGGATGGTGATTTTTTTTTTTTTAATAAACATCACACACAAATGATGACACTGGTCACCTTTTTCTAGTCAATGTTTGCTTCCAAAAGCTAATTAGAGAAAACAGGTGTACATAGATCCTGATTTTAATTAGAAGTTGCATAATAAATGGAGTAAATGCTACTAAATGTAAGGCCACAAAACAATATTCACTGTGCTCTCTTTATGCCAAGTGGGAACTAATAATTAATAAATATTGCATAATTTATTTGACAATTTTTCTTTTCTTTTTTTGCATAATTGATAAGATCGAAGGTAGATACAAAGTATTGGATCTGACTAACATAAATCTTTCATTTTATATAAATAAATAAAAAAGAAAAGAAAGATACTAAATAAAAAAATTGTACTCTATAGGTGGCGCATATTTTTTTTTCTTTTTTGAATTAAATGTTATATAAAAAAACTAGTTAATTACGTTAGATAAGAGTGATTTAATAAATTTGAAAGTGATTGAGGTTAGATTTTATTTTTTTTTATCAAAATTATATGGACATAATACTTATTATTATTGTGATATGATATAATTTTTCATAATAAATTTAATGATGATATTAAATGTTTTCGTACATTTTCACAAATATCTTTTTTTTTATCAAAATTATTTTGAGATAAAGTTTATTAGTATTATGATAAAACATTATCATGATCGTAATAACGAATACTAATGGTAACAGTTTTTATACTAGTAAAATGACTTCTCACACTGAATTAATTCATATTAGATCAATGTCTCACTCTTAATTATAAATTTTATTTTTAATTAAAATTATTTTAAAATAAGAATTACTATTTATAAAAAATTACTCCATGACATATGTCTCCTTTATTATACCTCCATGAATTAATACTCTTGGAAATATATATCTTAAGAATAATACGAAAATTTTGATTTTGGTGGACGTTTCAATATTTTAATTTTGCCGAATCTTGGACGAAAACTTTATTTCGGTTTGGTTATAGGTGTAAAAAAAACCCATGAAAATTTATATTTAAAATTAGAATATGTTAAAAGTCTCTGGGTTCAAAATTTATAAAATGTAGATGTTAAAGATCTACTAATAAAAAAATTGAAAATTTATTAAATGTCTCTCATCAATTATTTTAAATGATAATGTATTAGTTATTATTATTTTAAAATAAAATAATATATTATTGACACGATTGAGAATATGCAACTATACATTATCATATACAAGTGATAAATAATTTTAAGAATAATAGTTATTGTACCTGGGTTTTGATGATAATATATACTTCTAACTACTAACTACTAGTTCGTTAGTAAGTTAATTAAAATTAGTAAAAAAAATTATTTTTAAAATAAATAGTATAAAACGGAGAAAAATGTTATAAAAACTCCTTAGATTAGGTTATTTGTGTCGTTTAGTTCTTTATATTAAAAATAGTGTTATTTAGTCCATTAATATTGCAAAAATGATTAATTAAGAATAAATTATATTATTTTAATAATTTTTATTAAAATATCATTATTATTTTTATAAGTGATCAAAAGCGATTAAAATATAAGTCTTTAACAAAAGTAAAGTTACAATTAATATAAAAATATTTACAAAATATTTGTTGATTTTGCCACTATTTTATTTTAATGTTTTATTAATTTTAAATTTTTATTAAAATTAAAAAATATATTTTAATTTTTTTTTTGAATTTTATATTTTCTTAAATAATTTCATATTAAATTTTACTTTTATCTTTATTAAATATTCGTATTTTAATCATATTTTAATAATTTGATAGAAAATAATAATATTTTAATAAAAAATTATTGAAATAATATAATTCGTCCTTAATTAGTATTTTTTACAAGAACTAAATGATATCATTTCAAATCTAAAAGACTAAAAAATATAAATGACTTAATATAAGGAACTTCTATAACACGTAATCTTATAAAATAATAAAATAAGTTGCACATAATTATTGAAAAAATATATGATAATAAGACTATTATTACCATTAGTTTACAATTTTATTAACCATGATTTTTTTAAGTTTCAAATTACTTTTATATTTTAAAATTATTATTAAATTTTTAACTTTAATTTTAGAAGTTTAGTTCCGCTTAAGTCTTTCCACGTTATTTTTACTTTGTAATTGATTTAGAATACCATCATAAATGATCCTAAATCCTTAACAATTTAGAAAAATCTTTGCTACATTTAATCCATTCATTACATAAGCTAGGATCTAAAAAAATGACAACTAATTGCATGAATTACTTATAATAAGCAAAAAAAAATATTTCTAAGGTAGGTGTCTAGAAAATTACAACAATTTTAAATAATTCTTCAATTTTCTTAAATACTTAAATGAATATGAAAAAACTAATAAAACAAAATCAAGACATATATGTAATCAATAATCAATGAAGAATTTATGAGAATAGTTGACTAGTTAACATTATTTAAAAATATTTAGGTTAATTAAATTATAAACCTAGATTATTGAATTTTCTTTTTAAATATGAAAAAAATATTTTAACGAAATCATTTTCGTTGTTAATAAAAAAAATTAATATCTTGTGGAGGAGATATATAATTGACTAATTGAATTATGCCTTATGCTTAAGGAAATAAAAAATTATTTAAATTAATGCTTTTGATGGTATCATCAATTTAAACTCTTGTTCAAGTTTTTCAAATTAAATGTAGATAATGTGTCTGAAATATAATTCTCAAATTTAAAATATATTATGAAAATTAAATGGCAATAAATTAATCATAAATATATCTTATAAAAAATATTAAATTAAGAAATAATATTTATTTATTTTATTATAAAAATATTTAAATAAATAATCTACACAAATGTGGTAACAAAGTTAAATTTTCATAATTAAATTTAGCTAGACATACTCAAATTAAAATTCATGATCAATGGTTTAAAATTATCAATTATTTAAAAAATTACAAAAAGATTAATCTGAAAATAAAATACTGCTAATCATATCTAAATACCAATAAAAGGATGGTTGATAAAATTGAGATCTTGATCTTCAAAGTGTTCTTGAATCTTTAGATATTTTTTTCTTTTCTTGATATGAAAAAACTCACAAAAAATTTGTCTTTGATCTATTATAAATGTAATTTTATGAAAATAAAAACTATCATAAGATAACTAAATGGAAAATTATAATGTAAAAGTTAAGTTATGTTATATGAAAACCTAAAATCCTATATGTTTATTTATAAGAAAATTGACTGAGTAAGGGTGAAAGTCAAAAATCAACATCGTGCATCACGTCACATGTTTTTTTGTCGCAACACAAAGCTAAAATATGCTCATATAGTCCAACCCAATAAGGCCTCACCATGGCACATTATTGTTCATGCTATGGTGCATAACGTTCAACTTGCCAAGTAAATCTTCCCTGGAGGTGTTCACCATGGCACGTTATTTATGTTCGTTCTTAATATAAGGCTTAAATGTCATAATTTTTAAGCTTTTTAGGGTGCTATTTGAATGTTTCAAGTGTTATGTCTTTGTGTGTTAACATATTTATATATTTTCAAGCTAAAAACACCTAAAATACAACAAAATATACTCATTATTTCAAACATATAGATTTATATAAATAATCAAATAAATATATTATAATCAAACATATTCCTTTCAATTAATCACAATAAAAATATAGAATATGAGTGATTTTCAAGCACTTATCACTTATGACAGCAACTATAAGATACAATTTCGAATAAAAATACTAATGATTATATATTGACATCTTAGACTAGATATAAACATATTCATGCAACAATTTAGTTGATTATTCTAATTCATTACATGGATAGCCATATCATTTAAACATGGAATTAAAAAAAAAATCAAAAATCAAGAATTAAAATTAAAATTGTTCATGACATTAAATTAATTAAACTATAGTTTAAGGTTTAGAATTGCACACAATCACATTATTAAATTGGCAAAGTTTCATAAGAATCAACATTATAATCATAAGAAAACTAAATAGAAGAAGAGTAAAAAAACTTGTGAAGATCTTCAAAGTATTTTCCGAAAATTATCTTAAATATGTTTTTTTGTCCTTTTTTTTCTTGTTATAATTGTTATATTAATTTTGTTAATTATGATGCTCTCTTTTATTCCATGGAGTGTTGTTTTGTATTTATAAGAGATAAGAATTGAATTAAGATAATATTAGGATGTTGGTAGAGATGTATATTGTGTCATTCCATTTTATCTCATATCTCATTTAATGTTTATAATAGACTCATAGTACAATATTATCTCATTTAATTTAAATATCATTTCATTTTATTTAGATTGTAACCTTAATGAACTAACTTTAAACATATATTATATTATTTTTATTATTAAACTTAAATTATAAATTATTATTTATCATGTTTTTTTTTTGTATTATTGCTTTCTATTGATGGTCATTAGAGACAAGTAAGATGTCTCTATTAGTACAATTTCATTAAAAATTAAATAAAACAAGATAATAAGTTTTAAAAATTAATAGATTATCTCATGAATCTCATATATATTTACATATCTAATTGTTATTATTCTAATAAAGAGAGAATTAATGTATGTCATGTATCAACCAAGGAGCGAAAGATTGCAATAAATTGAAAGAATCTAAAAAAAATCAAAACTTAACAAAAGGATTGATAAATTACAATAAGTTACTATAGTCAAAATAAGTGATAAATTAAGATGGTTTACTAAATATACATATTTTCTTTCTAAGTCAATCCACGTATCAAATAAAAATGGTAGAAATATTAGAAAAATTTTTAAAAAATCAAAACTTAATATTTTTTAATAAATATAAAATAAATATTTTTAGTTCATTATAATAATAATATATAAAAATATAAATGAATTGATATAAAAAATAACATGTATTTTAATTAATAATGCATTATAATATGTATTATTATAATAATAATATCAGATATAGAATAAATTTTTTAAAGTTTGGTTCACAGTTAGTAAATTACATTATTTGAGATAAAGAATGCATCTAACATATAGATAACTTAATATCAAAATAAATAATGCATCTAACCTATAAATAACTTAATATCAAAATAAGCTTATAGTCGGTTAAATTAAGTATAAAAAATATACAAAAATTAATTAAAAATTAAAAATATTGATGATTGATCACATATCTTATGAAATTATGAGTTGAGATTCAATTAAATTGATTATCTATTTTATTTTATAAAAATAAGTTCAAGATACAAAGCCTAAATTTCTCCAAAATTCAACAAATTGGCCGAAAGTTCCCCAAAATTCTGGAAAAAAAATTTGAATTCTAGCAGGTTTATATTTGGAACAATATAAAATTCTAGAACTGTTTCATGTATTTAAAAACAAAAAATTTCTTGTAAAAACAATTTAAAGTGTTTGATCATATTTTTTAGAAACTTGAGAGTTCGCGGGATAACGAACTATGAAGTAAGTTATTATTATTTGATCGTTGTATTCTCGAAGATAAGTTTACATAGTTCTCTAACACTCATGATGAACAAAACAAATCATCTTAAGGACGTTATCTGATACATAGACCTCGATTTTTTACTCTATTTAAATTTTATATTTATAATTTATATATATATATATATATTTATATTTATGTATTTTAATTTTAATAATATAATTTTATTCTTTTTATTTGTCCGAATATTATTTCCTATTATATAATCTCTTTTCTTGTTCGATTTTCTATTAAATAAGCCTAAATTTCTTGAGCTTGAACACTCAAATAAGAGAGAAATAATAAGATATATATTAAAGATGTAATAAAATAATGAGTAAACTAATAAATATTTGATCATATCAGTTATAAATTTATCATATTAGAAATATAGCATTAAAATATCATAAGTATTACAAAAATATCATCCGTATAATTTAGATGATATTTTTGTAACATTCGCGTGTTATAAATATAGCACTATAGTAACTATTATAAATTACTACTAGTGGAAACGAAGTTCGAATCTAATTTGGTTGTACAAATATATAATTATGAATAACACTAAAATATTTAGTGAGAAAAATGAATGACACACAATGATTTAAATTATTCAACTTTTTAACGTGAAAAGTCTACTTCAACGAGGATGATATATTAAAGAAAATCCATCAATAATCAAATGAAGATACAAATATCAATATTTATAGACCTTTTCAAAATATATCAAAAATTCAAATACACTTAGAAAATAATTTCCTTTAATTTAATAGTAATATACAATAATATAAATTAACAAACTTTAAGAGCTTACTTATAAACATTTTAGTTTCTCTTTTTCTTTTGTTTCAGCGCTGGTGGCACGAAATTGACAAAAAAGCAATGAGGCAGCAAGAGTTAAGAGGATGAGAATACAATTTACTAGTAAATTTATTTTTACGCTATATTCTTTGTGTATTTGAGAATATGCTTAACCTTCCTAAAATAACAGCAATATTCTTGTATAATTATTGCCACGTCATAAATCAGCTACACGAGAAACCAAATTGGTTGATTTCTTTATCAATTCTCTATTTATTATTATTTTTTTAATACTAGGTATCAATTCTCTATTTTTATCTCTTGCGAATTCCACTTTATATGTGATTAACAACTCAATTGTTGACTATAGACTACAGACATCAATATCAAAGAGTATTATTATACACAAAAAATTTATATGTATATCAGTTATTAATTAAATATAAATTTATAAATATATTATAATAAAATGATAATAAAATATTTATTAAGTATAACCTGTTAAATTATAAATTCTTATCAAGTTATGATTAAAAAATATTATTTTATATTTAAAGTAATTTTTTTAGTACCTCGTTAATTTGGTTAGTTACATACCAAGCTAATGTTGGCAAAATATATGAAAATGTAATTGAATTAAGTAGAAGACAAACCAAAATAACTACCGAGATTATCAAAAATTAAAATAACTCATTAATTTCTTACAAGTTATAACTAGTGTAACATTTTTAGTCTCTAATTTTTTTTCAGTTTGAAGATTTTAAGGTGGAGATCATATATGAGTCATATATTAACAAATTGAGAAAAAAAGAAGAAGGGTAATGTGTGGTCACGTGACTCAATTTTAAAAAACAAAACAAGATTAATACCAATTTCAACAAATGCGTAAGCATCATATAATTGTAAACACTATATAATTATCCTAAGAAGATTGGGGCCTAATAATTGTCTTTTAGTTATCTTAAATATATAAAGATTCAAAAATTATCTTTATATATCTTAAAAAATAATCCAACATATAATTATATATAATTATCTAATAGATAAAGTCTACGACATATAATTATCTACAAAATTATAACAACTTAAATCTAATTAGAAAAGAATAATTTATTAGGTTTATTCATTCCTCTATATATAGTCATAAATGTATAACATAATATCATCTTTAACATCTAATATCTTAAATCTCATAATAAGGAATCATAACTAATCACTCTCTTTTCATAAAATTATTAAAATTAAACTAACATCTCTTCTATCATATATTTTACAACAATTATTGACTTTTGTAGATTCGAAGACCATCCTCCACAAGGTGATCCAAGGTACTAATAATTTATTCAACTTGTAGATTCTATGAAGAACAATCATATTCTACGAAGAACAATCATGTCTCGTGTTGACAAAAATCAGTATCAATATATGGCGACGTTTGTGAAAAATAAGTGTATTATATTTAGATAAAATATTTTAAAGTTGTAAGACTCTCAAAATAGTTCTCCAACTTCTTGATCTACTAAGAAAGAAAATAATAAAAAAGATATTTGAAAAAAGAGAGATCGTGGACATTAATAGTAGCGTCTTTTGTAAAGAGAACATCAAAATCATTTGATCTACTATTTTCATCTTTTTTGGATTCTAGGAAGATTTATAAATCAAACATCTAACTCCACCTTTTAGACCCTCACAACTAGTTAAGAGGTTTAGCTTGTTAACCAACAAGCCATCCTTCTAGCTCCATTATAGCCTACTAAAAATATGTACACTATACTTGGAGTTGTTCGCCCATAACGGGCTAGGCAAGCCAAAAAGGTAAGGTGAGATCGAACCCAAACCTACTTGGAGATGGTGGAAAATGCACTCCAAGTCATCCTCGAGTGCCTACCAAAGCTATTAGCTCATGGACCAGTCATCATCCTAGAAGAACTCCATTTTGCATACTCAAATACCCAAAGTGCATAAGGCTAGACCTATAGCCATCTAAGGCTTGGCTAATAAGATGATCATCTGAGATAGAAACCAAGTCCCAGGTGATGCACAAAACTATTGCATATAAATTATGTTTGATTTATGAAATATCTTGCAAATGCATAAATCACTAATAGAAAATGATAAGTATACTTTTAAGGTCGATCTAAATAGGAATCATGTGATTTTGAATTTATTCAACAAATTTTCAAGAAAAAATTAATAACCTAAACATCTTGTCACGATTGTTTTGGGTTAAGTATTTAAACTATTGACATAAAAATAAAGATAGACTTAATAAACATTTACGTAATTAAACATTTATCATGTAGTGAAGAATTTAAGAAATATATTAGTTAGTTACTCATACTTTCTCATTAATAAGTAGATTATTAAATATATAAACTAAGATTATTAATTCTTCCTTTTAAATAAGAAAATGTCTTAAGGGAGTGATAAAATTCTTTTGTTAATTAAACCTTAAATTTTCACCTTTGATAGGACCGACATGTTAAGAACTTAATTAAACTATGCTTCTTTTCTAGAAGATTTATCAAATCATTTAATTGTCACATTTGGTGGTACCGACACATTAAATTCTCATCAAGGTGTTAAAGTTAGGTTTACAATTTAAATATCTTGAAACTAACTTTCAGATTTTAAAACTACTATGAAGAATATGTCGTCAATATATCTTTTAATAATAATTCTTATAAAAATCTTTGAATTATATTTCTCTAAATCATATCTATAATATTTCATCTAATATCTAAGAATTGACTCTAAATGAGATCCAGAATATTTAAATCATAAATCTAACTCTTTTGTTTATTACGAAAAATACTTCATCAATACATTTTTCTTTTATAAACTTTGTTTTAAATTTGATGAAGAAATAAAACTTAATTTATTTTATAAAAAAATGTTTAATCTACTTTCATATGTCACAAGCATAAAAATATTACTAATATTTGATATTATTTATAACCAAACATGCATAGTTTAATAAATTATTAATAAATTTAAATTATAGTATGTAAAACAACACTTATAGATAATTTGAAAAGAATACATTTAAATATATCTCAAAAGAATTCTTAGAATTACTTTTGTTATGAAAAACCTCCAAACATAATTGATGCGTTGTTTATTGAATTAAAATTAGAAAGTATTACATAAACTAAATTTGTTCAACTCTTAATTGAGATGAGAACTTTAAACTAATAAAAGAAAGGATGAAAAGTAAAGGATTAAGGGATAAGGGATAAGGGATAATTGTTTTACAATAGAAATAGGATCATTTTTATAAGTGGAGGAAATGAGAGAAATGTGAAATTTTTAGCTTGGCACCATACCATACACAGGTTGTATGTAGTTTGGGCACGATCAACTATATTCGTACCGCAATATACAATTTTTTTTTCATGCCACAACCTCTTTCATATTTGGGACGCATTAATTCTATCATTTTGCCTCATGTCGTGACATACAAAACTTTGACACTGTGGCACACTCTTCACTACATTACTTGGAAAGCTTTATTTGTCTATCCTCTTTTCAATTTTTGAAACATATATAATGCTTTACATATGTTATCTTTTTAAGCTCCAATAGTTTTAATGAAGTGCTTCAAGTATATTTCTTCAAGTTAAATAATTTAAATACAAGAAATACCTAAAAATAACAAAATATACATGTGCTTTCAAAAAGATATATTTGCATACATTGGTAGTAAAACTAAGTAAATATAAATTTATTTAATCATTAAACATGCAAAAATCATGATATATTAAGTTCTTTTTTGAGCAATTATCACCATGCCTAATACAACTCGCTAGGAGATGGCCAACCATGAAGTTCCACCCAAGCCAAATGTTGCCACCTAGGACTTGGTTGGCTAGAGATTGCTGCTCAAGACCAACATTGTCGACCAGAACATAGTCAATCAGGGAGAGTTACTCGGGATAGATGTCACCAGGTAGGGTGTGATCTGTTTGGAATTATCTATCAAGTTAACCTTTACCGTATTGCCTTTTCCTACCGACCTTCCTCTAGTTGTGCGAGGTGGACTTTAGTTACTTCCATCCCACAACATGTCATCTACCATTATGCTTTATTAGGAACTTGACCCCTACTAGGAGCATGTTCCCACATCTAAACCAACAAAATAGACACATCTCTTGGTCATGTTTGAAGATAAGCCTCACAAGACCATCAACATGGGTACATTATTGTCATTGGAAAAATAAGAGACTTTAGTTGAGTTCCTAAGAAAAAATAAAAATGTGTTCACATGGTCTGGAATAGATCTAGAAATCATAATATACCACCACAATATGGACCTAAAATTTAAACCTGTCAGGTAAAAGAGATGTATAATAGAAGTGTACTCTACCATGAAAGTAGAAGTTGAAAAACTCTTGAAAGCTAGATATATAACAAAAGTGTACTATCTTGATTGGCTAGTCAATGTGTTCCTAGTCAAAAAAGCTAACATGTAATAGAGAATGTGTGCAGATTCCACTGACCTAAATAAAGCTTATCCAAAAGACAATTCCCCATTACCACGCATAGACCAACTTGTGGATACCATAGTAGGATTTACTACCTTTTCCTTCATGAATGCTTACTTTGGGTATAATTAAATCTGAATGTATGGCCCTAATCAGAGGAAGATGAGTTTCATGACCAACCAGCGATTATTTTGTTACAAAGTTATGGCTTTTGGCATGGAAAATACTGGTGCTACACATCAAAGGATAGCTAACAAAATTTTCTCAAACCTCATTGGATAGTTAATGGAGGCATATATGGATGATATGATTGTCAAAAGTAAGCACACCAAGAATTATGTCACTTACCTCGGTGAAACCTTGGACATTCTCAAAAAATATGGAATGAGCTTAACCAGAACAAGTGTGTGTTCGAAGTAGGTTTAGGAAAGTTCTTCGGGTTCATAGTCAACCAAAGAGGAATAGAGGCTAACCCTAAAAAATAAAAGCATCAATAAATATGCAATATCCTAGGACTATCAAAGAGGTCCAGAGATTGGCAGGGAAAGTAGTTGTCCTGAAACGTTTCATCTCACAAGCAACTAACAAGTGTGCACCTTTCTTCAAAGATTTTGAAGAGTTAAGAAATATTTGAGCTATTCCTAATTGTTGGTTAGTCCATAAATAGGTTATGTCCTTACCCTGTACATGGAAGCTTTAGAAATAGTTGTCAGTGTAGCCTTAGTAAATAAGTTCTTTAATCAAGTTTGCAACTCTATATGAGAATATCATCCAAAACTTTAGATTGTGACCTAACAAAAGTTTCCAACTACAACATATTATACAAGGGTGCACACCTTCCTAAGAAATATTTCCAAAATAGGTATATGAGAGTACCTCATAAGCACACTCTAGATATATACCCAAGTTCCATATAAGAGCACTTGGGTCATCAAGTCCATAACATGTTCCAACCCTTTATGGATCATCGAGATTCACAAAATACCCTAAAGTTCAAAACTTGTTCTGACTCATCTTAGGCTATAGAGATTCACACAATGCCTAAAATTCTAGAACATGTGTTGACTTATCATGAGCTATAAAGTTTTGTACAATTCCCAGGAGATATAAAACTAAGGGAAGAACATGGCCAAAAAGGCCCTATAACAAAATTTCATAAAGGTCATTCATATACCTAGCCAAGGTTGTCACCTCTACATATTATCTCATCCTAAGGCTCCAAATTCAATGGCAGTCTTGGAAGGAAAGAAAGTAGCATATAATGTTATGTATGAAGAATCTACATGGGTCAGAAATACAAGCCCTACTATGACAAAATAATAGAGTGTTTCACCAACACTTTTATTCTAATAAAATTGTATTTGCCATACCTAGGCCAGGTAGAGCCACACTTAGAAGATTTATCAGGACAGAAAGTTCATAATCAAATGAAGAGTCGACATGAGCTACTTAAACCTAAAAAATTCTAAAGCCCTCAATGTGCAACAACCAATCAGGGATTACACCCCTACCCAAATAGTGAATAAGAAACAACCTTATGAGTGTGCTAGAGCTATATGGAATTAGAGAGTCTAGAGCTCTTGGTACACCATAGGTGAGTACTATGCCTTAAGGCTTAGATTGTCAGAAAATCAAAAGCTAAATGTATTAAGTAACCCTAAAGGATGCACCCTAATCATAGGTAGTGTTGTCCAAATCAAAACTAACATAAAGAAGCATCCCAGCCTATGAGTCCCATGCCCTAACGCCTAGAATACCACACAATGGAACTAAGTATAATAAAAGCTTCAATATCCAACCAAGGCATACACCCCTATCAAGGCAATGAATAAGAGGTATCCCAATATGTGAGCTTTACGATTTGAAATCCACACCATAATTTTTTTTCCAGAAGATCAATATGTTAACCATGTGATCCATGTCACAACTAACACCAAGAATGGTCTATTAGGTTTTTTATCGCCCTAAAGTTAGCCATAGACTCTAAATAAGAGCCATGGCTCACAAGTCATACCACATTTGGTCCATAACTGTATTTAAATTCTCATACCATACTTAGGCCTATAAGGCTTCAATAAGTGAGATGCCAATATATTTTCTTTTAGTTACACTTTGAGATGTTTAAAGTAGTGGACTTGAGGTTGTAATTTAAAATATTAATATATTAAAAGGAGTAATATATTTTAATTATATAATTAATTAATTTTTATAATTTTTTAATGTATAATTTGATTGCACACCCAACAATCTATGAGAATGTATCGCTCCTGTATAGAGTTAAATGATACTTCTATAATAAGGATCGATATTTTAGTTGCATTCTCTTTAATCAAATATTTATATTTCATGAGTGTACTAACCTAATAAAAAAAATAAAAAAATTCACACTAATTTAATTATACTTCAAATATCTAATAAATTTAAAAAGATAACATATAATTATTAATCTTAACTTTAACCTAAAATATTAATATATTAAATTAGATATTTCTTCCTAATTATATACTTAATTTATTTTCTTTAACTTAAAACTTCATCCCTTACGCGATAAAAAGAAAACCCAAATAATAATGACCGTTCAATTAAACATCAAAGTATCTTCATCTGTTTACACGTGGTGCCTATCTTTATATAATGTTTAGTTCTAATGCAAGGAATTCTCCTCTCCAACTGCAACACAAAACAAAAGGTGAGAATTAAAGAGAGAGAAATTATAGGAAGGGCAAAAAAGAAAGAGTCATGGGCTTGCTTTGAATATTGTTTTTCTGGCTCGTTCTTACCTCATCAGCTTCTAATTTTCTCAAAAGTTTCGATTGTTATATTGAAACCCATTAAATTCCAAACATTGAAGAAGAGATTAGAGTACTTGGGAAAATGGGATTCTGATGTCCCTTTTTGCGGGTCTGATCTTGTAGTTATCAAAAACTAAAAAGTGTCATATCTGAATACTTCAATTCTCATATCTATCAGCAAAAAAGTAGGAAATTTTGTGATCTTCTTTCTAATCTTGTTGATCTAAGATTGTCCCTTTAGTTTCTTACTCTTCTTCATTATTTGTGTCCTTTACATGTATGATAAAATGCAGCATTTGGTAAGAGTAACACTTTGCTGATTCTGTTTTTTGTACTACTGATCTTCTTCGAATTTGTTTTTTGAGTGATCACCAGATCAAATCAAACAATGGAGGAGAATCAGGAGAATAAATTCATTTGTAAGTTTTGCAACAAGAAATTCCCATGTGGGAAATCTCTGGGTGGTCATATCAGAACCCATTTGAGTAAAAATAGAAATTTTTCTAGAAAACAACAAGGGGAAGAACAAAACAGAGCTCAAATCACAATTACAAAGTTTTCATCTTTGAATGGAATAAACAAAACCCAGAGAGGTTCAGATTCTGAAGTTGGTTTGCCTTCTAGTTATGATCTGACAATGAATCCCAGGTGTCAATCATTGAAAGCTCTATGTGGACACAAGGCTTATCATTCCGAGAAAGAAAATCTGATTGATGATGAAAATGATGAAGAGTCTAGTGGGAAGCAAAAACTTGTTATGGATAGTCAATCAGTTACTGAGACTTCAGGTTTGAGACAGAGGAGGATCTCAAAAAGGACTAACAAGTATAAGAAACTTGGAATTAATCCTATTTTGGGAAATGGGTTTTCATCTGTTTTTGGAGTTGAGCAAGAACAACAAGAGGTAGCTATAAGCTTGATGATGTTATCAAGAGATTCTAGTCATAAAGGAGGTTTGAATTCCTTTGCGGAATCTTCAGATTACAACGACTCAGTCATTTTAGAAGCTAAATCATCCTCTATTGATATGGTAGGTAGTACAAAGATTAAAGATTTTGTCAAGATGAAGAAAACAAAAGATAGTGGAAAGCTAAAGTTCAATCAAATTAGTGTTGCTATGAATTCTGATTCTGGGTATTTCAGAAATGGACACAATAAGATTGAACAAGATGTTTCTGATCATGGGTTTCAAAGAACTATTGGTGAAATCAAGAAACTTGAAGTGGAATCTGGATCTGAAGTTAAGGGTTGTGATGCTAAGTTTTGGAATGGTACCACTAAATTGGATTTGGATGGTACAAAAACTGAGTTTGGGATGAATCTGATTAATGAAGAAGCTAGCAATCAAGCGAAACAAAGTTCATCAAAATATGAATTAAGAAAGAGAACTAAAGATGGCTTTTGCAAAATCTTTCATTCAAAGATCAATGGATGCTCTAAACGAGTGTATGATGAGGCTGCTGATAAGCTTCTTGAAGATTCGAGTGGCAAAGACCCAAATAACTATGAGAGAAAATCAGGGTCATCTAGTAAGAAGATTAAGGGGCATGAATGTCCGATATGCTTTAGAGTTTTCAAATCAGGCCAAGCTTTAGGAGGTCACAAGAGGTCTCATTTCATTGGAAGAAATGAAGACAAAACTGTGGTGATTAGACAAGTATCATCTGAAACTGAGATTAGTCGATTTTTTGATCTTAATCTTCCAGCTCCTGTAGAAGACAGGAAGCAAATGGGAATTTCAGATTCATGGCTTGGCAGAAGTTGAAATAAGCCAAAAGCATTATTTATTTATTTTTTTCTTTATTGAACTTTTCTTAGATCCCAGATTCAAGGATGAATTAATTTGCATACTTGATGAGTTTCATTCCTTGCCATAGAGCGTGCAACAAATTTTTAATTTTTT
Organism: Hippophae tibetana; assembly: GCA_037013495.1. NCBI lineage: Eukaryota > Viridiplantae > Streptophyta > Magnoliopsida > Rosales > Elaeagnaceae > Hippophae > Hippophae tibetana. Next base: position 14,529,155 of record CM072803.1, read on the forward strand.
TTTTTGTACTGTTGAAAGATTGTAGTTATTGATCAGTTGCATATGTTATTGTTACAAGTGATTTAAGGTAAAAGTGATTTTAAAAGAAAATGTGTTTAAAAGAATATTATTGTGCTTTTGTCATGAAGTACAATTTTGAATCTTAAAAAGCACTTCTTTAAAAAATAATTTTTACTACAGGACTTCAGAACAACCTTTAATCTACCATTAAAATTGCTATATGAACGGAGGAAGGTTTACTAACTTATCATAAAACTTGTTGAGTGAGCTAACGTTCCATAGCTTTTGAAAAAGGAATGCATTAGTCTTATTTTTTTCCGACTAATTTAGTTATATATTTGAAAAAATATACACGATAATCTTAAAATTTTAAAACGTATACATATGATGAAAACATGAACATTTCACTGTTGAAGTGTTCCTTCTAAAAGAATCCAAGGACCACCTGCTTTAGGAGAATGTTAAAAAAAGTACCACTTCAAATGTTAGAAGATAAGTTTCTTTTTTAAGTCACATTCTCACTCTCAAACCAAGTGTACTAACTCTCTTTTTTTATACTTAAGTTGGTTATTTTGAGATACACTATAAGTTAGTAGAGTCTTATTGTTGCTTTGAACATATCTCTAGCAAAGTGTTGTTTGTTGTAATTAAAAGCTATAGTGCTTCTGTCATTCTAACAAGGTTAACTATGTTTTTATCAATCATCTAATTTAATAAATTGATATTGTATAAATATAATAAGATAGGTTTTTTAAAACATAATTCTTACACGTAAATAAACATTAAGGATAAAAATGTTACATTTAATAAATCTAACTTAACTAATGAAAATCATTTAAAATCTTAATTTGTTAAACTTATCTAATGTTAGAGGACACGGTTGTAACTTTTGAAATATTTTTTTCCTTCCAAAAAAGAGATATCATTAAGGACACGATCAAAAATTTCAAATAATATACAAACCCCAACCAAGAATCAAAACCTAAACATATGCAATATGATAAAAGTATAGATTGCTTAAAACCATTCCGATTCTTCCCTAAAAGGTATGATAGGCATCTATCATATGCTGAGAAGAATCAAAGTTTAGAAAAACATCTCTGACCACTAGTAAGTTAATATTGTTAACAAACGATTAATTTGAGCTAGATAAGGGGTATGATCAAAACTCATGCCATGGATCCACCTAACAACTCTAACCACACAAAAATAAAGTAAAAGAACACTACCAAACAAGCAACCTCAACAATGTAGAGATGAAAAAAAATGAAAAGAAAAATCCAAACAAAATACAATAAGTTGAAAACAAAATAAATACTAAGAATAATTACTACAAAATCTACTTCAAAGTTTCAAAGAACCAACTATCATCGTCGTTGTTTGGGTCATCCTCATAAGGCATCCTCCGTGAAAAAAAAACCACTAAATAATCAAGCGTTTGAACATAAGCCCATTAGAAATCCAAGGAAAATGCTAGTTAAAAGAGGACACATCCTCTCGGAGAAACTATAATCGATGTGGATATTTTTGGAATATAAAAAACATTGTTCAAGTCGAACTCCCTCCAATTAGATTCATTTAATTTTGAATTTCAATCAATTATTCCACATTAATTATTATTAAAGGTTTTTATTTTTGTTATAAATTTTGAAGGTGTTATTTTATGTATTTTTTCTCTTTTTCTTTGTCAAGATAGTTTTGGATATAGGATTTGGATTAGTGTGATTCAATTGATAGTTTCACGATAAGTCTACCAGGAATGAAAATGTTGACGACATTTTCATGATAATGTTATTATTTTACATATCACGACATAAAAACGTGATATCTATATTTTTTGGTTAAATTATACCAAAATTATAAAAAATGTCGACAAATTGTCGCTTAAATATCATTCACATTAAATTTTGGTTTACATTTTTTAGTAAAAATATCCTAGATATTATGAATATTATAGCTAAAATGTCGACAAAAATCGAAAAATATCAATTCTTGGTTTATATTTCTTTTTTTTTTTGTCAAGATTTATCTGTTTATAATAGTTAATACAATTAGATATTTTATTTAATTATTTCAAACTTTTAACTAATTTTACAATATTTTACAAAAAATAATATATTTTTATTATATAATATTTTAATTAATTGATTAACTTATTTATTAATATAAATAAATATTATAAGTATTTAAAAATACAAATAAAAAATAAAAAATATTTTAAAATATAAATAATTGATTTTTTTTTATGTTTCATAAAGTTTTATAAAAAAATTCATATTTTTGATAGATTTTCTTAGTTTTCTATAATTTTTAACAATATCTTCAATATTTTTAAATAAATTTATCTCAATATATTGATCGACATCGATATTTTAAACTTTAAAGTCTACTTATTTTCTCATTTTAAGTTAAAAGATTCGAATAACACTAAATAATGTTTTAGTAATTATTTAATTTTATAATATGGACAATAATTGTTTATCAAAATAATTATTGGTTTGTTCTTAACAAATATTGGTGAGCTCAAATCAATTAAAATATGAGGAGAGTAGTGTAGATATAAAGAAATTTATTTTTTCTCTCTTAAATTTTTACTTATTATTGTCATGTAGTAATACATTAAGTTGATTAGGATAAACAAATAATTTTTTTATTTATGATGTCACAGGCCCAAGGAATATATTTGATAGTCTAATTGAGGTAGGCTTAAGACACATACACAAATCACAAATTTAAAACCAAGAGAACCCAACTATTTAAAATGAAACACAAAAAATATTATTTAATTAAATTTTGTTTAAAATATAATTTTTTTTAATAATAAAAATATATGTGATGAAAATAATGGTGATATTTTTGTGATTATATGTTTTAAGAGTTTTTTTTTTTTAACTCACAACTTTCAACTTCTCTAAATTATCGCAGCTCCTCCCATTTGATTTTGAATCTTCTGTACATTAATTTTCTTACATTTTCAAATATAGATAAGATAAATTTCCAAAGATAACCCCATTTAAACTAATTTCATTCTTCTTTTTCAAAAGTCACTACTTTTTCATTTCAAACACAAACCAAAATTTCCTTTTCTGTTGCTTTGTGTTCGAAACTCTCTCAAATCATTTATCTTTATCCTTTTCCAAGTTCTGGGTAAATTCTATGCTCTCTCTCTCTCTCTCTCTCTCTCTCTCTCTCTCTCGATTATTATCTTTTCGTTTCTTTCCTTGTAATTTCTTACTTTCTATTTAGATTTGTAATTTTTTTCCTTTAATGAATTCTTGATTTTTATGCAATGCTTGCAAAGCTATTGAATCATTGTTATTAATAAATTACATTCAATATTCTAATACCTTTGGTTCTCTATTTTTGTATTTCTTTCAATAACATGCATATAAATATTTGAGTTTAGTTTATGTACACCATATACATAAATAAATATACATTATATACTTATAACATATATACAGGTTATATATAATTGATATGTTATTTTAAAGTTAATTTAATTATGTATAAGCTATATATTTAATTTTGTATCAAATGGGGTCTTGTCCAAATTTTAAAAAGGGACCCTACTGCATTTATTTATTTTTTATTAAAAATGGACACAATCGGTTGTTCCAACAAGTAACCAATTTGGCTACATTGGTGGAAGATTATGGTCAAATTTGGTCAACTTTGACCAGTTTTTTCGGCTCAAAGTATTTTTAAAATCTGCGGTAACCGGTTATAGGAGGCTACAAACCGGTTAAGTGCCCGTTTTTGATAAAGTCATACCATCAGTCCATTTTTATACTTTAGTACCTGTTATAGCCTATTTAGAAAAATTTCCTAAAGATAAATTTGCACCTCTAACAATAACCAAAGCAATTGCTGATAAGTGTTTGTTGATTACATTTGCGCTTGCAGGTTGATTGTGTGATTTCTTTGAATATACAGGCCTAAAAGTTGAAAACTTTCCCTTTATTGAATATAATAATAAATATTTGTTTCTATTCAAAATGTTTGGATTTCTAAAGTCTAAGCCAAAGTCCAGTGATAATGGAAATATAAATTCAGAAGATATTAAGCCAGCCAGAAGAACAACTTCTGAACCTATGCTTGTTACACCAGATTTGAATGATAATGCTGGTAAAAAGAGAAGAGGGTCTTCCACTAGATCCTCTCCGGAGCCAAGAGGTCGATCGAGCAAAAATGATTTTGATGAATCTAGAGGATTAGGGAATCAAACTATGGAGCAACTAGAGACTTATGCTGTAAAGAAGGCCGAGGAGACAACTAGTAGTGTTAATAACTGTCTTAGGATGGCTGAAAATATCAGAGAAGATGCTACCAAGACACTTGATATGTTGCATCAGCAGGGTGAGCAAATCAATAGGACTCATAATATGACTGTTGATACAGACAAAGATCTCACTAAGGTAATGCTCCTTTTATTTTGTGAAAGATGAATTTGCATTTTGTTTTTCTTCAAAAGTTGGCATGTAGATAGAGGATTTTATGGTGATAACTGATACGTTGAAACATTATAACATGTTATCCTCTTTGACATTGTCATTGATAGATGAGCTGTTAATTAGATTTGTGCCATTTCTTTTTTGCTTTATTAGTTAGCCTTCTTCAGAGTAATGTGATTGTTTTCAGGAAATTCATGGTAGATTTTCAGCATGTGATTGATTTTGACAAGGCCAAGTTTAATTGTATCCCAGCAAATCTTCATTTTCAGTGAAAATTATGTACTTTAAATTTTTTTAACTTGTGCTAGGTTTTTGATTTTGAGCAAAAATGACTTAAAATTTAAAGTTTTCCTTATGTATAAGTTATATGTAAAATAAGTAAATTTTTACATAATTGTTTTCTTGAAATTCATTAAGAATCTTGGGTAGATTGCCAATATATGATTGGTTTTGACTAGATCTTTGGAAATTGGTATATTTTGATTACTCATATTCTTCTTTTGGTACCTTTTTGAACTCTTATTTTTAATTGGGACATAGAAATACCTTTATTTAAATTACTAGTATATTTTTTGCTCAAATTAAACAGTAATATTAATAAATTCGGATAATTCAAAGATATCATTACTGTTAAAATTGATCAAAATATATACAATTAACATAAATAGAAGTATATTTCATGCATCCCATTTGAAAATAGGAATCAAAAAAATGTATTAAAACAAGAATAGGGGTAGTCTTAAGGTATAAATCTCAGGCCGTTTGAATCTTAGCTTATCTTCAATTTGAATGAAAATTAGGTACATTGGAAATTTGCTAGGTTTTTTGAGTTTGAGTGTAAATGACTCAAAAATTGAATGTTTTAGATATGTACAAGTTGTTGTACGTGACTTATGTAATGTTGTACGAGTTTTGTAAGGTTGTACTTGGAGTTTCGTTAGGATACAAGCTAGAAATTTTCAAGCAAGAATAGATGATCAGGGAAGACCAATCTTTGTTTATCTTGAACTATATCTACATTCTTGTATTTATTCTTTCATTTCGTCTATTTCTTTCAAATGTTTTGTGTCATTCCTTTGTTTAATTAGGGTGAGAAACTTCTAAGTGGACTTGGGGGAATTTTCTCAAGGCCAAAGATGCCAAAGTATGTAAATCATGTTAAAGGGCCAGTTAGTTCACCAGGTTATCTCTACATCATTAACTTTCTATGAAACTTACTGTTTTTTGGATTTTTGACTTAGAAAAACGATTCATTAAACTTCCTATTTTTGAATTTTTGACCTAGAAATACTATTTATCTTTTTCTTTTACAATTTTGATTGCACAGATAACCCGTCCTCACAAAAACAAGCCAGTCAAGAGGAAAGGGAAAAACTAGGTTTAGGTTCAGCTAACAAAGGACAGAAAGGTAGTAAGATACCATATCCTGAACCAACAAATGCCATACAGAAAGTTGAGGTTAGTCAATGTGATTATCTACAAATTAAGGGTTCATACATGTTATGTTTTATGGTTTTTATGTTGAAATTAGTTGAAAAACAAACACTTTAAAATTGAACTGGTAATAAAATAAGTCCTATGTAAAATGTTATTGTTACGTGTTCATCGGATTTACTCATGAGAATATTGATCTTCAGCTTGAGAAGCAAAAACAAGATGATGCTCTGTTAGATTTAAGCAACATATTAGGTGACTTGAAGGGGATGGCTGAAGGCATGGGAATTGAACTTAATAGGTCAGTATCTTTGTTTTCATTGTTTGTAATTCTCTTGTTTACTTATTATGTAAAAAATCACCAAAAATAAGGTCGGTTAACTCCCAAAGACGTTTGAGTTAAGCAAATATCAATGTAGAGTTTAATGGGTAGAATTTTCACCAATCCTTTAGAATAAAAAAAACAACACAATTACATGAGAGTAGAATTTTCACATACTTGTACGAAAATTCCACACATATTTATAATACTTATTAAGTATGTGTGGAATTTCTACACGAGTATTGCCAACTGTGTAGAAGTAAAAATTCCACATACCACATATGCTTGTAATAGTTATAAGTATGTGTGGATTTCTACGTGAGCAAGTACTAACTATGTAGAAGTAAAAATTGAAAAAAATTGTAAACAATAATACAAATAATGATCCAAATATTTTATGAAATAAAACTAACTCAAACTAGATTGTAAATATTGGTATAACTTAATTGATTTCATATTAGGTATCTCTCTAATAGTCTACCTTAAGAAGTGTTTTTGGCTGGTCTTATTAACTATCTATAAATTCATCCATCTTTATTTGTCAAAAACAAATCTTGAAAATTTGTATATATTAGTTATCTGAGTTGCTAAACAATTATTAAATCATCTCTTATGAATGTGATTCTCTTTACTTACGAAGCATCTTTGGTTTTGGTACACTATTATATTTGCATCTTCTGATAATGTTTCATTGTAACATGAAATAAACTGCAGGCAAAACAAAGACCTTGATCATCTATCTGATGATATTGATATTCTAAATGATCGAATGAAGAATACTAATCAACGTGCAAAAAAATTGCTTAAGTAAAAACTCCAAAGCTTTCATCAAACACTTGAATATCTGCATTTTTTGTATATTAATTTAAAATATAAGTTTCCCTAATTGTTGAATGTTATTAATTGTCAGTTTCCCGTTGTTTGGGATCTGCATGCAAATTCATGCAAGTGCAATAATACAAGAATCATTCTTTTCCTATAATATAATGTTATTTTTCATATTCTCTTGCTGTTTCTAGTTCATTATAAATCCCAATTAGTTTGAATGCATTGAGATATACTTGTAACTTAAATGCTCTGTAAGGGTACAGGTGGTCTTAGTCTGAGCAATTTCATCTATTACTGCTAATGAAGTGAATTTAGATGTTGAAAGAACTAAGGGTTAAGTTTTGCTTCACCAAACTGATATTTGGAAGATGGAACCTGAGAACTGCATTAACTTAATTATTGAAAATTAGCACTTGAATATCGTAATTATAAAATGATTACTCTAATCCTAACAAAGGAAAAGTGCCATAATTTTATAATTACTTGACAAGAACTGTCACATTTTAATAACTATGAGACTAGAAGGGACTCAATTTGTTCCCTAACTGAAAATAACAGGACTAAGTGCTCATTTTCACATAATTACAGGACAAATATGACCTTTTTCTTCCTTGTAAGCAGCCATTCATGTAAATATGTTCAGAGATAATATTAATGAACATAAAATAATTCCCCAAACCACACGATATTAGTGATACCAATGATGTGGTAGAATAGGTTATTCAACACCTCCAAGACTAAGTCGCTACTGTTAAATTGGATCTATACCCACCCCTCATCTATTATTTTTAAAATACTCAAGTTGTTATTGTTATTTTATTTTGTTATGTACTTGTATTTCGACGACTAATGGAATTATTTCCATATTGAGAGAGGGGGGAGGGGAGAGGGGAACACTTGATATTAGATACATTTTCTTTTGAATTCACAATTCATATAAATTTAACTAACAAGTATGGGAGACATATTAACAAAAAAACAAACCTCGTTACTTGTGAGTTGTGAGAAGCTGACAAACCATAAGAGGATATAATTCATAAATAGAAATTTTCACTTCCAAGGGAGTTTATTCTTTAAGATATAAAAATGAAACCAAGAATGGAGCTTGTGAAAGCCACAAACACATTCATAAAGCTACGAATAAAAACAGTCAGCCATTGCAAACTAATTGCAAGCAGATTCTAAATAAAATTAACAAAAGATTTATGTACATCTGACCTAGGATTGGTATCTTCAATTCATGTCTCCTCACTTTTAACAGGAGTCCAGCTCTCTCTTGAAACAGGCCTTTTCCTTGAATATGAAATAAAACCAAGAACATAGCCTATAAAAGCTCCAAGCACTAAGATACTCGCTCCCTTCACAAACCAAGAGAAAATGCACTCTGCTTTGTTCTCACTTTCAGTTTCAGCAGCATCAACACCAATGCTAGCTGCTTCACTGAGAACTTGTCCCGATGCTAGAATTACCACCGTATCGTGCACCTTTCCGTCATGGTTTCCAACATAAGAAAGTGTAAGCTTCTTTCTCGTTGCAACCAATCTAGTGTAGCCAAATTCTGGCCCCCGGTACATAGACCACACGGGCTGAGGGTATACCGGGTCGTTTGGGTGATCAGCTCTAGGTTCCCATATAGGTTGCCAGTCTTGTCCTGCCATACCAATCACAACATGTACAGGTAATGCCTCCCATTTGCTACCATCTTGTTCCATCCTTCCACAAGTGAAGTTGTTTAGTGGACAAAACCTCTCATATTTGTGAACATGTCCCCATAATGCAAGATTTACTTTGTTCTTCACAAACAAAGGTTCTAAATGCTCTAGCATTTTCAGCCTCAAAGGTGCATCTCTAAGTTCATGGTTTGTCGTGTACATTGGCCTATGTCCTTGGACTACCACAAATGGAGTCTTCTTCCTATCAACTGACTCAAGATCATGCTTTATGAACTCATATTGACTGCTTCCAGTAAGAAAATTAGTCTCAGTTGATATGTATACAAAATGGACTGGCCCTGTGTCAAACGAATAATACAGATTCCTAGTTGCTGGAGCACGCATTCCTGTTGGTTCTGAAGAGTTCCCAGGCATGTTAAACTTCAGGCTGTAAGGTACCCCACATTCACCACCACCATCTGTTCCGTAAACTTTCTTTGCCCATTCAGGCTTCCAAGGTTGTAGAGGCCAGTCATATTCATGGTTACCAATGCATACGTGGTACGGGACTCTGGAAGCAAGTGGTTCAATTTGAGTGAAAAACTGATCCCATAACCAAGAGTAGCCTCTTGCATAGCTGATATCACCTATGTGTGAAACAAAAGTGTGCTTGTGACCAAGAGCTTCAATATCACGAAGGATCCACTTAATAGTTGATATGCTCTCTTCCTGTGTACGGAGAAAAGTAGAGTAAGGTGTTGCAGTTCCCATGTCACCAAACAGGAATGCTATGGTTTTATCCGAATCTCCATCACGTGACACAAAGCTGTGAATTGTGCTCCATCCTCCAGAGTCACTTCCCACCTGTCACAAAAGCATACCAATTGATTAAATAGGATTAGAAGAGTTGCAGAAAATACAAGCAAATTGAAAGCATAGCAACTTGTACTCCATCGCTTATGAAATACAAGCAAGACAAATGAAAGAATAATGAGGCATAGCACATGTCTGCATCACAAGCAATAAAGAGAAATATTTCTATTATTGAATGGCAAACACAAAACCCAAAAGAACCAATCAGCCTCCACAAATTGATCAAACCATCTGAAGTTGCTGATAGTGAAACAGTCTTTACTTTAGAAGAAGTCAACCAAAGTAACACAACACAAAGAAAACAGTTAAACCTGAAACTTTTCCAGAATAGTTGAATCAAAATAATAGCACTAAGTAACAAACTTACAATAAGTTACACGAAACAAAACATGACAAGCTAATTGTACTCTAAGCCCTGACTAAGTGTTACATTGACACTTCATTTTTTTTAAGTACCCGTATCTAACCAAAGCAACATAACACGGACTCGGTATCAACTTGACACTTCAAATTGGTAGAAATTTACACAAATTTGAGGAAAATAAGTGTGTTGGGATATGTGTTCAAAATTTATGACATCGGTGTTCTAAAAGAGTCACTCTGACATTATTGTACCTGTAATATAGACATAGTACACTAACAAACAAGAGGACAAGACAAATTGCTTTTTGAATGCAATATGAACTCCAAAAATTAATCTTTGTTAAACATCTGGGTAGATGTAGGAAGGTGTTATTGGTCTAACTAATCCAAAACTGAAATTTTATCATATATATTGTGGACAAGTAAGAACTGAAATCATTGAACTCCTATTCAACACAAAATAATTCGATAAAAGGAAGCAAAAACCCAGTTCAGCTTCAAATATATATATATTTTTTAAAAAGTTCATACCTGATAATAATACCTGACACCTTTCTTTAAATTGATCATCAACCCATCATGAATAAATCCAGGGTCTCTCCAACCCAAACTCCCATTAGCAGGTGAGTCACACATGTCCGCTCTTTCATACCTACTCACACGTGCCACCGTCACGTGATCAAGTCTATCCTTCTTCTGCCCATATCTGACGTTCCTCTCACCACCATCCTCCGTCAAAAACATGACCCGCATCTCATCTTCATGGTTCGTGTAAGCCAAATGGATCTGTTCTGGTCCACGACCCGACTCGAATTTCAACTCCTCCGATTCAGAAAGCAAATGCTTCGTGCCAGGTAATGGGTTTTTGTCTTCATCTAAGTTAGTGGAGTTAATTTCAGACTCGTCCCAGTGGAAGATCCTAAACGTGTAATTAGATCGGAGGTTGACCAAAGGAAGTGATAGCTGACCCGACCCGGATTTCCAAGTTGGTGAAGAAGAGGATAGGAAAACATAGCCGATGAAGTGGTCGTGGGTAGAGTTGGGAGGAGAGTAGATGCCGAGCCAATCGAGCTTGGAGGGTGAGTCTATGCCAGACCATTGGACAACGACTGTCTTACCTGATTTTGAAAGTGTTGTAGGATTCAGAGATATTGAGGCTTGTTGGGTTTGTGTGGTGAAGAAGAAGAAGAAGAAGAAGAAGAATGTTGAGAGGATGAAGATTATAGGAATTGCCATTTCCAGTTTCAGTAAAAAAGAGATCAATCATGGTTTTCTTTTGATAGGATTAAGGGCCAGATATGTAATTTATTATTAACTTTTCATCTATAAAAAAATTAAAATAACGTTTTTTTTACATAATTTATTATACCGTATCTCAACAGATCAAAAATATTTTTTTTTCTCATTTATCTCTTACCCTTACAAAGGTTAATATATAACGATATTAAATATTAAAAAAAATTATATTATAAAAAATAAATAGGAGGAATTAAAAATAAAATTTTAAGGTTAAAAAAATTTAAAATAAATTAATAAATATATCATTTAATTATATCAAGTGATAAAAATAATACTTAATTATAATTAATTATACAAATATGTTATTATGTTATTTTTTGGTGTGTAAGTTATATTTTTGATGATAAATTTATATAATTAATAAAAAAATTAGAGATAAATTTATAGTACTAATAATAATTAAGTATTATTTTTATCACTTAATAAAATTAAATATTATATTTATAACTATATTTAATAATATATTTATTAATTTATTTTAAAATTTATAACATATAATTCAACTTATAATATTTTGTAACGTAATATTTAAAAAAAAAATTATACCATGATATCAAACTTATAATGTAATATTAGCAGATAAATGTATTCCAATGCAACATTTATTTAATGTATATTATATATAAATGTAAAATATGAATTTTATTAGATTTATAAATAATTTATATATTTTTTTAATTTTTAATTATTATAAAAAATACTGGATTAATGATATTAAATATTAAAAACATATATTAATAGATAGGAAGAATTAAAAATATTTTTTAAAAAAAACAAATCCCTTGTAAATTAATAAATATATCTTAAATATAAATATATCATTTAATTATATAGAGTGATAAAAATAATAATTAATTGTACAAATATATTATTATTTTATTTTTTGATTTTTAAGTTATGTTTTTGGTAATAAATTTGCATAACTAACTTAAACATATAAAATTAGAATTATGTTTGTAATTTTTATAATAATTTTATGATATATTTATTAATTTATTCTAAAATGTATAACATATAATTAAATTTACATTATTTTGTAAAGTAATATTAGAAAAAAAAATTATTGTGATTAAATTTATAATATTTTGTAATATTAATATTAGTAAATAAATGTATTCCAATGCAACTTAAATTCGATAATATTATAACAAATAAAATATTTATACAAAACATTTATTTCATGTATATTATATATAAAAGTAAAATATGAATTTTATTAGATATATAAATAATTTAAATATCATTTTTAATTTTTAATTATTAAAATAAATTATAAATTTTAGTAATTTATATATAGTAAGTGCGATGCAGAGTCTAATTTTGAATATTTTTCTTAAAATCAGATCACCTATCCGGAAACACCCCTTTCAATTAATAAGGTGAAAAACCGAACTGTAATACTAATTAGATAAGAGAATATTCACAAAGAATATTATACAGGATAGCTATGAAGCACAGCAGCACATATTTGATAATAAGAGAATATTCACAAAGAATATTATGTGAGAATAGCTAAAATTACGTATTTATTCCAAATTACCAATTTTATTTTTAGGTAATATTTAATAATTTAAAATATTTTTATTTTTATTTTGATTATTAATCTAAAATAAAATATTAAATATCCTAATAGTAGTAGAAATGCTCACTCTTATACCCTTCAATAATACTTATAATGTTCTATTTTTCTTACACATTTGTATAATTATTTATTATTTTTTTGATTTAATCTCATTTAAAAATTAAAAAATTATTATAATTTTACTTTATTTATAATTTTATAAATTTATTTTAATATTTATCATTATTTTAATTCCAATACTTAAATAAATATAATAATAATAATATTATTTTTATTACTATTCTAATTCCCGTTACTTTGCTATTATATCACTTAAACATAAATTATTTAGTGTAATACTTTATATGTTGTTGATAATTGGCATAAAATAGAGATAAGAGTTCATATTTTAAGCTATAAAAATCCACTTTTCGAACACTTGCTTACATATACGCCGATTAATAATATATTTAATGACACACTAAAAATATTTCATTTAACTTTTGATCATTATTCAACGTTCTTCACTATAGGAATTATTTTTTCTCACTATATATGTTACATTGTGACAATTTTTAGGGAACAAAATTAAATTTGATGGTATTAAGTGTAAAGGGGTGTGCAACTATAGCGACTTGGATTACCTCATCTGTATAGAACACATCGTATCAAGTAGCTCGTGTATTACAACCTGGTATGGATGAGTAGTAGATCATTTCAACTACTTGACTTTTGATGTATCTTACACCTAACGACCAGACCATGTGTAAACACCAGAGTCAAACAATCTGATGACGTTCCACATTTCTACTCCACGTCCATATAAAAGGGTATGTGACCTAGCGATCTAGTCACTGGGATAGCAATCAGATCACTAGGATATCGACTTGATCTTAATAACCTAATTCTAATTGTAAAATATTATGTTTAGATCGACTCTGACATCTTGAACAAAGCGTCTCTCAATGTAATGTTGACACCCACCTCTTATGTGTTTATATATATCACATTAATGAGATAAATAAAGGATCTGAGTATTAGCTTCTCACTAACTTCTCACTAGAATCCTTGACACACTAGCACTTCTCCAAATAATTGGCGCCTACTGTGAGGCCTTAAAATTTTCTAATCCATAGTTAGCATTTTAGGCCTTACATTTTACATCCTTGGAGAAATAGCCAATGTCATAAGAAAATTCACTCCTATCACTATAACAAGTCCTCGATCCTATCCCTAATTAATGAACAGTCCTAATCACCCAATCATAGAGTTCGATCTCAATGATCATTTACCTCACCTATCCCAATCAATACATCCCATCGTGGCCTGGGGTATGGTCGAATATGACCTATAACTAATGATAGCACACGACTTGTAGCCTGTGATGAAGCTACTAGACTATTCCAAGTACAATCAGTTCTACTAGTTGTAGTTCTAAAAACACATCCTGTGAAAAAGATGTTAAGTTAAAAAGTCTCCAAAAACAAATGGTGAAATTACAACAAAAGTTTATTAGATCCCAAGATTATAATAAGAAACTCAGGTCAAGGTTAAGATACGATGATTATTCAGATGAGACTGAAAGTTCATTTCAAACTACTACCCACTTGTAAGAGTAAACCGACTAACAAGATTGAAACATATCTCACAAGATCATAACCAGTATAGACCCAATATAATTGATGGATAGTGTATACCCATGACTTCAATTCCAAATCCAGCTCCAAGACCCATATACATAACCCAACCTACTCACCAACATCCTTCACAAAATACATCCCAATAATTACCAAGATGTGTGGGTTTGGGGAATTCCATACCTAGGGGTGTTAAGTACAACTTGGACCTTTCAATAATACCTATGATGATAAATTTAAAGAAATGGAAGAGAAAATGGAAGCAAAGATGAATGATTGACTTAGAGGTCAAGGGAAACTACAACACTGGAGTGATATCAAAATGGTGTGTGATCAATTATCTACATCACCTTTTTATAATGATATTGAGTTAACGACTGATGAGTGCTCAAAAAGCACTAAAATAACCATGATTTTATGTACCTTAATTGATTAAAAATACATATATTTATATGTTTTATCATATATTTATATAAATTTGTCTTTTTCGGAATCACGGGTATTTTTATTGTTTTTCAGGTATTTTGGCTTAAAAACGCAATGTAAAGACTCAAAGAGGAATATTTGAAGCAATACATCACAAATATATCAACAAATAAGTGAGAAAAGGTCAACAAACATGGAAAAATCGGACGAAATGGGTCGAAAAGGTCAAAAATGTCAAAAAGACGGAAATTGCGCGCCGCAGCCCAGCCGTGCGCGCAGCCCAGCGCCCCAGCGCCCAGCCGCGCGCGCCCCAGCGCCCATTCCGCGCGCGCCCGCGCGCGCTGGCACTGTTCACGCGCGCCGAGCTGCGCGCAGCGCCCCAGCAGCCCCCCTCCGCGCGCCCAACGCGTTTTCGCCCCATTTTTCACGTGCAGCCGCCCCTGTGACGTCATGCTGACGTCATTGATGACATCAGCAATTCCAATACGCGTTTTTACATTTTTTAATATTTTTTTAACATTTTTTTACTCATTTTTTCTCTCCATCCTCACCTATAAATACCCCCCTTCCATTCACTTCAAATCACACCTTCAAAACTCACTTCTCTCTTCTTTCTTTCTCTCATTTCTTAGTTTTTAGTTTCTCTTAGTTTCTTTCTAAGTTTCTAAGCTTTTCTTAGTTTTTCTCTTAGTTTTTAGTTCAATTCTCTTAGGTTTAGTGTTCTTCTCTTTTTGAGAGGAACTTGTAATGTTTTTGTAATAATTTAGATTTTTGATTCAATATATGGAAGTGCAAATTCCGCTCGGAGGTTTTCTAGCAACGGGAATAGCGTCGAAGTTCTGTAAGGATTTTATTTTCTTTACAGTTATTTTTATGCTTTATTCTTACATGTTATATTCAACTTGTCTGTGGTTAAATTTAACTATGCTAGCTGTTTAGTAAAAATGATGTAATAACGACGTTGTTATGCTTGCGAAATATTAAATAGGTAAAAATCTTTAAAATGAATTGATTTTGTTTTTATTCAAGATTTTATATTAAGAATGTTAGAGAGAAATATATTATTTTTCATTACAAACTTAAACCCGAAAATTAGATTTTAAGGTTTAGTTATCCGGTCTAATTTAGAGTAGTGCTCTTTTATTTGTTGGTACAATCGCCCGGTAGTTAGAGTGAAACTCTATTTCAAAAGTTTTTATAAGAATTATTATGTGAAAATGTATTGACAACATGTTTTCAATAGTGGTTTTAAAACTTGAAAGTTAGTACTCGGATAATTAAATTCTTAAGTTTAATTTGGACACCTTGAATAATGTTTAAATTGTCTAACCCCACCAAAGGTGGCATTTAAATGGTTCATTTTCAATCTCTTAGAAAAAGGAATTAATTTAATTAAGCATATTAGTTATCAACCCCACCCATAGGTGTTAATTAATTTGTTTAGTTAACAAAGAATATCTAACCCCACCAAAGGTGGTATTTATATAAAAAAGAGAGAATCAATAAAA
Organism: Hippophae tibetana; assembly: GCA_037013495.1. Taxonomy (NCBI): domain Eukaryota; kingdom Viridiplantae; phylum Streptophyta; class Magnoliopsida; order Rosales; family Elaeagnaceae; genus Hippophae; species Hippophae tibetana. The sequence goes on from CM072803.1 coordinate 14,545,512, forward strand.
TATCAATTTATATCTTTAATAACCTAGTTAATATGAGCAAGCATAATTAATTTAGTTATTATATCCATAAATACTCCGCTAATATAAATGATAAAAATTTGCATGAATATTTATTGAATCCGTATATATGTTTATTTTTAGATAATTATTTATTGAATTTGTATCTATGTTTATTTTTATGTTATTAGACTATATTTAATTAATCTGTATATATGTTTATTTTATGTTATTAGATTAGGAACACAAAAACCAAACTATCGTGACAGGATGTTTAGGATTTAATTTCGTTTTTAAAAGTTTGAATAATAAATTAAAAACCACATACATTCCTTCCTTAGATCGACCTTGGGACTATACTTATCATTTTCTTCGAAATGATTCGTGCACTTGCGAGAGTTTTATAAATATTAAAACCAAAGTATTTGCGGGAATCGGCGATGCCGGTTTTCGTTCATCAAGTTTTTTTCTTAAGTTTAATTTGGACACCTTGAATAATGTTTAAATTGTCTAACCCCACCAAAGGTGGCATTTAAATGGTTCATTTTCAATCTCTTAGAAAAAGGAATTAATTTAATTAAGCATATTAGTTATCAACCCCACCCATAGGTGTTAATTGATTTGTTTAGTTAACAAAGAATATCTAACCCCACCAAAGGTGGTATTTATATAAAAAAGAGAGAATCAATAAAATATCAATTTATATCTTTAATAACCTAGTTAATATGAGCAAGCATAATTAATTTAGTTATTATATCCATAAATACTCCGCTAATATAAATGATAAAAATTTGCATGAATATTTATTGAATCCGTATATATGTTTATTTTTAGATAATTATTTATTGAATTTGTATCTATGTTTATTTTTATGTTATTAGACTATATTTAATTAATCTGTATATATGTTTATTTTATGTTATTAGATTAGGAACACAAAAACCAAACTATCGTGACAGGATGTTTAGGATTTAATTTCGTTTTTAAAAGTTTGAATAATAAATTAAAAACCACATACATTCCTTCCTTAGATCGACCTTGGGAGTATACTTATCATTTTCTTCGAAATGATTCGTGCACTTGCGAGAGTTTTATAAATATTAAAACCAAAGTATTTGCGGGAATCGGCGATGCCGGTTTTCGTTCATCAACGACACCACCTCTAAATTTTTTGCCCTAAAGTGTATCGTCTATAGGGGAAAAAAAGATTCAGTAGCACACGTTATTCACTTTGAAATAGCCATAGTTGTTATGAGCATCTCGAAAATAAGAAGGAAGCCATGTACTATAAGTTATTTGATGCCATCTTACAGGAGATGGCATAATAGTGGTTTAATGAATTACCTCACAAGAGTATAAAAAACTTTGACGCTTTGATTAAAGTATTCATCACCAACTATACATGTAACAAGTCAATTAGAAAAGAGTCGCACCATTTATTTTTGATTGTCCAGGAGGATAGTGAGATCGTTGAAACTTACATGAATAGGTTTAAGAAGTGAATAATTTCATCTAACCAAAGAGAGTTTGTTCCTTAAAACCCTGTTCTCTAAGACAACAACAAACCTAATCGATCTCTCTAACGTGATGTGCATGTAATTCACACCATACATGGTAGATCGACTATGTCGAGTTACTCTAGTAATTCAAGGAAGAGGTATGCGTGGGAAGTAAGGGATACATGTCGGATAGAAAGCCAAGGTAGAAGAGAAGACTTAAGTTAGAATGGAAAACATCTAAAGAAGTATTATGTATGAAGTCTTACTTAAGATTGAATTATAAATCTATCTATTTTTGGATCTTTTAAGTGTATTATATTATTTCACAAAAAAATAATGCGGTAACCCCCAAGTATAGAGTGAGGTGACCAAATAGATCTCTCCACTTAGGATGCGGGATAAGAAGTGTAACACCCATCCTAAGAAAGGGCCTTGAGTTTATCAAAGTGAACCCTATTGTTTTGGAATCACATACAAGGATAGAATTTAATTTCACCTTTGTATATCTCTTGTCTCGTAAAAATTAACACGATAATCTCCAAGTACAAAGTGAGGTGGCCAAATAGACCTTTTACTTGGGATGTGGGATTAGAGGAAGAATGCCCGTCCTAAGAAAGTGTATTGAGTTCATCAATATGGGCCTTTCTTTTGAAAATGAAAACCAAGGGAAAATAATTTATTAGTAGATGGTTTTATTGTTTGAGTTACATCCGTTAAAAAAAAAAGGACTACAAATCTAGTTCAATTTCAACTATTACATTTCAATAGGGGTGTGATTTGGTACTTTCAGTCATAAGAGTCTTACATGAACTCCTCTCCAATGCCTCATCCCTTTCTTCTTTGTATTTGTCTCGTTGACTAAGTGTATTGGTCAATCCAATACGTGTGTTCTTTAACTCTTATTCCATGGCTTCATAACAAGCCTTCAAACTACCTAATTCTTGATCAACAAACTCAGAGGTTTCCTGACAGGTCTATGTTTCTCATTCTAAATCCATGGAAATAGACACGACCTGAATAAATAAAAAGAGTTTTGGATAAGAATTATAAAGTACTTATAAAAATGGCTTACGAGGTTACTTACATCGAGCACACATCTTGTCATGAGGTGCCAAATAGTCTTTTTTTCCCTCTTACAAGCTGTGTAAATGGTGGAATCTTCTGTAGACACTTCAAATTGATAATATAGGTTACCTTATTCTTTGAGGTTACCAAACATGCCACATTCAAATAGACTATTTAGCCATCTGCCTTCATCCCATTCAGATGCAACGGGAATAACATTCTTTAGTGGACTTATATTTTATCAAAATGGGGACAATTCATTGGAAGGGATAAACCCCATTCTTTGGTCACTACCTACCGTAAGGGTAGGTTCGAGGTGCTCTCAAATAGTAGAGGGGCAAGTAGGTCCTCGTTTATGCCCTGTGCGATGGTGGTAATAACCTATGCTTGTTCAGTGATTTCCTTTTTGTTTAATTCCATGAATGATGCTAGGGAAATAAGAGATTTCTTAGTTCCATTTCCTAACAAGGTAATTTCATATAGTGTTTAATTCACCTTGTCACTTATAGATGGTGAAGTAGAGTGTTTTCTGGTGACTGGTGGAAGGGTGTTCGGAGTATAAGAAAAACATGACCCCATCTCAATTAGGTGGTCGAGGTCAATTTGTGAGTAATCCATCTTACTTGTAGCCTAACTGTAATCTAATATGAGTTGGTGTTTTGGATGAAAACGACCTAGAATTCAAGAATTGGACTTTAAAATTCCAAGTGACAAACTTAAACTCTTATGGGATGATTGGCATAGTTTTAAAGATAGAAATAAAATGACAAACAAACAAATAAATAAGGGGAAAATGGAATACATTTTTGAAGCATTGAATCACTACAAGATAAATATAAAGGGGTACAAATTGAATATGGTGTACAAGATAAATTTCTAATTAGTTCATAAACAAGCTTAAGTGCTAGTTGTATATTTCAATAGTTTTAGGTGTACAAATTGTGTTTACAAAAGAGTTGTCTATTACATCAAAATCACAATTGAGTCTTAAGATTGGAAGCTTATCAATCGCTTAGGTATTGACGGTGATATCATAAAATCAAAGAGTTGTACTAAGAGAGGCTGACAAGAACAAGAAGGACTTACAGAGTGACTTCCTTAACCAGACATTCAATTCAACCTTCTTGTATTGCTTCCTCACCACGAGGTGAAGATAAAAGGGTGCTCGTTGAAGGTGTTTTTCTCTTACCACTATGAAAAGCTCGCATTAGTGTGAAGTAGGGAACAATCAAGTCTAGCTTCTCATCCTAGGTCTTCAATCTTCTTACCAAAAAGTTCACCCTTCTTGTGTAAGCCTTTGTACACTCCGCTTTAAGCATATATACCAACTCATACAATGAGCTCATTGTCTCCATCATCAAAGTTATTTTGTCTTTCAAGGAACTCACAGCAGCTTCAGCCTCATTGGCTACCTGTTCAAAATGGTATGCTCGAAGTACTAGCTATCCAATTTTCTTAGCTTTTTAGACTTATCAAGTAGGTTGCCTTCAAGCTTTAGGATTTTGGCCTCATTTTCAATGAAGAGAGAATCTTTGTCCTTAATGACCTTTTGATACTTCTTTATTTGCAAGCGACTAGCTTGCACTTCACATTGTACGCACTTAATGATAGCTTGCCTTCCTTGACCAATGATAAAACCTAAAAACACTAAGTGTTAGAATTTTCTGCATGTAATAACAATGTAAAACTAAGTATAATTCACGAAGTGCATTGCTCACCTCTATCAGGCGATTGTCCATCATCTTTCTGTTGGAAGCTTCTTCACTCCTACGAGTTTAGTATCACTTCTAAAGTGGTGGTAGAAATCTCTCTTTAGTTTAGGTGATCTAAATAGGCCCTCATCAAAGTAGGTCACTGGGGTATTTATAACAATGGCGTCTCTCAGAACTACTTCGTCAAAGTTTGAAGTCATCTAGGTCCATTGCTTGCATTTGGGGAGTTGAAGTCTCACTCATCTTCCTTTTCTTTGAGATCTTAGCATAAGAAGGTAGAGAGGACGACCTGGGAAAGCTTGACACCGTTAGGGAGGTAGAGGCACCTCGGTTGGTTCGTCATCCAATTGAGCGGAGTCTTCAGTTAGAGATGGTAAGGTTGGGGTGGGCCTCAGGTATGTGGGTACCAATGCATGGATATCGAAGGTGTCAATTAAGTGCTTGAGTTCCACCTTGAATTAAGCCATACCTAGATGAATGAATAAAAAATCAATTAAATGTGTCAAAATTGTTAAATAATTTATTATCTCGTTACAAATGAACAACCTGTGTATTCATTAGTATAGTTCCTCCACACCCTAGACTTTCTTAGATGGGCTATAGTTAGCACATCTATGTAATTCTCGTTTTTTAGTCTTTTGGAGTTTAATTCTCCTTATTTTCTCTTTGCCATTGAGACCTAACTTGTTGATTAACTTACTTGCATAAGGTTTGATCGTATTGAAGTAGTGGTTTCAAGTACTACGGATCAAAAACTAGGCCTTATCACCCCAAAAGTGTCTAGTAATATACAAATATTTTTCCTTCCACCCCATGGAGCTATCAAGGAGTTTCAGGTGTAACTTATGTCAAACGACACACAATATGTATGCCCTGCCCTTATCCAGTCCATTCCTTTTTAGGCATTATATGCATATGATTTCATCAATTCTCAAGTCTACCCCATGCTTATTGGCGATAACTAGTAGGCATAGTATATTTAACCATCTATTAGGGTTGACTTGGACTAGATTGATATCAAATATGTTGAGGACACGAGATATCATTTTGGGAAACGGGTACTTAAGTCCTATTTTAAAAGGTGCCAAGTGCCCCACCATCTTGTCGGGGGGGGGGTTATCGATATCACATAAGTGATGGGGAACCAACATCAGTCCCACATGGTATGGAATGTCATACTTGTGTTATATCTCCATCAGGTCATCGACATTTATATTGCTTGGCATATTTTCAATCTGATGTTTTTCCTTAGTTTGATGGATAGGTTCACCCTTGTTATCACTCTTCTTTTTGGGATGAGGTATCTTCATTGCTATGGTTTATGGGATTTTGATTATGGGCATAGGTCTTTCCCAAGACGATGAGGAGGCTGGACATGACCTAGATGAAGCGGGGAGAACTAGAATACTTTCCTTAGTTAAAGCATCACTTATTTTAGTAAGCCCCTTATCACCACCTATTGGAGCTTTGATAGGTCGCTCTGCTTGTTCTGAACTTGTTTGCAAGCAGACTGAGTCTTGAGATCCTTCTCGAGGTGCTCCTATTCTTAGGGGAATACTTTTTGTATGGCTTGGAGGGACATCCTTGGAAAAATTCATATAGACTATGCCTTTTCCTTTATCGAAAGACATGTTAAAAAAGGTGAATGAGCTACTTAGCTAATGAATTGGTTTGCACATCGGTTGATGAGAAATTTGAGACTGTCGAGCGGACTGATTTGACTAGTAAGTCACAACCAAAACAGATTGAATTTTAAACTATATATGAATTCAATGGATTGAATATGTAGAATTATGATGTGAAAGGTTATATTGGGCTAAGATTCTCTAGAGTAAATTTGACTAAGTAAGAAGCACAAGTTTGTAAATGTTAAAAAAAGTTTTTACTATTTATAGAGGAATTCACCATTGTGTCAAGAAAGGGGAATGATTTATAAAAGAGGCAAAATGTTTGGTAATTAAGTTCCAAAATATTCCTAAACTTTTTAAAGTCTAGAGAATATGGGAAGTTAATGTTAGGTATTCTATGTGTAAAAGGGTGTGTAACCCTAGCAACTTGGATCACCTTACCTGTATAGAGCATATCGTATCGAGCAGCTTGTGTGTTGCAACCTAACATGGATGATAATAGATTGTTTCAGCTACTTGACCTTTGATGTACACTACACCTAATGACCTAACCATGTGTAAACACCAAGGTTAAACGACCTGGTAATGGCCCACGTTTCTACTCTATATCTATATAAGAGGTACGCAATCCTAGTAATCTGATTATTGAGATATCGACTTGATCATTGGGATAACGATCTGATCTTAATAACTTGATTATAATTGTAAAACATCATGTGTTAGGATGACTTTGACACCTTAAACATAGTGCCTCCCAATATAACGTTTACACCTACATCTTGTATGCTTATATATACCACACTAATGAGATGAATGAAAAATCTGAGTATTAATTTTTCACTAACATCTCACCAGAATTCCTAACATACTAGCACTTCTTCAAATAGATGATAAAGAGTACGTAGCTTCATTTTTTAAATACTCCGCTCTTAATTTCAAAATATTCTACAAGTCTTGTAATGTTTGATTTAATATACTTTTTAGTCTTATAATTTTTGAGGTGAGTTTTATTGGACTTAACTCGTCTTCAACTTTCCACAACTTACAATCATGACACTACCATCCAAATCTTAATGACAATAATTGATAAACCAAACTTTTATTGTCAATATGTTTATTTTCATTCTCCCAATAAATAGAGGACTCTATCCAACATGGTCACCCATAAGTTGTCTTCGAATTTTCCAACCTTCAATCATAATACTACCACCCAAATTCCTAATGACAATGGTCGATGAACCAAACTTTTACTATCAAGATGTATGTTAATTGTCGTTCTCCTAGTAAATGAAGGATTCTGTCCAACATGTTAACGTTTCTAGAAATATTTTTTGTTCAATTTATTTAAAATATCGAAAATATCTTTCAATTATTGTGCATTTAAAAATAAAAAAATTATATTTTTGATTAATTTTTTAATTATTTAATCAATGAAATTCACTACAAAAATTATAAAATTATAAAATTAAAGTGAATTAAATAAAAAAATATATGAATTATAAAATCAATTTATTTTTTGAATATGCAGATGGAGTCGAAGATTGATCGGAATATCTACAAACTTTCAAAATGAAAGTGCAAGGGAAATTATATGTGACATATTTTGTAACATATGTATCATTATTCTATTTTTTTTCCAAATAAGAATATTGTTGTGCAACTATCAAAATGCTTATTTTCCTTTTTTAAAAATATAATCAAGAATTACATATTATGATGACCTCTTATTGGTTAAAATTTATATATGGCTCATTTCCTTAATTTTTGACAAGTTATGACAAAAATATCTTTTAAATTTTATTGAATAATTATGATTAAATTTTGACTAGATATTTATTCAATTTAATTATTTAAAATTAAATTGTTATCCACATTATTGGAATTTAGTCCATAAAAAAATTAGTCTATCTAAATCGAATTAAATACATATTTAATTAAATTAAACACTTATCAAATTTATCAAATTTGAATTATTCAATGACTTTATTTATCAAAATATAATTGAATATGTGTACAAATCATCGGGAGTACAAACTAAAATTAATAGAATAGTAAATAATACTAGTTTTTTTTTTGCTTCTTTTGTAATCAATTGATGAGATTAATTTTATTTATAGATGAATTTTTGTTTTTAATCTCATTTTAAGTTGTGTATATATATTTTTAATAAAATAAAAAATATATTTTTTACATGTACAAAAATATAATTTACAAACATTTTTTAATAATAAAAATTAGGATGAGGTGACAAAAAAGTCACTTAGATTAAATTATTTGTATCATTAAGTCTCTAATATTAAAAATTATGTCATTTAATCTATTAATTTAAAAAAATGTAAATTTTATTATTTTGTATTTTTTTATTTAAAATATTATTATTTTACATCAAATAATTAAAACATATTTAAAATAAGAATATTTAATAATAATAAATATAAAATTTAATATGAATATTTTAAGAAAAATAAATAATAATAAAATTCAATAAAAAATTATTTTAATATATATTTTAACTTTTAAAAAAATTAAAATTAATAAAATATTAAAATTAAATAATAATAATTAATAAATATTAAAAATAAATATTTTGAGAATATTTTTATATTAATTATGATTTTATTATTATTAAAGACTCGTTTTTTAATAACGTTTAATTATTTGGCAGAAAAATAATATTTAAATAAAAAAATTATTAAAATAATATAATTTTTTATATTTGTATATTTTTATAAAATTTAGAGAATAAATAATAGTTTTAATTTAAAAAATCAAACAATATAAATAATATAATTTAAAAGATTTTTGTCGTATTATTTTTTAAAAATATATGTTTTTTGAGAGATGAAAAGTAAAGCCGAATGACAAGTATTGGGTGAAAAAAAAATTCGAATTTTTTGATAAATGGAGACAGCAATGAATGAAAATCAAGATGTTAAAAAAAGATCTCAATTAAATAATTTTGCGAAAAATCTAAATAAATATTAAATAATCACCGTCCGTACTCACAAGTCCAATCCCTGATTCCCAGAGCTGTAGTAAAAAAGCCAAGCGCAACACTTGACACTTCTTAATCCGCGTTTTGCTGAAGAAGATCCAAACTTTAACTAATAACTAAACTTTAAACAATGCAATTTCAGATCTATCACTTGTATTAAATGTTGGGTTTCTCTTCTTTCTGAGGATTTCTCATATTTTCTTTCCCCTAAACTTTTAGATCTGTCAGTGCCACCCAAATGGCGCATCGTTTGTCAATTCTTACACTTTGTCTGATCTTGACTTTTCCTCTTCTTCTTCAAGCCAAAACACTCAAACGGGACGGTAATTTCTTCAAAAAAATTCCATTTAATTGGTTTTATCTTTTTCTCCGTCATTCTCATTGTGCCTATATTTCCAGTGAAAGCATTGAACGAGATAAAGGCTTCTTTGGGATGGAGGGTTGTGTATGCTTGGGTTGGAGATGACCCATGTGGAGATGGCGATCTTCTTCCTTGGTCTGGTGTCACTTGCTCTACTCAGGGCGATTACCGAGTTGTCACTGAGTTGTAAGTCACTTGGATTTTAAGATCAAACCCAATGCTGTAGTTTTTCATATACTTTTAGTTTCCTGCTAAATTGAGCTTCTTCTTTTCTCAAGTTTTAAGGTTGAATTACTAAATCCATAATGAGTTTTACCTTTTAAGTATTGGGTTGATGCATTTTTCTTGCTTGAATTGTTTGACCGTATGAAGTGAATCAAACGGAGTCACTCTTAAAGATTGTGGTTGAAAAGTTTGAGGTGTGGTTGAAATTGGGCATGTATTGTTTTGATCGCAGGGAGGTGTATGCAGTGTCAATTGTTGGGCCTTTTCCTACTGCTGTAACCAATCTACTGGATCTCACTAGGCTGTAAGTAAAAAGACAATTTGATCTTGCTTTTGATTACTCTGATGAGTACTATAAATGTTGCAATTTAAAAGTTACAATTGTATATGAATTTCCAAGCTCTGGTGTTTTTAGTGGTCGATTCACTATTTAGATCATATTTTGCAGCGAGAAGATCTTCCTTGTAAATTAACTATGATCATGTTCATGAGAACATTTTCTGCAGAAATGAAATGAAATGTGTAATTGAAAGATTAATCATATTCGACTTAAGAATAGTGTAAAGAATAACTAGACCTTGTTCTAGTGGCATATGAAATTCATGTTACTTAGGAAGAACTGACATCTCTTTGGAAAGCTCATTTATCTCTGTGACTCTGTCCTAATGGCAGGGATCTCCATAATAACAAGTTGACAGGTCCTATTCCTCCTCAGATTGGACGACTGAGGCGTCTTAAGATACTGTAAGGGCCATTATCCTTGTTAAAATTTATCACATGTCGTATCTTGTTATTTTTCTATTTTTGATACTGTGTTTAGTTATTGAGTGCACATGTATTTTCAGATTTTCCCACCTTCACTTCTCAAGTCTCATCCAATGTCTATATGATATCTTTTTATGTTTTATGTTTGTGAACTATTCATCTTTTTCTTTGTGTTCTTTGCTAATTTGTACTTTTATCCAGTAATTTGAGGTGGAATAAGCTACAGGATGTCATTCCTCTTGAAATTGGTGAACTGAAGAGTTTAACACATTTGTGAGCAAATTGACTTTTTCTCGTCATTATAATTATTTGAGTTCTCTCTTCTGCGAAACCTCTTGCTGACTGATGAAGAGGTTGTCTGAATAATATATCTGCAGATATCTGAGCTTTAATAATTTCAAAGGGGAAATTCCTAAGGAGCTTGCTAATCTCCCAGAGCTTCGCTATCTTTATCTGCAAGAAAATCGTTTTATTGGGAGAATTCCAGCTGAATTGGGCACCCTACAAAATCTCCGTCACTTGTAAACTCATTAGCTTTAGTGACTCTTGTTATCAAGTAAGCTGATTTAATTTCTCATTTTTCTCATTTTTCTCATCATTTATCTTGTATATCTAGGGATGTTGGCAACAATCACTTGGTTGGTACTATTAGAGAACTTATACGTATTGAGGCCTGCTTTCCTGCTCTCCGCAACCTGTATGTTGAAAACAAGTTCTTTAATTTCAATAATCAATTAATTTTTATGTTGCAAGGAGTGGTGACTTATTTAAGCTATGCAGTTATTTAAATAACAATTATTTTACCGGAGGAATCCCAGCACAACTTGCCAACCTGGCTAACTTGGAAATTTTGTGAGCCCCCCCTGTTTTCTTTCTTTTGTCTACTTGAGAAATAGATAAGATTTTGTTTGAAGTCAGTTTTTTTATTCTTTGTGTTCTTAGATCTTGATCTTGCAAAACCTTAATAACTGGACATTGGTGTGGTAAAGACACTCCGATGCCGAAGTTAGAGCTCAAATGGTGAGAGAGAATTTTGATAAAGTAACAGTATAATAATAAGTGAATGCGTACTTGAGATTTGAATACCTAAAGTATTTATAGGAGCAGAAGTGGTTGTAGATAAATATCATAGAATATTATTCAATATTCTGAGATTTATCTCCAACCAATTATGCCAAACACTCCCTTTTATAAATACTCCAGGTATTAAGGTCTTTGGTATGCCTTCACTGATTAATGTATTGTTACTTCGTCAAATTTTGTCACCATTTGAGATTTGACTCTGGCTTCGGAGTGTCTTTGCAGACACCACACCGTTGTCCAATTATTTAGGTTTTGCAGGATCGAAGAATACGGAGAATAAAAAAATTGACTTGAACAAATGCCAACCTTGTATCAGAAATTCATTGATCTTTTTTTTCTCCTCTTTTCTTATTATCATGAACTTTGTAGAACTGATTATTTCTGTTTACAGATATCTCTCCTACAACAAAATGGGTGGGATAATACCATCTGAACTCGCTCATATTCCTAAGTTAACTTATCTGTAAGTTTCTCTTGCTACTGACCTCTAAGTAATTCTCTATTATACCTGTATCTTGATAGGATTGATTTGAAATATCCCAACTTTAGCTATGCATGATCGATCTGGTGGATGTCTCTCTATGTTATTGTTTAGGCTAACTGAACAATCTAATCCATGCTGCTACTACTAGTACGTACTTAAAGATGAAAATGAATGCCTAATTTCATATAACCTTTTTGGTCTGCTTTGGAGAGTTTTAATTTTAAATATTTTCTTGCCCACACTTTCTGCCATCTCCCTTCACAAGAGAATTGAACTTGTTTTGGAGATTGACTCATTAAATTAAGATTTAAGTGCATAGCATTGCCGCCTTCGTAGTTAGAGTTTCATTTTTAACCCACTTTCATGCACTAAACATATGTTCAACGCATTTTCATAAATGCATTAACATATGTTCAATTTCTTTAACATTTTGAATTTTTTTTAGTGTATATTCTTAACGTTTATTTTATAATATGAATATTTTTAATTTTTTATATTTATTAAGGCATATTTATAACAAAAAATTAAATTGAAAATATGAGTTGATCATATGCTTAAAATGTATGAAAATATTGAACATATGTTACTTTTTTAGTTGGGGTTAAAAATGAAATCTGTTGAATAAAGATGTTATATAGGAAAGTTTCTTTATAGGCAGACTCATATTTTCCTGAGTTTCAGGACATATGCTCTCTCTTTCAGCTTTCAAGTAAAGTCTTGATTTTTCTTCTTTTTGGTCATAGGTACTTGGATCACAATCTATTTTCAGGGAGAATACCTAATGTCTTCTATAAACACCCATTCTTGAAAGAAATGTGAGTTCTACTTCCCACTACATATTCAAGGAAAAACACATTCCTTCAACTTTTATGAACAAAGGAATGCATTGAATTTACTTGGTTGAATGTTTGTATTAGGTATATTGAAGGAAATTCATTCCGACCGGGCGTAAACCCAATAGGTTTCCACAAAGTTCTTGAAGTTTTTGACACGGAAACAGTTTAGTTCAGATACCAACCAAATTCTTTATTGATTTAGAAATATATTTCAAATTTTCCAAAGGACAAGCTTACTGCATGAAATGTGAAATTCAAATTTTGGCAAATTATATGGTGAAAGTTGGCTTACTGTTATGATTGGGAAGTTTCTTTGATATGCTGTTGCTCTTATAGTAAATAACAGCATTATTTATTGTATTTGGAAACTCTAGCTTGTTGCTTTAATAGCTTGCATTATTGTTTGTTACCGGTTGTAATTAGGGGTGTTCACGGTGATTTTGAGTAATTTTTTTTAACTAAATCGGATTAGATCGGACCGTTTGGTTATTAAAAATGTTGTAATCGAACGGTTTGGTCCGGTTTGGTTAACAGTTTTCAATAGTTCGATTAATAATACATAAATATGATATAATTTAATCCGAGAAATCATCGGTGATTGTTCGATAATGTTTAGCAACCATAAGAAAAGTTAATTTTATGATTTAGTAGTAATACTGTAATCAATAGGTTAGTTTTTTCTTTAATTCGATTTTCATGTTGTTCAATGATATGGACATAGAAATGCTAGATGCTATTAATTGATATAATGCAATGATTAGAAGGGATTCTCTCCTCAATAGGAGATTGGGTTTTTATAAGCTGGTATCTTCTCCCATGTACGTTTAAGCAGGAACAGTCCACTTATAAAGATATCAAAGGCAACAAATATACAAATAAATAAAATTATTATTTAAGAATGTTACCTTACATTCTCGTGGAAGGTGAATAGATCTCGTAAATCTTCTATTGAAAGAAGGTAACCTTGAAATTGATGACCATCATCATGTATCATGAACATAAAACCAACAACCAAACAAAAACACTGAATGTTATTTTACTGAACTCTAAATCAAAATATTGCTATTTCTAGAACAATAAAAAGCTTATGCTAGAATTAATAACTACAACTAAAAGTTTTGCATTTAAGTTGTTCTAATGTTACCTCTCTTGGCATGTTATTCAAAAATCAGTTTGAAAGCAACCCAAGGAAACAAACATGTCAATTTCATAATTTTGACAAAACAGGAAATTAAATTAGATATTTTTTTAAAATCATTAAAACAATAGATGATAAGAATGGAGCAAACAAATCAACAATTTTAACACACGTAGAAAGGACACGGTAGACGCCAAAACAAAAAGAAAATTCATCACCAGATATTACTAGTGTTATATCCTAACATGAAAATTCGTCACGACACCCATAGAGTAGCTGAGCGAGAAAGATTCCATTTACCTTTTTCGTCTATGGATGACATGACTAGAGGTGAGGCGAGACGAGGTGAGGACGGTTGGGTGGTGCTAGAGGCAACGACACAAGGACGGTGGGATGGTATTGGAGGTCGTGAGAATAGCTGATTGGGTATTAGGGTTTTGAAATCTAAAATTGGGTATATAGTCTCTCTTTGTTAACATAAATTTTTAATATATTATTAAATTAATCAAGTTTAATCGGTAAAAATTAATATGTTCGGATCGAATCGTTTAAAAAATAGTATCATTTAATTAAACTTGATCGGATCGTGTGATTTATATAGCTGTTTGATCCGATTCAGTCTAATTTAGTATGATGTTTTGGTTTAAATCAATTTAATTTGGTTTTTGGATACCCTATAATCTTTTATAATGAAAGTTAATTTAAACATTACTTCAATTAAAGTGCACAAATAAATTGGTAAATGGGCTATTATTGATCCTTTGTTGCATGTGTGCGAATTGCAGTACATGAAAGTCATCTTCTATGTGAAAATAACATTTGAGTAAGCTACCGAGGCTTAAAAAAATTGGAAAATACATAAATAATATCAAGAAATTTATAATAACAAAATCACTATAATTTCTTGAGAGGTGAATGAGTTACTGTTAGAGTTAATATTTTTGTTATGAGTTTTAGGGATGTTTAAGAATTTCTTCTTTTTAAATACTCTTAGTATTAAAAAGTAGGTACTTTTAACTAGAGTTGACTCATAATTTTGGATTAACTCATGTATTATCGATTCCATCATCTTTTTACATTTTTTTCTTTCTTTTTTTTCATATTTTTTTTTCTAAAGGAGTACCTACTCTTGGAATATAGAAAAAAAATTCTTCCCGTTAATATGTTGTTGCAAATTCAAAAGAATTGAGAACTAAAGTGTTTCCTACCTAAAAAAGATAGAGATTATATTATTTTATTTAAAATAATAAGGATTTTAAAGCTGATGCTTGTGTTATAGATCAAATTAAGGTAGTGGCTTAGACCGAAATATATTTTTTCCCTCTCTTAGAAGTACTAAGTAGCCAAATGAGTTTTGAACGAGAGTATTATTAAATTATTTATGATTTATTTAGTTATTATTATTTACTCTTTTCTGGTAGGAATTTACTCATGTTTAAGCTGGGTTATTTTAATTCAATCAGAATATTCAATTATAATTCATTAAAATAATTTAAGAAAATACAAAATATAACATGTTAAATATAAAACAACAAAAATAATATCTATTAATATTCAACGGATTTAACTAAATATTAAATAAACCTAAATGATTTGAATTTCTTAATAACTTAAACGGAATTTAATTAAAAAGAATTTAAATATAAAATATTTGAGCTATATTTTTTTTAATATTAGAGTATATAAACTAGATATATAAAATGTAATTTTTGGGATTATAACTTTTAAAGTGTTGCATAAATATTATTTTTATAATAATTTATATATGTGTTTTTTAATATAACATGTTTATATATCACAACTGTATAATAATAACAATTAAAGTATTAGTTTCTCAATTGATATAATTATATGTAATTTACTATATTTATTAATATTATTTGTTATATTAATTGTAATTTATTATAAATTTGTGAAATATAATTTTCTTTTTTAATAACAAGCTTCTAGATAAAGACGAGGTAACTTTAAACTTCATACATGAAGTTCTTTTAATGAAAAGTTATAGTTGGAGAATCTCATTAGTTATATAGGGACATCTTAATTAAATTAACACATATTTAGTATCATAGTAATTGTTTTTTCAACTACAAATATTATTAAATATATATAAAAAATAGATACAAAATAAGACTTATCATAACTTATAATTAATTTTGTTGATAATATCTAAATAAATAAAAGATTTAACGATATTTTACTAACAAATCGTTGTACAAATATTAGGGACTTAAAAAAATTATATTATCAACTTCAATATTATTCTCTCTATAAATATAAAAATAATGAAACTTTATATGATCAATTTTATTTAAACAATCATAAATAGAGTAACACGTTATTAACACGAGCACCAAAAATAACTCAACCTAAAAAATAATAACATAAATTGAGTCTAATTCCATTAAATATTTTGCTACATACAAGTAAGTTACCTTCTTACAAAAAAATAAACATTTTTTTAAAAAATAGACAAATAAAAAAAATAATAGAAAAAAGGTAAACAAACATTATACGAGTTTAAGAACAAACATTTTTTTAAAAAATAAAAAATAAAAAAAATAATGGAAAAAAGTAAACAAATATCACACGTTTAAGAATATTTTTTTAAAAAATTATAAAAAATAACAATATAATAGAAAAAAATAAACAATCATCGCACTTATTTTTTTTCTTTTCTTATTATAACAACAAATTTAATACTACTAAAACTTATAATAACAAAAAATCTATCTCATATGTCAAAAGAATGATGATACTGTTTTTATTCTTTAGAGTTTTTGGGGACTATTTGTTTTTTTTCTTCCTATTTACTTCCAAATTGTAAGCCTTTATCAAATTTTAATTTGAAAACTATGCTCCCATAAATGATTTTTAGTTAGAGTAAAAATAATTTATTTCTTATATTATTTAAAAATAATGTAATTTAAAATAAAAAATAAAAAAATATATACATACATACAAACATGCAATTGACACCCCTGTCTAGAATCCTAATGAGGCCACTTTCTATATTTTCATGGAAGCACCGTGAATAACCATGGAAAGACGTATTTGGGTGTTCTTTTTCCATTCAAAGCCAAACATAATCAGGAAGGCATCAAAACCTTCAAAGCTAACTTTTTCCTCCAGTTTTAAGATAAATACTTCATCATGAAGAGGTCACCGAGGTCACCAAACATCACATTCAATATTAATATTATTATTGTTGTTGATGTTTTCGTTGAAAATGGTGGTTAAAGTATTGCATTAATTCTTTAGAATAAAAAAGTTTTTCTTGAAATGTTATTATTACAAAATGTTAATTTTTAATTAAATTTATAATGAAATATTATTATTTAATGTATGTAATTAAAATATTCATAAAATATAGATTAAAATAAACAAAGAGAAGATGACACATTATGGTGTCGGGATTGAACAATCATTAAAATGCTAAATCCAACCCTTATTCATGAAGTCTTGTGAAGTCACACGGTAAGTTTAATTACAAATATGCTCAAAAGTTAATTTTACCCTTACTCAATACTTTTTTTAAAAAAACAATAGAATAAAACGATTCAAGTGAAATAACCTAAGCTACGGCTCTATTAAGGTAGAGTTGTATTAAGAGAAAAGAACGAATACTTTGCTTCCTCAAAAGGGTCTTTTAAGATTCAAAACCAGACCTTACGTGCAAAGCCATACCTTTTCCTCCAATTAATAACCCTACAGTCAAGCTTATTATAAGTATCCTCTTATTTCTTTACCTTTTCCTTCAAATAAACACCTGAACATGGACTAAATTGCTGGGAAAGAACAAATTTCACACCAAGCTTTGTCCCAATCATGGACAATCTGCTTAAAAAAACAAGGTATTTTTAACGTTTTGATTCTGTATAATATAGAATTTTTCACAAATTAACCATGTAGAAACAGATTATGACTCAGGTATGTACGAGCATTTATAATTTTCTTGGGTAATAACTATCAAAGAGTTAAAGTTCAGCACGATTACAAGCATAGAACAGATTCACGAAATGAAAATTAATAAATAGTTTATTCGAATTTTTTTAGGACACCAAGAATTATAAATTTTAGATGTATATTCAGGTATCGAATACATCAATTATTTTAAATTATTTATAAATTTATACTAAATTAGAGCATTCAGATACTTACCATCATATCATGTCGCTTAGACATGGATATCTTACGAAAAATGAAGAGTCCAATACATAGGTAGGCAATATTTGTCCGGATAAGATATTAGAGATACATAAATGGGACTACTAACACTTGTATTGGGGTTGAAAGATTTTCTAATGGTGGAAGGGAAAGCAAGAAAGAGATAGACAGAGGCAAGGATCCAAACATACCAACTCAAAAGACTCAATCCTTCAAAGGTACTGCAGACGAATTAGGAAATGCTACAAAAACCGAAATTCAAAACCCTAAAAACTCAAGGGTAAAAATAATGAATGTGATAAAGTTGTATATGAAGATATAACATAAACCATTGGTCTGTTTTGCAGGGAAAAGGAAAGGCCATAACTGGTTTCAGAGACTGAACTCAAGGCAAACGAGTCAAGATTATGATTCAAGCAGCGGCATAGAGCAGGCAACTGCAGTGGCAGCTACTGCATTTGCTATTTACTCACTTAAAGAATCAGAAACATCTGCGATAAATATCAAGAGCAAACAAGAAGATAAAACTGCTCCAATACCAGAAACTGGTAGAGCTTCTAAGCGTTTCTCAGGTAAAACATGCAAAATATGTTCATAGCAACTAATTTTTTATGAATTGATAATGAAAGTTCAATTTTCATGCGAAGGTTCAAAAGAAATTACAGAGGACGAAGACAAAAAGGTACCTATAACTACTGCACCTCTTCAAACTGAAACCAAAAGGCATAGTTCGCCAAGACCTAGAATGTCAAAATCAAATGTAGATGTCTGGGAAGAGACTGAAATAGAAAAAATCGAGAAAAGGTATTCATTCAAAGATGGTACAAAAATCAAATTGACTAAAAAGTTAACCCCCAGACCAAGTTATTGCACTACTGTTCTTCCACTAATACACAAAATTTTCAGGTATGAAAAACAAAATACCACTATCAATACTTGGGAGGACAAGAAGAAAAAGAAGGCCAGACGCAAACTAGAGAAAATAGAGGTTATAATATTCTTTCATATTAAATTAATTCAAGTTTGTCATCAGAGAGAGATCCTGATTTGGAACTAACTGCAGAGTGAAGTGGATTGCAAGAAGGCAAGAGCCTGGGAAAAATTCAAAAGTAATATGAAATACATTGATCAGATTGCAAGAGGTGCACGAGCTAAGGCAGAGGAATGGAAGAGGAATCAAACGTTAAAGGCCACAGAAAAGGCAAATGTTATTAGAAAAACTGGAAAAGCCCCAACAACTTATTGCTGCTTCTGAAGTTCATCAATATATGCCCTAAATTATTTCAGCCTTGAAAAGCGGACTTTACTATCATTTTACATTCTGTACATAATATAATGGAGTTTTTTATTGAATGATTTGCACTCTTGACGTTAAATTTTGTCTAACGAAGCACAAACCATAACCAGCAGCTCATGCAGTTCCTCTTTTTTTTTTTTGGGGGGGGGGTTGGTTTGGCAAAGACTCCCAACACTTTTTCTTAACGATAAAATCAGAGAAATGAAAATGGAAGATGAGAGTGTACCAAAATCAGTTACCAATCACATTCCTTTGCATTTTTCCCAATCAAGCATCTTCTAGTTCTCTTTCCACACATTAATATGGATGAACAGACAACATAACCATAAAATAAATCCCCAACATAAGGAGTTTCAAGTAAAATAAAATGGATAATAAGATGAAGAAACTGATACCCCAAAGAATGTTTGGAGATTTATGAGCCCGGCGATTCCATTTGACCATAACCAGATAATACCAAACATATCTCCAAAAAATGCAAAAGGTTTCCACCCATCACCATTAATTAAAAGGTCACACACTAAATAAATAAAAAAAATTAATATATTAAGAAAGCTACTTGAGCAATATTCTGTGCAAACTCAAGCTTGTACAATTGGAAATCAACCGGTTCTAACGGACAACAGTAGTAAAATAAATATACTCACAATTACTCAAACATAGAGACCACTAGTAGATGCTTCATTGACTTCTGAAACTTCGAGCCTCCAATAAAAATCACATAAAAGCTGAGATGCATTGAGACATTATAAAGTCAATCAGTCAGAAAGCAGGCAGTTCCTGATGAAAGGCACCACTAGAATGAAAGAGAAAAGGCAAGCAGTAGCAACCTAGACACAAGTTTCTCAAGTTTTCTACAGCGTGGAACAAATAATGCCTCATGAGGTTATTTCTCTGACCAACCTCTCCAAGGTAGGGTATGAAAAATACAGAACCAACAAGGATGGGATGGCAAAAAAAACTGAAAGTAGGAAGTAGATGGCCAAGATGATGGCACTACCAGGTATAGCAAAGAAGATAATAAAAAGAAATATTATGACTAATGGGAACTTGGATGTTAAGTGTATGAAGAAATCCAAAGACTTATGAAGAGAGAAGTAATGCGTGTTGGCATTGCCGCCTCTGGCATTACCATTAAACCTTGACAGTCTACGAGAGGTAGGAAATGAGGATCTCCTTGGACTACTGTCGCTGGCTGAACTTTCAATAGCTAAGTTTCTATTTGGAGACAAATTCTGCTGATTTCTCCGACTGAAGGATGAGGCACACTTAAGCCTATCACCATTCAAACTCTCAACCATCCAAAGAAGGAAGAAGTTCTTGCGAGGAAACTTTAGATTTCCTTTATAAGCAAACCGCAAAGATAGTAGGTTGCACCAAGGACAAGAAATGAAAAAAGGAATCTTGGCTTGCTGAGTAGGGAATTTCAGAACAGCACACTGAAGCCCCAAGACACAATTCTTGCATAGAGTATGGCCACACCATAAAACATAGGGCACATTCTCGACAATATTGAAAGATTCCCAGCAAATATGGCATTCTAATCCCTCTTCTCTGCTTCCATTTGAACAGATTTCATCATCCGAACCCTCCAAACAAGCTTGACTTACATCTGTCAAGCTCTTCTTCCGCCCAAAACTTGATATAACATTTGAAGCAAATCCCCACATCACGTTATAGTTAAAATCAAAGCAACACCGAAAACTGTATAGTTTTAGTCACCCTCAAACGGAATATGCATCTTAAAGGAAAAGATCAAGCCTCAATAGCAACTCAATCAAACCAAACCTAAGTAATAAATTTATACAAAAGGCCAATCAATAATTATGGTAGAGGTAATGTAATAACTTAAATCTACATCAAAATAATAACTAATGACGGGGCTAAGGAAAAAATATTAAATTGCAAAAGGAGAGAACAGACACGAAATTCTTATAGCTTCAAGTCTTAACATATGAATCACCAATTTCCTCCTTATGAACTGGAAAAGTTTATTCAGTAATAGTAAAGAAAATAAGAATCTAAATTAAAACGCCCAAAGTGATAACCGCATAATTAACATGTCAAACCTACAATTATGAAAATGAAGTTTTACCATAAACTATGTCCAAGATAATTGGAATCAAATCATTGCATGAATAAATCAAAATCAACGATTTAATGATGTCTGCGGAGAGAATTCATAGTGAAATTGGAGTAGCTTAAGAGTGAACCACCAATAATGAAAATGAAAATTGACAGACTTGGTGAAAAGCCAATGCAAAGTTCATATTCGATAAAAGAGAAGCAAGTAGATTCGAAATTTATTGCGAATTATAAGGGGAAAAGGGAAAACAAATCAAAAGCTAGAATCACCTTTTGCTGAATTCATAGAATCTGCAGAGGAGGATTTGGAAAGAAGAGGACAGAGCAAGAGATCGAAGAGTAGGATCGGCTCTCTCGTTCGCTCTTTCTTCTCTACTCTCTTCTTCTCCCTGTTATTCCCGATAAAGACACTGCATTGAATGCGCATGAATTTATTCAATATATTTCACTCCTAATCTTAAATAAATAAAATAAATATTTTTTTTAAAAATATTTATTAATTTATGGTATAAAAAAAATATTTTTAAAAAATATAAAACTCTCTGTATAAAAAATTATGTCATACAATTAATATTTTTACCCTTCTACGAAACCAAAAATTGTGAAAGGAATGCATATTACTTTATATAATTGTTATTTTTAAAAATTATTAAAAAATAACATAAAAACTTATAATAATAAAAATAATATCTTATTAATATTAAATGGAATTTAAGTAGACAATATTCAATATCGAACGTGTTTAAATGATTATAAATAGTTATAATTCAATTTGGATAATATTTAATATGAAATGATATATTAGATTTTTTATAAATAGTAAAAATATATGAAGTCAATGCAAGTGAAAACTATTTTTGTGGTTATAAATTTTAAGAGTATTATTTTTATTTTATTTTTCAATAAATATAATATATATATATAATTAGACTCGATCCCTAAACTTTCTACATATTTAAGTAGGGTATATTTGATTAAGTAACAACTTATTGGTTTAAGTTTAAATATATATAAAAAAAAGGAACACGAGGATTAGAGACACAAGGGAAATTTATCACTAATGTCTCTGAAGTTCAACATGTCTTTACTTATGCGGGTAATGTTTGTGAAAAGAGATCTAATGATGTTGAGGTATATAGTTAATATTACAAATATCATGGTTAACAACAATAACTTTTCATCTAATGATGTATTTTGTTGTGATTTATTTTTTTTATTTAATATATTTTAACACATAAATATTGATTAATTTTTTAGTTTTTGAATTTATAATAAATAAATATTATTTTAACAAACGAAATCTAAAATTGTATTTAATCTTATCTTATTTTAATGAATATGAGGTCCACTCTCGTCTTTCACTAATTCATATATAATCTTTAGTTATCTTCTAGATTGGAAAATGTCCTCAATCAATGATAAGATCCATACTTTTATTTAAGATATAAGAATGATATTGGGTTTTGGTAAAAATAGAACTTTTATTCGTTATTAAAGTGAGATCATTACAACTATAGTCCCTTGCTAATTTACTCTATAGGAGTTTGAATGGATATTATCTAAAGAAGAGAGAGATGTTTAGGTTCTATGGTTAGAGTTTTTTATGCCCTTCTTCCTTGTACGGGAGTCTTTTATGGACATAATAGCAATTATTTTATATAGATATCCTAAAGAAACGTGAAATTATAAGGATTACATTTTATCTTTATCTCTTTCTTTCTTTCTTTTCTAAAATAAAAATAAGTGAAATAATAAGGATCACATTTTATCTTTATCTCTTTCTTTCTTTTCTAAAATAAAAACAAGTGAAATAATAAGGATTACATTTTATCTTATCTCTTCCTTCCTTTAAAAAAACATTTCGACACTTATTTAATAAAAATAACTTGCCAACATGTTTCCTCCTGATATTTAAGATGTTGATTCTATTTTGTCCTTTATACAATAAAGACACTTGTGATCCTCAATTTGCTTTTTTGTTAATTGGTAAAATTTCTATTTGGTTCCTTCATCTACATCCAATTTATTACAGTTGAATGATGTTTCATAATTGACAATTTTTTCAATATCTTTTTGAATTATATTCAAATTACTATTTGAGATCATTATGACTTTGTTTGTGGCGTAATTTACCCTAATTTAGATGATGTTCCTCTTTCTTGGTTAAGATCTTTTTCATCAAATTCTTCTTATGGTAGAATCCTGGGTTAATTAAATGTTCTTATTAAGGATGTCATTCCTATTTTAATAAAATGATAAAGACTACAAAGTTTTTCTCTATGTCAATCCATTATAGAATTAAAAAATCTTTAAAATATTAGATGATAATTTGTTTTTACTCTTTTAAAATATTTAATGGCTTTTTAAAAAATTTAGGAAATTTTTTTAATTCTTTTAAATTGTTACTTAGGTAACTATTTTCAATCAATTCACAATAAAATAATTGGTAAACAAACTTTGGATATACTCCTTCAATAATATTGAATTTACGGCATATGATTAGTTTTCTTCTTAATGTATGAATTTTTTTCTATTATGAATTCAAGTTGATCTTTTCATTATTTTCTTTCTAAATTATAAAGATTCAGCTATTGGTGTAGGTCTATGTTTCTATGTCTTTCATTTTCTTCTTTGAGAATAAGAAATGTATCATCTTTTTCCCTTAAGATTATTGATTTTGGTATTTTTCTTAACATTTTCATCTTTCCTTTTGCAGTTATTTGATTTTTAAGTGCCTGTGCATAGTTGCCTTTTAGGTTGGCTACTACTTCACTAGGTTTGAGAAGCTTAGGAATTTTGTAATTAGTAAAACTTTCTTTTGCTTCAATCCTATTAGTGAATGTTTTATGTATTACACTAAAGAATCTAGTTCTTGATCTACTTGCTTTTGACCATGTTTTATATATTCTTGGAGTTGGTTCATTGTAGACAACATAATACTTTTCTTTTCTTCTTCTTTTATTTGAGGTATTCTTTATTTGCTATATCAGACCATAAAGCTTTTCAAAAGTTATCATTTTCTCTTAATTAATTTTGAGGTTTTATCCTTTTCCTTTGAGATTTTACTCTATTTCTTTGTTGAAGTACTTGACTCTTCCTATTTTTCACATAATATTGACTTTTTGAGATATAAAATCTCTAGTTGATTTTTTTATAACTTTTATTTTCTTTTCTTTAATCTTGATTTTTATGTCAAGATTGTCCATCTTTTATGCAATTGTAAAAATTAGTTAGGCTTATTTTCTAGTTAAAGTATTGTCTAAACTATTTTTTTTATAGATGTTCAACATCGAATTTGTAATAGTTAAACAACTAATGCTATTTGATTATTCTTCCTTATTTGTAATCTCTTGTAATATTATTTCTTAAGAAATATTCCAAAAAAATATTATTTGTTCTAACAATAAATCTTGAGAATATCACATATATATAGTAAATATTTTTATTTCCTTTTTTACAATTAAATGTTATTTTTTATTACTATGGTAATTTAGTTTAACTCTTTGAAAAGATCTTGAAGTAAACTTACACAAATATTTTTTTTTCATCTACTCATACTTTTAATATGGCTCCTATTATTTATGTGAAACATATATTTCTCTCATCATTTTATCATTTAGTCCTGGATGATAAAGTGTTATGTTTTTACTTTTTCTATTTAATAAGTATCATGAGAAGTCTATTTTTAGACATAATCTTTCTTAAGTTTTGTTTGTAAAAGTTGTTTTTTTCATTTATGCTAATTTTCTAATATATACTTCTACATATGTCAAAGATCTTAAAAATCTTTATAATTAGTTCTTGTAAGTAATGTGATGAACAAAATCGGTATCGAATTAGCAATACCGATCTTGTAAATACTTTGGTTTTATATTTGTAAAATTCTCTCAAGTGTATAAATCATTTTATAGAAAATGATAAGTATACTCCTAAGATCGATCTAAGGAAAGAATATATGTGATTTTTAATTTATTATTCAAACTTTTAAAAATGAAATTAAATCATAAACATCATGTCACGATATTTTGTTTTTTGTGTTTCCTAATATAATAACATAAAAGAATAAACACATATATGATTCAATAAACGTTTATGCAAATTTTTATCATTCATAATAATAGAGTATTTATGGATATAATAATTAAGTTAATTATGTTTGTTCATATTATTTATGTTATTAAAGATATAATTAAATTGATATTTATTGATTTTGGTGGGGTTATATATTCTTTGTTAATTAAATAAATCAATGAACACCTATGGGTAGGGTAAATAATTAATTTGGTTAATTAAATTAATTATTTTTTTTCTAAGATATTGAAAATGAACTATTTAAATGCCACATTTGGTAAGGTTAGACATTTTAAACTTTATTCAAGATGTCTAAAAATAAACTAAGAATTTAATTATTCTAATACTAACTTTTAAGATTTAAAACTATTAATAAAAATATGTTTTCAATACATTTTCGAATAATAGTTCTTATAAAAAATTTTGAAATAGAGTTTGATTCTAACTACCAGGCGATTGCAATAACAAATAAAAGTACACTACTCTAAATCAGATCGAATAATTAAACCTTAAAATCTAATTTTAAGATTTAAGTTATGAAAATTAATATATTTTTCTCTAATATTCTTAATATAAAATCTTGAATAAAAACAAAATCAATTTATTTTATCGATTTAATATCTCGTAAGCATAACAATGTTATTATTATATTATATTTACAAACAGCCATCTATGTTAAATTTAATCACAGACAAATTAAGTATAACATATAAGAATAAAACATAAAAATAACTATAAAGAATTCATTTTAAAATTATACCTCAAAAGAATCCTTACAAAATTTTGATGCTAATTTCGTTTATGGAAAACCTTCAAACGAATTTTCATTTCCGCTTATTGAATCAAGAACTAGAAATATACAAAAACATAACTAGTTCTTTTAAAAAAAGAAGAACTTTAAAACTAAAAAAAACTAAGAAAAACAAAGAAAGTTTTCTAGAGAGAGAAAGAGTTGAGAAAATTGTGTCTTAAGGTGTGTTTTTTACAATGGGGGAGAAAAGCTTTTTATAGATGAGAAAAAGGATAAAAAATTAGAAAAATATCTTAAAAAATGATGATAAACGTGTAATGGATAGGGTGGCATGCGTTTGGGCTGTTGACGCACATGATTGGGTAGGATTTGCTGCAAAAAATGCATTGATGTGTGCGGGATTCGTAGAGTGGATGGATGCTGATGTAGGGGCTAACGCATATAGAAATTCGGCATGATGCACACGCTGTTACGTGTGAACTTACGGTGTGAAATGGGCACTACTACGCGCGCGACTTTGGCATGAAATGGGCACGGTGGCTCGTAGAGTTGTGGCGTGTAGTTGGACAATATTATTCTTCGAGTTTTAAAATTATTTTTGAAGCGAAAATACTTGAAAAAATAATAAAAATACCCGTGATTATGAAAAGAAAAAATTATATAAAAATATGATAAAATCGTATAAATATAAATCTTTTTAATCAATTAAAGCATATTAAATCATAGTAATTTTAGTACTTTTTAAGCACTCATTATAATGACATTGAAAAATCCTTGTATATTATTTAACACATAGGGTTGAATGTGGTGTTTTCCATCTCCTATTTCAAGTCTTAAATATTTGAATTTTTGTTGTGTTAATACTATCTTTTCTCGAACAAGATTATTTGTTCTTTATTACATTTTGTTAAGATTTTTAATATGTCTAGATAATACTGGTTGATAATATTACTAAAGACTAATAAATCATCAATATAGACACAACAAAAAGAGATGATATTCTTTAAAAATGTTGTCCATATATCGTTGAAATATTCCTAGTGCTAGTTTTAATCCAAATGGTTGAATAATCCATTGGAATTGTTAGCTAAAGGTTGTTAATAATTGAGATTTTTTTAATCTAATTTGATTTGTGAAAATATACTCTTGCAATTAAAACTAGAAAAATATTTGTTTCATTTGATTAAGGCTAATAATTCTTCATTTTTAAGGATAAAATATTCTCATCTATTGTTTATTTAGTGATTTGAAATTTATCATTATTTTTTTATTTCCTTGTCTTTTTTGTCTTTTTCTACCAAAAATATTAGGCTTGAGTATAGACTCATACTTGGTTCAATTATTCTTAGTTCTAAAAGTTCTTGAATTCGTTTACCGAATTCCTCTCGATCTTCTGGAATGTAGACTATTGGTTTTGCTCTTATAACTTTATTAGGGGTTTTTAGTTTTATACTTGTTACGTATTCAAGCTTATTAATATATAGATCTAAAAGATTTTTTGAGATTACTGACTTAAGTAATTTCCTTATTTTTTGTAATATCTTATCTTCTTATATTTATTTTAAGAATGAATTTTTCTAGTTATTAAATTCTAAATCATCTTCATCTTGTAATTTTGTTATATTTTCTAAATGTTGCATGTTTCTGTTTTTAGTACATCTCACCATGTTTTCTCTTTTTATATTTTTCAATAAACTTTTCTGATGACACCCTCCTAGTATTTCTTACTTTTGAAATATATATTGTTTCTCCTTTTAATGTTATTATACTTATCTATATATTGTGTAAATAGTTGATATAAATGCAAGAAGTTATTTCCTATCAAGAAATCAACTCCTTTTTTTGTTGATATATAGTAGAGATATGAAACTTTTCTCCTCCTATTATAATATCAATATCTTTTATAATCTTGTTAAGATTAATTGTTGTATTATTTGATATTCTTATTATCAAATCCTTTGTGACTACAGTCTAAATTTCTTGTAGAATATATACTTACTTGCTACACACGTACTAGCTCGAGTATCTATGTAAGCAAGTAAATGATATATATTATATTCCTTTAATTTTCATCCTATTTTTATGTAAGTACTATTAGGATTAGTTATACTATATATATTATCCATACCCAGATGTTTCCTTTAAATCTATTTCTTCATATTCAATTTTACTCATTAAATATATTGATTTTGTTTCATCAATATCTGATTCTTCTATGGATTCTAATTACATCTTATAAGCATGTTCTAGTATTTTTAATTTTTCCTTATATTCTTTTTATGGGTTAGCCTATTAGAATATTTATTGACATAATGACTTTCCTAATCACATATCCAACATCTACAAGTTTTCTTGCCTGATAGATAGTAATATTTTTTCTGTGAAAATTTCTTCTTCTAAAGTATATTTTCTTATAAGGTTCTTGGTTATGTTTTCTCTTATATTTAAAAAAAGACTTGTTTTCTGAACTTATATTTCTTGAAGTTTTTATATTTTTCATATTTTTGTTAGAAAGGGTTTATACGACATCCATACTTTTCTTGTATATGAAAATTATTACTATCACAACAAAAAATTTCTTTAGCATAATTATATTCATTTTTCTTTGACCTTGTAAAATTATCTAAGATTTTAGTTTTTTTATTCTTCCTCTTTAAATATTTGGTACTGCTACAATGCTCCTATTTCTCCATCTTTCTTCAAAGGTGTTATATAGTGTTTATGGTAACTTTTGATAAAATATTTCCTTAAATTGTTGTTGTTGTTGTATTTTAAGTATCTTGTGATAATATATTTCTTATTCACATATAAAATCATCTATGTAGCACATATCACATATTTTCATATTTGGTAAATGTCATTTAGCTTTCTTTATTTTAGTTTACTTGTTTCAGTAATATGATTTTCTTTATCATCTTTTATGAACACTTTATATATTTCATTTAGTACTTTATCTAAATATTGTCTTTCTGTTGCAGAATCTCTTTGCATCCTAAGATGTATGTCATCTGGTAGATTATTAAACCATACTTTAACATTTTCATTTATTTTATAGTTTACTAATGTTCTACAGATTAATGGGATTGTACCAGTAGTTCTAAATGTCTTGATTAGTACACTCATTCATGTCTAATGTCTTTTTACTATCTCTAGGTTTTAATAATCAATTTTATAATTATCTTCATGAGGTTTGAATTCTGATGGTATAAATCATCTAGTATCTTAGTATAGTCCTTCAATTTTTGGTTATTGTCATCTCTTATTTGAAGGATTAGATTCATGTAGTCTTTATCTCTTTCTTTGATTTCTATAAGGATCATAAGTTTATCTTTGAATTATAAGAAGCATTATGTTTTTACCTCCCTTGTAGTAGTGCTAGTTATTATCATATCATCTTCTTTATAAGAGCATATGTTTTTTCTTCATAATGTGTTCTTAATTCCTCATCTATTAATGTTAACAAACTTATTAATGTTCCTACATTTTTATTTTCAAGATTCATATATTGTTCTAATTATTTTTGATATTCCATAAGGCTAAAAATATAGATTTCTCTTCATCCTTTTTTTTCTTTATGGGGAATCATTCTATGAGATCTTATTATTGGTTATTCTTTTAATCATTCTAATAGATCTATTTTTATAATATATAGCTGTAATATATTATCATAACTATTTTGTCTTATTTCTTTAAGGGATTCTTCTCGGGTTTTATTTATATTTTGTAAATATTATATTTTCTCTTTTAAAAGAATTAAGGCTTCTATTATAGTTTTTTCATTATATAAAGGTACCATTATTTTCTAATTTTATTCTTTGTAATCTTCCATTTGACATCATTAAGAGATTTTTATTTTGTAATTTATGAATTTTTTTAATGACTCGTTACTCTATGCATAAGATTTTGACTTTTGTAATTTCTTCTTTTAATTCTTTTATTTTTTTTCTTCTTGTTCCTATTTCTATTTACATATTTTTGTTTGATTATTTGTAAATTATATTCGTGATACATTACTTTTTCTTCTTAGTATCAAATATTTTTCTGTAACATCTAGAATCCATTCTTCAAATAATTTAAAATCTATTAATATTTCTAATTTTATTAATTTTTCAATTTCTTATAAGGTTTTTATCTATTTATATGAATTCATTTTGTCAATATATTTAACTATTATGATTATTTGTTAATGAATATCTTACTATGTAGTATGTTAAAAATAAATGATTTGATTATTTCATTAAATCTTACCTTTCAAACTCATAAGTTAAACTTAATATTTAGTATCCTAAGTTTTCATGGATGATTCCTAATAAAAAATCTTTTCTATTTATTATTCTATTATCTAAGATTACTAATTTTATTGATGTATCTATTTCTTCTCAAAAATTTACTTTTATTAATATTTGGATTCCTCTTAAATGGATGTATCCAATTTTTTTAATATTAATTTGGGAGATTTAAGATAGTTTATCCATAATGATTTCTTTGTTAATTAATAGTATGTTATACTTTTTTTTTCTATCTGTAATTGTTTATTACTTATTCCATAATAAACTATATTTTTTCTTGGAAATATTTTTCTTGTTTTTGAGAATGATGAACTTTTTAATCCATCTCATTCATTAATATTTAATCTTATTTTTTTTATTTCTTTAAAAAAACTTCTGCTAATTATAATTTTCTGTAAAAAAACATCCGAAGATATCTTATGTTTTTATTTATATTATTTCTTGATTTTCTATTTTTTATATCATTTTTACGTATAAATATTATTATTCACTTTTTTTAACTTTAACTTCCGTTAAGTTTGAGTGTACTTGTGATATTTTTGAAATATTTGTGACACTACTTTAAAGTTTGCATGTATTTTTGATAAATATTCAATACGAGAGGTCTTATAGTTTTTACAAAATAAATTTTTTAGCTCCATTACTTTCAACTAGAGCGTTTTCATCTCATAACTTTAAAAAAATAATTACTTTAATTTAAAAGTCCAAGATTATAGAATTTATATTCATCATTTTAAAAATAAAGTACACGTTTTTCAGGTTCTAAGATTAAAATACTCTAATTGAAATATAAGAAACTAATGCACTCATTTATTTAAGTTTATTGGAAAAAGATTGCCCTAATATATATATATATATATATATATATATTAATTTTATCAAAACTTTAAATTTATTTCAATAATTAGTAATATTATAATTCAATTTACTATGATAAATGATTATAATTAATTTCAAGATTTACGAAAATAATGAAACTTCAATTACACTTGCATTTTATGTTTACATTTCATTTCTCCACATTTTTTAAACCTATATTCACTACTACAAAAATGAGTATTTAAGTCGATATGTAAAATCAGTTTTTGGAAAAAAATGACTTATAATGAATTTAAAGTCGGTTCGGTGTAGAACCGATGCTATCCACGTAAGACATAGCATCGGTTGACGTGGTGAACCGATGCTATCCACGTAGTGTAGCGTCGGTTGACACCTGAAACCGACGCTATCCACAAAACGTAGCATCAGTTCGACACGTCAACCGACGCTACGTCCTACGTGGATAACGTTGGTTGACACGTAGAACCGACGCTACACACGTAGATAATTTTTTTTTTCTTTTTTTTTCCCAGACAGAAACTATTCCAAGTGCTGCATAACTCTCAAAAATCTAAAACCTCTTTCACTTCTTCTCCACTCTTTCTCATTTTCCGGTCACCTACGATCACCAATTCCAACGCAGGTTAATGAGTTTTCTTACTTTCTAACTAATCTTTTAGATCCCCTATTTTTTGAGCAAAATACTCAAAAAATTTATACCCATTTCTCACTTACAAAACACCATTTTTTCTTCATTTCCTTCGTTTTGTCACTTTATTTACTCTTATAAGTATTTATATTAATTATACGCACTTATTATTCATATTTTTTCTATTATTATGTGTATAAATTTTTGTATTATATATGTAGGTTTGTATTATAATACCAGGAGAAGAATACGATGATCTTGAATAACATGAAACAAAACCATGATAATTTTTCTACTATTAATTAATATTTTATTTTAAAATTATTTGTATTATTTAAACTATTTGTTAAACAATTTTTTTTCGTGATTTAGGGATCGAATATATGTTTAAATTGAGTATAATAAAAAATGAGTAAATTTTGTAAAAAAATAAATTAAAAATTTCAGTCAATTCACGCGATAAAATAAGGTTACATTTAAAATTAATTTTTAACCAACTTTAATACCTTATAACAGTGATTGTTACTTGGTTCCAATTAATTACGTTTCAAATAGCATCTCTTTTTAGACTTCCGTTATAATATTCGTAAACACATTTGCACACTAGTTAATTATAATTAACTCAACCTTAATGAAATGAATTAGAAATTTTTTATTATCATAAGATGAGTCGCAGTGTTCAAATTGATTAATAATTTGTATGTGATCATTTAATCATACGGAAAAGTTACTCATATAATTATTTTAAAAATGAAAATTTGATATTATATTTAATTATTTATAACAATTTAATCTTATTATTATAAAAAAAATAACTACAAAAAATAAATTATTATTTTTTATTTATTAATTCGTTAATTTTTTATTTAAATTATAATAGTCTCTATTTAATATAATTGAAAAAAATTAAAAATAAAATTAAAAAATTACACATGTATAATCACTTTTTTATAATAATAAGATCTAAATATCTATTTTACAATAAATATAGAATCTTAAAGGTATTTTTCTCCCACGATAAATATAACCTCAGGACTTCAAATTATTGTAAATTATTGTTAATCGTTTTCAGTTTAAGTAATAAATCTAAATCACAATAATTATGTTTCAGTGGTTTCATTAGTGTTATATATGTAAATACAAATTTTCTCTCACTATTTCTAGTTAGATATTTAAAACACATCGAAATTATTATATAATAATTAATAATAATGAAATATATTGGTGTTTGTAGAATACCTTTTATCAATAAATAAGGATATTATTATTTATTGAATGTTTTAAGTGTTTAAAATTTCAATACAATTAATAAAATAAATTTTAATGTCTAATTAAATAGATTAGAAATTATAAATTTACAATTCAAAAATCTCTTTTGTTTTGGTTTTTAGTAAATAAAAAAATAAATTTTTGTGAGCTATTCGTATTCGATCTTTGTTTTTTTTAAAAGCGTATCTGTTTTTTTTATAAGGACATATGGAGCTGCTCAGCAGCTATTGTATATTATCTTTTTTGGATAATCTTAAAATAACTTGAATTGGGTTCCTCATTTACCAACCCGTTTACACCGAAGTTAAAAATCCAACAATTACCAATTAATGAACAAAATTGGTGGAAATAAGTTTTTTTTACCCGTTTATTTTTTTTACTGTATTTTGAAATAATTTTCATATAGTAATTATTTAATATCTAATACTTTAAAACTTTCATTTTAAAAAAATTAATTTCATTTTAATATCCATGTTATCAAACTTAATCTCCTATTACCCTTCTTCTTTGTCATTTAATGTACTAAAATGAAATTAGAATTTTTTTAAACATTTTGGGTAATACATGTGAACAATTTCAAAACATGATCAAAAAGTAATTTTTATCAAAATATGGATAATACCCTTTTAACACATAATAATATAATTATAATATATAAAAATATTACTTTTAACCTCTTAAATTTTTTTATCATCATCGTCTATTTATCTGAGTAAAATATGTAATGGTATTACACTAATTTTGAATATTTAGTGTATTTGCATTGAAAAAATAAATGAATAATGTAAATAATAAATTTTCATTGGTTGTAAATCTATTTTCAATGGAAAAATCTTTAAATTTGTGATAAATTTTAACTAATGTTGTATAAGATTGTTGTTAAATAAACTTAATTTTAGTAATTATATCAAATAAAAATTATAATGATAATTATAATTATAAGATAATTTTAATACATAGAAGGAATGGTTTCGATTTGATATTGGCCTGGACAGACTTTTCAATATTTTCAAAGGATGACACGCAATAAAATCTATTAAATTATATAAGTTGGACATCTATGGGAGTGAAAATTATAGTACCCTCCTTATATCACCAAAGATCAAAGCCTTCGGACAAAATTACAAAAAAGAAAAATGATCGAGGAAGCCTTCACTAGTTGATCCTTACAAAGTGATGTATGCATTCCCTTCTTTCTGGCTGATCTGGATTTACTGTAAGAACAGTCACAAATATTTGCTTAATTATAGTTAGTTATAAATAGTATGTTTATATATTGTAATTACATAATGTATATTTCTAAGTAATCATTAATCATGCCCGATATTTTTCTATATTGATCAAAATTAGAGGATGAAAAGCTATTTTTTTTAAATCCCCAATTAGAGTGAGTTCTATATAATGACAAAATTTGTGAGTGTTTATGATTTAATTATTCAAATATATTAAAAAGTATAAAATAACGGTTACTAATACTTCTTACCTCTTATAAGCTTAAATTTTTTAAAAGAATTTGTACCTCAAATTACTAAATGATATCAAAATAGTAATGTTTGGAATCAAAAATCTACTTAACAACTCTAAATGTCAATTAAAATTTTCAAGTACGATGTAATTTGTAAAAAAAAAAAAAACTACTATTAAAGAAAGATCAAATATAATGATAAAATAGTTCACAATTGAGGAAAAATATGTTAAAAAATATAAATGAGTAGTTAAATCATCTTTTACAAGCTTAAACTTTTAAAAGAATTAGTGTATGATATTTCTATGAAATGATTTCACTTTTAACCTATTAAAAAATGTTTTTAGGTTATAAAAAAAGTGCACTGCATGCAAAAAACATATATAAACTGCATGAAGGATGTTAAAAATGAAATATTACATATTACATGCAATTAAACTTATTTTTACATATTATTTTTAAAAGTCATCCATCATTTAGAACCATGCTATTTTTTTCCCACAAAAATTTCGGTTATGTTTTCAACCATGTGATATACTTGGATTCAAAATAATAATAATAATAATAAATAAATTATACAACTCATACACACTTAAAATCAAACCCTTAATTTTGGATTTGTGCATCTCACGAGAAAGCTTTAGTATGACACTTTGTTAGAAGAATGCGTGCTTGTAATCAAATTTTTAGAATGCATGTTTCATCATGAGGGATAAATAAATTGGAAAAGAACTATAAACCAAACCTGTATGTGGATAAAGTATTTCAAAAAGCAATCTGATGTACAATCATCCATACACCAAGTGTATACAGCAAAATTTTTCCTTAACTTTGGCAAGCAAACTGTATTGCATTTAGCCATTATGCATGTATGAAATCTCACAAATTTCCACTTTGATATATCAAGTGAAGCTTCAACATGAATACTAGGGTTGTTAGTAATTGAATGAGGAAGTGAAGAAGTCAAATAGAGTTTGTGACTGGCTTGTACAATAGGGTTAATCACTATGATTAAACCCATTGTAGTCATAATTGTTATCATTATAGTGGTTCTCTTAACCATAATGTTTTTATCTAGATCTGTTCCCTTTCAAATTTTCTTAAAGTTGTCATGAAATGTGTGTCTAAACTGAAAGGTAACTTATATACTAATTAGAATTTTAAAATGCATTTTTTTTTATTAATGTCACCTAATGATCTAATGGTAAGACTTATCTCTCTTTTGTTTTGAGTCACAAATTTAAATCATATCAAACATTGTTTATTAAAAAATCAAATCTATTGGGAACGAGGAATGGACTTCTAAAGCCACTACTAATAGTGGAGCAAATTATAAATTAATTTTGCCTCGTGTAAGACTTTAACACAGAGGCATCAACTTTATTACTAAAATGAATGGGAAATATTTAAAAATGTATTATTATTATTATTATAGATTTTAGTTTTTTTTTGTTTAAGTGATAATTACATATTTTAAGTGTGGAAAAGAAGATATGATTTATGAGATTTGATAATATTTTTTTTTCTATTTTGAGAGCAGGTAAACTTAACCTACTATAGAGGTATCAAATGAAGTGAGTTAGTCAACTCATTCATGTTCAACTCAATTTAGGTAAGATACAATTTAATTCTATTCATTTAAATTTTATATAAATTAAGTTTAGTTTTGATAACTTTTAAATGAATTGGACTAATCAACTTATGAGCTAGTTTATTTATATTTTTTTAAATAAAAAATATTTATAATTTTATTCGAGAGAAAAAATGGTAATATAAACTTTATCTATTTTTATATGCATTCTTCATAGTATTATTATAGTCATTATTTTTACAAATATATTTTGTTAATGTTTTTGATTGTTTATGTGGTAATTAAGTTAGCTTATTAGATTAACTTTAAATAAGTGAAGTTATTTTAAAAATAAATAAATTTCATTGAATATTAAAAATAAAAGTATGTTAATATATTTAAATTAAAAAATAAAAAATACATCAAATTAAAATTATTATAAAAACTATAACAATTAACCTATAAATCGAGTAAATTTTTCGAGTACTCTTCCTCAACTCTTTCTTGTCTCCATTTGTCGAAATGCTAATTTAAAATCACTATCCAAGTGATGTGATTTTCTCAAAATTTTATGTTAATTTTTTTAGAAAAAATATATCTTATTTATTTAAATAAAAAATACAAAAATAATTAGATTAATTTAATAAGAATACATCAAGTTAACATAAGAGTTAACAAAAATAGTATCTAACATGTTTCAAGATTTTTTCTTTGGCTCTTTTCTCCAAACATATATTACTTTTTCATTGATAAAATAATAAATTTTCAATCCATCTTTACCATTGTATTAAGATCTTTAAGTTTTAAATTACGAAAATACTTAGACAAAAAATATATGATTCAGATATAAATCTAAATATAAAATAATTCAAAAATATGTCTAAAA
This sequence comes from Hippophae tibetana, assembly GCA_037013495.1. NCBI lineage: Eukaryota > Viridiplantae > Streptophyta > Magnoliopsida > Rosales > Elaeagnaceae > Hippophae > Hippophae tibetana. The sequence continues at coordinate 14,582,618 of CM072803.1, forward strand.
TCACTACTAGATCGAAATTTAAGTGAAAGAAAATCATGTTAGATCAAAATCTATGTATAATGTACGTATTATAATTTGTGTTAATTGAAAAAAAAATGAATTAATTGATAGTTTATCCCTCCTAAAATATAAAACCACATGAAGCAAAAATAATATACATCCTAAGTTTTTATAAGAAAAAAGAAAATGAAATACCAATAATATCATTTTATGTTAATTTCAACACCGCTTACGCAATCTAATTGTATATATATTATTGAAAAATATATTTCTATAAATATTATTGAAAAATATTTTAATTATCTTTTGAACATTATTAATTGCTTTAATAACAAAACTTCATATCCTTTCGTAAAACTAAGGGCTATTGGTATGTTACACATTAGCCTTTGAATGTTGGTTTCAGATATCTGTTTTCACATTCAATTAATAAAATTATAATTTTAGCCTAGAGTGTCTTTTGGAAACAGTAATGTTCTGTAAATCCACTTAGTTAATGTATGGTGCTAGATTAGAAAATGTGATTAACCTATGATACATATAAATTATACTTAAAAGACATTTTCAAGTAAACTTTAATTATTTTACTTCAACATATCCTATTTTAGTCATATTTGACTCAATACTGATTAGCATTTTTTTTACTTAATCGATTATATTTTTCTTTGAGTCTATTTTTTTTAATATCCACATGTTTTTTTGGGGAAAGTTCACAAGTTTTCGGTCTAATAGATCGACCTCTAATACTATCTATATAAAAGTTTGTAAAATTTGTATATTCAAAGTACATTCTTTTAAAGTTTTAAGCAAGGGTGTGCGTGGTTTCGATTATGGTTGGTGTTAGGATGATTCAATTTTAAAGAAAGAAATTAGAAAGAAGTCAAAAAATAAGAATAAATTATATAGTTCACATATATATAAGAAATTATAAGTACATATGTCAATTATATAGAGATACACATCATAGCGTATTAGAAAGATACATTAATAAAAACATAAACTAATTTAAACTCGACCATATTGATAGATTGACATGATGGTCGGTCTTTTGATACTTCAGAACGTTCTAGATAGGTGAGGACACTCTTAAGATCAACATTTTAGGTGCGAGCACATCCTATAGTCTTAGACTGGGTACATCACCGATCGGGTTGTTTAAGGATCTAGCTTCAAGTCAATCTTTATACTCAAACATCAAATCCCTTACTCTTTCACCTTAATTCTTCAACTGGGGCGGAAGAATAGCAACTAGTTAGTCAAAAAACTAGGAATATGAAACGTGTTGGTGCACCTTAATACATATTTTTCAGTTGATTGGAGAGAAAAAAATTGAATCTCTCTATAAGTAGGAGCGAAGGCATATTTGGTTTCATTATTTCTAGGATATCGAACCAAAATTTCAAAAAGAACGCTTTGTCTTTTCAATTCGTACTCGACAATTTATTCACTTGAGTGGTAAGATACATAACTTAGCATTAAACATTTTTGCTGGGCTTTAGAGATTTGTCTTCTTAATTATTTTCTAATTTCTTTTCAAGTTCGTTCTTAAATTCACTCATTTCCTTTTACTTTGAAAATTTAACACTAAGCAACTCATATTTTCTCGTACCTTATTTTTTTTTCTTTTCTGTAACTTCTTATAGCAAACATGCATAAAGAGGTACCATTAAAAGCTGTAGGTAAGGTAATTTTACCTTTATGCTCATTGGGCTCTTCCTCAAGCTTTTCTTCTTAGGATAACTCTTAATATCTAAACTACTTGGGATAAGAGGAAAATCAAGAATCGAGCACCACATCTGAAACAAGCACCTCAAGTGATAAAAAGATATCTAAGCTTCTCACTACTTCTTCGATTCAACCTCAAACTACTCCTACAATCAAATTGAGCATACCACAAACAAAAATATCTTCCAAGGACATGGAGAAAGATGTCCAGAAAAAAGGAAACCAGGAAACCCACAGGGAGAACTAAAGGTTAGGAGGCCAAGGTTGAGACAAGTAGCCTGACTCCAAAGGACGAAGAGAGGCTCAGACGAATGTATGAAATTCCCTCCTTTGTTTAGATAATGATTCCCCAGACTGGGTGTTTTTGATAGTACACCCTCTTTTGCTGGTTGGACACCCTTTCATGAGAAGCATTTATGGCGCGGGGTTAGATTTTTCCTATATCCATTCATTAGAAAATTCATGATGATGAGAACGTAACTTGTACAAGGACAATTGATCCAATGGGTGGAGGTAGTGGTTTTGCTACACCTTAATATGTAGAGAGCTTGGAATGGATTTAGAAATGCACGAGTTCAATAATGCATATATGTTAAAACAAAACCCTACTGATACTAGGAGACTATACATGTCAACTAAGCAGGATTGAGATATTAATATGATCCTTCCTGAGAATATGAAGAGTTGGAAAGAATACTTCTTTTATGTAATTGGTCGGTGGGAAACAACTAATATTGGCGAGAGGTAAAATCAAGATTAACTGATATTCAGAAATATATACGTGAGAAAAATATTAGACACCCCATACTTTATGGCATATGGGCTAATGAGATCGAGCTCAATAGAACCGGTTAATAGGATTATTCACAAGCATCGAGCACCAAATAAATGCAAGACCCATCTTATTGAATTTGGGGGTTATTTGAAATTATTCACAATGATGGTGAATGAGCTCGCGCTTTAAATTAATCATGTAATATTTTTTACTTTGCTCTTTAAAAATTTGACTCCTCTATTTCTTTGTTTAGTAGGTATAATAGAGTTTAACCTTAATACTTTACTAGCTCTACATCAGAGCAAAGACACAAGATAAATAGACCATTCCAACCCAGAAAAAGAAGAAGAAGCAAACAATGACCATTGAGAAACTCGCTCTTATACTCACTCCATAAAATTCTATGACAATGGTTGATCCTTTTCTTTTCTCTACAGACTATTAGATACTTTCACTTGTAACCTTGAGCCAACAAACACCTCCCCTACCTACAAGAGACTCGAGGAGGGAAAAAGGCATTATTGATGACCTTACCACAAAGGTTGAGGGTTTGGCCTTGTATTGAGGTATGGCTCTAGAGAGACTAGACCACTATGTAGATAATATCTCATTCAATGTTCATGAGAAATATCTCGATGCCATGAGTGAAGATGTTGATCCTTCAGTTGTGATTAGTAAATTACTTTATCAAGTAAGTATCACCTGGAGCTTTGATTTTATTCAAGTACTTCCTATTCATGCAACAACTCACCCTCTTTGTACACTACTTTATTTTAGACTTTAGCTGCTTTAAGGGCTTAGTAGAATTCAAGGCACAATAAAAATTGAAGCATGAGCTCAAGATTAAGAGAGAAAGAGTCATTCCTCCACTATAGCTAAAAATGTTTTATTACTAGCAAAGGCCAACAAGTAGGAAGGCAAGCCATTGATAAAAAGGACAAATAGTCCAAGGTTGTGAGCGAGCTAAATGCAAATTCGAGGTCGTTTGAGGTATGCCAGGAGAAAGAGAGAAAACTTGAGTATGAGACTGATGCTTATAAGCACGAGCTAAATGCTACAAAAGAGGAATTTGCTCATAAACAAGAAAAAATGAAGAATGAGCTCAATACCATAGTCATGCAGCTCAGCTCAAGCATTACAATTTGTTGTAACTTGGCCATGGATTCATTCAAAAAGGAATCCAAGAAAAAAAGGACTCAATGAAGACTACTATTAGATCCTGAACATTCCAGTTACTTCTTCTACTCAACTACTCAAATTCATAATGAAGATGGAGACCAAGGTGAAGAGTCTAAGGAAAGTAGTGATGGAGCTAGGAAGGAAAATGAACCTCAACAAATTGGAGATGCTTAGTTTTTCAATAGGCTTAAGGAAACATATTTTTGTAAGGCACTTCCTTTTGTTTTGCATGAATAGCCTATTTTTTTAAGGTTTGATCTTTATTTAATAAATTATGACTTCATCAAAAGTATTATATGTCTATATTGGATTTATATTGTACATTTATAATATAGATTTATTGATGTTGACCTATCTCATAGCTTTTAGGACATTTTTCCAATTACTCATCACAATGCCTTGCCCTATAAAAAAGGCACTAGGATTACTAGTAGCTCAAATGACTTATCTTCTTTGACAATTTAGCACTTTTACTCCATCTTTTTTGTTAAAGGTTTATGGAATATGATCAGGAAAATAGACGCTTAGTTCGAGCCTTAAAATAATAGAATAGTAGGCCTATCACAGAGGTGGTTAAATTAAGGGATGGGCAAGCCCACTACAAAGATAATGGTTCTCTTTTAAAAGGGCTTAAGTACGAGCTTAATTCATGCACGAAGTTGTTATATTATACTCATGAAAGAAGAACCATGACGAAGATGGTTGTCCTAGATGACAAAGAATCTTGATAGGCAAACTTTTATATGATGTGATCTAAAGGAATTCTCTTCAAAGTAATGAGTATTATTGAGGATTTAGAAAATTTTATTGCCAACTCGGGTTTGGTTTCAACAGAGGTAGGAAGAGATATTTGTAGAAAGGTTGTTAAGATTCATGCCAAGCTATTTTCTTTAGTGGAAGAAATAAAGGACTAATAGACTCATCGTGCATCTAAATGCCTTAAATGCTTTTAAAAATGTATCTGTGTCATTGAGCTTTATATCAATACACTTGTGAAGCCATGGCCAGCTTTTTAATCTCGATTAATATAATATAAAATTATCATTCTATGGAATTGGCTTAAACTGTCACTACTACAAAAAAGGTATTTAAGTCGATATGTAAAGTCAGTTTTTGAAAAAAAAAATGACTTATAATGAATTTAAAATCAGTTCGGTGTAGAACTGACGCTATCCACGTAGGACGTAGCATCGATCGATGTGTCGAACTGATGCTACACATGGACATAGCGTCTGTTCCAGGTGTCAATAGACACTATGCTACGTGGATAGCGTCGGTTCTAGGTGTCAACCGAAGCTATCTACGTAGTGTAGCGTCGGTTGACACCTACAACCGACACTATCCATGTAGCGTAGTGTCGGTTGACACATAGAACCGACGCTACACACGTAGATAAATTCTTTTCTCTTCTTTATTTTTGAGACAGAAACTATTCCAAGTGCTACATAACTCTCAAAAATCCAAAACCTCCTCCATTTCTCCTCCCACTCTTTCTCATTTTCCGACCACATACGATTACTTTTAGATCTCCTATTTTTTGAGCAAAATACTCAAATTTTTTATACCCATTTCTTACTTACAAAACACCATTTTTTTTACTTCATTTCCTTCATTTTGTCTCTTCATTTACTTTTGTAAGTATATATATTAATTTTACGCATTTATTATTCATATTTTTTCTATTATTATGTATTATTATTTATGTGTATAAATTTTTGTATTATATATGTAAGTTTATATTATAACATCAAGAAAAGAATATGATGATCTTGAATAACATAGAACATCACTATGATAATTTTTCTACTATTAATTAATATTTTATTTTTCAATTATTTGTATTATTTAAACTATTTGCTAAACTGATTTTTATTTTTTTTTTGCTATTATGTAGTGATCGCATACAGGTTTTAATTTGAGTATAATAGAAAATGAGTAAATTTTGTAAAAAAAATTAAAAATTAAAAAATTTAAGGCCGGTTCACCGTGTTGAGCGGACTTTAAATTTTATGTCATTTTATTTAAAGTCAGTTCAGTGAACCGACTTTAATACCCATTTTTTCTAATAGTGTGTAGTACGAAATTGGCTCGAACTTTAGTCGAACCTTGATAATTTTTATTACAAGATCATATCCTATCTTTCGTTAGAGCAATCTACCTAGTCTATGACCGAGGTGAGAAGCTCATGATATGAATTTTTTAGCAACAATGCTCTACATGATCTTTAACTAAGGTGATCAACTCGAGAAGTGATTTTTTTAGCGAGAGCGCTCTACCTAGTCTTTGACCAAGGTGATCCTCTCTTTATACATCTATTAGAGTGCTTTACCTGGTTCCTGACTGAGGTAATTAGCACATGACATGAAAAATTTAATAAAAGCACTCTATCTATTCTTTGACCAAGGTGATTAACTCTTTATAATCTATAAGAATGTTCTACCTAGTTCCTGACCGAGGTGATTAACTCATGATGCCAAATTTTTAATGAGAGTGCTCTACCTGATCTTTGATCAATGTGATCAACTCTTTATACATATGTCATAGCATTTTACTAGTTTCAGACCGAGGTGATCAACTCGTGACATGAAATTTTTAATGAGAGTGTTTTACCTAGTCTTTGATAGAGGTGGTCTACTCTTTATACATCTGTTTTTGACTGAGGTGATCAACTCATAACATTAGATTTTTAGCGATAGTGCTCTACCTAGTCTTTCACTGAGGTGATCAACTCTTTGTATTTCTTTCAGAGCACCCTACCTGGTCTTTGACCAAGGTGATCAACTCTTTGTACATTTAACAGAGCGTTCTACCAAGTATTTGACCAAGGTGATAAACTCTTTGTACATCTATTAGAGTGTTTTACCTGGTTCTTGATCGAGGTGATCAATTCGTGACATAATATTTTTAGCAAGAGTTATCTATATGGTCTTTGATGAGACAAAACAGTCATCGAGTTAGCAATATCGATTTTGTAGATACTTTGGTTTTATATTTGTAAAACTCTCACAAGTGCACAAATCGTTTTATAGAAAATGACAAGTACACTCCCAAGGTCGATCTAAGAAAGAAATATATGTGGTTTTTAATTTATTATTCAAACTTTTAAAAACAATTAAAAACGAAATTAAATCATAAACATTTTATCATGATATTTTGATTTTTATGTTTCCTAATCTAATAACATAAAAAAACATAGATATGGATTCAATAAAAAATTATGCAAATTTTTATCATTATAATAATAGAGTATTTATGGATATGATAATTAAGTTAATTATGTTTGTTCATATTATTTAGGTTATTAAATATATAAATTGATATTTTTTTATTCTTTTTTTTATATATATAAATACCACCTTTAATGAGGTCAAATATTATTTGTTAGTTAAGAAAATCAATTAACACATATGAGTGGGGTTGGTAATTAAATTGGTTAATTAAATTAATTTTTATTTTTCTAAGATATTGAAAATGAACTATTTAAATGCCACCTTTAGTGGGATTATACATTTTAAACTTTATTCAAGGTATTTAACTTAAACTTAAGAATTTAATTATCTGAGTACTAACTTTTAAGTTTTAAAACTATTATTGAAAATATGTTGTCAATATATTTTCGAATAATAATTCTTGATTTTTATGTTTTCTAATCTAATAACATATAAAAACATAGATATGGATTCAATAAAAAATTATGCAATTTTTTATAATTCATAATAGTAAAGTATTTATGGATATGATAATTAAGTTTATTATGCTTGCTCATATTATTTAAGTTATTAAAGATATAAATTGATATTTATTGATTCTCTTTTTTTTATATATAAATACCACATTTGATAGGGTTAAATGTTATTTGTTAGTTAAACAGATCAATTAACACTTATGGGTAGGGTTGATAATTAAATTGGTTAACTAAATTAATTCTTTTTTTCTAAGATATTGAAAATGAACCATTTAAATGCTACTTTTGGTAGGGTTGTACATTTTAAACTTTATTCAAGATGTCTATTTAAACTTAGTCTGAGTACTAACTTTCAGGTTTTAAAACCATTATTGAAAATATATTGTCAATAAATTTTTGAATAATAGTTATTATTTGGAGAGAATTCTTTATGTTATGGATTTTAGTGATCTTAGAGAGAAGTGAGAAATATGATATCTGAATTGGATCCTATATTCTACTCATTGAAGGGGTATATATATAACATTTTAGGCACGTAGTGGGTTATGTATTCAGCGACTTGGATACATGGTAATTACACATGATTTAATAAAAATTACATATGAACTAATAAATATAAAATAGGTCATCATTTGCATTTACATAGGTTGCTCCAAGTTCTCAAGTAGATTTTTTAGGTCATCAACATAGGATAAGGACCGAGGTCACGTCAGAACCATATAATTCCACTAGGTCTCGACATCTAACACCTCGTAGTTAAATAAAGAGGTGCTCTAATTGGCTACATTGTATGTTTTATCGATCTCTTCAGGTCCGGACCATTGTTAAGTAATCATCCTTATAACCTCGTTGTAGCATAGCGGGGTACCAACATTTATTAGGTCGGATAATTAAACTTTAAAACCTAATTTTTATAATTAAGTTTGTAATGAAAAATAATATATTTCTCTCTAACATCTTTAATATAAAATCTTGAATAAAAACAAAATCAATTTATTTTATAGAAATGTTTTATCTATTTAATATTTTGCAAGCATAACAACGTTATTATCATATTTACAAATAGTCAGTCATGTTAAATTTAATCACAAAAAAATTAAATATAATATATAAGAATAAAAAATAAAAATAATTGTAAAGAATTTATTTTAAAGTTATACCTCAAAAGAATCGTTATATAATTTTGAAGCTAATTTCGTTTCTGGAAAACCTTCAAACAAATTTAAATTTCCGTTTATTAAATCAAAAACTAAAAATTTACAAGAGCATAACTAGTTCTTCTCAAAAAGAGAAATTTAAAAATAAAATAAAAACTAAGAATGCTTTCTAGAGAGAGAAGAGCTAGAGAGAAAATAGTTGATAAATTGTCTGATATGAGATTGAGGGAGAGGGTCCTTTCATAGGTGAGAAAAAGCTAAAGAGGTGGAAAAATATCTCAAAAATTGGCTTTAGATGCGTTTAGATAGGTAGGCATACGTGTGGGGTGAAATTTGCGGCGGTACAAGTGCTAGCACGTGCGAGATTTGTGGTAGACGGGCGTTGGCACGTGTGGAGGCATGTGCTAGCAACACACGATTTTTTCCATTTTTCCACTTTTCCATTTTTTGACTTTTCCTCATTTTTTTCTCAACATAGTTGTGATGTATTATCTCCATTATTTTTCTCCAAGTCTTTAAATTATTTTTGAACAAAAATACCTAAAAACAAAAAAGTATCTGTGGTTCCGAAAAGATAAATTTATATAAAAATTTGATAAAATCGTACAAATATAAATCTATTTAATCAATTAAAGTACATTAAATCATGATAATTTTAGTGTTTTTTAAGAACTCATTAGTCTTTGACCAAGTTGAACAACTCTTTGTACATCTGTTAGAGCAATCTACTTGGTTCCTAACCAAGGTGATCAGCCTATGACATGAAAATTTGAGCGAGAACACTCTACCTGGTCTTTAATCATGGTGATCAACTCTTTGTACTTCTATTAGAGTACTATACCTAGTTCTTAACCGAGGTGATCAACTTATGACATGAAATTTATAGCAATAACACTCTACCTAATTTTTGATCGAGGTGATCAACTCTTTGTACATCTATCAAAGTGTTATACTTTGTTTCTAATCGAGGTGATCAGCTCGTGACATAAATTTATTAGTGAGAGTAGCTTTTATCATTAAAAGTTATTAGGTACATTAGGTGATATAATGAAACTAAATTATACATTGAAGTACATTAAAAGTTGTACTTTTTTAGATGTCAAGCATTCTAGCTAGTACTATCTTCAGATTATTCGATGATTTTTAACAAATAAGCTCAATCTATTGTCATTGCTCTTATTTGATTTAGGCCCTTCCAGTTTACACCTAACTTTCTAGCCATCCATTCTTTCTTGTTAGGGAAAACCTTATTGAGAACCCAATCACCTAGAGAAAATGATTTAAAGCGTATGACTTTGTTGTAATAATCTATCACATTTCTCTTATGTTCAATCAATCTTCTCAAGGCTTCATTTCTTTTTTTCCTCTACTAGTACTAGATCGATTACTCTGTTTGAAGTGTTATAGTTTTTAGTTAGAACTGGCCTTATAGTTGGAACTTTCATCTCTATTGGGATAATAGCCTCAGTCCTATACACTAGCGGGAAAAGTGTCTCATTGATGCTACCTCTAGGACTAGTTCTGATGGCCCATAAAGCAACATGCAACTCATCAACCCATCTTTCTTTAGCAGTTTCTAGCTTCTTCGTCAATAAATTTAGTACATGTTGGCTTGTGGATAGTATGAAGTTTAATGACACATATTGATATTGTACTTTGCAATGAATTCTTTGATGTTACAGCCTATGAACTACCTCCCATTATTGGTGACAAGTTCCTTGGATGAGCTGAAGTGACAAATTATGGTCTTCCATATGAACCGAATTACCTTCTCTCTCTTATTCTTCCAAGAAGTTCTACTTCAATCCATTTTGAGAAATAGTCTATGGAAACTAGCAAGAACTTCTTTTAACCCATAACTTATAGTAAGGGCCCTTTTATATCTAGTTCCCACTTATAGAAAGGCCATGGACTAATTATCTAGGTTATCATTGTTAGAGGAACATGAGATAATGGGGTAAATCTTTGATATTTATCATATCTATGTGTACCTTGTTCAATCTGCTAACATTGTTAGCCAGTAATAACCCTATCTCATAATCTGTTGGGACAATTTTCTTCCTCCTGAATGAGAACCCCATTCCTCTTTCATGAGCTTTAAACATGATTATTTCAAAGCATCCTTTAGCTATGCACAAAAGTCCAAGTCCAAGGGTTGTCTTTCTATATAGCTTGTTTTTTTGTATCATGTATTTCTAGGCCTTTAACTTGATATCTTTTACTTTCTTATGATCTTTAGATAGGCCCTCATCTATGAGAAAATTAAAAATAAGTGTGAACCATGGGCTAGTGATTTCACCTATGTTTCCACTATAACAAAAACGACTTTTAAAGTCAGTTATTAACCAAATTTAAATAAATTTAAAGTCAATTCAGTGAATCGACTTTAAATGTGATGACTTAAAAATGTAAAGTCGATTCACGCATTAAACTGACTATATTCTATATAGAATATAGGTTGGTATCCATGAGTTACATGGGTGGCATACCTGGCATGGATGGTGGCATGACTGACATGGATGGTTGCATACATGGCCAATATGGAATGCCCTAATTGTATTATGTTGTCATGCTTAACATGTGTTATGATTGATATTCTTTTAAAGTGACAATCTCACTTATCATCGAGGCCTTAAAGAAGCCGAGTTCTTCTTCAATTTTACAGTACTTTTCCTTATTGACCATCTGAGGTTGTTGTTTTGAAATGTTAAAAAATTTCATATAATCATCATATTGGCTTCCTCTCCTAACACGACCAACATGCTTACATTTGAATGCATGATATATAGCATCTCTCACTGGTTGTTCAATTATTTCACCTCTGGCTATTTGTTCTTGAATAACTCTCTACAAATAATAAAGCAAACAAACATATCATATATTTTTACATCAATTAGCAAAAATCATAAGGACTTTGTATCAAGTTAAATTACTAACCATCTTATTTAGTTATTTTTATCCTTTGTTTCTATATACAATTTAGAACAGGTAACCGGTCTACCCAATTCAGCTTCCTACATAAATTAAATAAATTTATTAACCAGGAAATCAACTTAAATTTGAGAAAATAAATATAAAAATATATATAAATTAAGAACTTAATAATATCATTCTATGTCTAACTTCAGGATTTGATGACTTCCCAGTACGGTTAGAAAGAACATTATGCATTTCTATATTATGATGTTCTTTCCTGATAATTTGAAATTCATCCATATGCCTATAATCCATGAAGTCTTTCCAAACATGGGGTTCAATCCAGGGGTGTTCTTCAGGGATTTTGTATAGTTATGCTTTATCAAGTGGTTCCAAATATGAAAACACATCATTTTTGGCCAATCTGGAAGTTTTGTATTCCTTCCATGCCTTATTTGCAATCTTATAACACTTGCTCATCCAAGTGTCAGGGAATTTATAACGATTCTATAAAAACACACTACAAAAGATGAGATATAATACAAAAAAGATATAATATATGTAATTAGTTATAAAATAATAGAGACTTACACAAATGGTGTTCCATATTTTGAACTTTTCAGCTTCGTCAACCTTATAGTCCAATCAATTATATTAATTGGTATACTTGACTTCACTAGTCTATTAATAGAGGATTTCAATTGTTGGTCATTTCCCCTCTAATGGATTACCAGTAGCATCAAATAGAATGGGTACTCTATCATTTAGGTTAAGTGGAACATCAAGTATATTTCTCCAACCCCTTCTTTTCAAATCCTCCAATAGATCATTTGGATTTACAATCTCTGGTACCCTAGGATCCATGAAATATCTCCAAACAATGATGAAATATAAATTAATTGACAATTTTAATTCCAAACATATAAACATGCAAGAGTTAATAGTGACAATATAGAATATACATTATGTTTAATTAGGGTTTTGATTATGTGTGTGTGTATATATATATATATATTCCTTCACAATCACTTCGAGTTCATGAAGAAGAATCATCGTCATCAACTAAATCATCACATACATTAGGAAATTTGTTTGAGAAATGACTAATATTAGATAATGTATCAAGCATTTCATCATCTTCTAAAGCATCATAATGGTAGAACATTTTTTTGTGGAAGCGTTAACACAACAGACCATCTTGTTTCAATTTGATTTCTCACGTAAAATACTTGTTTTGCATGAAGTGCTAACGTGAAAGGATCATCAATGTGACTTATCTTGGATAAATTTACAAGGGTCATCTAACATTGATAACATCTTCGACCTAATCACACAAGAATACAGTTTCATGGAAGACCTGATAATCGAGCTCCCAAAGTTTTTGAATTATACCATAGTATGTTCTATTAGAAATTATAGGATTACCATCTTTTGAACTGGAAAATTGCATAGTTTGTGCAACCATCTTCACACCACTATTCTAATTTACTCGAATTTTGTCCCTTGCTTAAGTCGTAAATCTTGATCCATTAATTGTGAAATTAAAATATTATTTAACATCGAATTTTGGACCATGTGCAAGCCATTATAAACTTTATGTTATTTTATGATTGGATTTGTTGAGTTCAATTCGAATCTATGCATATAAAAACATGAAATGTGTTTAAAACAAAGTTTTAAAACATTGCATAGAAGTACTAATGAATTCTTGTATGTTACACTTACATGGTTGCAAAACCAATTAATAAGCTCTCACTTATGTTCATTATACAACCATTTTTTTCCTCCTTTTTTTTATAATGAGGATCGATCTTCAATAACTTTATATACATTCTGTAATATTATTAAAGATATATCAATCAAATATCATTAATAGTTAAATAGAAAATAAATTTATTTTAAATTAAAAGGTTGAACATTTCATCACTTACTCTATATACGGTTATGCCTCATTATTTACCAAAATGGTTTGGTGTGCTTTTTCCCATCGATTGCGATCAATAAACAATTTCTTACTTCCACCAAGCATAGGGTTACCTACTTAGATAATGTGACATTCTAAGAACAACTAGTGAGTTGGATTCTTAATTTTAGTGCAACCACTAAAATATTCAAAACAAAACCCAATGACCTCTTTAGCAATGTAGCATTCCACCATGCATTCTTCATGTTGATTTCTATTATTTACATATTCTTTAAGGAATTGCATATATCTCTCAAAAGGATATATTCATCTTAAGTTAGATCACACAATTGAACCTATCAAACTAAATGAACACACAAGTGACTCATTATATCGAAGAAAGAAGGAGGAAAATATTTTTCAATTAGACATAAATTCTCTACTCTACAGCATCTTTCTGTAAAGAGTTTAACTCGCCAATTGATATGAATTTCTTGCATATTGTATTAAAGAATAAACAAAGATGAATTATTGATAATCGAACATGTTTTGGAAGAATTTATCTAATAGCAATTGGTAATAACTATTGCATTAAGATATGACAGTCATGTTATTTCAATCTTTAAAGTTTTTTATTGGTGATAGACACATAATTTCTTAAGTTGGATGAGTAACCATCAGGAACTTTCATACCCGCCAAACATTTACAAAATACATCATTCTCATTTTTTTTACATTATATATGTTGTTGGTGGCAAGTATGTTCAATTCTTATCATTTTTCACCCTTGGTGCCAATTTAGGTCGTATACCTAGTTACTTTAAATCTAGTCTTGATTTAATTACATCCTTCATTTTTTTAGGTATATTAAGTAATGTACCAATCAAGCTGAGAACATACATTTTTCTCAATATGCATGATATATAAGATGTGACGAATTTGTAGGTCTTACCAATAAGATAATTCCCAAAATATTGTTTTTTTTATTCCAATAACCATGATCTACTGATTCAGTAACATTTTCATTTTCACTATTTTTATTAGTTGACCTCTTTTGTTTCCTTCCATTAGTAAGTATTATTTTTTCATCTTTCCATATCGTTTAAATGTCATATCATTTAATTTCCTTAATATCTCAACACCTCGCAAAATTCGGGGTGTAGGATCATAATCTTTTTCACCATTGAACAGTTTCTTTTGGTATCTAAACTTGTCCAGATGGCAAAAATCTTCTATGTCTTTTATAAGACATCTTTCTTCCATAAACAATATAAGTTGCAGATGTGTCATCACTACATAGAGGACATCCCATATAACCTTTAGTTGTATGTCCTGATAAGTTCCCATATGTAGGAAAATCATTAATTGTCCATAAAATGACCCCCTTCAAGTTAAAATGTTCTTCTTTGTGTGCATTGTAAACATTTACCCCATCATTCCACGACGTCTTTAAATCATCTATCAAAGGCTATAAATATACATCAATATCAACATTGGGTTGTTTCGGTCCTGAGATAAATAATGTTAACATCATGAATTTTCTTTTCATACACAACCAGGGAGGAAGGTTGTATGATACCATAATTACTGGCCAATAACTATATCTACTACTAAGGGAAATGTGTGGATTATTTCCATCAACAACAATGGTAAGAAAATATTTCGCAGATCAGATGCAAATTGAGGGGATACATTATCTACTACATTCCAATTTGGAGAATTATAAGGATGACGTAGCACCTCATCATCAAATCAATTATCTGAATGTCAAGTCAACATATTTTATGTCTCTTTACTTTTGAACAACCTTTGAAAGTGAGGAATCAGAGGAAAGTATCAAAGAACCTTTGCAGGCACACCTTTCTTAGGTATTGTCTCATTTGTAGCATGCTTCCATCTTGATTCTTTACACATCGAACAATCATCTAATGTATTGTATTCTTTTCTATAAAGAATGCAATAATTTGGACAAATATGAATCTTATGCTATTCCATGCCAAATCGACTAAGAGATTTCTTCACTTCATATATTGAAGATGGCAATTCAATACCCTCATGTAACATATCTATTAGCACATTTAGTAATTTTATGAATCCTTTGTCAGAAAAACCATTTTTTCCTTCACATTGTGTGATAAGATGTATATAATCAACTCACATTCTTATTTATCTCTTCCCGATGAGTATTATCAATATTTTCTCCATGATAATACCAACATTTATAATTCAAAATAATACCACTACGGATAAGGTGATACTTAATCTCTTCAACATCATAAAATCACTCACTTTTTACATTTAACACATAGACACCAAATCATACTAATTTCATTATTACTATTTCTACAAGCAAATTCCAAGAAACTTTCAACTCCAAAAATGTAGTCCTACTCAATTCTACACTTTGACATCTAAGATTTGTTCATTTTCTATTAATGAAATTAAGCATATTAAATATGTATCCAACCAATATATTTAAGATATTATTATATAAAAATTCTCTAATTATTAGAATATCTATAAAAACATCGTATAAAAATAAATACATAAAAACCAAATATAACAAATATATACACATAAATATAATTATATGAGATTGATTGTAATTATTAATAATACTATGCCACATCATTTGAGTTAATTTCAAATTTAAGATATATAAAACAAAATTTATATAACAATTTTGTGATGATTAATATTTTTTAAAAATAACTACACTACTTTAAACATAAATTTTTAATGAGCATCATATTGTTGAATCATGTCTTTCCCATTTCATATTAATAAAAATAAATTAATTAAAAACCAACCTTAAATCACAGTCATAAATATATAAATTTATTTCATTACTAAAATTTATACAAAACCTATATAATAAAAATAATCACATACATATAATACAAAAATTTATACACATAAATAATAACATATAATATACAAAATAAATAAATAAATATGAATAATAAGTGTGTATGATTAATAGAAATACTTACAAAAGTAAATGAAGTGACAAAATGAAGAAAAAATAGTGTTTTGTAAGTGAGAAAATGAGTATAAATTTTTTGAGTATTTTGCTCAAAAAAATAAGGGATCTAGAAGATAATATGGAGAGGAAGAAAATCCATTAAATGATGTTAGAAATGGTGGTCGCAAGTCGCTGGAAAATGAGAAAGAGTGGAGAAGGTTTTGGGTTTTTGAGAGTTATGCAGCGGTTGGAATAATTTCTGTCTGGAGAAGAAAGAAGAGAAAAAGAAAAATATCCATGTGTCAACCGACACTACAATTTATGTGTTTTAAATTCATTTTAAGTTGGTTTTTCAGTAAACCGACTTTAAATTCATTATAAGTTGGTTTTAACCAAAAACTGACTTTAAATCTCAACTTAAATGACCACTTTTGTAATAGAGTTCTCACAATTGTTTCTTTTTCTTCTAAACTTGCCTCTATAAGAATTGTTACAAAAATTACTTTATTGCTATTAGATTCACATATAGTGACTAGGGTGGCTAATGTATCAACATGGCCATTCTCATTTCATGATATTTTATTGATCTCAAAGTTTGCAAATTACAAACATTCCCTTTTTAATCGCTCTACAAAACTTCTCATCTTACTATTTTTGGGTTCTAATGTGCCCAAGTATTGATTGACCACCAACTATGAGTCATTATGAAATACAACACTATTGGCTCCAAGTTTCTTCAAGATAATAGCACCAAAGATAGTTTCTTTATATTCTGTAATATTGTTGGTTACTTGAAAGTCCATCCTCATGGCATGTTCGAAACAATTTCCATTATGCTCTATCATAACCACGCCTAGTTCCACACCTTTAAAATTGTGAGCACAATAAAAAAATGCTTGCCAAATGGGAATTTATTTTACATTCATACCACATACTACAACCATTACTTCATTGTTGGTAACTTCCAACGATTCACTGAACTTTGTAAAAAAAATCTGCCAATGCTTGAGCTTTTATAAAAGTCTAAGATATATACTTAATATCATACTCTCCTAACTCGATTGTAATATATGTTAGTCTCCTTACCACTTCTAGTTTTGTCAAGACATTCTTAAGTGGTTGAAAGGTGAGTATTATGATTGTGTGTGAGTAAAAGATAACTTGTCCATTGTTGGGTATCTACTTTAGGCATCAGACAGGATCTGAGTGATATAGTACAAAAAAAGTTGGACTTTGTTTCTTTATGTTAGGAGTATGGCATTGCATGTTTGAGAGGAAATAGCCAAATATAAATATAACTTTTCTCCCGAGGTAGAGCTGACCAATATAAAAGGTGTACTCAAGTATTTCTTGATTCCTTAGAAAGCTCTGTCATAGTCGTCATTCCATAAAATTGATGTGTTTTTTCTTGACATCTTAAAGAAGGGTAGGCATTTGTTAGTGCATTTGGAAATAAGTCAGTTGAGTGCCACAATTATTTCATTTAATTACTAGAGGTCCTTAGGAGGTTTCAAGTTAACCAAAGCTTGTATATTGTCTAGATTAGCCTTAATCCCCCGAGTAGAGATAAGATATCTACGGAACTTTCCTGAGGAAATACCAAAAATACATTTTTTAGGATTAAATCTCATGCCATTCCTTCGGATAACACCAAATATTTCTTCCAAGTCTTTGACATGGTCTTCGGGCTGTGTTGATTTAATCCCCATATCGTCCATATATACTTCTATATATCCTTCCCAATTGGTTAGCAAAGATATTATTAACAATACGTTCATATGTGGTTCCTACATTCTTTAACCAAAAATGCAATTGAGTGTAACAGAAAGTTCCCTCTTTAGTAATAAAATATGTTTTTTCTTCATCTTCTGGATGCATTCTAATTTGATGATAACTGGAATGTGCATCAAGAAAACTCATCAAATTGAACCCAAAGATGGCATTGACTAACTGATCAATATTTGGAAAAGGACAAAATCTTTTTGCCAAGCATTATTCACATATGTGAAAGCTACACACATTCGGGGTGAGCTACAAGCCTAGCACAACGTTTGAAAAGCAGGTTGAAAAATCTCCTTCTTTGATAATCTTAGTCTCTTTAAGTATGGCTTTAGCTTTAATGAACTCATTTTTTCTCTTGAAAACTTTCTCTATTTTTTTTTTGCTTGATAGGTCTAGCATTTGGATCAACTTTTAATCTATGAGTTATGACCCATAGTTCAATTCTAGGCATATCTAAAGGTTTCCACCCAAAGACATTTGAATTGGCTCTTAAGAAATTTGATATTTGTTCTCTAACTTACATTGTCAAGTTGGTGCTCAACTTTAAAGAATGGTATTCCCCTTCATTTCCAACTAGTAAATCCTAAACTTCACTTGAATCAATCAATTCTACTAGGCACATACACTTGGGCCTTTTTTTATAAGACCCACACTATAACTACTACTTTGGAACTACCCCTTTCATTATAGCATTATAACAACTCCTAGTTTCTTCTTGTCCCTCGTTATCTCTTTCATGTCTTCCTCCATTAGGTATTTAATGACTTTGTGGAAAGTATATGGAATTGCTTTCATCTTATGTATCTATGGTCTACCATAATGGCATTGTAGTGGGCTGGAACATTAATCACCATAAAGTTGGTTATAACTATTTACCCAGTTGTCATGACTGGCAATATCACCATTCTAATAGCATAAGTGGTGCTATTGTTGAATCCCACTAGAGGTATCTCCTAATTTATGATGTTTCCATCTTTCACCCTTAGCACTTTCATTGTTGCAAGAATAAGAAGATCAACTAAACTCCTAGTATTGTTGAAGATTTTATAAACATCACATGACCCTACCCGTAGGGTGACTACTAAAGGGTCTTCATAAGGATCCAAGGTCTCATTTGTAATGAAGAATATGACTATGGTAGAGAATGGTCCTTTATGAAAATTATAAATATGAGTTGATCCATGCAAGTCTTGAGTATAAATTTTTCATGTGTTGTTAAAGGTCCCATTAAGCCGAGTTCCTTCATGTATTTTATGAATGGTCCTTCTTTGTTGTGAGGGTCTACCCTGTTAATTGGTAGAGTAGACAGTCTTAAATTTTCATGTTGAGGATGACTATTTGATCTTCTATTATAATTTCCCACAAGGTCACTCAAGTATCTTCTAGACAACAAATCTTTTATTTCTTTCTTCAAATGTCTACAATCTTGTGTTTCATGCCTTATGTCCTTGGGAAAGGCACAACATTTGGATGTGTCTTTAAAGGGATCCCTCATCTTAAGTGGTCATCTGACATTTTTTTCATTATCCATGCTTAATATAGCTTGAGGCAAACTTAACTTTAAAAATGGGCCTATAAAAAGGGATAGTGACTTATCCTAAGGTCGAGGTTTTTTTTTACCATTGGTCTCCCCCTTCGTGACTTGGGGAAAAACAAATGTTTTTTGTTAACCATTTTATCTTGAGTTATTCTATCCAAACTTATCCTCTCTTTTTTATTTTTGTGGTGCAACTTCCATAACAATCTTATTATTTTATCTAACTTCAGCTCTCTCTTGAGGTTAACAAACTTTCTAGCCTCTTTATAAGAGTTTTCCATAGTATATGGCATTGTTTGGGTTAATTTGGCAAAAAAATTTAAATTTTTCAATAGACCTCATCTGAATGTCTCTATCCTAATAAACCTTGGACAATCCGTAATTTCTAATTTTTCTTCTCTAAACCTCCTCATGTATTCCTTTATCGACTCTGAATTTCCCTAGGTGATTGAGAATAGGTGATGAGATACTTTCCTTATAGGCTTATTACTAGTATAGTTGGTAATAAACAACATCGAAAACTAAGAGAAGGAAGTTATGGTATGAGGCGTCAAGTTATTAAACCATTTTTGAGTACCATCCCATAGAGTAGATGTAAAGAGTTTGCACATCATAATATTTCTATTGTCTCAGGTGAGGCTTACAGGAGTCATGACTGTTTTGAAATGCAAAACATGGATTATAGGATTCTTTATTCCTTGATAATTTGGACACTTAAGGGCATTAAATTTGATGAGTGGTTCATTGTTCTCTATTTTGTCAAAGAAAGGGGAGACATATTGCTCTTCATAGTCTATATCTCCATCATAGAGTGAGTTACCTTTATCTTGCCTCATATTGGTTTCTTTGAGGGCCTCGTCTTGCTTTCTATTTTTTTCTTCTAAGGCTTGAAAGCATACTTTTCACATCCTTTATTCTTCCAATAATTTCTCATTGTTATGCATGATTTCATTTTGCCTTTGAATCGAATATACCTCAATTCTAGCATTATGTTATTAGACACCATCTACTACATCTTCAACTCAAACAGATTCATTTCTCCTAAGAGATGGTCCAATTTCTTTAACCAACTTATTATCTTGAACCAAGGGAGTATCTTAATCCACTCGTGCATGTATCGTTCTATTTTCTAGCCTAGGCTCCTCGAGCTCTCTTATTAACTCGAGAAGTTGTTTAGCCAACTCTTGTTGAAGGCTAACCTTAGCTAGTAGATCACCTTGTGGTTTAGCTCGAGCTTCTTCACAAGTTCATAAGGTGTTATCTTGTGGAGCCATTTCATTCACTAGCCTTAATCTTTCCTCAACTCTCGTTCCAACCATGATGAATATGGTTCTAAAAGAGCGCAAGGTGGAGTGTTTATTTATGGGGTTTCTCTTTTAAGACTCTCAGTGAATCCTAGAAAATATGGGGTTAGAAATAAAAGCTCGACCTTTAAATTCTAAGCCCCATGGTAGGTGCCAAAATGTTAGTATGATTCGACTTTAAAAAGAAAAACTAGAGAGAAGTTAAAGAATGAGAGTAAATTGTGTGGATCTCATATTAATTCACACAAATATAAAATATTACTTGTACACATGCCAATTCTAAGGGGTTACACATCACAACATATGAGAGGTACTTTTGTAAAAGCATAAACTAACTTAGTCTCGACCATATTAATAGACTAGGCTGATGATAGGTCATTTGATATTTAAAAATGTTTTAGACAGGTGAGAGCACTCTTAAGATCAACACTCTAGGTGTGCGCACATCCTACAGTCTCGAGTCGGGTATGTCACAAATCAAGTTATTCCATATCCTAATGCTCAAATAGTTAGTTTGACTAAAATATCAACTGAATCGGCATATATCGGTTTGTCAAATCAAAAATCAAAATCTACTTACAAAATGTGGGTTAGAAATATTTAACCAACTTACTTATATTGGTTTGATGTTCGATTTGCAGTTTAAACCTATTTGTTTTCTAAGTGAATTTAAATACTTTTACTTTATGTTGATGTTAAATTATAATAAATAAGATTTATTGTTTGATCAATAATTTAATTAAAAAATTGTATATTAGCATTTAAATTATAGTTGTACATCAATTTTTAAGTAGATAATAACTTTTGAAATTGAGTAAATTGTTGAGAACAAAATAATTTAAATTTTTTTATTAGTTATGATAAACTTTTTTTCAAAACGAACATAATAAAAGAATTATATAAGTTGTTTTATCTTTTCAAATAACATAAAATTTTAACTAAAATTAGATTATTACAAAATACATAATATATGTACTATAAATTTATAAAACTAAAAAATAAATATGTTAATTAATAATACGTAGGTCGATTCATTTAAGTGTCGACTTGTAAAACCATAACCGATCTAACACATGTTGATTTTTACATTTTCAAAACCAAAACCAACCTATTTGGATCTAATGAGTTCTTAAAAAGCACTAAAGTTATCATGATTAAATATACTTTAATTGATTAAATAGATTTGTATTTGTATGATTTTATCATATATTTTATATAAGTTTATTTTTTATTGTTTTTTAGATATTTTCGTTCAAAAATAATTTAAAGGCTTGAAGAAAAATATTGGGTGCAATACATCATAAATATGTTAAAAAAATGATATAAAGTCAAAAAAAATGGAGAAAAGGACAAAACTGACCAAATCTCGTGTCAGAGCCAACCCATGATGTGTAAGCGCCTGCACACACCCATGTCACGTCAGAGCCTACACGCACCATACCACATGTCCCTACGCACCTATACCGCATCAGATCACATCCCTATGTGCGCTATGTCGTGCCCATTCCATGTCAACGCCCCTATATGCACCCATGCCACGCCAACGCCCCCACACGCATTCCATTTTTGTCCAAACGCATCCAAAACCAACTTTTGATTTATTTTCCCATTTTTATCATTTTTCTCACCTATAAAAGGACTCTCTCCCCCAATCTCAACACTTAAAAAAATCAATTTTTCTCTCTCTAGAAAGCTTTCTTAGTTTTTTTAGTTTTAAAGTTCTTCTCTTTTTGAGAAGAACTAATTATGCTCTTGTAAATTTCTAATTCTTGATTTAATAAACATAAATACAAATTCATTTGGAATTTTTCTAGAAATGAATTTAGCGTCAAAATTTTGGAAAGATTCTTTTGAGGTATAATTTTAAAATGAGTTCTTTACAGTTATATTTATGTTTTATTCTTACATGTTATATTTATGTTTTATTCTTACATGTTATATTTAATTTATTTATGATTAAATTTAAAATAGTTGGGTGTTTGTAAATATGATATAATAATAACGTTTTTATGCTTACAAAATATTAAATAGATAAAACATTTTTATAAAATAAATTGATTTTTTTATTCAAGATTTTATATTAAAAATATTATAGAGAAATATATTATTTTTTATTACAAATTTAAATCTAAAAATTAGATTTTAAGATTTTATTATATGATTTAACTTAGAGTAGAGTTATTTTATTTGTTGGTACAATCGTTCGACAGTTAGAATGAAACTCTATTTCAAAAAAATTTATAAGAATTATTATTCGAAAATGTATTGACAACATATTTTTAGTAATGATTTTAAAACTTGAAAATTAGTATTCAAATAATTAAATTCTTAGATTTAATTTAGACACCTTGAATAAAGTTTAAAATATCTAACCCTATCGAATGTAGCATTTAAATAGTTTATTTTTAATTTCCTAGAAAAAAAGAAATTAATTTAATTAACCAAATTAATTATCAACCTCACACATAGTTGTTAATTGGTTTGTTTAAATTAGCAAAGAATATCTAATCCCATCAAATATGGTATTTATACAAAAACAAATATATATATATAAATATAAATTTATATTTTTAATAACCTAGATAAAATAAACAAGCATAATTAACTTAATTATTATATCTATAAATACTCAACTATTATGAATGATAAAAATTTGCATAATTGTTTATTGAATCTATATCTATGTTTTTTTTATGTTATTAGATTAGGAAACAAAAATCAAAATATCGTGATATGATGTTTATGATTTAATTTTGTTTTTAAAAAATTTAGTAATGAATTAAAAACCACATATATTCCTTTCTTAGATCGACCTTATGAGTATACTTTCAATTTTTAATAAATTGATTCGTGTACTTATAAGAGTTTTACTAATATAAAACCAAATATTTTCAGGATCGATGTTGCTAACTAGATTATATTAGATTTGATTTAGGCTAACTTTATCAATTATTATGTTCACCTCTAATTTAAATAATTAAATCACATATTTAAAATTTTAAAAATATTAGTACAATTCTAGTAAAAATTCGGTAACCAATAGCCCTTTGTAACACTATTATGTACTAATTCAACTTAAGTATCCTAATTTTAAAAATAAGAGGTTTATTATATCCTTTACACCTATTTACTTTAACAAAGAGACATTCAAACTATTTAGCACATTACAATTACAATCAATATTAAAGTTTGAACAACTTCTATATGTTTTGGATTGGTTTATGTTTTGTATTTTATTTTTTATTTTTTTAGGTTAAAGTGTATATTTATTATCCATTTTTTATTTATTTTAATTAATTTTACTACTAAACTAATTTTTGATTCAATTTATACTCAAACTTAATTAGATTACTTTTAATTCAATATTTTTTTAGAAAATATAATTTTTTTTAAATATCAAAAGTACAATTTATATAATAAATAACCAATCTAAATATATCAATAACTAAAATTGTTAAAACAAAACTAAAGACCTACTTAAATACAAGGATAAAATATTGATTTTTTTTATCATTTATTCTACTATAAAATTCTTCAATAGACTATTTGACTACTCTAATTGATATATTGATTATTATTAAAAAAAATGAAGTCTTAATATCATATTGTAATACTCATGATCTTTGACACACAAATCCAGATAAACATTTAGAATGAAAATAAAACACAAAATTTATGGACTTAAACATGACATAAATCGTCATATATAAATACCTAGATGAGAAAAAATTACTTTGCTAGTGAATTAAAAGACAAAAATCAATTTCAAAGATTCCTATGATGTTTGACATATACTAAAGCATATATCAAGAAACTTACATAAATGTAAAAAAATTTATAAACAAAATTAAAAAAATACCATGTTAGATAATAGACAGTATGATACTTTGTACATGGATAATGTAAAAGCACAAATAAAAAGCATACTAACTTTATATCATCCAAGTCTAGATGATAAAATGATAATTGAAATAAATGTTTCACATGAATATTGAGAAGTAGTTTTAAAAGCAAAAATAGATGACAAAAATAAATATCTTTATAAATATAAATCACGATCTTCACATTGTAAAAACTTAAATTATAAAATTAATGAAAAATAATACTTAGTTGTTAAAAAAACTATTAAGAAATTTGTAATATATATAATAAGTTATAGATTTTTTGTCGGAATCAATAATAAAAATTTTGGTTATTTTTTAATGATTAATATTGTAAGTAATTATAAACAAGAAAGATTAGTCAAATAGAAAAGTGATTTGACCACTACAATTTTGATGTCAAACATCTTTCAAAAAATAAGAATAATTTAATAAATGCCCTCATAAGAGAATTAGCACCTTTAACTATTTTTGTTCTTATAGAAATGGAACATTTTGATACCAAGATAAAGATAAAGAAAAAAGAGATAAGAATCATTCAAGAACAACTTGAGTTTTAGACCTAGAGAAGTCTATTTTGGATACAAGAATTAAATAGGAAGAACTTAATAATTCTAAATGACAATTAGAGTCCAAAAACTCTAAAGAGAAATCGCCATTAGAGATTCATTCTAAAGAGGATAAAACTTCTGAAGAAGAAAAAACCTAACAGTTCAAAAGAGAGTAATATCTCAGAAAATAAAAGGCTCAGTTGAGCTAAAGAAGCAAAAAAAGAAGACCATAAAAATACTTATATGTTCCATAATAATCCAAAACCAGGAATTTATAACAACTCGCTTAAAAAAATCAAAGCTATTATAGAATTTAGTAAAATAACTCACAAAGCATTCACTAATAGAATAGAGTACCAAAACTAATAACTCTAGAAGATATAGTTAAAAATTACTCTACAACATTATGACAACCATCAACCATCATCACCAAAGAGGTTAAAGACCTTAGGAAAGATAGTATAACCACTAGTACTATTCAGGAAAAAGTCCCTCACAGAGATAGTAAAATAGTACGATCACCAGTACTATTTAGAGAAACATTTCCCAAGAAAACATTGGTCATTGAAGATGAAAAATACTAATACAGGAATTGAAGTAAACCACGATGATTAACTCTCTATAACTTAGCCAGAAAATCTACCAATGAACATATTGAAAAAAAGAAATTTTACACCAAAGAAAAAGAATTCCCTAAAGGTAGTAAATTAATTATTCTTGAAGGAACTGGCCTAATATTTGTTTATAAAGCTTTCTATACATGTTCAATTAAGAACCTATATCTCGAAATTAATTTAAATGAATTAAATTATTTTCCTAAAAATTTCAAGAAGGTTATCAAGAACTTTAGGAAAAAGATCAAAGCAAGTGAAAAACATGTATATCTTAGATTTTTCAGTTCACTTATTGACTAATAAAGAAGGTTGTGTTAGTTCTTATCATTTTATCAAATTATGGATTTTCAACACTAATAGAGGTTCAAAAACCAAAGAAAAAGAATTCAATACAGATGAACTCTGTATACTAAGATGACATATATTAGGTCAAATTTATCATAATTCAAGAGAATTGATAATTCTTATGAAATCAAAGTAAATTATTTGACTAATAAAGTCATAATCAATTTTCATAGCAATATGGCCCTCATTGAAGTAGATAGTGAGAAAATTAATAAGCCAAAAAAACCTAAAATTTATCAAGAAATAAGAAAGATGCTTTGTTTTTAAGCCAAAAAAACCACCAAGGATCACAAATGCATTTACTATATTAGAGACCGAGAAGATGAAGATACATTATCGTCTACATCATCAAAAGAACTATCTGTAGAAATCATAAAGATGTAGAACCCATATCTTCAATCGACAAGTCATGCCAAGGAAATATAGATTCAAAACCCAAAAACATAAAGGTCAATTATTAAAGTAGGAGTAAAACAATATTTTTCACTATTGTAGACAGAATTCTTTATTCAGTAATGGCAACCTCTCTACTCTAAAAATGATTCACCTAGTAGTTATATATCTAAAAACTATAAACAGTTAAGAATCTCTTTAAGGTTTTAAGATTCTGAGTTGGCTATAAAAATTGTAATAACTATTAATATTATAAATAAAATGGATTAAGTGCAACCACTCTTTTGTAATTTTTTAATAAGTCTAATTTGTACACTAAACTATGTACGAATGCAAAGAGTTCACAATTATTAGGAAGATATTAAGGTTTGAGCAAGTTGAAGCATATCAGGTGTAACAAAAGAAAATTAATAGCAGAAGAAAAAATCGTGGTAAACCCATTAAATTTATGTATAATAATTATAATTATAAGTCAATTAAAGATTTTAAATGATTAAATATTTATTTATAATATTTATAAAATTAATAAATAAGAAAATGAAAAACAAATTTAATAAGAAATTTAGAAGTTTGTCTTTAAATAATAATAATATGAAAAAAGTAACAACTAGCGCTATAAAATAGCAAATTTTAATTTGGTATCAAAGCCATAGAAAGAAAAAATACATCATTTGATGGAAAGTTAATATCGTTAACTACTCAATGTCATAAGTAAAAATATGTTAAATATCAGGAGCATCAATGATATTTTTATTTTTATAAATGGTCATTTTAAACTAAATTGTGCCCTATTTCGAAGAAGAAAAACACTTCTAGTATACCCTCTAAAAATATATATTTTTGTATACCTTTCATAAAGGTAAGGTACCAATTGGTATCCGACCTCTTTTGAAAAAATAATGTTTTATAAATCCACTTAATTAATGTATATTGCTAGATTAGAAAATGAGATTAACTTATAGTTATGCATCAATTTTCACGTAGAAAAAAAATTAAAATTGAGTAAATTATTGAGAACAAAAAGTAATTTAGATTTTTTTATTAATTATAATAAACTTTTTTAAAAAATAAACATAATAAAAGAATAATATAAGTTGCTTTATCTTCTCAAATGTCATAAAATTTTAACTAATATTAGATGATTATAACATATAAGATATATGTATTATAAATTTATAAAATTAAAAATAAATATGTTAATTAATAATATGTAACTCAAAATTCAGTTAAGTGTCGGTTTGCAAAACCTTAACCTATTTGACACATGTTAATTTTTTTCATTTTCAAAACTAAAAGTAATCTATTTGAAAGTATAAAACATAAAAATCAATATTGTTCAATTCGATATGGGTCAAATAAGTTGTTTATCGGTTATTATGTTCACTCAATTTAAATAATTAAATCATACGATTTAAAATTTTAAAAATATTAGTTCAATTCTAATAAAAGTTTGATAACCAATAACCTTTTGTAACACTATTGTATACTAACTTAACTTAAGTATGCTAATTTTAAAAATAAGAGAATTTTTTATTCAATTTATACTCAAACTTAATTTGATTATATTTGATTTGATTTTTTTTCAAAAAAATAGAATTTTATTAAAAATCAAAAGATATAATTTATATAATAAATAATCAATTTAAATGCATCAATAATCAAAATTATTAAACCAATTAACTAAAAATCTTCTTTAACACACATAAAAACATTAAATTTTTATCATTATTTTATTATAAAATTCTTCAATTGACTATCTGGTTGCTCCAACTGATATATTTATCATTTTTTAGAAAATAATATCTTAATACTATATTGTAATATTCACGATCTTCAACACTATAGATCTAGATAAAATTATAAAATGATAATAAAACACAAATATTACATACTTAAACATGATGTATATCATCATAGATGAATATTTATATAAAATATCTACTCAAATTTTAAGGTTTGATTTAAAATAATTTAATTGACTATTTCTTTTACAAGGCTAACTTCTTTTTTCTAACTATATTTCAAAAGTGTTAGGTTGAATCAAATCTCAAAATTAGAGTATCAAATTGAATAAAAAAAATATGGAGTAATAAATTGACTAAAATAATTGAAGATTTTATTGTAAGTAGAATATTTACCCATTTTTATTGTTTTCTTAGAATAGCATGTATTGTTTAGGCTGATTTTTCATTTGTATAGTTTTTTTTAAGACACATTTGATAATTATTTAACTTTCATATTTTAATTTCTTAATTTTATCACTAAAATTTCAATTTATATAATTAAAAAAAATTGATATCAAAGAATCATGCATGCATTGCTCCTTTATTTATTATTGATAATATATAGCACTCCAAAAACTTTTGCTCTTTTCTCTTTTCCCCGTTTTGTAAGAAGTATTTTTAATTTACAAATAATAAATAATAGATTTAAAAGATACATACTTATTTGAATTAATTCATTAACACATAACATTTAAATGTAATTTTGGCGGTACTCAATAACAATTTCATACGTTAATACTTTAATAGGGAAAAAAAAACCTTGCACTCACAATGTCACAAACTGATAAACCAACTTAATATTTTTGTTATATATAAACTGCTTTCCTTTAGTTGGCCCCCATAATTAACCTCTAACTAGAGATGCACCTCTCCCTCTATATATATATATTAGAGAAAAAAGGGGATAAAATGGTACATTAATTATAACTAAAATATAGAAAAATTTACAAATTTTTAGGTATAATATTACAAGTTTATTAATTATTAAAAAGTAGAGTATAAGTTCAAAAATTCCATATAAATATAACATGTGAAAACACATATCCAAATAGATTATAACTCAAAAATATGAACTTAAATAAGTTTGAACACGTAGTAATTGATTTAGAAATAAAAAATAATTCAAAAAATATACACCTATATGTTCACGTGCTTTATTTTTATTTTTTAAAAGTTTTAAATTTCTACTCAACTTTTCAATAATTATTAAACTTATACTGTTTGACTCAAAAATTATCAAACTTTTACTTATACTTTTAATACATAATTATTACCCTTCATCCATAAATAAACATCCATTAGAATAATATGAAATCCTTGCAGTGCACAAGACACTTTTTTGTTCATCATATCCTTACACAACTTCATACAATATTACCTGTAAAGATTTCTAGATTATGAGAAGAATTATGAGATTTAATATATTTTTCAAAATTAATAACTTTAAAAAATGTCTAGATTATGGTGCAGTGAGGAATAATAAGAACATTTCTCCATGTATTATGTTATACATTATTAAAATAATGTTTCAAAGATATTAGTATATTATTTATATTATAAATAATATGAAACTTAATTATCATTCTTTAAGGTTTACATTTTATGATTAAATTACACATATTACTTATACACTCTATAATATTTATATACATCATTTTATTTCCCTTACTGATGACACGTATCATTTTATTTCCCTGACATGTAAAATTAATTTTCAAAGTATTTTTATTTCAAGAAAATTTTAATTGAAAATATTATGATTAAGTCATCCAAAGACGAAAAAGTCTACAAAAGACTGCATGAATAGACATGTTATGCTAAAAACAATTCCCAGTGTATAAACAACATTAGATATTTAATAATAAAAGTTATAACATTAAATGAAGATAAGTCTCATATTAAATATAAAAACTACATTAATGTATTTTTATACCAATTTATTTACCCATACAAAATATCAGATACCATATAAATTTTATATAATATATAAACAAAATAAGATATTTAATGTTAAGTTAATCTTCAATATATGTATCGTATTATTTATAAATATTAAATTAACTAG
Organism: Hippophae tibetana; assembly: GCA_037013495.1. Classification (NCBI taxonomy): domain Eukaryota; kingdom Viridiplantae; phylum Streptophyta; class Magnoliopsida; order Rosales; family Elaeagnaceae; genus Hippophae; species Hippophae tibetana. Next base: position 14,613,179 of record CM072803.1, read on the forward strand.
TATTTTTTTAATTAATATGTGATATCTTTTTTATATACTAACAATACATACACCTTTTTATTTCTCTTATTGACATACGATATTGTAATTTTTTAAATATGTATTTTTCATTTAAAGAAAATTTTAATTTAAAATAATATGAATAATTCCTTCGTATACTATTAAAAATACTCAAAAGAGTGTACAAAGAGGCATTTTAGAACGTATGAATGCATAAACTCGTAGGTCTAATATTTATAGAACTATAAAACGGAAGAAAAATTGCTAACTAAATTAGAAAAATCATTTTTGCAAATATTTATGCACTAACAACAAATATGGGAGTATAAATTCAACGTTCCACCATGATCTAAAACCATTGAATTAATTAATTATTCAAAATTACCAAATATAATTTTGATATATCATGGGAGTCCTTTTCGCAAGTAATGTTGAGAGCAAATATTCCAACATGGAAGAAAGCACTTTTCATAATCATCACCAACAATAACACTTTGCTCCTTAGCCTTATATTTACCAAGGCATTTTCTATTGCACTTGTAAATTAAGCACCAATTGTATCCAAGGATCTTCTTCTTTGCAGATTGATCAATTGAATGAGAAGAAGGAAATGTAGTATTATAAAGATCGCTATTTTGGAATATGTTATGATCACTAGCTTTCACTATAAGAACTAATATCAATCCTATCATCATAACCATAAGGTTCATGATCACACTCATTTGATTCATTTCTCTATAGCTCCTCTAGTCTAGTACTTGACTACTAGCTACAATTGGAATATGAAGGTTTTGTTAATTTTACTATATGAAATTGAGCATACTTCTTATATGATTTACTTTTTACTAAATAATACCCTTTTCTCTTTAGAAAATGATTTTTTATGTAATTTTTCATAATAAAAAATTGTAAATTGGGCCTATGTATTGATGCATCTATTAGGGTATTTTGAATTAAATGGGTTGAAAGCCGTAGAAAACATCAATTGAGGTCTCATGAGTAGTTTTTTTTATTATTAAAAAGGAATTCTCAATAGGTTCTTATCTATTATAACAAGTAATTTTTTGTTGTGGATGTAAAGTAAATAAAAACTGAATATGGTAAAAATAAAATAGTAGAAAATGATGTTCGATAAAAAATTAAAAAAATATATTTTATCAATATTTTAATTACCAATTATTACCTATGGATTAATAACATTTTTTTAATAAAAAAAATCACCTATGGATTTTAATCCTTTTAAGATATTTAAATATTTTATACATTTCTAATTTATGTTCTGTTTTGGCTTATAATGTACTATGTGAATTTTGATTGAGTCTTTATTTATGGATCAATTTAGAAATGAGTAGATACTGAGATGTATAAAATATTTATATTATTGGTCAAAATAAGGACATATATGTCCCCAACTCATAAAGAAAAGTTAATAGTAATTTTTAAGGAATATGATTGGTCGAATTATTGTAGGGACCAATGTGGACTGGCTTTTGAGGGTTCGCATTGGGAACACATCTTTACCTTCTAATAAAGTTGCATGCACTACGTACCATAAAAATAATTTTGTATATAATGAATATTAACTAATTATTAGTTAATTGTATTTAAATAAATAAAAAATTCACCATTTATTTAATGACTTTTGATATACCCAAGAGCTTAATTAATTTAAGTTGGTGCCAATTATACTCCATGTTTTTTTTATATTTTTAACATTTGGGTCACTTCTATTCACAAAAACTAAATAGCCACTCAAAGCTCCCTATGAATCAGTCGAGAGCCACCCCCTTTGTCTTCAAATAATCAATACTTACCCTCAGCCACATATCTCGAGCCCAAAGCCTGTACTGTTGTGTTCTGATCAAAGTACGTGTATCATTCTTAACCTTAGCATCCATTTATCATGTCTACCTTGAAAATCAATGACTATATTACGAGGCTCATAATATTTAATCATTCCATGACTGCCTTTCCTTTAGTATAAGGAGCTAAATATTAATGTCTTGTTTTTTTTCACACACACAAAAAAAACTCAAATTTATAACTCCCAATAATATAATAGTACAAATACTTAAATTATGTCCGTTGTCACACTAAGATAGAGTATAGGTCATTTTTCATTCATACACCCATTCATATAATACTCAAATACAGCGGTTATGACTATCAATGGATGTAACTTTTTGTACTCTTGAGTTTCCAGTTTCTCTATCAATCATTGCAAATCTCCATAAACTCAAGTTGTCAAATACTATAACATCTCAAAGTAAAATATCTAGTAACATATTAATGTATATATATCTGTTAATATATATCTATTTACTTTAGACATATATATATCTAATTATTTTAGATATATCTATATCTAGTTACTTTAGACATATCTAGTTTACTTGTAACTTCTATATAAAGGCACCATGTATATTAATTTAATTACAGAATAAAATACAATCATTAAGTATTTCTAACATGTTATCAGAGTCACTGCCCTTATCTTTCTAGTAAACTTGTCTTTTCTAGTGTTATTCAACCCTTTTAGCTTCTGTTATCACAATAGTCGTTGCAACCATTCACCGTTGAACCTCCGACGTCTTTCAGCCGTTGTCCTTAGGTTCCGGCACTACAGTCGTCATTGTTAAAGAGTCATGCACCACACAGACCACTACAATCACTAGTGCCATCGCGCATCTTGTTTCGATAATTTTTCCACATATACCACTGTGATCGGATCGACCAGATCTACACAACCGTGGAAGTATCGCAACCATCGAACACCACACGCTCCCTCACGCACTGCTCAAAAGATCTTCACGTCCTTTCACGCGTCGCCACTGAAACTAGTCGTCGTCGTGAATCTTAACCCGATGAACTTTCTGTAAATACCACCGTGATCACCACGACCAGATCTACACAACCGTGTGCGTATAACAATCATCCTCCTCCACACGCGTTGGCACGTGCCTCCAACAACAATAACGCGTGAATCTGACACGCCATGCACACCGCGCTCTAGTCCTGTGACGTCATCACTGACTTACTTAGGGCTGATGTCATCATCGCATTCAACTGTCGTCATAGAGACCCCGTGTGACTGTTGATCGTCCTGACCGTTGACTTCTCGTTGACCGGAGACTGTTGACTTTGACTTGTTGACCATTGACTTTTGCAATATATGTCCTTCCTGCTCAGTTTTTCGCGTAGACCTCGTTTTTGCAGTCCATTTTTGCATATTTTGTTTCCAAATGGATAAAAATTGTGCTTTTGTTTCTTGCCCTATCAATATTATATTGGAGGGGACCAAAAATTACTTGTCATGGTCTCAAGCTATGCGTAGTTTTCTTAAGGGTCGTATGCTCTAGCATTATTGTACTGGTGCAATTATCATTCCTGTTAAATGAGCAAGTGAAGAAGATGCTACTTTCCTTCATCGCATGATTAAATAGGATAGTCACAACCACATGATCCTCACATGGATTCGAAATACTTCCATTCCCTCCATCTCCAATCTGTTGGGCAGCTTTGATGATGCCAACTTCAACAGGAACCAGGATAATCCATCAATGACTACTTTGATCAGCTTCGCTTCCTTTGGGATCAAATTGACCTTTGGGATCTAATTTGGGCATGCTCAACAGATGCTCAGCAATATGCTACAGTCAGGGATGAATTTCATCTCTATGAGTTCTTGATGTCACTCCACAAGGACTTTGAGCCAATATGAGGTCAACTTCTTAATCGCAGTCCTCCTCCTTCTCTTGATACTGCTGTAAATGAGTTGGTTAGAGAAAAAGCTTGGCTTGCAACCCTTCAAGCCCAAAACAAGTTCAATGTTTTGGCTATTACTCCTTCTGCTCTTGCCATTGAGCAACCCCAGCAATCATGTGATTCCTCTGGCTTTTACAATCATCATAGGCAGAGCAATAAAAGATTCTACAATTATTGCAAGCGTTATGGCCACACCATTGAGACTTGTTACCGTCGCAATAAATCTACTATTATTGTTGCTAATACTGAGCCTATTTCGTTGATGCCTTCTAGTTCAGCAGAGTCCAGTATTCTGGATCCACTATCAACCTCTCCTCTACTGAACGACAGAAGATCATAACTTAGGTTGTTCAAATGGCTGGTAATGCATCTCTTTCCACTACTCTCTCAGTTCTGCCCGGTAAGTCTCAAACTTGGATTTTTGACTCTACATGTTGCAATCACATGACACCTCACTCATCCTTATTCTCCAAACTTGACCCTGCACCACATCCCCATAATATTCATATAGCTTATGGTTCCACCATTCATGGGAATAGTCTAGGTTTTGTTTCGACCCCTACCCTCTTTGTTCCTAGGGTTTTCCATGTACCTGATCTATCCTATAATTTATGCTCTATGGGACAATTAGTTAAACTAGGATATCGCCTTATTTTTTACTATTCTGGATGTATTGTGTAGGATCCGAGAATGGGATAAGAGCTTAGGACCAGTCCTAGGGTGGAGCGTATGTTTCCCGTAAACAATCTTCATCTTCCACATGTTGCTTCTGCCTCCGTTGTTGCTGCAACTGCTGCAGTTTCTTCCTTACCTTTTCTCGCACTTTGGCATTCTCGTCTTAGTCATGCCCCATCCACTCGAGTACAATAGTTAGCTTCTAAAGGTTTATTGGGTTCTGTGTCCAAAGACAATTTTGATTGTACTTCATGCCAGTTAGGAAAACAGCCAGCTTTACCTTTCAATAATAGTAAATCTATCTCTAATAGTATTTTTGAGTTAATTCATTCTGATGTTTGGGGACCTTTTCCTGTTACTAGTATTGGTGGATCTCGATATTTTGTTATTTTTATTGATGATTATTCTCGTTATAGTTGGATCTTTCCAATGAAATCTCGTTCTAAAATCTTACCAATATACAATAACTTTGCAAAAATGGTTGAAACACAATTCTCCAAACATATCAAAACTTTTCGATCTGATAATGCTCTTGAATATACTCAAAATGCTTTTCAAGATCTGTTACACTCCTATGACATTGTACATCATCTAACCTGCCAGGAACCTCTCAACAAAATGGTCGAGCCGAAAGAAAACTTCGTCATATTCTTGACACTGTTCGTGCTCTTCTTCTTTCTGCCAAAGTTCCTGCCCCATTTTGAGGTGAAGTTGTTCTTCATGTTGTTCATGCCATTAATCGCATTCCAAGCGCTATCATTCATAATCAAACTCCGTATGAGCCCCTTTTTGGGTCATCTCTTGACTATCATTACCTTTGCTCATTCGGATCTGTCTGTTTCGTTCTTCTTCAACCTCATGAACACAACAAACTTGAGCCTCGATCTAGACTTTGTTGTTTTCTTGGTTATGGTGAAACTCAAAAAGGGTATCGATGTTATAATCATGTCTCACATCGTCTTCGTGTTTCCCAAAATGTAGTCTTTTGAGAACACTGTTTATTTGTTAAACTTTCTCATTTCATTCTTCCTTAACTAATTCAAATGTTTTAGAAATCTTTCCAAATGAGTCTCATGTTCCTTCTACAGATACTCTTAATCCACCTTTGGACTTCACTATTCAATCTTCAGATATTTTTTATGATTATCCTAGACAGGTTGTTGAAGAACAGATTGATAACGAGCTACCCCATCTTGAACATAGGTCACATGCTCTTGCTCCGCCTGAAGATCCTCCACAAGACATTCCACCTCGCTACTCAACCCGGGTAAGATCCATTCCTACACATTTACTTGACTATCATTGTTACACTACCCTTGCTACACTCCATGAGCCTCACACCTATCGTGAGGCATCTACTAACCTTTTTGGCAAATTGCAATGAAAGAAGAAATTGATGCATTGACCAAAAACCATACTTGGGATCTGGTTACTCTCTCTCCTGGTCATTCTGTGGTTGGTAGTAAGTGGATCTATAAGATCAAGACTTGCTCTGATGGGTCCATTGATTATGAAGAGACTTTTGCTCCAGTTTCCTGTATTTCTTCTTTCGTATCCTCTTAGTTGTTGCCACTGCTAGTAAATGGGACCTTTTTCAGATGGATGTCAAAAATGCATTCCTTAATGGGGATCTGCATGAAGAAGTCTATATACAACCTCCTCTTGGTCTTTCTATTGAAACAAATAAGGTTTGTCGCCTTCGACGAGCACTTTATGGCCTTAAACAAGCTCTACGCGCATGGTTTGCCAAATTTAGCTCCACCATCCTTCCCTTGGGTTACACTGCCAGTCCTTATGATTCTGCCTTATTTCTTCATCGCAATGATAAAGGCACCATTTTGCTTCTCCTATATGTGGATGATATGATCATAACTGGTGATGCCTCAGTGGCATTCAAGAACTCAAGGATTTTCTTAGTAAACAATTTAAGATGAAAGACCTTAGACATCTCAACTACTTCTTGGGTCTTAAGATCACTCGTTCCACAGATGGTCTTTATATTACGCAAGCTAAGTATGCATCTGACCTCTTATCTCAAGCTGGAATCACTGATAGCAAGACTGTTGACACTCTAGTTGAACTTAATGCGCATCTCACACCATCAAAGGGGCAACCATTGTCTAATCCCTCTCTTTATAGATGATTGGTTGGCAACCTGGTTTATCTTACAGTTACTCGTCCAGACATTTCTTATGTTGTTCATCAGGCGAACCAATATCTATCTACTCCACGATCAACTCACTATGCTATTGTTCTGCGTATTCTACGATACTTGAAAGACACTATCTTCCATGACCTTTTCTACTTAGCTCAATCTCCTTTAGTACTTCGTGCATTCTCTGATGCTGATTGGGCAGGAGATCCCACTGATCGCAGGTCCACTACAGTTTATTGCTTACTCCTTGGTTCTTCTTTGATTTCTTGGCGAAATAAGAAACAAACTTTCGTGGCCCACTCCAGTACTAAAGCACAATAGCATGCTCTTGCTGATACCACATCTGAGCTCCTTTGGCTATGATGGCTTCTTAAGGATTTGGGTGTGTCCACATCCTCTACAACCCCTCTTTATTGTGATAATCAGAGTGTCATTCATATTGCTCACAACGATGTCTTCCATGAACGGACTAAACATATCGAGATTGATTGTCACTTTATTCGCTCTCATCTTGTCCATGGTGCTCTCAAGCTTTTCCACGTAACCTCCAACGATCAACTTGCAAATATCTTCACTAAGGCACTTCCCAACGGACGCACTCATAATTTAGTTGACAACCTCAAGCTAGTCTCACATCTACCTTGAGTTTGAAAGGAGTTGTTAATGTATATCTAGTAACATATTAATGTATATATATCTGTTAATGTATATCTATTTACTTTAGGCATATCTAGTTTACTTGTAACTCCTATATAAAGACAACATGTATATTCATTTAATTACAGAATAGAATACAATCATTAAGTATTTCTAACAATCACCATAAGTGTCTTAGGTTTTACCTATCTCACCAACCAGCACTCTAAAATCGGAGGAAAATTGATCTTGAAGAATACTAGTATCTCACCCTTAAGAATTAAGTGGACACTTAATCCTTGTGGTTGAATAATATACTCATATTTAAGATTATGTATAACATAGTACCTTAAAAAATTAAATCACAAATAGTCATTCATTTACATTGTTTTCTAATAATTTTGTACTTTTTTAGTGTTATTCACTTCTAAATAAGACATGTAAATCCAACGTTAACACCTTAAACTAAACTTAAACAAACATTCAATTGTAAACGAACATCAATGATCTTGTTTCTTAATTAAAATCTTATGTCAATGTCTCAGTTAAAACAAGTAATACATATTGTGACAATATCAATTGAGAGTATATCACTCACAAGTAACACACATATTGAAAATTAATTGGGTATGCATATATTATTAAAATTAAATGATATAATTAATACTCATGAATACATTATTATATTTATCAAACTAATAAAGTGTCATTACATTTATACCTATTATCCAAAAACTATTACACAACTTTAAACTTAAAACATAATTCCCAAAACTTGAATATAGCAATGCTCATGAACGAGGATGATAATAAGCATAAACAGCATAAAAAGTCTGAGTTGTAGTGAGAGACAAAAGAGCTAAAGCTCCTAAGAGTGATAGAAATGACCATGGATTGCTGAAATATTTGTCACAGAAGTTCCTCAACCATTGACGATATTGGTTTGCATAGTAACGCTTGCAGTGCTTATTCACATCTTTTATTTGCTTAGAGTAATACCAAGGTCTCACATCAAAGTTATAAGCAGTTCCTCTAGAAAACTTGTTGAAAAAATTAGCTACTTCCTTATTGCTCCCAAATTCATGATTTATAATCCCATTTCTAACAAGAATCTCAACATCACTTTGAGTATTAATTAGACCATCAAAGAAAAGAAAATAACTTATGAAAAAGGGCTTAGTCTTGTGGTCACATTGTTCATAAGCCACAAAGTTCAAATAGAGAGAAACAGTGTTTTCATTGATGGTCAAAGTTGGAATTTCCAATGCTTCTTTCTTGAAATCTATGTCTAACAAGTGATGATCCATTTTCTTTTTAAGTTTAATTCCTGAGTTTTGAAGTTCCATTGCACTATGGTACAAAGGTTGTAATTGATTATGAGCTGGTGGTGCTTTGATATTACAAGTGTTGCTATCTAATTTAGGGATGAGAAAAATGGAATAGAATATAGATAACAAGTGATCAAGATAGTGATTTTCTTGACTTTGATTTATTTGAAGAGATATGAGATTAAGGTCTTGATCAAAATTTAGTTGGCGCAACAATGGATCGAAGAAGGAAAGTGTAAGATAAGTTAATTCTGGACTTTTGTTCGAAACATTTGTTAATTGATACAGCCGTTCAAGAACGAAAAAAGGGAGCTGGTTCTCAAGCTTCAACAAATCACTTCGAATTGTTGGTAGTAACCATGGTGTAGTGAAGATATCATCGTTAACATGAACCTGATCATAGAAGTGATATATATAGAGCTACATTATATGTAGATAGAATAATAACACAATAATTTACCAAAAACATTCAAAATAATACAACTCTCTTGTTGGAATTGTAAGCCACTTTCGTATGAGTTATAGATTAAATAAGATAACAAATAATATTATTTTAATAATTTTTTTATTAAAATATTATTTTTATTAAATTGTAATAAAAGACGAGGCATTATTAACGATAAAAATAAAATTTAATTTAAAATTATTAAAAATAATAATAATAATAATATACTAATATAAAATTATTTATATACATATATTTATTTGTATTTTAAAAAAATCAAAAAAATAAAAATAGTGATATTATGTAGATATTAAAACGAATATTTTGTAAAAATATATATATTAATTATTATTTTATTATTGTTAAATAATTGAATTTTACTGATATTTTAATTATTTGATAGAAAATAATAACATTTCATTCAAAAAATCATTAAAATAATATTATTATCCTTAATTAATTAATTTTCTTAAAATTAATAGACTAGAAAATATTTTTTTGAAATATGATGAACTAAATGAACATTAAGGATTAATATGAGGAACTTAATTGACATTCTAAGGATATATGTGTCGAGATTTGGGAGAAAAAGGAAAAAAAGAAAAATATATATGTAACTCTTATAATCTATATGCAATAATATTAAAGAAAATAAATAAAATAATACAAAAATTGAAACTAAAATTGAAACTAAAATCCTCCGATATAATGATATAGCTTTTTGGATGATGTGCAAATGCACTGATAAATTTGAAAACTAATAATTTTGGGTTAGATGAAAACAACTTCATCTTTCATCAAAGTTACCTATTGATTTGGGATAGAGTTTTTTAAGAACACCAAAATATAATTTAAAGTCTAACTTTTGATTAACTTTTGCTGACAGTTGGCCTTTTTTCATGATTGAAGTGAAATATAGAAAGAAAGAAAAACATGTTTTCATTTTGTAGTCTTTTGAAAAGACAAAAAAAAAAAACTTTAATTAACTCAATGCATTCTTTAAAAAAGTAAAATGGACTATTACTTCTACTTAATAAATTATTGATCATAAGAAAAAGGCTAGCACATATAATAGCTTAAATTCAATGTATTCTTTACAGGATTGATAACTTTTTTATTACACAAATTATTACATATAATAGCTAAAACACTCCATTTGGATAAAAATACGTAGAAACAATGATTATGTCCTTCAAAAAATAAATTATAATAATATTATCATAATTATTTTTATTAATATTTTAATAAAAATATACAAAATATTTTTTTTAACTTTATACTTAATTATAATTTAATATCAATATTATTAAATAAAATTATCATTAATAAAAAAATTATAATAATAACAATATCTTCACCGAAATAAAATATGATCCAACTGAATTCAATTTTGACATTCTAAACGACAGATTTTTTTTTAATTGATGTTATAAAATAAACATATATGTAAAATATTTTTAAATATGAAAAAAAATTATGTTCCGAAAAAATATATATTTATATTATATAAATAAAATAAAAAGCAAAATCTTCTATCAATAAAGAAATGTATAATGTATAATTAAATCAAAAAATTTATAATAATAAAAATAAAAATTTAATAATATTAAACAAATTCAATTTGATTGTACTCCAATTAAATGACATTTTCACGTGAGTCTCCTTCCTTCGTTAAAAAAATATGAATTGTAAATAATTAAATCCATTAAAATTTAAAAATATTATAAATATTTTTATTATTTACATGACATTAAAATTTATAAATAATATAAAAATGTTATCAACTTATTTATAACCTGTAATTAACTCCAATTGAATTTGATAATATTTTTATAAAATTTAATAATATAAAAATAAAAAAATTAACGATATTTTTATAACATTTATAAAATTTAAAGATATAAAAATAAGAAAAAAATTATATTATATTTTTACAATAAATTTCAAATTAGATGATACAAAAATTAATTTATATAAAAAAGAGGTTGAAGTGCACTTACGAATTTGGAGAGCTGAACAAGGCGCAATAGCTCAATAACGAAGCAACCATCAAGAATCATCATTCGAACAAAAGCTTCACTTTCTATAAAATCAAATTGCTCAGAGTAACACTTCCTTGTGTTGTGTTCCAAAGACTTCATTGCCACCACAAGTTTCTGATAAACTTTATCCGGTTGCTGCTCTTCTTCTTCTTCTTCTTCTGTCTCTTCTTCTTCATCATCATCATCATCACCAGATGTTTGTATTTCTTTACTTTTGGCAACGCATACGAATTCCAATAGACGATTTTGACAAAACCTCTTGTAATTATCCATTTCGCGATACTGTGAATTGCCAAAGTGAAAAGGACCAATTGAGATAATTTTGGGGGCAAAAGAGTCTTTGTTGATTTCTCTCAAGTCACGTGGGACTCTACCTATGGTCCATGATCTATTAGTAGTGTTATAATTAGTACTTAGCCTTCTCATTTCGCCAAGAACTTTATGATTATGACTACTTGGTAGTCCCTTATTGATTTGGCTACTGCTGTTACTCGTTCCAGCTTCTATATCTTCTTTTGTTCTACGCCGACCTGATCTGTTCCTCTTGCTTTTCCAACCTCTAGCCATCGGACAGATCTGATCTATTTGCGTTGGATTGGAGTACTAATAACACAGGTGACTGCTTGTAATAAATTTATTTTGTATTGGGGCTGCTTGACCGGCTGACCTTGACTTGTAAAATTATTTAGGTCATTGATATGGCTACCACTCGGATATTTATTCATTATAATTAATATAATAATTTTTTATTGATATGTTATATCGTTTATAATTTATTACAAAATTTATAATAAATATTTTTTTTATTTAAGAAATTATTTCAAGTATACATTTTTAAAGTAAGTTAATGTTAAACTCATATTTTTATTATAAATTTTAAAATGTTAAATTTATTATTTTATGTTAATAGTTGTTTAGAAATTAGTTCTCTCAAATATTTAAATTAATAGAAAAATTGTTAACATATTCTTTATATATATATTACTCTCCAAAAGTGTACAATATAGATAAAACAATGTAATTTAATATTATGATTATTAAGTTTTAAATACAAAATATTCACTTTTGATATTAGGTTAGAATTTATAAATAAAACAACTCTCCAAAATTAAAAGTTTAAATTATTAAGAGAAATGCTAATATACCTTTTATACATCTATTATTTTCTTAGTCCTTGGTAATTTGAGTCTCATAATTATAGTTTTTATATAATTTAATTATGTAATTATTGAGACGAGTTCATTTTGTTTTATAATATAAAAGTATTAATAATTAAGTCAAAAAATTTAAAAGTTAATTTTTTTTAAAATAAAATAAAAATTATAAATTTTATTATTAAAAAAATAGAGAAAAATGTCACAATTTTCCTCCTTTTCTCCTATTTCTTTTTTCACTCTCTCCTTCTCTCTCTACTTTTTCACTCTCTTACTTTCCCCTCTCTCCCTTCCTTCCTCATTATTTATTTACAAAAATAAAAAATAAAAATCGAAAGAGAGAATAAGTGAGAAAAAAGGGGAGAGAATAGAAAGATAGGAGAGAAATGGGACGAAAGGTTAGATTTTTTTTAATATTTTTTTATTAATAAAAGTACAATTCTCATTTTATCCATAAAAAATCTCAATTTTAAATTTTTTTTACTTAATTAATCATACTTTTAAATTACAGAATTAAATGAACTCATATTAATAATTACATAAGTATATAAAAGCTATAGTTATAGAACTCGGAGGACTCGATATATTATTTTCTTAAAATATTTTAGAAAATTGTTCAAATGGTGAATGAGTATATCCTATGGTATTTGACTACTAATGTATTGGTTTAAAATTGCAAGATAAGTCCCACTATAAACATGTTGATACATTTCTTACAAAAATAAATAAATAAATAAAATGAGTACCCAAGTCGAGTCAGAGCCCTTTAGAACTAAATTTTCAACAATTTTTTAATATTATATATTAATGTCAATTTTCATCAATATTAATAATTGGATGCAACTCTACTTCCTATGAATTAATTAAGAACAAGGAACACAACATTAGAACCTTGGATCACCATGGGTTATGATGGTTTTTGGCCCTCTGATACTTAAGTAAGTCCATTTATATAGAAGAAGAAGGAGATTATTGTCTTTTCTTGTGATGTAGAAAGATGTACAGAAATATTTAGAAAGAGAATATAGATCTTAGTATCTATAGTTGAGAAGTTATGAAGTTATGTTTTAATGTTGAATAATGGGCAATATTTATAGGGAAGAAAATACCTACTAATGACTCTTACCCATAGTGATAGACTTATTTTTTAATGTCAGAGTGTTATCCACTTAGTTATCTCATTATCGGATAATTAAGAGTTTGAATGATGATTGTGTATCATGTTATATATTAACTGGTATTGATGTTTATCTACTGACTAAATGTTGACTCAGCTGACCTGCGAGTTATTTATTAACTAAGACCTCTCATACTATGTCACATTACATCAACTATTTTACACCCAACATTAGCCCCTAGACTTCTTAAGCTTGGTTAAATAGGTTAGGAGTTCTATTTTGTCATTCCATCACCATTTGGGTTCACTATTTTCAATCTTATGTGGTCAATATATGTCCGCATGAAGAATTTTTATTTTTCTTGTGCAATTAAGATTTGAGTGACGAAGTCATTTTGTCGATGATTTTATGGATTCTAAATCGGACTCCCGATTAGGGAGTTATGTCGACATCAAAATCACTACTAAATATATTCATTTTCCCATTATTAGAAGGAAGACATGGATCCAAATGTATAGACCTATAAGCCCACGAGCTAACCAAGAGCTTTATGAAGGATGGAGTGATCGATGAATATGATCAAACTTTGCCATCGTGGGATGAGAAAGCATAGATCAAGATAATTCATATAAGGTGGTCACTGAGTTGAGAACCAACAGATGATAGGGTGACCCATGTCCAACCGACAATGGTATTTTGTTTTCCCAAGGGAGATTCGACCATAGTCCAACCACCCATGGTATGTCTAATCATAGTCCAGACACTCATGTCTTGTTCGGCCATGGTTCAACCATTCATAAAGTGTCCAGATATGGTCTGATTGGCTATGGGGTGTCTGACTTTGGTGTGGGTGACTCGAGTCCACATGATGGCAACTAAGTGTGTATCGAGTTGGGCGTTCCTGACTATCTTGACGATAAAGCTATATCCCAATAAATGTTCTAAAATCCTTATAGTATCTATCGATGACATGACCATCCTTTTCTAGGAAGACAATATGAGTGTGAGGGTTCTGATACTGCTCTTGTAAATATCCTCCCTTTTAATACTGAAGCTTTTTTGTGTTGTGATTATTTTTGTAATTTGTGCACTTGTGTCCCTTATTGGAGCAAAGTGTCATTAATGCATAGAGTTGTGAACTTTTTTGAAGGATCTAAGTAGTGGAAAATTATGTCTTGATTGCCTCAAGCTCTGGTAGGATCAATATATTGGTCTGCTTAATAAATTGTGTGCTTGAATCTTGCTCATACTTTTTTGAATGTGGATATATGATTGAACATTTTAGGAATGTACCCAATAGGGGAGGACATGTAGAAGTGCACCATTAAAGGTGTTCATTATCTGGGATAACACATGATATGTCATGACATGGAAAGGTAATGAACAGGGCATTGGGACCCATTAGATAGAAAAATGCTAGGCAAATGTCTATACTTTGCAACCTTAAGTCAACTTTAGAGACTGTAGATATTTGGACACTTCATATGCTTCAGGTTTGTACTTCTTGAATGAGTTACTCACTAAGGTTTGCACCTTGTAGTAATCATCCCAGAGGGCGATAACCCTCTGGGCCTAGATAGTAAATTTTGGCCTTTTAGTCAAGTCTTTTTGGAATATATAGTACCGATTGTAGATGGTACGGATTCACGACCCATTAAGTTGGATGTTCCTACTGTGAATTCATTGGGACCATCCTCTATTCCATATTTTCAAAGTTCATATAGCTTGTGAACTATGATATACCTAGTAGGATTTTGTGGCACAATGGCCTACCACATGCTTGGATCATGATGTTAGAGTTCAAGTCTTTGTATGGATCTTTTGGACATATGTATATGTCACGTTACTTTGCTATTTATGTACTTTTGAATCATCTACTTGTGATTATGTACTTTTTTATCATCCATGTACCTCTTTTACTTTTTGGTGAGGTCCATTTGTGATCTTGTCTATTTCAAGACAAAGAGTTCTCTTTGAGTACATCTCTTGTTGGGATATATGATCCACTATGTTGGTACAAGATGGTGTGCATCTTTTGGGGACTGAGTCTAGGGTTATCTGGATGGCTGCATGTCCATGCATATATATCCTAACTGGTCATATACATTGTGTCCCACCACATATGATATGTTTGATCTTGCTCCTCTTTCTTGACCGCATGGGTCGTGTACTCATTGGACTTATGCTTTGAATTTGTCACTTTTGTATGATTTGTTTTCATTTTTTCTAAGGGTGGTTTGTTTGAACCAAGGTGTTCCTAATATACTAGCCTCTAGCTTAGTATGCTTGAGTTTATCAAGTCATACAAGAATTTGGTCTTGAGACTTAGAAAAAATTTGTAGCCATTGATGGATTATTCCATCCTATCATGTGTGTCGTTGCACTTTGTTCGCGCCTAGTAGTTTTTGTCAAAGGCCAGGGTTAGAGACTCTAGGTCCTCAACATGAGAAAATCTGTGTTTGCATGGATGGGGTGCAGAATTTGTAGAAACTCTTGGACCTAGAGTGTATTTTCTACCTATTCAAAAGTCAAGCATGGCCCATAGAGGTGAGGCACAGAAGTTGTGACAACTCCTAAACCTGGGGCATAGTTTCTACATGTTCAAAGGTCCAACATGACATGTAGAGGTATGGCATAGAAGTTGTAGAAACTTTGAATCTCAAGACATATTTGCTTCATGTTTAAAGGTATAGTATAACCTGTGGAGGTGAGGTATAGAAGTTATAGCAACTCTTGATCCCGTGATATAGTTGTTGTCTATTCAAAAGTCTAGCATAGCCTGTAGAGGTGGGGTACAGAAGTTATAATGACTCTTGACCTTGAGGATACTGGTGTGTGACTTGTTATAGTCAACATCTATCAATATTTTTATAGTTTAGACCTCCCTTATCCTTGTCAAATTCCACGAATGTAGATGAAGCTAGGTCCAAATACCTACAAATACATTTTTTAATAAAATGAAAGTGTACTTGAAACACTATCTATTTTTTTATTGTAGTGGGGCATTGTCTCTGTCCCATATTGTTTCTTATGAGTGGTATCTTATGCCACTTTTTGGCTCTTTCAAGATAACTATTATCTCTACGGTTTTTGGTGAGTATCATTTATGGGGACAAAAGCCCATGGCCTTATGTAGGAACGACCTTTTTGAAACTCTATTGTGTGGTCTTCTTGGCCTCCACTCACCCCTTAGATGTGTGCCTTTTAGGCATCATGTGAACTTATATAATCTTGAAGGAGTTGAAACATTGTCCTAGACTTTCAATAAATGAATGAACACATATTTCATTCCTTCGTTGGACATAATGGGTCACTTCATTAAGTCTGTATACAGACTTAGTTGATTATGTTGATCTCACCAAGTGTTCTCATATGGGACTTGGGTAAATTTTTGAAATATTTTTTTTTATATATTCTTATATAACTCCTTTTAAAATAATTCATGAGGAGGTGTTCACCCTTGGATGACATGTGATAATTGTACAAGTGTTGCATGAATGTTTTAAGCATATCATATATGTCCTTGGCTCTGATACATGCACTTCTTTATTTGTAGGTTTATTTTTAAACCTGACCATAGTCTCAACTACTTGTGAGATTGTGGGCTTTTGAAGTGTCAATGTGAACCATGCGACCTATGAGGTGACGATATAGACTATGCAACCTATGAGTGGGCACTATAGCACTTTGGGCATTAAAAGATGTAGTAGGGAGTCATCATTGACAGAGAATGGTTACTGAACTTATTGACTATGGAGGAATTCCAAAATAGTCTGGAGTGTGTTCTTTATAATGTCAAGGTGGAAAAATGGTCTTATCCCTTGAAGTTTTTCATGTACTCCAAGGGTTTTTAGTACTATCATAGTTGATGATTTATAAGGCGACCATTAGCCTTTAAGACCACATGGTTAACAAGACTAGCTGGAACAAAGTGTCCATACATTAAGGTAATGTACGAGGACACTCTAAGCAGTGTGGGGCATGTATTCCTAGGACCATACAAACACGCTTATATCTTGTATAAGGAACAAGTTAATTATTTCGTTCTTTTTTTTTTTAAGAATGGTCTATCACCTTTTAAGGACATTGTAATGATAATGATAGAAAAAGAAAAGAAAAAGAAAACATTGTGTGGATGCATTGGATGAATGGAACAATATATGATCATTTTTTTCAAAATTTTAAAAATTAGAAATGTGAATGATCTCCCCATACAAACATTTTTGCACATTTATTTCTACATATATATCAAAAATATCAAATATAAATTCGTTGGAATTGTCTCATTGAGAGGATTCTAGAATCGTTTACTTCCCCAAAAATAGATTGAAAAGTGGGTAAACCAACCCCAAAATGATTTCTACATCTATCCAATGAACTAGACCAGTTTTGACCAAATTCAGTGCTAAACTATTTTGTCTGACGCCCACTCATGTTGGTGGCACTTGGCGGAGCATGCGGTCTACTTCAAAGTCCATTCAATGTGAATTTTTAGGGGAAGGGTATTCAACTCGTGATCTTGACGATGGTGGTCTCTAATTATCAAATGATGCACGGATTTGAGATCCAAACAGAGGACACTGAGCCGGATAGAAAAGTAGAAGATAGGTCCCTTTTGGGTTGAGCCACCGTGGATGGTTGACGAGGCTTTCATATATGGTAGAATACGATGCCTTACTCTCTAGAGGTATCAAAAACTAAGTCATTGTTTATTGGTAATGGCTATAGTACATGCACGTTGACTCATGGACCCTATGGGCCAAATTTGTATGTCAAACACGTGGGTTTAGACCTCGTCGAGGGAGGTCACATCTCCAATCTGAGCCTATTGTGTTTGTTGACTAGATTTGATGCACTATGGGAAATGGAAGATGTTGTAGGGATGTTTTTTTGGTTCAAATCATTGTGGCTCTTTGAGGGTCAATTGGTGATGCTTGGATGGTATAATTGAGTTTGGTCGACCACTGTGTATCTGACACACTTTTTCCAACCACTTCTTGGGTGGCGGTGGATGGGGCATGTTTGATCATATCTTGGCATGTGATCGTGTGACTAGTGTGCCCGTCTAGTGACCCTGCTAGTGGGATTCGAAGAAATGTGAACCATTTTTCTTTGTCCTTTGTGAGAGACAAAGTCTTGGTTCTAACACTTATACAAGTGACTGCACAACTTGTTGGACATAAGGTGGGACCTCATTGTCCCTTGTAGCAGCACAATTGTCCATGTCAAAAGGTTGATTTATCTTGAAAGGACATAAAGATGTAGCCAATAGAGACCGTGTAGAGTGAACTTCTTTTAGAGTAGTATACTTTTGAACTTATATGATATTTTTTCAAGGACCATCTAGTTCAAAATGTTAGAGGACACTATAAATATTTTCTTCTCTAGTTTTGATTCAACTAGCAGAGCACACTCTTTCCCACAAACGACATCATATGTTGATGTTAATTTTTATCAACATCAGTGATTAGATGCACATTTACTTCCTGTGGACCTGATCATAAAAAACACAACATTATGACCTTGGACCATTATGGGTGTGGTGGCCTTTGACCCTCTAATGCTTAAACAAGTCCGGATTGTGAGAAGAATGAGAAGACTGCTATCTCACCTTGTGATGCAGAGAAATGTAGAAAAATATGTAGTTAAGAAGTTATGAAACTATGTTTTAATGTTGAATAATGGTAAATATTTATAGAAAATAATAAAGTTGTTGATAACTCTTACCCATAGTAATAGACTTATCTTTGAATGTCAAAATGTTATCCACTTAGTTATCTTATTATCGAATAATTAAGGATTTGAATGACGATCGTATGTCATGTTATATATTTAACTTATATTGATACTTATCTACTCACTTAATGTTAACTGAACTGATTGCGAATTATTTACTAATTAAGACCTCTTATAAATATATATAGGCAATCATATATATTAAAAACACATGTTTAACAAAACTCGCATATTATATTGATAATTAGGCGACTTAGCTAGCCATATTAATTTACAAATACAATACAACTAAAATAAAATGAAGCTTAAAACAAGAAATAAAACAAACAATAATATTAAACAAACTTACTTATGATTAAAACAAATAAAAGATTATAAAGAAAACTATTATCAGAGAGTAGAGAGGATTTGAGGAGAATAGTAGAGTGGAATGGAAGCAATCCTTTCTCTTCTGAATAACACCTTCTTAAATAATCGAGTGATGGAACTGTGTAGAGATGTTGTCACTATTCAATGAATAGTGTCTTATTTGCCACTTGATATTGTATGAAGTTGACTACTGTGCTGAATAGTAGATATTTCATCATTCCAAACAGGTAATTGAACAGTACGTTGTTGGTACTATTTGGTAAAATAAACAGTGTCTTGTCGGCATCATTTGCTAATTTGTCGTCTTGTGTGAAAACAACAGTGTTGTCTCCTGATGATCTTGAAGGACTATTTGATGATCCTAAATGGGCTTAAGGCCCAATAATAAAACAGTAATGGACACGCAGGCCCAATGATAAACAGTAATGGACTTATTTCTTAGTCCAAAAATTCATATCTACAGTAGAGGTTTCTATATCAATTAAATCCTCTTCTAAAGTACTTGATGGGGTGATTGGGTTTCATCTAAATCGGGTTCTTCTTTTCGGACTTGGGAAGTATGTCCAGATGATAATTGCTTGATAATTTCCAAAAGTTCCTCCTCATTTTTTACTTGAGATATTAAGGCATTTGTATGTGCCTTTTATGCTAATAAAAGTGAAAAGGCTTGGATTTCTTTCACTAGAGGCTCTCTATGACCCTTTTGGAGTAGCCATTTGTCAACGGCCGGTAATAACAAAGTTTTAGGGATCGTAAATGATGACCACCATTTGATATGAAATGAACATGTGATAGTAATTACCACCGATGCGATAGGGTTTAAGACCCATTGACATACCCAAGGAAGGTAAAATTTTGAAAAAATGCATAAATGAGGGAATCTAGCTTCCTTTATTGATGGTTTATAATGTGACTGGAAAGATTCATAATTTTCTTTCATAGGTGATATCAAAATACAACTAAGGTTTCTGAATAATTTCCACCATTCTGAAAACCAAGATGGAAATCGAGATGGATTAATAGATTTGTTTACAAAGAAAAATAACCAAGAATGTTGGTTATCTTTGTTTTGAATTAGAAATGCATTAAACCATACATGGTAATAGTCCTAGTAATTATACTATGTACAATGTGGGATGGAAATTGTGATGTTGACTGGAAAAGTCAATTATTTTGATAATTCATCTCCCAAGTCTACTGGAGATATGATTTTATGAAGTTTGGCATTTGAAAACTGCACTTCTAATGATTTGTGATAATAGAAATGTTTAAATTCCACGCTCTTAGTAATTTCCAAAATACTTTGATAGTATTGAGTTGTTTTTGAGATTAATGTTGGCCTATAGAAAATCTCTTTTCCAAACAATTTTTGAACGGCCAAGTAAGGGTTTTCATCGAAAAATTGTTTTTCTAAAATAGTAACCATCTGAGTTGGTTGTTTCTTAAAATACTCAGAGGTTATTTTTGTTTTGGGAATAACTTCCCTTTCTCCTTTTGGAAAAAAATATGTTGAAGGTGTTACTCTTTTTTTTGGAATATAAATTGTTCCAGATGATTTTTGAGAAAATAATTTTGATATGTAAGGTATTATTTCCAAATTTGATGAATAAGTTGGTCCCTCTAATCCTGGGATACAACAAAAGGTCGTTCAAATTTTTTCTGAATCCATATTTTGCATCCATTCTTGGATACGTTGATATAATTCTACATCCTCAGGGATTATCTGTGGTGATGATTCTTCCAAGGTTTTTTGGGAAGATGATGGTTGGTTTTGGGTTGCCTGAGACCAGGTCATAATAGGTTTGGCCGATGAGAGACTGGTAATGGTAAGATTTGGAGGTTCCCTATTCTCCTAATATTTTTTCTTCTTACTCATCTTGGAACTTGTTTTGAAAAAATTCTCTGGTTAGAAAATCTAGTAATGAATTATTCTCTCCTTTGATGGCAAAAATCTGTTTTGATACAATATTTTTAACATTTTTTAATAAAATTTCTTTTGCAGACTTACAATCAATTCTTAGTAAAAAAATTGATATAATAAATCCGATTGAAATTTTGAAATACATAGTACTATTGATAGTACTTCTTTTTTTATAGTGAAATAATTCTTTTGACAATCATTCCAATAGCCAGAGACAAACTGAACAATTTGTTCATTTTTTATCTTGGACTTCTTTTAATATCCCAACATAGCTGAGTTTTTGGCATTGGTCTCTACTATCTTGGGGAGCGCTGGATTCCCAAGATGTAAACAGGGAATGTTTTGAACTTATGCTTTTATTTTCTGTACAATTTTTGTATGTTCTTTTGTCCATGGCTCAAGGGTTTTCTTAAACCGGTTATGTAGTGACTTTGTCAATCTATTGATGTTGGGGCAAAAGCTTAATACATAGTTTAAGCTACCAAGGAACCTTTGTAGTTGGGTTTTATCAATAATCCTATCAGGAAATTTGGTTGTAAACTGAAGGGATCGATTGATTGGAATTACTGTTCCATTGGATACGTTGTGTCTAAGAAACCTAATATTGGTTTGAAAAAGAGTCATTTTCTTGGCTGATAAGGCCAATCCACTCCTCTTGATGATATGGAAGAAAGTTTTGAAATGCCTGATATGTTATCTGACATCTTTGGAAAATATTAGTACATCATCAATGTACACAATACAAAATTCTAAGTAAGGATTGAATATGTCATTCATTATCCTCTGAAACTCAAAAGGTTCATTTTTTAGCCCAAATCAGGTGAATGTAGAGGATAATGAATGACATATTCAATCCCTACTCAGGATTCTATATTGTGTACATCGATGATGTACTAATATTTTCCAAAGATGTCAGACAACATATCAGGCATCTGAAAACCTTCTTCTATATCATAAAGAAGAGTGAATTGGCCTTATCAGCCAAGAAAATGACTTTTTTTCAAACCAATATTAGGTTTCTTGGACACAACGTATCCAATGGAATAGTAATTCCAATCAATTGATCCCTTCAGTTTACAACCAAATTCCCTTATAGGATTATTGATAAAACCCATCTACAAAGGTTCCTTGGTAGCTTAAACTACGTATTAAGCTTCTGCCCCAATATCAATAGATTGGAAAAGCCACTACATAACCGGCTTAAGAAAACCCCTGAGCCATGGACAGGAGAACATACAAAAATTGTGCAAAAAATAAAATCACAAGTCCAAAACATTCCTTGTTTACATCTTGTGGATCCAACATTCCTCAAGATAGTAGAGACCGATGCCAGTGAACTCAGCTATGGTGGGATATTAAAAGAAGTTCAAGATAAAAATGAACAAATTATTCAGTTTGTCTCTAGCCATTGGAATGATTGTCAAAAAATAAGTACTATTAATAGTACTATGTATTTCAAAATTTCAACCAGATTTATTATATCAAAAAAATTACTAAGAATTGATTGTAAGTCTGTAAAATAAATTTTATTAAAAGATGTTAAAAATATTACATCAAAACATTTTTTTGTCAAATGGCAAGCATTATTAAGTATTTTTTATTTTGATATTGAATTTATCAAAGGAGAGAATAATTCATTACCATATTTTCTAACCAGAGAATTTTTCCAAAACAGGTTCCAAGATGAGTAAGAAAAAAAAAAGATAAGGAGAATAGGGAACCTCCAAACCTTATCATTACCAGTCTCTCATCGGCCAAACCTATTATGACCTGGTCTCATGCAACCCAAAACCAACCATCATATTCCCAACAAACCTTGGAAGAATCATCACCACAGCTAACCCCTGAGATGTAGAATTATATCAACGTATCCAATAATGGATGCAAAATATGGATTCGGAAAAAATCTGAATGACCTTTTGTTGTATCCCAGGATTAGGGGACCAACTTATTCATCAAATTTAGAAATAATACCTTCCAAATGAAAATAATTTTCTCAAAAATCATCTAGAACAATTTCTATTCTAGAAAAAAGAGTAACATCTTCAACATATTTTCCTCCAAAATAAGAAAGGGAAGTTATTCCCAAAACAAAAATAAACTCTGAGTATTTTAAGAAACAACCAACTCAGATGGTTACGATTTTAGAAAAACAATTTTTCGATGAAAACCCTTACTTGGCTGTTCAAAAATTGTTTTTTATAGGCAACATTAATCTCAAAAACACCTCAATACTATCAAATTATTTTGGAAATTACGAAGAGCGTGGAATTTAAACATTTCCATTATCCCAAATCATCATAAGTGCAGTTTTCAACTCTCAAACTTCATAAAATAATATCTTCAGTAGACTGGGGAAATGAATTATCAAAATAATTGACTTTTCCGGTCAACATCACAACTTCCATCCCACATTGTACATCGTATAATTATTGGGACTATTACGAGGCATGGTTTAATGCATTTCTAATTCAAAACAAAGATAACCAACATTCTTGGTTATTTTTCTTTGTAAACAAATCTATTAATCTATCTCGATTTCCATCTTGGTTTTCAAAATGGTGAAAATTATTCGAAAACCTTAGTTGTATTTTGATATCACCTGTGAAAGAAAATTATGAATATTTTCGGTCACATTATAAACCATCAACAAGGAAGCTAGATTCCCTCTTTTGTGCATTTTGTGTTCAAACTTTTACCTTCCTTAGGTATGTCAATGGGTCTTAAACCTTGTCGCATCGGAGGTAATTACTATCACACGTTCATTTCAAATCAAATGGTGGTCATCATTTACGATCCCTAAAACTCTGTTATTACCGGTCGTTGACAAATGGCTACTCCAAAAAGGTCATAGAGAGCCCTTATTGAAAGAAATCCAACCTTCTTCACTTTTATTATCACAAAAGGCACATACAAATGCCTTAATATCTCAAGCAAAAACCGATGAGGAACTCTTGGAAATTATCAAGCAATTATCATCTGGACAGACTTCCCAGGTTCGGAAAGAAGAACCTGATTCAGATGAAACCCAATCATCCCATCAAACACTTCAGAAGAGGATTTAATTGATTTAGAAACCTTTACTGTAGATATGAATTTTTGGACTAAGAAATAAGTCCATTAGTGTTTATCATTGGGTCTGCGTGTCTATTACTATTTATTATTCGACCTGTGTGTCCATTACTGTTTTATTATTGAGCCTTAAGCCCATTTAGGATCATCAAACAGTCCTTCAAGATCGTCAGAAGACAACACTGTTGTTTTCACACAAGACGACAAATTAGCAAACGATGACGACAAGACACTATTTATTTTACCAAACAGTACCAACAACGTACTATTCAATTACCTGTTTGGAATGATGAAATGTCTACTATTCAGTAGTCAACTTCATGCAATATCAAGTGACAAACAAGACACTATTCATTGAATAGTGACAACATCTCTACACAGTTCCATCACTCGATTATTTAAGAAGGTGTTATTCATAAGAGAAAGGATTGCTTCCATTCCGTTCTACTATTCTCCTCAAATCCTCTCTATACTCTCTGATAATAGTTTTCTTTATAATCTTTTATTTGTTTTAATCATAAGTAAGTTTGTTTAATATTATTGTTTGTTTTATTTCTTGTTTTAAGCTTCATTTTATTTTAGTTGTATTGTATTTGTAAATTAATATGGCTAACTAAGCCGCCTAATTATCAATATAATATGCGAGTTTTGTTAAACATGTGTTTTTAATATATATACCTAGTATAATTAAATAATACCAACACAAAGTCATTTAAATCTTTCTTATTTCTCTTTTTTCAACTTCATTTTTTGTAATCTACTTAAATAAAAAGAAAAAATCACTAATCCTCTTTGTAAGCTATTACTATTATTTAACTTTTCATTTTCATAATTAATCTATATCTAGTTTAATTAATAATTATTTTATAATAGATGAATTTTATTTTTCAAAACATTACTTTGTTGCATTTTATTATATTTGTATGATCTCTAAAATGTTAAAATAATACATTAAATAACGATATTATTATAACTATTTTCATTAATATCACGACAAAAATACGTGAATCATATAATTAATTACATTTTAGTATCATTACCATTAAATAAAATTTTAATGAAAAAAATTGTGAAAATAACATTTTAAATTATGATAATATCATCACTAAAATATTTTACAATAAGAATTATAATATCGGTGAATTATTTTGTGTACATATTTTGGGGTAAGAGTCACTCTCCTCCATTTTCAAAAGTTCCTTTTGTCAAAAAATTGAGACAACTATCATGTATTTTGGTTACATTTGTTCCAAACTTCCAATGTA
This sequence comes from Hippophae tibetana, assembly GCA_037013495.1. NCBI lineage: Eukaryota > Viridiplantae > Streptophyta > Magnoliopsida > Rosales > Elaeagnaceae > Hippophae > Hippophae tibetana. The sequence continues at coordinate 14,638,860 of CM072803.1, forward strand.
AAGATATTACAGAAGCTGAACTGCTGCAATAGCAGGTATTTTCTCCCTCAATTTCTGAGTAACCGCGACTCTTACTGTCATGACGCCTGCGGCTGGACCTGTGATGCGGACTTTTACTATTGGTTCATCAATTGCCACCAGTTCCAACGATCCACCAGCTCCGCCTACTAGATAAGGTCTTATTTCTTCGAGTACCTGAAATAACAGAAGAATGGCTCGCAATCACACATCAAAAGGGGAAAAAGATGAAGAAAACTACAATAATACTCCAATTGAACTGATATGTGAATCGATTTCTTCAATAAATATACAGTAAAAGGAGATGCACAGATGCTCGACTAAATCTTTTAATTGAAGTGCGATAAGGGAGAAGATCAGGTAATAACAGAGCCTACCTTTTCTATGTTTTCTTCATTTAGCTCTAGGCCGGTTTCTTCATCTGCAATAGGCTCCACTGCAACTATTTCTGGTATCTTTTCCATCAAACGACGCTCAATACCCATCTTCATTGTCATTACTGAACTTGGACAAGAGCCACATGCTCCCTGTAGTTTTAAACGCACTACATTGCCATCAATTTCATGCAATACTACATTCCCGCCATCTGAAATGAGATAAGGTCGGATCTCGTCCAAAACGCTTTCCACATTTTCTGCCGTTAATGGCAATTCTACTGCCGAATTTGGAGTAGCAACAGCCTTTACAACTGTACAACATGGAAAAAATATTAAGAAATATGACAATGAGTAGAGACAACTACAATCCTTATAAACTCTACCAAAGCATTATACTTAATTACTGTGAGATATTACCGTGAACGTCCACCTTAAAGTGTAGTGTGGGTCTTTATTTGCAAAGTCCATCAATTTGTATTTATAATCTATTATATTGGTCATTTATCTCTTATTATTTTTGCAAGATTCATTTCATTTTTTTATTTTTTTATTTTTTATTTTTAATTTTAATTTTTACGTGGAGAGCTGTTAGAAATTGTTGGGAAACCAACTCTATCAAAAACTTAAACTATAGGTAGAAAAACCAACATTGTTTTTATTCATCTATTATTCCGCTACAAATGTTAGCTTTATACACTATCCAGGCCAAACACTTGCAATTCAACAACTAGAGTTGTTGGACCTTAAACATAGAATATCTTCTGATAATATGTTAAAAGTTGTTGGAAAACAACTCTTCCTAAAACTTAAACTATTGGGAGAAGGATCAACATGCTTTTATATATCTATTAAAGGCCCAAATTTTTTACACAATCGACTAAAGTTCTAATACCATGTCAAAATTTATAAGAATCATGGGCTTTCCTAATTGATGCAAATACCCATAATCCTTATAAACTATATTGTAACATTATATTTGATCAATGTGAGACTTTACCCTTAATATTAAGATTATATATTACGGAATGATCTAAATACCCACTATGAAAAGCATAAAAGAATGAGGGAGTAATTTCAAATAAAAATATTTACTTGTACGCTTTGTTATCCTCTAATAAACTCATTTCACTTCCTGAAAGAACTACTACTCATGGGATGTAAAAACATTTTACTCTAGTTTTACTACTCGTCTATCTCCCAACTTGAAACTGTATAACAAAAAGTTAGAAGAAAAAAAGCTGCAGCAGTGTTGGAGCTTAGTTCTCTGCTCATTTAAATTGATGAATCGGGAAAAGGGTAACTTGTAGGATAATATAGCCATAATATTTGAATATTTTACACCATCTATGCGACTACGACCAGCTTTCAATATATCTCACATTTTCTAAACCATCATTGCTCATGATTGATCAATACAAACTTAGTAACCCTGATCACCTCTAAGAGACAACATAAGATACATTGGTCCATCTTTCAAAAGCTTAAAACTTAAATATTTTTGGGAGAATTGGTCAGTGACCAACGCTAGTATTTTACTAGAATGCTTGGTCGACACTCATAACTACCCACATAATTCCAACATCCTATAACAATAGAGTAATTCCATATAGCAACAGTGCAGCAATAACAGTATAACACCAATAATTAATTAAATTTCATTAAAATACACAGAACTTAGATATATAACACATATGTAGTTTAGTGGAGATGCAAAGAGTTTTCCATAACAACAAGTTAACAGCAACCGGATTTAATTTCTTTCAACTTCAGATCCATACGTAATTGAGTTCATCAGATAGAAGAAAGTTGAAAATGGAAAAAGTAAATGCATGAATTGGGTCCTTAAAAGAAAGTTGAGAGTTGCAGAACATGAAATGGGCATTAACATTCAACCTCATAGGAGTTCATATCTCCCTCCAAATAGAACTATTTTTGGAAAATAACATCAAGTTCTTAACTGAACCAATAAAAACCAACCTTAAAAGACATGTTATGAAATTGATCCAAGAACTCAAAGAATTCAATGAATAATCCAGCAATACTCCTTGTGATTTATTGTGATTACAACATAGAAACTCTTCACTACAAAGACTCGATCAATGAGCTGCATATGTACCAGCCATGATCATCATCTTCTCGGGCAAAGTAATCTTCTAACACTCACACCACAAGACTCTCTTCAAGAATAGTTTTCAAGCCTATTCTTGCTACACATTAACCCCTTCAGTTACACTAAGATTCTCTGCACTAACTACCTCTAACACACTCTAATAGCCCTTTATTATCCCTGGATACAAGCATATCGATTGCCAAACAAGGGCCTAACAAGAGCTTAGAAAACTAGTGCAAACGGTAACCCCTTACACGCATAAGCTATGCCACAAGTGCATTCTTTTGGTACCATACACTACAAGACACCTAAACAATCATCAAACTATAAACAAATCGAAATAATTAATGAATAAAGAGTATAAGTAAATTTTCCAGTATAATCAAAATTCGCTAAAAGGAATAAAGAAAATGGGGAACCGACCTTGCTTTCGCGAATTGGATGGGCATGGAGCTCGAGCGAAAGAACATGAGCTTTGCCGAATCCCTCGAGCAAACGAAACGCGGGTTCCGTTGGACGAACTCCAACTCTGGCAAAGAAATTTATAGTAGTTAGAGATTAATTAAGAGTAAATTAAATAATGAATTTAACGGAAAATTAATCAAAAACCTTAGAAGCTGAAGCTTGAGGCGATTGTTGGGCTGTGTAGTACGACGCTGAATTGACTACCACGGTTTGCATCTCTACCCCGATCCAAATAAATAAATAGAGATTCTTTATGGTAATCACTACTCAGTATGAAGGTGCACGCACAGAGAAACCTTGAATTTCGTTTGATTTTCTCGGGTACCAAACAAGGGAAACAAATGAACGCCAAAGAAATGAAGAATATAACACCAACACATGAAACACGGATCAACGACTGGGAAGCTTAACTCTCTCTTCGTCTCTGTTTGCACCGTTGATGTACAACTTGTGTGTTGTGTTTATTTGTTAAAAGTTTTATTTTCTTTGAAAAAAGAATGCAATTTTTTATTTTTATTTTTTCCTAAAAACTTTTATAAGTCTTGTAATTTTTTAAATACATATTTATATTTTTTTTATCTTTGAAGATATATATTTATGCTATATGATTCATCAAAATATACACTTTAATTTTATATATTTATATTTTTTAATTCTTTAAAAATTTCAGTAAATATTAAATAATTTTTTTCAATAATAAACTTGAAATTATGAAAAAGAAAACCCAAAAGGTAAATAAAATTAAAAATAATAAAAAATATATTTTTAAAAATAAAAAGTAAAATAATAATAATATTTAATTTATATTTGGAAAGAAAAATTGTAAGTTTTGGTATTTTTTGTTTCTTTTTACATCTTATATTTTTTTAAAGTTTTAATTTTTTAAACTTATGCATTTTAACAAAAATTATCATTTTTAAAATTTTGAATTTAAGGTTTTTTTAACTTTTTTCTATTTTAAAAATCAAGTTTCTAATATCTATTTTTAAAAAAAATTATTATTTTTTGTATTATATTTTTCAAAATTTTGAAATTACTCTTTTAAATATAGAGTTGATTAAGAATTTTAAAGAATTAAAGTTCTTTAAGTATCTTATATGATTAAAGTGTAAATTTTAAAAATTATAAATTCCTACATGTATGATAAAGAATTACAATATATTCTTTGAAGAGTTACAAGACTTATAAATATGTTAGCATAAAATATATATTTAATGCTTATTTAAAAGACAATGCAGTATATTTTTACATAGAGTAAAAATATTTTTTAATATTTAAAGTTAAATTGATGAATAATTAAGTCATATAAAAATCAAATGATTTATTTTCTATGTTTGTTAATCTATGTCTTATGAAAGATAAAGGAAAAAAAAACTTAATTGTACAATTTTTGTTTAAATTTTATCAAACATTTTCGTTCCTTGATTTTTTTAAATTCTTTTTAAAAAAAGTTAATTTAAAGATAAAAAATTAAATATATTAAAAATTAAAAATTAAGGATTAAATAATACAAATAAATTTTCTTTAAACATATAAGTTGTAATTGAGATAATTAGACTAATTGTGTTAAAATTTAAAAATTAAAAGAATAAATAGTGAAAATAAAAATTATAACAAGTTTGTTTTAAATTTTCTTAGTTTTAAACTATCATAAATCAATTTTAATCTAATTTTTGAATTTATGCTAACTAAAAATATAGCTGATAAAATATTATAAAAATTAAGTTAAAGAATAAAAATATCACAAATGCATGAGAGTTTACAATATATTTGAAAAATACCACAAAATTACTATTGTTTGTGCCAGCTAATCTATCTAAGCCTCTATCTATATTTTGCTAACTATATTGTAGAATTTACGCTTATTCTCATAATTTATTTATTTTTAGATAATTACATCATTCATATATTTTAACTATGATACAAATTTTAGATTTTGTATGTAGTCAAATGAGCTAAATACTGTTCATCACTTGTTGTTAGAGTGCAACGGTGAGTTAAAATTTATTTTTTTTAATTAAATATGTTAATGTTGTAAAAAAGTTTAAATATTTTTATCTAAAATTAAACAAAAAATTTAATAATAAAAATTATTTACTCCTAAAACATAAAACAAAGTTAGAGAGATTTTGAAACACCATTTAGATGAGATAAATTAATAAATATATCATCAAATTATCGTAAAATTTATAAATATTTTATTTAATTTTATTGAGTGATAAAAATAATATTTAAATATCATTAATGATACAAATTTATTACTATTATAATAAATTTATTATCAAACTCTTTAATATTAGTATAAATTTATCATCAATTTTTTTATTAATATTATCAATTAAATATAAAACTATTTATTAATAGTATAAATTTATTATCGAAAAATAATATAATAATATATTTATATCATTAATTATAATTAAATGATATTTTTCTAAGTTTATTTATTGTGGTAGCAATGTTATTGATATTGGTGCTTTGGTAACGGGCATAGTTTTATTTGTAATATTACTAATTGGAAGTTTCTATAGTATCGAGGGTAACATATGTAGAATATCCAATCCACTAATGCTATTTTATTTTTTTCAGTAGCAAGAACATTTGACACTTTAATTTATAAGCAAGCATTTAAGCTATTTAAAAATCCATGTAATCAAATTAAACTTCATTTAAAACTTGTGAGAGATAATGTTACTTGATAATCATTATAAATATTCTTATCTATTAAATTAATATTTTAACATTAAAAAATAAGTAATTTTTATAAATTTTGATGTGATATCAAAAATTTCTTTAACAGAGTAAAAAACTTTGGTTATTTCTTAAAAATAAATTTAGTCTTGCGAAAGAAAAAAAAACAAATAAATCAAATAAAATAGAATAAAAGTATAAAAAGATGAATTTTATAAGAATTAAATACTCATATTTTAAAAAAATTGGAGATAATATCTATATTGATTAAAGATAATATTATTACAAAAGTTTAATTTTTTATAATTAAAAAATTCATAATTTATATGAAATTTTACTTCCATAATTTTGAAAACCAATAATTAAAATAGAGATTTTAATATTTAAAAATAATATCATTTTCGCTAATGTTTTACACCATATGTATGATGTTAACTAGTATTTAGTTACATACCTAGAGGATCACACAAACATTTGACATATGGTTGTGTTTATATATATATATATATATATATATATATATGTGTATGTGTATGCGTTGTGCATATATTGAATGATGTATATGTGGTTTTTGTCACCTAATTAAATAGATGATTTCTCTTTTTTTCTATGAAATTGAATTTATTTTTTTATTGTTTTCATATAAATGAATGGTATTGTATAAATTAAATGATTTAAGTAACATATCAATAAGTTTAAACTTTTTACGTTGATTGTTAGGGAATTTTGTATATAACAGATAATTAATATGTGATAAAATATGTTTGTTTTGATATTTTATTTTTATAAAAAAAATATTATAAATAACGAGATTAATGGCCATGATTATAAAAAGATAATTGATAGTACATAAGATTTTTTTGTTAATGTGCGACAAATTAAAATTTCTTGTCAAACTAACATATAAGTGGAGAATGAGATGTCACTCAACATCATAGAAATTATTTAGCCAAGTTAAATGTTTAAGTTTGAGTCTTAATTAGGGTTTGATTTTAAATTGTATAAAAAAAACTATTATATATACTATTTCCTCTATAAAATTTATAAAATAAATTAGAAAGGAAAAAATGTAAAGAAAATCTCTTTCCATATCATCCCAATAATCTGGTGACAAAAGATACGGTTTCGTGTATTATTATTATTATTATTATTATTATTTTGAACGTGGACTCAAATCCTCACCCTGCTAAAAAAAATTCTACAAATCCTTTGTTTATATATATTTCTTTTTTCTTCTAAGAAATTAATTACCTTAATTAATATCAGACAATATCTCTGTAATAATTGGAATTAGTACCAAGTCATTTTCATTTACCTTCATTTTTTTTCTGGATAGTACTATTATTATCTTCACATTGAAAAAACAGACTCCAACTTCCCTTTGGCACACTTTCTATAAATACAATTTTTGAAGTAAAAGCAAAGAAAACTCAAACCTAACCAACCATATCTATATCTTATAGACATATAGTCATTGCTACCTAGTACTTTCTCTTCAACTCATCAATAATGCAAACCTATTCTCATTTCTCCCAATAGTCTCATGGATTACCAAACTCCTCCAAAACCAAGCACAAATTATGACTCCAATGTTGACACCTCCTGCCCTTTTCGGTCCGTCAAAGAGGCCGTGGCGGTCTTCGGCGAGAAAATTCTCGCCGAAGAAATGTACTCTTCCAAGCCTTCTCCTAGTAGCAGCTATGCTTCAACAGCCAGCAGTTCTACTAGTTCCAAACAAGAAGAGATTGTAACATCATGGAAGTTGTCTTCACCAAGCCCAAAGAATACTAATAGGCCCAATAACAATATATTTGAGGAGGAGGAGGAGGAGGAGGACAAAAATGTAATTTTAGATGCTTTAAAGAAAATTGAGACTGAACTTGAGGAAACTAAAGTAGAATTGAAGTTGCTTAAAGAAAAAGAAAAGGAAACAGAGGAAACTTTGGCAACAATGAATGTTGAGCTTCACAAGAACATGTCAAGGTTGTCCGAGGCAGAGGACGTGACAGAGGCCGAGGCAAAGGTGGTTAGTGTGGCCGCCGGGGAAGAAACAAAGAAGGGGTATAATGAAGAAAGTGGCGTAAAAGAAGGAGAGAGGAGGAGGCAATTAATGAGAAGGATGGGTGAAAATACTACTTTGGCACAAATATTAAGCCTTGGTGAGAATGGTCATCACTTTGGGAATAAAAGGGAAAAGAAAATGTTGAAGAAGAAGCCTATTGTTCCTCTTGTGGGAGATTTCATTTTCAGGAAAAAAGGATCTTCTACAAATTTTCATAATTCCTTTTATTCATTACCTCAATTTTATAATTAATCGTGTGTTATTATCTTCTTCTTCTTCTTTCTTTAAGTCCAATGTGTATTTACTTTTTCCATTTTCTTGATTTTGTTTTTCTGAAAAAAAAGAAGAAAAAAAGAACATCTCAGCTCTAAGTGTCTTATCTTACTCAGGATATGTAATGCAAATGTTTTTAGTACCCTTTAATATTGTTTCTGAAATTGAATATGTGGTTTGTTTGTGAAAAATTCCTTCGTTACAATACGGCGGAGCAACCAAAATAAAAACAAAATCGCATTCCAAACCTACAATAACATAAAAATCAATTTGCAAGAAAATTGACGAAAATGGATCTCATACGATCAAAATCGGCCTAAAATATAAAATTTGGTACATGCTTGTAATGGTATCAAGTTCAATTTGTAACAAAATTGACTAAAAACTATAACAAATTGACAAGTAACTAGTTTTAATGAGTTTATTTCTAAACTTTGACAATTTTTTGAACATTTCTAAACTATGGGCAGACCTAAACCCATTATAGATAAAATCTTCATGCAACCAGCTCAACACCTCAACCTCCAGCCAGTAGTTTACACACAGAGAGAGAGTACTTCTTAAGCAAGGAGGTATTTACCAAAAACAAAAAAATCTTAAACAAGGACGTCTTTGACTATATTTGATCCTTTGTTGATGATCAGCTTTTCCAATTATGGCACCAACCCCAAAAGAAAGAGAACACATATGTGCTACTCTTAGCAATTTGCAAGTAGATAATGAAATATAGCCCTATAGGCAATCTTTCTTCTACACAAACGTGCTCCTAAACATCATCATATAGCTACATCAATCTGAGTCCTCAGAATGCACTATTGCAAGGCAAAACACTCGCTAGTTAATATCAGAAGTAAGCACTATCCTTTAGTGTCTAATCTTTTTTATTATTTTCTTTTTGGAGGGATTACATGTTTAGGGGAGGAAAAGAAGGAAGAGAATTGAAAATCAGAAAACAAACTAGCAAAGCATTATAAATCTACAAGTGATCACAAGAAAAGGTACACAGTAAACGAATGTCCACATCACTCTTCAGTCTTCAACTTTTCTTGTTGGAATTAGTTCTCTTTTTGCCTTTCTTGAACCCACCACTCTCCTGTGAGTTGAAGACGTGTATACGAGTAAGTTAAAACCCAAAAAACAAGAACATCAACATAGCATGAGTGTATATTAATTTACCTTCTTATAGTGCTTGTATGCGATTTGACCCATCAACTCCTGTCCGTCCTTGTTGACATAAACCTACTCTCATCAAGAATAGAGGATTAGCTTCGGCATCAAGTGCCAGATATTAAAAACCTAAGAAAAAATGTAAAGCGGGGAAAGCTAAGCATATAGAATTATGACCAATTGACTATGAGAATTTCTGAAAACCTCCATAACCCAATACAACATGTGCGACATCAAAGTAACATGACCTAATATACGCATGCTATCTTGCCAACTAAGTCATTCTCAAGTAATAAATGAGAACAAGAATAACTAAACATCCCAGGCAAATCAACCTGCTAAGTACTAGTGATAAACCAAGTAAGCAATGCAAGTTTTCAACTTTTAACATACCCTTCTTCCATCTGAACCTGTGTACCAATGACCAGTTGATTGACCATTTCCATGAACCGTCCTGTTGACGTCCTTTTTAAAACTACCACTGCCTCTGGGTTCAACCCAGCTTCCTGAAGTCTGAAATACTTCTCCGGAATTTAATTTCTTTGATTCACCTCTTGCTTTCTCTGAACTTTTCTTAATATTATTTGTTTTACTGGTTTTACCTCGTTTTGGATCCACCCAGCTTCCACAAGCATCTAACTTCTCTGATGTACCTTTTCTCTTTCTCGAGTTTTTCCTAACATTAGATTTTCGTGTCACCTTGGCTGCTTCTGCGTTCATCCAAGACGCATGGAAAGTTTCATCAACAGTTGATAGATTTCTTCCCCTCTTTGACGGTCTTTTATTGCCAATCAGTTGAGTTGCTTGTCGCTTAGAAGGCTCTCCATTGCCAAATTGGGCCCTGAAAAGGAAATGCATATTATGAAATCAAAAAATGCAGTAAAGTTAATTGCGAGATAGGAAATGAAAAAGCACAATGAATTTAAGGAAAAACATCAGAAGTTGTACTAGAAATATTTACATGTAATCAATAGCCGATACATCATGCTGCTGACTACCTCTTCCATCAACACCCAGCGGGAAAAAGTAGGGGAGGCGATTGCGGACCAATTTCCAGATCCTTGGATCATCATGAAAAAAGTAAGAATGAGAAGGTGGGAGAGGACCATCTACATCCAATGGTGTTTCTATATTTTGGTCATTTGTAAACTCTCCAAGACTCCGACTGCCTTCTTTGCTAGCATCCTGCTTCACTTCTTTTTCTACATTCTTGTCCTTTACAAAATGGAAGTATTCTTCACACATCTCATCAAAAGCAGGTGTTGGAATATGAGAACTCATCACTGGACTAAAATCTTTCCATAAATCCACATTATTAGGTGTACTATCTGAAGCTTCTCTCACTAGGTTACAACTAATTGCAGAATGACTATCAAATTGTTGCTTCCATGAGGATGGATCAACTTTAAGAGCATTGTTTCTTACATCTTTGTCATCCAAGGAATCATCAGAATCAGAATCAATTAGCTGGAATCTTCGAAGAGGACTGATGGTCAACTGTGGAAACACTGTTTTACTTTGGCTTGTTCCTACACTTACAGAAGCTGAGGAATCCAAAACTGGATTTTTTTGCCTCCCTTTTCTTTGGCTTGTTGATTGAGTCATTATAACCCGACATCCATGCAATGGGACCTTTGAACTACTACACATAGAATGATATTGAATTGGTGGTATGGATTCTGTTACAAATGACAATTTACAGTTAATCTAAAAAGGAAAATTGAAAAACTCATTCTATCATTGATTAGTAATGCTGGAAATCAGCCAACCAAAAGCAAAAGCTAGACCTCCTATTCTCCTAAAATGTTTAAAACTTCAAGGAATGAACAATTATTACCATAAAAAGAACACTACAAACAATTACTAGTTCTTATTATGATCATTGAACTAAGCATCCAAGGACCCAACCATGAACTCTATTTAAATAGATTAAACTTTTTGTTTTTATAATTTAGTCAGTCAACCATTGTTTGTTGAAAACGTTCAAACAGCTAAAACCCAGTAACCATATTCATTAATTTACACAAACCTTGCACAATCCTTGCTTTAAAACAACATATTCCTTTCATGTTTGTTTGTCCACAAGCTTTTTTCACGGAATAAAAGCAGAGGATTTGCTTCTTCTCAAACATATTTACCAATTATACTCCTTATATTTTCAAAATAATAATACTCATAATTCTTCTCTTGAGTCTCAATGCTCAAACAAACCATAAGATTGTTACAGCCTACCGGTAATGTTTACATTTTTGTTTCTACCAAAAGATATACAATATTTGGTTTCCTTTCTTTTTTTTTTTTTTGGCATAGAAGAATAAGATACTTTTTTAAGTGTACCGAACCAAAAAAAAGATACCTTTGAGTGCATCTTCGTCTGAAGAGAACTCTTCAATGTCATCATTGCCATTACAACGCGAAGCAATTGGTGTCTCGTGCAACCGTGTAATTCCTCCACGCCTGAGCCGTTTGAGAACGCGAGGTGGGGTGAGTCCGGTTTCGAAGTCCGAGTCCAAAACTTGGGGTCCGAACTCTTTGTCATCGTTTGGCGCGCTTGAATTTAGAAGAGGGTTTGAAGCTTGTTTGAAATTCGGATTTTCATCATCGGCAATTTGGGGCTCAGAATCAATGTCCGAATCCAGTCCTAGAGAGAATGAGGGAACCTCAATGTCCACCATGGAATAGCAGAAACTGATAGAGAGTGAGAGTTTTAGGTTTCGGGGGAAAATTGAGGAGGGAATTGAGACGAATATGATATTTATATGATAGATTTGAATTTTACAGATTTGGAGGGATATGAAAATGAAAATAAAACTTGCTAAATAAATAAATATATATTTGCGGATATATTTTTTTATTTTTTTTATTTTAGAGTACACGAAAAAAAGGGTTTGTTTTGTTATTATTAAAAATATAAATTATAAAAAAATAATATCGTTAAAATTTATTTATTTGAATGGAATATTGGATGATATTAAACACTTTTAAATTAAATGACTTTAATGGATTATAATTCATTTTGAATTAAATATAATTAAATAATATTTAATATAAAATGATGTATAATATATTTTTAAATAGTAAAAAATATAAAAAAAATGAATATATATGATACGTTTTATGATTATAAATTTTAAATATATTTATCGCCGAAGAAAAACACTTAGTTTGGTATCCATGACATTGAGGGTGAACAGCGGATTAACGTTATCTGTTTTTTGTCGATCCGAATGAATTTGAAGATTTTCAATCTAAATTCGATCTAATGATATAATCAATTCGAATCAATCCGAATTCGATTTTTTTGGATCGGATAAAGATATATTGATATTGAAATTTATTTATTAATTATTGTTATTTATAAAACACGACATTTACAAATTTAAATTTAAAATTTTTATTTTTGTAACAAATATTATTATTTTTAATCACAATTAAAAAATCAAGAAGAAAAAATATGTTTGTATAATTATTAAATTATTATAAACATTTATATTTATTTTTAAGTTAAAGTAATAATCTAATGTGATTATAATATATATATAATATTTAAATATAATATAATATAAAATAAAAATATGTATTTATTTATAATTGAATCCAAACAGATTTTTTAATTTTCAATCTGATTACGATCTTACTATCAATCTAATCTGAATTCAACAGATCGGATTAGATTTATTAATTTAAATAAATTGATCAAATTATTTACTTTTTATTGCATGATATATTAGATAGGTAAGCAACACTTTCACAACTAATATTCCTCTAGTATGGTTTTCTTCGACTTCTCTAATTTTTATGAAAACGAGCAATTTAATATTTTGTTATAATAAAATAACTTTTTTTGAAATGCTTCACCTAAAAACAACCTAAGAATATTCATGTATTACCAAAATAAAAGATAAAATATGCAAAAATATATCTAAATATATAACTATTAATTAATTATATAGTCTAGTAATTAGTCTTTCAGATTTTTAAATTTCCGTTAGAGAATTCTTTGATTTTCTCTATGTTATCTCTAACAATGAGTATTAGATAAAAAAAATACAATGTATGTGATTTAGATATTATAATCATTATATATATATATATATACACATTGTATATCTATTTTAATCTATTATTAAGATAGACATAATCTTTAGGTCTATACATATTAAATTTTTATACCTTGTTAAATATACTAAAGTCAAAATTACTTACTTTATCATATCACTTTTAAATGGATTCAACCTTATATGAAAGTCTACGCTACATAATTGTTCATGTATAGGCCCAATGTTGGATTAAAGAACCGACAATCTCCCACTTGAGTTATATATGTAATCTTAGAATCATGTATTGTAAAAAATAACCGCATAAACTCAACTTTTTTTTCATTATAAAAATGTATATGTAACCAGAAATGGTTATTGTAATAGGAAAACTATGCTTCTGGTTAACTTAAACCAAATACCTATTAATATATATATATATATAAACAATATATTTTTCATAATAAAACACATAACATTTATAATAATTAGATTGAATTTTAGTTGTTCTTAATTAATGTTAATATTTTAAATAATATAGTAGAGTGAGAATTATGCTAATATTTAATTTTTTAAACTAAATATATTTTTAAATAAATATTAAAAAAATAAAATAAGATGTAATTAAACCGAACAAAAATCAGTACATATTTATAATCAATAGTTATTAACTAAATATATTAAAAAATAATACTGATAATTATAATTATTAATAAAATTATGATCGTCAATCCTCAAACACATTTTTAACCATATCTGTCATTTTGTTTAAATAAGAGTATTAATAATATGAATTTAAGTTGATACATTTTATTTTATAAAGTTATTATTAAAATATCAAATCCATAATTTACTATTAATCTTAATTTTTTTAAATTTTTATATAATATTTTAATGAGGTGTGTGTTGCTTGATATCTATTAAGCATAGTTAAAACTATTGTTTCAAAGTAACAATTTTCTTAAGATTGCCGTAAAAATTTGACTAGTCATTATTCATTTGTATTAAAATAAAAATAAAAAATAAAAAGGAAATATAGAACTGAAATTATTAATTTATCATAAAAAGAATGTTATTAAATTGGCTCACATTTTATATAATTTATTCCATTTTTATATTAAAATACTGATGTAATAGGGACTGATTTAGTAATTTTTATGAGAAAATATTACTTTCATATCCCATATTCTTTATTTTTATAGTAATTTTAAAACTTATAATTTTATATTTATAAATATTAAAATATCATTATTACATAAATTTAATAAAATCAAACAAAATTAGATATTATAAGATTCTCGAAGATTCATGTGAGTTATGATGATTTTAGTTGGATATGGAGCATATTATATTTAATTATATATTTATATGTATATAATATATTATATTTATTATTATAAATTGATTAATTTAAATTAAATCTATAATTTATAAATTTTAATTTATCTTTATATATAATATATTATATGTACGTTTATTTTAAGATTTAATATATTATATATATAGGAAGCTACAATGATAATATAATATAATATATTACTATAATTATACGTTTAGAAATATGTTTATTTATCTCCAACGAGATCGATGGTTATTAGGGCTCCGATGAGATACTAAACATGGATGTCGGAGCTACGGTCAGATCACCCGTGGATAATTTGAATTAAAATTAATTGATTTTTGAAATGTAATGATACTTAGAATTAGAGAAAGAGATCAGCTGGACTGAAAATATCATACTGTTTTTATATCTCCAAAGTCGAAAAACACACAATCATTTTCTCTCTCTAAATTTAGAGCATTTGGCTATGGCGAAGCGACCTCACTCTTCTCTGAAAACCTGGCTCGCTTTGTTTGCCATAGTCTCTTTATTTGTCTCTCATCTCTCTCGTTTACATGCACTCGCAGATTCCCATTTCGAAGGCTTCGACGGTGAAGAAGACGACGAAGACGAGTTGTCTCTCACACACGAATCGATTCCTCTCCTATCCCATCCGTTGACTCAATCAGCCCCAAATCCAGATCCAAAATCTCCTGATTCCAAACCGAATCACATCTCGGATTCTCAACCTGCTTCTTCTGCTTCCGATTCTCCAAAACCCTCCTCTACTAGCTTTGAGTATTGGGACGAAGATGAATTCGAAGGTCTACCTATCGAAGAACCAACACAAGAGACCCTTAAAGTTACTGAAAATTCAACCCCCGCCGATCTCAATTCGGATCCTAAACCCTCGTCCAAGCCTAATACTCCAAAGGGTCCAAAATCGTATACAGTTGAGATAGTATGTGGAAGTTTCTTGATTGTTTTCGTGATCAATTACTTCACTGGGAAGCGCGAGAACGAAAATATTGCGCTTTCATGGGCAGCAAAATTCGCTGCAAAAGATTCTATTTTTGACAAGAATTTTAGTCTTCTTGGTGTCGGCGACGGTGACGATTCACCATTGTTGTTGAAGGAAGGACAGAACGTGTTCAAGTTCTATGCGAGTGGAAGGAGGTACTGTCAGGGACTTTTGGCTACGATGGAGTTAAAGAGCAGGCATGATTTGATGTCAAGGATGTACAATTTGGTTGTTCCTTGTAGAGATGAAATTACTTTTGAGGTGTATATGAATGAAGATGCTATGGATCATGTGGTTTTTGCTGTAGCGAAGAAGAAGGCAGCGAAAGCTATGCACAAAGAAGTCAAAGATTTGCAGAAGTTTTCAACTATGACGTCGGCTTCCAATGGGAGGAGGTGGGTGGCCGATGAATTGGCAGTGTTATCGGAATCGAAGGAAGTTGCTGGTGATTTGATTACTGAAGCTGTGCTTGATCAGGTATTCCCTTTTGCCTCTTTTTCAGTTATGGTTGATTTATTAATGTTTTATAGTTGATTTCAAGTTGGGATTATAAATATGGTGGATCTGCTCCTACTTGAAAAGCTCTGTGAATTGTGTTTAAATTTTTGCTTTACACCTTGAACGTGCTTGCTTAAGCTATTTTGTATTCAGGTACAATTTGAGCAGGAATAAGTTTTTGATGAGAGGCTTTCGAAGTGTAATTTTAACTTACACATGAAAGTTATAACATGGAGTGTTTTTGTGTTTTTATTGATTTATTTATTTTTATTTATCAGTATGTTATTCAGATAAGCAAATTTCATGTGTAATGATCTTGAAAGAGCTCTGATAAATGGTTATGTATTATTTTGTACTTATCCAGTTTGAATGTCATGTCTAACTGCATTTGGGTAGACATTTGTCTTACTATTTCTCCATATTCCTCCTCATGTTATGCCATTGCATGGTGGCGTATATTGGGAAAATAATATGTTATGCTACATATTTGGAGGGATCTTTAGGTTTATATTGCTTTGACTAATTTAGTTATGCTTTTCCTAAAAAGGCCAGAGCAATACCAGAGCAAAGTTTTCATTCTAGAAATATATATTTCTAAAAATAAACATTCTGTTATGGTAATAGTGTTTATTCCTTTGAAAATAGCAATTCCCTCTAAAGTTTATATTTTGACTTGCCGGTTTCTGTGCTGTATTCTTTCTAGGTTATGTCATTTTGCTTCACTCTTGGCTCATGTTATGACTGAACACAGTGGCACTTGATTTGTTGATTTTTGTGATCTTTTCCATTTAATTATTTTCAAGGGAAAATATTATGAGACTCTAAGGTTAGGCTTAAAGTTAGAGCACTTCTTTATACATCAAGTATCATACAACAACTGATGTGGCAAGTAGTTCTTGGTTCAGATAAGTGGACCCACTTTTTTAAACCATTAATTAAATGCCACATCAGTTGTTAACACAAATTGATGTATAGAGACTTTTTAATAATGTTATGGAGCACCCCCTAGTTTCATTACTTTTATAGAATAGAACCCTAAAAAGTGTAAAACTAATGGGTGCTTTTCTGTTATGAAGGACACTATAAAAGTAAATATTGCTAAATACAAAATTCCTGGATCTTTTGTTGTACATTTAGGATTTTTAATCATGACAGTAAAGTTCCTCAGTATGAAGGTTCCTAATTACTTTAGCATTCTTCTGAAGGTTAATCTGTTTGTTATATTTCCCAGTATATTTTGGAATTGTGTTCAATCTGATTTTTTTGAACCTTTTCTAATCCTCATTGATATTGGTCCTCTATATGGAAAATGAATGTTGCTTTTAACATTGTTTTATGCTTTAACTTTTGAGTTCTAGAATCTGGACAATTAAATCATAACTAAAGTTTCTTCAAGTGAGACTCTTTGGGTTCTATGAAATAACTTTGTATACTATATGGGTTCTATGAGAGGGTTGTACAAATTCTTGGAGTTAGGAGGTGCTATGCTTTATGAATCCAAACCTGAAACGTGTAGATGAAAATTTCCTTTCTTTTCAATTGTCCAAGCTTCCTTCGTTTGGAAATGATGTTCTTGATTTTACTGCATTTACTTGGGGCTCATTTTATATTTAAGTTTTGTTTTCTTGTATTTGAAACTAATTTTCTTTTTTCTAATTCATTTAGAAAAAGAAAACAAAAATTCGTTTGATATAAGGTCCTATTTTCTTGTTTCATTTCATTTTAAGTCACAACAAATAAATGTGAACTTAATTAATGAGGGAAAAGTGAACTTGTAATTTGGTTAAAAAAAAAAATTCACTTTCAAAAATAGCAGGAAGTGTGTGTAAAATTGGAATTTAGTTTCGACTTGATTTTGAGCTTGGGAATGGAATTCATTACCAAATAACATTCATTTTGAAAACTTGGGTTCAAAAGTTGGAACTTAAAAATATAATTGGTTACAAAATACTCTTAATTAGACATGCTTTTATGTGTTTTTGTGTTTATGGACATCACCACTACTCTGGGGTTCTTGAATCGGAGTGGTTATTAACGTTCTTGTTTTTGCAGGTTTTTGGCGATAAAGCATTTGAGAAATTTGGAAAGGGTTTCATCTCGATGCATTTCTCTGATCAACAACCAGGCACCCACAAGAAGATGCTCATATTCAAGTTTTCTCTTCCAGATGCAGATAACATGGCCGATATGACTCGCTTGGTGGCTTTGGTACCTTACTATATTGATTTAATTGGTCGGTACAAGCTAAGCACTCAGGTATATCAGTCTTGCTGTGTTGTATTTCAAATTTCAAACTCAAGCCGACGAGTAAAATGTGGTATTGTGTGAATGTAGGCTCGATCTAAAACCGAAGCAGCAAGGCAGAAGGTTGTGCAGGAAGCATACAAAGAACTTCTAAATGTTAGGCAAGAAGCCATCCAGAGAAAGAAGGCTGAGAGGAAGAAGCTGGTGGAGGAGACTGAAGCAAAGCTTAGTGCTGAGGCAATTCGCAAAAGAGAAGCAAAAGAGCGTGCTCGTCAGATGAAAAAGGCCATGCCAAAAATGAAGATTTCTCGATCTTAAATCTTATGTTGCAGTAGTATTCATGGACCCATAATGTACGCGGACTTGACTTTATTTTCTGATGATTTAATCTCATTTTCTGTCAGCCATGGAAATTTTGCAACCTGATATCATGGCATTATACCAAATGCAAGCTTTGTATTAGGCTAGTAGTCGGTTCTAACAATGCCACACTCCTTTTTTTTATTTTGAATGTACCAAAATACTAAATGTTGAAACCTGGAGAAACATTTAAAAGAATCGAGTGTTTTTCTTTTTTTAAATCAAACAGTGTTACGTGTCATAACTTCACCACTAAATATCACTGAAAATACTTTAGAGCAACTTCACTACTGAATATCACTGAAAATACTTTAGAGCAACTTCACTACTCATCACATATCATTTATGTGTCATAAATTTAAGGATTTTTTTTGTATTTTAAAAAAAGTCATTGATGGGTGATGATAATAATAAAACGCCGTCTGTGGGAATCGAACCCACGACCACATGGTTAAAAGCCATGCGCTCTACCAGCTGAGCTAAGACGGCTCGAGGTACCTTTTATCGAAATTCCTTAAAAGTATAGAATATCAGTATCTATGAGCTGTGCTTAGAACTAAAATCCCATTAAGAAGCTGGTACGTCCGAATGAATTAGAAGAGAAAAAAAGGACGATGAATTACGAAGATTCTGTTGAAAACAGTATGAATTTAAATAAAAAATTAATGTAAAAAAATTGTTATTTTATGAACGTTATTTTTATAATTTATTACTAAATACAAACAATATATTTCAATGATTGCACAAAAAAAAGGTATGAGACCAAATCTTTGGGTCGGAGAAGAAGGTTATAAATATTAGGTTTGAAGAACTGACCGCGTTTAACTTATTTCTCTGTCTATGAAAATGAGTTCCAGCTCAGCTGAGAAGTGATTAGAAATATTTTTGTAGCTTTGGCTGACAGAATGACAGTTACAAACAATCTGGGTTTGAAGATTTGTTTTGCTTGGAAGAGTATTTGGGTTTTGGATATTAATATGTTCAAGAAAATCTATGTCACTAGTGGATTATACAGAATATCATTTGTAACTTTGAAAAAGATATAGTTTATAGTGCAATCATAACTTTTTAGTCAATTAAATAAGTTTAAAACAGCTTAAAATATCATACTTTGAATATATGTTTATGTTTGACACATCATTATTTTTAATGGGACATTATCGATATATAGAAGAATTATATTTTATACTCAAAAAAACCACCCAACCAATTTTCACTTTTTATCATCAAATCACAGTTAAACTTGAAACCAAACGCCCTCCCTAAGTCATACTATTTAAAACCACACCCCTTACCTCACAGCTTTATCTCAATACAATATAATCAAATATGTGGTTGAAGTGGAGGTGTTATCATTGTGAAAAGAGCTATCATGATATTAGGGTTTGAACATGCAGAATAAGGCTGCAATGAAATGGTTAAACCGAAGTGGAGATGTTAGATATTAGATTTTTTTTTTTTTGATATTCAAGTTTTGTTTTTTACTAATTTATGTGACTGAGCAAATTATGTTATTTTGGGATTTCTTTACTTGTTTGCAGTTTTAGTATAATTAATATACTAATTTAATTTAAATTATCATTAAGTTAATAAGTTGCAATTTTTCAATAAATATAGGATTATTTCGACTATTTTTCTCTTTCACTAGGCTATTCTATAGTTTTCATCAGATTTTTATATAATACTAGTCATAAACTATATTTTATAAAAATATTAAATTTTATTTTAATTAAAATTAAAATTTTGTTATTATTATATGAAAATATTAAGCATACAACTAATATTTTAAATAATCTTAATTTTTATTATTTTAAACATTAATAATTTGTTACTTAATTGATATTGAAAAAAAACATGATTCATAAATAAGTTATATAATAACTAAAGTATTAAGGATAATAGTAGCTATATTAATTTAAAAATATGTAGATAATTTATCAATAATATTTTTTGATTAAGTTGTTAAAAAGTGATAAATCGTAAATTGAAGAGAAATTGAAGAGGATCGAATGGTAAATTTACCATTTTTTAAAAATTAAAATTAAAACTATTTACTTATTATCTATTTTTCTTCTTAAATTGTCCCAAATCTAAATAATATCTTTCATCTTTTTATTTTAATTTTTTATTGCATTGTTGCTGTTGTTGTTATTACTATTACTATTATTGTTTTATCGATTAAAAAGTAAAATAATATTTATAACAGTCTAATCATATAAATAAGATTTATTATGTTCAATTTACGTATACTTATTGCAAAAGAAAATTCAACCCAAAAATTTCATATTAAATATCATTAAATTTGATGCCATTTAAATTAAATTTTGATCGATTAGACTTATTTAATATTTTAATTCTAACAAATTGAACACAATTTAATACTATTATGTGATATTTTTATTATAAAAAGCCTTACAAATATTCTTTTATATAAATTTACTTAAAATTTCTTATACTACTATATAAAGAGTTTAAATTTGTACCATTCATCTATTAATTTGTTCCATTATAATTATGAATGTAATTTTAAAATACATTGTGTTACATTTTAATACAAACAAAATTGATAATCCATTTTATACAAATTTTGTGAAAACATACGTACATAAATTATGCAAGAATTTTGTGTAAACATATTCGGCTCAAAATGTGCTAAAACATATTATGTTTATATTGTATACATAGTTTTAATGTCAAACAAAAAGTTAGTTCAAGGTCACATTTGTTAGGTAGATTATTTCAATTATAATTTCTAAAAACATTTATGTAAACTAAGCCAAAACATTCTTACCACATACCAAACATAAAAAATTGTTCATACAAAAGCCACAACTCTATATCTTTGGGGATAAATTATTTTTAAAATTAGAGATTTCACTCAAAGAGTTGAAAAATAAAGAAACATTTAAGAGATGTATTTCTTGTACGACAAACAAACAAAAAACTATTGATCTAAAAATAGGAAAGTAGATTGCTTAAAATTCAACCATTTTTTTTTATCACAAACTAGCTTTAAGATTTCAATTAGTTTATATGAAAACACAATATAAATAGGTTTTAATGTGAAAAATTACTTTATACAAACTAACATCAATGAAAACTTGTTATCTTACAAGATAAAGAATATAAAATTTATTAAATTGTATAATATCTTCTTTTTAAATTCTATTTTTTTTATCTTTTCTAGTTTTTTTTTATATTTTCTCACTTTTTTTATGAATGCAAAAAATAATACAAAAATAATGTACAGAAAAGATAAAGCATAATTATTACAATATTTTTTTCACAAAAGTATCTTATTTTTAACTAGTATCATCCTTTGATTTTTTAACCAATTAATTTCACAAACCAAGAAATGATATTCTAAACATTTATTGACCAATTCAAAAGATCAATGAAAGTTCAAAGTTATTTTCTCAATTCTTTCCACCCACTCACAAAAGATGTGTGGGATCATAAAAATATACACTTATACATGAAAAATGGGCTATATATACTCAGCATCCATCTTACCACAAAACTTAATAATGTGCATAAAATACTTTTGAATTTATTATTTAGTAATCAAAATAGAAAAGGTGACTTAAATAAAAAAAATTCAAGTCAACACCTACACAATAATACATATATTTTCATTTAAACATTTCAACATGTAATACAAACTTATTTTCACAAATTACTAAGATCTAAGCATTTTTTATAATATTATTTTAAATTGAATAATGAGCATCAATGTATAAAGTGTGAATGAAGTGCTACCATCCCCAACCTAAGTTTAAAGTGTCCTCAATGTCTCAAAATTAAATATAAAATAAAAGAGTAAAAAATAGAGGGCACCTGAGCGATAAAATTTATCATGAAAATTTTCTCTAAGTGTGTCAACTAGAGATGAGAAACATAAGAAATAACAAAAGAAATAAAAAATAAAATAAAGTAAAAGCATATAAAAGATAAGAGAGAGAGAGAGTTTACAAAAAAATAAAACCTGATCAATATTGGAAGATAATAGACACAATATGAATCTCCTCAAAACGTATAGAATTATTTACAATATCCATATAAGCCTTCGACCGTTGTCCATTTGCGTTGAATTTTTTTTCCATCAGTTGGATCCTTAAAATATGATTTCCATTATATTAGTTGCTTATCTTGTTTGTTATCAAAAACAAATGAATTATTAGATGTATAAAGAAAAAGCAATGGTTTAGATTTATAATAAATGAGGAGATACTCTGAGAATTTAGAATAATTATACTGGTGTACTTTCTTAAGTATGTCTATCATATAGGTATGATATCATTCATCTTCATCTTATGAATGCTTCTCGACATGAAAGATATTCACTTCTAGAGTTGTGTTTCCAAAAGATAGTTTCATAAGATCATTCTTATAGTTGATAAGGGGGTTTACTGTAGCAAGGAAAGATCTTCCTAGGATGAATGAGATCTTTGAATCCATATCAACCACCGATTGAGTATCCAAAACTAGAAATTCGATAGAGTAGTATAATTTATCAATTTGGAGTAAAATATCTTTTACTATCCCTCTTGGTCTTCGTACGAAGTGTCAGACAATTACAATCACAGATGTGGGTTTGATCTCTTCAAGTCTAAGTTGCAACTATATAGAATATGACATCAAAATGACATTTTCTCTTAGGTCTAGAAGAGCTTGACCAAATTCATCCGTTGAAATCTCTAAGGAAATTATGGGACAACTAGGATCTTATGCTTTGATGTGTCTTATGTGCTAACATCATGCTAATTTTCTCTGTCAAAAATGCAATTCTCTTGACATAATGCCTTATTTTCATGATACATAGATCCTTGATTACATTTGCATAAACATGTATCTTCTTAATCACATGTAATAAGGGAAGATTAATCTTAACATATTTCAAGTGCTCTAAGATCTCACCTTGATTATCTGAAAGAAATGGTACTTCAATTGGAATCTTCTTCACTACTTTATTTGAAGTGGAATCTTTAGCATTACTCATTTGGTGATAGTTTCAAGTTGGTTTGTGGCCTGGGTATAGTTGATCCATCTAAAATTTTACCATTATGAGTTAAAATGGCATTGGCTTTTTTGACATTGTGTGCATTGGTAATAGAGGTTTGTGCCATATGTTGGACTTTTGGATTGGGTTGAGGTTAAAAGAGAAACTTTCCTTGCTCTTGTATAGTTAGAGCAATGGTCAGCTTGGTAATATGACTTTTAATCTCTTTGTTCTCCTTTATCACTTGTGTAAGTATAGCCTCAAAATTTCGATAGTTTTACCTTGCAGCTTCATAAATGACTAATGGTTCCTCTATAGGATTCCTATATTAAGGTGTTGGGTAATTTCTTTATGGCTCATTTTTTTGGTTTTCATTTGGTTGTATGGGTTGGTTAAATTTTCAATTAAAGTTTGGATGGTTTCTCCAACCAGGATTGTATGTTTTTGAATAAGATGAGAAAGATTTTCTAAGCATCCATACAAAATTACATTGTTCTCCATAAACCCATTTCATCTCATTGTAGGTTGGGAAATTTTGAACTAAGTTTTCTACTTACTCACAAATAAAACATGTACCTTGAGTTTCTACTCTTGCAATCGTATAAGTAGTTATACTATATTTCATTTTTATGACCTCTAATTCCTTAGTCAAAACTTTTAGTTGGACTTTAAGGTTTTCTTTTTCTCCTATATGGTAGATTTCAATTGGTCGCAACCTATTAGTACTATATAGTGTTAGGTTCTATTCATGTATGTGCTTTCTCAACCAACTCATTTAGGTATCCTATGACTTCATTAGGGTCTTTTTAGAGAAACTCTCCATTTCATAACATTTCTATAAATTGTCCATCTCTAATTGTGAGTCCATCATAGAAGTAGCTAACTAAGCACCAATTTTCGTACCCACAATATGGGTACATATTTAATAACTCTTTGAACCTCTTCTAAGCTTATATAATGTTTCATTATCTTTTTCGAAAAAGGTCGAGATATATATTTTTAAGGTTATTGGTTTTATGATGAGGAATTATTTATTAAAAAAAGATTGGGTCATTTTTGCCCATATACCTATGGATCTCGATCTCAAAAAGTATAGCTAACCCTTTGATTTGTCTTTTTGGGAGAAAGGAATTTTTTTTAACCTAATACATTCTATAACATTTTGTTGGCTATTAGCTAAACATTATGTATGATGGTGCGGCTGTATAAGAAAGTAAAGGAAATCTTTAAGAGTTTAACGGGATTATCCTCGTGGTCACTCATATTTTCAGAGCTAGAAGACGAGTTAAAAGAAGAATATTGAATTAAAGATAATTTTAATTCTATTCTTTTTAAAATCCTACAGTTTTTGTCTCTAGATCGATTCATATACTCTAGCACTTTTTTTTGTTAAAAAAAGTATTTTATTTTTTAACTTTTATTTAATTTTTTTATTAACAACTAAATCTAACAAAGAAATAAAATATAATAATAAAATCAATATTTTTTTACAAAATAACAATAACAATTATGTAGCAACACAAATAGTATTCACCAAAAGTGTTCATAAGAAAGAATGATGGGACGATATATACCCCCTTAAAAATAATACTCGTAGTTAAAATAACGTTTTTAGAAAAAACTAGTGACACTAAGGCTTTCAAGAGCTAGTTTAATTGAAAAAATTCTCTTAGATCTTATTGTTTCATGCAACTAAACTATTGTTATATTCTATTTTTGTTTTTTTAATTTTTTTATATGAATCTGGCGGATGAACAAGAAAAGTTATATAAAAGAAGATAAAATTAGGAGATTAAGAAAAATTAAAAATCAATAATATACAAAGTGAAACAAAAAATAAAACGATAATAATAATAGAAGGAACTAACTACTGATTTTTTTTTAATTTTTATAAATATTTTTTTTAACTTATAGATAAATTAAAAAAGAATTCTTAAAAACAAACCTCTTTGTTGTGATGCTTTCCTAGTAACGGTGCCAAATTTTGATCATGGTTAAAATTATTACCTTTACCTAAGCAGTTGTTGTAGTATACCTTTAGGTTTTGATTTCATAGGAAATCAAAATAAATTAACAAAAAGGTTATCATATAATAATAAATGAAAATGATAATTGAGAAAAAAAGAAAAAAAGATAAGAATTAAATATAAGAATTTTTAAAGAAAAGAAAATTAATAGTAAATAGCAAGGCTTCGAGATTCACTTAATTGTTTCGTTTTAATATTTCCAAATTTGATTCTTATATACTCAATGACTTGTTTTACATCTCAAACAAATAATTGAAAGATATAATGTTAAAATCAAGGAAAAAAACTAATATATTTATTTTGAGAAAATATTTTCATTGAAAAACAAGATTTATTATATAAGTTATTCAATATCAATAATATATTAAAACAACTATATCACAATAAAAGATCAACTTATATAATAAATATAATAATTATAAACTAACAGTTAATATAAAAATAATGAACAAAATAATTTCTCAAAACAAAATTGTAACTAACTTATAAATCATTTCCAAAACATTTAGAGAGAGAAAATGAAAGAAAGTACGAGCTATCTGTAATTTTATAATGCTTTTGAAGTGTTAATGTCTCATCTATTTATAATGTTCGAATATGAAAATTTATTGAATCCTGATAATATAAATCTGTTTTCTCCTTATAGATAATTGATTAAAAAATATTTCAAAGTACAAATCTTAATAAATCTTTTATATTTTCAAAGAATCAAGAATTATTTAATTTGAAGTTTTATATAAAAAAATATATCATAAATACTAAAAGACATCCAAATACAATAATTTTAAATTTTAGCTCATTTTTAGGATTGGAATAATCATATTAGATAGACGTCATAAAATACAAAGTTTTAAACAAATCTTTATCTTTATGTATCAACTTGAATAATCTCATTTAGATATCATAATCATAAAGTATGATTAAAACACAACAATCTATTTATGAAATTTCATAAAGATATGTTATGAAATTCAAATTTTGATTTCTTTAGTATTCTTTTGATGATTTTGTTTATACTAAGAGCACAAAATAATCATAATTAATATAAATCAATATTTGTTGAATTAATATAGATAATTATTAATTTTAAACTCTAATAATTATAAATATCAATTAATTTACATATTTTAAATATATTTAATATTATCAATGTTATAAGAATATATATATATATATGGATTAAAAATGAAATTACATCTATAAAAAAAGTTATTCAATGCACTTAAGTTTAGTTTTATTCTCTTATTTTTGTTCTATCTATAATTTAGTTTCTTATGTTTTAGTTTTTGTATTTTAGATTCTACTTTTTTTCTTTATAATTTATTTTTTTATTTTTCAATTTTCATATTTTTGTGTCTTTATTTTTAGAAAATAATTGTTAAACTAGTCTCATCTGAAACAATGAAGTTTGTTGCCATTTATGAGTGGACTCCCCCCACCTCCACCACGCCAAACTTAAATTTAAATTTTACCAATGTAATATTTATTTTATTTAATAAAGAAATGATTTTTAGTACACTTTATTTTATCTACATAAGACTCGTAAAGGGTCTCATTTTTATTTTAAAATCCTAAATTTTTCTTCTTCTTATTTTGTGATTTATTTCAAATTTTTAATCTATTTTTACACAATTTGTTCTAGTATATACATGTTTAGTAATATTATACAGGTGTAACTAAAAGAACCCACTAAAATAAATTAACAACGATTACTAACTTGCTAATGGTCTTAAATTATTATTTTTAATTGGGATCTTAAAATAAAAATAATCTTCCAGGTGTCCTATCCTATATATGTAGATAAAATTTCTTTATGAATACAAAAGAGCTAAAAAAATTAGTTTAAAAATTACTTTTAATAATACTTTAATTATTCGGACATTTAAATAATTAAGCAATCGTGATGAAATTTTGATAGTTGAAATTCAATTTCGTGTATCTTTAAATTTGGATTCATGTAATCGTAAAGAATTAAAATAGAAATAGAAATAATCATAAGAAAATATAAGGAATAAAGTATCAAAATTAAAAAGTGAGGAAATCAAAATATAAAAAAAATTAAGGAAATAAAGTTAAAAAAACATAAGAAAAGTTTGGTCAAAATCAATCCTTATTTAAGAATTTAGGAGAGAGATTTTCAAACTAAATTTGCAATTCATTAAACATTACGGGGAATCATTACCACCTCATAATAGGTTTATCTACTGATCTAATTCGGTCTAGTTTGAGGAATGTTTTTTAACCTGAGTCGTTTATATTACTCAGATCGGATCAGATCATTTGATTTATAAAACTGTTTGATTCGATTTGATCTGATCTAATTTTCGATTTAATTCGATTTTTGAACATCTTTAATGAGAAATAATATAAAAATCAGTCTGGTCTAATTCAATCGGTTTAAAATTAATACAAATTATATCGAACAATTTAAAATGGTTTTAATTAATACAAATCAAACTTAACCGTTTGATTTATAAAATCGTTCTATCCGATCCTGTCCAATTTTTTGAATTGATTCAAATTTTAGATTTAATCTGGTCTGAATTGATTTATGGACACCCCTATCTCCATAGATAAAGATACATCTTACTTGTTTCTTAGAACAAAATATGCTTGTCTAAAGAATATGGCAGCTATGTTTGCTAAATTTGCTTGGATAATATTGAAACAACTTCACAAGCTTTGGGTCAAGTATTTAGCAATAAATATTTATAGCATTACTTATTTTCAAATGTAATTAATTGTTAAATTTATACATTCTTTTTTGTCCAAAATGTTTATAAAAACATAGTTGCTAAAACGAGACTCCGTCACCCAAAAAATATTTTTATAGTATGCTTTGTAAGGTCAAGAATCATGAACGACATAAGTTTTTTGTCTTAAAAGTTTTTCTAGTATCTTCGTATTAGGAAACATTTAGAAAGGTTTTATTGCAAACCCTTCTTGCTTACTTTTTGTGAGGAAGTTGAAGACGAGGAACATCTTTTTATTAAATGTGATGACTTACTCAAATTTTAGTAGAAATTTTAGAAATGAAATCTCAATTGAAGTTTTATAAAAAGGTTAAAATTAATCGTAAAATTAAATGAAATCTTAGAAAGTCAATATTGTATTTAATGAAATCTTGGAAAGTCAATATTGTCTGATTATTGCAATTTATCGACCAAAGCATTATTCAATGGATCCATGAATTTCAACCTTTAATTATGAGTGACACAATAAGAGTTCACAATTAATATTAAGGAATTGCTTTACATGTAATTTAAATTTTCTTCTCTTAATCATTGGACAATTGTGCTCCATGAGCTGCGGCTTCTTTTTTATTTTAATTTTTAAAACATTTAAAAATATTTCTTTTACTTGATTTTAAAAAAATTAAATATGATCGAAGTTTTTTTATTTATTTTAAGAGTGTGATTGAAGTTAAGCACATGATTATTTAACCAATGAGTTTTGATTAAATTTGTATTATATGATAGTATTTTTTTTTAATTTTTCTATAGATTACAAAACTCTATTTTATTAATATTTATGTTGTGTTCATTTACATAGAGTACCTAGGTTTTTTAGTAGGATTAAACAATAATATGTGCATGAAATTATTATATATATTAAATGAAGTATTAGCATTAATAGGTTGTATGCGAAGTTATAAATGTATAATGCTGAGTAATTATGAAACTAACTATAAGCATAGCATAGGATAATTAGAATCAATGATTAATTAAAATATCTGTATTTACTTCATTTAATTTTTTTAAAAATAAATATTAAAGAAATATCAAAAATATCATTGATATGAAATTTTTTTTGTAAAATTTATATAATTTAAAATATACAGGTGATAATTAATTTAAATTATAACTTAAGACATGAATCCAATATGATATAACACGAATTATTTTTAATTAAAATTAATTATTAATTTTTTTATATTTGTAAAGATATTTAATTTTCTTACCGATATAAATAAATAAATTGATAAAAAATAATTTATTTTTTCATAATAATAAAAAAATGCGTGATTTTGAGTTTAAAAATAACAAACACTAACACGCAAAATACATGTAAATTATCATAGTAATCATCACTTGTCAGGTCATTACATGAAGTTGATTATTGGTTAAATTCCATCAAATTTGTTAAATTTTTATTGATTTTAAAATGATAATTAGATTTGATTAAAAAAATGACAATTTATTAAAAATAGATAGGATAGTGGATGAAGTTATCTATCATCAACTACATTGCAATTTGAACCAATCATATTTCGAATTTCTAGGTGCATGTTTTTATTTAAATCACTTTTTTATTACATAATTTGTAATACAACTATAACTTATTAAAATAAAATAATATATATATTTTATGATTAATTATCATATTAATTATGATAAATAATTTTTTTTATATATATTGATTGGATTTAACTAAATCAATTTGAACTTATAACTCCAGATCGAATCAGATAGATTGAGGTAGAGATTATATGGATTCCGAATTTAAAATTTGTTTGGATCGTATTGAATGTAAAGTTTTAAATGAAACAGATAGATGAGTGATATCAATAATTTTTTCAATTAAGGTTTGATTTCATTGTATAAAATTTATTTATTTTAATAAAAATATAAATAATATTCTTTAAAAATATTAAGATATATCATTTATGATTGGCGATAAATCTTGGAATAATAGAGAAAAATAAATAAAAATAATAAAAATAACATAATTATAAAGATAATATATATTTACGTTTATTTTATACATTTTTTATTATTAAAAAAATCTGACATGTTATTTAATTTTAAAAATCATTCAAATTGAACTACGATTATTTAATTTTGTTTAATATTTAACGTCTTTTAATTAAAATCATTTCAATATCATTAAATATTAATTTTATTATTATAAGTTATAAAATTGTTATTTTTTGAAAATTTTAAAGAAAAATATCACAACAATTTGTATAAAATTCTATCAAATCTCTCTGACACTAAAAACAAAGAGCAAATGGGAATGAGAAATACTATTGAAGAGCTATTTCACATTTGACACAAATGTTAACTTTTGCTTTAAATTTTTGACACAAATGCAATCTTATTAAGTTATGATATTTAGAGTAGTCTAATTTTAAAAAAAAAACAATTACAACATAATAGTAAAAATAAACAAATTTTTATTTTTTTATCAACTTTATATTTATTGTTAGGGACAATCTATAAAATTTATATATCAATAATAATTAAAAATACCAAAAAAGAAAAAAAAAATGAAAAATTTGTTATTTCTCTTTGTGCTATTATTTTTTAAAAATAAGATGGGCCAGAAAAATAACAAAAAAATTAAAAAAATTTCTCGACATAATTAAAGGACTTGTGACATTATGTACTCTAATTTTTTTTTTCTCAAGAAAACAACATAATAATATTCTTAAAATTTATAACCATAAAAAGAACATCTATTATATTTATTTTATATATTTTTACTATTAAAAAAATCTAATATATTATTTTACTTTAAACATTATCTAATTAGATGTCTTTTAAATTTAATTAAAGTTATTTAAATTTGTTCAATATTAAACGCCGTTTAATTAAATTTTGTTTAATATTATTAAAAAATTATTTTTATTGTTATAATTATTGATTTTTTTTAATTTATAAAAAAGAAAGAAAGAAAGACATGATCTGTCTTTGCCCTGATGTCTCCGTTTATATTGATTTGATTAACAAGAATGGCAACCTCAAGTCTCAAAACCTGATCGGTTATCACCATTTAGTTATGTTATCATTGTGTAGCTATGGATTTTTTTTAAATCTCTATTTATAATAAAAATTAAATATTAAAATAAATATTTTACTAAAAAAATATATATGAATCACCATTTTATTATTATTAAAAAATTGTTTTAACTACTAGATAAAAAATAATTTTAATAAAAAATTATTAAAATAATATTATTTCTTAACAATTTACCTCCTTTTATTAAAATTAAGGATTAAAAAAATAACACAACATATTTTTTTTTCATTATATATTTTTTTATAAACATGGATTGTAGCAGGCAAAATATTAAACTGAACTAGATCAAATACTGCTAGAGAGGCACAAAAAGAAACTAAATTGGTAACTAAATATTTAGGTGATGTTTGATCGGAGAGAATGGAAAAAAATCAGAATTGATTCCTTCTATTTTGTGTGTTTGGTTGAGCGGAATTGGGGGATGTAATGGAATCGATTACTAAAAGAAAAAGAATCACAGTTCCTTCTCCCTCTTTTAGGAATCATCATTTCATTCCCAACTAAACTTTTTTTTTCAATTTTACTTTCATCCCAAATATAACCCTAAATCCAAAATCCCAAATCCCTAAACCCTAACCTCAAATCCCTAAACCCTAAATCCCAAATCCCAAATCCCTAAACCCTAAATCCCAAAACCCTAAACCCTAAACCCTAAAACCAAAATCCCAAAATCCCTAAACACTAAACCCCTAAACCTCAAATCCTTAAACCTTAAGCCATAAACTCCAAATTCTAAATCCTAAAACCCTAAACCCTTTTTAGAAAATAATAATTTTAACCCTAAACCTTAACCCACAAATATAACCCCAAATCTTAAATCCCTAAATCCTAAATCTCAAATCTCAAACCTCAAAATCCTAAACCCTATTGAAAAAAAAAATAATTTTAATAATATATATTTTTTAATTAAGTAATAATAATTTAGAAAAATAATGATTAAAAATAATGATTTGAATAATGTATTTTGTCTGACGAAAAAATAGTAATTAAATGACATTATTTGAATTCCAGTGGTCAAAACAAACAACATTGTTTCCTTTCCATTCCATTCTATTCCACGAACCAAACGCCATCTTAGGCGACGTTTGATTCAAAGAATGGAATCAGAATGAAAATGAGAATAAAATGCAAATAAAAAAATGTTGTTTAGTTTACTCACTATAATTAAAAAAAATCAATATTATAGTGTTTTGTTTGTCACTGGAATGGAATGAAATGAAAAAAAATTATAAATTAACTTAATATCCTTATATTCAATAAAATTTAAATAATATCATTTAATTATTATTTTTTTGTTAGATAAAATACATTAAAAAGTTGCTTCTAATTACCGGTAAGCTATTGGCTTGTGTGCCAGCTAGCAATGGAAAGTAACTGGAATCAGTTACAACAAGAACTCCGATAGAAACAATGCAATGCTGTGGTTCTTAATTCTTGATCATGTGATCACATGTGATCTGATCATAAGCATTTAACACTTAATAATTTTATAGTTAGTATTTTATATATGAATTTTTAAAATATTTAGGGCCCAAATTTTATAATTTAAAAAGTTCAAGTATTTGTGTGTAAAATTTAATTAAAAGTTTTAAAACTAAATCATACATTTTAAAGATTTATAGTTTACTTAAAATTTAGAGATTAATGAAATAACAAATTTGATCCAGATAAAAAAAAAATTGGGCAAGATCAGTGATTGTTGGATCTCAGATCAAAAATAAATTTATATTAACAAATTGGGCAATTGTGTTTACATAAATTAGATTGAAATTTGCTTACCTTTTGAATTTATGTAAAAGTGTTTCTGACGATAGAATTGTGGTTATTAACCTTTTTTTTTTTTTTTTTTGCCTAAAATGTTTTCAAATCTCATAAAACATATACTTTGTGAAAAACCATTTTATCGTTTGAATTTTTTTTTTTCAATAGAATTGGACCAACTTGGGGTAACATTAGAATCAACTTATCTTTTTCTTGCTTTTTTTTTTAATCAAGAAATAAAAGCGAATCAACTTATCAATAACTTAATTAATTGTTCATCATGAAGTTCGCAAATATCAATTTTTTGCTTTTACATATAAAATTAAATTTCATTAATAAATATCAATTATCCAATTTAAATCAAAACTTATTCATTTAAATATAATAATTAAATTTGATAAATCAAAACTAATGATATTTATTAATATATGAAGAAAAACCTAAACTTTAATCATTCATTTTGTTGTAAGGTTCTGTGTTATTATATAAATTAAAATATAAAATTATCTTCAAAAACATTTAAATTTTAATACCATTGGGTATCCTTTAAGATTTTGAACAATCAACATCTAATATATATATATATACATAATAAGATGATATTTTCACCTTCCTTGGTTGGATGGCAGGAGGAGAAACACATGTGAGTGGTGAAATTTATTTATTTTATCTCCACGTGAATCGTATGTTTGTAATAAAAGGTAAAAAAAATTCTCGATTCTAATCGACCGGACATATCATGTCAATTCCCATGAACTTCCTTTGGATTTGTGATTGACTCAATTCTTCTATTTTTCGATTCAAAACGAGAAAAAAAAAATTTGTAAATTCGAAATCAAATTCTAATAGATTTCATTGCAATAAATCAATTCTAATACAATTGTAATAATAATAAGTAATATAATTATTTCTAACACGATTTAGAATTTATATAGAAATCAATATAGATCATTTAATTATAGTATTTTATTTTTCATTATTACCATAAGCGTTCTATTTTCATTTATATTCTAATTCTATTATTATTATATTAATTTGAGTATGGACCTTAGTTCCTTACTTAGTTTCACTTGAACGAATCTATTTTTATTATTTTTCTAACTTATTAAAAAAAAAGGAAGCAAGGTTAGTCATAGATATTGTATTCCTAATCTTATTTGCCCCTTCCTCTCTCAATAACTAGAAAAAAGAAATATTAATGCATCCAAAAATAAATGATTGATCTCTATCAATAAGTCTGCCAAAGCCGCAAAATCTAGATTTTTAATGAAATACAAACATAAATATAATATAAATCATAATTGATTAATATTTTGATAAGAAAAAATCTACTTCAAACTGTTGGAGATAATATTACACATTGATTAAAAATAATATTATGGTAAAATTTATAAGAACTATGGATGTTATCACCCATTGGGTTAATCTTTTGAGATTAGAAGATCTATGATTCTTATCGATTTTCATGAAAAAAAAATGTGAATAAATATAAATATGTATTTTTATTCAAATAAAAAAAACAAGGACATGAGAAAAACCAATCTATCGAGGAGAGCTCATTTAGAAAAAGATCATCTCTGAAAACAAAACTTAACGGAGAGAAGGAAGGAAAGTGATGCTTTTACAAAGTCTTAGTAATAGTAAATTGGTTAATTGATAAGATTGTAAGTATGACATAAATATAGCAAGCAAAATTTCTATAAGTGTAGAAAAAGCTACACTGATAAGGTTAATATTAAAAGCTACCCATGTTTATACTAAGAGTAAATTCAAGGTTTTTATATGAATTTGCCAACAAGCAGACTTACTTATAAATAAGTTTTTTTGGAAATAAAATAGACAAAAATGAAAGATACATGGCACTCAAAATTTGAAAGGAAACCAAATATGATTTCTTACATGTGTTTGGTTCTATTACATACTACCATGTAACAGAATCAAGGTTGGATCTAAGAGCCAAGAACGCTATTTTTTGGGGATCCCCTCTTGTTCTAAGTGATATAACTATGGTGCCTTGAAATGAAAAAAAGATAATATTCAGCATAGATGTTACCTTTAATGAATATGCCTTTTGAGAAAGGTAAGTGAGAAGATTGATGACACTTTGTAGTAGGTAGAATTTGAAAGCATAATTGTTAATCTAGTTGGTGGAGATAAGATAGAAGATGATCCTCCATTGGCAGAAGATGAATAAGATGAAGAAGAGGTTTTAACCCAAGAACCTCCACAGCAACAAGAAGAAACTAAAATAGATAGGCCACGATGATAAAATGTTAAGGTGTATGCTCGATACAAAGATATGGAAGATCTACCTACTCAATTTAAGAATATGGTGGCTTGTGCAATTTTAGTTGTAAATGATGATGTTCCTTGTATATATAAAGAAACAATAAGAAGATATGAAGTTGAAAGATGGAAGGAAGTCATGGATGAAGAAATTTTGTCCCTTCATGAGAATAAAACAAGGAAGTTGACACAACTACTTAAGGACAATAAGGAAATTAGATGAAAATGGGTGTATGTAAAGAAAGAAGGGTTTCCTAACAAATATGATATTCGCTACAAGACAAGGTTGATGGCTAAGGGCTACGCTCATAATGAGGGAATCAGTTATAATAATATATTTTTTCCAATTGTAAAACATTCCCCCATTAGAATTTTGTTAGCCTTGGTGGCACATTTGGATTTGGAACTAGCTCAACTTGATATGAAAATCGTGTTTCTACACGGTGACTTGGAAGAAGAAATCTATATGTCTCAGCCAAAAGGGTTTAATGTTACTGGTAAAGAGAATTGGGTTTACAAGCTGAACAAATCATTGTATGAATTGAAGAAAATCTCCAAGGTAGTGGTACAAACGATTTGATCAGTTATGTTATAGCAAAAGTATACTAGAAGTACACATGATCATTGTGTTTAATTTTTCAAGCTATAAGATGAGTCTTTCATCTATCTCCTATTGTACGTCGATCAAATGTTGATTGCATCAAAGATGCCAAGAAGAAATTGAGAAGTTAAAGGTGTGTGTTATATTTTGTGCTATAAATAAAGTCCATTACTCCACTTCTAAAGCATTACAAAAATTTGTAAATCTTCCTCTCTTTTGTTAAGGTAATTGATTAGCTCAATTTTTCTCAATTAGTTGTAATTTTAGAGTTTATCCATTTAGAGATAGTGGAAGTAGTCAACGAAGCCCGATAACATAGATAACATTTATACCCAACATCGTTAAATTTTTGGTTTTTTATTTATTTGCTTTAATATCTACTTTAGTTTTACAATAAAATTATTTTGTCGAGTTAGTTTGAGTTCTATTCATTTAAAACATAAATGAATAATAACTACTTAGATTAAAAAAAATATACTCGATTTTCTTAATAATTATGCTTCCAACTTGGTAATGGAGATAGCATAAACACATGGACTGATCCATGTGTACCCTATATTAATGGATTCAAGCCGATGTAATTGTAGAACACTCAAATGATTTGAACATGAAAGAAGATAAGAATATAGATAGAATCACACATTCTGAATACTAAGAAAGAATGATTCAATATCAATAGATAAAACCAAACTATGCTTTTAACTTGGATGCTGGTTTTTATGACAATATGACTATAGCAGGTATACTTGCAAGAGCTCATGATGAAGATATGATAGGATCTTAGGAAAAAAAATTATAACTACAAAAAACCCAGAAGAAGAAGCAAAGGCTTGCATTTTCGTAATGAAATTAGTATGTGTAATTGAATTCCAAAAAGTATTTTTTTGAAAGTGATTGTGCTAATATCATAGCATATATCAGAGGTACACAAGAATTAATAACTTGTCAAGCAAAATAATACATAGATGAGACTACTTTCTTACTACAAAAAATTTCATGTTGCATTATAAGATAGATTCTCAGGGATTGTAATAGAATAATAAATGATATTTTATATTTGATTATGGTTGATCACAAAAAGAGTATATTCAACTTGTTAGAATATCAATCTTATCATATTTGTTATTATTTCAACCAAGAGGCTAACTTAAAATATATACATACAATTATAAAAAAAATAGAAATTAAATAAATCAAACTTAGGTACCAAATTAGTCATAATACTTTACCCATGAGCTTATTTCTCTACATGTTTTTGTTTTTCTCATTTTAATTTTGTATTGTCTCCTCCTTATGTCACTATTAAAATATTGACACATAGTCTCAGAAATTTTATCCTCAATTTTTTTAAGGTTTTGGTCACGATTTAATAAAAATTGAGGTTATAAACATATCCTATGACCTCAGTTTTATCAATAACCGTGGCCATAAATTAAAATAAAAAGTTACATAAATATAAACAAACTTATATAGTCACTATTATTAAATGACTATGGTTATAATTAAAATAATAGAGTTTTCAATCTTTTCAGAACCGATCGAAATCAAATATTATATTATGTTATTTATTTAAAAAAATACAAAAATTACTTTACATTTTTTTCATTTTTCTATTAATTTAATTTCATGTATTTTATTTCTTTTATACCACACATCAAAATTTTATATCAATTTTTTTCTTTTTCTCTCTTTTTCTTTTCCCACTTTCTTTTTTTCTCTTTTTTTCCCTTTCCCCCCATCTCTTTCGTGTATGTTTTTCCCTCTCCCTCTCCCTCCCCGAGCCATCTCCATTGCATTTTTTGTGATTTTCCTTGTCTTCAGTCCTCAGTAGCTCCTTCGCGTCCCTTTTCTCTTTTTTCTTTTCTTTTCCTCAACAGCTCGCACCTCATCGATCGACTATTTATTTTCGTTGTCGCTCATGACCCAACTCTAAGTATGTATGATACCCTCTTTTTTACCATATCATTTCATGTATATGTTGTTTATTAATGAAATTAAGTCTCTGTACAAAGATTGTTAAATTAGGGGCTATGCATTTCATGTATGTCTTTATATTTCTTACCCCAATTTCTATTAGGGTAGGGCATTTATTGCACCTATTAAGCGTCTAGTATGTATAATGAGTCAGTTGTGGTCTTGAATAGATAAGACAAATTTGTTATGCTTGGATGAAGTTTGATAAGTTCTTTCCTTGTGGTGGTCTCTAATAAACCTCTTCATTTTTATGGCCATGTATTGTTGAATTAGTTTAGATTTACGTAGTCGTATTGATCTGATAAACTTGATATGAGCTCATGAAGTAATAACATGTTATAATATTTTTCTATGTATGAACACATCGTCTTCAATATTGAAGATTGCTTACATAATTGTTTTAGTAAGCATAAGAAGTTGTTAAGCCAAAAATATATATGTATATATAATCCTACTTTATTAAATCTATATATTATTGGTTTTGGTTCAAATATTTTCTCTTTTTATCTTTTTTATCTAAAATATGTTATTTTTTTGGAATATCTTTCTTCATCGTATTATGTTTATATATATAGAAAGAGAGGGAGGGAGAGGGAGAGAAATTACATGTAACTTTTTGACAAGAAAAATAAGTTTATAGAAATATATACTTTACGATCTCATGCACAAGTTTCCTATTGGTTTCCCCCTTATGATATTGTACTAATTAAGTTAAAGTTTATACAAGTTCATTAAAACTAAAGGTTAAGAAAACCAAGTTTCCTCCATATAGCAACTTCATATGCATATGAAATAATTGATTTTCTTATTCTATAGATTTATTGAATTTGTGTGAAAAAAGGCCAAATCAAATGAAATATGATGTATATAGTCATAACATATATATATATATATTCTTCTACTGGAATAGAAAATATAGATCTTATGGAAACGTGCAAACCATGTGAGAAGTTGATTGTTAACTTCAGGCTTAATTTTTATGAACCAGTTTTGAAGTAAAAAATTTGTTTCTAACAAACACATGTGTTATGTCATTTAGAATGGATAAGTCTTGGATGCATAAGTCAATATTTTCGTAAGATTATTTAGAAGGAGTAGAAGTGTTTTTTAAAAATTTTCTTGGCTGAATGCTGGAGATGATGAGTCTATTCGATGTCCTTGCAATGATT
The DNA here is from genome assembly GCA_037013495.1 of Hippophae tibetana. Lineage (NCBI taxonomy): Eukaryota > Viridiplantae > Streptophyta > Magnoliopsida > Rosales > Elaeagnaceae > Hippophae > Hippophae tibetana. The sequence continues at coordinate 14,678,123 of CM072803.1, forward strand.
GCATAAACATAGAATTCAAAAATTGATGATATACGAGATCATCTTGTTTGTAATGGGATTTTTTGAACTTATACAAATTGGTATATGCATGAAGAACCCATAATTCAAGAGGATGATGAATAAAAATTTATACAAATTTGTTATAATACTATATAGGGAAGAAATTGTTTGTTTGCATATGAGACACCATCTCATATTACGGCATGTGAGATGATAGGTGATTCCTCTAATGGTGTTTGTCATAAACAACCTTTGAACGGGACTTGGAAGGTTTTCGTTGTGGATGGTGTTGAAAAGAATTGTCATTTACCTATACCAACAAGGGAACATAATACAACTATGGAAGCAGTCAATTCTTTTGTTACTTGACCTCCACATCTTGTCATATTAGGAAATGATTTAGTAAGGATATTTCTCTTATCTTGTATATATTGTTTTCATTGTTGATTAATGTAAAAATAAATTCTAATTTTATTAGAATAAATAAGATTTGAGCAAAGAGAAATCAAAGTTATCTCTTACTAGTGGTAACAAAAAGGAAGTTCAAAGAAGAAATTGATAGATAAAATTGCTTCTATTAAACTTGTTTTGGTACCAATAAAAAAAAACCAATTCCATATACATATGATCAAACTAGTGGCTTCCTTATACATGTTAGATTTCTTATAGTTTGCATATTCATTTGCATATTCGGTTAACGATTTTGTTGTTAAAGTCCCAATAGAAGTTCATATATTAAGCAATGAATTGCCTACACTAAAGTAAAAATTGGCTATTCAATTGTAAAAATGTGGATACAATTAATTTATTTTTAGTTTTATGATCAGTTATAAGTTACTCATGTATTTTATTATGATTGTTATTTTGTCATTAATTTGTGAACTTTTTTAATTAGTGATATTACAATGAGTTGATAAAGAAATATTTGAATGATATATGATTAGATTCATTAACTATAGTTGGTTGTACGTTATTATGAAGAAGATGACAGGTACTCAAATTGCTAGAAAAATGTTTGAAATAATGCAAAATACTCATAGGGAGATAAGTGTTAAAAAAATGATAAATATAATTTTTATTAAAAATTAAATAAAATAGATAGAGGAAGCTTCCTGGAAAAAGCAGGAAGAAAGCGTACAAAAATTAGTACGAAAGATAGGACATGTACTGTCAAATACTTACTTATCATGGATCGGTACCATTCGTCCCCTAGCAAATTAGAATTTTGTTGTGTTAGAAATTTACAATAAGATATTTGAATTTTACAATAAATAAATTTATTATTACGACTGACGTGTAATTATATTAAAAAAATTAATTTTATTATTTAATCAATAATTATTTACTATATTAATTATAATTATATCATATTTTATAATTTACTATATAAAAAAAATGATAAATTTCATAAATATAAAAGAGTGTTTTTGACTGAATAATATTTTTATATTATTTAAAATAATAAATAATAAATTTTATTGTTATATCATTGGATCGTAAACATAATTATTAGATAAAAAATTATTATTTTAATGAAAATTATAATTAATTTATTATATTACAACGTGGTAATTTCAATTGGAATATAATTTTATTTAAAAATTTACATATTAAAAAATATATGTAACATAATTAAAATTAAGATAAAATTATTATTCATAAATCTATAATAAATTTGATGAAATCTCGTTTAAAAATTAAATTTTTAAAAAAATTATAAAAAATAATATCTTGAAAATTTATGATAATAAAATTAATAATATTAAATTAGATCATGTTTGATATGGAAGGTATTTAAATGAAAATAGTTTACTTTAAATAATATTTAATATAAAATAATATATTATATTTTTTTAAGAGTAAAAAATATATAAATTATATAATTTTGTAACTATAAATTAATTTTAAAAATATTAATTTTATTATTTTTCAATTTATTATTTTCTTTTTGGTACCAAATATAAATTGTATCTGGAAAAGATTGACACGATAGCTAAGAGGGAGGAAATCATGAAATGAATGTATTTAAATCAATTACGCAAAAAAAAAATTATTATTTATTTATAATTTTATGTGTCTTTTCTGGTTTAATTAAACTTGCGCTGCTCTGCCAATGTACAGAAAACTTTGGTCCTCAATTGTTTTTTGGGTAATAATAACCCTTTATCCCTCCCTCTTGGAGTTTTTTTTTCCTTCCCTCTAGAAATTTCTTCTTATTTTTGTTAATTTTATTTTATTTTTTAACTCTAGTTTTAATTTTATGTGTATTTTTATGATTTAATTAAAGAGTATTTATTTATATTATAAATTATAACGAAATTATAAATAATATGACATATAATTATTAATTATAATAATAAAATTTATTTTTTTAATTAAAAAATAATTTAAAACACTATTATACTACTCAATATTATTTATGTGTTATAAATTTTAACGATTCTTTAAATTTTAATTAAATTTAATCAATAACTATAAACTTATTCGTCTAAATAATTTTGATATTATAATAATTTTAAACTTCTTTTCCACTAGAAATTTCTTCTCTCTCTGTGACACTGCCAATGTACAAACAACTTTGGCCCTACCTTTAGTTTCAAACTTCTTTTCCTCTAGAAATTTCTTCTTCTCTGTTAATTAATTAATTTAATTTTTTACCCTTTTTAGTTCCTACCACATTAGTTCTTCATTCCTTCCTTTCAAGCTTATATAATGTAACCCTGCAATATCTCTAGCTTGTGTGAGTGATTACATAATTAGTAGGCGAGTCTCAGAGAGAGAGAGAGAACTTAGAGAGAGAAATGGGAAATGTGAGAGAGATTGAGGATATGGAGAGGTGGTCATCTAATGGTTCAAAGTTGCCATTATTGTCATTGAATCATGTATCATTTGTGTGCAAATCAGTGAATGACTCAGTGAAGTTCTATGAGAATGTCTTGGGATTTGTGCTTATCAAGAGACCTTCTTCTTTCAACTTTGAAGGAGCTTGGTATATATATATATATGTGCTTAATTTGCTTTGTGTTTCATATATAATCACTCTTTTTTATGTGTTTTGTGCATAACTCAAATTCAGAGCTAAATATGATAATAAACATTTTCAAGATTTAATTTACTTGTTATTTTGAAAGCAAAAGGAAAAAAAAAATCTAGGATCTTCTGATTTTATTTTTTTACTTGTTTTAAAATACATCTTTTGTTTTTACATCTATTTCAATTGATAATTTAAAGTTGTTAATAAAAAATAATATTTTAACTTTTATATTAATAATATTTGTCTTAAATATGATATGTACGTAAAAACGAGTACAAAAGATGGTTCTATTTTGAGGCAAAAAAAAAAATTACATCATGTTTAATTATAATTTTTTTATGTTTACATGAAATATTAAAGATTCTTATTTTATGCTTATATCAACCTTTTTAAAGAAAGGGGAAAAGAAACTAAGTTGGTTGGTTGGTTGGTTAATTTCTATATATTCATCGTTCTAAAATGGCTTTCTTTTAAAATTGTTTTAAACAAAAAGAAAACAGACTATAATATTTGTCATGTTAATTTCCCTTTCATCCCATATTAATATTGTATTTTCTTTTTCATATTGTTTAGTTTTTGATAACGATATAAAAATAATAATATTAATCATTCACACAATAGTTTAAATTTTTAAGAGATATAGATTTCTAATAACTTATAAATGTTTAAAATTTAATAATATCAACGGTTAAATTGTATATATTTAACATATATGATGTATAAAATTAACGTTTATATAAAAAATAAACATATAATTAAAATAATGTTTATATTTTTTTAATAAATTAAATTTTTAATAAATTTTATCAATTTTTATAAATTACATTCAAATAAAGTTAAGGACTTGCCATGATGACGTTGAAATGGAGTGTTACATAATTTCTTTGGGTTTTTTCACCTTATAAATGTCTTTGTTCTCTCTCCCAGCTTTCACGTAATTATGACTTAAAATGATGAAAAAAATAGTTTTAACGCAGATTTTTAGATGAACAGAAAAGTAAATTAAGAGTTATAGATTAAAAGAAAAAGGAGATTTTCTATAAAAGCTGTTTTTTAAAATCAAAATTATTTTACTATATATATAGTACCTAATTATAATTAGTTCAATATTGTTATGTTAAATACATCCTAAACTTAAAAAAATCCACTTGCTTGCAAATTATTTTATATAATCTTAATTTAAGTAATATCTAGAGATCTTATAAAATGATTATAATGCATATATATGAACAGGTTATTCAACTATGGAATTGGAATTCATTTGCTAGAATCAAATAAGAAGCCAATAAAGAAAAGTGAAATCAATCCAAAGGATAATCATATCTCCTTTCAATGCTCAGATATGAAGTTAGTTATGCAAAAATTAGAGGAGATGAAGATTGAGTATGTGACAGCAGTTGTAGAAGATGGTGGTGTTAAAGTTGATCAACTTTTCTTTCATGATCCAGATGGTTACATGATTGAAATTTGCAATTGTGAAAACCTTCCTGTTCTTCCAATTTCCTCTTGCCCTCTCAAGCTTCCTAGAGAGACTTCCAACTATTCACCATCATCCTTCTATGGTAGGTTCCTTTTTTTGTTTCCTTATGAGAAATTGCAGCAATACTTCTTAAAGCCAAAAGAAACTTTTAAACCTAACAGAAAAAAATATATTATTAGAGCTACTTTTTAAAAAAATATTAAGGTTTGTTTGTTTGTTTTCCTTACGAGAAGTTTTGTGTTTTAGGGTAGGTTTGTTTTTTGCTTTTAGGATCTTGTAAAATTGCTTGTGATAGCAAAAAAGCATATTAATTAGGACCAAACATATAAAAATTTATCATAAGTGCTTTCAGAAATCAAAAAAAGTACATTTTGTGCTTACTGACATAAACATATTATTTATGTTTTTTTTTTAATTGCTTCCACTTAAAACCATTTTTAATTAATTAGCGGAAGTACAAACAAACTAAACTGTAGTCTTAAAAAGTAATTTTCGTCTTAAACAACGTTAATTAAGGAAGAAAACACAAGCAAACAATCCCTAGTTCAATTAATCTCGAATTGTAAGCATAATATATATATATATATACTTTTTAAGTAATAATTAATGTTGGAAAGAAAATGCAGGTAAAGTACGTTCGGAGATACAATGCTCGGTCGAAGCTACGACGACATTAATGATGGAGAATTTAATGGCGGACATGATGAACATTTCAATATGATAGCTTCTTCTTATACAAAAGGATTTGAAGAGCTTTTTATCAAATGTTTGATGAATTTTGTTCCGTACATTGAGTAAAGAGATGTTTGGAGTTTTGAGAAAGGAATCCCAACAATATTCGAATTGGTTGGATGTTAATTTGAAGTTCCAAGATCATTAAATGTAATGTAATGATTTTGCTTATCTGTAGGCCTCAATTTATGAATTTAAATTTCTTTTTAGTCACAAATATTTTAATGGGATAATATAATTTATTTATTTTTCATATATATATATATATATATATATATATATATATTTGGATTTTACTATTAAGCACACCAAATATTGCAATTGGGCATATCAGTTATACTTATACGCCCTTAATGTGGTTAACTTTATATATATATATATCTCAATTTCTTGGTTAAATGATATAAATTCTATGAGAATCTATTTTTATTTTATAAAATTTAATTATAAACTTTTTCTATATATTTAATTTCTTTATATATATATATAATTTTAGATTTTAGATTTTCTTGTAATAATATTAAATATTGATAGTATTTTAAAATTAGAGAGTAAAAAAAATTTCATTTAGAATTAATAATATTAATATTAATTGTTTAATTTAATATTAAGTTAATAATTTTTTAAGTTTTATTATAATAAATAGTTTTAAAAAAAGATAAAAAGAAAGAAAAAAAAAAGAGGTGTGCTTGCCACCCCTTTTAATTAAAGCGAATGAAAGCCATTCGGCCATAAGACATTAAGGAAAACGAAAGTAGGGCTGGCGCTTCCGCATGATGGGTTTCAAAATATCATTTTTCATTAATTTTCAATATTTTTCTACCATTTATAGCATTTAAGTTACCATGTTAAAGCTATTTTCACCTTTTTTTCATTTATTATTTTAAGATTATTTAATTAAAATAGTTGAAAGCTGGGCAACCAAAGCTTTCCCTCAAAACGCGTTTATTAGGAAATGGACTACCCAGATTAATAACCAGCACTTTGCTAGCATCTCTGGTCGATGTGTGACTCAACACCCCACCTCACATCGGACAGTGACACTACAAGACCGATTGTTCACATTGGACGGGAACACCGCATGATCGGGGAACCATGAGGTGAGCGAGAGTGGACTCATCGGTTGACCCCAGGGATCTGCTTTGATACAAAGTTGAAAGATGAGCAACCAAAACTTTCACTCAAAACGTGCTTATCAGGAAATGGGTCACCCAGACTAATAACCAACTTTATATTGGCTTCCCTGGTCGATGTGGGACTCAACAAAAATGACTCTTTAAAACCCATATCAAAAATATCACTTTTTAACAATTTTAATTCAAGAATGAATATGGATTTGATATTTTTATTATCATATTATCATTATTTATGAAAAAAATCTCAAATTTAAAAAACCTTGGATTTTTCAATTTTTTAATAAATATGAGTAATAATTAAGTAACTTAATTATCTTTATATAATTTATATTTTTTAATGTTATTTTCTTTTTAATTAATGTGATAATTTTAGATAACTAATAAATATTACATTAGTTTAAGGATGGTGCGGATTTAGAAAGAGATTATGAAACTTTATTTCATAAATTAGTTTTTAATATGAGTTTTATTGTTTTGAAAGTTTAGTTGTTTAAGAAATTATAAATTATTTATTTTTATAACCATGAATTAATTGAAAGTGATATTTTTACGGAATTTATTGACTATTCTTTACGTGTGAAACTCATTGATTCACTAAGTGAACACATATTATTCAAATTTTATAAGTTTTCTATTATATTCATAATAATTAATTTTATTAAAGTTTTACAAGTTTAATTATTTTTTATTTAAAAATAAGTATTTCATGCTTAGAACGTAGATAATTCACTTTTATATAAATTCAAAAAAATTATTCAATTCTATCATGTAAATATAAATTTTGATTAAAACATAGAAGATTTATAATCAAATTTTAATAGTAATATTTTAAAATATTATTATTATTTCAGTTTAGAATCTTTTATTTATATTTATATACTCATCTAAACAATAATATTTTAATATTATATACATATAATTAAGACTTTTTGTTTTCACCTGCAAAAAGCTCTGAATACATATGACTAAATTTTCCCATTTGTCTAAGTTTGATAGATTTTTATTTTAGTAAATTATTACATATAAATTATAAATAAATATTATGCATAAATAAATACACTTCGAGTTATATTTATTAATTCAAATTTTTTAATCGAGTTTGCACTTATTGCAATTGGGCCTTTCAGTTATAAGCCCGGTTAACTTTATATATCTCAATTATTTACCCCTAACAACTAAACTAAACTCTTATCAGAATCTATTTTTATTTTGTAAAATTTAATTATATATATATATATATTAATTTTAGCTTTTCTTATATTAATATTAAATATTGATAGTTTTTTAAAATTGGAGATTAAAAAGTTTTTCATTCAAAATTAATAATATTAATATTAATTATTTAATCTAAGATTAAGTTAATAATTGTTTAGGTTTTATTATAATAAATAGTTTTTTAAAAAAAAGATAAAAGAAAAGAAAGGAAATGTGCTTGGCCACCCCTTTTAATTAAACGAATGAAAGCCATTCGGCCATAAGACATTAAGGAAAACGAAAGTAGAGGCTGGCGCTTCCGCATGATGGGTTTCAGAATATCATTTTTCGTTAAATTTCAATCTTTTTCTGCCATTTATATTTCACCTTTTTTCTTTATCTATAATATTTTCCGTCTAATATTCATTATTTTAAAAATATTTAATTTAAATAATTATTTAAAATTGACGTCAAAAATATCACTTTTTGATAATTTTAATTTACGAATAAATATGGATTTGATGTTATCGTAATTATATTATCATTATCTATGATTTATTTGTGTGTATTAATTATTTTAGAGAAAAAAATTAAATTTGAAAATCCTAGATTTTTCAATTTTTTTACAAATATGAGTAATAATTAAATAATTTAATTTTCTTAATTATCTTTATATAATTTAATTATTTTTTGTGTCCATTACCTTTTAACTAATGTGATAATTTTAGATAAGTAGCAAATATGTTATTAGTTTAAGGATTTTGGGGATTTAAAAGAAGATTCGGAAACTTTATTTCAATTTCATAACTTAGTTTTTAACTTGAGTTATGTTGTTTTGAAAGTTTAATTATTTAAAAATTAAAAATTATTTAATTTTATAACTATGAATTAATAAGAATTGATATTTTTACGAAAACTATTGATTATTCTTGAACCGTGGAGCTCATTTGGTTCATTGAGTGAACACATTTTATTCAAATTTTATAAATACTCTATTGTATTCATAATAATTAACTTTATTAAATTTTGATAAGTTTAATTTTTCTTATCAATAAAATAAACCTTCTTAATAGATAGATTAGTTAAATTATATGTGAAATAAATTGTCAAATTACATTGTACTCTCGTCTTTATTGTATCAGATAAAAACCTACAACTTTATATCATTGTCTTGGTAAGTCTATAGTATGAGAAAAAAGTTAAAATCTAGTACTATATTTCATCCACAGACAAATGACTAATTATAAAAAACCATTCAAACCCTCGAAGATATGTTACGTACTTATGCTTTACAATTTAAAGACAATTGGGATGATTTTGTACCAATAATGATTTTTTTTTACAATAATAACTAATATTCAAGCATTTAGATGGTTTCTTATAAAGTATTGTGTGTTAGGAAAAACAAGACACTATTATGTTAGGATGAATTGGGTGAACAAAGACTTCTACGTCCCAAATATATTTACATGATGTGGGATAAGGTTGGAATAATGAGTAAGATATTGAAAATTGCTCAAGATTAATAAAAGAGTTACGATGATTGTAAAAGAAAATATATTGAATTTGAAGATGGAGATGAGTGTTTTTGAATTTATCTAAATGGAAAGATGTTGTCTGATTTGGGAAAAGAAGCAAGTTAAGTCCTCGATATAACACATTAGTTTGGTTGGTTATCGCTTGAAATTATTGTTTGAATTGTCCAGAATTTATGATGTATTTTATGTTTGTGTGCTTCAAAAATATGTATTTGATCCTATTGAAACCTCAACCCATTAAATTAAGAGAAGACACCTATATGAAGAAAAGTTACTACGAATCCTTGATAAAAAAATCGATTCCTTCGAAACAAGACAATTCATTTAGTAAAAATTCGGTAGAAAAACCGTGCAATAAAGGAAGCCACTTGAGAGCTTGAAGACATAATGTAGACAAAAGTATCCAAAACTTTTTCAGTTAAGTCACTAAAATTTGGTGAACAAAAATTATTTTAAGAGGGGTAAAGTTTTGATACCTATTTTTATTTTGTAGAATTATATATATAATATTTTAATTTTAGATTTTTTTGTAATAATATTAAATATTGATATATTTTTTAAAATTAATGCTAGTAGAATAAAAAAATTCATTTAGAATTAATAATGTTAATATTAACACTTTAGTTGAAAGTTAAAATTATTAATTTTTTTAGGTTGTATTATAATAAATAGTTTTTGCTTTTTAAAAAAGAAAAAGAAAAAAAGTAAGTGAGTTTGGTCACACGTGGCCACTCCTTTTCATTAAGCCAATGAAGGCCACCCCGGCCTTGAGACATCATGGAAAACGAAAGCAATGATGGGTTTCAAAATATCATTTTTCATCAAATTTAATTCTTTTTCTACCATTTATAGTATTTAAAGTACCAACCTAGAGCTATTTTCACTATTTTTTTATTTATAATTTTTTATTTCCAATATTTATTATTTTAAGAATGTTTGGTTTAAATTATTTTTTTAAAACCTATGTCAAAATATTATTTTTGATAATTTTAATTCAAGAATAATATGAATTTAATGTTCTAGTTATTATATTATTAGTATCTATAATTTATTTGTATGTATTAATTATTATAGAGAAAAATCTCAAATTTAAAAATTCTAAATTTTTCAATTTTTTAAATAATAATTAAGTAATTTATTATTCTTAATTATATTTATGTAAATTAATTATTTTTAATATCTATTATCTTTTAATTAATGTGATAATTTTGGACAACTATTAAATATGATATTAGTTTAGGGGTTTTGAGGATTTAAAAGAAGATTATAGAATTTTATTTTAAAATTTAGTTTTTAAAGTGAGTTGTATTGTTTTGAAAATTTAGTGGTTTAGAAATTATAAATTATTTAATTTTATAACTGCGAATTAATATGTGGTGATATTTTTATGGAGCATATTGATCATTTTTGAGTCGTAGAGTTCGTTTGTTTTGGTGAGTGAACACATTTTACTCAAATTTTATAAATATTTGTCTATTATATTCATAATAATTAATTTTATCAAAGTTTTACAAGTTTAATTAACTCTTATTAAAAATTGAGTATTTTATAATTGACTTTCATATAAATTCAAAAGTTTTATTTAAATCCACAACATAAAACAGATTTTGATTAAAATATAGAAGGTTATATTCAATTTTTAACAATAATATTTTAAAATATTATTATTATATATGTTAATTTAGAATCTTTTATTCAGATTTATATACTCATGTAAGAAATAATATTTTAACATATTGTATATATTAGAGAATATTATTATTTTTAAACTATCAAATAAACATCATCTTCTAAATACAATAATAACATACACTACTACAAAAAGGAGCATTAAAGTCGGTTAAAAACCGACTTTAAATTAAATGACTTAAAGTGTAAAGTCGGTTCAAGGTGTGAACCGACTTTAGGTTTAAAGTCGGTTCACGGGATGAACCGAATTTACATTTAAAGTCAGTTCATGCAGTGAACCGACTTTAACTTTTTCTTTTTTAATTTATTCATTTTCAACCTGTATTCGAGCAGAAAAAAAAACAAAATTAGTTTAGAAAACAGTTTAAATAATACAAATATTTGAAAAATAAAATATTAATTAATAACAGAAAAATTACCATGGTTTTGTTCTATTTTATTCAAGATCGTCATATTCTTCTCCTTATGTTATATTACAAACCTAGATATATAATACAACAATCTATACACGTAAATAATAACACATAATAACAGAAAAAATATATGAATAATAGGGGATCTAAAAGATTAGTTAGAGAGGAAGAAAACTCACTAACCGATATTGGAAATGGTAGTCGTAGGTGGCCGGAAAATGAGAAAGAGTGGAGGAGAAGTGGAGGAGGAGGTTTTCGATTTTTTAGAGTTCTACAACGCTGAAAATAGTTTCTGTCTGGGAAGAAAGAAGAGAAAATATTTATCCACGTGTGTAGCGTCAGTTGACGTGTCGAACCGACGCTATGTTACGTGGATAGCGTCGGTTCTATATCAAACCGACTTTAAATCAATTTAAAGTCAATTTTTGGAAAAAAAACCGACTTTACGTATCGACTTAAATACTCATTTTTGTTGTAATAATGATAATAAATTAATTATTAATAGACTATTGTTTGCACGTGTATTATTAGTACATATGTAATTAAGATTTTTTCGTTTATGTTCATATTTTGTGTTAGTTTAGTGAGATTTTTCTTTTAGTAAATTATTACATGCAAATTATTTATAGATATTTTACATGCATAAATATACTTCAAGTTATATTTATTCATTCAAAAAATTTAATAAAATTTGTGCTTACTTTTATGTATTGGTTTGTATTAATTTTATAATTAAGTTATTAAAGATTAAATAAATATGTTCTAAAATGATTATTTTCTTAAATTTGTCCATTCATTAAATATTTTGCTTATTCTATTTTCTTTTAATTTTCTCCTCCATTTTTTGATTGAATGTTTCGTTACATCTTTGTATTAATTTTATAATCGAGTTACTATAAATAAATATGTTCTACAATGACTTTTTCTTAAAATTATCCATTCACTTAATATTTTTACTTATCTCATTTTCTTTTAATTTTTACCCCGGATAATATCAGTTTTTGACCGAAAGTTTCATTAAATCTGAAAAAGAGATAAAGATTAGTTTAATGATTTTATTTTCTATGATTTATCCTCATTTTTATAGTTACTAAAAGTTTAATCAATTTCTTAATAAACTTAGTTATGTTAAAAACTACTTTGTAACTTTTTTAATGTGATGTATGGTAAGCAAATATCACTTATTTGTTGAGTATCATCTCTTTTGTATAAGTGGTTATAGGTGTCGTGTGTTAAGATGCATACAAGAAATAGATGTCATATTTTGTTTTATATAAATAAATTTAAAGTAGAAAAATAGGAAATGTTATAATAAATTTTAATATATATTAGTACTTCTTTAAATACTAATAAACTTAGATGCATCCTAACAAATTCTATCTAATTTAATAGCAAAATTCATACTTGAAAATCAATAAAAAGATAGACATGATGGGATTATGTTTTTGCTATCTGTTATTATAATTCAATTCTAGTTATTATTATTTTATCTATATTTTCAAAATTATGTACCTATAATAATAATAAATTAAAAATATATCAATTTAATACAATTTTTATAATAGTTTGGGAATTTTTTTCATGTGCCAGGCACATAAAACAATAATTTGGGATTTGTTTTTGCATGTGCTAGCACATGACCAATAATTTGATTTTTTTTAAAAGCAATTAAGTTTGTTAGTATAATATAACAAGCAAGCTATGTTGTAACTTAAAAAAATATACAAAGATGACAACTACATTTCATAGAGGCTTCCGTGAAGGAATCAAATAATATGGCTTAACCAACCTTTATTCTATTGCCAGATCATAACAAATTGTATTTCTTGTACTTATTCTGATGTTACACATAAACTAACTAATTAAACGAAGAAAACAGTTTATACATATTGCAAATATAGATCAAGAACATCAACCTATATAAATAAATTTTAAATTAATTAATTGCAAATATCTCCTTTCAAATTATTTGAAACAACAACAAAAACCTCACAAATTTAAAAAATAACAAATACACCCTTCATGTCAATAAACAAAAGTCAAGAAACTCACACAAGAATATTAAAATATAAGCATAATTACTCCAAAACTATGAACAAATTTAGATATAAGTCCATTAACCTTTAAATCATATAACTTAGTATCATTTTTAAAATTTTAAAAGTAAATTTATAAACTTTTAAATCCTATAAATTAATCTTAAATTTTTAAAAATTTATCAATAATTACTCACTTAATTACTAAAATACCTATTTATGAATCAGAATTTTAAAACTTTTATATAAGCTTTAAAAGGTTGTTGACTGAATTATAAATTTAAAAAATTTAAAAACTTATACGTGCATTTAGTTAAAATTTGGGACCAATCATATAATTTAACCTAAAATAATATAACAATAATCAATGAATGTAATTGTATCTTTTTAAAAACGTCAGGGGTTACATAGTAATTTCACCAATTGAAAAAGGGTCAATATTGATTGATGATCAAGAACATGAACAACTATTTGCCTGGAGTAACAGGGTACCCAATTCCATGCCTTGTAGTAGGAAAGATCACAAACAACAAACTACATAGAATCCCAACTCCAACAGGAACAATATCCAAAACCTCTTGAGTTTGATGTCCAGGCATTGGATAAAAACAACCCAAAACATTCTTGTCCCTCAAAGCCACAGCACCAAACACTAAAACAGACAAAACTGCATGAACCCAATCAATAAACCTAATCTTAAACTTACTTAAGTCTGTTAATCCCAACCCGGTTGGATCCGGGTAATCAAATAGCCAAAACCCTTTAAAAGTTGCCAAACCATAATACACCTTTCCATCATCGGCCTTCACACTGTCTGTGAAAGAAGCAATGAAACAAGAGAAGGAAAGAATTACATAAAGAAAGAAAGTCATAATCTTTGTGGCGGAATCGCAGGCTCCATTGTTGGTGAAAATTGGAGTAAGGAGTTGAAAGGCTAAAAGAGTTCCTGTTGGAAGAAGATTAGCTAAATTTGCGGTGCTTGTTAGAGTTTGAGAAATGGCTTTTTGTGAGAAAGAGGGTGACTTTTGGTTTGGTGTTTTTGGGGTTTCAGGTTCTGCTGTGAAAGATTGTTGTTTTGTTGGTCTTAGAGACATTTTGGGTTTTGGTCAATGTATGCTGAAATTATGAGAACAGAAAGTTGATATGTGTGTTGATATGGGGATGTTGATGCAGAGTTATATAGGAATGTCAGGTTTGATCTCAAATTACAAAGAGTTGGTGAGTGATGACTTCTTCTTTTTTCTTTTTTTCTTTTTTTCCCTTGTCTTAAAAGGAAGTTTATTTCCATAGAGTTTCGGTTGGGTGAAGAATTTGACTTCTTCAACGTGGTGAGAGTTCATGTATTCAAATGCGTGAAGTTATGTCATTGAGATGATAGATATGAAGAACAAGTTATAAGTAATGGTTTAGGAAAAAAAACAGAAAAAATTAATTATTATTTTCTATATTTTTATATATTCTATACAGTTATCCCTTAATTATTTTTCTTGTAATTTAATCCCTTTATTTTTTAAATTTTACATTTTAATCCCTTACTTTTTTCTTACAATTTAACACCTTTATATCTTTAATTTTTACATTTTATTTCTCTTTTTTTATTCTTTTTAATTTGAACTATATAAATGATCAATATGTTTTTCTGCATTCTGTTGAGGTTTAACTACACAAACTTAAAAAGTCCAAAAAATAATAATAATAAATATTGGACCAAATATAAAATTTTTAAAAAAAAATAAGATAATTCATATGTATAAATTAAAAGTAAAGAAATCAAATTATAAAAGAAAATTAAAAGGAAGAATACATAAGAAATATAATAACATTTCCCAGGAAAAAAAATACAAAAATAGTTAGTTTAGAATAAGTTGACTTTACAGGTGACTTAGTAACCAACATGGCACAAGAAATTGTGATAAAATAAAGGTAATTAATTCAAATGATGTTTGTGGATGAAAAAATCCACTCAACAAAAAAAAAACTTAAGCTGACTTGACTTTGTAGGAACCATGTTCACAAGAAAGAAATATTATATGTAACAAATATAGCAGGATGTTAAATAATCTTAATTTTTTTATACATATATTTATACAAATCCAACTTTATTCATTATAAATTTGCCTATGATCGTCAATAACATCATGCCACATTAGATGATATCTATTTCAAATTTGAGATGACTTCTCTAGAAAGGAAACTTCTGCTATAACAATCATACATCCATTTTTGGTTTCTATATTACTTTATTGCAATTTGCTTATGTTGCAATATAATAAGCAAGAAATAAAATGAATATTTTTTCCTCGTATGAAGCATCCATGATATAGGGAAAACGTGTTCCCATTGCTGAAAAACAGTTGTGCGTTATTTATTAATGCCACTATGATGACAGAGCAAAAGGGAGCTCTAAGCTTTATTGTTGAAATATCCTTTGTAATAATATAGCTAACAAAACCACAAGCTTTGTCGAAGAGTTGAAGCCATGGTGCTCCTGAAAGAGCAATGAATTGCACAACATAACTTTGTTTTAGTTAATATCGATACGCACCCTTTGGAACTCAGTTGAAGAAGGCGATAAAATTGGTCAGATTCAATCCTACTCCCTCTGCTTTAACACTAATAGACTTAAACAACTGAGCTACCAATTACATGACATTTGGATGCAGTCAATAATGGAAGAAATTAAAGCTCTACTTGCATGGTACATATTCTCCATGAAGTAGGCTTTTTTATGAAAGAGAAGTTTGCACCATAAATGATACTCAGATATCCACATTCTACGATCAAGAGGCTTGTAATAAAAAAAAATTATCCACCATGAACCCAATAGATAGAAATAATTTCTCCTAGAAAGCTGTTCAACGTATATTCTTAATGAGAATTCAGTTGGATATTTATAGATAAAATTACCCAACAATCTCATCCAGAACATGAGATGGAATACAAGCAGGCTATAAAAGTGCCTCTGGGAATTGAATTCTCAACTCAGGTGCTTCCAGGAGCATCACCTCCAGCAGATTTACGGTTCAAATAATGAATGACAGCATCTTCAACCCTGAAGATCCATGCAAAACAATGAAAAAACAAGAAAAAGTAAGTAGGCAATATAAACCCTCAACCTACACATGGGTGAATCAAGTTGGTTTTAAAACAGAAAATAATTGAATGTATAAGCTAATTCATACTTTATTTCTCAAGTAGCCCAACACCTTAACCACTTTATTTTTATATATTGAACACATTAGTCACCTTTCTTAAAATTAGTACCATTTAGTTACCTTACTTTTGCTTTTTTAAACTTCTTTCATTTATTATTAATTTTGGATTTTTTGGATTTTTTTTTTTTAGAAAAACTTAAGTTGGATCAAAATGAACCCTACCTTATTAGCCAAGCTGTTAGATGTTTGAAGGAAAAAATATCTCAAAAAGTTAAATTTTTTGAAAAATAAAGTGATTAAACTCACTAAAATTGACCTAAAATGATTAAGGTGACAAAAATGTACCAATATAAAGTAAGATAACGAATGTGTCTACCCTGTAAAAGTAAAATGACCCCTTTCTCTCGGTAATAACAGCACCACTTCCCCGAAACAATCAGCAGACACAAACTCACAAATAGAAATGGGTAGAGAGAACAGGCTAAGTGTTGTTCCACCCCACACTCAAAAGGCAAGCTGAATTCTAGAGATGTGGAAGCACTTATATGCTCTATCACTTGAACACTCCCAATGTCAGACACAAATGCCTTATTTTTTGTTTTTTTCAAATAACCAACAACAAACTCACTCAAATAGGAATGGGTAGGGAGAGCAGGGAAAAGTGTTATTCCAGCACACACTCCAAAGGTTAGCTCACTTTAGAGGTGTGAAGCCACTTTATATGCTCTCAGTTGAACACCCAATTTGGATGTGGAACATCAGAAAATTAAGCATAACAATGTGACAAACCAAGTCCCACATTGATTGCGAGTTAGGGAGAAAGTATGATACATATGTATGCAAAATATCTAAATAGTATCCTTTTGGGTGAGTGAAAAGCCAAGCCAGGCCCAAAGCAGTATAGCATACAGCACTGGGGTGGGTTGTTAAAGATGGTGTTGTCATATATTTATGAACTACCATCAGATAATTTCTGATAAATGTTCAGATGATTCAGATCTTAAAAGATCAAATATATCTTACCAAATTCCTTATAGGAAGGGCGAGTGTCTGCCACATGATTCATCAAAAACTAATGCAAGATATTCTTACTAGGAAACAAATTATTTGAAAGACCCAACAAAACCACAGGCAGATGTAACATGCCACTCCCAAATTCAGGAGAAATTCCACCTTAAGAAATAATAATTTCAAAGATCAATTGAATGATGATGAGTTTGTAAACAAACCACAGACGAGCATACATACCAGGGTTGACTATAGAAATCAGAGTGTCGCTCCCGTTCAGCATTGCAACCAGCATCTCCAGCAACCATCTTCAAATCTTTGCTCTGAGAAGCAATCAGAGCATTAATAAAATCTGATGGCGACTGACTGAAACCAAGAAAGAAAGCCCGCCGGCGCCGATGTTCATGGATTTTCTTTATAGAAGCTGAAATCAATTCATCACAGGTTTCAATCTCTTTATTCCTCTCTGTACTTGCCAAGAATGAAGACATTTCCTTATCAAGGGGTAACGGTACATCAACCAATACGTCATAGCAAGTAGTTCCACCTGGGCAACTTCCTGAAAGCATGATTTTATGTTCCAGAAGAATAGGTTGTGGTGTCATCAAATGCTGTGATATCTTCTGCGGAACCATAGCAAATTTCATTTTTTCTTCCCCAAAAACTTTTTGAAGAGGTGGATCACAGACAAATAATGAAAGATCATTTGGGTTCTGCAACTTCCTACTTTTCACGTAGTGCCAAAGGGCAGCAATGATTCTTGGGCGGGTCCCTGCCTCAATTCCAAGAACTTCGTATAGTGCTGGCGAGAGTTTAAACTTCTCAGGCACATAATTCATTTCGAGTCTTATTACTGCAGTGAACTCCTTATCTCCTTTTCTCTTCACCTCAAACCCATCAGTAAGAGCAGGTGAACGGGCATTTTCCCATAAAATTACATGGTTACCTGGATAGAGTGCCTGGTCCAAATAGACTGTAATCTTTTTGAAAAAAGCTGAGAACTTTTGTGTCATTCCAGCAACCATAGAATCCTTTCCATCTTCCAGTAAAATCCCAACTATCTTAAGTGACCAAGAAGGTGGTTCTGCATCTTTGTTCACAGGAATAGTTTGTGCCTGATTCGCAAACGTGTTGAATACATAAATCCTCATTGTCCTCTGAACATGGGGTGGACATTTAAGGGACTCCTGGATGTCTGTCTTTTTCCTTGCCAAAGAAGCATCTACGCGAGATTCAAATTCAATCAATTGAGTATATAGAGCAGATTCAGGCAGAAGCGCAGCCATCTTATCTGGTATCTGTTTGTCATGTAGCTTTCTCTTCTTTCTACGAGCAGTGGGAGTCAACTCCATGGTTTTAAAGGGCGAACCTGTGTTCAAATTGGATGAACTAGGAGGTCGAGAAGGGGGTTTCTGATTAGAACGCTTAGCATTTCCAGAACCCGGTGTTGCCACAGAGGGTGAAGACACACCAGCATTAGTTGCATTGGCATTATGCGAGTGGGCAAGAGACTGAGCTTGAGCTAGCAACTGAGCTTGAGCTTGCAACTGAGCTTGGAATTGAGCATGGTTAGAATGAGCTTGTGCTTGTGCATGAGAATATTGTGCCTGAGCAAGTGCCTGAGCTTGGGGTTCAGACAACTGAAAATGACCCGGAAAGCGAGAACCACCTTGTGTGTGAGGTTGCACCTGAGATAGAATATGTGACTGGTGGTTTCCAGTCATAGATTGTGGCCCTATCCCAGATTTTCCATCATGGGGTGGCACACCAAAACCCTTAGGCTGATTATTATTCATTGAAAGGGATCAGAAACCTGAATCTTTAAAAGAAAACTATTCCATCAAAGACCATGAAACCTATTTGAAGCCTCTCAAAACCTCAGCTCCCCTAAACCAAAACAAACAAGAATTCTAATCAAATTATAGGATAATCTAAAGAAAAATATACAGTAGTGATACAGGAATATATGAGAATGATGAACAAGAAAAGGCATATGCAAGATTCAAATATTCCCAATAAACCCAAAAAAAATACAAGATATACTTTTGGTCATAGACAATATATGTTCTACAAGAGTTCTATTGCATTAAACTCTTTCAGGAAACCATTTCAAAACACCAGACCAAACTTATGTAGGAGTAATGAACCAAATTGATAACTCACCTAGACAAGTTAGGTTGGTTCCATACTTTGGTTTGGATCTATACTAAAATTATATCATTTTAACATTCATTATTTCCTATGATCCTCTCTTCCTAGTTCCTATCTCCAAAACATGCAAAGCAATATGCTTTACAGCTAAGCATCTTTTTAGTTAAAGAAAATTATGATATGTTCCTTCAAACAAGTGACAAAAACAACACTGCAACGCAACCATTTTCCAATATCCAATACATATGGTGATTTAATTATCGAAATATATAAAAAATTCCATTAAAGTATGCATTAATAAATAAGCCCAACATCCCAAATTAATCACCCATATTCAAATTTGATAAGATCATGACTTGTCAAAAATACTTCAGGAAATTCGTCAACATAAGATAATCTGACAAGGATGAATTTTGCATTGGGCTCAATCAAAAAGAATTCCTTCAACTGCTATACATATATATAAAAGGGTTCGGTATTATGGTGATACCTAAGCTAATCGATTGGTAACCAATGTCACCGTTGTTCTCAAAGGGTTCCAATTTAGTATCCTAGTTCAACAAGAGGTTCCAAAATTGTAAATTGTGAACAGTAAGCCCATTTACTTTGAAAATTTTTAAAGTGTTCCTTCCTTCTTCATCTTCCTCAGTTTTTTATTCAATTTTTTTTGCTTTAATTTGAATCAACATTTTGAAAAGTCAAAATTCAAACTTCTCATCAATTTCTTATAAGAAATGAAGGTCCAAAAATTACAGCATTTAGTTTGATCAAACGTCAAACACAACTCGGACTTGATAACCACAAAAAAAAGGAGAAATGTAAACAGCTTGTAAGTAGTGCAGCTGTGGCAACTCAATTCCGACTCCTGACAATGGAGGCGGTCAAAGTAAGTGGAGCTCGGCGAGTTGATGAGCTTGGCCGGTGTGCTATGGTTATGGTTCTGGTTCCGACGGTGATACAATCGACTTGATCCTCTCATTGGCCAAAAAAAATGAGAGATAGATTGAGAGAGGAGAGGGAGAGTAATGGCATGTAGTTGTAAGATAGTGCTAGAAATAGAAAGGAAGACTTTTGATTTTTCAAAATGTTGATTCAGATTAAAGGAACAAAATTGAATAAAAAACTAAAGAAAACAAAACAACTTAACCCTTTTTGTTGTTGTTTTGAATCCACAATAAATCCTATGGATCTTTAAGGTTGGCGTATTTTGGATTGGTTTTATGTGTTCTTCTTCTTCTTTTTTTAATTTCTTTTATTTATTTGAATTTTCTTTTTATATCAAATTGACATTATTATAGTTTTAATATTATCATTACATATTTTTTGATAATTTATATATTAACTGCGTACCTTGCAGTTTCGGAGCATGGATTGAGTCAAGTATAACAATTTCTTCTATCCATCCTGTATGTTGTCCTTTTTATTCTCATACTGTGTTGGATTAAGCACTAAACAAATTACTAGCTGCGATTTTATGGAAAAAAATCTTCCTATGAATAGGAAAGAACAATTATTTCTTTTCAATGTGAATTTGAAACATAGGGGCCCGCTATTAAAAAAATTATTTATATTCGAATTTCTAATTTTAAAGTGATTGAAAAGGGGTTTCATCTAATTTTAGGATATATAGCGAGAGAAGGGGAAGGAAAAAAAGAGAGTAACAAAATCACCCCTGTTATTTTGTCATATGCAAATACACATAAAAATCCCCAAATTAAATGGGATTACTGTTCACGATTTACAATTTTGGAACTTTTTGTTGAACTAGGATACTAAATTGAAACCGTTTGAGAACAAGGGTGACATTGGGGACCAGTAGATTAACTTGGGTACCATTATAGTACTGAACCCTATATAAAAATAGACAAAAAGTCTTATAAACAATCCAAAAATCCTCTAATGTCCACAACTATGAATAACTAACAAAGCAAATGGAAGAGAAATTCTACAAAAATAAAAAAATAAAAAAAGATCTCTAACATAAAAGAAAAAGGTATTAGCAAACTTGCTAGAGATGCATACAGATCGACTGCACTCACAAAAATTAGGACTATAACACCAAAGGGAATCAGCCTAATGATTGCACAGATAATAAAAGGCTTTGGAGCCTGATTATAGAAGATTTTACATCTTAACGCCCAGAGGCATCAGAATTATAATAATCCTCCACAACGAATGCAAGCAAATCTCCACTTCGGAGCATCTAAACAATTTCACCCTATATCTGATAGGTAATAATTAGCACAAACATGAAACACCTCCCCGGCAATTCATGATGTGTTTCTTGCTAAACTTTGGAGAAAAATGAGTCCTAATAAACCTTGAAGCTGAAAAACACCGTGATAAAGCCATTTTCAATTTCAGATTCCCAAGTAATTCAAAAAAAAAAAGATCCCTAAATCACTGATAACTTAAAAAAACAGAACAAACATATGTCTAATGAAAACAGGTTTCAGAGATGGCAGTTTAAAACCTTAAAAAAATCTGAAGCAATCATTTCAAATTTCAAGGATCAATGAAAATAAATTATAAGCTGGTGATTAGCACTACAACAATGACATAGTTTTCTGATTATCTAAGATCAGAAGTACATAAATAATCTGAAAGTGAGGTCTACAATGAATTCTAGTAACATAATATACGAAATATTAACAACCTCCTTCCACGTGAAATGTTAATCAAGAATAACAAGCTCCAAAGACTGAGACAAGGAGAAAAGGGTGACAAACACTGACGTACTAAGCCATGATAATTCATTCTCAGAACAATGCCCATTAATTATTTTTTTATTTATTAAATGCCTATTAGTTAATTGTGCATAAAAAAACAAAGTAATATATGAAATCTCAATGGCCCAATAGGGTGAGAATTAACCATTAAACTAAAAACACCAAAAATACCTTTATTGTGAAAACTGAGAACTCTAAGAACGGTAACGAGCAGCGGCTTAAGAAAAGCGAAACAAAGCAAAGAGACAAAAGAGATGTGGGGCTAGTGTTGCTCCAACGGGTTCGCGAGGAGAGGAAGTGTTGGCCAGTTAGGGTTCGTAGATCGATTTGAAAATTGAGAGTTTTTCTTCTCTCGCTCATTTTGTACGAAATATCACTTAATTATTTACAATTTTTCTTTTATTCCTCTCCAAAATTATATTTTTTTTATAAAAATTATATATTATATTATTAGGATGTGTGGTCGAGAAGATTTATTAAGTTTTTAAAATATATCACTTAAGTTTAATATTTTTTTAATAATAATTTATTTCATTAATTTTTAAAAAATAGCATATATCTAAATAACTAATTTTATGTTTTTTTAATTTAAAAAATGTTCGATAAATGTTTATATTCAAACTTTTTTTTAAAAATAAAATAATAATTTTAAATATAATTAAAGTTTGATCATATAAACTAAATTATCATTTTTTAAAAAACTAATAAATTAAATTGTAAATTTTTCAAAACTAATGTAATAAACTTTAAAAAAAAATTATTGAATCTAAGTATTATAACTCAAATAACTAGGAAGCCTACTCGATTTATATTTTTAAATATGAAACAATATATAATTTTATGTTACATGATAATTGTCTATTCAGGCATGTTATATTGTTTGTTTAATGCAATCTAATCTTAAATAGTGTATGTTTTAATATATTAAAGTTTAAATTATTATTAAAAAAATTAATATTCATTGCTTACTTTTTATTTAATGAATATTATATTTGATTTTTAAAGTTTTCTAGTGTGATTATTATTTATTGTTATTGTTATTATTTATTAAGTGTTTATCTTTTCGCTGCTTCCGAGTTAAGAACGAGTCTTTAAGGAGTTAATATCTTTTTACTCTAGTTATACAGGATATTAAACTCTTTCAATTAAAATCAAAACTTAATTGATGTGATCGTTGTGGTCCTTTGTGTATCTATTGACACCTCGATGAGGCCTTCATTGAACCCTTTACTAGATCCTTAGTGAGAGTGGTCGACAATGCCTCATGTTTTTATAAATATCCCACATTTTCTCTCGTTACTTAAGCATTAA
Organism: Hippophae tibetana; assembly: GCA_037013495.1. Lineage (NCBI taxonomy): Eukaryota > Viridiplantae > Streptophyta > Magnoliopsida > Rosales > Elaeagnaceae > Hippophae > Hippophae tibetana. The sequence continues at coordinate 14,701,729 of CM072803.1, forward strand.
ACTTCTCACATTTCTTAAGCATTGAATACATATTGAAACACTACCAAAATTATCTTTGAAAATTGCTTCTATATTATAAATTACTTTGAGTGCTTTTTAGTACGTGTGTTACAATTTTGTAAGTAAAATATTATGCTCAAATGTTGAGAACCCTTATTTTACATATTTTGTTAGAACGATGTGAGATTGTGTTGGATAGTATTGGTTGTGTTCCCAAATCTATGGTTATTAGTGGTCCGTGGTTAAGTACATGTCTCACATTTAGTTGTTAGTGGTTCGTGGTTGTGTGTATTTTCCATAATCAGTAGTTCACTTTATTGATCTTCGTTTGCTAGTCACACTACTTTGTGTGGTATTGGTTTTGGAAGAAGTCAAGTTCGTGTATCGTTTCAAGTTTTTGCGGAGGCAAAAAATAAGGGAAACAATAGGTAGTTAAGGTAGAGATCCCGATTGCTTTATTACTTAGTAGATTTATTTATCGTCGAGTGATTATCATAAGCAATCCAGAAGTTTACCACATAGATATGAGTTTGTTTTATTATATATGGTGGTATGCATGCTCTACTATTTGAAGAGTACAATTTATTTTAAGTTTTGTATGTTTTAACATATTGAAATTTAAACTCCAATTAGCAAAAAAAATTAATATTCATTACTTACTTTTTGTTTGTTGAATATTATATTTGACTTTTAAGTTTTTTGCATATCTCTGGATATTATTTATTGTCTTTGTTCTTATTTGTTAAATGTTTACCTTTTTGTTGTTTGAGAGCTAAGGACGAGTCCTTAAAGAGTGCGCATCTCTTCACCCTTGTTATTCCTAGTTTTAGACTCTTTCAATTTTTAATTAAAATTAATTATTTTGTAATAAACATAATGGTTTAATTATAAATTAAAAATTAGAATTTTAAATGACTTTAGTTAAGATTATTTAATCACCTTTTTCCTAAATTTATTTTTATAAAATTTAAAATATATATATAAATTAAATATAAAAGATAAAGAATAATATCAATAATACTTCTTAAGTTTTTAATAAATATAACAAAATATTATTGAATTTTCAAAAATATCACAAACACCCAATTAACTTAACAAAAGCTAAAGTTAACATAAATGAATAGTAACTTTTATACATAAAAATTACAAAAATAATAAAAATTAAGAAATAGTAGAATTAAAAACATAAGATATCTCATAATATTTTTGCCAATAAACGGTAATTGGCAAAAATAAATTTGAAGAAATACAAAAAACAATATTAAATCTTAAGAAATAAGATGAATTCAAATATTCATTATTTTCAAAATTAAAAAAAATTCTTAAAAATATATAGTTTATCATATAATTAATAATAAAGAAATGAGTAATAATATTATAGATATACAAAAGAATGTATAATAAACTATTAATTAACAAATAAATCATTATTTATAAACTATCTAAAATTTTCCCAAAGGATAAAAGAAAGATTAAATACATCTATTTAGGATGAATCTAAATATTAAGACAAACATGTTTTTGAGAATGAATAGATACACCAATAAAATTAATACTCCTAAATAGTTGAATAATAAATAGAAAATATATTTTATTAATAATTATCAATGAAAACTTAGGATACTAGAAATTAAAATTCACAGCATACTCTAAATTTGTCATTAACATTAATGATAAAAACTTAAAACATATATTAAGTTTAGCTTATGAATTTGAAAGATGAGATTTAATGAAATGAAAAAATCATTCATTTTTAGTAGAATGTATAGTAGAATATTTATTAACAAACAATTATAATAGTTCAATATATAAACAAAATAAATTCACAGAATTACATAAAAAAATTCATGAAATTGGACAGATAATGAAACCAAAAATATTAAAAAACTTTGAAATACCAAAGGAATTGACCTTTGATGTTAAAGAAAAACTTTTGATACTAGGAAGAAAAAATAATGTAGCAAAAGATACTAATATATCAAAGTTTATGTTTATAGATACTGAATGAAAAAGAGAGGTTACATAACTAAAATAAGAAGTTAAAATAATGAAAACATTAGTTTATGACGTAAAATTAGGAATAAAATAATATCATTGTTAACATATTAATGTTCAAAAATAAACTACAAATTATGGAATTAGATTTTTATAAAAGTTTAATTGGTATATAAAAAATAACAATAATAAAAGCTTAAATTTCTTTAGCATAAGAAATTAATATACTACAAGAATGAATATAAGTCCTTACAAGATATAGATGAAATTATAAGTTATAATAAAAAACAATGACAAGATATATATAAAGAATTTATAGAATTAAGAATGGATATAAATGACATACCTAAAAACAAATAAAATTATAAGTTATAAGTTTGATCCATTTGTAGGATTAAAGAAAGAACCGCTTAGGAGATCAGATACATTAATACCTAGGAATGAGAAAAGAAAGAATGAGAAAAAAATTAACAATAAAGAAGAAGCTATAATCCTAGTTTAATGAAATATAGAAAAGAACTAAAATAACAATTTATGAACCCTAAGAATGGGGACATAGAAAATTTAGTTAGTGTATTAGTCTTAACAGATGAAAAACTAGAAAGATATTATGATGAAAAACTTTGTACAAATAAAGAGAAAAATTATATAACAATAATTAGTGAAACTTATTATGAATCATAAAACATGATCCAAAAAAATCATATGAAGCTAATTTTGTTACCAGTTTCTTATCAAAAAGGAACATATGACTCACATAGAGAAGAAAGAAATAAGTAAAGGTTAGAAAAACCTAACCTTCCTTACAGAAAAAAAAAACAATAACTCAAAATGAAAGAATAATTATATTGGGAAATTAGAGGTATTATCTCATCAGAATTCAAACTCCATGAAACCTATGGATGTGATCTTTTAGATTTACATTGTTTATGAGATAGGAAAAGTGTTCTAGATGAATGGTCTAGTGGTACGAGTGTAATCATACAAACTTTTTCCAACCATATAGTCAAACCCTTCAACTTGTATAGTCTTAGTAGCTTTCAAAATAAAAAGAAATGTTAAAATTTTGTTTACAAACTTAGATATTATAGTAAATAAAATATACAATTTTTTTGAAGAAAACAAAGGTATATATGTTACTGAATATAGGGAAGATAAAATTGACGAACTCAAATGTCATTTAACAAATATGAATATTTGTGAACTTCATAATTCTTCTAAAATCAAAGTAAAGTATTAAACAAGTAAAGTTGTAATTACTTTTCATAGCAACATGACCCTCATTGAAAAAGACGGTGAAAAAATCAGAAAGTTTGAGACAAATTTTAATAATAATAACTTGAAATTTTTTCAAGAAGTAAGAAAGGTATTTTGTTTTTACGCCAAGAAAATCATTAAGGATCATAAATGTATTTATTGCATTAGAGATCGAGAAAATGAAGATGCCTCATTGTATATGTCATCAAAAGAACTATCGATAGAAAACGATAAAGAAGAATAAAGATATAGAATCTACATCTTCAATCGGTAGGTCATGCCAAGAAAATGAAAAACTTATATTCAAAAGCTAAAAAGCAAAAGGTTAGGTAAATTATTAAAGTATGGGTAAAATAATGATTTTTCGTTATTATAAATAAGGATTCATTGTCTTATAAAAGGAACCCTTATTTTTCTTAGTTTGACATAACTTTAGCAATAACAATCTTTCTACTCTAAAAATTATTCATCTAAAAAATTGTTATCTAGAAATTATGAGTAGCTAAGAATCTCTTCAAGATTCTTAGTTGGCTTTTATAATTGTAATATTTACTAATATTATGAATAAAATGAAATGCATCAATCTCTTCCTATTTTCTAGTAAGTCTAATTTAAACACAATATTATATCCAAATGTAAAGGCTTCACCTTTACTACGATAGTATTAAGGTTTAAGTAAACTGAGGCATATTAGGTATAACAAAAAAAGATGAACGATCGAAGGAACAGTCGTGGTGGACGATGAGTGTTTAAAAGAACTTAATATATAGTAATTTTATGTACTTTAAATGAAAAAATAGATTTATATTTGCATGAGTATAATTTTTTATTTTTCAAATATTTTAGCTTAAAAAATGATTTAATTGATCAATACTCAAAGAATAGTACCTAAAAGCACTATAGTACAACATTGAAGTTTAAAAGATTTATATATGTTTCAAACCATTGAAAATGATGAACAAGAAAATAGGTGTTCCAATTGTTCAGAAGAACGCGAGTCGTAGTGTGGAAATAATACATGTAGCGACATTGTGTAGTAGATCGAGTTTCAAATCGTGTACAACTTGTCTCATGTCGTGGCATGGAAATAATGTGTACCAGTACCACCAGCCTATCTAATCCACTATTTTTTCATTTTCTTCACCTATAAATTAGACCACAAATTTTCATTTTAAATCATCCCACAACTCAATATTCAGCAACATTTATAGTTTCTTCAAGCTTTTATTTTCTTTTAGTAGTTTTGAAGTTCTTCTCTCAATTAAGAGTTAAATGATTATAGTTTATATAGTAGTTTTATTTTTGATTAAATAAAGAGAGTTGGCAATTCTATTTCAAGATTTTCTAGAAACATAAACAATACTAAAGTTCTATAAAGATACAATGGAGGTTTAATTTAAATATATTTCTTTTAGATAATTTTAATATGTTATTTTACATGCTATGTTTAATTTATTGATCATTGATTAAATTAGGTATATCTGGCTGAAAATACTATAAGATATTAGTAATTTGTTATGCTTGTGAAATATTAAACTATGTAAAATATTTTTGTAAAATAAATTAAATTTTATTAAAGAAAAGCATATAGCTTAGTACTTTTCATAATATATACGAGAATTAGATTTAGGATTTAATTTAGAGTAGTACTCTTAAATCTTTGATATATATCAATTATATAATTAGAGTGAAAAAAAATTTCAAATATTTTTACAAGAACTATTATTTAAAAATATATTGATGACAAATTTTTATTAGTAATTTTAAAATCTAAAAGTTAATTGTTAGATACTTAAATCATAAACCTAACTTCAACATCTTGAATGAAAGTCTAATTACATACTCGACCTTAAACATTAAATTGATGGTTTATTAATTCCTTAAAAATAAATCATAAAATCATAATTAATTAATTAGTAATCCTGATCATATGATATTAATTGGTTTGTGACTAATAGAGAACATGATCACTACCTTAGATATTTTCTTATTAAAAAATGAAAATTAATAATTTTAATCAATATATTTAATAACCTAATTAATATTGATCGTGTGTGATTAACTAACTAATATATCTCATAAATTTTTCACTCATTGTTTATTTGTAATTATCTTATTTTTTTATTTTAGAACTTATCAAATCAAACAATCATGATAGGATTTTAGGTTTTTATTTTTATTTTTAAGAATTTATTGAATTATTTAAAAACTATATTATTTTCCTTTAAACCAATCTTTGAAGTATACTTGTAATTTTTTATAAGTGATTTGTGCACTTGTGAGCTATTTAAAAATATACAAAATTTGTACATCAAGTTTTGACACATCAAATATTTGGCACCATTGTGAGAGAAAATAACATTTTAAAATGTTTATTATCAAATTCTTAAAAATATGTTGTGTTATAAATATGATGATTTTTATTTAAAATTTTGAAATATCTAAGTTATTAATTAATTTTTGATATTTTTAAAATTTTCTTTAAAAAAATTAGTTTTCTTTTTTTATTATTTGAAACAATTCTTTTTCTTTATTTTAAATTTTATTTTTATTTTCTTTCTTTCATTTATTTACTAATTATTTTATTATTTATTTATTTTACTTTATGTTTATTATACAATTGAACACTAAATTAATTCTTGTATAATTTATTTTCTTTTACTAACTTATGTATCATTATATTCTTTTAATTATTACTTGTTTAACATTTTTGTGTACAAATATGTAATAAATATATTTATACATTTACTTTATCTTTTTTTTCTACTTGATAGGTGATTCTTTTAATTTATGGTCTTATAAATTTATACGAGGTAGGAAGTCCTTAGGATACTCTCTCATACTTTACAAAAATAATAAAAATAGGCATAATAGATTGTCAAGCAAGCTAGACTTTTAGGTCCCACAACTTTTAGTTGAACACATTAACAAGACATTTACCCTATACTTAAATAACAAATACGTGAGAAAACCCACCATTTAGGGAAACCATTGTGGAGTATGCAAGGCCATTAATTGACATTATTATTGTCTCAATCCAACTTGGTGAAGCCACTCGGAATTATGAATTGATTAACATTCATTTTTTCAAGTTATCTTTTTTCAATGGACTACCTAATGAAGGCTTACCATCTTTTGTTAGGGACTTCTACTCAACAGTCCAAACACTCCCTCTCAGTACACTTACCAAGGACTAACTCATAATGCAATGTTTCCCATACACCCTAAAAGATAGGGCCAAGGCAAAGCTAATACCACTCCTTCCAGGTTCCCTAATGACTTAGGAGGATGTTTATGATAAGTTTAAGGAAAAATTTGATTCCCATCAAAAAATAGAGTTGAGAACAAAGATTGGTACATTCTCTCATATGAAAGAATAACCTTTTCACAAAATATAGGATAGGTTCAAACTCTTTCTCACTCAATACTACCATCATAGCTATCCTCTACAACTATAGAACCAGTTTTTCTATGATGGATTGACACAACAATGTCAATTCATCATTGACAATGATGTTTGAGAAGTAGTGGGAGAAAAGACTACCTTAGAAACCTACAATCTCTTTGAGATGTTAGGTACTAATTCCTAGTAGAAAAGTTCCCGAGTAAGGAGAGACAAAACCCATAAATAACACTTCAATACTAAAGTTTAAATGCAGCTTGCTCAACTGACCAAGCAAGTTACGCTTCTCATAACACATGCCATAAAAAAATAAAGAACAATGTGACTTGTTTAGTACTTTGGGACATAATATTGATGTATTTCCCTATCAAAGAAAAGCAAATGATGGACTTGAGCATATTAATGTATTAAGGGATTATCAACCAAGACTCATGTACGACCTTAATATTAATAAATACAATCTAGGGTGAAGGAATCAACCCAATTTCTCATGAAGGTAAAACAACCCTCAATTTGCTCAGAGCTCAAACTAATATGCCTAATAATTACACCAATAAAGTGCCAAAGAATCCTCTCAACAAACCAACTATGAAGGATAGCTTCAAAGCATTCATTCAAGTAAGTAGAGACAACCAATCACAAATAAATCAAAGGTTGAAATCTGTGGAGGCTTTCATTAAAAAAGTGATGTTGTTATGCTTATGAAACATCAAAGTAGGTAAAATATTTTTATAAAATGAACTAAGTTTTATATCTTTATCAAGATTTATACAAAATTTTGTTAAATAAAAGTATATAGCTTAGTATTTTTCATAATAAACGAGAATTAGATTTATAATTTAATTATTTGAATCTGATTTAGAATAATACTTTCAAATATTTGATCTTTATAAATTATATAGTATAGTAAAAATTATATTTCAAAGATTTTTGCAAGAATTATTTTTAAAAAAATATATTAATGACATATTTTTAGTGGTATTTTTAAAATTTGAAAGTTAGTTTTCAGATACTTAAATCAAAAATTTAACTTTGACATCTTAAATGAAAGTCTAATTATATGCTCAACCTTAAGCATTAGTTAGATAGTTTGTTAATTCCTTAAAAATAAAGCATAATTTAATAACTAATCAATTGATAATTTCGATCTTAGGATATTAATTGGTTTATTATTATTAAAGAATCTGATTCTTGTCTTAGAGTATTTTCTTATTAAAAAGAAGATTCATTTATTTGAATTCATATCTTATTAACCTAATTAGTATAAAGCACACATGATTAACTCACTAACCTATCCCATAAATTATCCATTCATCATAAATGTTTATTTTCCAATTATTTTATTGAATATACCTTTTATTTTATGTTGTTAGGTTAGAATTTATCAAACCAAACAACCATAGTAGAATGTTTAAATCTTTATTTTTATTTTTAAGAATTTGTTGAATTATTTAAAAACCATGTGATTCCTCTTTAGACCAACCTTGAAAGTATACTTATCATTTTCTATAAGTAATTCACGTGCTTGCGAGTTATTTAAAAATATATAAAGTTTGTACATCAAGTTTTGACACATCAAATTTTTGGTGTCATTACCGAGAAACTAATAATAACATCAAAAATTAGTTAAATTATGTTTTATCATTAGATCCATTAAATTGAGGTATGATAATTATAATTCTAAATCAATTAAGGATTTTAAATGATTAAATACTTGTTTATGACATTTATAAAACTGCTAACAATAAAATAAATACAAAGAAACTAGTTATAAGTCTATATGAACATAAACATAAGGAAACTATAAAAGTAAAATGATGTTTTGATAACAAACTTAAATGTTTGCCTTTAAATAATAATTTGTAGGAAGTAACGCCTATAGTTATAAAACATCTAGCCATAATTTGGTATTAGAGTTATAGAAAAGAAAATTATATCATTAGTTGCAAAGTTAATGTCGTTAACTATTCAAAGACTTTAATGATATTAACTCAAAGTAGATAGAGCATAATAGAATTAAAATTAAACCTATAAGATGTCATTGATACAAGGACAAAATACAAGGGAGGTTAATGATAATTACTCTTAAATATAATTATTGTGGTCACAATTGTTCAAAATTGTGAGACCTCAAATCCTTGTATTTTATTTTAGGGTGATTATACTTTTAGTCCATTAATTTTATCACATTTAATACTTTGGTATCTTAACAAACTTTTAATCCACTTATTTTTATATTTAACACATTTAGTTTGAATTTAAAAATTAGACTAAATTGTACAATAATAATCAAAATTAAAGTATAAATTCTTTTAATTATTTAGTCTTTTAACTTTTAAAGTTTAACATATTTAATCCACATAGGAAAACGGGTGGAAACTATTTTTGCACTGTCGTTAAATGGTTATCGACGAGTACCAATATTGGCTATAAGAGGGTGTTCATATCTATCTTTTTCTCCCTCCAAAATTTATCTTTCTTATCTAAAATATTTCTCTCTCTAAAAATATTAATTATTTTGGTATATTTCTAAGTGGTCGAATCGGGCATCAAATATCCAAGCATTCCAATTGAGAAGAATGAAGTTTCAAATGGGAAATTGTTAGTTTCTATTTCAAAAAGCTCGATAAGGTAAATTCTTCCTTTAGAGGTTGATTTTTATAATAAGTAATTTAGTAAAAAATATTACTAATATTTGAAAAATAAATTGTGTTCATTTTTGCTTAAAACGAAAATGAATCAATGATACAAGTAGGAGTATAAGATAAATACATTCTGAGGAGAGAATCTTACATATAGCATGGATACATACACATGGTGAAATAGAATCATTTTGATCCTTCATTTTTATTAAAATTAAAAAAGTACAAGAAGTTGGGACAAAATATATTAACATGAAACATATAACATAATTAAGTATGGGAACTACTCAACTTTTATCCATGCATTGTATTTAAAAATGTCATGCATATTCATACGTGTAAAGAGAAGTAAAAAAATAGATGTCATGTTTAAATAATTAATTTTTATGGAAGCATGTATACATTTTTATGATATAGTATACGATGTTGACTTTTATACTAATACACATGATTTTATTATATGAGATGTGATGTTTAAAATATACATGATATTTATAATTTTATGCATGCATTCTGAGATTTGTTTATGTGAGAGAATATTACCTATTTTAGTCTTGTAGAGTTTGGTACCTATGAGATATTAGTTGCAACAAATAGGATGTATATGAATCACAAGTACACATTTACACATATATAAATCATAGTTTATCCATTCATTGGATCTTGGAGTATCATTTCACATTGAGTCTCAGAGGTTAACCGTCCATGTGTTTCGAAGTTGACCACCCATGTATTTCAAAATTTGGCCAATATATGTGTCATATGTATATTGGAGTATGACTATACATTGGGTCTCAGAGTATGACCGCACATTGACCTAATAGAGATTGATTGTCCATGTGTCTTAGAGTTGATCACTCATGTATCTCAAAATTAGTCAAATTATATGGATGTTTCATAACATATGGATTTATGACTATAATTGCATATTTTATTATTGTATGAATATATATTAGTTACCTAGAATGTACACTCCTTTTAGTTCAAGATGTGAGAAAGTGCATATATACCTAGTTTTTAAATGAAATCCCTTTACAACTATATACTATATATAACTACTACTTTTTTCCTAAATATGTATGAAATCTTTATATCATATAGCATGCATAATTTTATATATTATGTTATAGTACAAGGAGTAGACCCCTGTTTTCCTAATTGCAGCTCACTTTTTTTTCCTATAAATTTTCTAGAGTAGACATCAATAAAAGGGGACACATGGACCAATATTGATAAAGAAATAGATTGAGATTTATTTTTTATTTCATTTGTATCATGTAATATTATTGGAGATAATTTTGTGACTAGAGTAAAAAATTTATGTATGTTTTCCCATGTTTTATATATCACTCATATATTTGCTTTTTATCTGAGTTAAGTACGAAATGATTTCAAAATGTTGAAATGTTTAAGATATGTAATATATGGATTTTATTATTTTAGAAGTACCCTTTTTAAATATATAATTTTCATATAAATATATTTTAATCCGTCAATTCTTCCTACCTCACATAGGGGTGTCCATAAACCGGATCAGACTGGACCAAACCGTAAAATCGGACCGGACTGGACCAAATCGTAAAATCGGACCGGACCGGACCAAACCGAACGGTTTTACTAATCAAAGGGTCCGATCTGGTTTGTATTAATTTTAAACCGTTCAAACCGGACCGGATCGGTTTAATAATATATTAAAAAAATTACATTATTCTTCATTAAATTATAAAAAAATCGAACAAAACCGGGAATAAAACCGGACCGAACGGTTTTATAAGTCAAACGGTCCGGTCCGGTTTTTATTTTTTAAAACCGTTTCAAACGGTCCGTTCCGAGTAATATGAACAGTTTGGTCCGGTTAAATTTTTTTTAAGAAAAACCGGACCGGACCATGGACACCCCTAACCTCACATACTCTTTTTTTGGGCGATATTTTCATATCAAAGCATGGTTTTGATCTCCAAGGAACAAGTCAAAAGATTAACTTGTGATGTTTGAACTATTTTTATTGTTTCCACATTCCTCCAAGAAAATATTGTCTAAAAATGAGTCGATTAGGGTGTTGATGATAACCGTGGTGAACATAACCTATTCCAAACTTCCGTAAATTGATTACTTAGGGTAAAAAACCTGAGTAAGGAGGTAAGGTTTTACTACCTAAAAGAGTTTGAAAAGATTAGGCCATCACTTTATCATGGTACTCTAAATCCTAACGTGGTTGAAGGATGATAAACGTCCTAAATGTCATGTATGTTTTAAAGTTGGACTTGTTGCATATAAGTTAAATGAAAAGGCCAGTTATTGGTGGGACTCTATAAGAAGAGGAAGGAACATCAACGAAATCACTTGGAAAGAGTTTGAGTTAATGTTTTATTGGATGTTCTTTATTAAGATTGCAAAGCAAATAAGGTTGTTGAGTTTATGAACTTGAAACAAGAGGATATTTTAATAGCTGATATACATTGATTTCAACTAGCTATGAAATTTGATGGATGTTCTAAAGCACTTTTTCCAATTGGGTAAATACTATTATGAATAGCCGAGTGAAAGCGTTAAATCTTCAAATTAATGATAAGATTGTATGACATTGCATACCTCATTATGTATTTGATTCCTATTTGTGACTGTTCTTGATTGGAGGATTTGCGGTTGAAGAAGTTGGTTTGTATAAATTTAGAACCTAACTTTATGATGCGTTTCAGTGTGATAATGATACACTTGGTAGACTAATACTGAGCTATCCAAGCATCGAGTTCTTTTCTTTAAGGATAAATTGTGATTCATTTCAACCTCAAAATTTTAGCACAAATCTTAAAGTTTTTGAAACGGTGAGTATCGATCATTCATCATTTGAAATTGAGGCTTCTAATATTCAATCATTTACCTATGAGGATTACGAAAGCATTGAAGATGATTGCCATAAGTTTGGTTCTATTAATTGTGCAAATCTGACGTGTCTAACACTTCATCGCATTTTACTTGAGGACTATAAGATAGAGATTTTTATTGCAAATTTTCCATGACTCAAAAATTTGACTTTGGAGTATTGCTATGGATTTGGTTTCTCTCATTGCATTTTTCTCTCCTTATTTGTTCTTGACTTTTATATACCTTTTGTTGGAAAAATCGAGGATATTTTTCTTATTTTAAGTAATTATTATTCACTTATGATTTGAATGAATAAAATTCAAATAAGTCCGACAAAAATATTGCTATTGGAAATATAATGTTAAAAGAAACTAACACGTATATTAAATTAGAAAATTAAAAATACCATAAATTTAATAAAGTTTGGTATAAATGTTACCTATGTTCTTAGACGTTGTTGACCACTTCTACTATCTTCAAATGGATGAACTCTAAAATTAAAACTAATTAGGAAAAATTAAATTAATCAATTACCCTTACAAAAGAGGGAAATGTTTACAAATTTTGGGATGTTTTATAAGTGGAAGATAAGGCTTTATATATATCCCAAAATACAACACCCACTTACATTCCTAATCAATATGATAATTTTTCAATTTGTTCATTAAAGAGCTATACAACACCATTAATTTTCAACAAAAAATGAGATAAAACATATATATATTAAATTTTAATCATATATTGCAAAATAGAAGGCTAATTTGTGTTTTAAATACAATAATTCTTGAGGTCCAAAGACAAATACATCCTTGGCAAGGAGAGGATCCAATTCCGTATTGCTACACCTTGAAAAATTTCAAAATCTCTAAAGACAGTTAGAAATTTGATTCACCAATTAAAGTAAAAAATTCAAATATGCAACACAAAATGAATACTCCAAATCTTGTTTCATTTATTTATTAGAAAAATGTTCAATTATATATTTATCATTCTACATAAGTATTGGTTCTATACACTAAAGTAGTTCAAACACTTGAAAATTGAGAATTATGTGTGTTGAACACAGGACCTCCAACTCTAATACAATGATTGAGATTGTTGGTTACAAACTCTCCCAAAAACTTAAGCAATTAGAAGAAATATTGACTATATTTTTATACATTTATTAATCATGAATACACTATGCTACCAGAAATTTCTATAAAAGCTCCCAAATTATACATGGACAAACAATTTAAAAATAAATTTATTTTATTAAAATAGAAATATATAAATATAAAATATACAAATTATAAATATAAAAAATAAAATAATAATTGAGGTCTGTGTATCACACAGTTTTCTTAAGATAAATTTTCTACTCATCATGAGTGTATAAAAACAACCAAAGCTTATCTCCCAAGAAATAACAATTACACAATAATAAACTTACACTAGAGTTTATTATTCAACAAACTTACAAATGTTTAAACTCTATTAAATGAACTTAACTCTAAATTAAAAAAAATATTCAACAAAACAATATATATATATATATATACCTTCCTATACCAAAGTTGGTTTCTTTTTTTCTTTTTCTTCTTTCTTCTTTCTTTCCTTTTCTCTTTCCTTCTTCTCTATTTTCCTTTTGTTTTTTTCCTCAATTTTCTTTTGTTTTCCTTCGTAGTTTTTCTTTTTCTTTTATAAAATAATTATACAAAAACATAAGATAACCCAAGTAAATACAAAAATAGAAAATATGAAGAGAAAACACAGAGAAATGAAAAATTAAAAACTCAAGTAGAGAAACAGAAGAGAAGAATTTGATAAAGAGAAGCAGAAAATTGAAATTTTTATTCAAGTTTTCTAGCAATCTCCCACATGAATAAAAATTGACAGATTTTAAATCAAACTTTTTACAACGAAATAGATTTCAATGGATCAAAACCTGCATAGGATAGGTAGATGTTATCCTTTGAACCTTCTTTTGTGAAAGTATATTTACCTCATTGGCTGACCAGTAGACGTGATGTCCTTGAACTGTTCTACCATTTATGTAAGCAATGACATACTTCACACAAGAATCTTACCAGACACAATTTAGTTCTCATTGTTATGTTCTTTTTGGCCATGAACATATGTCTAGTTATGTGAGAGTCTCTAAAGAATTGAGCCATATACAATACTCTTTCGAAGCAGCCTAACTCATCCCTCACATAGGTATTCTCTTAAAAGTAATCTACAAGAATAACCTGCATACTCCACTTGGTATTCTCTTCATAAGAATCATTAAAAGCCTTAGCTTATCTTGTATCTTACGGGTATCACTGTTTTCATCTTAGGAATAGATTTGAGGGTAAACCCCTATAGTGATTATACTAAGTCTTTACAATTAGGTTGTTTCTTTGAACTTATATTTTGGAATCTTCAGTCAAATAGGTTGGGTTTCCTTTACAAATCCTTATTCATTCATGGGCTTTAATCTCATCCCTCTTAATGATTTATCAACTCACTCTCGATTTAACCTTTTAGTTAAGAGATCAGTTATGTTATCTTTTGACTTAACATAGTCAATAGAGATAACCCCAGTTGAGAGTAGTTGTCTAATGGTATTATGTTTACGATGTATATGTCGAGACTTACCATTATACATAATGTTATGTGTCCTGCAAATAGTAGATTAACTATCACAATAAATTCATATTGTACGTAAATTCTTCACCCACTTAGAAATATCCTCTACAAAATTGCGTTGCCATTCCCCTGGTTTGCCACATATAAGTGATGAACTCAGATTCATGGTGGATCTAACAATACACATCTATTTAGAGGACTTCCATAAAATTGCTGCACTACCTAGTATAAATACATATCCATTGATAGAATTTGAGTTTTCATATCAAATATCCAATTTTCATCACTGTACCCTTCTAATACAACTAGATATCTTGTGTAGTGTAGTCTATAACAAAATATATATCTTAAGTATCTAAGTAGTCTTGTAATACCTTTCCAATGATCAGATCCTAGATTATTAATATATCTACTTAGTCTACTTACAACGTAAGTTATGCCTGGTATAGTATAACTCATCAAGTACATAATACTTCTTATCACTCTAGAATATTCTAGTTGAGACACACTCTCACTTTTATTCCTCGATAGGTGTAGATTTACATCTATTGGTGTTCTCACATTCCAAAATCACCCTCGTTGAATTTCTCAAGTATTTTGTCAACATAACGACATTGACTTAGAATAAGAGTGCTTGATATCTCAATTCCCAAAATTACATCAACATGTCCCATATCTTTCATATCAAATATTGAATTCAACATAGACTTAGTATATTTGATCATTTGATCATTACTACCCACAATTAGCATATCATCAATGTAAAGACACAAGATAACATAATCATCTTCTTTGTCCTTAACATATACACATTTATCATATTCATTGATTTTAAAGCCATTTGTTCTCATAACATTATTAAACTTTTCATGCCATTATTTTGGTACTTGTTTCAATCCATATAAAGACTTTACAAATTTACAGACCTTTTCTTCTCCCCCTAGGCATGAAAAACCCTTGGGTTAGTACATATAGATTTCTTCATATACCTCTCTATTTAGAAAGGTTGTCTTCACATCCATTTGATGTATTTCAAGATTTTGTAGAGCTATGATAGCAATTATTATTGTTATAGATGTTATTCTCATCATAAAAGAATAAGTATCAAAGTAATCAAGGTCATGTCATTGTTTGCATCCCTTAATTATAAGCATGTTCTTGTACTTATCAATTGATCCATTTGATTTACATTTTCTAGTGAAAATTCACTTCGACCCTAGTGTTTTACTACTTGGAGGTAAATCAACTAGTTCCCAAGTGTGATTTTGCAGAATGGACTCAATTTCACTATTAATGGCTTTTTACCATCGAGGTCTTTCAGAAGAATTCACAGCCTCTTCATAGGTTTGAGGTTCACTTTCTAGCAAATAGGTTAAAAAATCTAGACCATAAGGTGTTTTTGTCCTATCCCTCTTGCTACGTTTGAGTTCAATCCCAACTTCATTTTTAACCTCTTATTCAGGTTCTTTGTTTTGACTATCTTCATTCATAGTCTCATACATTCGTTTAGATAAACTTGATTCTCCTTGAGATTTACCTAGAAATATATGTTCAAAGAACGATGCATTTCTTGATTTCATTATCGTGTTCTTGTGTATGTTTAGGATCTTTGACTCATGTACAAGAAATTGATAAGCACTATTATTATGTGCATATCCAATGAAGATGTAATCTATTGTTTTTGGACCTATCTTCACCTTCTTAGGTATAGGTATAACCACTTTTGCAAGATACCTCTCACTCGCAAATATTTATAGGAAGGTAGCTAATGTAGATAAAAAGTTATAATTTGTAACTAATTACTAAAACTAGTTTCCCTTCTTTTTATTTTTGATTATAACATAATAACAATACACATGGTGGCACACCACCAATCACTCACCCTTCTCAATTGTCTACACCAAAGTACCTAACTTTAGTATAAATTTGCAAGCCATACCCAACCCAAAGAGTAAAGCTACTAGCGTATGGGCTGCTGATTCAATTCCATCAAGAAATCCGAGAGCATATTGAGAAGATGAATACATAATACAAAATGCAAGTTGATCAGTATCATAGGCCTAAGCATTTTCAAATTGGTGAAATTTTCATGGTACACCTCAATAAACATATGTTATCACAAATAAAATTCCCAAGCTTCAGCTGAGAAACTATGGCCCTTTCAGAATTCTTAAGAAAATCAATAACAACGCTTATGTCATTGATCTCCCCAAAGACTAGAATATTTCCAACACATTCAACGTAATAGATCTTTGCAAATACTACCCTACAGACGCAGCTGATGTGATCAATTTGAATTTGAGGACAAATTCTGTGGAAGAGGAGGACCATGATGCAGAAATAAAGTTGCAATCTGCAACTAATTACTAAAACTAATTTATCTTTTTATTTTTGGTTATAATAGAATAACAATACATATGGTGGCATGCAAAGTATGTGTGAGTGATGGGTGAGGCACATAGGAGTTAGTTAGGCTAGGTTAATGTGTGTGAGTGTATGGAAGCGATTAGGCTTAAGGCCTATAAAATCCATGCATGACCATAACTAATTATCACTTAGATTTTACCCAATTGTCAGTATTTATCACAATAGTAATTTGTAATTCACTCTAAGAAAAACTGAAAAGTTGTTATTGTTAATCAATACAAATATAATTACCTTTCTTGTTCTTGTTCTGATTCCTACACTACATCAATACCCATCCTTTAAATAATTCATACCGTGTTTTATGTGTCTTTTTTCGAAGTACCTTATTTAAAAGGCAGTTAGCTCACAAAATAGCTTATCTCCACAAGTTTTGTGGCAACCTAGAACTTAATAGCATTGCATCCATCATTTCTTTCAAGGTATGATTTTTACGTTTAGTAACTCCATTTTGCTGAGGTGAATAAGGCGTTGTGATTTCATGAATAACTTCGTGTTGTGCACAGAATTCACCATACGATGCCTCATACTCACCACCACGATCACTACTCAGTACCTTGATCTTCTTGTTGACTTGATTCTCAACTTTTATTTTATAAAGAATAAATTTATCTATAGCTCCATCTTGAAAAAGCTATTGAAACTAATAATTTTTTTATAGTGGAATCGAAAATGGAGTTTGAGGAAAAACAATATCTATTAGAGGGGAAATTTTGTTGGATGGAAACGATTTATTAATAACCTTGATGTCATTGTTGAGTTTATAGTTCAATAATTTTATGTCAATTTTTTGATGCTATAAATAATAGGGCAATAACAACAGTAATAGATGTGCTTGTCTTATTTGTCCTTCTGATATAAACATTTTTTATGGATTAAGAGACATTGGCCAAAATGAATATGAAATTTATTTGAATAATGTGGATTATGAATAGATAATAGAAACCCGAGCTATGGAAGGACTAAATGAAAGTTTACTAATAAGAGATACAAATATTTCAAAATCAAGTATTTAATCAAGATCCTTCGTATTTGACAATATTTTTTCTATTCAAGACTCATTTACACCACATATTGTAGTATTGTAGGTAAAGATTAGGCTATATTATTTTTCAACGTAACATCTATCAAAAGTATAGATATTGGGATAATAATTAATCAAATGATAAAACTTTTTACAAATAATCTAAAACGGGGTTGAAATTTCTAAAAGGTGAGATTTTTCTACAACATGGTGAATTAATGACTAATTTACATGAGGAAACTAAAGGTACCCTAATGGATAAAAGTGTCGTCTCTTCAAAAAATTAAAGGAAAGATGAAGTTCATTAAATTTTAAAAAATTATAGATAAAATTTACTAAAATTTATATTGTTATAAAAAAACATAAAATTTATAGACAAAGGAAAAAAAAACTCCATTGTGTTAAGAAAACTCAAAAGAAACATTTACTACTAATGGGCCGTATGGAGGTCCAATATATAGGTCCATATAGGACAAAACCCTAAGCTTGATCTGCTAGTGCGAGACTGTTGTCCAAAAACCCTAAGACGAGATCAGATCTGCCGAATTAACATTAGTGAATCGTAGCCGTTCAATCCTTTCCAAAAGCACTATAACAGCACTTTCACGGCTCTCGGGTTGCATTATCACTGAAAACCAAATCTCTGCGGCTTTTTCTCCTTAATCTGTCCCCTTTCACTTCCTTCCTCTTAGATATCGAGGTATTTTCGTTCAATTTCGATGCCAATTCCAGTTCTGTAAACACTAATATGCTTTTATTATATGCATGTGTTCAATTTAGTGGTTATTTATGCCTGTAAAAGTGTTTTTCCCATTTGGTTAATAATGATATTCAATCTGATCTCACTATATTTCGAAATCGTTATACATGAAAGAGCTTCTTTTTTTTAAAGGTAAAACGTTCACGTATCTCCTGATATTATAGGAAAATTCAATTTATTATTTTTTAATATTTTTATTTTAGTTGGTTACTTATATTATTAAAATGTCATTTAATTAACTATTTTGGCTCAATTTGATTTACGAAAATTATAGTTATTAACTTACTTATTTTATTTACGCCATTATAATTTGTGTATATGATTTAAATAATTTAATCAAATTGACAAATGTTTGACCAAAATAATTGATTATACTTTGATAATCGAAACAGGGGGGAAAATATCACATAAACACGTTTTCCCTTCACATAAACACGTTTTCCCTTTTTTTAATAATAATTACATGATTATCTTTCGATCGTAATGCTTAATGCCAGTATTTTGCATAACACAAACTCATTTGTAGATTTTATTTGTGGGTTTTCCTTGGATGAATTTTTTTTAATGTTTAGGCTCTGTTGAACATGTTGGTATTACCATTTTGCCCATGTAGTGCTTGCAATGCTACCCCAAAAGATATTTGTAAGTAATCAAGGCTGGAGTCTCAAAGGGGGCTCTTTTCATTCAATTTGGAAAGGAACACCATTGAGCCACCGAGAATTGGCATATATTGCCATAGGCCTTTGGTTTTGGGTAGCATTTCTTCATTGCTTCTTGGCTTTTTGGTGATACTCATTTGTAGCTCAAGAAAGGACATTATTTTTCATTTTAATTTGCATAACATACTAAGTATTTTTACATTTCTTTAAATTTGTTTTAATTTTATTTAAACAGTAATGACTATGTTTTTCATCATATACTGTACTTTGTTTGCATAGAAATTTGATTGAGTCGAACCATAAAATACTTGAAAATGACTGCATTCTATGCGTTAACATATTAATCATTATTCCTATATAATTGCTGTTAATAGCTGCTGCTGTTGTTGTAGTTGTTGGAATCTAAGTTCCTTTTTGCAGCTTGATTAGTGAAAAGGAAACATGTCTCATCGCAAGTTTGAGCACCCAAGACATGGCTCTTTGGGTTTCCTCCCAAGAAAGAGGGCCTCCCGTCATAGAGGAAAAGGTTTCTGTTGTATTTTGTATTATGTTTAACCTTTAATGAGTTTATTTCATGTAATTGTTGATTTTGTTTCAATGTTTATTTTTTGTAAGGGCTTGAGGTGTTCCCATGATCTCTATGGTGAAACATATTAGCTTTAATTTAATGTTCTGTGGCACTTTAGTAATGCCAATCAAATTATTCCCACTTATTACCCTATTGAAGTCTTCATAATCATTAATTTATTATTTATGGAAAATTCTGATACGTTTCAATGAATGAGGTTTCTTAGAACTTTTCTAAGAAAGAGGTAGTACGTTGCATTGGATTGAAGTGAGAAAGACCCATATTTAGATGTTTTGCTAGTGATTTATATGTTTTCAAGTTGCTCCCTTTCATTTCTATGTTTTTTTCCCTTTATATGTTCATTTGTTTCTATTTTTGGGTTGTTTTCATTATGCTATGTTGGTGTTTCTTCTTTGTAAAATGTTTCCTCTATGATTGCAATTGTTAGTGTTGTTAAAAGTTTTGCTGTTCAATTTCTCTGTAGTCTGAAGTATGTTTCTTATGATTCAGTTATAGTGAATTTCTATTGTTTTATTTACAGTGAAGGCCTTCCCAAAAGATGATCCATCAAAACCTTGCAGATTAACTGCTTTCTGTGGTTATAAAGCAGGAATGACACACATTGTCAGAGAAGTTGAGAAACCGGGATCCAGTGAGTTCTCATTACATTCCTATTATATCATTAGTCATTTTTCTTGCAGAAGAACAATGTTTGCACTTTTAGGAGACAATTATTTATATTTTTATATGCAATCTGATTGTTATGCCTGTAATGTTTGTCTCTTTGAATGATACATTGCCGAATTGTAACAACAATGAGCTTGCTTTTGAAAGACCTTTTTGAAATATCGTATTTATTATATAGCCCTCTTTTACCTTTATAATTTTACTTAGCTCACTTTAGAAACTTGTTTCTTGTAAGTTTTTTTATTAATCAGCTAGACTGTACTAGTTTATTGTGTATCTGTTCCTTTTCTTGGTTTTTTAAATACTGAGCAGGTTGTTACCTGCATTGTCTGTGCGAATTTCTTATGAAATTTTATTTCTTTAGAGCTCCACAAGAAGGAAACATGTGAAGCAGTAACAGTCATTGAAACACCGCCTATGGTTGTGGTTGGGGTTGTTGGGTATGTCAAAACACCTCGTGGTCTCCGCTCTCTGAACACTGTTTGGGCCCAACATCTTAATGAGGAGGTGAGGAGAAGATTCTATAAGCACTGGTGCAATTCAAAAAAGAAGGCATTTACTAAATATTCAAAGAAATATGAATCTGAAGATGGGAAGAAAGACATTCAGGCACAGCTGGATAAAATGAAGAAGTACTGCTGTGTTATTCGTGTTTTGGCCCATACTCAGGTAAATGTCTCTTGCCTTCCACTTGTCTTAGAACACTTGTTTTTAGTAACATTGAGTTGGTAAAGTTGTGCACAAACTACTACTTTTGAGTTGTTATGGTGGTATCCTGTGGTTGTGGTTTGGATAACAAAACAGGTGTGATTTTGTTGATCCTTTTTAGTCCCGATGCTTGCAGTTTCCTGTTGCAGCTTACTTGGGCCTGCAGCATCTATCGTGTGGTGTTATAAGATATTATTAGGTATTTGACATTTGTCGTTTGTTTTTGTAGATTAGGAAAATGAAGGGATTGAAGCAGAAGAAAGCTCATCTTATGGAAATTCAAGTGAATGGGGGAGATATTGCACAAAAAGTTGATTTTGCTTACAGTTTCTTTGAGAAGCAGGTTCCCATTGATGCTATTTTCCAGAAGGATGAAATGATTGATATTATTGGGGTGACAAAGGGAAAGGGATATGAAGGTGTAGTGACTCGTTGGGGTGTAACCCGTCTTCCCCGCAAAACCCACCGTGGGTTACGGAAAGTAGCCTGTATTGGTGCCTGGCATCCAGCTCGGGTTTCATTTACAGTTGCCAGGGCTGGGCAGAATGGTTACCATCACCGTACTGAGTTGAACAAGAAAGTTTACAGGCTTGGAAAGGCAGGTCATGATTCTCACTCTGCCATGACTGAGTTTGACAGGTTGGTACTTCTTACTTTGACCGCAACCTTTTTCATCATGCATTGTTTATGTGATTGATGATAATAGCTATGTTTGTCCATAGGACGGAAAAAGATGTCACACCAATGGGAGGTTTCCCCCACTATGGTATAGTGAAAGAGGATTTCCTGATGATCAAGGGTTGCTGTGTTGGCCCAAAAAAACGGGTTGTGACTTTGAGACAGTCACTACTGAAGCAGACATCCAGACTTGCCATGGAGGAGATTAAACTCAAGTTCATTGATACATCTTCCAAGTTTGGTCATGGTCGTTTCCAAACCACTCAGGAGAAAGAAAAGTTTTATGGCCGGCTCAAGGCTTGATTTCTCACTCACTTTTATTAGAATTTCCTCCATCTAAACGTTCTCTTTGTTATTGGTTTCTTAATTATTGGCTTTTCTTCTTAACGTATGCATTGTCAACCTGTTGGTTTGCAATTTTGCATCAGGGTTAGCATTATTTTGAAGAATTTTTTCATAATATATTTTATTTTGAGCTGTGAAAGACGAAATTAAAATTTGTATTGTTTATTTATAATTTAGAAACTATTTATAATTGAATTTACTCGTCACTTCTAAAGGCGAATGAACTTCTGATTTTTACTAATTTTAGACTTTAATTTTCTAATTTTTATAACTAAATTTGTTCCTTTTAATTGCTGCAAATTTGGTGTTGAAGGAATATTTATTTGTTTAAAAGGGATTTAATTCACTTATAAAGAAGATTAATATGTTAAATCTGATTGTTTCTTAAAACTGGTAAAAATTAGGAATAAACTTTAACTTTACAATGCACAAATTTCTAAATTTTATTTTTTATCTGCTAAAGTTAATTTAATTGTACCATTAAAATCAACATGTATTGTGGGAAAAAAACCATAATCTTGATTATCACATCATTAGAGATGGTACGTACATTTATATAAGTAGTCAGATGTACTATGAAATTAAATTAATTATTTTTTATTAATTTGTAATTCTAGTACAAATGTGCAAAGGCCTTGCTATATTGACATAAATATGGTATTTTATTCATTTTGCTATTTATACATAAATGGTACCATCGTTGGGAGTTCAGGGACTGAAAATACTTAACACATAATACACAATAACATTAACATCCTTCTAATTTATTTACTGTTAAAAAAATTCATTTAATGGTTGAATAAAAATTGACTTTCATTGAGAGCATTAATTCAATAAAAAACACTAATAACACGTAAATTTATACTTTTTTATACATATATTACTACTAATGGTATAATTATTATCTTAAAAATGAAAAATTATTCATTTTTCTAGATAATTATATATCATGATACAATAAGGTAATCCTCTTCGACTATTTCCTTGATGTTGGAAAAATTAGATATATTTTTACTATTCTAAGTAATTACTATTCACTTATGATTTAAATAAATAGAACTCAAACTAATCGACAAAATAATGCTAAAATAAACTAAAACGGATATTGAAACAAAAATATTAAACAAAAAAAAAATAACACCAAAAATTTAAGAGGTTTGGTATAAATGTTACTTAGGTCGTCGGGCGTTGTTGACCACTTTCACTATATCCAAATGGATGAACTCCAAAATTACAACTAATTGGACAAAATTGAGTTAATCAATTAGCCTTACAAAACACTCAATTAGCCTTACAAAACAGAGGAAGATTTACAAATTTTGAGATGTTTACAAATGGTAAAAGAGAGCTTTATTTAAAACCACAAATCCAACACCCATCTCCATTCCTAACCAATGTGAGATTTTTTGTTTTCTCATTAAGGAGTTATATAACAAATCTCCACCTTAGCGACTTAGTGATTTTAAATGATTTCTTCAATTATTAGATCAACGACGATAGTGCCAATTCAGATTTGCAGGATGTTAATCAAGTCCAAACAATGTTTGAACTTGATTGTTGTTACCATCTTGGTCATCATATCTGTGAGATTCTCTGTCGTACTAATCTTCTGAACTAGTACTCCACCTTCTTCAATAATCTCTCGCACGAAATGATAACGAATTTCAATGTGCTTTGTACGTGCATGATAGACTTGGTTCTTTGCTAAATGAATAACACTCTGACTATCACAAAACACCTTAATATGTTTTTGACCAACTCCCAAGTCTTCAAGCAAACCTCGTAACCAAATAGCTTCCTTCACAGCCTCTGTAACTGCCATATACTCTGCCTATGTAGTAGACAAAGCAACTGTGGACTGCAAGGTAGACTTCCAACTGACTGGTGCTTTAGCAAGAGTAAACACATAACCAGTAGTTGACTGACGCTTATCTAAATCTCCTACATAGTTTGAATCACAATATCCGACTGCATATTGACCAATGGTATTATCCTGTTGAAATACTAAATCAACATCTACAGTATTAATAATATACTGTAGAATCCATTTCATAGCCAACCAATGTCCTTTACCAGGATCATGCATGTATTTGCTTACAACACCAACTGCATGTGAAATGTCAGGTCTTGTACACACTATTGCATACATCAAGCTACCAACCGCATTTGCATATGATACATTTGCCATATATTCTCGTTCTACATCATTCTTAGGAGATAATTGAGCACTAAGCTTGAATTGAGGAACTAGCAGAGTACTTACAGGTTTTGTCTGTTCATTCATACCAAAACGTTGTAGTACCCTCTTCAAATATTGACTCTGGGTCAAACTAAGCTTCCCCTTCTTCCTATCTCTACTTATATCCATACCGAGAATCTTCTTGGCTTCTCCCAAATCTTTCATCTCAAACTCCTGACTTAGTTGAGCCTTCAACTTTTCAATTTATGCTTGGCTCTTCGATGCAATCAACATATCATCGACGTACAATAAGAGATAGACGAAAGACTCATTTTGTAGCTTGCGAAAATACACACAATGATCATGTATGCTTCTGGTGTACTTCTACTGCAACATAAACTGATCAAATCGTTTGTACCATTGCCTTGGAGATTGCTTCAATCCATACAATGATTTGTTCAGCTTACAAACCCAATTCTCTTTACCAGCAAAATTAAACCCTTCTGGCTGAGACATATAGATTTCCTCTTCTAAGTCACCGTGTAGAAACGCGGTTTTCACATCAAGTTGAACTAGTTCCAAATCGAACTGTGCTACCAAGGCCAACAAAATTCTAATTGAGGAATGTTTTACCACTGGAGAAAACACCTAATTATAATTGATTCCCTCCTTCTGAGCATAACCCTTAGCCACCAACCTTGCCTTGTAGCGAATACCATCTTTGTTAGGAAATCCATCTTTCTTTGCATACACCCATTTGCATCCAATTGCCTTCTTGCCCTTAGATAGTTGTGTCAACTTCCATGTTTTATTCTTCTGAAGGGACAGAAGTTCTTCATCCATGGCTTCCTTCCATCTTTCAACTTCAGGGCTTATGATTGTTTCTTTATATATGAAAGGAACATCATTATGCATAACTGAAAGTGCACATGCCATCGTATTCTTAAACTGAGCAGGTAGGTCTTTAAAATCCTTGTATCGAGCAGGTACCTTGACATTTTTTCGTCGCGGCCTATCAACTGCAATTTCTTCTTGTTGCTGTGGAGGTTCTTGGGTTAAAACCTCTTAATCTGATTCAACTTTTGTCAATAGAGGATCAACTTCTATCTTATCTTCACTAACTAGATTAACAATTTTTCTTTCAAACTCCACCTGTTTTGGAGTTTGTTCCACCTACTCTAAAGTGCCATCAATCTTCTTAGTTACCTTTCTCAACAATGCAGATTCATCAAAGGTAAAATCTATGCTAAAGATCATTTTTTTCGTTTCAAGGCACCATAGTCGATATCCCTTAGAACTAGAAGGGATCCCCAAAAAAATGGCTTTCTTGGCTCTTGGGTCCAACGTTGATTCCATTACATGGTAGTATGCAATTGAACCAAACACATGTATGAAATCGTAATCTCTAGCAGGTTTTCCAGACCATACCTCCATAGGCGTTTTGCCTTCAAGAGCAGACGATGGTAGACGGTTGACGAGATGACATGCATATGTCACAGCCTCAGCCCAATACTGCTTGCCTAAACCAACATTTGACAACATACACCGAACCTTCTCCAGCAAAATCTGGTTCATACGTTATGCAACTCTGTTTTGTTGTGGTGTTTTTCGAATAGTGAAGTGTCACATTATCCCTTCTTCTTCACAAACTTTCATAAATGGATCGTTTGTGTACTCAATACCATTATCAGACCTCAGACGCTCGATCTTTTTTACTAGTCTGAGTCTCGATCATCTTCTTCCACTTGAGAAAAATCCCCAACACTTCATCCTTCTTCTTCATGAGATATACCCAAACTTTTCTGGATAAGTCATCAACTAAAGTGACATAATAATGTTTGCCACTCATGGATGAAGTTCTTGTTGGCCCCCATACATTAGTATGAATGTAATCCAAAATGCTCTTTATATTATGAAGAGCAGTGTCAAAGCTTACTCTTTTCTACTTCCCCAATACACAATGCTAACAGAATTCCAACTTGCCAGTTTTCGCACCTTTTAACAGGTCTTGCTTTGCTAGAATCTGTAAATTTTTTTCACTAGCATGTCCTAAACGCATATGCCACAGCTTGGTAGTTTCTAAATATCTTTCTTCCTCTGAAACTGTTGTTGATGTTGTCCCAATAATCGTACTACCAAGGTAGTAGTACAAGTTATTCTTCCGAACACCTTTCCTCGCCACAAGTGCTCCAGAAGTAACCTTTAATTCCCCATTTTGTATGGTCACAATGAAGCCTTTTTATTCTAAGACTCACCCAGCAATGAGATTCTTCTTCATATCTAGAACATAATGAACATCTGTCAAGACCCTGGTTGAACTATCTTGATTCTTCAAACGAATTGTACCGATTTCCAAAACTTTGCATGGATAATCATTACCCATGAAAACAACTCCACCGTCTAGTTCTTCAAAGTTAAAGAACCACTCCTTGTTAGGAGACATATAGAAAGTACATGCTAAATCAAAAATCCAATCACCAGGATGAGATGCTGTTGATGAACCAACCAATGCAAAATCTGAATTTGAATTGCTTTCAGCTACACATGCATTAGATTGCACAACTTTTCCTTTCTTTTGCAACTTCAGACAATTTTTCTTCCAATGACCTTTCTCATGACAAAAGGAACATTCATTTTTACCAAGTCTTCCTTTTGATAGAGATCTACCTCTCCTTCCTTTCTGTTGTGTTTGCGGACATCCTCTTACAGACAATGCCTCTACTGCTTCATTCTTGCTTTCTCTTTTATCTTTCTTTCTAATTTCATAACTATACAAACTTCCTCAAAAGACACTTTATCCTTCCCAATGAGTAAGCTCGTAATAAGATGATCAAACTCATCAGGAAGGGAGGCTAACAACATCAAGGCTAAATCTTCATCTTTAAAGTTTCATCCATATTTAAAAAATCTGCTACTAATTGATTAAAAATAGTAATGTGGTTGTTTATTGTAGTACCTGGAACGTATTCAAAATGGAACAACTTTTTCTTCAAATAAAGCCGATTATGTCCACTCTTCTTCATAAACTTGTTCTCCAACGCCTTCCATAACTTACTTGCAGATGTCTCTTTCATGAATGTGTACTTTTGTTCTCTTGAAAGACACAAACAGATTGTACCACATGCCAATCGGTTGATATTTTTGCACTCTATTTCATCTACTCCATCTGGTTTCTCTTCTTCAATGGCGATGTCTAGACCTTATTGAAACAGAGCATCTAGAACTTCGTCTTGCCACATGTCGAAATGACCAGTTCCATCAAACTTCTCCACCTCGAATCTTGCATTTATCACCATAGTTCTGCCTGACGTGGATGATTGGTCTTTGTTTGAAAGAAATTTTTCTTCCACCATTTCTTCAAATTACAACAACTAGCAACTATATTCCAATAGCAAACAAACAGAATACAAACAAATGCCTAGGTAGAAACCTTGAGCTCTGATACCAATTGTTGGGAAAATCGGATATATTTTCTCTATTCTAAGTAGTTATTATTCACTTATGATTTAAATGAATAGAACTTAAACTAACCCGATAAAATAATGTTATTGGAAATATAATGCTAAAATAAACTAAAACAGAAATATTAAAGAAGGAAAATAATAACACAAAAAATTTAACGAGATTCGGTATAAATGTTACCTAGGTCCTCGGGCATCGTTGACCATTTTCATTATATTCAAATGGATGAACTCAAAAATTATAACTAATCAGACAAAATTGAGCTAATCAATTACCCTTATAAAATAGAGAAAGATTTACAAATTTTAAGATATTTACTAATGATGAAAGAATGTTTTATTTATAGTCTCAAATCCAACAGATATCTACCTTTCTAATTAACGTGATACTTTTTTAATTTGATAATTAATGAGTTATATAAGACTTGATTTACTTTTCACTTTTGTTAATGGATCCATTATGTTCCTATCAATGTCATTGACTGCAAATTTGGCAGCTTTTGCTTCCCATGTCCATCAAAAACACCAAAAAATGCTTGTGACTCTAATTAAAGATCAACCATAGCCGAGTAACGGTTCTCCACAGTAGCTCGTCTTCCTCTCTTACAAAAAAAACCGAATGATCTTCTTCAAAACCGCACTTGAATTCAGCCATAAACCATGGTCTGGACTATCATTATCGGAATTACAAAACGTTGTTTTCTGTTGTTGGAACCTAGACGCTAACAGGGACAATTGTAGCAATGACGATGAGAATGGTCATGATAAGTTTGGAAGGATGGACATGGATATGGAAAACTCTAGAAGAAGAAGACAATGGAGATTTGTGAAATATCAGAGCAATTTTTGATGGTGAGAATATCGGATTTGGAGAGTTTGGCACTACCACCACGTAAGGCATTTCTTTTTCGTTCTTTGTATTGAAAGCACCAAAATTGGCTGCTCAAAAAAGAGGAAAGATTGCAGATACGATGGCTTCTCGAAAAATTATCTGATCAAAATTGGATGGTAGTGGCTGAGAGAAGAACGTGGTTTGAACTCTGCTACGCATGAATCAACATCAATTTCCAAGAACCAATTGAAATCTCTGATTTTCTCTGAAATCAAGAAAATCAAAGAAACCCAAATTTGTTTGTGGCTGTTGAATGTGAGACAGATAAACACAGGAACAAACCTGAAATCCATCATTGCCAAGGAAAAGCTCAATGCCCCTTTCAATTTCCCTCATTTTCTGGAACTGATGATTCTGTTGTCAAGATCAAAGACAAGGATATTTATGGAAAACATTGTATCTCTAGAAAACTTGAAAGAAGCAAAAAAAAAAAAAAAAAAAAAAATTTGAAGAAAACTTGACTGAGTTAGAAGTGATTGGACTCCAGATACCATATAAGAATTCAAGAGTATATTGTATTTCTTTATTGAATTATTTTGAATCCTTAACTCACACTACTACCATGAATATCTTATATAGAGAATGTAGTGTACACGCTCATACATTTATAATTTTGTTAATTGGTTACACAACACTTATACGCTACATTACGATATAGAGTACCAATGATATAGTCTAATACATACTCTCAGTAAAATAATCAAACTTAAGTTAATACAAGAAATTATCATATTAGATAAAGTTATTAATGTAGTATCATTGAGTAAGACGTTTGCTCCGAGATATATTTAAACTTTTAAATCTTTTAGTGAATTTTCTACATCATAGCATCCAATGTTTTCCAACAAAGGAGTCAGTACTGGGAAGAAGTGGTCTCTGAATACAAGTAAGCTTAAGAGGAGTAGTCTCTTTTTTCAATTCAAAAAGAAAAATCTAATTCATCCCTATAGAAATATCATTTTTTTAAAAACAAATTAGACTAATTTAACCCAAACATGAAATTACATGATGCAATGGATCTACTTTAATAATTACACACTACTGCAATATTGATATATGGTCTCAATTTTTAACTGTGATTGTAAATCTATGGTTACGGTTATAAAAACTAAGGCCTAAGTGAGAGAGATCATATACTCTTACATAATCTTTACTTATGTCTAATCATTTAGAAAAAACATGAATCTTCACATATTTCATTCCAAACTTATTTAATGTCTTTTTCACTTCATATGTAGAAGTACACAACTTATTTATCTTTAAGAACATTTCATGATTTAACTTTAATATATCAGTGAACCAGGTTTCAAAGAAGCGCTTTAAAGTTATATAAAGTCACCATTACATACAACTTAATGAAGTTTATGCAATCGGGATAAAGAGAATTCTCTATATCTTCTAACAACTTCTTAAATTCATCAGAATTGATGTTGAGTTCATTTTTTTATTGCATTTACCATTTCAATAGGAGAATCCTCCATATCCATGGATATGAATCGACGATTCAGTAGTGTGTCCATTTCATCATCCTCTTGAATTAGTGGCTCCTTATGCATACACCAATTTATATAAGTTCAATAATCCCGTTATGATCTCGTATGCCATCAATTTTTTGAAATTCTATGTTTATGCAATTATTGCAAGGATATTGAATAGACTACTCATATGCAGCATTGATCCAAATAAAATTCAAAAACGCTTATACTCCTTTTAAATGCTCTTGTGAAAATCTTAGCTTCAACATCAAAGACTTGTTCATTCTAAATTACAGAACACAATACATATTATAATCTTAAAAGTAATATTATGTATGTATTTGACATGTCAAATTCTTATATAAGATAATAACATTATTATATACAATAGAAAATAACTAAACACTTCATGTTTTAAATTTTTTTCACATAGATACTAACTTGATTTCTAAAATACTATTAGAATCATAGAGTTTTTAAGACATTTTATGAAAACGATGTTATATATACCATACTGTTGGAATCAGTTATATGCATCCTTAACAAAAATCTGAAGCATGATTTCTCAAAGTTAGTCCTAGCACCAAACATATATACTTTGAACTTAATTGTCTTGATCTCTTTAAGTCATGACATGTTTGAAATCTTTTCAATGAAATTATTTTCTCATTTAACACATGGAATAAATACACTATTATCTATTGTCATGACCTGAATAGGAACAAAATTATATAAATATGATATAATTGGTAGTTATATTAAAGAAAAAAGGTAAAAAAAGACAAGGAAAAAGATAACAATGTCATTGACTATGCTGAGAACTAATACAAATAGAAACTGATATAAAGTACTTAATGACAATCCCAACATTGAAGAGCCAGTACATTATCCAAAAGATGAACAATGAATCAAGATTTTGTGATTTTTTTAATAACAAAGACCCTCTTCTATAAAAATAGGAAAGAAAAACAAAACATAAAAAGAGTGGACAAGCAATCCATTCGGTTATAGAAATGAAATATATTGGTCATAGTAGTTGTCTTCTTTTAGGTTGAAAATATAATCCACTCACCAACTAACAACAACTATCAAGCCATATAAATTGCATCCACAAAATTCAAATAAAAAACAAAGAATTAGTATATAGTTTTTATATCCACAGAATATATGAAATAACATCCACAAAATTCAAAATCAGGTACACTTGAAGATGTTATGAAATAAAAACAATAAAAGACTATAAATCCAAGCATTGATGAAATTGTTGAAAGTAGAGGCTGGTGATTGGGAAATGGTGGAGGCACCGACATTAGTTGGAAGCAATGGGTTGTGAATGGAGGAATGAGAAACATGAGAAGGAATTAGAGGGATGAAACTGAGTTACATGAAACCGAGAGAGATGGGAAGAAATAGAGAGAGGTGAAGTTGATCGAGAAGAAACTAAGAGGGGTACGATGGAGCTGATTCAAGTTGGGTGGAGCTTATTTGGTCACGATGGGAAAATACGAAGAGGAAAAAAATCTAGAAAAAAAAGAATTGAGCGAGAGAAGAAGGAAAAAAGAGGGAAAAATTTGGTGTGGTGAGAAAGAGAGAAAATAATGAAATTAATCAAAAGGGAAATGAAAAAAATTGTAAAGTGATTTTTTATTTATGAATAATACATAATATATTATTTGGTTTCGATTTTAAAAATAATGTCACTCAATTATTTTAATTAGATCACTATCATTTAATAATCATTATTATATAAGTTTGTTTATATTTAAGTAAATTTTGTAATTTATTTTATAGTCACGACTAATGATAAAAACCAAGACTATATATATAAACTATGGTCACTGATTTTATTAGATCGTGACCAAAACCTTAAAGTCTTAGTTTTAAAAAAAAACGAGGGTTACAATTTTGAGACCAAAAATAACTATTGTAGTAGTGATATGACTAATGTGCTAATTGAGTAAAGTTATGGGATGCAAAAGTGTACAAATTTGTGTGATATTAATATTCATCTTAATCCTAAATTTACAAAATTAAATGGTAATTTTGTAGTTTATAAATAATTACAAATGAATAATTTTAACAGATCAAATCAGATGATGATTAATATTAATATTAAAAATAAAAATGAGAAACAACACTAACAAGGATAGTAACAAAGACAATTAGAATTACTACACCACCAATGGTATATGATCGAGCATGAATTGCATGCAATAAATACGCAAGTATACGTGTTGCAACAAGTAATATAATGATAAGAAAAAAATATTTTCATAGAGATTATGTTATTAGAAACTATAATTAAAACAAAAAAAATAAAAAATAAATTATTTGTTTTTTGTTTTTATTTTTTAAGAAAACAAAATTAAAAGAACTAAAAATAAATAGCAATAATTAATTAAATCATATTTGACATCTAAGAAGATATATGAGAACATATCTAATAATACTTAATCTCTCAATTTTCCAAACATGTGAATCATTAAAATCTCTCTAATATAATTACCAATTATTTACATGATCAATTGAACCTAACTTAACATGTATTCATCTCTCAAGTAAACTACACATTATATATTAATTAACCTAATTAAACTCTCAGGTTAATTAAATTATGTACTATTCATTAAGTTTATCAATTATGGATCACATACATAAGAATCATACATCTCTCCCTAAAAACTATGTATATTATTTAATCAATACAAACTATTAAATAATTCTCTCAAATATACTTAGTTGTCTTTATAGATCAATTGTTAACTGAACAATTAATAGCATAAAAATAAAATTAAATGATATAATTAAATTAAATTCATAATTGGGGTAAAATATTAGATCATCACATAGTAAAAATTGGATTTGTAAGACCTTTAGATTAATAAATTAACTATACATAATTTTATTCATAAACTCATATTTTTCATAAAGAAATACATAATATTGATAAAGAAATAAAATCAATCTCTTGAATTGAAGCACCAATCTCTTTTTGAATATCCACTAAAATTGTATCTTATTTTGAATTTTTTTTATGTTTTTTTCTCTTCTTGGCTCCAAAAATTAATAAAAATTATGTTAATTTTAGCTTCTTAGGGTTTATTGGGAAATTAGGGGTTAAATTAAGTTAAGGTAGAATCTAGACTATCAAATCAGCTTCAAATGAAGGGCTGAGATGAAAAAAAGGAAAAATTAACAACATCAACCTATAAGAAAGCGATATGTGGCATGTGATTTTACTAGACAAATCAACATACGATGCGTGCACGAGAGGACTAGTCTAGTCAACGAATGCTGAGTTAGCACTATGTGGAAAGACATGATTTGTAGTTACGAATGGTGTGGCACGACGTTGGAAGGAATGAAAAAATATCTTTACAACATGTGCCAAGATTTTGACCGAGCTATGTACAAACTAGAAATGAATGCAATACTAACACATGGCATGTCGTTGCATCATTGGAAACACGTAGCATTGCGTGATTTGTACTCTCTGATTGCATGGCATCCATGTGGCTTGGCCATTAGCTGCTATACTTATGCGGCATACACGTGGAAGCTTTTGATTGGTTCTGCGTTAAAATCATAAAAAATTCATACAATTTTAAAAATTATATTTTTACCATTTTTTACTAAAAAATTCATATTTTAATATTTTTAATCCTAAAATAGTACTTGTTGAATAAAATGAACAAATATTAAGTAGAAAAGTGCAGTGATGATTCTACTTTTAAGAGTCATTAGTATTATTTGATGAATAAAATCGAGAATAATACCGATTTCATAAATACTTATCCATTTTTAATTTTATTAATTCTCGTAAGTGTACAAATCAATTATAAAAATGATTAGTATACTCTCAAGGTTAATTAAAGGAAGTAATATTGTGTGGTTTTTAAATATTATTCAAATTTTAAAAACAAAATTAAACCTAAACATTTTGTCACAATAATTTGGTTTTTTAAAAAACTAATCTAATGCATAAAGATAAATATAGACATGGATTCAACAAATACTTATACAATTTAATACATTCATAAAAAGTGGAGAATAATGGATATAATAATTGAGTAATTATGTTTGCTTATATTATTTAGGCGGGACCTAATTTATTTTATTTAATATTAATTAAATAATATCCTTATAGGGCATATTAATTAATTAAGTATTAAATTATAGCTTTATTTCAAAAAAAAAATAACAAACTATCTAATCACACCTTTAATCGGAGTCAGTTAATTAGACTTTATTTAATTGTCTAGATTAAACATAAATATTTAACAATCTGAAAAATAACTTTTAGGTTTTAAACTTATTTAAGAAAATATATTGTCAATACATTTTCAAATAATAATTCTTTGTAAAAGAACTTTGAAATAAAGTTTTGCTCTAAATATCCAAATAATTAAATTTAAAATAAAAGACTATTACTCTAAATTAAGTCAAGGTAATTAAATCTTAATTTTAACTCTCATATTAAGTTTGTTATTAAGAGTAATGTACTCTTTCACATAACATTCTTTATAAAAAACTTAAATAAAAATAAAATCACTTTATTTTAAGAAAATGTTTTATTTATTTAATATTTTGTAAGCATAACAACATTATTATTATATCATATTCACTATTAGCCAGACATGTTATAATTAATCACAAACAAAGTAAGAATGATATAGAAAAAGTAACACAGATATATGAACTACAAAAGTAATATAATTAATACCTTAACAATATCCTTAGAGAACTTTGAAGAGTTGATTCTAAGACTAGAAAAACTCCAATAGTAATTAAACTCCATAATTTGTTAAATCGAAAACTAGAAATTACTAAAACATAAACATGTTTTTCTCATAATTGAAGGAATAACTAAATAAATTTTAAAAGCTAAAAATATAAAAATTTACAGAAAAGAGGGAGAGAAAGTTGTTGAAAACGCAACTTGGAAGCCTCTTTTCTTGGTCCTATTTATAGGAAAGAATGTGAGAAAAACTTATGTTTTTACCGCGGCGCGATTGGATCGCTGATGGAGACATTGTAAATTTTCTTGCTGCCAATATTCTTCCATTGAACCTCACATGGAAACAAAAGAAGAAGTTTTTCAATGCATGAAACAATATTTTTGGGATGACTCATACATCTATAAAGAATGTGGTAATGATATTTTGAGAAGTTGTGTCCCTAATGATGAAGTTGAAAGTATTATTTACCATTGCCATAGCTCAGGCTATGAAGGTCACTTTGGGAGCACAAAAACAATAGCTAAGGTACTTCGATCTGGTTATTTTGGCTCACAATGTTTAAAGATGCTTACAATTATGTAAATATATGTGACAGATGTCGAGGGATATGTAATATTTCAAAAAGAGATGAGATGCCTCTGAATAGTATACTTCAAGTGGAACTATTTGATGTTTGGGGCATTAACTTTATGGAACTATTCCCTTCATCATTTGGTAACCAATACATACTTGTAGGAGTGGATTATATGTCAAAGTGAGTAGAAGTCATTGCTAGCAACATATGTGAGGCCAAAGTTGTCATGAAATATTTGAAGAAAAACATTTTTGCTAGGTTTGGAATTCGTAGGACTATTATTAGTGATAGAGGAAGTCATTTTTGCAATAAATCATTTCATTCCTTATTATCTAAGTATGGGATTAAACATAAAGTGTCTGCCCCTACCATCCCCAAACAAGTGGGCAAGTAGAGGTATCTAATAGAGAAGTGAAAAGAATTTTAGGAAGGATTGGTCATCTAAGTTGGATGATTCTTTATGGGCATATAAGACTGCATTTAAAACACCAATTGGTACCACCCTATATAAGCTATTTTATGGAAAGACTTGTCACTTACCATTAGAATTGGAGCACAAAGCATATTGGGCATTGAAACAGTTGAATATGTCTATAGATACAGTTGGTGAGAAAAGAATGTTTCAAATAAATGAATTTGATGAATTACGATGGAATGCTTATGAAAATGCCAAGTTTTACAAAGAAAAGACAAACATATGACAAGACAAGAAAATTGTACACTTTATCTTTGAACCGGGTCAGAAAGTGTTACTGTACAACTCAAGAATCAAATTATTTCCAAGCAAATTAAAGAGTAGATGGTCAGGTCCATTCATCATCACTTAGGTAACCAACCATGGAGCCATTGAATTAGAAAAGAAAGATAAAAAGTGATTTATGGTTAATAGGCATAGGGTGAAGCACTATTATGAAGATCACTTATCAAATGAAACATATGTGATAACCTTAGTGGATGTACCTTAGGAGTTGATATGATCATATAGTCAAGGAATTTAAATGTCACACTGGTTGGGAGGCAACCCAACATTATGTTACTTATATTTTCATTATTTTTTGTTTTATAGGTGAATAAATATGGAAAGCAATGACAAAAGATTGTGTAATTTCAACGATAGATATGGTGTGCCAAGACTAAGAGAGTTTTATTTTTTCTTAAAATTTCATATTTATATATGCACATTGGGGACAATGTGCAATTTAAGTTTAAGGGAGAGAACTTCATTATCTACATTAGTATTTAGTGTGCATTTTAAATTTTTAAGGAATTTTTTAAAAATTTTAGGATGTTTTTAATCATGATTTGGGTAGAAATTGATAAATATATGCAAACTAAATGCATGCATGCTTGATATGAAATATATTAACTTAATGATAAAAATTGTTTTTCATGACTAGGATAATGAATGTAACATATTTCTTAAGATACTTACATTAATCATGTAATATGCTTGCTAGTTTTGATTGGATTGATTTAAATTCTTATGCACATATTCATAATTGATTTTGGTGTTCTTATTAAGAGAAAATTTGTAGTGAGTTATGCGAGTCGATGAGGTCTACCAAGTTTTAGAATCTATTTCATCATCTCTTGAAGGGAAATCCTAAATAATATTTAGCAAGAGAAATAATTTAGGCCTTATTTGGATCGATTTATCCTTTCAAACTAACCATTGTTAATATCTTTAGTCACATACTTAAGTCTAAAAAAGAACCATTCATATCTTTAAGCCATGTTTTATGCCTAATTAATAAACATTATTTTTATCCTTACCCCTTTAGCTTGTATGAAAAGAAAAAAAATGTGCAATCATGTGTTATGCTATAAGATAAGGTAAAATGTAATGCACCCTATAAAAAAAATTAAAACTCACAACACAATTATCTCTCTAAAGAAAAAAGAAAATATAATTGAAAATAAGTTTGGGGTGTTATGAAGTTATAATTAAAAAAAGAGAAAAGGGATATGGAATAAAAGAATATGAAATATCAAGTAAAAGCTCAATTGTAGTTAAAAAGTGCATGATGAACAAAAAGAAAGCTAAGGTGTGGAAAGAGCCTAAGTGTCTTCATTTATCGACCCACTACCTAAGCCTTACATTATAAGCATGTAAAGTCCTTATTGATCTTTAGCTAAGTGCATATTTATATTAGTGGATAAGGATGTGAAAAATAGACTTATGAGACTTGTGCCAAGATTGAATTGATTATCATACTTATATAGATTGATTTCATTAGTGCATTGAATAATATCATGTGGAGCACACACACACACAAATCAATTTGTCAAAAACCTTACATATCCTGGTATTGATGGAAAGTTAATTGATGAATATATGAACCTCCTTATCATAGGATTGTACGACTTTTGAGAGAGATATTTTTTGTGAAATATGCATGTACTAATAGAAGTATATTTATGAATATACTACCCATGCTATTTTATTTAATTATACTTGGCTTTACTTTAGGACAAGCACATAGTTAAGTTTGGGGGTGTGATGACTTTATTAAAGTAGAGACATTAGCACATTTTTTTACTTAATATTTACTTATTTATTCAATAAATAGTATTTTTAAGGCCAAAAATATTAAAATATAGTTTTTTTAGTAAAAATGGGTGAAAATATAATTTTAGGATTTTTTATGAATTTCTAAAGTAAGGCCAATTAGGAGTTATCATGTGGCATGCCACGCAAGCAGAGGAGGTGATTTGGTAAGCCAGACAGATGACATGCAAGCAGGGATAACAAATCATAGATGAGGAGGATGAACCACATGCCATATGTCAATATGGCATTCAATCTGACTTTCGAGCGTGGTCAAACAACACTGCCACATGTGTACCACGCCATCTGTTACCATGAATCATGTTTCACCGTGTAGCACTGACTCAGCATGAATTGACTCGAATCGATCTCCCTTACCATGTGTCGCGCTCTAATTCACCTAGTGAATTCTGTGTACCACTATGATTGGCTAGCGTTGTTAGTTTTGCTTGTTTTGATCTTAGCCCTTGATATGAAGCTGATCTGATGGTCCAAATCGCACCTGAGATATATTTTAGCCTCTAATCACCCCATAAACCCTAAGAGTCATTCATTAGCATAATTTTGATCAATTTTTGGAGCTAAAAAAAGAGAAAAATCCAAGAGGGGATATAATTTTAGTTAAAATTCAAAATGAGATTAACATTACAATTCAAGAGATTGATTATATATTTTTTTCTACTATTTGTTTTATCAATTTTTATGTATTTCTTTATGAAAAATATGAGTTTTATGGACACAATTATGTGTAATTTATTCATCTATGGATCTTATGAACCCAATTTTTACCATGTGATGATCTATTATTTTACCCCAAATATATTTTTAATTTAGTTATATTATTTAATTTAATTTTTATGCTATTAATTGTTTGGCCAACAGTTTATCTATAGAAGCAATTAAATATATTTGAGAGAATTATTTAGTTATTTGTCTTGATTAAATAATATACCTAGTTTCTTGATAGTGATATATGATTCTTATGTATATGATCCATAATTGATGAACTTAATGAGTAACATGCAATTTAATTAGCATAAGAATGTGATTAAATTAATTACTATATGGTATGTAGTTTACTTGAGAGAGGAATAAATGTTAGGTTAGATTCAATTGATCATGTAATTAATTGATAATTATAATGGAGTGATTTTAGCGATTTACATGTAAAGAAAACTAGGAGATTAAGTATGTTTAGACATCTTCTCATATATCTTCTAAGCTACAAAGAAGATTTAATTAATCATTACTATTTATTTTTAGTTATTTTAATTTTACTTCCGTAAAATATAAAAATATAAAAAAAATGATTTTTATTTTTTTTAGTTTTAAAAATTAATTTATCGTACGAACGATATTTTTTCTTATCATTATATTACTTTTTACGATATGTATACTTGCATATTTATTTCACATATAATTTGTGTGATAATCAATTGTAACCAGGTTTTTGACCAGTTCAAACCTCACTATGGTGCAACATACAATTATTTTTCTTTATTTTCTATTATCTCTTTTCTTTACTTTAGATAATTTCAACTATTTTTCTTTATTTTAATATTTATATATTAAGATACCTGTAAAACACTATAATAAACTCATTAATATAAGCAAATAGATTTATTTAAAATATAATAGAATAAAGCAAATACATATCTATTTTATTAACTAAATGACATTAAAATATGATATATTTAGTATTTTTTAAGTATTCGTGATTATCTTGGATGAATATGCATACAAAGTCAAATATAGTGGATTGAAACAACCTGCACCATTATATGACCAACTTCATCTTTGACAATAACTAGCTTCAATCATTTGTGACAAAATTAGAAGAGCAAGCATTTTCTCTTCTTGGTATTTCATTTTTATCATTTTTTTATGTTTTTAATGTACAAGGAATGATGATATATATACACACACACACTAAGAAAATAAGCAAGGAAAGCATCTTGTTGCTGCTCCACTAAAAAAACATTCTATTGCTCATGCTCTCTACAAACTGTTGCACACCTATACCATTATTGTACCCATACCTGCACTTCACCCATACCTGTTGCTACTACCCATACCTACTACTCCATTTCTACATTTCCAACTCACGCTAACACTCCTCCTCATATTAGTGCATAAATATCTCTCATGCCCAAATTTTTAAGTGAGTTGTAAAAGTTCCTTACAGACATAGATTTTGTGAGTATATCAGCCAATTGATCTTCTGATTTAACAAATAAAAGCTGAATAATCTTTTCTTCAAGGTTCTATTTGATGAAGTTCTTATCCATTTCAACGTGCTTCATGCGATCATGTTGAAATGGATTGTGGAAGATGACAATGGATACCTTGTTATCATATAACAAGTTCATTTCAGAGTTAGGAGTAACACCAATCTCAGTTATAAGTTTCCTCAATGAAAGGAGCTCGCATATTCCCTTTACCATTCCTCGAAATTTAGCTTCAACGCTAGACAAGGCAACTATCTTCTGTTTCTTGCTCCTTCGTGTAACAAGATTTCCTCCCACAAAATTTAAGTACCCAGTAGTAGATTTCATGTCCTTGATATTCCCTGTCTAGTCCGCATATGTATATCCAACAACTTTCAATTGACCATTCTTTGAAAACATAAGTCTTTTCCCAGGGGAGGATTTTAAATAATGAAGTATTCACATTACAACATCCATATGGTCTTCATATAGGAACTGTATAAACTGATTCACTACACTCACAACATAAGAAATATATGGCCAGTATGAGATAAATAGATGAGTTTACCCACTAACCATTGATATCTTTGTTTGTCTGCTGGTACTTGGTCCACATATTCTCCAAGTTTGTGATTTTGGACAATTGGAATATAAAGAAATTTACATTCTAGTAATCCTACCTCTGTCAGCAAGTCTAGAATATATTTCCTTTGGGAAATAAATATGCCTTGTCTTGATCTTGTTACCTCAATGCCCAAGAAGTATTTAAGCCCTCCTAAGTTCTTTATTTCAAACTCATTTGATAATTATTCTTGAAACCTAAAGATTTCTTCTTCATCATCC
The DNA here is from genome assembly GCA_037013495.1 of Hippophae tibetana. Taxonomy (NCBI): domain Eukaryota; kingdom Viridiplantae; phylum Streptophyta; class Magnoliopsida; order Rosales; family Elaeagnaceae; genus Hippophae; species Hippophae tibetana. Next base: position 14,743,275 of record CM072803.1, read on the forward strand.
TTTATAATGATCATATCATCTACATAGACTATAAGGACTGTTATTTTTCTCAATCGATGTTTTAGGAAGAGAGTGTGATCATAGTTGCTTTGTTGAAACCCATATTTCCTTATTGTTGAACTCAACCTACCAAACCATGCTTAAGGTGATTATTTTAGTCCAAACAATGTTCGTACCTATATGAAGTTTCTTTTCCTGATGTAACATTATATCCTAGTGGGATATCCATGTAAATCTCCTCTTCAAGATCACTATGGATGAAGGCTTTTTTTACGTCAAGTTGGTGCAATGACCAATCTAAATTAGCTTCAAGAGATAACATAACTCTAACAGTTTGTAGTTTGGCCACATGTGAGAAAGTTTCCTGATAATCTATACCATGTTTCTATGTATACCTCTTTGCTACTAGTCTCGCCAATTGTGTCGATCAATTGACTGGTATGCTTTATAATTAATGGAGAAAATCCACTTGCACCCCACTATCTTCCTCCCTTGAGGTATCATTCTCAACACCCATGTGTTATTCTTCTACAATGCCTCAAATTATTCTTTTATAGCTTGAGTCCAGTTTGGATCAGATAAGGCTTCTTCAATACTACCTAGAGTCTGGCATAAGGAGAGTGTATGTGAAAATACCCTGATAGGTTCTGATAACCCTTGAGTAGATATATAATTGGCTATTGAATACTTGGATTGTCATTCTTCTATGTCTAGAGAGTATCGATTTGGAGGTTTTCCTCGATTATGTCTGAAAGGTAAAACATAACCTGCAAATGTATTTATAGCATTAGTTTGTAAAAGTGTGATAGGATAGATTACCTTAGGAGTATTCTCAGCAAGAGGATTGTTGGGTACTAAATAATGGAGGGATGCATTAACCACTGCATCTTCTAATGATTTGGGCACTGGTTCAACTTTAGTTCTTAGAAGGCCAAGTTTAGGTCTAGGTACTAACTCATCCATATTGTTGGCATCATCCAGGTATGTTGGATTGTTACCAACTTATAACACTTCATCATCAAACCAAATTTGTTCTTCACCATAAATCTCTCATTGAAGAGGGAAATTGGATACTGATAATTGGAAAAAATTCAGATTCTAGGCAAGTGACATCCATGGTAATGTAAGTTATTTTAGTAATAGGATCGTAGTATTTGTATCCCTTTTTTTGTACTCCATACCCTAAGAAAACACACCAAATAGCATATGGATCCAACTTAATCCGATGATTTTTATGAAAGTGGATAAAAATAACACAACCAAAAATTTGATGAGGAATCATCAAAATAGTAGGCAAGGGGACATGATTAGATAACACTTTTAATGGAGTTTGAAATTGTAAGGATTTGGTAGGCATGCGATTTAGTAGATACACAGATGTAGCAACAACATCACTCTAGTATCTACTGGGCATATGTGCACTGATCAGTAGGGCACGTGCAATTTCTAAGATATGCATATTCTTCTTTTTTGTAGTACCATTCTGTTGTGAGGTTTGTGAACATGAGGCTTCATGGAGAATACCATGGTTGTCAAAGTATGTCTAGAATTGTTGATTAATATATTCCCCTTCATTATCAAAACGAATGATCTTAAGTTTTTCAAACAATTGTGTCTGAACCATGGTGAGAAATGAGTGAAACTTAACAAATACTTCATATTTGTGTTATAGAAGGTAAATCCATGTCATTCGTGTTCAATCATTAACAAAAATTACATACCAACGATGTAGTGACTGGAGACGGTCCCCAAACATCAAAATGTACTAAAACAAAAAGAATCATACTTTTATTCATGCCCATGGGATAAGAAGCCCTATGACTCTTAGCTAAGATACAAGTATCACATTTAAAGTCTAAGTGTGTTATATTTGAAAATAAACTAGGTAGTAAGTGCTTCAAATACCCAAATGATGGATGCTTAAATCGACGATGACATAACCAAATTTGTCTCTCCTTGTTACTAGTTGTGTGTTGCATATGATTGGCTATTCCTGAAATGAGGTCATCAACATAATATAAAAAACCCATCTTAGTACCACGCCCAATGATCTCCTTAATGAGAATATCCTGAAGGAGGTAAAAAGTAGAATACATCAATATTGTCCAGTTAAGATCTGAAGTAACTTGACTTACAGACATTAGTCTATTTGAAAGAGAGGCTACAAGTAATGTATTAGATAATAACAAGGAATGAGATAAAATCACTATTCCAGCCTCTATAATTGGATAAGTGACCTCATTGGCATTTGCAACATAGCTCTGTCTCAGTTTGGTTGTATTAGAGAAATCTTTTGGGTCAAATGCCATATGGTCTGTAGCTCTAGAGTCGAGAATCTAGTCATTATTATCATTATGGGTAAAGATGTGAAATTATTTACTTGAAGTACCTGGATCCTGGAAAGATTCTAGTTGAGGGATGAGCGATAGTGATGCATAATAGGTAGCCACAACAACTTTCCCAGTGTGGTTATCATTAATAGTGGTTTTCCATTTTTTATGCTTGGAGATCATTCTACCTATCTGGATATCCATGTAGTTTGAAGCAATTTTCATGCCATCAGAAGGTGGTTTAGGTTTGGATGAAGAGTTGGATTTGTCGCTACCTAGGGAAAGAGCTCCTGGTTTTGGTGCCATCTAATTATGGTTTCCCTTTATCCTTTTGGAAGCCATGACTACTCTTGGAGTCATATCTACACCCGATATCATCACGGTCTACCTGACCTATTCCCTACAGATGAATCCATAGGCATGTTCTACCATAAGGAACGATTTAATTTGAAGCACATCACTTCGAGTTTTATCCATTCTATCATCGAGTCCATCAAGAAAGGTATAAACTTCATCTTCATATAAGATGGAGTTGTATTTATGTATGTCAGTAGCACACTCCATCGGATTAGGACAACAAAAATCAATTTCTCGCCATAACCCTTAAGGTCATTATAGTATATTTCAAAGGATCCACCCATCTACTTCATACGAGTAACTCAACGATAGAGATCATAAACTTGAGATGTGTCTGTCCTATCAAAATAGGTTGTAGCAGCAGAATCCCAAACCTGTTTTGCAGTTAGGAATCAGATAAAACTGGCAATCAAGGAAGGGTCCATCGAATTGATCAACCATCCCTTGACAATGGCGTTTTCATTGTGACATCTCTTGCATGAAGGGTCAGTTTCTGGAGGTTGAGAAAAATACCTATTGATATATCTCATCTTATCCTTGCTAGAGATATACATCTCAACCACCTGGGACTATAAGGCATAGTTGGATCCTCCCAAATTGATACTGATTGGGATAGTCGAATATTCAGTAAGCCGTGCTTATGGGGCGGTCTGGGTTCTAGTAAGACCTTTGTCATTTTTGTAATTAAATCGTTGAGGATGGAATTGGTTGTTAGGTCTCTAGATTCTACCATAGAGTCTATTGGTTCTGGTGGTTTTTCTGGTTGTCACACGGTGGTTGGTGATTGAGCAACGATCCTAGTAACCATTGCTCTAATACCATGACAAAATTAAAAGAGCAAAACATTTTCTCTTCTTGGTATTTCGTTTTTATCATTTTTCTTTTATTTTTAATGTATAAAAAATGATGATATATATACCTCCTTAATGGGAAGAATAAATGATATACTCATTAGCAACATTTCTTACATTTCTCTAAAATCACTATAATCTCTAACATTAAATTTTAATAATAAGAGGATGTAATAATATCAAATTCAAGAATTATGAGACTAAATTGCATTTAAAAAAATGGACCTATTGTATAGCACCTTAGACTCAAACCATGTCTTATATCGAAAACCAGTCATTTAAAAGCATCATGCTTAACGAGACATTCATACTATCAAATTTACCAATGTGATAAAAAAATGATCCAATAATACATGTAAACTTAATCAAACTTCAATAATCTATAATAATTTAAAACACAATCACAATAATCAATATTAATTTAAAACACAATTACAAAAATTCCATCTAGAATTAATATGACCCACTGTTCAAAATGTTTTAGCTATAATTAGAGACAAGAAGTCTCTTTTGTATAAGGTAAATACAACGAAAATAACAAAAATAACAAATTTATAATTATAAAAATTACATTCATTATATCTATCTAAATATTTTTACTATTTGTTTAATAAGAAAAAAGTTATTATTAAAAAAATATGGCATAATATTTCATTCTAATGTTGTTAAATTAGATACTCTTAAAATTGTACTACATATATTTAGATTTATTCAATGTTGAAATCTATTTAATTAAATCACATTTAATATTATCATGATATTATTTTTATTGTTATAAATTTTAAGAATTTTAAGAATTTTTTTTATTTTTTAATATATAAATATAGATATTCTTAAAGAAGCTTTGTATTTGTTTTTCGTTTTTATATGAATTTTCATCTATAGCGAGTCAGCTTACATGAATATTCTAATCTACCACTGAGATTGCCCGGTTGTAGCGATATATACAATTATGATATGTACCAGTACTAATATCATATCAGAACTAAGAAGTAGCAAGAATTTAATTAAATAAACTATACAAATATAATAATTAAATAAATTATTATATTTAATGTTTTATAACAAAATGGAACATACTGTGTGAACGAAATCCTAACCTAAAAATAAAATCACCTTAATTTTCAAATTATGAAATGCTTAAATTTAATTATTAATACTTTTTGAGCTAAAATAAATAATATTTTTAATTAATAAATTTATTATAAAATTAGTATTAACTTCCCCATTTTAAAGGGTATTTTTGTCATTAATATTCAAAATATTTTTTAAGGAAATTACAAAAAATAATATCCTTAAACTTATAACAACTAAAAATAACACATTAATACTATTAAATGAGTTCGAATTGAATAACACTCAACAATGAACGGATTTATATAGTTTAATTTGAATTATATTTAATTGATGATATTTAAATTAAATTGATATGTTAGATTTTTTGTAATAAAAAAATGTAAAAGTTGATATAAGAGTGTTATTTTTGTAATTATAAATTTTAAGAGTATTAATTTGTTATTTTTTTCATTTTTTATTAACTTTTCTACTAATATATATTTTTTATCTAAATTATACTTATATATCTTATTATTATATATATATTTATTTATGTGTTATTTTTATTTTAAACGGTATTGCGATAAAAAAATTGATTGCAAAGTTATCATTATTATAAATTTTACTTATTTAATAATAATTATTACATTATCTTATAAATAGGGTTTAATGACCTTAAATCCTTTTTATTGTGTAGATAACATAAAATACATAATGTATGTTTGATTTGATTTTTTTATTTATCTTTTAATTAATGTGTTAAAAAAATAAAATTAACAAAAAAAATGAAAAAAATAAGATTATAGGATTCCTTATTTATTATGTTTTGATATTCTATACAAAAATTCATAGACAAGTTAAATACATATCTATTTTTTAAAACAACGGAAGTACTCGTACTAATCACTAACTCCATAAGTCCATAAAAATTAATTTTGTAGCCATTTAATGGATAATTTTATCTTTTTTTTTAATTACAACAATTGCCATTACAATTATCTTCACTTACGATTCTATTTGAATTTTGAATTATTTAGAGCAAATTCCATTATATTTATAATGGATAGGATAATGTCCTTAAAATAAATAATTTTAAGCTCCCTTGTCTTCCCAAATTAACATTCTTTAAAATAATTATTATTATATTAACAAGATATTCTAATAAAATAACTATTTTATTCCGATTCTAAAATAATGCAAAGTGAACATAATCAAAATAATTTAATTTTAATTATTTTCTTTTCTAATTCAAATTTCATTTAGAATTAATAAACATATTATATTCTTTGTTTGTGTAAATGAGAACTATTTTTTTTTTAATATTTTTTGTATTATATGTTACATAATATCTAAAACAATTAATTTTTTTGAATTTCAAATATACATTATCTCAATAATGTTTTTGATTAACTTTATATCAGGTATATTACAATTGTATCATTTGTACTATCAAAATATTTTTCTTCCATTTATATCATTCAATTATGAAAATTATCCGTTGTTGGACAGCATCAAACGTTTGTTATGATCAAGCATCGTTTATACCATTCGTTAATATTTTCATTTGTATAATTTTCATGTCTATAATACTTTTAAAAAAATAAACATCGTCGATAAAAAAAAACATAAAAAATTGATATATAGATAAAAATGTATACTAACTTTGTTATGGTTACATTATTATATGTTTCTAAAATTGTAAAATCTATCAAATATCCATAATTGTGTGTTGAACAAAATGCAATATTATTAATAAATAGAGGGAAATTCAAAGATATATTTCAAAATACCAAGTTTATTTCAACTTTTAAAATTCCATAAAAATCATTTTCTTAAATATGTAAAATTTTATATTTCTACTATAAAATGTATACGTTGTATTACAATAATTCAATAAATATCTAGTAATTAATCACTGCATTTTAATATTTACTTACAAAAATTAGTTTACAAAAATTGTAACATTTATTATATCAAAAATTTTAAAAATTTCAATGTCATTATTCAAATTTTAAAGATTGTCTCATCATCAAACCATTTGAAAGTTCCGTTTGCAGCAAGAATACATTGTCAGTTGATACAAAGACAAATGATAGAACAACCAAATTACATAATCTGTCATACATTATTGCATATTACGTTAGAAAATAAGTAAATGATCACTATACCATAGGACTAAGCCTCTAATTCTCACTCTCTGTTTCTTTTCTCTCTATTATTTTGATAAAATTGCGCACAATTGCCTTGCCTTCACTGGTAATGATACTTTCTGGATGGAACTGAACACCCTACAATTTTCAATACCATTATGTTGTAGCTATAATATAATTTAGCTTCTTATTTGTAGTAGCTAGAGTTAACAAGAAAAAGAATATAGCTTCTTATTATGAAATGATCAGTTCATTTCAGCTCATCCAATGAGTCGATGATTTACGAAAACCAATTCACGTAACTCATAAGCTCAAATAAGCTAACTCATCTAGCTCATAAACAACTTACAAAAATAAATCAAAATATAATACTTATACTAATATTTTTATCAGTAAACAAAATTATATATATATATATATATATATATGTTAATGAGTCAAGTTTGTGAATTGTTCAATCTAACTTAATTGAATGAGAAATGAGCTTTTAACAAAATTTGATTAGCCTCTCTACCATCTACTGTTGTCTAAGGTAGTTGCAGTTGATCTTACAAAGGAGGTGCGTGTAATAAGTAAAGGTTTGATTTTGATCAAAGTTGTATTCAAATTAAAAGGGGTAATTTTGGAGGTTTAATTTTTTCTTAAAAATAGAAAGAAACAAATGAAGAAAAACATAAAAAATGACCCATTTGAACCTATAGTCACTTTTTCAAAACTAATGGACTCAACTGTCACAAAAAGAATCTACTGGATCTAAGTGCTCCATTTTGAAAAGCTAGTAAACTTGTATGGTCACCCACTCTTACAATTTTTATGTACTAAAAAAGTGTAAAGATAAATCAATGATATTGTTATTTTATGTATCTTTAGTCTAGAAGGTCAATTCTAAAGACTAGGCACTATTTGAAGTTTGCTAATAATAGTTAAACCGAGCCTTGCACAATTTACCAACAATTTTGTGTGAAGTTCACGGGGACATATCTTCAAAATCAGAATGTTATATGCTTATATTACTTATTATTCTCTTGTAAATTAGTAATTTACCAACACGGTCTAATGAAGGAAAGAGAATCTCACCTACATCTAAAGTTTAAGGCTTTTATCTTCTTGAATCCTTTCCTTATCCTAGATTGTTTGACCTCCTTCTAACCACTAGACAATATCCCTATGCATTATGCAAGCAACAAAAGGAAGCTAAAATCTTACTTGAAGATGCTTATATTTCTTATGACGAGCAGCCATTATCAACCCATCCTCGGTCCATGCTGTAATTTCAAGTTCATCGTGAGGAAAACTGTCCTTGTCAATCACAAGGCTGTGGTATCTACCGGCAGTGAAAGGACTGAAAAGACAGACATGTTAAATTGTTACTATATATTCAGTTGAAAGAAAATTGAATTTAACACAAACTATGGCAGGTTACGCATAAATATAAGGTGAACTTCCTTAACATAGGAACTGATGAACAGTTTACTAATAGCAAGTTAAAACTAGGTTATCTTGATCATGGGCTTATTTTATATGTTAGCATATATATACATGCATATATATCTCCTGGTTTTTCAATGAAAAAGCTATTATTTTATTCTCAATAATATGGTAGTAGAGCAAGTTCCAAAAACCCTAGACTTCAACCAACCCTAACCACAGCCCATCACCCATCACCTACCGCTGCTCTGTGTCCCAATAGAAAAACCCAACCACTTCCAAAATCTTGACCCCCAGCCGCTGCCGAAATGCCCCTATTTAACATTTTTGATACAAGTATGCAACATGCAACCTCAAAAAAATTCCAACAGGGAAAAAAGAGATTCTAACATAAATGATGAAATTCAGGTCCTACTCTCTTGAGGAATATTGCTAAACCTTACTGATTATCCTCTGCTTCATAAATTGATTGTATAAGTTATTATCATAGGGAAAAAATTCATACTTTGATAATCCAGAGAACAAGCCATCTTCTCCCTTCTCATCATAATATATTAGAGAACTTTTTCCATGCATGACACCATTAGGAGCACGGACAATCTTCCCTACAATGCCAAAGCAACAAAAAAAGAGTCAAAAATCTCAAAGCTAATGTTTCAGAAATCACAATACAGGGATGCGTATAGACAATAACACATCTTAAGATGCATAATCCAAACGTAACATAGTTAGTATGAACGATTATGTTAAAGAAGCCACCTCCAAAAGCCTCTCCAATGCATTGAAGTCCCATACAGACACCAAACAAGGGTACAGTAGGTCCAAGCTCCAAAACTGTTTCCAATGATATTCCAGAATCTTGGGGTGTACCTGCAACATTAGAAAATGGCATATAGCAATACTGGCAATTATAGTCTTTTACTGCTTATTTGTTCTCTCCTCCTATTCTTTTCTGGGAAGTTATTTTTTCCTCAGGTCTCAACTGTGTCAAAGTGAAATAGACATAAGCCTGAGTTTACCTGGCCCGGGAGAGACTAGCACCCCTCTTGGTTGTATCCTACAAAAATACCAAAAAATACAGCAAAGTTTCATGCATGCAGAAATCTTAAGAAGAGAAACTCCTCATTTGACATAAATGGTATTGTTAATGTTGTCATCTCAAACAAAGTGATAAAGGTGAAACAATACCTTTTCAGTTCATCCACAGTTAGTTCGTCATTCCGGTAAACTTCAAAATGATAACCCAGCTCCCCCATGTACTTCACATCAGAACAGAGATGTCAGAATATCAGCTGTTTAATCAGAAATATCAAATAATCAATAAAGAAAAAAAAGAGGGACAAAATAATTATGCTACAGAGAGAGGGTTTCTCAATATATGATACGTAACAATAGGTGTTTAGTTCCACCCCCTCCACTAGAGTATATCCAGGACTAAACACTGCTCATCGAAAAAAAAGAAACTAATATTTGCCTCTGCAAAGAAAGCAGAACATTAGTGGTAAAGACCAAAACACCTCAACTAAAATCTAGCTCTCCAACTAGGTCACAACATGAGGCCTGTTGGGTAAACTTGGGTGGATATTAATTATGGAAATTGGTGAGATTTTGCTTCCTTGTGAGGGATTAGACCATTTAAAGGGCATGCAAAGCAAAGCCTATGGAGTCTGGAAGTAGGAAGTAGGAAGCTGTGGACAACAAAACAAAGAAATTGTAGATGTGATACATGTAATGCATGGTTTGTTGATGTGCCAGTACAAATGGTGATCGATGTCAATGTTCTGGTAACTCTGATCCAAAGGGGCCTAGAAGAAAATTTGTCAACTTTACTTTCTAATTGCCAAATCTATGTGCCTTCTATGATTGAACACGTGCTATGGTGGCCTGACTGTTGCTGGTAGTTTGTAGTGTTTGTAGATTTGACTTCGCAGTTTATGGTTATTTAATCTCTATTCAGCACTAGTGATTAATTGCTACACTTATTACCAAGTAGATGTTGGAAGATTGCTGGGTCCTAAAAGAATTAAATTTCAACCAGATGGGGATATTCATGTGGGATATTATCCATCTAGAATATTAATTGAATATCTTAGTCTGTCAACATTTTAAATTGTTGAAGTGTTTAGAGTTCCAGCAAAGAAAGAATGCGGATTCGCCAATAAAAATCAAGATTTTCAATTTGATAATCCTTGTAATTTTTCTGGTTCTTCCGTACAAGTGCTGTAAATTGATTGGTTTTTTTACTAATGGAAGTATATTCCTTGTTGTGTAAAACAAAAAAAAAAGGAATGGATATTAAAGGAGGGAAGAAAGAAATGAGAAAATTTGACTTTTAATAAAAACAGATACTGGTAATAAAACTGGGAAATTAAAAGCGCAAAATCCAAATGGCCAAGGGAGTGGCTATTGCTAAAGAACATTTGGCTTTATCCAAGAAAATGATAATATTCTTGGAAGATTTAGTTAACACTTTTGGAAAAATTTCCTTAACAAAGCCAAATCTTCCTTGACAATAGCCATTCCCACCAATAATGATATTGTTGCAATTACTTTTGTTGTTGTAAAAACAATATTGTATCAATTGTCTATATTATCTTAATAATTAATTACACTTTAATATCACTACTGTGGGATAAAGTTTCATTAATGAATAATATAACAATCTCCATCTAATTATCCAAAATACCATGTACACAAAACAACACCAGAATCAGAAAAACAAAAAAGGAGATTCTTAAAATGAATTATTGGAAATTTACCTAAAATAACACACATAAAATCATAACAACAAAAATAGAACCCGTCCTTTGAATTTAGAAAAGATGTGTTATTGTTAGGGATGTTGTTTTCGTTGTTATGAGTTTTTAAGGGTGTTAGATTTGTTATTTTCACATAAATTTTATAATATAAATTAAACAAAGGGCACACACATGGTAAGATTTCCATGTATCTACGTCCTTTTTATTTTATTTTCTTCTATCTATGTAATCTGAGCAAACAAACAAAAAATTGAAGAGAAAACGAAAAACATTCAATACCCAGAAACAGCATAAGCTAAAAATTCAACAGAAATATGACTAAATTGATTATTTCCAGAAAAATAAAATTAAAAATAAAACCTGGCAAAGATTGTAAGTAAAGCTGTCGTAGTTGTCAATAACAATGATGGGATTGTCGACCTTCTTGTCCGAAACAGGAGACCTAGAGTTGGACTTCTCGACAACCATTGACGCTTTTGCTCCGAACCCATTTCCCGATTTGACCCGAAAATTCACTTCTACATTGAGTTAACAAAAGCGAAACCTTAAAGAACGAATCTTTTCGGGGTAAATTAGAGAAGAGCAAACACGGAAATTATTGTGGAATTGAAAATATACCTGATGAGTTTGAACGAGTTGAGCGAAAAGCTACTCGAGTAAATCTGAGGGTTTTGGAAGGAGAAGAGAAAGGTCTTGGTTGCTTAATGGAGGCATGAGAGGGAGAAAGAACCTTAGTTGCCATAGCTTCTGTAACAGATCACAGAGATTCGAATGTCAGAGGCTGATCTTGGATACTTTGCACAAGGAAAATGTAAGTCCAATTTTACATTTATAATCAAAATAATGCTGAGAAACTCCTCTCTACTTGTAAAAAAGCTACATCGGCTCCCTCACGTTTTTAAAAATTACATAAGAGTCCTTTCCTTTTAATTATTGCGACATTATTTTTTATTAGTTGAGGACTCATTTTACGTAAGTGTAAAAAATTGATAAAAATTATTATTTAAAATAACTTAATTAGCACGGAAGAAATGCATTAAATATAAATAAATATTTTTATCAATTTTCATAATTTATATTAAATATAGGGTATAATCAATAAAAATAAATAATGTGACAATAACTCACATTTTTTTAATATATACCATAAATTAGGAGTGTCAATTTAAATAATTGTTTTTTTATGTTTGATATAAAAACATCTAGTCATATTTGAAATTTTTTTACACTATGTTGAAAATTATCATTTGGTTATTTTTAAGATAAAGTAAATTTAATTTATATTAATAATTTAAAATTAATTTCTATTTAAATATGTAAAAATCATACATTATTATAAATATGATATAAGTTTATTAATAATAAAAATATTTAATTATCAGTAAATTTATTTTTTAACTATGGTAAAAAATTATATTTTTATGTTTAAATAATATGTTTTTTTTTTGTGATTAGATTCTCTTATTTAAAATGATAAAATGAGTGAATATTATTGTTAAGTTATTTTACAAATTTTAATTTAAATAATTAAGGCAAATTTATACCTTAATAGCCACGTGTACTTGTATATTTTTTAATAAACAATAACACATAATTAATTTCCGCATTAGTATTACTAATATATGGTTCAATAATTATGAAGCATCCATTTCTTCTAACCCATCACCGATACTGCCAGAGATTATTTTTTTAATCGAAACTTTAAATTTAATTGAAAATATAAAACATAGGATACATATACACATGAAAGAGACCACCTTTAGGTGCGTGAATCTTATCCAAATCTATCTAATACCCTAAAAAGAAAGAAAATAAAAGCTTGATTACATCGTAATTTATGATATAATTAAAATTAATAGGATATTAATTAAAATTATTTTTTAATAAATAATTAATACAATTTAAAAAATATATTAGAGAAAGAGAATGCAACCTGATAAGAGTGGTTCAATAGAACTAATGATATATATGTTGGGTGCTAATAATTGGAATGTAGTTTTCACTTTCACTATAGAGCCTGTCCCCGCCGGGAATGAAATGAGAGAGAGGTCGTTGGAAAGAAAAAGGCTGGGTAAGGAGCTTTAGTCGATTTATTGGGTTACTAATATTAATGTATTAGGTTTTCGATTTTCAATTGTTTAAATTTATTTTAATTATAGTAAATATAACAAATAAATAAATATAAGTATGGATATTATTACCATAACTTTATTATTATTATTATTATAAAAAAATAGTATAAAATATCTATTTTATTTATATTTTTAATTATATAATTAGTGTTGTTGTTATTGTATAAATTTATAATTAATAAAATATTATTATAATAATATATCAATATATTCCAAACAATTAGTAGCACAGTAATGAGGATTGAATGTAGTGGGAAATGGATCCCAAGTTCAAATTAATCTTTATATATTTCTATTTAATTTAATTTGAGTAATCCAACGATAAGTTTTGTAAATGGATGTTTAAAATAGATTTTATTAGTAAGTAATAATTTTACACAAATTGTTATTATATAATAAGTTATGAACTTTTTCTTAATCATATTATCAACGTACGTCATAATCTATTGTATATATTTTATTATCTTATTAATTTTATAATAATACAAAATATTTAAAATTGTTTTATGATTAAAAATTGTTTAAGAATATAATATAATTTTTTTATAAATAAATTTTTATTTTTTATCCTTCATGGAACGCATATATTTAACAAATATTTTAAAATATGCACGTAAATATTTTTTTAATAACATAAAAATAAAATCATATATTTTTATGGAGTTTAAAATGAAAATAATTAAGTTAAAAATTGGAGTTTAAGAAAAAAAAATTATTTTTCTTATTTGGTAAGAAATTCAATTAAATTATTAGAATACTAAAAAATTGTTCAATTTTCCTTATTTGGTAAGAAATTTCAAATAAATTATTTGAATCCTGCCTACCCATCTCTTCACAATCCATAGCAGAGATAAATGTTACTTTCACCAAATTTGAATATTGAATGTATTAGGTGGAATGTGTTAAACATGGCATCGTAGAGTAGGCTTGTCTTTTTGTTAAGTATAAAGTAACACCAACATTAGAAATTTTATATTTTGTGATAAAACTTTTGTTTTTGATGTAAAATTTTATTTTTAACTTTTGATTTTTTTTTAATTTTTTTAATAATATATATGTGATAACGATTTTTTATTTTAATTTTTTATATTTATAATAAGAAATAAAATTATTATCAAATAATTTGTATGTAATTTTTCAATTTTTCTTGAAAATTAGTGAGTATAAATATTTATTAATTATTTTTAAAAAATCAAAAAATTATAAAAATAATTATTTGATAAAATACAAAAATTATAAATCTTAATAATAATAAAACATGAACTAAATTTGTTGACACATGTGCCGAATTGTACTAGTAAGACTTAACGCATGAGTTTATTTTTAGTTGTTTCATTTAGTTAAGTTATAAATACAATTATAACAAAACTTAGAAGTACTAAATATTTTTTTAATAGAATTAAGAACTTAAAATTAATTTTTAAAATTATAATAATTAAATTTCAATTTTAATATAAACCTTAGTTATTTCCTATTATTGTGCACGTTTTATTAATTTATATTAATACATATAATATTGTATTCATATTTCAAGAGTTAATAACGGAACAAATGTTATATTATTGACTTACCATATGCACTTTTGGAGATGTAAAGTGTAGAAAAAAAGTAAACTTTTATAAATAAAAAATGATGTTAATTTGTACCTTATTTCACGTTATTAGTATACATAACTTAGTAGATGTGTAAATAGTGCCTTAAGTACCATCCACTTTTGTGAAACAGAAGAGATCATAGGCAAATGTGATTTTGTATTCGCGCGTCGTTGTTCGTTCGACCGATCGTTCGTGCCAAGTGAGTGTGAGATGAGATGATATTTTATTTTTTTGAAATTTTTTTTATTAAAATATTTTTCACTTAAAAAATAGTCGTTATCTTTACTTAGAAATATCCGTTAAATAGTTGTTATTCTTTTTTACTCAAAAATGACCGTTATTCTTCTTTTCATAAATGGTCGTTACTATTTCCACCCATACATGACCGTTATTATCATAATGGTCACACATTTTCTCAAACCTATAAATAGAGAGTCATAACTCTCAATTTTAACACATCAATTGGAAACATCTATTCTTAGAAAAAAATCTCAGAAAGAAAAGGAAAAAGATACTAAATTATTTTGAGTTTTTCAAGCAACAAAAATGTATAGATGTAGCATTCCAGTCTTCATCAATGTAGTGAAATTTTGAGGCAAAAAACAAAGATTCTGGGCTATTTTATCCTAGGGATGACGAGACTATGTTTGCTTGTACAAGTTTGGGTAAAGCCATGAAACGTCTTAAAGAGAGCGACCTAGTCCGCGACTCAACCCAAGTAGTACATTTTAGTATATCGGTAACATCGTTCTTACACTGCTTTTAACATACTTGTCTCAACAATTTTAAGACGATTTTTTATCTGTCATGTCTACTGAAATGTTAACTATTGATCTCAATAAACCGTTATGTTTTGAGGGATTACACTTTATAAGATGGACATAAAAAATGTTATTTTTCTTAATCATGAAAAAGGTCGCTTATGCTCTTACTACTGAAAAACCAACATTGTCTAATCCTACTACTGAAACTACAACAAAGGATTTAGACATCTAGATGGAAAATGATTTTCTATGTAAAAAAATTATTCTTAATTAGCTAATAACTTGTATGATTATTATAATTCTGATAAATTTGTTAAGGAAATTTGGGATGCACTTCAAAAGAAGTACGAAACTAAGGAAGCTGGAACTAAGAAGTATGCTATTAGTAGTTATATGAAGTA
The DNA here is from genome assembly GCA_037013495.1 of Hippophae tibetana. NCBI lineage: Eukaryota > Viridiplantae > Streptophyta > Magnoliopsida > Rosales > Elaeagnaceae > Hippophae > Hippophae tibetana. Next base: position 14,759,098 of record CM072803.1, read on the forward strand.
CCAAATGGTTGATGGCAAATCTATGGAAGCTCAATCACACGAATTACAGAAGATAACACACGAAATAACTTCTGAAGGTATGACTTTAAATGAACAATTTCAAATAGCTGTTATTATAGATAAATTACCCCATGCTTGGAAAGATTTTAAGAATGCACTTACATATAAAACTAAGGAATTTTCTTTAGAAATTCTTATAACTCGTTTAAGAATAGAAGAAGAAGCCCGAAAATAAGATCAAAGATATGAAGTACTCGTTGTCTCAAACAATAGTACCAATAAAAAAAAACCCTTCTATAATTTTGAAACCCAAAGAAAAAAATATGAAAACTCAGCATCGCAATAATAATCAAAACCACAACCACCAAAATAGAAACATAAACTATCCTCCCTAAAATGGACCTCAACCCCCTTCTCTCCCAAGAAATAACACATTTATGTGTTATAGTTGTAACAAACCTGGCCACTTGGCCAGGAACTACCGAAATAGGAATCGTCATGTCCATAGGTGAACCTTACCGAAGATCAACTTATTGCTATGATATTTGAAATCAATTTTATTGGTGGATCTGAGGGGTGGTGGGTGGACACTGATGCTTCTCACCATGTTTGCTATGATCAAGACATATTCAAGTCATATTCTGAGTCTAAGGATAAGAAAGTATTGCTGGGTGACTCCCACTCCACTAAAGTTGTTGGTACTAGTGGGGTGAAATTAAAGTTTAGCTTTGAAAAGACTGTCATTTTGAAGGATGTCTTACATACTCTAGAGATGAGAAAGAACTTAGTTTTGGGCTATCTTCTTAACAAAGTTGGGTTTGCTCAAACTATAGGGGTTGATTTATATACAATAACTAAAAATAATATTTTTGTTGGGAAAGGGTATGCCACTGATGACATGTTGAAATTAATAAAGCTTTTTTTTCTACTTATATGTTGAGTTCTTTTAATATTTGGCATGCTAGACTTTGTCATGTTAATAAACACATAATCGCGAACATGGGTACATTAGAACTAATTTCTAAACTATCTTTGAATGATTTTGAAAAATGTGACTTTTGTAATCAAGCTAAAATAACCAAAACTTCACATAAGTCATTAGTTAGAGAATCTGAACCTTTAGATTTAATACACTTTAACATATGTGAACTTGATGGAAATTTAACAAGAAATGGAAAACGCTATTTTATAACTTTTATTTATGACTATTTAGATTACACTTATGTATATCTAATGAAAAATAAAGTGAAGTGTTTGACATATTTAAAATATTTATGACTGAAATGAAAAATCGACTTAATAAAAAATAAAAAAGTTTCGAAGTGATAGAAACACTGAATATGATTCCAATTTTTTCCATGATTTTTATAAAACTCGTAGAATCATTCATGAAAACATTACACCTTATTTCTCCTGGAATTGATGGCAAAGCTACAAAATAGAACTTTTACTAAATCAATTGTTGCAATTTTATTAAACTCTGGTGCTACTTCTCGGGAAGAATTTTTATTAACTATTTGCTACATGCTAAATAGAGTGCCTAAATTTACTAGTAAAATTTCACCATATGAAATTTTAAAAAATAAGAAACCTACCTTAACTTATTTTAAAACTTGTGATTGTTTAGTCTATGGTAGGATCCCTGATTCTAAAATAAATAAACTTGTTAGTATAGCATATGAATGTGTATTCATAGGATATGTTATGAATAGTAAGACTTATAAATTCTATGAATTAAATGATCATGTAATTATAAAATCAAATGATGTTAACTTTTATGAACATAGGTTTCCGAAACTCTTAAAGAAACCCTATCTTCTTTAGATGCTAACTTATTAGAAGAAGCCATAAATGATGAAATGGACTCTCTTGAGTATAATATAACTTAGCATTTAATTGACTTACCTCCTAGTTGCAAAACCAAAGGATGTACATAGATACTAAAGAAGAAATCAAAACCCGATGACATTATTGAAAAGTACAAAGCTTGTCTTGTAGTTAAAGGGTATAAGCAAAGGGAAAATATAAATTTCTTTGATACCTTTTCACCAGTCACATGAATAACTTCCATACGTGTACTTTTCTCTTTTGTTTTTATCCATGATTTAGTAGTGTACCAAATGGATGTCAAAACTACTTTCTTAAATGATGACTTAGAAGAAGAAATTTATATGGACCAACCTAAAGGTTTTGTTGTCCCAAGTCAAGAAAATAAAGTTTGTAAACTAGATAAATCTCTTAATGGTCTAAAATAAGCACCTAAGCAATGACATGAAAAATTTGATAATCTAGTTATCTCACATGGATTAAAAAAAAAATGAAAGTGACAAATGCATTTATTATAAATCAGAAAATGACATTTTGCACTGTTATATGTTTATATGTGGATGACATGCTTATTTTTGGGTCAAATATTCATGTTGTTAATAAAGTGAAAATCTTGTTATGTGCTAATTTTGATACGAAAGATCTCGGAGAAGCGAGTGTAATCCTTGGTATAAAGATTAGTAGGTCTAAAAATGGACTTTCTCTAGATCAATCTCATTATATTGAGAAGATTTTAAAAAATATAATTACTTTAACTACAAACCTACATGTATTTCTTATGATCTTAGTGCAAAGTTGTTTAAGAACATTAGAGACAGTGTTAGAGAATCTGAGAATGTGAGCATCATTGGTAGCTTACGTTATGTTACTGACTACACTAGACTAGACATAACTTATGTTGTGGGACTACTATGTATTTACTAGTAGACCTAGTATAGAGCATTAGAATGTTATTGAGAGGGTCATGAGATACCTTAAGAAAACTATGAACCTTGGATTACATTATAAAAAGTTTTCCGCTATTCTAGAAGGATATAACGATGTTGATTAGAATACTCTATCAAAAGACTCTAAAGAAACTAGCGATTATATATTTAGCATTGTTGGTGGAATTGTTTCTTGGAAGTCTAGGAAACAGATAATATTGGCTCAATCTATGATAGAGTTTGAAATGATAGCACTAGCTACTACTAGTAAAGAAGTAGGCTACTTAAGAAGTCTTTTAGTTGAGATCCCTTTATAAGAAAGATTGATATGAGTTGTCCTGATCCACTATGATAGTACCGCGATTATTGCAAAGATTCAGAACTGTTACTATAACGGCAAGAGACAACAAATACGTCATAAGCATAGTACTGTTAGAGAATCTCTCTCTATAGGAGTTGTAAGAGTGTATCATGTACATTCTGACAAAAAATTGGTTGATTCTTTGACGAAAGGATTACCAAAAGAGAAGGTTTTCAAAACCTCAAAAGGAATGGGACTGGAAATAAGTTCAATGTGTAATAACAAGTCATGAAGTGATATAAGATGAATTATGCTATTTTGAAGTCTCATTCTATATTGTTAGAAGCACGAAGTCCTAAAGTGATAGAAAAGAATGAGTTAATTATTAAACTCTTAATGAGTTCTATACTCTATGTGAAGTGGATTACATAGCTATAGGAGTACTCTTGATAGACTCACCTATGTGAATGTGAAAGTGTGGCTGTTTTTTATGAAAAGTTTGGGCAAAATTTACTAGAGCAATCACTATATTGGGATACACGTGCATGGCCGTAAAACACAGGTTTTTCGAACTACACCTTGGAAAGGTTTTATGTATACTGTTGTTAGAGATAGAATTCAAAACTACGAGTTACTCTAATATATTCTAAAGCATCAACACTATACAAAGGTTCAAATTGATAGACACATTTTGCTTATGTAAAATCTTATACTTTTAATTGATTGGTTGCTCAATGAAAACTATTTTTATATAAAATTCAAGTGTGAGATTATTGGAAAATTGAATTTTTATAAAACAAATGATGTCAATTTGTGTCTTGTCCCATATTTCTATTTTACATCAATTAGGAGATGTATAAATAAAAAAGGATTGGCTATTGACCTAATTTGGGCCTCAAGGGGTACCCACTTTTGTGAAAGGGGAGAGGGCCTAGGAAAATGTAATACCATATATGCACGCATGTCGTCGTCGTCCATCCGACTGGTCGTGTCGAACCGAGTGCGTGTGTGTGAGGTGAGGTGGCATTTTATTTTTTGGATTTTTTTTATTAAAATACTTTTCCACTCATAAAATGATCATTACTTTTTTACTCATAAAATGACCGTTATTTTTCTTTATTCAAAAAATGACCATTATTTTTCTTTACTCAGAAATATCCGTTAAATGACCATTACTTTTCCTTTTATAAAATGATTGTTACTCTTTCCACCCAAACATGATCGTTGTTATCATAATGGTCACACATTTTCTTAAACCTATAAATAGAAGACCGCAGCTCTCAAATTTAACACATTAATTGAAAACATCTCTTACTATAGAAAAATCTCTTATACTAAATTATTTTGAGTTTTCCAAGCAACAAAAATTTATAAGTGTAGCATTCTGGTCTTCATTAATGAAGTGAAGTTTCGAGACAGGAAATAAAGATCATGGGTTGTTTTATCCCGGGAACGACAAGACTATGCTTGTTTATAGCGAGCGATTTAGTCTGTGACTCAACTCAAACAATATATTTCAATATATCAGTAACATCGTTCTTATAGTGCTTTTAACATACTTGTCCCAACATTAAGCACTTCTTTATCAAACATGATACTCATGAAAATGTGTAATTTTATATAAAGATTTATTTTTGAATAGAATTAAGAACTTAAATTTTATATAAAATTAATTACCCAAATATTTTGTTTAATTCCATTTTAAGAAATATTAATTTGTTGTTTGTAAGATAACAATCACATGAATTAGATGCTTTAAATGGATCTATTTAAAACATACAATTATGGGTATGCATCGGATCGAAATCGTTGATTTTATACTCATTTGATTTGATCCGACCTTTTAATCAGATTGAAGCATCCTAAATTGCAATCGATCCGATTACATTTTAAATTGGATGCATCCAATCCGTAATCTATTCAGATTGGATCCATTGAATTCGTAACCTATTTAGATTGAATCGGTTGAATCAAATCAATCCAACCAATCCAAATAACTTTTTTTCTTTTTATAACTTTCCATAGTTTCCATCTTCATTAAACACTTTTTTGAGAACACAAAAAATAAATATTTTTTTTATAGCAACCAAAGCAAATATCAATATTTCAAAAAATAATTTTTTTAAAAGCTTAGAGTAGAATTGAATTACAATCAAATTCTAAAAATATAAAAAATTAAAAATTAAAGCAAACATGTCAATTACTTTGACACAGTTATATTCAAATTCAAAGAAAGTGACTATCAACAAAATTTTTAAGGTACAATATAATTCCTTATTTTATCATAAACTAAACATCATATTATCTTGTTTTGTATTAACATTGAGAAATGTGAGGGAAAGCTTAGTTTCTTTTCTTTCTCTTGTGAAATCCATAGCAATGGTAGAGACACCACTAGTAGAGATAACAGACGATGAAGATGAAGATGAATTATTGTCACTGATAGGTTCCGCCACAGTTGGTGCCTTCAAAGAGTAAGATAAACGAGGACAATCAAAGCTCCTCCGAGTAGAGGATTTGAAAGAAACAACAAGGAAGCTCAAAGGATATGAAAGAGAAGAAAAAAGAACCCTAGGCCCAACGAAGAATGAGAAAGATGGATAAGAGTAAGAATAATAAGATAGGATAAACATATTTTTTTAATTATAAAAAAATGTTTTAGGGTTTTTAATTTTGTTAATATGTGATGTGGTGTATAATAGAAATATTAATAATCAACGAAAATATTATTAATGTATAAATATAAATATATATTTAATTATTTTCTATCGGATATGATTAGATCAGATGATATATAGTGAAATCTGTCATCTAATCCGAACTTAACAGATTGAATTTTTTTTTCATTCGATTTGATTTGATGGTCGGATCGAAACAGTTAAAAAATTAACAAATCGGATTAATCGAATGATCGAATTTTTTGCACATCCCAACATATAACTATAACTAGTTATTTGTATTATAAATAAAAATATTTTTTGTTTAAAAAATTATAACAATTAATATTAATTTTTATTATTCCTTGACGTAAACAATATATATATTTTATATATTTATATTAACTAGTAATCAACACATTTTATTTATTATTGTTGGTTAGTATTTGAAGCACGAGCTTGATTCTCTTATTGGATGATGTTTTGGATTTACAGATATAATTTATAATAAAATCAGTATTTATCTATTAAAAAAATCGTTGGTATTCTTTGAGCATGAATTAAATTTACATTATATATAACCCAATCATATAAATTATAATATACTTGTTAGAAAATAATTTTATTTTATCAAGGTGAAACAAAATTTAAGAAAATATTAGAGCAAAAATTTTTTTTTTGTTAATTACGCCAGATTACTTTTAATTATTCTTTTAAGTGGAAGTTCATAATGGTAATTTTACTCATATAAAATATGTCATTTAATTTCTCAACTTTAAAAAAGATTTAGTTTATTTACTTATAAAAATTGTAAAAAAAAATACTTAATAATTTTAAATTTATTTAAAAATATATAAAAATTATTAGGAGTATTTCAGTCATAAAGTAAAAATAAAATATAATAATATCCTTATTAGTTGTGTTTTGTAATGTTTTAGTTTGATAAAATAGAGATAAATGATAAAAATACACTCAATAATATCTATTTAAGTTTTTTTTATCAATAGAAATCTTTTTGTGACTTATTTTTAATAAGTAAAATGATCGATGAGTATGTTTTTAAAATAAAATGATTAATAAATATCTATTTTATAAATAAAAAATAATAAAAAATATATTTTAAAATTAAAAAATTAAATAATATTTTTACTTCAATAAAAATAATTTATTTTTCGTTTTTTAAGTCAAACCAGTTATATAATTGATAGTAAATATTATCTTTTACGCACATTTTAATACTTGACTTTACTTGCATTGTCGATCAATATTTATATTTTACCTACATATTAATATTATTATTTAATTTTAATTTTTTTTAAATATAACGGATAATATATAAATATATAGTTATTTAGAAACAAAAATAAAAAAATACTCTTTCTTGATTCTTATCTAATTTTTAAAATAATTTAATATTATGGATAAAAATAATAATAATTTAATTTCAAAAAGTTAATGCTAGAATTTATATAAGATATATTAGATAATCAACTTAAACTTTAAAAAAGCCAAGAAGATAAAATCTAAAGCCACGTTGACAATAGCCGTAGGAAACATAAAATAATAAGTGGTAACATAAAATAATATATATAAATGGAGAAACACTCTAAAGATATTATAATTTTTAATAAAAATGTATAATTTTTTTAACTTTTATAAAAAATACACATATTTTTGTTTTAAGTATAAAGATATATTTATCTAAAATTATTTTAGTTGAGATTTAAACTTTTATATATAACTAATACATGTTAATTTAATTAATTAATAAAAAATATAAAAAATTTAAAATAAATAAATTTACATAAAAATAATTATAGACTAAAAAGTTGTTAATGTTATAACCACTAATAATTTATTATTTAACTGATAAAATAAATAAGACGTAAGATATTAATTAGAAAAATAATAATTATTTATATTATTTAAGATAAATAATTTTTTATTAAAAAGGATAATTTTTTTTAATTAATTGATAAGATAATGAATAAAAAAAGATTATTTATGTTACATATGATAAACAAAATTATATAACAAAATAAGTAATTATAATATAGAAAATTATCAATATCTTAGTTATTAATAATATATTATTTAATTTATATTAATTAATTAATAATAAATAAATAAATATCTCAAAAATAATAATTATTTATATTATTTATGATAATTAACGTTCTATAAAAAATATAAATAATTAAAAATACTTAAAATAATTAACTAAAAAAAATGAAAAAAAGATAAGTAATTATAGTATAAAAATAGTCAATATTTTATCTACTAAAATTTATTAATTAATTGATAAAAATAAGACTTAAGATAATTAATGAAAATAAATGATAATTATTTATGTTAAATAAATATATTTTATAAAAAGATAAATAATTATAATATGGATAATTTTCAATATTTTAATTAATAATAATTTATTATTCAATTGATAAAAACATAAATTTTAATTAAATTATATAATAATTAAAGATAATAATAATAATTAGTTTAAAATATATAGATAATTTTATCTAAAGTTTTATAAGAATTGATTTAAATTTTTATATATAATATAAATATAAATATAATATATATAGATAGGTAAATAAAGTGATAAATGTTTTAAGGTATGTGAAATAGGTTAATTTAGTATTTTTATTTATAGGTGAATCAATTTTGTCACGTAATTTATAAAAATAAGATATTTTAATATAAAAATTTATATTTTAATTCGTGCATAATTTTAAATAATTATGAGAATAAAGTATTTATTTTTAATAATCATATAAAAATGTAATCACTCTTCATAATAATATGACTTATAATATTGATAAAAAATAGTAACTAAGTTAACCTACTTTACAAAAAAAGATTATTGTATTTCCTTATCCTATAATTAAATAAATATAAATATATAATTAAATAAATATAAATATAGATTAAATATTATAATGGTTATAAGGGAGAGATCGGTAACATAAAGATATCTTAATTAATATATCAATCTTTTTTGTATTATTATTAAAAAGAAATTGTTTTATATGTATTGATATGTTTTCTATCATTTTTGAATGAAAATCAATTTTTTTTCCAAAATACACTTTAACCTTTTAATAAATGATTTTTGTTTTTAGAAATTAATTAAAACTCAAAAAAATAATTTTTTTAAAGTTGAGTTTAATACTTTTTATTAAAGTTAAGAAGAAAATAAAATTCCTTTAACTTTCCTCGTTTTAAAAAAATAATATAAATAAATATTAAAAGCTTATAATATTCTAAATTGATAAAAATATTTTAATGAATATTTGGCAGAGATAAATTAAAAAAAGACATAAACGTATAATTTTTATTTATTAAATTTTTAAAAAGAATATATTATATAAGATTAATTAGTTTTTTAGTAATAAGTATCTAAATCTATATTTGAACAAAAAATAAGGTCAAAACCCAATTATATTGTAACAATTCATAAACAAATAATGTCTATAATATATAACCTTAATAAAAATGTTAATTTGTATATGTAAAAAAAGATATTATAAAAATTAACAATTATTTAATTTTTTTTTTGTGATTCTAGCTAATTTTTTTAAATCTTTAGCCAAAAGGTACTTTATATAAAAACATTGGTTTTTATTAAAAAAAATATTAATATTTAAATTAGAATATTAGATTTTTTTTTTAAAATATAGGACATTCCGGAGATAAGAGTGTTAATTTGGGTACGGAATGGAACTAGACTGTATAAGGAACCTAATCGTGACCTTGACCAGAAGTCTTTTTGGGAATATGAAGATTTTTGAGAAATTAAAAAAAAAAAACTAACGCCTGAAAATTTCTTAACAACAAAATTCACATTTTAATAATATTAAATAAATTTAAATTATGATAATTTAATTTAAAAAATATTAAATTAATAAAATGATAAAAAATTAAAATTTTTAATAATAAAAATATAAAAAACATATATAAAAAATATTTTTTTCTTTTTGTAAAAGGAGTTTGAGAACTTTTCTGTATACATATCCTATTCTACACGTCTATATTGCTGGAAAAAAGAAAGATATATAAGAGAAAAACCCTAAACCCGTTAGCCATTAGTTACAAACTTGCGCCCTCTACAACTCTCTCTCTCTCTATGCGCATTCTCTAGCTCCCTCTGCGTTCTATCTGCACTTGCTCTGTGCAGTGCCATGGCTCATCTGCAGGGAGCTTCGGAAACAATCGAGGATGTTGGTTTCGGTTTCATGACTGGTGAAGAGGTTCGCAAGCACAGTATGGTTAAGGTTGTTCGACCAGATTGCGTTGAAGTCAAGAACGGAAAGAGGGGCGAGGAGCTCAGTATTCCTGTCCCTGGTGGACTTTACGATCCCGCTTTTGGCCCTCTTGATGATGATTTTGTGTAAGTCTATATTGATGTGGAATAGTTAAGGTTCAATTTTTTTGTGCAAAGGTGTGATAGTTTGTAGTTAAGTAGTTTAAAATTGAATTTATAAATTTAAAGTTTAAATGGTTACTGAAATTAGTTAGGAAGAGACTGAGAAATACTGAAGAGAAAGAAGAAAGTGAAGTTCTTGTTTTTTTTTGTTTTTGTTTTAATTTAGGAAAGTGATAGAGAACATATACAAAAAGAAGAGATCATAGATTATATCTTATATTGTACTAATGCTAGCTGTGAAGTACTACTACGGTAGGCGTACACATGTATAGTGCATATTTAATCTTCTAAGAACCCCCATTTAACACACTAAGAATCTTGACTTAGGTTAGTATCCCTCAAGCTAATGGCTTGGCTAAAACCATTAGTTTGGCCTTGGCGAGACAATTTGCAATTTGATCAGTGGAGGCAACATGACTAATAACCCAAGTGCTTTGAAACACTTGATCACTGAGAAAGTGATGATCCAACTCAATGTGTTTCATCCTTGCGTGAGTTGTGTGAGAGAGTTTGTGCTCTAAAGCTACTTGTGAATAGCACTGGAGGCCAAAGAAAAGAAATATGCAGATCAACCAGTCAGGACCTCAACAAAATTGTTTCAGCAGAGGCAAGAGTCATGAGCCGATATTCACTTTCACTACTACTTCTAGAAAGAATTTTCGGCTAAGAAGAGTTATAATAAACCAGATTATCACTGAGATAAATGCAGTATGCACTAGTATTTCAACGATCATTAGGGCAGCTAGCACGATCAGAATCACAAAATCCTGTTAAATCCAATACGTCTGAATTTTCTAATGCAATACCAAACTGCAATGTACCATTTGGATACCTCATAAGCCTTTTTGCAGCAAGTAAATGTACATCAGTAGGAGAAGCCAAAAATTGACACAATTTATTAACTCCAAATGATATGTTAGGCCTAGTTATTGTGAAATATTGAAGAGATCCTACTAAGCGTCTTTATTCTGAAGGATTAGAAAGAAATTGACCATCGAACTTGCTGAAAGTCATTGCTGCGAATTTGACTTGAATGCATAAGTGCATTGGGGTATTGACTGGTTTTGACTTAGGAAAACCAGTGGCATCAAACAACTCTCATGAATTTTTGTTGAGACTAATGTAGACCATTATCACAATAACTAATCTCCACCCTGAAAAAATAGTAAAGAAGACCAAGGTCTTTAAGTGCAAAACTCTTGGTTGAACACCAACATCAGATGAAGGAGAAGATGGTGAATTTGTGACAACATCTTTGTAACTTGGATTGCTAGATCCCTTGTTTTCCTTTAAAGAGCTTTGAAGCTTAAGTTGTGATACCATGAAATGCGTCAAGAAGAGACTGAAAAATCTTGAAGAGAAAGAAGAAAGTGAAGTTTTATTATTGAGGAAAGTGATGGGGAACAAATACAAAAGGCAGAGCTAGATCCTACCTTATTAGTACCACTACTAAGCTAAAGTACCCACATGTATGGTGCAGATTTAATCTTCTAATAACCTCCTTTTAACATACTAACAACCTGGATTTGGACACCTAAGCATTATTTGGTTAGTAGTTACCAAATAAATGGATGAGCTTGGTCTCCTTTTTTGTGATGCGGTAATTGTCATGTCATGTGTTAGGATTTTGCTTGACTTAATTGTAAAGTAATTATTGATTACATATTTTGATGTATTTATTATCTAAGATTTGACAGAGATTTGTGAACAACTAGGCATTTTTCTTATTGACATTTGAATCGGAACCTCCCTCCCTTATTCTTTCTATTTGGAGTGGTATTTTTGTTACCTGATAGTTAATGGTGAAAACAATAGTTGATGAGTAGTACATCCTTTGTCACATTACGCACTCATTGTATGCAGAGTTATGGCTAATAAACTGATTTCTTCTTTTCTATGCAGTTGTAAATCATGTGGTCAGAGTGCATTTCACTGCCCAGGTCATTGTGGTCATATAGAGCTTGTTTTGCCAGCTTATAATCCTTTGTTATTCAATATTCTCCACAGTCTTCTAGAAAGGACTTGTATCTATTGCTGTCATTTTCGAATGAGACGAGAAGAGGTAATTTTAATTTGGTCCGTAGAAATCTTAATTCCTCTTCAAAAGAGTTTTTTCATTTCCTTAAATCAGCTCAACGTTTCTTTTAAATCTAGGTTTACCAATGTATATCTCAACTGGAGCTCGTTCGGAAAGGAGTGCTGACTGGGGAAGAAGTAGATTTTGAGTCATATAGTCAGTTCCACCATCTAGAGGAGGGTAATGGGAGCAAGTGTGACAGTCTTAATCATTCAAAGCAGCAACATTGGACCTCTCTTCAGTTTACTAAAGCAATGTCAGTTTTGAATGGTTTTCTTAAACCAAAATCTACTAAATGCAAAAACTGTATGGAGAAAAATCCTTCTATTGCTAAGCCTGTCTTTGGCTGGTTGCATAAGGTACTACCCATTTTTAGAGATTGAAAACTTAGAACTTTAAGTGATGGTTACATATGGTTACATAAGCCTCTCTTTGAATGTTATTTATGCATTTTTTGGGTGTCGAGTATGGAATTGCTACAAGTCATGCATAATATTCTTGAGCTAATTGCTCTTGGTTGCACTCCTTGACAAAGGTGTTTTAGGATATGTCTTTTTCGGCTGATAAGGTGTTCAGCTGTTTTATTACTGTTCCACTAGAAGAGAGAATGAACAGAGAGAATTTACTGAATGTTTGCTTGCCCTAGTAGGGAAACCAATACGCATGTTATTGACTAAAAAAGGTATACACAGTTACATATATACCTTACTGACTAGAACAAAACACTTAAATAAATCCTACAATAATTTGACTAAACATATATCAGTTTATTGGTGTAGGGTTTAATTGCCAAATTGAGCCTTGTTCTACCTATTTTCTAAACAGGTATACATTTGTTTGAGTACAAATAGAATGTTATAGATGTATGTTTTTTGTGGATATTCACTGTTAGTGTCAACCTGCACAGTTCATTTGTCTTTTTTCTCCTTGAGGGGCTTGTTGCTGGCAATGCCATTCAAAATAAATAAAAGCTATGATAGACATCTTGCATTTTAGGTTGGAAGTTTCCCCTTTTGTGGGGGCCCAGTGAACTTATCTTTTAATGTATTAAATAATATGGTAAATGCAGTCAAAATTTCTCTGCCATTATCTATTTGACCTCTACTTTGTTTCTTGTCTTTTCTGAAGTCCTTCCACTTTCTTTTGGTGTATGTTAAACTCGAATAATATTTTTCTTTTGGCTATGTTCAATCTGAGGTAATTTTTAATTTTTTTAATTTCTGGTTATAGGTTGTTGAAATAATTGTTTGTCTTTGACAAATCTGAGATGCACATATACATCTCTTTATGGGCGTACATGTTTGTGCCCCTAGCTTGGCATTGTTAATTCTCAGCATTATAAGTTGTGTGTCAGTTGTAACTACATCTTTTTTTGTTCAATATATTGTTCTAGACTGTGAAAGATGCTGATTCTAGAGCAAATACCTTAAGAAGATGTGACATAGAAGGCCTTTCAACTAGTGGATATACAGAAGAAACTTATGTGGAAGAAATTAATAATGATACTGATACTGATGGATCTACAGCTCCTAAGGAAATTCAAGCTACTGCTACAAAGAGTCATCGAGGAAAAGGGGGAAAAGTGATTGCTAAGCACTGTGAGGATAAAGAATCAAGACCTCTTTTACCCTCTGAGGTATGCTTCTTGCTATTGTTGGTTTACTAACAGTGACAAATTCCTATGACACTTTTATTTTGTTCTGTGATATTGCTACAACTACAAGCATTCTATTTTAGATATCCATAGTACAAAGTTCTCTTATTTGAATATGCTTCTTAATATCCTGCTTTGTGGTTGACAGGTTAAAAATATTCTTAGGCAGTTATGGGAAAATGAAGCTGAAATCTGCTCATATATCTGTGATATCCAGCAGCAGAAATGTCAAAAGAAAGAAGGTTACATGATGTTTTTCTTGGAGACTATTCTTGTACCTCCAATCAAGTTTCGCCCCCCATCCAAGGGTGGGGATTCTGTAAGTAGATTTCACTCAAAGCAAATATTTTCTTTGTGTTCATCATAGACATATAATCACCAATGTTTAGTAATGCAAAAGTATGAAGTGATCTCTTAATTCTACATGTGATGGGTAGGAATAGCAATATGTAGTTTCTTTTTTCTTTACTTGGCCAAAATGTAATTTCAAATAAACAGGATTTAACAAAAATATGTAGTCATGCATTCTACGATAATAGTGGATTGATTTCTATAAAATGTAATTATATCTGTCAGTTAAAATAAACCTGCATGGGATAAGGCTTTTTAAAGCATGCCTCTATCACATTCAGAAGCACCTTAAAATGTGAATCATACACACAATTAGATATTTGCTTTTTGTAGAGTGCATGTTGCAATTTTTGAGTTCTTTCCTTTGGCTTATGCTTTGAAGCATGCACGATGATTGCCTTTTAAAACTGTAATTCTTACTCGTAAAACTAGCATGCTCATGAAATTTCACAACACATTCAGTCCTAGCCCCATTTGTTTTTTGAGAATCACTGTTCAATTGCAACTGCATGCATTTTTCATTCTGGGTGTAGATTTTTTGAAGGCATCTTTTCTTGTTGCTTGTTGTAGGTGATGGAGCATCCTCAAACTGTTTTACTAAGTAAGGTGGTGCAAGCAAATATTGAGTTGGCAAATGCTCGTTCTCAGAGCTTGGAACACTCAAAAATTGTTGGCCTCTGGATGGCTCTTCAGCAGTCTATAAACGTAATGTTTGATAGCAGCAAAGCTACTTCAGGTGAATATGGTGTCCTTTCTATGTTGGGTCGTTTACCTATTTTCTCTTTAGCTGCTAGTTTCATGCTATGTTTGAGTCGTTAGTAATGCAATGTAATATTCGTTGATTATTGTAACCCCCCTTTGCAATAGGAGGAGTAGAAACTTGATTAAGAAATTGAAGAAAATATACAAATGGTTAAAGGAAGATATTATGTTAATGCTTCACACTAGAGTAGAGTATTACCAGTGAAATGGCTCCTTTCTTCTTGCAACTAAGCAGTAGCCTTCTGTTGATTTTAGGTCGAAAAGATGTGGCTTCTGGAATATGTCAATTGCTGGAGAAGAAGGAAGGCATGTTTCGTCAGAAAATGATGGGAAAGAGGGTTAATTATGCATGCCGGTCTGTCATATCTCCAGATCCTTATTTGGCTGTTGACGAAATTGGAATTCCTCCCTACTTTGCAAAAAGGTTAACTTATCCTGAGGTGAGGTGGATAAGTGGCCCCTTAGATATTATATTAGTATAAATGTGTTTTTCATATTTTTTTGTCATTTCTAGGTTTTTTTAGTTAGTATTTGGTGCATTTTTCATTCTTATTTTTGATTGGAAACTAAACGTTTTATAAGATGTAGAAGATCATGTAGGGAGAACAGAAGTGATATCCTTCTGTTATGAAAAATTGACAAAGTTCACTGTAACAAAGTAGAAACACCTGTATAATCCAAAAACACAGCCCTACCCTTCTATCATGTATATGAAAGTAAAATCAAATTTGAACTATTCCATGCCATGATCGAGAAATATTCCAATCACTTGGTGGTTTAATTGAAAGCAAAAAGGGTTAATATTCTGATGTGCTATTTCTCGTGCATATGCTATAACCTTTTGGATAGCTATACATGGATATACATCTTTACTGTAATTAATCACAAGGACATTTTAGTAATATACAACGTTGTTAAGGACATATTATTTTTTAGGGTTTACTATTTCCTTGGTTGCAAACTTTGATCTATTTCCCATTAGGAACCTGAACTTCACACTTGGGGACATTGGGTTTGAGGATTAGTGAAATACCTACTAGCCTATTTTTATCCTTTTCTGTCAGGTGTATGCACTTGACATCTACAATGACATTGTATTTATTTAGGAGTTAAGGTACATGTGCACATGTCATAAATGACATTTTTTGGCCTATTATGTGGGGCATGCTATTTTAATTATGATTCACTTTTGTTTTTCTTATGGTTCATTCCACTCACAAAATTGCCTATCTAGAGAGTGACACCGTGGAATGCTGCGAAATTGAGGGATGCTATCATCAATGGTCCTGATATTAATCCTGGGGCTACGCATGTTGTTGATAATTCAGCTCCAGTAAAACTAAAATCAAGCAGAAAGGACCGGATTTCTGCAGCAAGAAAATTACTTTCTTCCAAAGGTGCTGCTGGAAAGCATTCTGATTCTGATTTTGAAGGCAAGTTTGTATACCGCCACTTGCAAGATGGGGATATTGTGCTTGTTAATCGACAGGTAAAATTCTTCTTTACTGTGTTTATTTTCTGTCTTATGAATGGTTTTGCACCAACAAAACTTCAAATATGTTTTTTTTTTCCGATGGATGGATCTGGTATCAGTGAGGAAGCATCTAATCTGCCCGCACTTGGTGTGTAAATTGGATGCTGTTTTATGTCATTATTAAAGATTTTCTTGCAGAGATGTGTGTTGTGTGTCTCAAAATTGTTTCCATACAGAACATTGCAGCTGTTTGATAATTAAGAGTGATGTATCGTAGAACTAATGTGTTCTGTTCCTTATCCATGAGTAATTAATGATGCTTGCATAAAAGCTTGCCCTTATTTATTTATTTATTCACTTTTTTAGGAGGGGGGTCAAATACAGATTGTTGAGCTATTGAATTGGGCTAATATTATATAGAATTTTGAACTTTTAGTTTTGTTTTATTGGGTGGTCAAGATTAAAATTAGTTGTTTTCATCAAAAATATGTAAACCTGCTAATATGCATTTCAAATACACCATGTGGTAGATCACACGATGATGGATTCTTAACTTTTATGTTTAAAATAGTGATTGTTTTTCCCCATCTGTGTGAATTATGGTTAGTGCTGACCAGTCTCAATGTGTCTCTTGTTTGTTATTTAATATTTGTTTAATGTGATTTTTGCTTTGCAGCCTACACTTCACAAGCCCAGTATAATGGCACATAGAGTTCGTATATTGCCGGGAGAGATAACGATTCGCATGCAATATGCAAATTGCAGGTCTATTATACTTGTTCAGATAGACTTAGTTGACTGTGTGAATAGTCTTATTCAGTTATTATATAATAAGAGCACTTTATGCATCAAGTTATTGTGAAACAATTACTGATGTGGTATATCATTATTGGTTAAGATAGTCGGACCCACTTTTTCTTAACCTGTAATAACTTGCCACGTCATATGTTACAGAACAACTTGATGCAAAAAACTTTTTGTTATAATCATGTATGCGTGTATGTGTTTTGCTGATTGCAATTATATTTTGGATTTATCTTGCATGAATTTGACAGTAAGTTGTTGTTACTTCAGCACATATAATGCTGATTTTGATGGTGATGAAATGAACGTTCATTTTCCACAAGATGAAATTTCCCGAGCTGAAGCTTACAACATTGTAAATGCAAATAATCAATATGTGAAGCCTACCAGTGGTGATCCCATTAGAGCACTGATTCAGGTCTGGCGAATCTTTAACATAGAAAGGAATTGTGCCTTGTAAATATGTTGTCCCTATGTCACTCTTTTCTTATATACTCACTCTTTAATCTTTCAGGATCATATTGTGAGTGCTGTTTTCCTTACTAAGAAGGATACATTTCTAACGCAAGATGAGTTTAATCAACTTATTTATAGTTCTGGTCTATCAACTACTCGGCCTTCCAAACAAAAGTTGAAGCATAGGGTTCTATCTATATCTGATGATACTTTTGTAACCCCCCTTCCTGCTATCTGGAAACCAGTGCCACTTTGGACTGGGAAGCAGGTTATTATTCTCAACTCTCCTTGCTTATTTCAAAGTGAACCCAAGACATGTGTATGAATAAACATTGTAAAACAGAAGGGGATAAAACTGAAATAAAAATCAAGATGAGTTAGTTCTTTTATAACACCAAAGTACTTTCGGCATAGGAGAAGGAAAGAAATTCTTGTTCAAAGTGGCAAAAAGATTGCTTCTTCTCATGGTGCAATATATTTATATATTTATGCTTAAAATTGTATGAGATATTTATATGCTTGTACAAAATTTGAACTCTTAAAACAAGTAGCTGAACAATTACCTGATAGAGTAATTAATATTTAAAATTTTAGTAATAAATTGGAAAGCAAGGAGACATAAAATTTGAAATCTTCTTTCAATTCTTTTCCCCATCCAGTTAACTTGAGACTTAAGGCATGCATCACACATGGATAGAATGGATTTTATTTCGTTTCTTAAAGTTTGGTTTGTTTTCTTCTTCTTTAAAACTACCATGACCTATTCGCCGAGTGGTAGTAGTTCTCATGGTTTTATGAATCCTTGATGGTTAAGTAATTTGTCCTCTTTACTTTCTATTCAGGTCATTACTGCATTGCTAAATCATATTACTAGAGGTTTTCAGCCCTTTACTGTTGAAAAAGGTAGTATAATTCCACGTGATTTTTTTAATAGTAGAACTGACAGAGATGGACTTGTTAAAGATAGATCAAAAAAAGAGAAGAAAGAAAAAAAAGGGAAAGCAGCTGGTAGAGATGCATCAATGGAGAAGGGGGCTCCAGTTGAAGATGCATTGTTTATCTACAAAAACAACTTGATTCGTGGTGTGATCGACAAGGCTCAATTCGGCAAGCATGGTTTGGTCCATACCGTGCAGGAGCTTTATGGCTCAAATACTGCAGGCCTTTTACTTTCTGCCTTAAGTCGCATATTTACAACCTTTTTGCAGGTTGAGCTGGTTTATTTATTTTTAACTAGTCATGATATATTAATTTATTAGTTCCTTTTCCTCTATGTATTTTTAATATGTTATATTTTGTTAATACCTTTTGCTTACCCACATTATACAACATATTTGTTTTAGATCCATGGCTTCACATGCGGGGTTGTTGATCTTTTGCTAGCAGAAAGTAAAGACAGGAAAATGACAAAACTACTTGAAAAATGTGAGGACGTTGGTAAAGATGTTTACGGAGGGTTTGCAAAGGTCAAAGTTCATGAAGAAATGGGTATGATACTCTCAAAAAGTTTCTTGATACAGAATATTTTAGGGTTTATTGTAAGAGTATAAGAATAGTTGTAGTAGTGGTAAAAACCTATAGAAGATTATCCGTGAAATGGCTTCATATCTGTTTACACCGAAAAGTAGCAAATGACGTGGGACTTATAGGATAGACTGCGTTTGAAATGAAGTTCCTCCTCTCCTATTTTGAGAAAGAGGAATTTTGGAGGCATCCTGAATTTTACTTGCGACATCCTTGAATTTTCCTATATCTAAATTTCATTGAAAATTTGAGTAAACCAACAAAATTATGTCTAGTCATCCCACCCCATATCACTTTCTTCTTCTTCTTCGTACACCCATTCCTTGGCTTCCCAAAAATTCAGCCCACTTTCCAAAATCCTGCCACCATGAAAACTCAATCTATTAAGAGGTTTGTAGACTTTACCAAACAATAAAACAAAAGTTCAGTAGGTGCTACCAATCCCAAAATTGTTCGGTAGGCAATTCTTATTCAGTTGATTTTAGAAAGCACATATCTTTTCTGAACATGTACTTTATTTCTTATAAAGTGGTTGGTAAAAGATTTCTTGGAAAGTTTTGTTGTTCACTTATTCCTTTTTTTCTTTATATCAAATATAATACTTTGTGTTTTCAACAAATCATGTATCAATTGATACCAATGTATATCTTCTCTTTGGATTGCAGACCCCATGACGTTGCAATGCAATATTCAAAAGTATGTTGGCAATAATGGAGAAGAATCTGCCTTGGAAATTTTGGATGGAAGAATGATTGGCCAGCTTAGACGCAAGTCTGAGGAAATTGCAGGATTGCTGTTTGAATGCTTATATAAACTCCCTAGCAAGAATAGTATCTCTCTTATGACTACATCAGGAGCTAAAGGTGCTAAAGTAAGTTTCTAGCATTATACACATTCATCCTTATTTATTTATTAATTATTACCAGTACTACTATTATTATTAATGATATTATTATTACATTTACAGTGGGAGAATAGTGAGAGTGTGAAGAGTAGTTTGAGCATTCTCTCTTTCATAGTTTCTGTTGGCTTTTAGCTGTGTTAGTATATATAGTTCCATCATTTTGATCTTTTCCAAGAGCCGAGGGTTACTTATTGCAGTTATCAATCCGTTCATACCTTTGAACTGATATAAACTGTAATTTTCAATTGTACGTATGTACCAATGTGTTATTGATGGTTGTTTTGATTTTGACAGAGGTAGCTGTAGATTGTCAGTCTTCATTTTGGGATCTGTCATTCAAAAAATGTGGTGAGGCTTGCCTCAAGACTTGTTTTCCACCTGGGCAGCCTTGAGGCTAGCTTATTAGGGAGAAAAAAAAATTATTTGCCTTTTGTTGTTTAGACTTGACCCTTTTTTCATGCACTAATACAACTGAGGCTATTGAGGCATATATCTTTTGTTTCGTACTAGAAAAAGAAACATTGGTGGGTTTTTGAATGCAACATTAAGGCTCCACTTGGACTCTTGGGTAGCGTTTGGTTTACGGAATTGAATCGGAATGAGAATGAGAATGAAATGGAAAGGAAACATTTTTGTTTGGTTTGACTACTGAAATCAAAGAAGGAATCAATATTAAAGTGTTTGGTTTACAACTGGAATGGAATGAAAACACTATACATTACCTTAATATCCTTATATTTAGTAAAGTTTAAATAATATCATTTAATTATTATTTTTTCGTGAGATAAAATATATTATTGAAATTATTATTTTTCTAAAAAGGGTTTTTGGATTTGAGATTTGGGGTTTAGGGTTTAGGGTTATATTTGTGGGTTAAGGGCTTAGGGTTAAAATTATTATTATTTTTAAATAGGATTTTGGGATTTGGAGTTTAAGGCTTAGGGTTATATTTTTTGGTTAAGTTTTAGGGTTAAAATTATTATTATTCTAAATAGGGTTTTGGAATTTGGGATTTAGGGTTTAGGGTTATATTTGTGGGTTAAAGTTTAGGGTTAAAATTATTATTTTTCTAAATAGGATTTTGGATTTGGTGTTTGGGTTTTAGGGTTATATTTGTGGGTTAAGGTTTAGGGTTAAAATTATTATTATTTTTAAATAGGATTTTGGGATTTAAGGTTATATTTAAGGTTGAGATAAAATTGAAAAAAAAATTGAGATGAGAATGAAATTTTGGTTTCTTCTCTTTTAGGAATCGATTCCATTCCATTTCCACTTTTCAGTCCAACCAAACATAAAATTAGAAGAAATTAATTCTGATTTCATTCCATTCCAGTCAACCAAGAATGATGTTAGATAAAGCTTATTAATATTTCGGTCAAGACAAGCAAAATAGAAGTTAAAGAAACAAAATACCAACAAAATGAAAGTTGAAAAAATCCTTTTCTTTCTCTTCCTCTACTCTGGTCATGTTCTTCTAGGTTCATTATTCTTTTAGCAACCTCTTGTTCCTTTTCCTTTGTTCTGGTCTTGAATTTGGCAGTGTTGATAATGAGAATATTTTTTGCTGATTATGGGAATTATCCTTTTGGTGATGATTGGAAAGAGAAAGATAATAATGCTTATGATGATGAGAATGATAATGAAGAATATGATGATAATACTATGTTGCTAGCTTTTTTATGAAGTTTATTAGTGTTTTTTTGGTTAACTTTTTATGGATCTTAACTTTATCATGTTTAGATGTTTGGTGGTGATTGGATTGCTATATTATGGCTATGTGAGGTTATTATGTTACTTTGTAATAATTTTTCTTTTATTGTTTATTTAATATTTTTTTAAATTTCGTTTTAATTTGAGGCTTGAGCCTCATATATCACATCAAAGTATAATCTTGCCTCAATGCGTGGGCCTCAATGGAAGAGGTATGCATTGAGGCTAAACCCCCTTTTGAAACATGCATTGAGGTTAAACCCCCTTTTGAAACCTTGCAAATGGATGGTGAAATTGTCACAATAATATTTTATTAATAGTAATTTTATTTAACAATAATGCATGTGTAATTTATTGTAGGGATATAATAATTCATACACTTTTGTTGTGATAACAACAAAAGTGGTTGTGGCAATATCATTACCCATCTAATATGGAAGCAATGAAGTTCATGCACAATTTGACATTCCTCATGATAAATCTCTGAATTGGAATTTTAGGAGGCAAATGCATCCAGGATTTCTTTTTTATGCCAGTTAGAGCAGTTTCATCTATTTGTTATTTTTTGTAGTAATTTAGTCTTTTTTATGAAAAAGTGATAATATAAGAACAACAATCAAATTTTAGAACTCTTTTTTTAATCAATTTTGTAGTCATTGTTGTATATTGTGGAAGACAATCAATGAAATTGATATTTCAATAACATTTGAAATAATATGAGAGAAAAATAAAATAAAATAAAATTAAAAATGGGTTATTTGTCCCGTGTTGTCATTTTTTCAAAACAAAAGGAGTAAATTGCTACAAAAATTAACAAATGGCTCTTTTTGACATAACTAAGGAACTTGTATTATCATCCATCCGAATTTTAAATACTTAACAAGAATTCCAAATGAATTAGCAATGTTTTTAACATCATTGTTCTTCAAAAATTTCAATGTTTTGGAATCTACTGGAAATTAAACAGAATTTGGAAATCTGAGAATCAATAAAATTTATGTTCTGAATAATTAGAAAATTTCAGTCATATATTTTTGTGTCCGTCTGTTTGACGGAATATGATGCTAGCATCTTTTGCATATTTTATTTGAGAAACATGTATGGCTTTAAGACTCTTCAGCTATTGCTGTTCTTGACTTCTTGCTTAGGTAAATTTCCAGCAAATATCTTCACATTTGGGCCAGCAAGAGCTAGAAGGAAAACGAGTTCCTCGAATGGTTTCTGGAAAAACTCTACCATGCTTTCGCCCATGTGATTGGTCGCCTCGAGCAGGAGGGTTTATAACTGACAGATTTCTTTCTGGTCTTCACTCTCCGGAGTATTATTTCCATTGTATGGCTGGTCGTGAAGGGTACGTTGGAATTTCCATTTTAGCCCATCAATGCTTTTATTATTATAACTTTTGCTTGGTAAACTAGCTTGCTAGGTTACTTGCAATGAAGCCTTCTCTTTACATACGTGTGCATGCACACTCTCTTCCATTATCTCATATAAATTTTATTTATTGTCCGATCCTTTCTCCATTATCTTGGTGCTGCACAGGTGCATTTTGTTTTTCTACCATGAACCTTGTTTCTTTGGGGAATATTTTCATCATGTAAAGGTTGATTTAGAATGTTTTACATGGTCATCTTACCGTTAAGACTTTTTCTAACTGTGATTTTTTGTCAACATTAATTGGATAGGTTGGTTGACACTACTGTAAAAACATCTCGTAGTGGATACCTGCAAAGATGCCTGATAAAAAATCTCGAATCTCTTAAAATATGTTATGATTACACTGTTCGGGATTCTGATGGTTCCATCATTCAGTTTTATTATGGTGAAGATGGTGTGGATGTTCATCACACAAGCTTTCTAGCAAATTTTGAAGCTCTTATAGCAGTAAGAACTTTTTGCTCACTTTTTGGTCCAAGTTAGCAAATACATTTTTTTTTCATTATTGATTTTTTCTACTGGTATATTTTCAGAATAGAGAAATGATCTCCAAGAAATACTGTCATCAAATTGACAAATCAAATCCTTATGTTAAGGATTTGCCTGTTGCTTTAAGACAAAAGGCGTTGCAATTTGCAGAAAAGTTTTCCTTGGAGCAAAATACTTCCCTGAGCCTAAAAGAGTTTCTGAGATTAGTAGAGCACAAATATCTCACAAGTCTTGCACAGCCAGGGGAACCTGTTGGTGTTCTTGCTGCCCAGTCTATTGGGGAACCCTCAACACAAATGACGTAAGTTTTCTTTTCTCTTTGCTTGATTTTTTTATGGAACAATATTTCTCATCTTTTTATTTGATTGTATCCTCACTTCCTGTGTTGGATGCTATTGAATATGTTTTGGTGGGGTCTTGATCATATAATATAAGACAGTCCACAGTATGCTGAAATTTGTAATCTTGACCAGATTAAAGGGAATAAGAGTGCCATTTAACTCCGCTGGCATTATAGAATATGGTTATGATCATTTAAGGCTCCTTTTTATCACTGTGTTGAAGTACTTGATCTGAATTTAAAGAGTATAAATTTGTAGTAATGATTCTAAATGGATGGCTTGAGGCTGATCATTGCATTGATTCACATGAAACCTCACATTTTTACTACATATATTTATAGTGGATTAATTGTGGCCTTGTATTGATATGGCAGATATGATGTGACCTTTGTGTGAATGAGTTTGTTGTGGTGCAATCTTACTTGAAATAAAACTTTTGTGTGAATAAGTATGAATTTGAAGTTATTGAAAACATTGCAGTTGGATCAATCAAGTATAAATTTACCACATTTAATGCATCTCTAGTTTCATAGCAATGTTTTAACGGTAAATTAGCCATTGATGTACAGATTGCATGACATTTAACATGATTTTAAATTTTAGGGTTGAAGTTTTCACAGGACTCTTTAAATTTATCTCAGTTTCCAGTTAGCTTCCGTCGTTCCGATGATTTCAGAAGTTTATTTTGTTACTTTACCTCTTTTTTGACGTGTTCTAATGCAATTAAAACTTACTGTGAGTGATGTTTCGAAAAATTAATTTTCTAGTGTCAATCTTTGGGTGAATTTATATGTTTGAAGTTGTGACAATATGCATTGGTATTTGCCTTCGGTTTTGCTTTGTTATATGGATAAAATGTTTCTTATTTTGTTGTCTTAGGTTGAACACTTTTCATTTTGCTGGTCGAGGTGAGATGAATGTGACCCTAGGAATTCCACGTCTCCAAGAGATCTTGAAGACTGCTTCAAGGAGCATTAAGACGCCAATTATGACATGCCCATTGCTAGAGGGAAGATCAAAGTGAGTTCCTTTAAGTCATTGTTATATAAATTTGATATGCATTCTTTTTCAGTTTCTTTTGCAACTATTTTTTTAATGATTTTGAAATGTCAAGAATATTTTACAAGACAGTAAAAATGAGTACGGATTGCAGTGAAAGAGAGGCAAGGGTAGGTTGGATGATCTTGTGTTTGTATATATTCTGTCTCTAAATTTTTGGTCACATTTTTAATTGGTAATGGGGTTTTAGCATGCAGATTCAGGCATTAAATTGTTGAAGTATGACTTGAACTTGGTTGGCATTACGTTTTGCAGTCTGTTATTCAGATATGAGTTGTCTTTTATTTGGCATATTCTGTCCATTTTGATACTTTCTGAGTAGCCTAGGAGATGTTTTTTTTAAGCCTATGAGTATGACTTGTACTTATCTTTTAGTGCCTATATAATTATTTTATTTATTTATTTTTTTGCAGGGAAGATGCCAAAAGCATTGCTGATAAGTTAAAGAAAATAACTGTGGCAGAAATTGTAGAGAGTATGAATGTGGGTGTCGATTTATTTTTCAGTGAAGATGGCCAATGTTTCCAAATTCATAAGCTAAAAATAAAGCTATACATGCCTGAACATTATCCTAGTTTGCCAAAAGACTGGGAGGATGTTCTAAAGTTTGACTATGTTGGGGAATTGGAAGACGCTATAGAGAGTCATATTAACTTACTCTCTAGAATTAGTGGTATAGAAAGTTTCTCCGATTTACAGTCAAAAGCTTCAAATGAGACAGATGAAGAATTTTCTGACAAGATGTCTCATGGTAAGGAAATAGATAATGATGATGATGATGTCGCAAATGATAGTGATGATGGTGAGGTTGATGATCTTGGTTCATCTGCCCAGAAATGGAGACAACAGGCCAAGGATGAGATAGACTACGAAGATGATTTAGATGATGAAGTGAACGTAGAGGATCAGTCAGCTAGATTACAAGGGGTGAATGATAAAGCAAATAACGAAATCAAGTATGTTAAGGATGATTTTCAAATTTCAGATGTTGAAGATGAAGTCCCTGAAAACCTATCTAAATCAGTCTTAGAGGAAGATGACATAGATTGTGAAAGTTATGCAGAAGGTGAAGTGGACACAGCGGATATATCAGCTGGATTACAGGGGAATAATGCTAGGGAAAATAATGTACTTGAGTCTCGGAAGGACGATACAGCTAAAAACACCTCCGAGTCGGAGTTACAAGAGAAAATGAAGAATTCGAATAATGAGAGGAGGAGGAGGGAGAAGAAGGAATACGATAGGGCCACATATGTTGCAGCCAATGGGTTTAACTTTGAGGTCCACTTCAAATTCCAGGCTTATGAGCCTCTCGTATTGCTTACTGAGGTAACTTTTAACCCACTTTTAATATTGGGATTACTCTTTTTGTATGCAAACACATGCATTATCAACATAAACTTTTATCCCGTGTTTTCATTATAAAGCTATACTCTCCCTCTTATTTTTTTCTTTCTTTCTTTCTAAAACCATATCAATGACATTTACTTATTTTACTAGTGAGATCGTCTGGATAATTGACTTTGAACTTGTAAAATTAGACTTTAATATCACAGAAGAAACTTATTTGCTATAACTTTAATGTCCACTTCAGCAAATCGTAGTTAGTAAAGCTTGTTTCGGGGCACTTCCTTTTCATTGCATATTTGGACTTGTGCTCATGATTGCTAAATTTGTTTTAGCCAAAAAAAGAAAAGAGGTTGATAACTGTCAAATGGAACAACTTCCCAATTTGTACTTGCTGCAAAGAACAAGAGAAATAATAATTACACATAAATTTGCACCCAAACCATTTGTATTGTACCACTAGACAGATTTATCTAGAATGCCATCCTTCATTTTCAAAAATAATTCTACCATGTGTCACCATATGAGTGACTTGGGTGGAAAAGTTTGTAAATTTATGTGTCTTTAACATTCCTCCTAGGAACAATGAACAGAACAAGTTGAAAAGAAGTCTGTTTTGTATTGATATTATGTGGTTGTCTGCATTGATTGGTTAATATCTCTATATGATTGTTTTACATTCTGGCATTCCTTTTTTACGTGATCAACACTCAGATTGCTCAAAAGGTAGGCAAAAAGGTCTATATCCAGAAATCCGGGAACGTTGATATGTGTCAGCAAATTACTTGCAAAGAAAGTCAAGTTATTTACTATGGTAGAGATCCTGCAAATTGGGAGGATATTTCTCCGAATGAAAAAGAGAAGGTTCCAGCTTTGCAGACCTCCGGGGTGGATTTTGGTACATTTTGGAAACTACTAGATTTGCTCGATGTCCGATACATATATTCAAATGACATTCATGCAATGCTAAATACTTATGGCGTAGAAGCTGCTAGAGCAACCATCATCAGGGAGATTACAAATGTTTTCAAGTCCTACTCCATATCTGTCAACATTCGTTACCTAATGCTCATTGCTGATTTTATGACTCATTCTGGTGAATACCGTCCATTGAGTAGACACGGTGGTATAGCTGACTCTGTCTCTCCTTTTAGTAAAATGTCTTTTGAAACAGCTTCCAAGTTCATTATTGAAGCAGCATATCATGGTCTAACAGATACTTTGGACACACCATCTTCTAGGATTTGTCTTGGAATGCCTGTGAAGGTTGGCACTGGTTGTTTTGATTTGATGCAAAGTTTCAAACTTTGATAGACAACCTAGTCTGAATGTTGTAACTTTCTGTGATTTATACAAGTAGAGCAAGAGTTACGGCTATTATGCCATGTAAGGTAAAATTTTGGCCATTGAGTAATTTATATTAGTTAATTATTATTTATGCAAAATGATTTATCAATGATGATTCTTATTCTTATTATTTCATTTTATATTGTAATTCAATTAAAAGCATACTCAGAAGTTCAAATCATACATCAAAAATTGTAAAAATTAAACTAGTATTTTGGATACTCTCTTACATGGGTTTTGTGGAGAGAGATTTTGAAACTCGCAAGCAATGCTTGTTGGGCATTTCGACCCAAAAAGACTAAAATGAACATGATTCTCAAACACTTGTGTCAAATTTCTTAGTAAAATGCTCCAGATGCCCAAGTCATATGGGCATTACTTGTAACATGGATTGGACCCATTACATAAACCATTTATTTCTCATTGTGATCCTGGTCTTATCTACGTTTTAGCTTGTTTGAAGGCAAAACACTTCTAATAGAAGTGTTTTAAAAGTAGTGCTTTTTGTAAGACTACTTAGAAGAAAAATACCTTCAGGTTGTATAAATGTGGGCCTCATAGATATTAAAAACGTCTTTTATTTTATTATCAAACGCGTAAAAAGTAATTGTGCTTATAACAATGCTTTTCAAAGTTGCATCCAAACGCGTACTTCATATCAACATTACTCATTCGTAATACTATATTAACAATACTCCAAATGTGCTCTAATATAGTTTAAATCAAAAGACTCCTCGTTTCAACTTGTGTTAAAAAAACTCTTAATCTCTAAATATCAATTATGTCAAAAGATTAGTTCACAAAAATAAACAGGTACAACTTCAAAGAGAAATGAGGTTACCCTCTTCATTTTTAGGAAAACAACATTTATAACATTAATTAACAATTATAATTACAAAAATAACACTATTTATATTTAATTCATATTCTTTTATTTAAAGAAAAACTAAAACCTAAAAATTTCATATTTGTATTTTTTTATATTTATTTTGATTGATAAACACAAGGATGCGAGGATTGAGATTTGATAATGACACAACAAAAGCTATTACTATACTTCTATAATTTCCAAGAGAGAGCACTTCCTTCCCATCCATAGAAGACATGGCCATATGTATTTGGTTTGTACCAAGCAATAATTCACTCTTCTACTTTTTCACAATTTTTTCTTTGATTGGACATTTTTTTAATCAATTAATGTTTGGAATACTTTTTCTAGACATGCTGTCTCCAAAAATTGCAATCTAGTGGTCCGTCCATACATAATAATTATGAAGGGAAAATACGGTGAGTTAATTATTAACCTGACTTTACCTTTTATTTGTCATTTGGTTAGAAAATTAGATTTTTTTTAGCAGACACTATCATGAATTTACCAAATTTGAAATAAAAAAGAATCTGATAATTGTACAATCCTTTATTTTTAAGTAAAAAAATAGCCTAAACGAATTCTGAGCTTATGTTTGAACTTTTTTTTCCCTATGTAAAAATATTTAGATTTTTATTTTTGTTTAATTAATATTAATTAAATTTTTTATATTAACTAATTACTATTTATTATTTTTCTATTAGTGAGAAAATTCTATTCTTTTGGTTAACTTAAGCAGACACCGTCATGTATTTACCAGATTTAAAAAAAATCTGATAATTGTACAATCCTCTATGTTCAAGACTTCAAGTAAACAAAATCTAAAAGATTAGATAATTTATATACTTTTTGTATTTTTATTAGATATAATTATATAAATCTAATTATAATTATAAATAATATTAAAACACGTTATTTATAATTTATCAAAAACTTAAATTAAATCCACTTTTTCAAACAACTATGTTCGAAATTTTTATTCTCTATCTAAAAATATCTAAATTTTTATCTTGTATATACATACATTATTTTTACAATTAAATTATACCAATTAATATTAACTAAATTTTATCACTTAAGTTAATTATTAATATTAATGAATTGCTTTCATATCTTAATCACAAAATTACTTGTATAAATAGGATAAAAATTCGTGTTGTAGAAAAAATTCAAGTATTTTTATATAAAATATATTAAAGTTTAAATAAATAAGAAACTGTTGAAAAATAATAAAAATAAAAATTTAAAATTTATAACCATAAAAATAATATTTTTATGAAAATTCATATATTTTTATTATTAAAAATATGGTAGATTATTTCACATTATTTAATTAAAAATTATTTAAATTAAAATATGGTTATTTAAACAATTTAAATATTAAAATTGATTTAAATATTTTTAGTGTATTATTTTTATTATTAAAAATTTTAAGAATATTTTTTATAATTTTTCAAAACATCAAAACAAAATAAATAAAATTGTACAAACTATTTAAGAAAAAAAAAAGAGAGAATAATGTAACTTTTCGAGAGAGAAAAAGAAAAATATTTCAAATCTATTCAAAGAAAGCTGACTCTTTCAACTGACTCATGGTCGAGCTCTAAAGAAGATGACCAATCTGCCTATATCTCAATAGAAATAAAGGTGTGTTTTTTTATTCAATATCTTGTATTTGTTTTCTGGGTTTCTTCTTCTGTTCTTTCTGTGCTTGCTTTACCAATGTCTTTTTTCCTACTTTTTCTTAAATTTCTGGAGGTAATGAAATGCTCGTAGCCTCGAGCTCAACTAACCCATTTCCAGTTTTTGACATCTAGCAAATGAAATTCATTTTCATTGAGCTTTGAAACACAGTAATGCTTATCTTTCTTACACAGTTGGGGACATTAAAGTTATGGGCTTTATTGGGAAATTTTGATGTTCGAATTAACTTTATACTTGGGTTTTCATGACCCGTGTCTGTTTATTAAAAGAACAACTCTGCATTTTGGTATGAGCAACTATTTGCTTCAAAATAAGTAACTATGGTAAAAAAAATTTATGAATTATTGCTTCTTATTCTCTTGCTTTCTTTGGTTGTAAAGGTTTGAATGAGAAAATAATTATAATTTTTTTTAGGGAATATCTGAATTTAAGAAAAGTGTTTACTTGTGATGTATAATGTGTTAGAATCTCTTCTAAGGATTTAGTCATCAGTTACAAATATGCCACTTTCAGCTGTATGCGTTGGCTGACACTTACATGTTATGTATAAAGAAGTATCCCTCATCAATTTTCTCAAACACTGTTTGAGACAAACATTTATACTGTTTAACACTCGGCTACTTTGACTTTACAAATGCCAATTACTTATACTTTCCTCAAGACTTCGTTTTTTTTAAATCTTTTTATGAGGCTCGACAACTTGAGAATTTAATTGGTTTTAGGAGGGTTACAGGATTCAATCTCATGAACTCATTGCACTATACGGTAAAGAAGTATCAGACACCAATTATCTAAAAACCTGAGTTTGTTAGAGGTGGACCTTACCATCATTTATACTGTTTTAACACTGTATTCTATGTTCTGTTAAAGAAAAAAAGGTGGATTTTCTAAGGAGTTTTTCTTCTTCAGACATAGATTAGAGTCATTTTTGGCTGAAGCTTTAGGGGCTTATGGTTTGGTAGCTGGTTTGAGGTCTGGACAAAGAAATTGAAAAGGCAAAAGGCAGCAAAGAAGAGAAGCCACAATGGCATTATGGTTATTGTTATCTTCTGTGGTAGTCATCGCATTCATATCATGGTCTCACTTTGCGGTGGCCCAATTTCGTGACCAAACTACACTTCTAGCTATTAACAAAGAACTTGCCGTGCCTGGTTGGGATTTCAACATTTCAAGTTACTGTTCTTGGCCAGGCATTAGCTGCCGTTCAGATAGTTTAATAGTAGAGAAGCTTGATCTTTCTCATCTTCAGCTGCAAGGCAATGTGACTCTAATATCTGCGCTCAAAGGTTTGAAGTGGCTTGACCTCTCTTATAATAACATTCATGGCTCAATCCCTTCAGCTTTTGGAAACTTATCTGAGCTTGAGTTTTTTGATTTGTCTTTGAATAAATTTGAAGGGTTGATTCCTCGAGAGTTGGGCAGTCTCAAAAACCTTAGATCATTGAATCTCTCCAACAACTTTCTTCTTGGAGATATTCCCAATGAACTTCATGCCCTAGAAAAGTTACAAGATTTTCAAATTTCTAATAATAGATTGAATGGTTCGGTTCCAATTTGGTTGGGAAATTTGACCCATCTGAGAGTTTTTACTGCCTATGAGAATCAATTAGGAGGCCGGATTCCAGATAATTTAGGCTTGCATTCTAACCTTGAATTACTGAATCTACATTCGAACCAGCTCCAAGGGTTCATTCCTAAGAGTATTTTTGCTTCAGGGAGGCTGGAAACTTTGATTCTTACGCAGAACATATTAACCGGTGATATTCCCGAAGAAATTGGCAATTGTCAAGGTCTGTCTAGCATCCGAATTGGTAATAATGATCTCGTTGGTACCATTCCTCAATCAGTTGGAAACATTAGCAGTCTTACATATTTTGAAGCAGATAACAACAATCTCTCTGGTGATGTTGTCCCAGAATTTTCTCAGTGCTCTAATCTCACTCTTCTAAATTTAGCCTCAAATGGATTTACAGGTACAATCCCTTCAGAGCTTGGGCAGCTTATGAATCTGCAGGAATTGATTCTTTTTGGTAACAGTTTGTTTGGAGACATTCCACGATCAATTCTTAGATGCAGAAGTCTTAATAAACTTGATTTAAGCAATAACAGAATCAATGGTAGCATACCAAATGATATCTGCAACATAACAAAATTGCAGTACCTGCTATTGGATGAGAATTCAATAAGAGGAGAGATACCTGGTGAAATCGGAAGATGTATTAAACTTCTTGAGTTGCGAATTGGTAGAAACTATTTGACTGGTACTATACCTAATGAGATTGGTCATATTAAGAATTTACAAATTTCTTTAAATCTGAGCTTCAATGATTTACACGGTTTGCTTCCCTCCGAGTTAGGGAAGCTTGATAAGCTAGTCTCTCTAGACGTCTCTAGTAACCATCTCTCCGGAGATATTCCATCTGCATTGAAGGGTATGTTGAGTTTAATAGAGGTAAATTTCTCAAATAATATATTCAGTGGTGCAATACCAACATTTGTACCATTTCAAAAAAGTCCAACTTCAAGCTTCGTAAGGAATAAAGGCCTCTGTGGAGAGCCACTAAACTCTTTATGTAGAAACTCCAACAGTCTTGACCATGTGAACTACCATCACAAGGTTTCTTACAAGATCATACTAGAAGTTATCGGTTCTGGTTTGACGGTTTTTGTATCAGTAACTATAATTGTTCTGCTCTTTATGATGAGGGAGAAACAAGCAAAGGCTGCCAAAGACGCAGGAATTGAAGAAGATGTAGAAGATAAGCAGCCAATGATTATAGCGGGAAATGTCTTTGTTGAGAATCTCAAACAGGCTATAGATCTTGACTTTGTTGTTAAAGCAACTATGAAGGATTCAAACAAGCTCAACAATGGGACTTTCAGTTCTGTTTATAAGGCAGTTATGCCATCTGGACTGATCCTGATGGTGAAGAGACTTAAATTAATGGATAAGACTATTATTCATCACCAGCACAAGATGATTAGAGAGCTCGAGAGGCTGAGCAAACTTTGTCATGACAATTTAGACCGGCCAATTGGGTTTGTTATTTATGAAGATGTTGCTCTTTTGTTGCATCATTTTTTACCTAATGGGACTCTAATTCAGCTTCTTCATGAATCTACCCAACAGCCAGATTATGAACCTGATTGGCCTAGGAGGCTCTCTATTGCCATAGGAGTGGCAGAAGGGTTAGCTTTTCTTCATCATGTTGCAGTCATACATCTTGATATTTCTTCAAGTAATGTTCTTTTAGATGCAAACTTTAGGCCATTGGTTGGAGATATTGAGATATCAAAGCTTTTAGATCCATCTAAAGGCACTGCTAGTATTAGTGCAGTTGCAGGATCCTTCGGTTATATTCCTCCAGGTAATTATAGTTATAGAGGTTTTAAATAAGTTTAAGTTTTTATTAGATTAGATTCAAATTCAGGTTAACTCATTTAAATTTTTTGAGTTAAATTCAGCTCATATTACTTTTAAATTAATTAGTTAAACAGATCATTTACATTTTTGAAAAATTAAAATTAAAAAATATTTATAATTTTGTTTAAGAACAAAAAAGTTAGTATAAATATTATTTTTTGATTATAATTTTGTAAAAAGAAAAAAAAAGAATATAAATACTATGTTTTAAGAGCATTTTTCAATAATAGCATTTTAATAATTTAATAAAAAAAACATATTTTGTTAAATGAGCTCACGAGTTGATTATGAGCTAAGATAAGCTGGGTTTTTTCGGCTCTTTTTCGACTCATCAACTTTAAGTGAGTTGAGTTAATCATAAATTCTCTTGCATTTATAGCTTTGTAACTTCTTAAATTTTCATGCATCTAAATGAATTGTCTTACACAATCTGTTCTTGCTTTTACTTCATGATATATATATATTTTAAATTTCTGGTTCAGAATATGCATACACCATGCAAGTCACAGCACCAGGAAATGTCTACAGCTACGGTGTAGTTTTACTTGAGATTCTTACAACTCGATTACCGGTAGATGATGCCTTTGGTGAAGGTGTAGATTTGGTGAAGTGGGTGCATAGTGCTCCGATACGTAGGGAAACCCCAGAGCAAATACTCGATGCACTGCTTAGCACGGTTTCATTCAATTGGAGGAAAGAAATGCTTGCAGCTCTAAAGGTTGCCTTACTCTGCACTGACAACACTCCAGCTAAAAGACCAAAAATGAAGAAAGTAGTTGAAATGCTTCGTGAAATACAACAGAACTAATGAAGAGATACTAAATTCTTTACATTGGAATCCATTAGATCAAGGTTTTGTTGATTGGAATCGTCGTGCACGAGAGTTACCAACCAATTCATAATTCTGATACAACAATACGCGACTGGTGAGTAGTCCTCCCATAAAGAAAGTACACTTGTGTTTTTCTTCCTATTTGGCCATGGATTAATATGTTGTAGTTTTGGGCTCTAGATTTTGAATGGAAAGAAGTATGATTAAGAAGATCACTCTTGCTTTCTTTTGGAGTTTGAGTGAAAGTCCGAAGTCGCATGTTTTGATAATTGTACAGGTTGTACATGGTATGTAAAGTGCACATGAATTGTGAAAGCGATTATGGGACATTTTCATCAAATTTCCAATAACCATCTTATAGTAACACAAAATCAAAAATGATTCCCAATAACCGTATTATAATGATTTAACATTATTAACTCAAAATTCAAAAATGAATAAATCCAAAATCAAAATGAAAGTAGTGAGTTAAAAATAAGATAAAGAAAAATATGTATAATGATTAATCTTATAGTAACACATATAGAATCATAAATAATATCAATGATTTTTATAACTTCAAAATTTATTAATTAAAAGCTTCATTTATCATTTAAAATAATTAAATTTTATATTATCAAAATGATTATTTACTTGGATGCATGTCTAAGTAATATATTTCAAATTAAAATATAAAAGAAAGAATTACATAATTTTGTTTGTTTACTATATATGTATTGATATCTGGATGTATTACATTTAAAATTAGAAAAATATATGAAATGTAATAAAATCATCAAAACTTAAACGCATAATAACTTATGTATTGTAATTTGTTTTTTTTAAAGCAAAAGGAGATTTATAATTTTTTTAATCACATTTTATGTATTGTAATTTGTTTTTCAAATATAATAATTTAGCACATATTTAAGAGAATTTGATTTTCTCTTTTAGTTTTGTAATAATAAATAATTATTATAATTTTCATGAGTCTTAATTTTCTTTGTAATTGTCAATTTCATTAACTTTTTTTATATATAATCAAATATTTTAGGAATCTTTTTTTTATTTTAATTTTTTCACTAAAACATAATTATTAGTACATATAATTCATTATTTTTTATACTAAATAAAATTTAGAAAATAAATTAAAATTTATCACAGATTTTGATTTTCTGTTTTAATCTAAATAATAACCAATTATTATAACTAAGTCTTTTTATTTTCCATTTTAAAATTTTCACTAATAGAAAATTTATAAATTTATTTACATAAAATCTATTATTTTAGAAATATTTTGATTTTTTATTTTAATTCTCCAACTAAAAGATTCCATTTTTAAATTTTTACGAACACAAAATTTATAAATTTTAAATTTATTTACACAATCTATTATTTTAAAAATATTTTGATTTTGATTTTTAATTCTCCAACTAAAGATAATTAATATATATAATCAATTAATAAACAATTATTACAATGATCATGAGTTTTTTTTATTTTCCCTTTTTAAATTTTTACTAACAAATAATTCATAAATTTTAAATTTATTTACATAAAATAATTATTTTAAGACTCTTTTGATTTTTTCTTTTAGTTTTTCCACTAAAAACAAGTAATACATATAATCAATTGTTTTTTTCCACTAAATATAATTCAAAAATAAAATAAAATAAAATAAATTATAGTTGGATTATTTTATATGATAAATTACATTGATATTTATAATAGATATATATTTTTAAATATACTAACTTAGCAAACAATTAAAATAATTTTGATTTTCTATATTAATATGTAATAAAATTACAATTATTATAATCTTTATGAATCATTTTATTTTCTTTTTAATTATCAATTTCACTAACTCTTTTACCTATAATCAAATATTACGTACAAATCAAGTATTTTAAGAGTTTTTATTTTATTTTTCTTCGTTATTCTATTAAAAGATAACTATTAATATATATAATTAATTGATTTTATACTGAATATAATTTTAAAATAAACTAAAATTTATTACATATTTATGAGACTTTTAGTTTTCTCATTTAATTTCTTAATAATAGACAATTATTATAATGATCATAAATATTTTAATTTTCTTTTTTAAAATTTTCACAAAGAGATAATTTATAAATTTTAAATTTATTCACATATAATCAATTATACAATTCTTTTTTTTTACTAAAATATTATTACACAAATAAATTATTTTTATACTAAATATAAATTATATAATAAAATAAAGTTTCACATATATATACAAGACTTTTGATTTTCTCTTTTAATTTTGTAATAATATACAATTATTATATAATGATAACGAGTTTTTTTTTAAATTTCTACTGAGAGATAATTTATAAATTTTAAATTTATTCATATATAATCAATTATTTTTACTCTAATTATAATTTCAAAAATAGATTAATTAAAATTAAATTATAGTTATATTATTTTATATGAAAAAATATATTAATATTTATAGAAAATAACATGTGACAAATAAGGTTATGATGTTCATTTTCCTATAAAATTACAAACTCACTTTTTTATATTAATATTGTTATTATATTATAAGATTATAAGTTTATTTATCAATCGTTAGTAAAAATGTTGGCAACTTATGATATTTTTATGATTAGTTTTTAAATTAAACAATAACAAGAATTTTTTCATCATGGAAAGATAAATCAATTTATTAATTTATGGAGAACAAAATAATTTCTTAAAAATTTATAAATCTAATTAAAATGCATTATAATAAGTAACAAAGAGGGACTCTTATGAGTTTAGATTTTTAATACTCACCAACCATTGTTCTCCATCACATGAAAATATTTATTTTCTTAAATATACTTATTACACAAACCAAATTCAATAGTCATAATAATAAAGATAATTATTAGTCATTAGTCATAATCAATGAAATTTTATAATAAATTTAATTTAGATACAATTAACTAGAAAATAATAAGTAATAATTTTTAAGGTTAAATATGTCTTATTTAAATATTCGAGGGTATAATTATAAACTCTCTTTTAAATGAAAAATGACAAACTGATTCCTTTATAAGAGTATTAGTCATCGTTAAATGCGTTCCAAGTGAAAATTTATATTTGTAAATTAAATAAAAAATATTTTTATTTATAATAATATATTTATATTATAACATTTTAACTAAATCTTGAAAATAATTATTAATTTTATAAACACTTAATATGTAGTTTAGTTTTAAAAGTGATATTTTATCGTTTTTTTTAATATTTGAAAGTAATATTATAAAAAGTTAAACATAATAAAAAAATAAGATATTTTTATTGATCAATGTTTCATAAATAAGCATAAAAATATGTAAAATATATATTAAGAAATACTCGTAAGTTCTAAAATTACAAAAAATTATAAATATTACGAATATTGTGAAATAAGAGAAAAATTAACCAAACTAATTTGATAATTTTTTACTTTTTAACGTTAAAAGTTGTACATTTAAAATAAAAAAGAAATAATATTATATTTTTTTTTGTACTAACATAACTATATGACTTTTTCATATCTTTTTATATTCTCATGTCATTAAATAAACTCATACTCCATTGTATCAACACATTGATTAGAATAGTACTAAATATAGTTTCAAATACTCACAATAATTTTTAAAAAACAAAAAATTATGGCTATATTATCTAATAATTCAAATATATAATAATTATTAGTATTGGGTTGAAAGCATCAAAGATACATCAAAATAATTATATACGATCTAGTTATTTTAATTTTATAAAGAAACTTAAATAGTTTGATTTAATAATAAAAACTAAAAACTTTTGCATTTCTAATTTTTTATTTTTAAGTAAGTGATTATTTCAGCTATTTATTATTATATAAAAAATTAACTTTAATGAAGAACATTGAAATTTAAAAGAATATTGACTAAAATAATTATATGCAATGTAATGTGATTTTAATTTTATTTAAAAGAAAGTTACGAAATTGTAATTAGATAATCTAAATTGAAATATTTTGAAATTTTAGTTTTTAATTATTGTTATTTATTATTTTAAAAAAATTAATTTTAATTAAAAACATTAATGTTTGGAAGAAGCATGATAAAAATAATTATATAAAATCTATAAATTTTTCAATTTTATAAAAAAGAAAATTTAAAAAGAGTGATTAAATAATCATAATTAAAGACTTTTAGAAATCTAATTTTTAATTTCTAGTTAAACCATTATGTTTATTACTTATTATTCCAAAAAGAATTCAATTAAATTATCAATTTTGAAGAAATATGACAAAAAATAATTATGTGTAATTTATAATTTTTTAATTTTATAAAAAAAATTTGTAAGTATGATTAAATAACTCTAACTAAGTACTTTTAGAATGCTAGTTTTTAATTCTTGATTAAACTATTTTTTTTTGTTATTTATTATTCTAAATAATTAACTTCAATCAAAAATATTGAAAATTAAAGTTACAAATATGTAAATAAATAATCTTCATTGAATTATTTTAAAATTATAGTTTTTATTCCTAATTAAGTTGTCGTGTTCATTAATTTTAGAGCTATGATGGTTTTTTTTTTTTTTTTTACAAAAAGGTTAATTCATTTTTTAATAATAATTATAAGATAAAGATGATACTGGTATATGTATCTTTTGGTAAGATAATAACATATACAAACTCACAGAGTGAACTTTTTTTTCTTCTTCTCATCACATATGGCTTCGCTTAAAGTCGAGAACCATAGAGGAATTGAGACGAAACTCCAAAAGCTCTCCTTTTTCTTTGAGATCTTTTTGATGCAAAATTTACAAGACAATGGCTAGTACTTTTAGGGAGTTA
Source organism: Hippophae tibetana (assembly GCA_037013495.1). Classification (NCBI taxonomy): domain Eukaryota; kingdom Viridiplantae; phylum Streptophyta; class Magnoliopsida; order Rosales; family Elaeagnaceae; genus Hippophae; species Hippophae tibetana. The sequence continues at coordinate 14,798,636 of CM072803.1, forward strand.
TACAATTTTGATTTTAGTAAAAACCAACCGAGTTTGTCATTCATTGCATTTTCAGTTTATGATGTGAGCATTTTTAATCATAAAGATGTTAGTAACATGTTAGAGTTGCTAGGTATCATCTTGAATGTGAGTCATGGCATTTCCAAATGTGATAAACGACGTTGCATGAACAATGTCAATAACACTCAACTATTCTATGTTTTATGTTAATTATAATGATACCAATTTTAATCTATTTTTTCTTGATTTATGTTAGGGATGTAAAGTGTTCTATATCATTTCATCTTATATTTCATTTAGTGTCTATAATGAAATTATGATGTAATATTATCTCATTTCATTTAAATATCATTTCATTTAGATCATAATTAATGTTAATGACTCTAACTTTAAATATATATTGTATCATTTTTTATTAAACTTATATTATAAATTAATATTTTTCTATTATTTTTATATTCTTACTTGTCTTATAGACTAATTAGACGAGATAAGATGAGATTAATTTTATAAATTAATGATTTTTTTCATTAATATCATTAAGGAATTTTGTCCAAAATGACCATATCTCATATATTAGTTTAAAAAAGAGACTATTTGTGTTTTAATTTAAAAATAGGCAAAATTTTAATTTTTTAACAAGTTTTTTAGCATTTGATATTTTAAAATTTATTTACTAACTTGAATAGTATAGTTTCATATCTATATAAACTGATAAAATAATTCAAAAATTAAACAATATAAATTAATAAATACATAAAAGATCCAAATATAAAAAATAGATTACAATAATATTACGTATATAATATACATAACAATGAATATTTATATATTTATACATGGTATAACAAAGAATAAATAAATTATATAAAAGATAAAAAATAATTTTTTTAATAAACTATAACTTACATACATATTTTTCAAAATTTTATAACATTAATTTTTTATCTTATTATAATAAAAGCAACCTAAAAATTTATATTTTAAATATTTATCTTTTATTCACTAACAATATCGATTCTATTTGAGAATATACAAGTAACATGTTATATTTTGATAAATAAAGAATATAATATTTATTATATTATCATATAACAATGTTTACAAAAAAAACAACCAATATAAAAAAACAAAAATATCTTGCATATATCTCAATAATATTTAAGGGTGAGAAGACAGAGAAGGTTCTACAATCATCTGAAGGAATTGACTACAAGTCCTTGTGTTATGACCACCCGTTCCATACCTACTGTAACCTTCTTAATTACCTTTCCATGTGAACGTATGTGTCACTTTCGGGGTCTGTCACACTTCCTCTTAGTGTTAGGAGGAAGTTCAACTAGGTCCATTATCTCTAGTGGAATGGTCCACTTTCCATTATCAATCGCCGAAAAAATAGACTCAGCATATGCTATAATATAACAATTTACTATTTACCTATTATCAATGAAAGAATGCACAACATCTTCGAACCAGGCAGTTGGGATGGCATGACAACATGAGATCTTGTGAACATCAAACTCCCTACAACTATAAATTTTATTAAGTAGATCCATATCGTCATTGTTGTCACCGTGTATAACCTACCAGGGTTCCAAGTGTCATCGTTAGTACATAATATATGTAATAAGAAATAAGATTATATAGATATTTAACAAAAACAATGAAAATAGATAAATATGATAGTAGGATAACAACTGGTGAATGAATCATTTACCTGGAAAATATGTGTATTAATTCTGAAAACTCTATACCTCAACAACTTAAAGTGATTTGCACGCATGATTGATTGAACTTCATCTGTAAGAAATCAAGTTCCCCATCTCATTCCAACCTCCCTACGTTCCACAAACCACTGTTGTATTTTGCTGAGGTAATACTCAACAAGCATAGTTATCGGTAATTCATGTGCCAATTTCATCACATTATTAAAAGATTTAGAACCATTGGTGGTCATTATCCCATACCTATTTCCTAGGAAATGATATCTTGACCACTTCTATTTACCTACTTCCAATAAGTACTTCTCTATCAAAGGATCGATCTCTCTCAAATCCCCCATGTACTTGTCAAATTCACCCTTTGTATAGGCCCTTGAGCAGCATCTGAACAAAGGTATAATGTCAAGGTTCTTAAATTTGTGATTTAAATTCATCTCTATGTGAAATGCACAATAACCATGCACAACTTGAATAATACTTTGATGTCTATTCGAAATAATAACAAGGTCTTCAACGTGCCCAACTACAGATGATAGTTGTAACAAAAACAATTCCCAAGCATCATTATTCTCTGAATCTCCAACCCTAATGAAGATTGGATATATATTGTTATTTCCATCAGAACCATTTGCTACAAATAATGTCCCAACATACCTACCAGTAAGAAATGCACCATCAATTGTAATCACATGTCTTATGTAGGATAAGAATCCTCTAATACATGGACCTAGTGCCATGAAAAAAATACTTAAACCTTCCCGACTGATCAACTTCAATATATGTGACACTACCAGGATTTCTTTCCTTTAGAACATGACTGTAGGAAGGGAGTTTGAGGAAAGATTCCTCTTTAGTGTCCCGTAGCAATCTGAGAGCCTTTTCTTTAGACTTGTATGTTGTGGTGTAACCAATATCAATCCCAAACTCATTCTCACAATCATCAATAATATCTTTTGGCTTATAAACTTTTCTGGGTCGTACCAGTTTCATCTTAATAGCATTTGCTATCACTCTTGAGGTCGTGGTCCTATTTTTCCTCATGTACTTATTAGGATCACAAGTATGTCTTGATTCAAATTGTTTTACCCTGAACCGATCTGATCCAGTGATCCTATTACATCTAATCATCCAAGTACAATTAGATTGAATGCATTTATCACTACACAATATTTCTTGCTTGTCAGTGTCCTCATCTCAAATCTATTTCTTATGGCATGAAGCCCGACATGTGTAATGAAATATATCTTATTGTCAAATACTTGATCAACCTTTAAATCAAGCTCTGCATGTGGCACAGACGAACCAACATCACCATTTGAAAAATACTAGAAGTCATTGATGAAATAACATTGTTACAAGGTTGCACTAATGCAGTTGTACAATTCTCGTTAACAAGATCACCTTTTAATTCATATTCTCTAATCATATCAAAATGTCCATCATCACTCTTGTTCCTAAGAGCATTACCAATAAATTCATTGGAATTTGAAGAATGATCAACACTTCGTGCATCGCCCATACTCTCAAAAATATTGTCGCAATTTACATGACCATTTCCAAAATTAACAAGTTCTTCACTTCATGTATCTACAGATCTTATCTCATTTTTTGTAACATATACAACATCCTTGCTTTGATTATCTTGAACATGAAGGTTAAAAAACTCATCGAGATCTTCGTTATCGCTTATTAAAATAATAGGTAGTGTCATATCATTCTTATAGAAGTATCTCACTAAAATTTCATACTTGTACTTATCGATCTTCAACTTTTGAAACAATTTGTCTTTAAGGTCATTATACATAAAAAACATTTATCCTTATTACCGAACCTTCACCTCCTCGATATACTTCTTTGTCATCTTTCTTCAACCACTTACCACCGTGAATGATTAGAATACTAAAGTCATTCATTCTCTAGAAGGTATAAGAAAAATTAGCAAATATCAATACATCAATACTTAAAATTAAATTAGTTTATTAATTAACACTTTGTAGAATACTAAGAAATTGTTATTCATTTGTCACATGTTAAGCAACTTACATGTGCTAAGAAATTGTTGGTTTTTGCATGAATTCTTATATATGATTAATGTATTTACGATTATGCCTTAAAGAGTTATTGGTGTTCTTATTAATGAATTTCCCAGTAAACCACTCAATTGAATATTTTCATCTGACTTCAACTTCAGGTGAAAATTTATCTCGCTATTATTATTGATTATTTCTTTTGGTAAGTTAAGAACTACTGAACAATATTTGCCCGACTTATAATATAGTGAATGTTATCCAGATTACAAATATTGCTTAAGCTTTTAGTGTTTTTAGTTTTCTCTCGTGTAAGAGGCTAAATTAATGGTTTTCCTCTTAAATAGGGTATAGGATGGATTTTTATTATTAGCAGTTCTTTTTTTTTTCTTGTATTCCTTTTGCCAATTTTCTCTCTCCCCAAAGTGATATTTCAGAGAGTCAAAATTATTTTTGACGTTTTTTCAACGCCTGATATTTTAGAGAGAGAAAATCGGATACACACTTTCGTGTATTTGCTTTTGTTTTCATTTACGTAGTTTTTTATATTTTTGCAGGTAAGCTACTATTATGGAACTACAAGCACATTTACATAATTTCATCTATTTTTGATTCATTAAGGTAACAGATAATACAATTTTTCAACTAAAAATCTCATTAAATAACTCCAAATCAGTTTAGGAGAAAAACAATCATCCATGCAAATTTTCAAAAAATTCTCAACCCAACAATAGCTTCCCAAAAGTTTATAAATCTGGAAAAAAATTCAACATTTACATGCTAATAAAACTAATATTAATTTACACAACTCATATAATTAATACTATTAACTTTATTTTGAAAATCTTTCACTTGTAATGAAAAAAAATGATAGAAAATCAGAGAATAGAAATGACAGGAGCAAAAAGAAAGAGAAGAAAAAAAAAGGGTGAGAATGTGAGGATGGAAAGAGAAGAAGAAAATATGATTTTTAATATTAGAGGATACTGACAACTTGAATAGAGAGTTAAATTTTGACTCTTTTTAAACTAAAACACAAATAGTCTTTTTTTTTAAACTATTATATGAGATATGTTTATTTTGGACAAAATCTCTATCATTAACATCTAATCTCAATTTTCATCTCTAATATACATAACATAATTCACCTAGCTAAGTAAATGCATCCTTCTTTATAGTTTGAACCTTAATGCATAGGAAAGACTATATTGCAAATATGGTTTTACGATATATGTCACGTACATATTTCATAGCAGGAAAAAATAAACATATAGTTTCTAGTTATTTGTATCATTGATTACATGCAAAATAGATTAGTTCACAATTTCTTTCTTTACCAAATATAACTGGTTCTGCAAAATATGTACCTTGAATTGAATAATTGCTTTTCACGGAACGGTAACTTTAGTATTAACTTAATCCAAGGGCATTTGAATGTGAATTTTGGGGTTCGTAAAAAAAATAGGTGTAAATAAGAAAATACTCGTTGTTTCACCGTTCTCCTTCTTCAACCAAACTTTTATTTGACATAATTTCCTTTATACTCTAACCTCATGTTTGTTTGACTAAAATAAAATAAAATCAGAATTAATTTTTTTCAATTTTATGTAATTGAGTTAAAAAGTGAAAATGGAATAAAATTAATTCCTAAAAGAAAATGAATCAAACTTATTTCTCCCCTTAAAGAATCATGATTCCATTTTTATCATAATTTTTTTTTCAATTTTATCCCAATTCCAAATATAACCTTAAGCACTAAACCCTAAATCCTAAATCTTAAATTCTAAACCTTAAACCCTAAATCAAAAATCACAAAATCCAAAACCCTACTTAAAATAATAATAATTTTAACCCTAAACCTTAACCCACAAATATAACCTTAAACCTCAAATCTTAAATCTCAAACCTCAAAACCATAAATTCTATTTAGAAAAATAATAATTTTAAACCTAAATCCCAAATCTTAAAACCATAACTTTATTTAAAAAATAATAATTTTAATAATATATTTTATTTTTAAGTAATAATTATTTAAAAAATAATAATTTTAATAATTTATTTTGTTTGATAAAAAAATAATAATTAAATAATATTATTTAAACTTTATTAAATATAAAAATATTAAGATAATATACCGTGTTTTCTATTTCATTCCAGTTATAAACCAAATACTGTAATATTAATTACTTCTTTGATTTAATTGATCAAACCAAACAAAATTGTTTCGTTTTCATTACTATTCCGATTCTATTTTGTGAATCAAACGTCCAAAAGAATAAAACCTCAAGCTATATCTCAAAGGGTTTTTATCTATGGCAAAAATCTCACAAACCTTATGAAGTTGTTAGGACTGAGAAGCATTGCTTGCTGGGTAATAAACACAAGGCCAAACTTCCCAAGGATGTTCCTGATTTTCTAAAGGTCCAACTATATTATGTCTTCCCAGTGGACTTTGTAGAGGATTTGAGTAAGGCTAAAAGCATTAGAGACACTAAAAGTTTCATCCATTTAACACATGGTATTTGCAATTTTTTTACACAAAGATACCAAACTTTAAATCCAATAGCAAATAAGTCATAAATAGAAACTTGAACGATAAATAGGTTGATTCTTTTGTTGTTATTTCACCCCCAAAAACCCATCATGAAAGCAATTTTCACTTTGCAAATGACAGACCATACTATATTGGAACAAATTAATCAATATTTCAAAATCTCTATTTAAGACTTGCGTGTTATCGGATTTAAAGTATGTACCTTTGAATAAAGTACTATTTAGCTCTTCCACAATATGATCCCAATATTGCTGTACACCTCAACCCCAACTTTTCACAACATTTTTACAAAAGAAGCTGCTAGCTATAGTTTCATTTCCTTCTAAATATAGTCCTACATTTAGCCTCCAATGACTAGTCGGAACCATCTAACTCAAGATAGGACATGGAGCTTCAAAGAAAGTAAGCACTTCTGTCCCCTATCTCTTTCTTCTGTTTCCCCTATTCCTTTGCATTCTATTTACAAGACTAAATTCTGCCCTTTGAAACCCAACCAAAAAGAAAGAAGGATCAGCTAACGATCCTCCAGAGTTTCTTCATCCGGTAAGATTACTGTCAACAAAGAATATTTGACCCGAAGGGAAATCCTGCCCTTTTCAACGACAAGCCTTGCCCCGGACACAACCCAGTACCCTGGATTTTCTTCTGGTCCTCTTGCCATCTCTGTTGTGTCAACAAATTTCAGAAGCTTTGGAGCTTGGACGGGAACAGGAGGACCACCAGGGTAAACAGCAGAGTTTATGTTCACATCTGCTGGCTTTGGAGGTGGCTTTTGCACCGATGTAAAGTGATGGCTGATGAGTGTTGAAATGAGTCCAGATTTACGAGTTGCTCCTGGCAAGCAGTCCCACTCGGATTGCTTGGCAATACTAGCACCCAAAACAGTAGAGAATCGAAGTCGCAAGAAAAGGATATTTTTTATCCCATATTTCTCAACCTTTAGCTGAGCTCCTGTTACTATTGAGAGATCCTCATCAGACTCAACTGGAGCTGTGCAGACATGAGAGAAGTTCTTCCATTGCACCTTTTCAAAATATTCTTGGTCATAATATTCACAGCAAGAGTTTCCGTCTTCAAGTTGGAAGACTTTAGGGAGGGATGAAAGATGCTGCAAGTGGATTGCTAACCTATTGCTTCTTTTGCCTTCCAGATACAGCCTGAGACCAGTCACTGGCCTCTTTCCCACATCAACCTGAAAATGAAAGGATTAAAGATTTTGCAGGGTTATCACCAAAAATCAACTAGAAGCTTGGAAAACAAGATCATTGGAGAATAAAATATTGAATATTCAGTTTTTTTATACGTGTAGGGTTTCTAGTGTTGGACTCCCTCCTATAAATATAATTGTACTGCTCTGTTTTGAATCAATGAAATAACAATGATTTTCTTCCACTTTCTCATCCTCCTCTCTCGTCTCTACTATATTTGATTTCTCAACAAAGATAATTTGAACTTGAAAGACATTTAAACAATGTGATTTCACATTTAGCATAGAAAGATCAGGAATCTAAACAATAATAATATTCTTACCTGAGCAGAGTTCACATAAAGCTTGGGCCCCAAGAAGCTAAACTGCAGTGAAGCACTGCTTTGCTGCTTTCGCTGTGGACCAAGAGGGTGATCACTAAACACTGGTGCCCACTGCCTTGGTAGCTGAAATTCCAAAAATTGATGGAGTTCTTCAATCGGTGGTTTATCTGCCAGAACAGATGTGAAGTACTTTTAGATAAAAAAGGATAGCGAATATATGAATAAATTATTGCATTTGTATACATGACATCTTCTATGTTAATTGGACTTCATTTTTCGTAAAGTATATGTGACCCAGCAACATAACCTAGATATGAGTGTGGGCACTCATACACTCCAATTTTGTATAAATTTATAGAATTTAGAAAAATGGGTGTCCGAAACCCATATTCTTATTTAAATATTTACGATTCTTGATGTCTTAAAAAGAGAGACATATTCCAATGAAAAATATTTGAAAAGAGAAGGGACTATTACATCGTAAATAAAGATTAATGGCATGGATCAAAAAACCACTCCCTGGAACTCCATTCAACAGAGCAGTAATTGGAATAAAGGACATTGAGATCACATCAGGTTCAAATTGAACAGTGTGTAACCATTCATTATGGGGCAGATTTCTCGTATCACTTCCACCTCTCCTCTTGCAAATGGTTACAATGTCCTGCAACTTATTAAATCAGTACCAACAAAAACAGATGTATCTGAACCATTCCACAGAAGACTACAATGGGGTTCTTGGAAAAACATAATATATGATTCACACCTCCTTGTGTGAATAAGAACTTGATGTGCCAACATCTTCAAACCGCAGCTTCTGCTCCCTGATTTCAAGCTGAAACAAAAGTGATTAGATAAGATACTGAAATAAAATAATATCTATCAAGTAACAGCGTTTTCCTGTGAGGTTTATGTTGAAACTAGCAAGTCCACTTTAAAAATAAAAACAAAGGGCCTTACAATGTAAAACAACAGTTCGGACCTAAATAGCATACACAAGTTATGTTATACATTGATGTACTGGTGTACACTACAATATAAATAAACTAACTGACCCCAAAATAATATGTACATTACTACGATGTACATGCATACATAAACTAACGTACAGTTTATACGTAAATTTCAAAGACATGCTATTTTGAGGCCTCAAATTAGTAGTAGATAATTTTCAATGAAACTGGATTGTATGCCATGTTTGCACATGAATACAAGTAATGAAAAAAATTCTTAATAATGAAATCAAAGGACAAATTAAATTTAAAAAAAAAAGAGAATAAATTTGTTGAAAAAAATGGTTTGCATAAAAAGATAAATACCTTTTCGATTTTATATACATGTTGAGAAGATGTGTATTGTTCATTGGAATCTAAAAATCTTTTATCTGCCATATCTTTCAGTTTCTTCTGCATATCAGCAGGTTGAAGAGGTGATGAGTGTTGCTGCTTCATGTATATAACATCCTTCCCTCCCATTTTTACACTGACGACAATGTGAGTGCCAAATGTCTCAATAAATCTAAAAGAAAAATCATGAAAATTATTAAAGGTTCATTCCAACGACCAAACTCCAAGTTGATGCAATGAGAGAAGGCACAAATGGATATATGTTCACTTAACAAATACAGATATATAACATTAATGATGTTTAGAATAGATCATGTAATACTCCAACAAATGAAAATGAGATGACTTGTGAATACTACAATTATCAATTAATAGGTGTCAGAAGCTTATCCAAACATCAAATGAAAAAAAACTGTTCTCCATTTTGAACAATAAATGTTAGCTATTTTCAAAGACAACTTGTTTTCAGACCTATTATTAAGTCTATCAAGAAAAACCGAACAAATACTTGAGTTCAAAATAATTGTATTTTAGATATATCTTTTATAATTACGACACATAAGATTGCATTCATGCATTTAATAACACATGTTCATAAATCTGAAATTATTTTTGGTACTAAAATATTTATTTTAACTTGAATTAATTTATGAAATTACTAATTAAATTTTTTTAGATATGTTTTAATATTTTTATTATATGTTTTAAAAAATGATTTTTTATAATATTAAGGTTTTTAATGGATTTTGAAAAATTAAGCCAAACTAAAAATCTACTGAAGCTGCAGAACAAGAAGCGGCCAAAATAAGAGTGTGTTGCCGAAATAAACATACTGAAGCGGATTCCAAATCTTTTCAATAGACCTTAATATCAAACCATGCAAAGAATCTAATATTGGAAAGGGCTTTGTCTAAATTGATTCATATTTGAAGAGCGTTATTTACTCGATCAAAGCAAGGGCTCGTAAGTAAAGTATATTTGGACAGTATTTTAAGGAGGGTAGTATAAGACCGAGTTTGTACTTGAACATTTGATTTTCATAGTAGAAAGTTAGGTGATCCGGTGGACCGATGGTTTTCCTCTTAGATCATAGTTGTGGCCTAGGGTGTTTCTACCTAAAAATATTGTGTTACTCTTTTATTTCCGTAATTTATTCTTACACGTGATTGCATGTAGGGATGGGCAAAAAAACACGAGTTCGGTTATCCACGGTTATCCGAACCGGTGGTTTGGTTTTTAACCGGTAAATTTCGGGGACGAAGACGGAGACGGTTTCGGGTAAAAACCGAATATGAAACAACGATTACGGTTATACTAAAAACCGTACCTGCCCGTACCCAAAATTAATTATATTTAATTAATTAAATTATAAATAAAAAATTAATTATATATATTTAATAAATTAAATTATATATATATTTTGGGGGGTTTTTTTTCCTTAACCGTCCCAAACCGTTACCCGCGGGTAAAAAACCATCCCCGAACCGTAACGGTTTTCGGGCGGTTTTGGGTATATGTTTTATAATTCGGTTCGAGGACAGTTATATCAAAAACCGTCCCCGCTCATCCCCGTGCCCATTCCTAATTGCATGTCTAGTCGCTTTGTTTAGATTATTAAATTATAAATTAATAAAAAATGAAAATAACATATTCTCACATCTAAGTTAATTAGGTACGTATCTTATAAATTTTCATGCATAAAAACCAGAATGTGCACAATCAACTTTAAGTATAGTGATTTCCCAACCACTTCCTCTACTTAAGCATGGGTTCGATTTCTTGTGCCATATTTATCCGTAATAAATACAACCGGCATGAAAGTTACTTTTCCATAAGAAAAATGCTTTTTGTTTGATACATGCATCAATTCACATGTCACAATATAATTGGTACTTGGTAAAAAAATGGTCACATAATGATTTAAAATCTCACTTTTCCAATTTAACACTTAATCCAACATTGTCACGTCACTTTGATGCATACAAGAACTTAACACATATAGCATTACTCTTTCTAGAAATATACATATTTACATGGCAAAAAAACAATCTATCTTTTCTTTGGTAGAATTAGCTCCAAAAGGTCGCGAATAAGTAAGTAATGTCTTATAAGTTGCTCATATTTTCCCATAAAGATGTCAATAAGAAAGATACAGGTGCATCATGATAAAGCCGCAGAGACATCTTGGTATGCAGATCAACTTAATAATCATTATTTTAGGAAAATAAAAAAAATCTTGAGAGAGAAATTTTGCAGTTCACCTTGCTAACAAAGCAGGTTCCCATGTTGATGGAACAGCCTTCTTAACATGATCACACAACACCATATGAGACTTTTCCAGAGCAACAGTGTAGAGAGTGATAAATACCCCATCAAAAGCAAGGGTCTTGGTGTTGGCTGCATCTTTCTGCCAACAACCTGAATAACCAAACATGGTATTGAAGAGGCCTGAAGGAATTTTTCCAGTTAAAGAAATTTCCTGGTTGAATTGCTCTGACATCTGAAAAGAAAGAGTAAAAGATTATGAGAGGAATTCATGCAGTACACTTTTAGAAGACTTCAAATTGTATATAAAGGAGAGGATCAATAACCCCAATTTTTTATACTCTCATATCACAATGGTTAAGATTTGTTAGGGAGTGAATAGAGAAAATTAACCCATTAAATCTCAACCGTCAACATATGAAAGTGTAGAAAATTGCATAATAATTTATAGCTACTGATCCTACCTGTATGTACATATATATTTTTTTGTATCTTTTAGGACACTTTTTTCTCCCATGGTAACTCAAAAGAACAAAATTAAAAAATAAATATATAAATAAAAGGTGAACTTTAAATTCTGACGCTAATTTGATCACAATGCTCTACTACTCATGAAGAAGTTGTCATCTCAAGAATAATGGCCACGTCAAGTAAGTACATGCTGAGAAATTACAGCTAGAAAAAAAAAAGAACAAAAGGAACTCTATATCCTAACAAAATAAATTTGATAGCTATAACCTATGTTACGTAAACTCTTTTGGTAAATTTAGAGTTTTACATTTTTTAATACGTATCTAAGTACTGAATACGCCCATTTTTCAATTCTTTTTGGAAATTTACACAATTTGGAGTGTCCAAGTCATGTACATGTCAGTTGAACACTTGAAGTAAATGAATGTCCAAATAACATGTGCTATAACCTGTTCTACTATGGGAAGCATGCATACACTTTTTAACCATTAAAAAACCAAATGTTTTTTAGGTTATCAGAAAAAAAAATATATGTGCATATATTTTAACGTGCAAAAAGCACATTTTTTATGTTATATAAAAAAAACAACACATGTACATTTCGCGAAGGAGATAAAAATGAAACAATACATGTACATATAAAATTTAAATCCCTAATCATACTAACAAATACCAATTAAAATTAAATAACATCAAATTAATTGAGCATATATTAACGATCAAAAATACCTGCTGAAAGGAAAGCACATCAGACCTAAATCGGGTGCGCTCTCCTTTATCACATTTAATTGATTTCGATACGTTACAGATAGAAATTCCACCAGGCAAAACAATGTCACGACCCCCTTCTTCATCAACCTCAAGTAAACGCGAATTTGTAGATAACCCTTTACAGTACTTGAGCCTAAGATCCATTGAGATATCATAACCACACCCAATTGACCCAATTGCAAACTCAGCAGCTTTTGGAGCTGGAAGCTTTAGCGCCATAACTCAGAATATCGCTCTCCACCAACAAACGCAGATCCAATCTCTACATGAAACCTAAAATTAGTCAACACTAAGCCTCAAATTCTCACAGTTCAAGCTTAACAGTTAGACCCAGCTCCTCGAACAGAAAAAAGGTGCTTGAGTTTAGCTCAAGTCCATAAAATCTATGAATTCATCAAAATCAATCAACTCAATAAATCAAGCTCTGTAGATTTCTCAGATTTCCCAAAATCCATCAAAAATACTATCGGCTCAGAACCCGTCACCAAAAGCCAAGAACCCTATCAAAAAAGCATCTCCTATTGATAATGATGAAGGCTGGGATACTTTTGAACGGAGAAGAGATTTGTGAAGAGGAATAAGCAAAGAAGGTAAGAGGAGAAAATAACATGGAAATAATTTAAGCGTGTTACTGAGTTTGTCAAACTTTGATTCCAGAAGTCAAGTCACGTCACAATGGGGATGTTTTACTACTCATATCTTTTATATTATAACCGATAAAAACAATTATTAATTTTTTAAAATTAATATATTTTAATTACATAATTATATAATTATATTATTAAAATATTTATTATTAACATAAAAATACACACTTTAATTACATAATTATAAAATTATATTATTAAAATATCTTAATTTTAAAAATCAAATAATTTATATTTTCTTTACAAAAACACATATAATAAAAATATCCTAATAATACAAACAAATTAATTTTTAAAATTGATTATCCATATTAAAAATAAAAAAACATATTTAAGTTATATAAGAAGAGCAGTTTTATTTGCTTTTAAAATTAATCACTTTATCTAACTTTTTTTAAAATTGCTCGACTTATTCAAAAAAAGAACATTAATCATTTTCATATTAAATCGCTTAGCTTTTTAAAAAAGTAATTTTACTTTAATTTATATTATTCAACTTTAAATTAGAAAAAAAATCTTACATGATATTCAAATAATAAATTAGTCCGTCTAATTATGAAATGATGAAAAGGGAAAATTAAAAATTGGAGATTAGTGTTGGTACAAGAACTCCATTCCAAAAAAACAAAAAAACAAAATGAAATTCATGTCTTAAAAACCCCTCTTTCTTTATCCAATTATTTCTTCACAAAAAAAAAACTCTTCTATAATTATATATAAATTTTAAAATTAAATAATATTTTTATAAGATTTTAACTTATAACTTAAAATAATAAAAAAAAATTATGCAATTAAATATATTCATTAAAATTCTTGATTATATATTTGATAGTAATATTTAAAGATAAAGAGACTCTTTTGAAGCGACTATTTACTAGATACACACGTCGTGATGAACTAAAAGTATAACAATTATAAATATGAAAATAATATAAATTTATTTAAAAAAATTAATAACAAATATATATATATAGAAAAAATCATTTAATTTATATTTATTGCCTCTCATTTATCAATAATCTAACGTATCACATAAGTTTTTTCTTCAAAATTAAAACTCAAATTACAAATTAAAATAAAGTTGTTAATGTTGGGTTATTTTTACTAACTCAATGATTCGGCTAACAAATTAAGAGAATTATATTTAGAGTTATTAGTATTCTAATTGGGTTAATTAAGTGATCAAATTAGGATAATCCAATTAAACATCTTATACAGTGACTTGCAATGTGTAATACCTAATAGTAAATTTAATTAGGGTTAATGGGGCTCTCATTAGTTTACTATATAAGAAACATTATAGGGATCTTGTCAAGTTGCCAAGGTGCAAAACCAAAAAGGATTCTAAGGGTAACATTAAGAGGTATAAAACATGTCTAGTTTCCAAGGGTTTTACTCAAAATGAAGGTATTGACTTTGAAGAAACTTTCTCTTTAGTATCATCAAAATATTCTTTTAGGACAATAATGGCACTTGTAGCTCATTTTGACTTAGAGTTGCACCAGATGGATGTTAAGACAATTTTTCTCAAGGTGACATTGAGGAAACCATATACATGATGCAACCAGAAAAATTTTGCATCGAGTAATCCAAGGTCCATGGTTTGTAAATTGAAAAGATCTATATATGGTCTTAAGCAAGCTTTCTATCAATGGTATCATAAGTTTCATCAAATCATTATCTCTTATGGTTTTGAGTTCAATGCACTTGACGATTGTGTATATCATAAGTTCAATGGGAGTAAATTTATCTTCCTGGTGCTTTATATTGATGACATACTATTGGCTAGCAACGATATAGGCTTGTTGAACGAAACCAAGAGATTTCTAAGGAAGCATTTTGAAATGAAAGATCTTATTGACGTCCTTTTTATATTAGGAATTAAGATACACTGAGATCCTTCTCAGGGTGTCCTTGGGTTATCGCAAAAGAGTTATATCGAGACGGTACTTGCTAGATTTGACATGAAATATTGTGCACGAGGAGATATTCTTGTTGCCAAAGGAGATAAGTTTAGTCTCAATTAATGCCCCAAGAATGACATTGAAAGAACATAGATGCAAAAGATTCCTTATGCTTTGACAGTTGGGGGTCTCATATATACTCAAGTTTGTATACGTCCAGATTTGGCGTAAATAATGGGTATGTTAGGAAGATACTTAAGTGACCCCTGTATGGATCATTGGAAAGCAGCTAAACAGGTTATAAGGTACTTACAGAGAACAAAAGATTACATGCTCATCTATCGAAAATTAGATAATTTAGAGATAATTGGGTATTCTGACTTCGATCTTACGGGTTGCCACAATACAAAGAGATCCACTTCTGGCTATGTCCACATGTTGTCTGGAAAAGCTATATCTTGGAGAAGTGCTAAGTAGTCACTCATAGCTCCTTCCACCATGGCAACAGAATTCATATCTTATTATGGGGCAACCAATCATACAATATGGCTGCGTAATTTTGTCACTGGGCTGCGAGTTATGGATGGAATTTTAAGACCACTAAATATTTATTGTAACAATCTTTGAGCAGTCATGTATTCGAATAACAATAGAAGCTCTTCGAAGTCTAAACACATAGACATTAAGTTTCTAGTTGTTAAAGAGAGAGTTTAGAGTAAAATAATGTCTATTAAGTATATAGGAACAAACTTCATGCTAGCAGACCCAATGACTAAAGGTTTGACACCCAAGGTCTTTCATGAGCATACTGCTCCAATGGGTGTTGTCTCATTTGATGATATACAGTTTTAGTATGAGTTTGTGTTCTGTATTTGGTTATTTTCTTATGCTATTATAATACTTTATGTATGTTCAGTTTTCTACAGAGTAAAGTTGATGGTTTTATTATCTTTATTACTTTGAATGTGCTATCTTTCGATTATAGTTTGACATAAATTTTGAAAGATTGAGGTTTTATCTCACTAAGGAATAAAGGACCAATTGGAAATAGATATGATTAAGATCACATTACATGTAATTTCCAGTTATATATCCATACTTGATCTATATCGTCAAATATATTTGGTATGATGATCATTGATGGATCGAGTTATGATAAATGTAACAAATGTTACTTTGGTCTCATATTGGTATAGGATAGAGACCAAATTGATTAAATAAGATGTTTATAGAATAATTAGTAAGTTTGTGCGCACTAGAGATTATCAAATATAATTATCATTGGAATTAATTTGTAGCCCAAGTGGGAGATTGTTGAGTTATTTTTAATAACCCAATGGGTAGGCTAACAAAACAAATTAAGAGAATTATATTTTAAGCTATTATTATTTTAATTTAGTTAATTAAGTGATTTAATTAGAATAGCCTAATTAATTATCGTATATAGTATAAGTTTCGCAACGTGTAATACCCAGTAGTAAATCCAATTAAAACTAATGGAACACTCATTAGTTTACTATATAAGAAACAATGTAGGGTTTGGTCCTTAAGGTTAATAAGAATCACCTTTCCTCTTTTCTTGTCATCTATTAACTAAGAATTCATAAGAGAGAAAATATTACTGTGTGGAACTATAAACACTTAATCCGCTATTCAATCATTCATAATAAATTCATGCATGTTCTTCATTGTTTTGCATATCTTGATAATCTGACATGAGTTTAAGATATGCATGTAATTAGATCTAGTTACTACATTTAATTTTTAAAGTTAAATGAATTGAAAATAAAATAATTAAAATATTTTATTTTAAAAATAAATAAACTTATAGTAAGTTACTAAAAAGAAAAATAATTAAATTGTTTTATTTTAAAAGCAAATAATAACTAATTCATACCTTTTTGTTGTAGATGAGATTTTACGTAATAAGTTTTTTCAATACTTTGGTTTTTATTTTAGTGTTCAAATCACCATAATTTTTTTAAAAATAATTCTAATAAGTTAAAAGGAGATAATATATCTATTAAAAAAATAAGTTCTTTTCTTAATATTATAAGTCTTTTTAAATAAGATGTTTAGCATAGTAAGTTAGTAATGGTGTATTTAATTAAAATTTAGAAAGATTTTAATATATTTTAAATTTTAAAATATCTAAAGATTTTAATAGAATTTTAAAGATTTCAATATATACTTTATTAAATCTTAAAAAATTCAACAAGATTTAGTAAAATTTTGATTGATTTCAGAGCTCAACGTATACTTTATTAAACTTTTAAAAACTTTATACAACTTTTTTCATAAATTTTTATAACATTTTAATAACTTTTATGAAATTTAATATATTTTAATTTTTTTATCATATTCACGCTTTTTCACTATATTTTAATTATTTTTATAATTTCTTAATAAGCCCTTTATAATTATAAAAAATATTCTATATATTATTATATATTTTATTTGAAAATTTAATAAAACATATACTATTTTTTAAGAAGTGAAAATATAATAGTTCATAAATTCATGCTTATATTAATTGAAAAGAGTTACGTGTCTAGTTTAACTTATTATAAAAGTTATTAATGTGAATGCATTGATTTTTAATAGTTATTAAAGAAATTTAATTAAGAAAATTATTATTTTAAGGTTAGTATATGAAAATTAAAAAAAATAAAAGACTTCTAATTAATTGTAAATCAATTTATAGATTAATATGTGAAAAATATATTAAAAAAGAGTTCAGAGTAAAGAAAAACATAAAGAGAGAGAAAAATGAATAAAAGAAAAATGAAAAATGAAAAGAAAAAGAAAATGTAAAAAGAGTCTAAAAATAATCTCTAAAAAATCTCATGGAAAAATATGTTATTGATGGTAGATTTTTTTATACATAAAAATGTATTTAAAATCCTCAAAAGCCTATGATTATATGAAGTTGTAAAAAATTATTGATATTTTAAATACTTTAATTATTTTTGTAAAATTTTAAAAAGTATTAATTGACTACCTTAAATTTGTATACATTTTTATAAACTTTTAATATATCATGTTTAGTTGGTAGAAATAAGAATGCAATTGATTGCTTACAATTTTATGTATGGCTGTACTATAAATTATTAATAAAATTTAATCAATTCTTAAAAGAAAATTAATAATAATTTCATCTCTCCCATTAAGAATTATTATTTCATTTTCATGTTAGTTTTTAGTTCCAATTTTACCCTAATTTACAAGTATAACCTTAAATCTTAAATCATATACCTTGTACCAAAACCCCAAAAACACAAAACCCTAAACTATATATCCTAAAACCCAAAAACTCAAAACTTTAAATTTTAAACTCTATTTAGAAAAATAATAATTTTAATAATATATTTATTTTTAAATAATAATTATTTAGAAAAATAATGATTTCAATAATGTATTTTGTCTAACGAAAAAATAACAATTAAATTATATTATTTAAAAATGAATGAATATGGGGTATTAAGATAATACATAGTATTTTTTATTTCATTTCAGTTATAAAAAAAACACTCTAATGTTGATTCATTTTCATTCAATTTTATTCTCATTTAATTATGTGAACCAAACGTCAATTAAGTAAATAAAATAATTTTTTTAAAATCTATTAGAATATACAAAAATCCTATTTTAATAAATCCTAGTAAAAAATGAAATATTTATTACAAAAGTAAACAATATTAAGATGTACTTTTATTTAAGGTGATTTGCTTAATATTTTTTAAATTTTAAAATAAAATCCTAAACTATATATCCTAAAACCCAAAAACTCAAAACTTTAAATTTTAAACTCTATTTAGAAAAATAATAATTTTAATAATATATTTATTTTTAAATAATAATTATTTAGAAAAATAATGATTTCAATAATGTATTTTGTCTAACGAAAAAATAACAATTAAATTATATTATTTAAAAATGAATGAATATGGGGTATTAAGATAATACATAGTATTTTTTATTTCATTTCAGTTATAAAAAAAACACTCTAATGTTGATTCATTTTCATTCAATTTTATTCTCATTTAATTATGTGAACCAAACGTCAATTAAGTAAATAAAATAATTTTTTTAAAATCTATTAGAATATACAAAAATCCTATTTTAATAAATCCTAGTAAAAAATGAAATATTTATTACAAAAGTAAACAATATTAAGATGTACTTTTATTTAAGGTGATTTGCTTAATATTTTTTAAATTTTAAAATAAAATATAAATGATAGTATATATTATTATTATTATGAAATATAAGAATATTTTTATCTAAAATTAATTAGAAAATAATTTCTTAGAGTCCCATTATATAAGTTGAAAACAATTTTTATATTTTCATCGACAAGAAATCTACAAAACATAAGAAATATATATTTTGTACAAATAATCTTAAATATAAATTTTAAATAAATGTTGAAAATAATTATATTTTTTAAAATAATTAAATATTGTTTTTCATGTTTTTTAAAAGTTATTATAGCCAAATATAAACGGATGAATATCTAAAAGTATTTTTGAATTTAATAACAAACATTAATTCAAATTTAAAAAAATTTCAAATACAATTCAAATATTTAAACGTTTTTCAAATCTTATCTTCTTCTTTTTTGTAAAAAGTTATTTTAAAATCATAAAGCCAACACTTATGTTTTATTCCCTATTTTCCCCCCTTTTCTAATATATTGTATTTTACTATTTTGAGAATATATATATATATATATATGAATTATATTTTATCTATCATTCGGTTTCCCTCTACTATTTAAAATTCCAATCCTTCTCCTCTTGTTCACTACCTTTCAATCTCACTGTCTTCAAACTCCACTTTTTTTATAAAAAAAAAAATTTAATTATATTATTTCATATATTTGTAATTAGGAATATGTAAAAAAATTGATTTGACTAGAATCAAAAAATGAATCAGTATTACAGTATTTGGTTTATCACTATAATTGAACGAAAAAACTGTAAATTACCTTGATACATTTTATATTCAGTAAAGTTTAAATAATATCATTTAATTATTATTTTTTCGTTAGACAAAATATATTATTGAAATCAATATTTTTCTAAATAATTATTACTTAAAAAAATATTATTTTTCTAGATAGGGTTTAGGGTTTTGAGGTTTGAGATTTGAAATTTAAGGATTTAAGGTTTAAGGATTTGAGATTTGGGGTTCAGAGATTATGGTTATATTCGTGGGTTAAGGTTTAGGGTTAAAATTATTATTTTTCTAAATAAGGTTTAGGGTTTTAAGATTTGAGATTTGGAGTTTAAGATTTGAGTTTTAGGGTTTAAGGATTTGGTGTTTAGGGTTTAAGGTTTAGGGGTTTGAGATTTAGGATTTAAAGGTTTGAGATTTGGGGTTTTGGGTTTTAGGTTTTGTGATTAGGTTTTAGGTTTTGAGGTTTTGGGTTTTAGATTTAGGTTTTAAGGTTTTAAGGTTTTGAGATTTGAGGTTTAAAGTTTAAGGTTTAGAGTTTTTGGTTTTTAGTTTTGAATTTTGAGATTTTAGATTTTGAATTTTGTGTTATATTTGAAATACGAGTAAAATTAGAAAAAAAATTTAAAATAAAATAAGAATAAAATAAAGATTACCAAAAGAAAAAAAAATTATGATTATTTTTCGTTTAAGAATCTATTTCATTACTAACTCATTTTTAAATTCAATAAAATACATAAATATAATAAATTAATTCTTATTCCTTTTTTTCGCTCAGAACAACAGCATAATAACTTTTTTTTTATTTTTACTAAAATTCTCCACATTTTTTTCTCTTATTACATTATTATTATTATTGTTTTGTACTTTTCTGAGTCATAATATATTCCTTTCTTCAATCGTTAGTTAAAAATTAAAAATATACTTTTTTTTATTTCTGAAATATATAAAATAATACTTGAGGTTTAATCATATATATTAGCAATGGGCGACGAATATCGTAAGACTTGAGGTTTATCAATGGAGGGTGAAGGCGGCGGTGGTGGAGAGGAATTGCCTTCTCCGAGAAACAAGGTCAAATTCTTATGTAGCCATGGCGGTACAATCCTCCCAAGGCCTTTCGATGGCCATCTCAAGTACGTTGGTGGTGAAACTCGTGTTATTGGCGTCCCTCGCGACATCACTTTCTCTGGTTCGTTCCCTGTTTGTTTCTCGAGAATATTATAATTACACCTTTTTGATTTTTTTTTATATTTACTAGATTTATGCCATTGCGTTTATAGTCAATAATTGTTTTATAAATTAATATGCCTTATTTTTTTAATTATCACAATTTATTTTATTAATACAATAATTATTTATTAACAATTTAATAAAATTTATAATTACAATGTTACCCTTTAAATGCATTAGATATATATAAAAAAGGACTCATTAATGTCTAAATGTTAAAATTATTATTTTAATAAAATTAGCATTAAATGAGTTATTGTTTTAATAAAAATATTATTACTTTTTTTAATTGTTTAAATTTTTTATTGTATTTATTAATTTGAGATAAAATGCATCAGCTCAATACGATACAATATGATTAATAAGTGAATACAACAATAAATATTATTATATATAATAATAATTTTTTGTTTTAATAATATAGCATTACTTTTTATATAGATGAAGTTTTATTTTTAATACTCTCAAAATAATACACATAATTTTAATAAAATAAAAAATATATTTTTTTACATATTTAAAAATACAGTGTATATATGAGTTTAAAAGTATAATCATCCGAATAATTAGATAGTATAAATCAGAGTTTTTTCGTGTTAAAAAAACGAAAAACAACATAAAAATGGTAAATAAAATAAAATAATAATAATAAACATATTTTACATAAAATAAAAATAACTCTTGACACAAATTATAATATTTAATTTATATTTTATAATTTAAGCATGAAATTTTTAAACTGATTTTCAATCATAAAAATTTACTTTTGTGATTTTTTTTTCGATCTATAGAATCATCTTAAAATACACTCACAAACTATTCTGAAGACTCACATTCCAAAGAATATTAGAAAAATATTTAAATTTAATTATGATATCTGTATAATAGAATTTACCTGTCTAAATGGTAGGCATCCTTACCTAGTACTGTAAACTTTGTTTTGCTGTTTTGTTGTAGGGGTTTATAGATGTGTAATTCATTAGAAACGTATGGATAAAACATGTTTTTTTTTAGTTAATTAGATTAATAGGCTGTTCTTTTTTTAATAATAATAATAACTACATTACTCATATTTTTGATATTTTGTTATCTTGAACAGAGCTAATGAAGAAGGTTCATACACCATTTGATGGAGACATGGTCTTCAAGTACCAATTAGTCCCTTTCGAATTTGATGTCTTAGTATCTGTTAAAACCAAAGAAGATTTAAAGCATATGTTTGACGAATATGATCGCCATGAAAATGAAGGTAGTCCAAGGTTAAGGACCTTTTTGTTCCCTGCAAAGCCAACAATTATTGAGAACCAAACAATACTAACAGAGCCTCATGCCCTTGAGCAACGCTACATCGATGTTGTCAATGGCGTAATCTGGTCACCAAGATCAAGACTGCCTCCAATTAATGTCACTCATACGCCTGTTATCTTTAGTTTGTCCTCTGAGCATCGATGTTGTCAATGGCGTAATCTGGTCACCAAGATCAAGACTGCCTCCAATTAATGTCACTCATACGCCTGCTATCTTTAGTTTGTCCTCTGAGTGCACTTCCCCGAATTCACCTTCACCTGATCGGCATGGCCTTGAATCAATCCATGAAAATGGATATCCAAATGGCAGAGTAACTATGCAAAGAGTTAAAAGTTCTCCGAGCTTGTGTGGTCTAAAAAATCTTCAACAACATGGTGCTCACTTTGTTCATCAGCAGCATTACAATAAGAACAACCAAAGCCACCATCCACACCACCACCATTATAGCCATCTACGTTCTAGACCGCCCCTCAACCCTCACAAGGTTGTAGGAGTTGATACAATGTCTCCAGCATTGTCATCAATGGGTAGGAACATGTTGAGTCATAGCGTTAGATCTCATTGCTCAAGTGGACTTCGTGGAGAAAGTGGAACATTCAACAAGTGTGTATTATGACGAGTTTCCTACTTGTGGTAGACTTGATAGAGAAGAAAGTCTTCCCTGGTCTCCAAGAAATAACATTTGGGAATAAAGTCACTTTCAATACCAAGTAATATGACTCGCCATAAATCCCATTTAAGTATGTTGAAGATTTGGGATTCAACTTCTAATTACAGGAGTTTGGGTTGCATAAAAAGTTACGTAATCTAGTTGACTAATTTTCTCTTCATTACATACATATTTATATACCTTTCTTTTGGGTTGTATAGCTCTTTGAGCATGAAGTTGGTAAATGGACTCAGTATTGTTCTCTATTATTATTGAATCATTAATGAAAACACAACAATTTGCTAATACTTTCTGCTCTTTAGCTTTCTATTATCTACCATATAATTTTGAAGAAACGATGAAAAACCATAACTAACATAAAGTTGATAATGAACATGAGCTTTGTAAAATTGTAACCAAAATAATTGATACCAAAAGGCTCTATCCATTTATCCTCATATTTCCAATGATACCCATCTCTCTGATCCTCCCCAATGCAAAATTTTCAGAAAAAAGTAACCACCCATAAGAGGATCCAATCCCGAAAACTCCAATTTTTATACAGAAAACTAAACTTATAAGAATTGCGCAACTATTTCTCTATAACTCACTTGCTGTCTGAAAAGTCAGCATCAATGACGTCATCAGGTCCCTTGCCGGATGAAGCTGAAGGACCGTTTTCACCTCCAGTGGCAGGCCCTGCACCAGGACCACTGGCACCAGCACTAGGCTGGTTGTATAAGGACTGTCCTAGTTGCATAACCTCCTGGTTAAGGGCAGCCATGGCATCCTTTATGGTTTGGGTAGAACCGCCCAAAATTGCTTCTTTAAGTTCCCCAAGCTTTGCTTCAACCTTTTCTTTAACTGGGCCAGGAACCTTCTCTCCCAACTCCTTCAGCTGTTTTTCTGTCTGGTAGACAACTGAGTCAGCCTGATTCTTTGTATCAATTGCATCTCTCTTCTCCTTGTCCTCTTTCGCAAACTTCTCTGCCTCCCGAACCATCTTCTCCACCTGTATTTTTGTTTACATATTAACACACATTTAATAGTTTCTTATGCTTGCTAAATACTGAAAATTGGACTTGAGAGAGTGATATATCAGTACAGCGCCAAAAACAATCCAAATTACTACCTCGTCACTGGGCAATGTACTGGCACCAGTTATTGTGATGTCTTGCTTCTTCCCTGTACCCTTATCTGCAGCACTGACAGACAGGATGCCATTGGCATCAATGTCAAATTTGACCTCAATTTGAGGAACCCCTCTTGGCGCAGGCGGAATACCATCCAAACGGAAGCTACCCAAAGATTTGTTGTCCCTCACAAATTCTCTCTCACCCTGGAGGACATTAATTTCCACACTCGTCTGCCCATCTGCAGCTGTCGAGAAGACTTCGGATTTAGAGGAAGGCAGAGTAGTGTTTCTAGGGATAATCTTTGTCATGACACCACCCAGGGTTTCTAGCCCGATTGATAAGGGTGTAACATCCAACAGCACAATATCACTAACATCTCCGGACAGCACACCAGCCTAAAATGACAGTTAGAAAAAACAAAGAAAAAAAGACAGGTAATATACGATCAAAATACCTAGAGGTCCTTTTGTTAGATCAAAGGGACACATTGGTCCCTTATTTTCAAGAAGTACACATTTAGCCATCTTATTTAAAAAATTGGGAGACTTAAATGCTATTAATACAATAGTGTTACAAAATTGGTGAAAATATTATGTATTCGGCACATACTCACCATTTTAAAAGACATTTTAAATCCAAAAATGTGAGATTTTCGTCAATTTTTAACAATATTGTACTAAATGGACGTGCACTAGTTTTTTTCAAGATGACATACTAAAATGTACCTATTGGAAATAAAAAGACTAATGTGTCGCTTCTATTAAAATAACGAAACGTCGTCTGTCCCTTAACCATTTTACACCAGACAAACATAGCATTTTGCCACTTATGATATCAAATGAGTGTAAGCAAGTGACTAACCTGAACAGCAGCACCCAGAGCAACAACCTCATCAGGATTGACTGTGACATTAGGCTCCTTCCCGGTCAGTTTTTTGACAAGCTCCTGAACAGCTGGGATACGTGTTGAGCCACCAACAAGGATAACCTCGTCTATATCCTTGAAAGACAGTTTTGCATCCCTCAAGGAGTTTTCAACTGGTGTTTTAAGCCTGATGAGATAATGGTAAGCAGGAAAGATTCATAACCAGATCACAAGACAATGCACTATAAAAAATCAGTAACTAACCTAGGAATAGGATAATAAATACATCAGGCCAAAATCGACAAAAAACTAGAATTTTTAATTAAAGGTAAAATAAAAATAAAATTACAGAAATTTTGAGAAAGCATGAGGTACCTGTCAAGCAAATCAGAGCACAACTCTTCAAATTTGGCCCTTGTAAGAGTTGTCTCGATGTGCTTGGGGCCATCCGCGGTGGCAGTAATGAAAGGTAAACTGAAAGAAAACAGATGTGGTCAGTAGAAATCAGAAGATTGTACGAGTTTCAAACACCACAAGTATGTACAGATAGAATAAGGAAAATATACAGAGTTAACAAAATATTTAGAGAAACCGTTATACCTTATATTAGTCTGAGTCAATGATGACAGCTCCATTTTTGCTTTCTCAGCTGTCTCCGTTAGCCTTTGAAGAGCCTGCTTGTCCTTCAATAGATCAATTCCCTCATCAAGCTTGAAATCTGAAGCAAGCCAGTCAACAATTCTCTGCAAGAATGTATCAGGTTAGATCCATTTCATCACTTCTAATGTACTGCACCCACATCATCATCACATATAAGAGAGTGTGCGGAAGAGAAGAGGTACAAAAAAATTAGACCACACCAACCTTATCAAAGTCATCACCACCCAAATGGGTATCTCCAGAAGTAGATAGCACTTCAAAGACACCATCTCCTACCTCAAGCACTATAATAAAACACAATATCTCAGTAAGATTACTTCTTATCAAATATTAAATGGAAACATTAAGTCTAAATGTTAATCTCTTATCAAATGACAAGCTTCATCAGAAAGGCAGTGACCATGCAGCAACTAGCAAGCACAACTTGAGCAACATAATTTACCTGATACATCAAAGGTACCACCTCCGAGGTCAAAAACCAAGATGGTTTCATTGTTCTTCTTCTCAAAACCATATGCTAGTGATGCAGCTGTTGGTTCATTTATAATACGAAGAACTTCCAAACCAGCAATACGACCAGCATCTTTTGTGGCTGTCCTTTGTGAATCATTGAAATATGCTGGCACGGTGACCACAGCCTTAGTAACTTTCTCATTCAAAAACTTTGAAGCATCATCCACAAGCTTTCTTAGAACCTGAGGCAGCAAGAGAGAGATTAACAATACTCAAACAAACTCAATTTTGGGAAGGAATCACCATTCCTAAACTAAACCAGACATATAGATGATTTGATAAACAAAAGCTCAAACTTAGTATCAAGCAAAATGAATGCCACATGGATATCAATTACATAAACTTCTTCAGTGAGAAAAGGATGATACATTCATGATTTATGTTAGCTACAGAAAATCTCATAAACCCAGCATAATCAAAATATACAATACAAGAAACAATGAAACCTAACACCACTGAAAATTCTACATATATTGACAGTTCTCAACAACTCAAAGCAGCAAAAAGCCAAAATAATAATAATAATAAATTACCCAGAGTCAGATGTAACCGAAAGGTAGAAACATTATTTTACTACTTTTAGTATTTTTTGTTTCAATTGACTACTCTTATTATTAAAATGTGTTTCAATCAACTTTTTTACCAAAAATTCGTTAGTTTGATCAAAAAATTTAAGTCACCTATGTGATACTCGATATAGCTTTTCGTAAATAAGATGATAAAGTTATAACTTCACGTATCGTATGTGTGACTTAAATTTTCCTATCAAATTTGTCAATTTTTGGCCAAAATATTTTAAATACAAATAGTCAATTGAAATAAAAAAATATCACAAGTAATAAATTTAAAATTTATCAATAACATTAGTAACTAAATCAACGTTTACCCTAACTGAAACTAAAACACTACAAGAATCTCAATGTGAAAAAACAACACAAATATAATCCCTAAAACAAATCCCTATATGTTAGGTATACCTGAGCTGAGATTTCTTCAGCAGCAAATTGCTTCCCAATAGCAGGGCAATCGAGCTTGACGTTCCCATTCTCATCCCTAATGACGTTATAAGAAACCTGCTTGGACTCCTCATCCACCTCAGACATCTTCCTCCCAATAAACCTCTTCACAGAGAAAAAAGTGTTCTCTGGGTTCACAACGGCTTGTCGTTTAGCAATCTGACCAACCAACCTATCCCCGTTCTTTGTATACGCCACCACAGATGGCGTCGTTCTCTGTCCTTCAGCGTTTGTTATTATAGTTGGTTTCCCACCCTCCATGGCACCAACTGCCGAGTTCGTCGTTCCCAAATCAATACCCACAACCTTCTCACTAACAATCCTAAGAGGTCTTACATTCCTAGCTCTGTTACCATTAAAGAACACCTTGCTGCTCACCTTGTGACCCCAAAAAGCTGTTTTTGGATTTCCAGAACAAGGTTTTGTGAATGAAAACGCAGGTGTGGAACCAAGAACGTTGATTTGAGCCGAGGAAAAAGCCATCTCTTTTCAGGAGAAATGGAAAATCTAACAAAGCCCTAAATCTGATTTTAGCCCTAAAAGGCAGAGAACAAGAGAGAGAGAGAGGTTGGTGGAGAAAGAAGAGTTGTTGGGCTGAGGGGCTTGAGAAGAGAGTCGAGGAGATAAGGGGGAAGAAAGAGAGAAAAGGGTTACGGGGAGGAGTGAGATAGAGTGTGTTAGTGTAAGATGATGCCACGTGTCGAAGTTTCTGTACGATCGTCTGTTTCGATTTTTCTTTTTCATTTAATTTTCGCGGGCAAATTGGTGATGAATTTATGCCCGTTGGATTAGAGTCCTCTTCCTTATTTGTTTTTACTCATTTTAACACATAAATACTCAAATTAATTTTTCTACATAGGTTGTTACACACTATAAATAAGATAATATAAGTCTTAAACTGATATTTAAATCCAAAATATATTATATAAACCAATACGCCAGCTGATTATAATAAAATGAAATCTTATTTTCGATAAAACACTCATGAAACTCGCATGAGATTAAGTAATAATTAATCTAGTGCAATGATTTTGGAATTAATGTTTTAAAACATATATAAAATATAAGCATATCCAAAATATGGTACCTTTTTAATTAAAAAATTAGTTTAAATTATGTTTATTTCAATAGTGCAAATAATTTAAATATTTTTACGTTAGTTTGATAATTAATCAAAAATAAAATATAAAATATTTTTAAAATTGCATCAATCAACATTTTTTTCACTCGTTAAAAATATTTTATTTTTTTCACTCATACATGTAATTATTTATTATTTTTATTCTATCTTATATAAAAATAAAAAATAAAAAATATTTTATTTTACTTATAATTTTATAAAATATATTTTAATATTTATTATTATTTAAATAAATATAATATTAATATTAATATTATTGCTATTAAATTTAACTCATATTCCTATTCATATTTTTATTAGGTAACCAATCATCTAAATTTGATAGTTTAGCATAAATATTAAAGAAAATGACTACTTTTTCATCTTTAAACTTATGACTAAAAAAAGATTAATCATTTATATTACACTGTTTAAAGATGTAATACATTGGTTCTCTATATGTGTTCGTATCATACTAATTACCGCGTGTGGCAATACACAATTTAATATCACAAAAAAAATTAATGAATTAATTTATCTGTGCTATTTATTAAAATGAATATCACATCTTACAAAAAATTTAAATAAATTTATCAACATATTCAAAAATAATTACTCTTAATTACTGTATAATTATTTAAAATTCTTATTTTTATAAATTAAATAATAAATTATTAATATTTAAAATATTAACAGTTATTTAAATTATAATTATTTATCCAAAATAACATAACTAATCATATATTTTTTATTATTAATTATCCTGAATTTAATTTTTCATCTTTTAAAAAATAAACTATTTACAATCAAAACATTAATATTTTTTTAAAAAAAAATTATTAATTAATTATTTTAAACGTTATTTTTTATAAATTAAATAATAAATTGAAATAAAAATAATAATTAGACAATTTGTAAATAACCCAATGATCAACTTATTTAACACTCCCAGGGAAAAAGAAAACCGTACAGTATCTGAACAATAAGCACTAGATTGGATGACTATATCCCTTCACATATAAACATGTCTCTCTTAACCTCCCGAATACAAAATTGTCAGATATACACAATTATGAGGAAACCCAAACTACTAACTATGTCCATCTATGTTCTATGTTCTATGTTCTATGTTCTATGTTCCATTATTCATTTGCTGTCACTAAAATCAGCATCAATAACATCACCGTCTGATCCCTTGTCTGATGAAGCTGAAGGCCCAGCCTCGCCACCAGAGGCAGGCCCTGCACCAGGAGCACCAGGCTGGTTGTACAAAGATTGCCCAATCTGCATTACCTCCTGGTTAAGGGCGGCCATGGCATCCTTTATAGCTTGAGTAGAACCACCAGAAATTGCATCTTTAAGTTCACCTAGCTTAGCTTCAACCTTCTCTTTAACCGCGCCGGGAACTTTGTCTCCCAACTCCTTCAGCTGCTTCTCTGTCTGATAGATAACAGAATCAGCCTGGTTCTTAGTGTCAATTGCATCTCTCTTCTCTCTGTCCTCTTTTGCAAACTTCTCTGCCTCCCTAACCATCTTTTCCACCTGCATTTTCACATATATTAATCACACATATTAGATTTTGATGCTTGTTAAAGACATAAAATTGGCCTCGAAAGGAAGTGATACAACAAAACAGAATGCCAAACACAATCCTAATTCATACCTCGTCGGATGGCAATGTACTGGCACCAGTTATTGTGATGTCTTGCTTCCTTCCTGTGCCCTTGTCAACAGCACTGACAGAGAGGATACCATTGGCATCAATGTCGAATTTGACCTCAATTTGAGGAACCCCTCTTGGAGCAGGTGGAATACCATCTAAACGGAAGCTACCCAGAGATTTGTTGTCCCTCACAAATTCTCTCTCACCCTGGAGGACGTTAATCTCCACACTCGTCTGCCCATCGGCAGCTGTCGAGAAGACTTCTGATTTAGACGTTGGCAGAGTAGTGTTTCTAGGAATAATCTTTGTCATGACACCACCCAAGGTTTCTAGCCCCAATGATAATGGTGTAACGTCCAACAGAACAATATCGCTCACATCACCAGAAAGCACACCAGCCTAAAATGATAGATTACAATAATATGATAAACACCACATCGGTCAGAGCAATTTTACTTCTGATTAGTAACAAAAAAGATTGTTAGGAAGTGACTAACCTGTACCGCAGCGCCCAGTGCAACAACCTCATCGGGATTGACGGTGACATTGGGCTCTTTCCCAGCCAGCTTTTTTACAAGCTCCTGAACAGCTGGGATACGGGTCGAGCCACCAACAAGGATCACCTCATCTATATCCTTGAAGGATAGTTTTGCATCCCTCAATGCATTTTCAACTGGTGTTTTAAGCCTGATAAGGCAAATTACACACAAAAGATTCAAAACCAGATTGCAAAACAAGGCAGTTTAATAAAACAGTTACAAACCTAGGATAAATGAAATAAGCAGAAACAAATGAAGATAATAATTTCATTCAAATAAATAAAGTAACAATAACGAAAATTTAATAAAGCATCAAGCACCTATCGAGCAGATCGGAGCACAACTCTTCAAATTTGACCCTCGTAAGGGTGGTCTCGATGTGCTTGGGGCCATCTGCAGTGGCAGTAATGAAGGGCAAACTGGAAGCAAATAAACATAATAGAAGTCAGAAAACAGTACATGGTGCAAACACCACAAATATGGAAAGAGAAGAAGATAATATCCAGAGTCCACAAAACGTTTAGAGAAACTATTTTACCTTATATTCGTCTGGGTCAAAGATGATAGCTCCATTTTTGCTTTCTCTGCCGTTTCTGTTAGCCTTTGAAGAGCTTGCTTATCCTTCAATAGATCAATTCCCTCGTCCCGCTTGAAGTCGGAAGCTAGCCAGTCAACAATTCTCTGCAAGGATGTAACAGGTTAGATCCATTTCATCACCAACTAATGCACCACACGTATCATCAAATCTAAAAGAGTGGGAAAGCTAAGTAATGTAAAAGGAAACCAACCTTGTCAAAGTCATCACCACCCAAATGGGTATCTCCAGAAGTAGCCAACACTTCAAAGACACCATCCCCTACCTCAAGCACTGTAATAAAACGTGAAAGCTCAGTAAATTACTTCATATAAAAATATTAAATGGAATCGTTAAGCCCGAATGTCAATTACTCATCAAATCACAGGATTCATTAAGAGACAGGAAACCATGAGCAACTTCCAAAGTGATTTGGGCAACGTAATTAGGGGGAAAAAATGAGGCAAAAAGGTGGAAAATCCATTTTCATCACGAACCTGTATGCACATTTGAACTAGGAGACTTCTAGTGTATCTTTCTAGAAAACAGGACAACATGCTCTTGTTTTTTAAACAAGGGGACTGGCGGAGTAAGGACCACAATGTGTACCTGATACATCAAAGGTACCACCTCCGAGGTCAAAAACCAAGATGGTTTCATTGTTCTTCTTCTCAAAACCATATGCTAGTGATGCGGCAGTTGGTTCGTTTATAATACGAAGAACATCCAAACCAGCAATACGACCAGCATCTTTAGTGGCTGTCCTTTGAGAATCATTGAAATATGCTGGTACAGTGACCACGGCTTTGTTGACTTTATGATTCAAGAACTTTGAAGCATCGTCTACAAGCTTTCTTAGAACCTGAGGACCAAGGTAGAGAGTATTAATTCCCACACAAATGGAACTTTGGCAACCAACCACCATTCCAAAATCAAACCAGGCATAATATCAGCCAAAACAAAGGCCACGTGGACATCCATTACATAAAATTCTTCAGTGAGAGCAAAGGAGGTCCCTAATGATTTATGTCAGCTAAAGAAAATCTCATAATCCCAGCATTAAATTATCAAAAGATGCAATACAACCAACAATTAGCTTAACACCACTAAAAATTCTACATGTGAATTAATAATTCCAAGATAAACGAAATTTGGCAATCAAACACCATTCCAAAACCAAAACAAACATGCAATTGATTTGATAAACTAAAGTTCAAACATAACATTAGCCCAAAAGGAACGCCACATCGATATCAATTACATAAATTTATTTGGTGAGAACAAAGGTCCATTAATGATCTATGTCAGCTGCAGAAATCTCACATTCCCAGCATTGAATTATCAAAGGCAGTATTATATATCACAGATAGGTGATAATTATAACTGACGTACCGGTATCAAAGACAGTATTATTATGTTCGCTTAACTCATCTATAATTACAAATTATGCTCATGCACCAACATGTTAATTATGAATTATCAAAAGATGCAATACAACCAACAATGAAGCCTAGTACCACTGAACATTATACGTGTATGTAAGGTTACAACCCCCCCCCCCCCCCCCAAAAAAAAAAAAAGCTTTTGTCACTTACCCATAGCCAAATGTAACTAAATATACAAAATACAACATTCCCAATGTGAAAAGGTAACACACAATAAGCCCACAAGCAAACACCTAACAATCAATTTAAAAAATGAACACGAACTGATAAAATAAGAGATGTATAAAAACAATATTAGACCTTCTTCTAATATCTTAACGGTTAGTGACTAACTACTTCAAATAGGTTATTTCTTCAAACTCTAATAATCTCAATTGTTAAATTATAAATATTAATAATCAATATATAAAAACGATACTTATAAAAGAATAATAAATGTATAAAAGCAATTTTCATATTCTTTTAAGAGTGTCGCAATCGACAACTTCTAATATGATATCTAAATTGAAGATCATGGTAAACAAGCTCCAATAATCCTAATCGCTACTAATCATTAAATTGTATGTGTTTAACTTGCTTAATATATAGTGCCAACAATTATAGAGAGTGATAAATAATAGAAGCAACCTGGGCTCTTATTCCAATAACTTAAATTCATAACTGAACATATTAGAATTATACCTGAGCTGAGATTTCTTCAGCAGCAAACTGCTTCCCAATAGCAGGGCAGTCAAGCTTGACATTCCCATTTTCATCCCTAACAACCTTATAAGAAACCTGCTTGGACTCTTCATCCACCTCGTGCATCTTCCTTCCAATAAACCTCTTCACAGAGAAAAAGGTGTTTTCTGGGTTCACAACGGCCTGTCGTTTAGCAATCTGCCCCACCAACATATCACCGTTCTTTGTATACGCCACCACAGAAGGCGTCGTTCTCTGCCCTTCAGTGTTCGTTATAATAGTTGGTTTCCCACCTTCCATAGCACCAACTGCCGAGTTCGTCGTTCCCAAATCAATACCCACAACCTTCTCGCTAACAATCCTAAGAGGTCTTACGTTCCTAGCTCTGTTACCATTAAAGAACACCTTGCTGCTCACCCTGTGACCCCAAAAATCTGTCTTTGGAGTCCCGAAACTGGGTTTTGCGAATGAAAACCCAGGTGAGGAACCAAGAACGTTGATTTGAGCCGAGGAAAAAGAAGCCATTTACGTGAAACTTAAAAACTAAAAAAAAAACTCTTAAATTTGATTTTAGCACTAAAACCTGTGAAGTAAAGAACGATATATAGAGAGAGAGAGGTTGGTCGATAATGAGGAGTTGTTTGGTGTTGAGGTAATTGAGAAGAGACCAGCAGAGATACAAGGGATTAAAAGATGAGTGAATAAGGCTTTTGGGAGGAGTGAGTAAAGAGAGACAATAAGAGAGAGAAATGTGCCACGTGTCGAACTTTCTCGAATGATCTACATCTCCCGCGGAAACTTATGCTCTATTTATGGTATCAATTTAAAATAAATACTTATCTTTTAAAAAAACAATTTAATTAATTAAAAATATATTTCAAAAATAATAAATATTATCTCACATTAAAAATTTGCACTGAAAAATATAATTATTCTTGAATTAAATTATAAAATCTGTATCCAAAACAATTTTTTAATTATGGTTAATAATTCGAGACACTTATTAGAAAATATAAAAAAAAAATCAAAAAAGTTTAAAAAAAATTTATATAATTATAAAAAAATCAATAAATTTTAATTATTAATAAATATATAAATTAATTTAATAAATATAATTAATTTTTAATATGATAAATACGATTATCAATATAAATATTTGTTTTTTTCTGTTTGATTTTATACAAAATTATATTTATTTTTAAAATTTATGGAATAAATAATGGTGTGGATTAGGGATGGGCAAAAAAACCGCGGGTTCGGTTATCCGCAGTTATTCGAACCAGCGGTTCGGTTTTTAACCGGTAAAATTCGGGGACGGGGGCGGTTTCGGGTAAAAACCGAATATGAAACAACGGTTACGGTTATACTAAAAACCGTACCCCCCGTACCCGAAATTAATTATATTTAATTAATTAAATTATATATTAAATTATAAATAAAAAATTAATTATATATATATTTTGGTTTTTTTTCGGGGGTTTTTTCATAACCGTCCCGAACCGTTACCCGCGGGTAAAAAACCGTCCCCGAACCGTAACGATTTTCGGGCGGTTTTAGTTATAGGTTATATAATTCGGTTCGGGGACGGTTATATCAAAAACCGTCCCCGCCTGTCCCCGTGCCCATTCCTAGTGTGGATATCCGTTTTTTTTTCTTCCCGTGCCTACCTCACATCTCCGTTTCATATATGTTTTTTCTTTAATTTACGCGCCGAAACTGGCGACTAGTTTATGGCCGTTGGATTGGAATACCCGCTAGAAATTTCGAGGTGGTTCTGCAATGAGACGAACTGAATAGATAGTAAAGGTTTTTGTTTTCAATTTTGTCCCATTATCTCATAGAAAATTTATAATATTATATTCATATTTCAAATTTAATATATTTAATATATTTAATTTTAAATTAAAAATAATAAACTATTTAAGTTAAAATTTAGAAATTATTTATTGATGAAATTAACGTTAAAAAATATAATAGCTTTACATTTGGGCAACGATTTTGAAGTTATGAAAAATAATATAATTATTTATTAAAAGAAAAACTTTAAAAAATCTAATAAGTTTAAATTAATGCATGTAACTTACATTTTTTATAATTTAAATTTATCACTACATATATTTTTATTTTTTAATTTAATATTATATTTATATATTTTTGTAATGTAAAAAGATCTTAACAATCATAATTGAAGTAGGATAATTCTGATAGTAAATTATTAGGTTATTCATTTGTTCATTTTTAAATATCTCATCCATTAATTATTGCTGTTTGAAAATATGTATTAGTAAAATTTCAAATAGAATAAAATATTTACAATTTTTTAAATCTTTATAAATTTAAAACATACAAATATGCAAACAATTTAAAGATAAAAGAATTCATACCCAACAAACTTAAATATAAATAAATATTAAATATTATCTTTATAAAATCATATCCAAATTAATATAATAATGACGGTGATTGTTTATGAAAAAAACTTTTCATTAAAATAAAATAAAATAAACTCCGTTTTCGAGTACAAGGAAAAGGGTGAAAAGGACATGAAATGAAAAAGAGAAATATAGAGAAATAGAGGGAAGAGAGGAACTAATATATTTCTTCTTTATAAAAAATAATATATTTATTTTTTATGGAATAGTTATTTAAGTCATTCTCTACACAAATTATTGAATTGAAATTCTAGTAAAGAAAAGTAAATACACAGTTTTTTTAATCGGATATTAATTGATACTTTATCTTTAAAAAATATAAAAATATATTATATATTTTTAAGAATATATTAAAAGTATTTTTCTTTTAAAAAATAGTATAATTTAATCTAAAATAACCATTTATAAAAATAAAAAAAGTATTGATGCCTCTCATATGTATTATATTTTTACTTATGCACTTAATTAGTTAACTGTGTTAAATTTTTATCTAATGATATTTTTTTCTATGATTCTAATACTAAATTGTAATTTGTTGTTTTAAAATATTAGTTGTTACTTCTCATAAATTATTATTTAAAAACAAACATTTATTAAATAATATGGCTCTAATTGTGGTTAATTATGACTAGTTTTTTTTTGTTTTTATTTTCTTATTTATTTTATAAAGGTTTTTTCATTTTTACAAATTTATTTATTTATGTTTCAAGATATGTTAAACATCATAGGAATTTTTATAATTGATTTTTTCTTTTAATTCACTATAAATTTTTTAAATGTTTATTTAGTATATGAGACAGTATATTATGTTTTTCATCTCCAATTTCTAACCCTAATTACTTATTTTTTGTTGAACAATTATTACTTTATTCTCATAAAATACAATGTCTTATTTTTTTATTATCGTAGCATATTAATATTATCAAAATAATGTTATTTTAACTCGTTATTAAAAATCAAAATATCATCTATGTAAAACACAACAAATATTTTGTAATTTTTTAAACATATTTTTCATATACATTTGAAAGATATATGGACTTTGTTTTAATTCGAATGGTACAACAGTCCATTGGAATTGTCCTTTAAGAAAACTAAATGTTGTTAGTTTTTGAGATTTCTCATTCAAAATTCACTTTGGAAATCAAAACTTAAAAAATATTTCTTTCATTTTATTAATGATAATAATTCATTTTTATTTGGAATAAATATCCATTATCAATGATTTCTTTATTCATTGCTTTAAAATTTATCACCATCTTCTCCTATTTTTTCTTCTTTTTTAGCTTTTTTTTATTAAAAATGTTAAACTAGAGTGTGGTAAATTACTTGATATTGACTTTTAATGTGACGAATTACTTGATATTATAACTTTTAGATATAAAGTTCTTGAATTTATTTTTTAACTCAATAATGTCTTTTGAAATATAAATCATAGGTTTTACTCTAATGAATTTTTTAAAATCTCTTACTTTTATGTTAGCAATCATTTTAGATTTGTTTATTTTTAGATCTAAAGAATTTTCTAAACTACTGTTTTTAATAATTTTATGAAATCTGTTAAGGCTTTATCTTATTGAATTTACTAAGAAAAGAGTTTTGTTTCTCTTCTATATCTAATAAAATATTTTCTACACAAGGTTTTTGTTATAACTTTGTATCTATCTCATCACGTTTTCGTCTTTTATGTTGTTCTATAAAAGTTAGTTTTGATACACTCAAAAAAATTCTTATTTTTGACATATAAATGATTTCACCATCAAGTATTGTTAAACTTGTTTTATTTAAATATCGTGTAAAAGATTGATACAAATTTAAAAAAATATTTCCTATTAATAAATCAACTCTTGTTTCTTGTCGATATATGGTAAGAATATGAAAATTTTCTACTCCTATCATTTTATATATATATATATATATATCCTTTAAGACTTTACTAAGATTTATTGTAGTATTGTTAGTCATTCTTATAATTAAATCGTTTGGTGCTTGTTTACAAAGTTTTTCTGAAAATACATATTTATTACCTATATACATATTAACTTTTGTATCTACATATGCATATAAGTGATAATTTGTGTAACCTTTAAATCCTACTTTAATATACGTATTTCTACTACTATACAAATCATTCATCTTCTGATAAAAAGTATTTATACTCTAAGCATTTATATTATAAGTTAGTTATTTCTTCATTAGTTTCTTCCTATAGATAAATACTATAAGTATCATCTTTATCCAATTCTTTCATTAATTCTAAATCTATCTTAAAAGTTTTTTCTAAAATTTTTGTTTTTTGTGAAATTTATTTTTATTTTTTTCATGTTGAAGCGTGTTAGAGCATTATTTAGAATAATATCATTCCTAATTGTAGACCCAACGTATGCATTTCTTTTTTCCTAATGTATAATAAATTGTTTTTGGTGGTTTACACCTTTTTCTCCTAAAATATCTTTTTTTATAAGATTCTTTATTATCTCTTCTCTTATATTTTTAAAAGTCTTGTTTTTTTAAATTTATATCTTTTGAATGTCTTATATTTTTTATATTTTTTTATACATTTGATTATAAGATCTTATATTACATTCGTAATTTTCAGACATTCTAAAATCTCTTATGTCACAATAGATTTTATCATTTCCTCTTATTTGTTTATATTCTATTTTTTTATACATTTAATGATTATTCATTTTTTAAGATTTCTTATTATTTCTCTTAAAGTGTCTGGTACCATTTTTCTATTCCTTTTATTTCATCCTTTTGTTACTATTTTATGTAATATTCTGGTTAATTTTTGAAGAAGAAAAATTACTTTTAAGTTTCTTGCATAAAAGATGGTAACTTATAATAATACACTTCATATCCATAAATGAAGAAAGATGTATAATTGTATATTTTCATATTTTTTAAATGTCATTTAGGTTCCTCAATTTTATTTTCACTAGATTGAGTGATGTGTATTCCTTTATTTTTTTATAAATTCCTTGTATATTTTCTTTACTACAGTATCTAAATACTCTCTACTTGTGGAGGCACTCCCATGCATTTATAAATATTGTTATTCTATTAAATTTACAAATCAAATTTGAACATTTTCTATCATTTTATGAGTTATTAAAACTTTACAAGTTGAAGGCTTTAAGTGCATGGTTGGAGAGATATGTATGATTATAGTCATACAACCATATTATTCGTCTAATTTTTTTTCCTATCTCCTATAGAATCTAAACTTAAAATATCATATCTGTAATTTTCATGAAGTTTGAATTCTAGTTGGATATTATCTTTAGTTTTCTAGTGTAATCTTTTTTTCACTTTAGGTTTTGTTATTTTTTCTATAACGAAGGTCAAGTTCTTCTTGTCTTTACCTATTTTTTTTCTTCTCTATATAGGTCAGATGTTTCTTCTTGATAAAGAACTAATAATGAAATTTATTTCATATGATTTTTAGGATCATATTTTCTAGTTTAGAATAAGTTTAATTGATTATTGTGATATCATATTCCTCTTTATTTGTACAATTTTTTTCATAATAATGTCTTACTGATTATTTATCTATGAAGGTTAAAAAATTGATTAACTTTTCTATGTTTCTGTTCTCAAGATCCATAAACAATTTTTCTAATTATTTTCTATATATAATTAAATTAAGATTATTGCTTCTTCTTTATCTTTGAAATTTTCTTCTTTTTTTCCTTTCTCATTCCTAAGTATAAATGCATTTGATCTTTAAGATGGTTTTTCTTTTAATCCTACAAATGAATCAAATTTGTGACATATAATTTCACTATCCCTTTGTATATTATTTACATCCCTTCTTAATTCTGTAAATTTTTTATGCATTTCTTTTTGCAATTTCTTATTATAACCATATTTTTTTATTAAGAGTTCTTTTTGTATTTTGTTTATGCTCTGTAAGTACTTAATGTTTGATTATTGTACTATATCTAATTTTTTGTTAAAAAAATTAAAACTTTCATTATTATTATTTGGTTTTTTGATATACTTATTAGGTATCTATTAAAATCTAATTCTATATTTTGCAGTTTGTTTTTGAACATTATTGGGATTATGATATAAATTTTTTTCCTAATATTAAGTCATAGACTAATACATTCATTATTTTAAATTCGTGTTTTAGATATATAATTTCTCTTTTTTTGTTAGAGGTTTTTCCTTCTGTATCTATAAATGTAAACCTTATTACATTATTGTTTATTGTTATATTATTTTTGTATTCCTGGTATCATAAGCTTTTTGTTTCAAGATTTAAAATGTAAACCTTACTACATTACTTTTTTTTCCTGATATTATAGGTTTTTATTTAACATCTAAGTTTTATTTTTTTGTTATTCAAAAGTTTGTTAATATGTATAGTTTTATAATTTGTCCAATATCTTGAAAAGTTTTTTTCTATTTTTATGAGTTTATTTTGTTCATGTATTAAACTATTATGACTGTTTGTTAATGAATATCTTATTATGTAGTGTACTAAAAATAGATTATTTCATTCTTTCATTAGATAATCTTTCAAATTCATAACTAAACTTAATACTTGAGTTAAGTTTTTATCATTAATGTTAATGAAAAATATAAGGTATGCTGTGAATTTTAATTTATAATATTATAAGTTTACATAGATCATTCCTAATAAAATATATTTTCTATTTATTATTTTATTATCTAAGAATGTTAATTTTATTAGTGTATCTATTCATTATCTAAAATGTGTTTTTATTAATATTTAGATCCCTCCTAAATTAATGTATCTAACATTCTTTTTATAGTTTTGGGAATTTTTAGATGGTTTATCTATAATGATTTTTATCAATTAATAGTACGTTATACATTTTTTTTACATGTGTAATATTAATGCTCATTTTTTATTACTTATTTCATAATAAATTATATATTTCTTTAGAAATATTTTTCTTAATTTTGAGAATAATGAATCTTTGAATACATCATATTCCTTAAGATTTAATCTTGTTTTTTGTATTTCTTCAAATTTCTTTTTATTGATTACCATTTTTTTGTGAAAAATATTTCGAGATGTCTTTTGTTTTTTATTTTTATTATTATTATTATTATTTTTACTATTTATATATATATAAATTACTATTTAATCCTATTAATTTTAACTTATGTTAAATTTGGAAGGTATTTGTGATATTTTTAAAATATTAGAAGTATTTAATACCTATTATTTTTCAAATTATTTAGCGGTACTGTATTAGTCCTCAAATTATAAATAATATTTTTTTTATCAAAATAAACAATTAAACACTTACATATAATGAATGATATTGTTTTTATTTTAATCCTCACTTTAACGCTCTCCCTAATAGCAATTAACAAAATGAATTTGTTAAGTCTAAATAAAATTGGTGGCTTTTCTCATCTTCTGGTTCCGACAATAAGTAACAAATATAAGTAAATTGTGTATTTATTATATATTTGCTTTTTAAGTAGTTGGTTGTTTCAAATTGTGTTTTTGGTATGGGTAGGTGTTGTTTGTACGATAAGATTTGGTTTATGCATGAACTTGGGTGGATCCAATAGAGTTAGGTATTTGAATAATTTTTTGCCTTAAGAGAATGTTAGTTATTATGAAATAATATATACAAAAAAGCTTTTGTTCATTGTGATTTAGGAAGATGAGTATCTAAATTTTAATTTTACCAAAATATGAAAAATATTTTCGATATTGATAGATATTTGAATAAGTTTATGAAAATTGTAAAATTTATTATAATTTTTTTGAAACATTTTATACAATTTTAATAAATATTAAAATAAACAATAATATAGACGTTTAATGCATTTTTATTAAAATGACATATTTATGTCATATGTAACACACATAATATATATATATAATAATAACAAAATATAATTAGAATATTTATTTAATAAATATAAATATAGGTTATATAACATAATTCTAAATATATTAAATTATATACAATATAAATATACACAAATATTTAATCAAAATAATTTTATTTGATTGGGTTAAATCTTAAAGATGTGAAAATATTAACATCAATAAAAATATAATAATAAACTATCCTATTAAGTAATAATTATTTTATATATAATTTTGAAAGAAATTAAGAATTAATTTAATTTTTATAATAATAAAAATATCCATTTTAAAATAGATGTATATATTTTCAATTCTTATAATCAGTCAAACGTCTGCTTCATGATTTGTTAAAAGTTCTTATCACATAAGCCAACAAACTTATTTTCTTAATAATTTTGTAGCAATGTCACGTTACTAATCCGGTGACTATAACAGGAAAGATATGTTCCGAAATCAAGTACACATTACATATATTGTATATTTGTATCATCATAACTACTATAAAATAGAATAATATTTATAGATGAAAAACTATTAGATATAGAATTACGATTATAAACATTAATAACTCTATTAAAAAATAGAATAATATTTATAGATGAAAAACTATTAGATAAAGAATTATGATTATAAACATTAATAACTCTATTAGCAAGACAAAGCTTTTACACCTATAATTTTGTCATCATTCGTATGTTTTTTAATTTTTAATTTTTAATCCATTTTTTAACAGATTAATTAAGTATGGTTAAAACGTTTATGTTATTAAAAAATCGTAACTCATCGATTATGGTTGAAAGCTTATAAAAATGTTAATATTTTGATAAAAAAACACGATTATAAAATGAGTGTTATGGTTCCTAAAATTAACACATAATTTTAGTGTAATACACATTTGAATGTTATTAAGAATTTAAAAGTTTCTAATATAGAGAATAAATCATTTTTGATCGGTTTTAAGTTTTAAGAATCAATGGCTAAAAATAAGGTACTTACTTTACTTATTTTCGATCTATTATTTGAGTCGATTAATTTATATTTATATTTTATTTTCCGTAATATCATTTCTTTCATCTAATATCGAGAAAATGTTGTTATAATTTACTTATTTTATTATATATTTTAATTAATATTTTTTGATATTTTATATATTTGATATTTTTAAAATCATTATTATATATTTAAATCTCATCTATCTATTTTTTTATTTAATAAAAAAATAAAATTTAATATATATTTTTTAAAATAATCCATTTGAATCCTTCTGTGATCAAACCAACTTATTACTCGTGAGTCACTATTAGTTAGTTAGTTAATATCATATCGTTTCTTGATATTAATAGAATAGATATAGCATTTTATTTATGTGTTTGTTTTTTTATATTAATTATCATAAATAAAATTACTATTAAATGATATAAAATCATAATAATTTTTATAAATTACACAAGAGGGATCGTTCATATATTAACACGTGTCTACGAACCAAAAATCTTAAGCCACCAATTAAGAGAAACCTCTCGACATCGAGGTTATGGTAAATTCTGGAGAGTACCATCGCTCAAAACCTGAGCTTGACTTGATCTAAAGCTGGCCATGGGTACTCACCTTCAAAGGACTATAACGTCCTCTCTGCTTAGAAGAATATCAACGGCGAATAATTCATCATCCTCGCAGGTGACAGCGAGTCACGGCGTTAGGTCCGGATTCAGGTGGGCTTCGTCATCTTCATCGGCGTCACCTTCTTCGCCTCATAAGCCGCAGAAAGATGAGAGGAAGCTAGTGGATCGTCTCTCAGTTGTGATTGATGCCGTCAATGACTCTAAACTCCCTTCGGAGCTTCGAGGCCAGCGTAACTCCGTTAGGTCGGTTTGCTCCAGAATTTTTCTTCATTTTTTACGAGTAAATAGATTTTTTTTTTTTACAATCACATTTGGGGTGATATAAAAATAACATAAAATTTTGATTTGTTAACTTTCGTATTATTAAATTTTATAAATATTATAAAAATGTTATCAATTTTTTTTTTAAACTTGCATATCATTAAATTTAAACTTTTTAAATGTTATTGAATTGAATTGAATTGATTGCACTTAAATTTTTCCAGGTTTCAAATTCTCTGACAGTGAGTATATGATCTAACTTGTGTGTTGGTTATAATTAGGCTTGACAATTTTTAGGTCCCCAATATGA
Organism: Hippophae tibetana; assembly: GCA_037013495.1. Taxonomy (NCBI): domain Eukaryota; kingdom Viridiplantae; phylum Streptophyta; class Magnoliopsida; order Rosales; family Elaeagnaceae; genus Hippophae; species Hippophae tibetana. Next base: position 14,842,726 of record CM072803.1, read on the forward strand.
CTAAACTTCTTGTTCTTCTATTTTTTTTTCTTTCTTTCTTTTCACTTGAGATTCATTCAAATATTTTAATATTATAACAAATAGTAGGAAAAAAGATAGAAGAGGTGAAAAATGTGACATTAAATACAGAATTACAAATAAAATTCAAAAACGATAAGAGTGAGATTTACAAGGGGGTGGCAATCGTATTTGCCTCATGCTTATGCTATGTTTGCTTGCCTATTTTGTATGGTAGTTTAAGGCCCCTAACGTATTGAGTTAATACGTTATTAAAAGTTAAAACTATAACGTTTAGAAAGTTATGTTTATATGCACAACGTATATAAAACACTAAAATTATAAAAATTAAATAGAACCATTTTCTTTGCTGTTAGTCCCTTTTTTGTGTGGGTATTATGGATAAATCATACAGGTTAATTCCCTCTAAATCAAATGAATCTTAAATCAAATTAACATTAGCCCTAATTTTTTTTTTGTGGTTCATCAGTAAAAAAAAAAAATCACTAATCTTAAATCAAAGGATCCTAATTCACTAGCATTACTCTCTATAAATGCTACCTTGTCACAATTTGCACTCATAACAATTGAAAAATTAAGGTTAATGTTAGCTTGATTTAGGATTCCTTTAATTTAAGGGAAATTTACTCGTTTGATTTGTCCATAATAGCCCATTAGAAAAATAAGATTAATAACAAATAAAATGATTTCTTTTAATTAGTGGATGGAGAACCGAAGATGTCTATAATTTTAAAATTTTATATATGTTATGGCTATAAATACAACTTTATAAAGGTTATGGATATATTTTTAACTAGTGGCAGATCTATCTTTCAAACTCATAGCAGCACTAGTCAATAATCAATAATGTAAAGTTTACATTTCACAAATTAAAAATAAATTAAACATTACAGTTAAAAATTTGGAAATGAAATTTTTTGAAGTCAAAATGTGAGGTAAGTATAATTCCATTGGGTTTTAATGGAAAAAAAAATAACCGAGTTAATGCATAATATTTGAGTTGAAAAGATTTTACATAGCTTATATTTAATGTCTTAACTTACATTTTAAGCTAACTTTTATTAAAATTATAAAATTTTACATGTAAAGTTATATCTTTGATCAAATGAGGATGAGCATCTGTCCCATCTAACCAACATATACATCCTCCCTATTGTAACCCTATATTGTATTTTACTCGATTTGTCTATTGATTAAGACAATAGAAAGTTTTGATAATTTTTCCTTGGCTAAATTATTTATAATAGTAGGTAATGAATTTTAAATTTATAAAACTGGTGCAAAAAAAATTATAATTACATCAATTTTTTAGAGAAATTTCAAAAATATTATCTTTAAAACTTACAATAACACTTCATTAATATTGAATGATTTTCAATTAGTTGGCATTTTATTACACGGGTTTAAATAGTAAATAGTCATTTAATTTGAATGGTGTGGCCGATTTTCAAAATAAAATGGTGTAAGGTTTTTTTGTTTTTTTTATAGTGAAAAAGTATGAGATGAACATAAAGTGTGATATTCTTGTAGTTATAAGTTTTAAAAATATATTTTTGTCGTTTTTCTTCTCTCTCTCTTCCTTGCGTTTGCTTGTAAACTTAAAATGAAATATTTGTTTATTCTCAATTTAGGTTGCAGCAACTTAAAATGAAGATAAAATAGTATGGTGTTTTCAATTTATTGGAGAAAGTGGGAAATCACTTCATTTTGTTGTTTTATTGTTTTCTTGTGCCTGAAATTAATTTTCTATTTTTTAAGACATTTAGAGAGAAGGGAAAAAAGTTATGTTTTATTCCTTCAATCCCTCATAAGTCCCATAAATAAAAAAGTAAAGTAAATTTGAAATATAATTTTACTTTTTTTTATAGGTTTCAAAAATAATAAAAAATATGTAAAAATAGAATTGAGTTACAACCAGATTTTGAACTTAAAAATGATATTAATTATTAAATAATACTCATTTTGAAAACTTAGAACTTAAAAACAAAATTTGCTACAAAATAGATTCTTAGTATTTTAGTTTGTTAAGTATATCATTCTGAAGGTAAAGATCCAATCTCATCAGCCTCTTACGCCTATGCTAATCGTGAAGTGCTGTAAAATGAATTGATTGGGCAATAGGCATGTATTGCAGGTCAGAGACTGATATAATGAACATTGTGGAGCAAAGAATATATCATTCAATGGAAGAAGGGCACTTTGAGAATTTACCAGGAAAAGGAAAGCCTCTTAATCTGAATAGTAATCCTCATGCAGATTCAGCTGAAGATACTTTATATAGAATCCTCTCAAAGAATGGTTGTGCTCCAGAGTGGGTTGAGCTCAACAAAGAGATCAGGAGTACAATAGTTGAGTGGAGATTAAACTTGAAGAAAGCTTGGATGAATAAGTGCAATGGAGACCATTCAAAATGGGCAGAGACTTCTGAGGTTTTAAAGTTGCAATTACGAGACATCAATAACAAGGTTTGTTAATTAGTTACATTAATGAAAATGATAAATTAATTTATGATTTACTTATATAGCATAACCATCTATATAGCATAAAAGACTTTTATTTTTGGCCCAAGATTAAAAAGTTAAAACGGTTGTAGAAATAGTTATATAAATATTAGAAGGTTGATTTGGCCCAGGATTTTCTGGTTGTTTTTCTCTGTATGTTTGTATGTGTTTTTTAAATCTCAATTGTCCATTTTGAATAAGTAGATCTAATTTCGAATAATTTATTGTTTTTCTTTTTTAGTGTTAAAAATTGGAGATTTAATTGTTAACGAGATTGTGTCTCAAAACACATATATTTCACTTAGGTATGTATTTGGTTTGGGGTTCGAGATTAGTGTAGTAATTTTTATTTTTTAAAAAAATAACTTTTGCTTGGATAATAATTGGATGTTAGTTGTGCTGCAGGTTTTCAGGTATAACTTGATTATTCCTTTTGGACGCCAAATGTTTGGACTCAAGTGGGAAAAAGAACTCAATCGTTTGGAAGAATGATATCTTACTTTGAGATAAGATCCCTAAGTTTTTGTTTTTGGAAATTATTTGCAATTTTTTTTAATGGTTTTCAAAAACTATATAGTCAAAATTTTGATATATGTAATTATAGCTGTTGTATTATTAGTTGGAACTAGTTGTAAGTTTACTTTACTTTTATAGAATATTTTATTTTTAAATGTATATATTTTTCTAGCTTGATAATATTTTGGAACTAACTCGTCTACTTAATTCAAAACACCGTATTCAAATTCTATATATGCCCAAATCAAAACTTAATCATTCAGATTTTTAATTGATCAATAACTCTGATTATGTGAATAGAACATGTAATGTATCTCATTCCTGGTATAATCCAGACGTGCATGTTAAAGCAAGCTTAAATAGTTAATTATTGGACTGAGAAAGTCAAATTTACATCCTAGGCAAGGATAACTTAACTAAAGAATAAAAGACACTTAAATGTAAGAAAATAAAAAAAGCGAACTCAAGTTCATTTACTTACATTATAGTAAATTACATATCTAGATTCTAGCAAAATTATGAATATTTTCACATAGTTCATATCTTTACATGTTTATAACTAGTTAGAAAAGTCATTAAAATACTCTCTGTATGTATATATATGTATATATATATATATATATTAAATTTGAAATAAATTTTAAATTATAGATGCATTATTATTTGAAAATAGAATTCAATTTAAATTACTGTATTGAAAAATTATTGTATCAATTGTGATATATTCATGACTGCTTTTACTGAAGAGAATTTAGGACAATTTTTTTTTTTAAAAAAGAATCTAGGCAAGTAAATGAAATATGAAGATTTTTTTTTTTGACAAATAGGAGAATTATGAAGAAAATTACTTGAGATAAAATGCATCATAAAAGTCATACAAGGAAACAACAACCAACATCCAAAATAGAACGATCACAAATTACTCTCTCTAACTTGGAATGCAAAATCCAAATACATGTCAAACACCATCAATTTGTTCATAACTATATGAAGGAATAAAGGAAAGATGAATATATTGTTTGGTCAGATACCCCATCCCAAGCTGGTAGCAACCAGGACAAGTTTATCCTGGGCAGCTCACCTAAGGTCCAATAGATTCTTAGCCGGTTAGCCCGGAAGAAAATCACCTGGTAGACCGGCGTAGGGGTCTCAGTACCTACATGAAATAGGCATGTGACCCTATCCCTCAAGGAAGCACATGACCACTTTTCCTCTTCTCCAAGGAAACCAAAGCCCAATCAAGGCTTGCCATGCATACCCTCCAATGTCTATACATACAACTTTTTTCGATACTACTGTAGTATTAAAGTGTGGGGTACATCTCAAGAGAGATAGACTCAAATGTTCCATGATCCCCACTTTTCTCACTCATACTTGAATTTAATTGTCTATCTCTCAATAGGATGGTACAAACTACAGTAGTACTAAAAATTATTCTACTACATATAGGAGCAATGAGGCACACTTTTCGAGGCAAATTTCCCCAATCATTGTAACCTCATATCTGAACATTCACCAAACAAACACGCTTTCAGACCCTTGACCTTAAAATCAGTCCTTGTAATGGGAATACATAAAGAAAACAAAACTAATTCTGTCTTTAACATAAGCATACAAAAATATCTCCATCCGCAGGCAAACTTAAATGCTCATATTTTTCTACATTGCCCCCCCCCATTAACTCTTTTTGCGGCACTCTTTTCTGACAGGACACAATAGGTAACAGATAAAAGGGAGATATATTTTACAGATACCCAATCCCATTGGTTTGAAGGCTAAGAGTGCAAGAGATTTCATACATAGCTAGGAGTGCAAAGCCATAAATAAGTTCTGCTTACGAGCATGCTCGGGAATGAGTCGTTTAACAATATCAGGGAGAATGCCTGAAAGCTCTGTCACCAAAAATAAAATCCAAAAGCATGAGATAGAAAACCAAAACCAATAATTTGAAAACAATAATGGTATCCTAAGATCATCGTACAAGATGCCAATTTAAACTTACCTTCAGGTTTAAAATTAAATATTGGAGGAAGAGGCCTGCCACTCGGAAGGCGGGTATTTGGGTCTCTTAATTCATCAAAGAAAGGATGAATGCAAGCTTCCAACTACAATAAAAATACAAAAAGAGAGGGAAAAAATGAGCATTATATGATATTTATGCCCAAAATCAAAAGCAAAGGAAGCACACTTACAGCAGTGCATCGTAGGTTAGGAGAATACTGAAAAAACCTACAAACAAGGTCTACTGCTTCAGGAGTTAGACGTTTTCCAAAGACCTGATGCATAACATAAAACATCAGTGAGTCTACTGCACTGATAAATCCACTTTTTCTTTAAAAAAAATTTCCCCTCTTCTGGCAGCAACTTAGTTACCGGACTTACCAAGTAACACTACAAACTATTCAAATATGAGCTATGAGAAAGATACCAGGATCAGCAACAGAAAGGACAAACCTTGTGCCATGGATGAGGCTTTATCTGTGGAAACTTAAATTCAGTATAGTTTGGGTTCATGCATTTTATCTCCTCCCTTGTTGGGGTACCCAAAACCTGAAAGATATTCAACACTCATGAAATAGAACAATGACATTAGATTTTCAAAAAGGGTGCGACAAACATGATGGTTCTAGCAGTTTAAAACAAGATTACGAGATTACATCCATACAAATATCATTCTCAAATAAGGAATGACAGCCTATACTGCAAAAGTATACACACTCATAATGTTGTAAGCAACTTTCTTTATGTTTTCCAATTCCTCCTTGTTTCAGTTTGCCAGTAAGAGAAGCAAGGATAAACGGTTTTGTTTGAAATACCAGATTATACATCATGATGTAAACCATAATTTTACAATACAAAACTAGTATTTCACAATGTTGTAAACTCACCTTAATGATCTCAACAAGTTGGTCAACCCCACTTTCTCCAGGAAATAAAGGCTGCAAGAAGATTAGGTTTGAAAATATCGATATTAAACCAGAATCAAATGGTAAAGAGAATGGAACATAATCAAATGAATTTGAGTGTCAAGCAACCTGCCCAAGCAGCAATTCAGCCATGACACAACCTGTAGACCATATATCAATAGCAGTGGTGTACTCTGTGGCACCAAATATAAGCTCTGGTGCACGGTAATATCTTGAGCAGATGTAAGAAACATTTGGTTCTCCTTTCACCTGATTATATGGAAATAAAAGGTTAATGTCTCTCCATTGTTTTAACCTAAGCCACTTCAAGAGTGTGTATCAAAGTTATAAACAAGATGAATTGTTGATAAAGGCGATTAATAACTTACCAACACTTTGGCACTACCAAAATCACAAAGTTTCAATTGATGCGTCTGTGGATTCACCTGGATGTGAAAACATAGCATTGCGCAGCCACCAACATAAGATGATAAAAAATATACATACAACCACAAACAAACTCTAACGGTTTAATCTAAGAAGATAAATTATCTTACATTGGGGTAACATGTATATAAGTAATCTTTTACTAAGAAGAGTTTACACAGCTGATAAACTCGATTGTTAAACTAGGTCAAAAAAGCTAGAGCTGTAAATCAATGGAAGACACCATCTACTAGTGGCTAAAGTGACCTCTCCATCTTTATGTAATAGCATAAACTTGCCAAACATGACTTTGTTCTGATCCAAACAGATGCATGTGTGCATACATTGAGGTAAACAGATATATGTACCATACACACATGTGCTCACATTACAAACTCCAGCACCCACAGATATATATATGAATACAGCTAGAACTATATATATGATATATGACACTGGTTGAATGGAGGCATAGATATTTTCCATCAGCATTTCATGATGTAAATAAGATATTTTCCACATGGCTCATTTCCCCTCTTCTACAATTGTTTTACTAGAAAACTTGCCTCCGATTGCCAACAGATCAGCTTGTGCAAACACAAGAGATGAATCTTTTTATAGAAGTAAAATTATAATCATTAAGAGCAATAAGTTTCAGCGGCTGTTGCTAGGAACCTAGGGTAGCACTATACTACATAAAATGGATACATTTGTCAAATTATATACTATATGCAGATAAAAGCAAGATAATCTCATACGACAAACACTAATGCTTCCAAAAAGTCATACTAGTAAATTTTGAGGCTTGATATCACGGTGACAAATACCAATGCAGTTATGGAGATAAGCAAGAGCCCTGCAGATCTGCAGCAAATAAAATAAAAGAAACAACGGTAAACTAGTGCAACTTTAAGAGACATGACAATTTCACTTTAGAAAACTACTTTGTTTTAGATAATAACTTTAATCACAAATAGCCCAAGTTAGGACCAAAGTTCACTTAAAACCTTATGTACTGACCATTTATAATACTTTATATCTGTACTTTCAAGAAATTAGAACATGCCTCATAATTTAATCCATAAAAGGCCTATGATTGTTTCAAACTATATTTTTTACCCCTTTAACCTCACCACACCTTCCCTGCAAACAAGCCAGAAATACCAAAATTAAACACCCATCAAACATCACCTAATTTTACAAACTCTAACCACCGTTTTAAACCATATATACACAGAATCAGTCACTGTACATCCTCTAACAAAACATTCAAATGACAAGTAGCCCATCCTTATTCCTACCCTGAAGACAAAACTAGAATAATTAAAATAATAGCCACTAAGTATCCAGATAAGACATTAAAATGAAGAGCATATATTAGGTGGCAGATTGGTGGCAGATTGAAGAATACCCATAGTATAGTACAACAGGTTTTTCAAGAGCATCTATAAATATCTCCAGCCAAATCATAGATTAGAATACTCTAAAGAAACTACTAAATCAGGTCAAGTCATTTTTCACCTGATATGTGTACAGCTTAACATATATCAAGGGCATTCGTTGGTGCATCCTGCTATAGCTCCTAGCTGTACGGTTAAGACTTTCTGGAACATATTCCAGTACAAGATTTAAGTAAAGTTCCTCTTTATCAGTTGTTGAAAAGAAGCAATGCTTTAGACCAACAACATTAGGGTGATCTAGCATTTTCATGATTTGTAATTCTCTATTTTTGAAGCGCTTGTCCTGTAGAACTTTTTTAATAGCAACAATCTCTCCAGTTTCTCTGCATTTTGCCTGGGCAAGGAAGTTAAAAATTTAGAACAATTAATTAACAGACATATCAAAATGGATCAATAATCAAAATATTGCAGTTCTACCTACTTGGAACACAACACCGAAGGAACCAGTTCCAACCACATGTTCTGATATATAACTGACTGTCTGTGAAACATAGAGAATACCATATAATGCGTGGGAAAGTTAATAATTTATGGTAACATCAGTTTATAGATTTAATAGATTAGTTTCCTCCCAACCTGCCTAGAATGACCATTTCGTCCTCCAATGGAAGTTCGTATTACATGTCCTGTTTCAGCACCCACACCATCAATAATATCGGGTTCACTATCCTACAATGGAGAAAATAAAAAGGGCTGTCAAACAAGTACTATGAATACCTGCAAATAACAATATCAATCAACCAATTATAGCATAGATTAGAGGAGATTTATGAACACCAGTTACCAGTTTGAGATTTGTGACAATAAACGGGGACTTGACAGAATTTCTTATAGATAAAAACTTTAACTAAAAATACAGTTGGCTTACTCTGTCCTCATCATGGTCTGCCCTGTCCCTCAATCTCATTTCGAGCATCTCATGCCCCAGCCAGTCAACTGAACTAGATGAACTCTTGAAGCCATTAACAGACCTGGAACTGCCAACTCCTCCATTTCCAAGACCGGCAGATGCCATGATATACCTGTCTAGTATGACAGATACTAACACTCTCTAACCTGGCAGTATTTAGTAGTCTTTCCACCAATCCAACCTGAGCACTGATTAATGAACTTTCATATTCAATAACAGGATTTGAAATGTAAATCACATGGATTAATGGATAACACTAGAGATTTCAAATTTCATTTCCTTATTTATGCCGAGAAACTAAACAAAATAAAAATGGCATTTAAGAGAATACAGTAATAAGAAGCACAAAGAAACCTACATGTGAGACAGGTATTGCACCTAATGCAGAAAGCCCCAAATAAATCAACATGATGACTTCTCCGGTTTCTTCTAAAAACCAAATTATATCAACGTTTATTGTGATATAATTTGTTTGAGTCACTTTGTAGGCATGCCATGAATGGCATTAGGATGTGACGGTTATGAAGACAAAAAGGCAAACTAAAGGGACTGAGGTGATACGATTTTGAAAGAAAACAATGCAGCAGAACCACCAAGCTTTAAAACTGAAGTTACATATACAATCAACAGAGTAAAAACTGAGGTCACAAAATCATACATAACAAACACCTGTTTCCTTCCTTTTAAATACGCAAATAATTCAACTTCATTTTATGAGTTATGATATATGTAGAAATCCATCTTTCTTCCGCGAAATAAGATGGTCAAGACTCAAGGCAACCGAGACATTTTTTCATAATCTACAAAGAATCTGATAGATATTACTAGGACAAATAAAGCAAAAAATTGATATACTGTACAATTTCCAAGTTTAGTCAGATCTAATCCTAAATTTGTGGCTTCATTATTTTTTGCTTCAACATTTTTCACAGCTCATCCACATAAACACAAAAATTAACCACGATCCTAAAATAAAATAAAAAAGAAGCTAATATTTTTCTCAAGAGAAAAAAAAAAATCTAACTACGCGAAACTTAAAAGAAAAATAATCTAAATTTGAAAATTCAACCAAACAGTGAAACACAGAAACTGAAAATCGAAAACAATGGAATTGGAGGATTGAAATTAAGATCGATGAGAAAACATCTCACAACTACTAACCTTGAATTGTTCCGAAGAGGTTTGAGAACAAATGTCGCGCATGGTAGCTTTTCAATTCCAGCAAAAATAAGAACAAGAATAAATATAAAAATTAAAATTAAAATTAAAAAAACGAAGAAGAAGAAGAAGAAGAAGTAGAAAGAGATTGATCGATTACTGTGAACTGTGGAGTGGAAGTGTGAAATTAGATTACAGATAATGATAAATAATGATTTTATTTAGTAATGTTTTATTTATTATTATTATTATTATTATTATTATTATTATTATTTTTAATATTTTCGTGCTTAATTTTGATCATGCGACTTTTGAGCTGTTTTTAATTTACAAATATGAGGTGCGTTATAAATTCACTTTTGCTTTTCGACTTTAGCTTTGCTCTCTCAGTTTCTCTTTCTTCCACAAAGTCACGCGCACTTCTGTATTTTATTATTTTACAGATCAAAACTTTGTTTATACATAATATTATAGGGAAAGTTTTTAACGTATAAAAAAAGGGAAGAAAAAAAATCTGACTAATTATGTATTAATAGATATAAATATTTTAATCTTAGATAAAAATATGATCTTTTTTATTCATTAAACTTAAAACGAGGATGATTATTATTTATCTTAATATTTTTTAGAAAAAGAAACATAGTTACTTTTTCTTTTCTGAATCTACTATTATATAATTTCATGGATAGAATTAGTGGTATGAATTATTACATAACATTTTGTACTTTATATTTCAAATATCATGGCTGAAACCACACTCTTATTTTAAGTCTTTAATCACACTTTTTTTTATCACATGAATCACTAATAAAATAATATTATATTAGTCATTTAAAAAAATAAATAATAAAAAATTATTAAAATAAAAATAAAAATTAGTTATAATTTTGTGTCAAATAAGATAGATGTCCTATCATTCCATAATACATCCCATAAATTTTATAAACTTTACTCTTATTTTTTTGGTTTGGATTTTGATGGTAATAAAATAATATATAATGTAATATCTTACAAAATAAAATAAAACATGATTATCTAATATAACTATAATCACCGATAAAATCAACTTTGCATCACTAATTATCAATGTCTAAACATCCTTTATTAAAAAAGGGTGCTTAAAGGTTGAACTAAAAAAAATGGGATAATTGGTTGATAAAAAAAATAAAACCCAATCCCATGACTCGTTGAAACCGTTAAGAGGTGTAAGGGCCCAGCCAACCCATGTTTTGCATGGCATTCACTCCATTTCGTAGTACCAAATTCAAAAACAAAGGGAGAAACATGCATTCCAATCCACGCAAGTTTATAATATGAATGTTAACAAACAGAAGACACAGCCGGGGTTCAGGATCATGTTTTATTTTATTGTTTTATTATCTATTCTACCAATTAAATTATAACACTTCGTATAAACTTAAAGATAAAGAAAGAGAGTCGAAATCATGCTAATCGAAAGTAAAACATAACTATTTACCATATGTGAGAAAGAATAAGAGAGAGAAATCCAAACCCATCTACTTGTAGTTTTAACCATAGAAAAGAACAAAATTAAAAAAAAAATTAAGCAATTATAAGAAGCCATCATTAACTCATCACACTGATTTACAAAAAGTGCAATAGAGCGCTGTAGCAACAGCAATGACAATACACACCAAACTCACAAACACCCAGAGAGACTACACAAATGTGATAGTAAGTAGTAAAAACCATATACAACTACAATCTGTGTATTCAAGTTCATAAAGCAAACAAGCAATATTTGCAACCAAGTCCAGCTTCAATGGAAAATCTATGTACTTTTTTCAGTTCCATCAACAGCATTAAACTACTTCTCCTTTCATCCAAAAACAACCATCATTTAGCCCTAAAAACATCAATTAGCTATAAAGAATTGCTAATTGGTTGCGTGTTGTAGATTGCTGAACCAAGCATAAACTCATCATATAAGAAGAAAACACCAAGTCTGTCCAAGTGTTGTTCCTTCCTTTCTATTTACATGTCAACAGATATATCCACCTTCAAATCAAAAGCAAAAACGATGATGCATTGATGCTGTAAGAATCCATTAGAAGGCACCTTGACGAATCAGTATCAAATACCAATTGTGTTATCTCTCCTATTATACCATGTACTGTTGTTAACTGACAATAATTCTGGTTCGTCCAGCCAAAATAGTTTACTACTTACACGAACATTCCCATCGTTCAGATAGGTTTCCAAAAACAAACATCTTTTGCAGTTCATACATGGTTTAGTAGACAGCTTCCGACCCACTGGCAATCCAAATATTCAGGTGACCCATCACCTCACTGCAATATAACAAAACACATAGGAATCAACAGTTCAGATTTAAGCTACAGTGATGACAACTTCTTTAGTTTCCTTTTTCAAGCAGTTTTGGCAATGATTCGAACACTCAGTCAGTCAACAAAAATTGTAAAAAATAAATGGGAAAATGTACAAGGGTCCATTTTCTTTATGTAAAAGTGTTTTTAATACCCTAACTTTAAAAAGGGACTCATTAGTCCTTTTACTAATAAAAAATATACTCATTAATCCTTTTCCTTATTAAAAAAAATCACAAAAAGACTTTTATTGATAAAAAAAATTTAAACATATATTGTTAAGGATATTTTTGTCATTTATCCCCACCCTGTCAAACCCAAAAAAAATTGTAAACATAGATGGTGAGGAGTATTACCGTCTTTTACCCCCACTTTATGACTAAAATATCCTTGATAATTTTGGTGAGGAGTATTACCGTCTTTTACCCCCACTTTATGACTAAAATATCCTTGATAATTTTTATTTTCTTTAAATAAATTCAAAATTACTAAATGTCTCTTTTTGACACATTTTTTATAATTGAAGGGACTAAATATCATCTTCTCCAAGTTGGGGGATTAAATGACAACTTTTCTATAAATTAAAGAACCAATGTGGTCTTCCACCCAAAAAGAAATGTATGTAAGATAATTTCACAACCTTTTCATTTTTCAAGAAGTATTTGTATCCAAATGACATGATATGAACATGAGTGTGTATACTTGACACTCCAATTTGGTAGTAATTTAAAGAAAAATTAACGTGTCCAACACCCTAACACCCGAATACGTAACCAAGAATTTACAACTTTTGGTGCCCTAAAAAAGTATGTGTGACATTGTTTCACGTACTAATGCTCTTTGTAGTATATTTGAGTCTTACGTATGGAATAAAAAAAGAAAAAAAGAAAAAATCAAATACAAATAGATGACCAACCATTAAACTATCTCACATATTAACAATATATTACGATGCATATAATATTAGCCAAATCTTTGGATGTTGGCAACATCAGTAGTATGAATACAAATTGAGATAGTTATGTAGGCTATAAATTGAGTGAGATTCACAAAATTGTAGTGCTAAAATGGATAACTCTACTTAGTGGACCAAGAGACTTACCTGTACAAAAATACTAGGATCCCGAACTAGCCTTCTGCACCCATACTTGTTTCTGCAATTGCAGAAATAATTTTAGCATATAACAAGAGAGAGTAAATATAAAAAATAATCTGCAGTTTTTTTTCAACAGTTAGCAGGTTATAGAAAAACATTAACATAAAATGGTCAGGTGCAAGCACCTCATGGGAACTGTACCCAGAGACACCACCTCTCTTTGAGTGCCTCGCTTCACTTGAAGCTGACAAGCTGTCAGCATCTTTAAAATTGTGTGCTGATCTACGACGGATGAGATGTTTAAGGGGGCCTATATAAATGGAACCACTCAAATTAAAGCATGGAAATTGACTGTACTTTAGATCCAAATGAAAATCATAAGAGAAATCTGAAATGAAGCATCATCAAAGACCAAGTTTCCTGAAAAAATAACCATAGAAATATCTAAAGAAGAATGAATGCTATGTCCAGTTCCAATGCTTTCGACTCCCCCCTTCCTTCTATATCACACATAAACTTCCTTACCTCCATGACATTTTCAAAGGTCCATAAAGGACTATTAGAATGCATTCATCATGAAGCAAAATTATGCAAGCCAAGAAATCCCAGGTCAATAATAAATTATACTCTCCACACACTTTATTGAAGTTAATAAAAATATATTATTAACTTATTTTTTCATGTCACAGAAGACTGCAAAAGTCTTCTGTACTATTCATCCTAAAACATCTATAATGATAGAACATACCTTCTGAAGATTCTGGCAGAGATTCTGCACGCTGAGTACAGAATGACGAGGACTCTTCACTTGGGAAAGATCCATCTAAATGTTTACGGGGAGCCCATACACTATGGTCAAGCCTGTCCTTACTCCTACGTCTTTCCTTCTCATTACCAAAACCACGCACATCATTCCCAAGAACCTTAGAGTCTGAAGCCCCATTTCTATCCCTTGAAACCAACTGCATATGCTGCGGACGAGGATACCATCTTTCCTTCTCCATATTTGAAGCCTGGATCTGCTGGTCAGAATAATCCCCAGAAGACTGACGCTGATGTGCGTCCTTACTCTGAAGTATGCTTCTCATTTTCCACCCATTACCTTCACAGCGCTGGTTTTGCTTGAGATGAATTGAACCAGCTATATTTTTTATGACCTTTTGCTGTAACATGATGGAAGAAACCAGCACAAAAGGTTCATATAAATTGCAAATATTTCAACCAAACTCTAAAATATGGAGAACACAAGTTCCTTGTATGATCTAATAAATGCTTCAAAGGAATCCATATTTAGGAAAAAAGAAATTAATATTTGCAATCTGATATCCTAATGTGTCTGGTCATGCCATAAACAACTAACGTCTAGCAGACTTTTCAAATTACTATATTCACCATTACGATCACATACAGTCATACACTAACAGTGCCCCACCCCACCCATTCACAAATAAGATTAGCAGACAGGGGGGGGAAGAATAACTGACTTGAGATATTTCCCTCTGTTTCCCTTTCAGAAGCAGAACTTTCTTTTTCCCAGCATCATTTATTCCAGATCCTACATTAAAAAAAAAAACTGAGACAAAAAAAATACCAAATCACCCTTGGAGATGAAATCACAATTCCTTTAAATGGAAAGCATTGCATACAATCAAAGACATGTTATACAAAGTTGTATTCTTTCACAAATTATGTGAACAGATGCAATATAATGAGCATGGAAAATAATAACAAAAGAAAAGGGGTAAATAAATGGGTCATTTGAGCAAAACCCTATCAAGGTTTTCCTTGGAGTCCCTGCAAATTTGAAAATTTTCATGAACCACTCTTAGAAAGGCAACATGAGAGGTAGTTCAAGATAAATGTCACTGAATGAGAGGGGCATTACACGGAAGAAGTGCTTCCTTCTACAAAAATGGTCCACAAGAATTTTCAAAGGTGTGGGCCAGGCTTTGTCAAAAAAATGCAATCCAGAAGAAACATCCATAAATGCATCATATGAATTAAAACATTTTAGTTTCTCCCCTTTCATTGTACTATGGTAGTTCCATGATTGATGATGAGAACATATCAAATAAATTAAGATAACTTTATCATTGAAACTAGCATACACATTTGGGTAAGCATCAAGAGTTATGAAAGAAAAAACATAAATGAAAAATCAAGGTTATGCAGAATATATCAACTTTTAAAAGCCAAAAATATGAACCCTAAAGAATCATACAGCTTTTAGTTATGACGATATTTCAATAATGACAATGATTTTTATATTGTTATGAACTATAAAGTCAAAGAAAATTTTACTTATTACTGTTTATCTTAATTTATGACGTATGAAGAGATATGGGAAAAAAACTCAACCAAAAAAAGCCAATATGATCAAGAAAATAACACATGCGATATTAGACAGGCAAAAACTTATATTAAACCACTTGAAAGTTTATATCATACTATTATCAGTGATCACCCAAAATTTAATAGCTGAATGCAGTTGATCCGGTATGACTATATCATCACACCCAAAGCTCCTCTTGAAAGTTTACATCACAGTAATATCACAGTAGGCACCCAAAATTTACATGATGAACGCAGTTTATCTGGAATGAATATCACTGACATTGACAAAAGACAACCAAATTCCATGCAAACCATTCTTTATAGAAAATTTGTCTCTACCACACAAACCAGGCCTAATCATCAACAGGCACAAATTCAATGTCCATCACTTACCACTTCCCTCTAATAACAGTTTGGTTCCAGCAGAAGAAGGCAGAGAGATAGACTTATTGGAAGGTAGCTGATCATCTGATTTGGGCACAAGGACATTATTTGACATATCCATGACGGCAGAGTTCTTTGTAGCATCCTTCAAAACATACTGCAAATGGAACAGATAGAAGTTTAAAAATATATGTATGAAATGAAGATTTCAATCCCTTCTAGGAGCATTCATTACAATTCAAATACAAGCATATTATCTCCAAAGTACCTACTCCAAGGAGTTTTGGTGAGTCAAAACTTAGACTAGGCTAAGTGAAAAGAAGCTTTGGAAAAAAATTCATAAAAATATATAAATTATCAAACTAAGTAAACAGACAAACAAGAATACCATTTTGTTGGAGTTCCTCCTCTCGGAATGTCGCATTGACATCGCTGTGCTAATTGATACAGCAGTTTTTCGGCTAGGTTTACCATTACATGTTGACCTCTGTCATCATAAAGTAGGAGTAGTTATATATTCCTACAATATTATTACATTACAATATATAACATAGTAGAATATATCAATATTTATTCACATGTATGTAAAATACCCTTGGTCCACTCTTTTCAGCTCTCTTTTGACGAACAAAGTCCATTAAGGGTGTAACTACAAGAGTTTCTTTTCCAACACCTACAAATAGGAAACCAATATACATATTTAGAGGGGTGCATTTAATTGTAAATCTACAAAATGTATTTATAATCGTATGCAGCATACTAACCAGCTCGTTCAGCTTCTCTCCTTTCCAATTGTATCTCGGCACTAGGAAGATTCTCAGTTGGCTTTGCAAATAATTCAAGGAACTCAAGATACTCGGAATCTAGATGTTCACCAGGAAATACATGTACTTACAGGAAAATAATTGCATGATAAGTCCACATGCAAACACATGTATAAGCATAACTTTAGTTTAAAATAATAGAGATAAGCCAAATAATAAGTACCTTTGAAAATTGTTCCTTCCCGGCCATCCTTTCTTGACCATTGTTTCGGAACACGTTGTGAAGGAGCATACTCAACAACAGTTTTATACTGGACACCTAATGAAAATGGGATTATTCAGTAAAGAAAGAGTTCCGTAAAAATGAAATATTACTTCATTGCAAACTTCTCATATAAGCAAGTAAAACATGACCATCATTACCATTTCACAACTACAAGAGCCTTGAATTTAGAAACTGAAATTATAAGCCTTGACAAAACAAACGGTGATCATTCTGTTTACAAAATATTAGAAGAATTACCCTTCTCATTAACAAAAACATGCCCATTAAAGAACTCAGCAAACTCAAAAACGTCTTCTGGCATTTTGAAGTCAAGATAGGCTCTAGAATAGCAAAGATGCTTCCGGCTGCAAAAGTTGATTCAAAAACAGAGCACATTTTATGAGAATTTTTATAGACAATTACTCGAACAGTTAGTGGCAAGATAAATAATTTCATTCTCATTTAAAATTTGGATCAAAAAATTAAGCCATGTGACAAAAACAAACAGTATTAATCACAGAATCTGAAATGCATACTTTCCTTCCTTGATCACGAAGATAAAAAATGTTTTGAAAAGAAAAGTTACTCCTGAACAAATTACACAGCCATAGGTCGCCAGTAGCAGAAAGAGTGGCAACTAACGGGGTACTGCATTCTAGAAATAGGGGAAGAAACTGCTACTTCGCAGTTAAATAGACACCCTACCAAAAGAAAAATACAGACCCACCCGCAAAACACAACATCCAAGCTCTGACCAGAACCAATCTAACTATAAATAATTACTTTGACTATAGAGGCACAAAGCAATCCAATAGGATGCAAATAGATTAGACGAAAACGATTGACTGATCGCAGTGATCAAGTTGCCTATTCGTTTTTCCTAGTATGCTTGGCACATCATAGGCCAAGATAAAGATTTTGTAGCTCTTGATGCTTTTCAATCTCTGCATGAATTAATATTTAACCAATGAAAAATCAAAGTAAATTTTAATTACATTAACAACATTTTTAATCAACATGTTAACATAAGCTAAAAACAAAACCCAATTAAAAGCGCACATTACTTTAACAGTTCAGCCTCAATTTGACAATATAAACACACACAAAGTGACAAAACCACTAACAAAAGGGATTTTTTTAAGGTAAAATCGCTAAAGAAAGCAAAATACTAACTTATAAGATAGAAAGAAGAAGAAATTGAGAGTCACTGACCTATTCTTCGCTGGCAGAAAAGATACTAAGTTGTAGCGATCAGCAAAAAGGGCATCGATTTGGTTTACCAGCATGGCCCGCGAAATTGAGGGAGGCAAATGTCGCAGCACAACCTTTGTTCTTCGATCCAACTGACCCTTCATGTTCATCATTCCCATCAAACAAAAACCCCTCGAAAATTGAGTCAATGCTTTACTGATTCTAATCTTTAGTCTTTCTTTTCTCACAAATTGCTTGTTAGAACCACGAAAACCTCTTTTTGATCACATCTTCTCCGCGTGAAATTAGGGTTTAGCGAGACAAAATTCGTGCCCTAATGTGAATTAATTCTCAAATTATGGCCATGCATGATATGAGAGATGAAGATCATAGTCGTAGCATACAACTCGTAGGCCCGTTAGTGAAAGTTAATGGATTTATACGGTTGCGTTTTGAACTCTCTTTAGATTGATTCGATGGATGCATATGAAAAGACTTAGTAGGAGGGTGTTTATATTAGTTAGACTTAATGGATTTAGAAAAATAATAATAATTATATCAGATTGTTTATATTAATTAGATAATATCGAATCAAATTGAATTATATTATTAAAAACATTTTTAATTAATATAAATTTATCGAATCCTTTTATTTATAAAACTATTTAATTTAATTTTCCAATTTTCCAATTTAATCTAATCTAATCTAATCTTATTTATAAACACATTACTTATGAATAGATTATCTCAAATTTTGTATATTAGTAAAACAAATTATTTTAAAATTTTAATTTAATTATAAATATCTTTTCTATCTTTCCTAAATAATAACTAATTTTTTCAACTAAAATATCTTTTTGACATTTTTATGCATAATTTTTTTCTTTTTATAATTAATTAGGGTTGAAAAATCAAAAAATTATTAATTTTTAGAAAGAAAAAAATTCTAATAGTATTAATAATATAATTATTTTTAGTTAATTAATAATGAAAGATATTTTCATTGCAATTATTAGAATGTTATAGTTTTTAGTATTTATTTATATTATTTGTTTTTAAAGACAAAAATTTAATAATTTTTATTTTTTGGTAACTTTTAGTAAGAAATATTGAATCTAATCTTTAATAAAAAAATATTTTTTCAACTCTAATTAATTTCGATAAAGAAAAAAATAAAAATCCTTCACTAAAAAACCAAAAGGATATTTTGAGTAAAAAAATGATCATTATTGAAAAAATATATAAATTATACCAATACTTAAACTATAATAATAAAACGAAATATTTTAATAATATAAAACATTTAAAATATCAATATTTTAATTAAGAAACCTCTAAAATATCATTCCCGTCATCACTCGTTAAAGACAATACAATGTCGTTTTAAGCTACATTTTCTCGTTATTTACATTTGTATTTTAAATTTGGATCTTGACTTTGAGCCAATTATACAAGTACGAATTGTTAAATTTAGAATTAGTCTTCGCTTATTTTGTGTTGATTTAATCATTCCTATTGTTTAGGGAATTAGTTAATAGTTTTCTATTTTGTTCCTCAGCCTCACCACGATGATAAGAACGGTGAAGATGAGTTGGATTTCTCATTTTTCATGCTTGTAAGTCTATAAAAGTTGATTGAGCTTTCATTAAATAATAGTTTGAATCATTATCTAAAACATATTTCACATTTGGTATCAGAGTTGCGAGTCTGACCATCGCTTGAAGCCACTGTAATCATTTGTGTAAACTATCAAATGGTAGCTGAAGGAAGCTTCGTTCAACTAACAATTCCACGCTTCTATGGACACTATGATCATTGGAGTATACTCGTGGAAAATTTTCTACGCTCAAAAGAATATTGGATTTTGATTGAAACTGAGGTTTTTGCAGTAGTAAAAGGAATTACGCTCACTGAAGGACAGAAAAAGATTATTGAAGAACAATGATTGAAAAATCTGAAGGCAAAAAATTACCTTTTTCAAGCAATTGATCGCTTCATTATGGAGACAATTTTGAACAAAGATATATGAGATTCCCTCAAATAAAAGTATCAAGGCACAATACGAGTTAAACGTGCCCGATTCCAAGCTCTTCGAATGGATTTTGAAATTCTTAATATGAAAGTGGGTGAATTTATAAACGAGTATTTCACTCATACTCTTACCATCGTTAACAAAATGCGATGCCATGGAGAGAAGATGAGAGACATTATCATCCTCAAAAAGATTCTACGATCTATAAACCCTAAATATGATTATGTTGTTTGCTCCATTGAGGAATCACATAATTTAGACACCATGTCCATCGATGAGCTGCAAAGTAGCCTACTTATTCATGAACATGATGCAAAAGAAAATGCACTGAAGATTGTTCATAATGATTAGTTTGAAGGATAGAGAAGAGGTCGTGAAAGCTATCGAGGAAGGGGAAAAGGAAGAAAGGATAGATCAATGTGCATATTTGATAAATCTTCAGTTGAATGCTATCACAATCATGATTTTGGACATTTTTAGTATGAATGTCTAAAGAAATAGACAAGGTCACATTATGTAGAATCCAATGAAGCAGTTTGCAATTATGCAGAATCTAGTGGAGTAGTCTTACTGATGGTCTATATGGATGTGAAGAAACCACACAATGAAGAAATATGATTTCTTGACTCAGGCTGTAGTAATCACATGTGTGGTAAGAAGGAGATATTCTCTGATTTCGATGAAACCTTCGAGGAATCAGTGAAATTAGGAAACAATTCACAGATGGTTATAATGGGGAAAGAAAGTATACATATGATGGTAAATAGGATTACTTAGGTAGGGAATGAGGTATTCTATGTTCCAGAATCGAAGAACCTGCTGAGTATTAACCAATTGCACGAGAAGAGAATAACCATTATCTTCATACAAGTAAGATGCAAGCTATTTCATCCTACAAAGAGACTGATCATGGACACACAAATGTCCAAAAATAGGATGTTTTAATTCACTTACAAAAGAAACAACTCAACTCTGGCATTACCGTTATAGACATCTAAACTACAATGGTCTGAAACTTCTCCAACAGAAGGGAATGGTGAGTAGATTACCACTTATCAAGGAAACTGTAATGTTGTGTGAGCATTGCATAGTAGGAAAGCATCATAAAGACCAGTTTTCACAAAAAAACAAGTTGAGGGCTTCACAAATTCTTCAACTCATGCATGTTGACATTTGTGGATCCATCACTCCCATCTTAAATAGCAAGAAAAGGTATTTACTCACCTTTATTAATGATTTCAGTCGAAAGAATTGGGTGTTCTTTCTAGTTGAAAAATAGAAGCTCTCAATTTTTTAAAGTTTATAAGAGTCTAGTTGAAAAGGAAACATGTATGTACATAAAATGCCTTCGCATAGATAAGGGTGGGGAGTTCACATCCTTGAATTTTTCAAAAGTCTGCAATGAAAATGGAATTCGTAGGTAGCTAACAACAATATACACATCACATCAAAATGGTGTTGTAGAAAGGAAAAATAGAATTATGAACCTGGTTAGAAGTATGCTATCAATTAAAAGGATTCCCAAAAGTTTATGGCTTGAAGTAGTAAATTGGCTATTCATATTCTGAATAGAAGTCCAACACTTTTAGTAAAACATATGACTCCTGAAGAAGCATAGAGTGGATCAAAACCATCAATGGATCACTTTAGGTTTTTTGGGTGTGTTTCATATGCTCATATCCCAAATAAAAAAAGAACCAAGCTAGATGACAAGAGTTTATGTTGTGTTTTACTTGGAGTTAATGAGAAATTTAAAGCATACAGATTGTATGATCCAATTTCTAAAAAGATCCTAGTAAGTATAGACGTGGTATTTGAGGAAGATAAGAGCTGGGACTGAGATAAGAACCATAAGGAAGACACTTTGGCTTATCTTGATTGGGGAGAAGATGAACCTCTTGTTACAGAAGGACATCCAAATGGAAACAACTCAAAAGACACTATTGTTCATAGTGAAATTTCAACAGAAAAAGAGGAACAAGATGACATTTCAGAAGAAAGATCCAATGGCTCTAATGTAGAAAGAACTAGAAAGCCTCCCATATGGATGAGAATTTATGTCAATGGATAAAGTCTTTCCTTTGAGGAAAATGTAGCCCATTTGGCTATGTTTTCAGATAGTGATCCATTGTTGTTCATTGACGCAATAAAGATTGCCCGATGGAGGGAGGTCATTGATACATAAATAAAAGCTATTGAAAGAAATTGTACTTGGGAATTAACAAAATTTTCAAAATGAGGAAAAAATGATTGGGGTAAAGTGGGTCTACAAAACAAAGTTAAATGAGCTACGGAAGGTTGACAAGTACAAAACTAGATTAGTTGCAAAATGGTATAGTCAATAGTATGACATAGATTATGTTGAGGTTTTTGCACCAATAGCTCAACCAGACACCATTCGAGTGGTAATATCTCTTGTTGCTCAAAAGAAGTGGTATCTTTATCATTTGGATGTAAAGTCAACCTTCTTACATGGTGAGTTAAGTGAGGATGTGTTTGTAGAGCAGCCACAAGGCTATGTCATTAAAGGAGAAGAAAATAAAGTGTACAAGCTTAACAATGCTCTTTATAGACTCAAACAAGCACCCCGAGCTTGGTACAATCACATAGAGAGCTACTTTATAAGTGAATGTTTCTATAAGTACCCTTATGAACACACTTTATTCACAAAGGTATCTATTGAAGATAAAACTCTCATGGTCTGCCTCTATGTAGATGATCTTGTGTTTATGGAAATGATGAGCTGATGTTTGTTGAATTCAAAAAATCTATGATGAATGAGTTTGAGATGACAAATCTTGAAAAAATGAGATACTTTCTAGGCATTGAGGTTATACAAGGATTCAAAGAGATCTTTATTGGGCAAAGAAAATATGCTCGGGAAGTATTGGAAAGATTTGAAATGGGAGACTACAATTCAGTTTACAACCCAATTGTCCCTAGTTTCAAACTCACGAAGGATAAGCTACGAATGAAGGTAGACAACACATTGTATAAACAAATTGTAGGGAGTCTTATGTATCTGATTGCTACTCGACCTGATATAATGTTCGTAGTAAATCTCATCAGTAAAAAATGGTGTTGAGATATCTAAAAGGAACCTTGGATTTGGAGTGTTTTACAAGGAAAAATGAAACATGGAATTGATTGCTTACATAAATAGTTACTATGTTGGGGATTTTGATGACATAAAGAGCACATCCGATTATTTATTCATGTTAAGTTCATGTGTGGTATTATGGTTTTCTAAGAAACAACCAATGGTCACTTTGTCCACCTGTTTGGTTAAGAAGGATATTGGAGGTGCTTACACATACTCAACAAGGTCCGACAAGAGTTGAACTGTGATAAGATCTCTAAGAATCTTGTGATGTATGGCCACAACAAGCACATTGATGTGTGCTTTCACTTCCTACGTGACCTCACAAGAAAATAAGTAATGAAAATAGTTCACTGTCCTACTCAATAACAAGTTTCAAATATCATGACTAAGCCACTAAAGCTTGACACATTTTTATGGATGCGTGAGTTAATGAGAATGGTTTCAATTGTATGTTAAACTTAGAATTAGTCTTCACTTTGTGTTGATTTAGTCATTCTTATTGTTTAGTGAATTAGTTAAGAGTTTTCTATTTTGTTCCTCGGCCTTACCACGATGATAAAAGTGGTGAATATGGGTTGATTTTCTTGTTTTTCATGCTTGTAAGTCTATAAAAATTGATTGAGTTTTCATTAAATAACATTTTGAATCATTCTCCAAACCAGATTTCACAAGAACGTGCATCTATGGGTATTCAATTTGTCGATTTAGGCTATCTCTGATAATTTTTGTAAATATGAATAATTTTGACAAAAATTGAAAGCTAATTTTTGAGATGAGACTAAGTTGTTTTTATACATGTTAACTTTTTAAATATAATTATAACTTTTTAAAATATATAAAGAAATCTTTATAAAAGGATTCAAACTATAATTATAATTCTCATCGAGTTTACTATTATCAAATGTGATAATTGTTATTTGTGATTTTTTTAAGTATATAATTTTGTATATAAATTTTATTTATTTATTTGATCAATTTATAAAAATAAAATAAATCTCAAATAATTAAAACAATTTATTTATTTGTTAATATATTAGTTGGATTTTATATATTTAATTACGATAAATAATTATATTTTGGATTTTTAAATGAATTTAGTAGTATTTATGATTTTGGAAAACACCATGCAAAATAGATTTTAAGTGTTTTTTTTATATCTATCCCTACTCAATACTCGATAGATAATATTCGTTCACAAACTGTTTTGATTTTTGGATAGTCTCGGATAGACAATGAAGTGTTCGATTTTGGAGACGATTATAACAAAAATCATCTTTATTCGCCTCTGTTCCATTCTTGTATGTAAATCTAACTTGATATTTTTTCCTTTAATCTTATCTTTTAAAGTAAATCTATAAATTTTAATATCATTAAAATATTTGAATTTTATTAAATTGTAAAACATTTTTAAAAAGTTATAAACCAACAATTTCATTACATTTCCATTAATGGCGTTTAAAACGTTATTTTTTGCAAAACAAATAAATAAAATATCAAGTGCAAACCAAATTCAATTTTTGAAATGTCATACTTACCCATATAATTATATATTTTGGCTTTGAACAACGATCATTAAAGTTCATTGAGTGTCTTAACTATTCTAACCAATTTCATTTTCTTGATACTCTCTCTTAAAATCTATACGTTCTACCATTTCAACTTCTTCTCATTTTAGAAACTCTTATTTTAACCCCAATTTTGTGCCACTTCATATCTCATAATTACTACTTGTAAAAATTGGGACCGATTAATTAATGTTACGGACAAGCCCTCTTCTTCACATCGTAACAGTACTGTTTTGTTTCATCTAATGTTGGATTAATGCCATTGGATAATTCAGTGTTACTCAATTTCAATTTCATATTACAAGCAAAGGAAGAGTGATTGATGTATTTGATCATCATCATCATATGGGAGATGGGTATTTATTGCATACAAGTACTGATTCGATTCCGATGAGTAACAGCCATTGATATGGTGATATTTTGGAGGATGATACACGAAAATAATAATTGAGGAATATTAAGTAGGGGTAATATTCAACTTATTTGAAAGTGATTTAGGCTTGAGATGGATTTCATAGAAGTCGTTGAGATAAAAGTTAGGTATATAATAAAAGTTTACTTTATTCTGTCTTATTAGATAGAGAAATACAAGTTTTTTTTTTCAGATGATCATTAAAATCTTTAAAAAAAGATTTGAATGATAAAATTTATATTTTGAAAATTATTTATTTATTTTTAACCAAAACAAATTCGGTAAATATTTAAATAACTATTTTTTTATTTACAATTATACCATAATTTATTTTCTTATTATAAACAGTTTTAATTATATTTTTTTAATATTTAATTTTCAAGAGTAATCATAAAAGTATACTAGTTTTTTGAATTATTTTTTTAAAACTAATGGATTAACTATCAAAAAATATATTGTTCCAATATTTATTTTTAAGTTTTTATTTATTTATTATTTAAAATTATAAATTATTCATTTTTAAAAAATAAATAAATATTTTTATTTTTATTTTTATTTTTATAATAAATAAATATTTTTGAAAATATTAATTTTATCTCTACAATTTAAGCATTAGATAGACTTGAATGATCAATTTAAAAGAGATAAGACTTGCAATATTAGATTGAATAATTAGTTAATTATAATATATTTTTATCAAATATAACAAACTTTTCAGTATCAAAGGAATAAGATGATAAGTACAAACATGGTAGACAAATCATGACGATTGATAAGAGATAATTGAGAACTTTTTTTTTTAATTATTCCAGTAACACCCATTTTATTAAAACTTTTGAAGAAGTTATAAAATCTCTAGTGTTCTCATGTTTTATTTCTTATAATTTGATATATATAGAAGTACTTATGAACAAATTGATAAACTAGCAAATATTATACAATTGAAAATAATACTGTACTAAAAAGTTAGTATGGTGTGTTATTATGTTCAATCTCATTAGATTTATAAAATTTATAAATTATTTAAATACAATTCAAATATGGATACTTTTAAAATTATCAATTTATTAATATAAAATGATTTGTTAATATAACATAAAATTACCAATACCAAATGAGAGAGTTCAGTGTAATGCTTACATCTATGAGGCTACTCGTTCAACCCCCATATTTCGAATATGTAGCCTCGTTCTTGTAAGGGTATCGCTCAACCAGCAATCTACCCAAGAAATTTATACATTTTGTTGAAACAGTTAATATATATATATATATATATCTTTGTATTAAACAGTTTTAATCAAAGTCCAATCAAATTATTTTGATTTTATTAGTAAAAAATATAGATGTAAGATAATTTGAATAAAAAAACTAATAATAAATTATTTCATAAGTGAAAGAGGATTAAATCCAAGTTGGAAAACATTAAGAATATATTTATTAGATAATATTAAAATTTTGAAATGTAATAAGAACATATAGATCTAAATTGGATATTTTATTTACCTTATTTATAATTTTAATTTTAAAATTTTGTATTTTGATTTGTTTTATCTTGAATTAAAAATAATTTTATTTTTATTTTTAAAATGTAAATAAAATATAAGAATAAAATAAATTTTAATAATGAAATATTTTGATAGATAAGAAAATTATATAAATTAATTAAATATATTTTTAACTAAGAGACATTTGTAGTGTAGATTTAAGTATCGATTTTACGTAGAAGTAAAATAATTGGACAAAAAAGTTATAATAATAAATAAAATGATAATTGAAAAAATAAAAAAAAAACAATAATTAAATATAATAATTTTAGAATAAAAAATCAATACAAAAAAACAAGACTTGAATATTCAGTTAATTGTTTTGTTTAAATATTAGGATATTTTCTTATTTATTATTTAATTACATGCTTCACATCAAAAACAAATAATTATAAAACATAAAATTTAAGATTAATAACAAAAACTAATATGCTTATTTTGAAAATATATTTTCATTGAAGAAAAAATTAACATTTATTATTATAAATCATCCAAGATCAACAATATATTAAAACTATAATATCCATTAAAATATCAACTTATAAAATAAATATAATAATTATAAACTAAAAATTTCATGTAAATAACACATTACTAGCTTTTATAAAATTGAATAATATAATTATTAAATATAACAACAAACTTTTTTCTCAAAAACAATTATAAACTATAAAATACTTATAATAATAAAAAAAATATAAAAAATACACAATTAAACTCCTTCTAACCTTACATTAATTTTAATATAATTTATAAATCATTTTGAAACTTTTTAAAGAGAAAGAATAATGTATTAGAGTAGAAATATTTGATGAATTAAAATAATATCTTTTCATTTTATGATAGAAGATAATTGATTTACAAAATATTTTCTAAATATTAATTATAGTTAAATATTTTATCTTTCTATGTAATCAAAGATCATTTAATTTGAAACAATACATGTAAAGTTGTTTTAAATATACTAATAGCTATTAACTCCAATATTTTTCATATTTAAACTTATATTTGGTCTTAAAAAAAATCATATTTTGATATTATTTGTGAAATATGAAATTATGTTTCATTGAATTATATTTTTATATAAACTTGAATAATTTTAGTTGGATATAAAAATAAAAAATTGTGTTTAAAATTTAATTGTTATGAAATCTCAATAAAAATATTACCATAATCAATTTTTGATTTATATTGATTTTATTATCATATAAATATAAAATAATCATAATTAATATAATATATATAATTATTAATTTTCAATTTTTTAAATCATAAATATTAATTAATTTATATTATATATATATATATATATTTATGTTATTATCAAATATATAGAATAATTATAATATAATTATATCTTTACCATAATATTTAATATATATCAAATATAACTTTATTTTTTATTATATACTATGATAAATATGGTGGGTACAATATTTTTATTTATTGAAAAGATTTTTTTTAAAATTTAATTACCAATTTAAGCGTGCATGATACTTTGAATCTTCATGTTAAAGTAATCAATAAATAAAAAAATTTGAATTTACGTTGGTATGATAATGAATATAAGATATATATTTTAATTAAATTATTACATGACTATCAATCTTACATACAATTAACATATTATAATTAAAATTTATAATTATAAAAATATCAATCTTATATAATATTTATATGTTTTTATTATAAAAAATATGACATATTATTTAATATTAAATATATTTAAAAATTAATCTTTTATTGAGATTAAAAATAAGAATGGGCAAAAAACAAATTACAAGTTCGGTTATCCGCACCGTAAATTTGGTTTTTATCCAATAAAATTTGAGGATAGATACAATTTAGGGTAAAAAATGAACATGAAATAATAGGTACGATTCCAATACGGTTATATTGGTATACACGTTCGTACTCAAAATTAATTATATTTATTAAATTAAATTATATATTAATTAATAATTAAGGTTTATTAAGATTTTTTAAAAAAAATTTACAAAAACATTTTTTTTCAAGTATTTTTAATTATTGTCATGAATCATTACACATGAGTTCAAAATCATCCTAAAATAGTAACAATTTTTGTACAATTTTAAATACATATTTTATAATTTGATTCGTTCAGTATCCATTGCTAACTAAAAGTGTTTATATTTAAATAATTATAGATCAAAATTATTTATTTTTAATAATTATAAGGTTAATAATATTCAAATTTTATAATAAATATACTCGTATTTAATTGTATTATTTATGTTATTTATAGTATTTTTGCATCTATTGTATCTATTTATGTATTATTTTATTTTAATGAAATTTTTATATTTAGTTTAAAAAAAATAACAACAAAAAGAAAATAATAATAAAAAATAATATAAATGAAGAGAAGAAGAAAGGAAGAGGGTCATTACTAAGGATGGACAAAAAAACTGCGGGTTCGATTTTTAACTGGTAATTTTCGGGGACAGGGACAGTTTCGGTTAAAAACCGAATATGAAACAACGGTTACGGTTCGGTTACGGTTATACTAAAAACCGTACCCGAAATTAATTATATTTAATTAATTAAATTATATATTAAATTATAAATAAAAAATTAATTATATATATTTAATAAATTAAATTATATATATATTTCGGTTTTTTTTCGTGGTTTTTTTTCATAACCGTCCCGAACCGTTACCCGCGGGTAAAAAACCGTCCCTGAACTGTAACGGTTTTCGGACGGTTTCGGTTATAGGTTTTATAATTCGGTTCAGGGACGGTTATATCAAAAACCGTCTCCGCCCGTCCCCGTGCCCATTCCTAGTCATGGTACCAGCTACCGATTCCTGACCGGCTGACCGACCTCTAAGATGGAGGTTTTGAGTATATTTTAATATTAGATTTACTGCTAAATCATACGTACGTGGATACACTATGGATTTATAATGTATTGGTGTACAACTACAAACAAAACGCAAGTCAAAAAAGATTACGTCAATACACCTTTTTATTTGACTTTATTTATTTATTTATACTTCTAAATTTATTTTCCTATTTAAACATTTTTTTGATAGATCCTTTACTCGTAAGCATTGATGGAAATATTTTTATATTATCATATCAATTTTTTTGTAAAATTAATGTACAAATATAAAAAATATTATTTTTGATTTTTACGATATCCATAAATTTTCCAGATTTTATAAAAATATTATTCTTTTTTATTTTTGTAAAAATATCAAAAAAATATAATTTATTTTTTGATACTTTCATAAATTCTTTCTTGTTTGCCATTTTCTTAAACTCTAATAAAATCTTTGAAAATATTGATATAGGTATATCTTGAAATATGAGATTATAAATTTTCTAATTTTGTCAAATTAGATAATTGTTTAACATATTATTTATATTATATATAAGTTAATATTTATGTAAAAATATTTAATTAATTTTTTTAACATTTATTATAACATTATATATTTAATTATAATTTATTAAATTATGATATATTTGTATAATAACATAAATATTATAAATTATCCATGTTGTACACAAAAATATCATTTGTTTTTTTTTAAATTAAATCAAAATATATTAATATTATATTATATGTATATCTTATTTGAGTGACTAATATTATATTTAAATAAAATATAATTATTATTTATTTTATTTAAAACATTAATATTATAATAATTAAATATCTTAACTAATAATTTAATATTAATTAAAAAACTTTGCATATAAATTTATATATATATTATTTTAATGATGTAATATATTTAAAATTATATTTTTTAACAGATATATCAATATTAATAAAAATACTAATAATTTAATTTTATAAATATATTAAAAATATTATCATGTATTTTAAAAATATTAATGATATGTTTAAATTATAATTATTTAAAAAAACATTATATATATATATATATAAATGTTAAGGTTATCTTTTTTATTTTTTAGTTTTATTGCATATCATAATAAAAAAAATTTATTTTTATTTTTTACCATATATATATGTGTGTTTTTTAATATAAAAATATATATTATTTTATAAAAATAAAACAAGATGTTTTTTAAAATTAAAAATAAATTTATTTAAATAATTAAGACATATCAAATTTGAATAGGAAAATACTATGATTGGGTATAAATACAGCTAGGCAAAAGATCCAAATTCTTTTACAGAAAAAAAAAATAAATCAAAATGCAAGTCTCCTCTTTTAGTAGGGCTTCTGTCTCATAATTCATCCGTCTCCTCCTCGTATAAACTCTCATCAACATTAATAAGGGGCAGAATAGACTTGAATCTCTCTGCCCCCTTCCTCCCTCAACTAATTCTTCTCTCTTTCTCTGCTTCCCTTAAGTAAGCTTTTTGTACTCTCTTACTCTCTTTCGCTTTTGGGTTATGGTCTGTTTGACTGTTTATGTATTGGTTGATGATTTTTCTGGGTTTTGTTTTTTAATATATTGGTGTTTTGGGCATTTTTGTTTACCGGATTTTATTCATTTTTAATGTTTTTTTTCACCTGAAGAGTTGGTTTTCTATGATGGGAGAGAGAATCCCACCTGGAAGTTACTTCCAGTACCCTCCTCCTGGAGTCCCTGCTTCTCCACATAGGTCTTCCCCTCTTCTTCTAGATCGAGAAAGGTCAGTTCTTTACGTTTGAACTTTGTGTTTATCTGCGAATTCTGTCTGTTTCTGGATTATTTTCTGTGGGTCTTCGTTGATATGAGTAGTTCGTTCTTCAATTATTGTTTTCTTTGGATGTGGGTGTATTGGGAAAATGATATATGGCAGTATGGCACTACTAAAGTAAAGAATATGTAGCATATAATGATTGAATATATGTTATCGGATTCCATGTCATATTTTAAAAAGTGTATTTGGTTCTTAATTTTTCAAGAGGTACGCGATAAATTATTACTTATTTACTTTAGTTCTTAATTTTTCAAAAGATACACGATAAATTATTACTTATTTACTTTAGTTCTTTATTTATTAATTTTTTAAAAGTTACATGATAAATTATTACTTAATTTTAAGATGTAATTAAGTTTATTTTAAGCTAATTATTTTAATTTTGTTACAATTTTGATATTTAAAAGTCACATGAAATCATAAATGAGAGGCATATTTATCATTAAATAAGGAAAAGTTTTATTTTGGAGGAAAAATAATTATAGGATATGATTTTTACATGTCTAAATATTTGTTAAATTGAAACAATTGGTCTAAAATGACTTACGTACATCTTTTGAAAAATTAAAGATTAAAGTGCACATGCATCCAGGTCGCTATAAAGAAAACTGACAAACTGAGGTTGCAGAGAGTTAGAAATGTGTAGCATATACTTAATTTCTTCTATAGTTATGAAATCATTGAGAATCTATGCTAAGCTTATTTAATTTTATTGTAATTATGCACCACTTTACCCACCCTATATAAATGTATACTAAGTGAAGTTTCGAACACACTAACATAAAAAGTTAAGGAACTGTGCAATTGTGGTTAAATTTGGTATACAAGATACTGTTGAGTGGTGCAAGGATATGGCATTGATTTTACTGGCTTAAAATTTTCAGATATATGGCTGAATTATTAGCAGAGAGGGAAAAGTTGGGGCCCTTTGTGCAAGTTCTACCCTTATGTAGCAGACTTCTCAATCAAGGTTTATGAAACTCTATTTGCGGTTTATGTAGTATATACTTAATTAAACTGCATAACAATAGACATTTGTTTCCATTAAATTTTGGTCAGTCATTTGAACGAAAGCAGTAACTTGCACAATCAGTACATAGATTGTAGAATTCACATTCTTGTGTCATTAATTATGTGCTCATTCTACGTTTACTTTTGTTTTTTTCATCTCATTGTAGAAATCAGAAGAATATCTGGCTTCAACCAAACTCTTGTTGGTCATGAAAGACTCGAGCATGACAGTCCATTTCGGTCATTTACTCAACATCCAAATGAAAGGCCAATGGATTTGGATGGATGGTCTACAATGCAGATGGAGGTAGTCATATGAGCTTAAACCCAAAGATGATGTTTGTGCATAACATCCTTTTCCATTGTTGTTGCCATAGTTCATCTATCTGTCTATGCTATTAGGAGTGTTATATAGGAGATAATATTTCCATAGTCTTATTTACGACCATTTGCTATGGTTTTACTGCCAAATTTATCAAATTACGGCAAGTATCATCTTACCATTTGCATATTTAGTTTTAGATAATCTTCCAGTAATTCTCTTGGAATAATTCCTTGTAGCAGGAGTCAGGAATAAAGCTCAAAATGCATCTCTGTTTGTTTTAACAGATTTCTTCTTCTAGATTTGTCTTTTTTTGTTTATATGTTTGTTGGTTGATTATGTTGTTTACATTTGACTGGACTAGCATTTCAGCTTCTGCTATATTTTTAAGATATATTACTCATTTTTCTCTATTTGAATGGATAAATGAAAGAAAAACTTTAAATAGCTGACTTGGAAAAAAGAGTTCATTTGCTTTTGTTGAATAACACTTTGGTAATTTTTGGATAAGGTAATTTAGTCTTTTTAAGCCTTAGGGTTCTTGGGAATTTCAAGGCCTTGTATTCATCTTTCTGAAGTTGCAGTGCACCTTTCTTTACCCTTATCAATCCCTATATCTTAAATCTCAATAGACAGAGCAAGAAAAGTAGAGGGTTGCCAAAGCAGTATTTTGAAAATCTCTTCGCAACGTTCAGATATTAACAAGAACGAAAGATATGATTTGTAGACTATAGCCCTATTCAACATTATATGCATGTTCGACAGCACGTGGGTAGTTTATGCTAATGTGACATCTAGTGCACTCTGGGAACAAATATATTCGTTTTTCTCGCTCTTATGAAAAGCAGGCAAAAACTATTATTTGCTTCTCATAATTACAAACTTTTGTTGGTGGTGTACACTACTTTACTGAAAGCGGCTTGATTGGACCTCCCTTTCTGTCACCTCGGCACTCAATTAGTAGCGTTGGCACGTCACTCGGCTCCTCGGCTCACTTCGGTTGCAAAGACTTTCTCCTTAGGCGCATGTCTCAGCAACACAAAACGAGGGTTTCGCTCGTTATAGGACTTGACCAAACATCTCACGACACGAGTTGACGACAGCCATGCAGCACCTGTATGAAAGTCAGTACCATCCCGTTAAGGACAGGTTTTTTTGTTCATATTTCAAGGGCTGGTAAGGTTTTGCGCGTTGTATCGAATTAAACCACATGCTCCACCAAAAGTGATTTGATAACAGTAGCCCCTTTGATGATGGGCCATAACCTGTCTCAGCATTTTGAGACTTTGTCTAAATAGATAGTGCAGGGGATTAGCAGTTACTAGATTCAGTTACAATAAGTGCATATTTGATGCTTAGTTTGGGATGTGCAATTCCTTTTAAGCTGAATGACGAATATTTCATTTTGTGTACTCTCTTTTTGCAGGACAATGGAAATTTCCATAGAGTGACCCCACAACGATCTCCTGCAATGGGTTGGCCTGGGGTGCAGGGAGTCCCCGCTACTCCTGTCGTGAAGAGAGTTATTAGGCTTGATGTTCCGGCGGACAAATATCCAAATGTAAGTTAAGGGGTTTCTGTTTAGAGATTATTTAGAATCATTTTCTCGAGGTTGTAGTTTTAACTAGTTTTACTTTCAAGCTTGCAGTATAACTTTGTTGGCCGAATTTTGGGACCAAGGGGGAACTCTTTGAAAAGAGTTGAAGCTGTGACAGAATGCAGGGTGTACATCAGGGGCCGAGGTTCCGTAAAGGATGCAGTAAAGGTACCATGAATCTCATGCTTTGGTTCTATGAGCTAATTTCACTTGATTCAAGCTGAAAAAGTAAAAAGTTGGTACAGTATTTTATTTATTTTTGAATTGTGTTTTTTGAATTGTTTATTTAAATTTGTAGGAATTGGTACCTTTAAAGTACCCCTATTCTTTTTTTGGTACCATTTTGACCCTTATTCTCAATTGGTATATTTAGATTACTCCTATTTAGGTTATTGGTATCCATTTTGGTTAATTTCAATAATAATTTCAATGAATTAAGGTAGTTCTTAGGTACCACTATTGTTAAAATTGATCAAATGGGTATTAATAACTTAAATAGGGTAGTCCAAAGGTACCATTTGAGAATAGGGTCAAAAAGGGTATCAAAACAAGAACATGGGTACTTCAAAAGTGTCAACCCCAAATTTGTATATTTCAAAAGTTTTTCTTAAAGGGCTTATTTTGCATGATACACAATGCTCTTATTTACATTCATCTCGTGGTCCATAGTAGTAAATCGCCGACAACTCGTTGGAGATATGACTGGTCATTGAAGGAAGGGAAACTTTGAGTTGATTTAT
Source organism: Hippophae tibetana (assembly GCA_037013495.1). Taxonomy (NCBI): domain Eukaryota; kingdom Viridiplantae; phylum Streptophyta; class Magnoliopsida; order Rosales; family Elaeagnaceae; genus Hippophae; species Hippophae tibetana. Next base: position 14,878,021 of record CM072803.1, read on the forward strand.
TAATATTTATTTATAGGATTTTTTTTTCTTTTTTATAAATTGCTTTTCTATTTTGCGCTGGCTTTCTTATATATGTTTCACTTTTTATTTAAATGGAATGCGCTCTTGTATGGAAAAATACTAAAATTCATTCCATTCTAGTTTGTGGTTTTGAGCATTTGTGATAAATGGTAACAAGAGAAGATTGTGTCCATAAATGTAACAGAAGTAGTTTTCCTAAATACAATATTATGGGTAATGAAAAACGGCAGTCACATAGCATTCAATTTTAGTTATCATTAGATATGTCCATTCAAACGCTTTATTTTGTTGGTTTCCATTCCCTGCCGAGGATAGAGGAGGGGGATTGTTTAGAAGATAAAAAGAATTTACCTATTTACCTATTTCCCAATATGGTATCATAGCAGGAGTTAGCTCATATTGAAATAGTTTAAGATTTTGAGAAGATTGGTTATGAACAAAATCTAATAGTTGTAACAAACATTCTTTGGCATATAGCATTATGATAAACGATAGAATCCCTGTTATGTCGAAAAAGAAATTATTGTAATACACACACATAAATAGGGTTAGTATCCAAAGACTAATGATATTAACCAATAAATCTAACCAATCATGTCTGATTTTTTAATTACTCCTATTTAACGGTCAATATGTGTGTTATTTTTGTCTTCATCTTAGAATTTTTTTTAACTAATTTTAAATTTCAAATTGTGATAGCATCTATGTCATTTATTTAAATTATTCTATGATTAAGATTATTGGTTAGATTCTTTAGTTAACAAGATTGGTATCCAAAATGTGAACTTAATCAAGAAGGGATAACTTAATAATATGTAAGACATTTGGGCCACACCTTTTCTTACCTCTGAAAGACTTTATTGAGTTTTGGTTTTCTAAGAAAGAAAAGGGGAAAAACTCCAATCTATACATATGCTAGATTGTTATATACTTGTATCACTTGTTGGTACTTACCTGACTAAACTTCTATTTTTGTTACAGGAGGAAAAGCTAAAAGACAAGCCTGGATATGAACATCTTAATGAACCATTGCACATCTTGGTTGAGGCTGAATTTCCAGAGGATATAATAAATGCACGCTTAGATCACGCAATGACAATACTAGAGAATCTTTTGAGGCCTGTGGTATGTGTATAATTAAACTAACATGTAGTTTTTCAATCAAAGATTGTGTCGGGTGGAAATTTGGTCTACGGTACACAACACATTATTTTTTTAACATTAAAATTGACTACTAATTGTTACGTTTTCTTACTTTGAAAAAAGTGTACTTAGGGTCTTTTTATTTTGACAAATCGGATACATCGGTCACTTTACTTTAAACTGTTGCACGTTAACTACCTTACATAATATTTGTAGATATTTTAATCATTTTAGACCAATTTTGATAATTTCAATCATTTTATTTTCCAATTTGTTTTCAATATTTTGAGATATTTTCTTATTCTCTTATTACTAAGGTTCAATTAATGTTGCCAAAATAATAATAATAAAAAAAAACAAAATTGGCAAGAAATTATTAAAGTGTAAAAAAAATTCTATCGATTTTTAGAAATGTGACTAATGTGGTTGATTAAAGTGATTAAAAAGTGTCATGGTACTACTATTATAAATAAACAATTTGACTAAAATAATTCAAAAATTCATCATGTTAAAAAATATGAATTCGGGTAACAAAAAAGCACTACATTCGATCACGCATGTCACGACACACTATTAATATGATATAGTTGACACCCCTAATTATGTTTGCTTTAATTTGGACTCATTGTAATGCCTGCTTGTTTGTGTTTGTATGTATGTTTGCAGGATGAATCTTTGGATCACTACAAAAAGCATCAACTTAGAGAACTTGCTTTGCTAAATGGTACACTTAGGGAAGAAAGCCCCAGTATGAGTCCCAGTATGAGTCCAAGCATGTCACCTTTCAACAGTACGGGAATGAAACGGGCAAAGACGGGAGGATGAATCCTAAGTGCCGACAAAGAATTTACCTATTCGATTGTGGAACCCGTAAGTAGCATCTAATTGATCATCAATGGCTTGATGGTATCTTCACAAACATCATGACGTACTGAAAATCTTGAAGACCATTTTCATCACTACTGATGGTTTGAGCTATGATTATTTGGTATCTTCATCAAGTTAAATACCTCTTTGATATTTTGTGTAATATGCCCTTTCACTATTCTTTCAATGTATTATTATTCCTTTGAACATGGGATATAGATAGCCCTACATTTGAGTTATCAATTTTTTCTTTTTTTCATTTTGCTATTTAGTTGGTGTAACTTTTAATGTACTCATAGATACTTTGCATTAAGTTATTTTTTTTTATATTTTACATTGATATATGCTATCATATATGTCATATATGCATGCAGTATTTGAAGTTAATAAAGAAGGTGCTATTTTAATTTGAGATTATTTGCACACTTTTTTGCTATTGTTGTTGTTAAGTGTTGTTTCGACACTTATATAGCCTAGGATGAAAATATCTTCCTCTCGACAACATCCAAGGATGACACTGTTTGTGATAATGTTGAGAAAATGTGGATGTTAAAGAAATATTGATATAAATATTGTTCGTAAAAAGTTGTATGATTAATTAATATATATATATTTACATAATTTATCATTAAATATCTTTCTATTTTTATATCTTTTAGTTATTAGATTAAATTATTATTTTAAACATTTTAACTACTTATTTTATAATTTTATAATTTATTGCTCAAAATAAGTGTGAAGTGTATTTATATTTATATGTATTAAATAAAACAATTAATTTAAAATAAAAATAATAGATTGTTTTGGTATTTTTGAAGGTTTATCGAAGTTTTTAGAATTTTATTTGTCTATAAATTGTGAATTTTTTAAATGTTTTTGCACAATAACTTCAAAATATTAGTAAACTGCACAAACGATATACTTGTGTTTTATTCAAGCTTGAAGCTAATAAAGGACTTGCCACTTAAATGTGATAATATTTAATTACTCGGTATCGTTTGCCATTGTTGTTGTATCTCTTGTTGCTAGAATAGATAAGTGTGATTTTGAAATTGCAATTTAGCATCGGTTTGAACGAGTATATCTTTTTAAAATAGAATAAATATAATCAAATTTTATGAATCTAATCTTTCTTCACATCAGGTACCTATTGAATGAAAAAGAAAATGATCTTACAAGGTTATCAACTCGCATACATCTTGTTTTACTTGGATCATTTAGCTACTTTTAATGCTGTAAAAAAATATTAATTTATTAGTTTTAATATTATTAGTTTTTGTTTTAGTTGAATATTTTTATTAGAGAAAGTTTATTTAATATAAATTATAGTATTATTATAATTGATATGATAGTCAATTATGTTTTAGTAGATACTATTATTCTAATAAATAATTTTCTATAATTTGTAGTTGTATCACAACTTATTATATACAAATTTTTTTTATTGAAATTTTTTTTAACAAATTATTTCAACAAAAAATAGGCAATTTGATCGAAAATTTAAATAATATGTACAACATGTGAAGTTATAAGGGTATATTGTGAATAAGATATCGAAGATATAACTTTATGTGTTGTGCATGTAATTTAATGTTTTCTCCATAAAATTGATCAATTTTTAATGATATTAAATAATTAATCTAAAAATATTAATAATAATAAATTGAAAACTTTTACATAATATTAGTATTTAAATATTTTACTTAAAAGAGAAAAGCACAATATAAATGGCTACAATCACGTGCAAATGTCTTAGTCTACTGAAAAATCAAGGGCAAAGATGTTAGAATTCACGATGTGGTGTATACTTTTTGGATTATTATCATAAATATCGTTGAGGTTTTACGTTTATTTAAAATTATTCCTAAGCTTTATTTAATATCAAAAATGCTCATGAACGTAATCAACGTTATATCTCCGTTTAACATTAGAGGCAAAATAATAATCTCACATCTATACATATATTACTCCCGTAGGATAAAAAATCAAAAATACCTCCGAGATTTTCAATATCTTCAGAAATACCCTTAACGTTTAAAGAAAGCTACAATACTTCTGAGGTTAAAGATATCTTCAAAAATATCCTTATTATTTAACAGAAGTATAAAAAAGCCATAAAAAATCACAATAATATCTGAAAAATTCTTTTCTACCCCTACCTTTATAGTTTTTTTAATATTGTCGTTGAAAATATTATCGCAAATACCCTTGAGGTTTTACTTTTCTTCAAAAATACTCCTGCTATAATAATTAATTTAACTTTATCAAAAATACATCTGCTATAATAATTAATTTAACTTCATCAAAAATGCCCTTGCTATAATATTTAATTTATCTTCATCAAAAATACCCCTGTTTCTCAATAACACGATATAAAATATTTTTCAAAAATATTTAAGTTGATATTGTTTGCTTTATTAACTTAATTTATCTTCAAGGGTATTTTTGAAAAATATTTTATATCGTGTTATTAAGAAATAAAGATATTTTTGATGAAGATAAATTAAATATTATAGTTAGGGATTTTTTGATGAAGTTAAATTAATTATTATACCAGAGGTATTTCGATGAAGTTAAATTAATTATTATACTAGAGGTATTTTTAATAAAGTTAAATTAATTATTATAGTAGGGGTATTTTTGAAAAAAGTAAAACCTCAAGGGTATTTGCGATAATATTCTCAATAATAATATTCAAAAAGCTATATAGGCAGGGGTAGAAAAGACTTTTCAGATATTGATGTGATTTTTCACGACTTTTTGATGCTTCTGTTAAATAATAAGGGTATTATTGAAGATACTTTAAACCTCAGAAGTATTATAATTTTTATTTTAAACGTTAAGGGTATTTTTGAAGATATTAAAAATCTCGGGAATATTTTTGATTTTTTCCCATCCTTTTTAATCGATTAATTATCAAGAATGTGCAAATGTCCTAGTCTAAAAAACGAATGGCAAAGACGTTAGAATTCACGATTTGTTGTATAGTTGTATCTTTTTTAATCAATTAACTATTTTCTTTTGGTGGATAACACAAAGTTCATTAAATTTAAAGTGAAAGATCATGACCATTTTTTTATTTATATAAAAGGTATTGTTTATTTTTCTAAATTTTAAAAAATAATATTTAATATTTTTATTTATAAAAATAGTATTAAAAAAGATATTTATTAATTTTAAATTTATTTAAAAATAAATAAAAATTATCAAGGATATTCTAGTCATAGAATGGGATACAAATTATAATATCATCACTAATTATATTTGTAATTTTTTTATTTGATAAGATATGGATAAATGATGAAAATATCTTAATCAATATCTTTGTAAAAAAAATTTATCAATAAAAATATTTGTTCACCTTTTTATTAGTAAAAGAACTATTAAGTACATTCTTTATAAGTAAAAAAAAGCTAATTATCATATTTTTTAATAAGTAAAAGGATTAATGATCATCTTTTTAAAGTTAGAGGAATATACAACACTTTTACTTAAAACAAAATGAACTCTCGTAACATTTTTTCCTTAAATTTATATCTTTAGGATATTTAAGTCTTTAAATTTTCAATTAGTATAGTTAGATCATATTCTTAGAAGGAAAAAAGCTTATACTTTTGTCCTAAACTTTAAGATTCTAGAGATTAAAATCTCATTTTAATAAAGTTTAGGGATTAAAGTATCATTTTTTATATGACATTTGAAACTTTTAAATTATAAAAATTAAAGTATACAAGTTCAAAGTTTAGGAACTAAAGTATAAAGAAGATATATATTTAGGGACTTTTTTTAACTTGCGTTAGTCTTTTGTACATCTTATATTGGAAAATGATTCATACAATAATTTGATGCATGCATTGATGTGTATCTTAAAATATGATTGGTCACTTGTTTTCATATGGTTCTAAAATTACTTTAAAATTTAATTCAAGATATACATGTTAATTAATGCATATAATATTTGTAAGTCTCATTGTTCTTGTGTCTGTGTATTAGTTTTTTGTGTACAAAATATAGTGTCTGTTAAGTGTTCTATCATCCTTTATGTAAGGTTAGTTACTACATATCAGTAACACACATACACACACACACACACACATAGTTAAGAACATTTTGTATGAAAGCATATTTACACACACTATAGAGTTGGTTTTCATTGTATGCATGCTAAGTAGAGTGTTGGTTTCAAGCTCATTTTTCGGCATTGTTACTTGTTTTTTTTGGTTTATTTCGAGTGTGGATATTTATGAAAAGTACTCGATAATTTTTTAAATAAAAAATGTGAATTTTTAGCACTTTTCTACTAAGCTCATTGCCACCCTCACCACCACCCTTGGCGAGATGACCAGTGATTGTGTGAGAAAAACTGTTCTTAAGAGTTATGAGTACTTGAGATGGTGTTTGCTAATTAGTGTAAAATAACGTTTTTAGGCTATGAATGCTTAAGACTATTTATCGATGTTATGATAACTTCTCTGTGAAAGAAAGCTAAGTTAAAGGCTTTCAGTTCTCATATCTCTTGCTATGTACAATAAGAGATATGATGTTTGAGTTTGGGGTGATCCTCAAGAGTGTGAGTTGTTACACTTTTTGTTATTAGTATGTGGTTATTGATCATACCACATTTGGTGATGTGGGCTTTGGAAGAGAGTCGGGTTCGTGAGTCGAACCAGTTCGCTGTGGAAGCAGCAAGCAAAAACAACAATAGGTAGTTAGGACAGAGGTCCTAATTGATAGAGGTAATATTAATTTTATTTCTTTTAGAGTTGTAACTGTTATATTGATTAATTAATTGTTTTATGATGAGTGGTTGCCTTAAGCAATTTGAGGATGTTACCACATGGATAAGATTTCTATATGAGTTAACCTCGTTATATATGGTGTTATACATGCTTTAATGTGTGTTTAGTACATTCAAAGTTTAAATGGTGTATATTTCTACACACTAAAGTTTAAACTCTAATTAGAAAGCTTTTATTATTTATTGCCAACTTTCCGAATCTTGAATATTGCTTTCACTTTATACTATCTGTCTACGATTATCTTTACTACAATTATGATTATTTGTCAAGAGTTTATCTTCCTGTTGTTTACCTTTTTGGATTGAGTTCTTAAGAAGTTAGTATCTCCTAATCTGACTTTGTATTATGTCTTGGACTCCTTCTTTGTAGTCATGCATGTTTAGATTATGTGTTAGTATAATTTGCCTTTTATCTTTATGGGAGTTTGGTGTGAACATCTAAAGAGTATTTATCTTCTAACCTTGGAGGTGTACCGGGTGTTAGATTCTTAAGTAGGTTTTGCTATGTATGTTTAATTGCATGTTGTGAAAGTACAATAATCATTTATCGAAATATATTTACATACGAGATCTTCAAGTGATTGGAAATCTTTTTAGCTTTTTGGTATGTATTCTTGTCTCACAAGTTGTGTATTGTTTTCCATATATGCATGTTACTAGTTTGGATAGAAGCCTACGAGGTACATCATCACTAATGTGTATTATGTCAATTGTTATTTTTGTTTTATGTTGAATTGATCATGTTATTTTGTGTTGAATTGATCATTTTGTTTTGTTCTTCTTTTATGTTAATTGCTTATTCATGTTGTGAGTTTTGGTTGGCTGAATTGATATAGAACTCGCAAAAATATTTTATCGGATAACGTTTTCACTTTTTATCTAGGTCCTAGTTATTTATTTGAGTTGGAAGAACAAATTATGTTCATGTAATTGTTACTTAGTATGAGATTCTTCAATATTAATATTTTTTTATAAGCAAAAAATCTATCTTATCTTATAACTATTATAATGTGTTTTTGAGGTTTGTTATATTAGTAGTAATATAATTTTATTTTTTGAATCCTTTTATTATTATTATTAATTGGTACTTTACTAATACCTACATTTAAAAAAATGTATGAATATAATACAAAGTTAAAATCTAAATGGAAAATTTTGACATGTGCATTATATGTCATATATTTTAAAGAGTATTTTTATTTTTTAATATTTTTTCTCTTCTATCCTCTCTTTTCTGAGAAAGATAAAGAGAAAACACAAAGCTAAAAGGAGAGAGAAGAGAGAAGATAGAGAATATAGACAAAGAGATTATGTTTTAAAAAAATAGCACTGAATTGAATTTTTTTAAACGTATATCGTTAAAATATCAATTAATAATAATGATAAAAAATATCAAAAATAGAATTAAGATATCACTTTTTTTTTTCTTTTTGGTGTATGAGTGCCCTCAATTTTTTTAAAATTAGTTAGCATTTTACAGTGTGGAGTAGAATAGATTTATTTCTAGTCCCTCCCCTCATTGTTATTGAAATGGCTTTGTTGGTTATTTCGAAAAATACAAAACAAAGCATTTGTGTCGACATTAGAAATGTGTTGAAGTGAGACAGCATCAATGCTTACTAATGCTCTCTTAATTTATTTCTATTTGTCTGTAGTTTATTTCAATATGTATCAGTAAAAAGATAAAGTTTTATATTTATTTTAAAAATGATATTTAAATTTTGTATTTATATTTTATAATAATTTAGTTTTATTGGTATAAAAAAAATGACTGAACAAAGATAAATAATTATTTTTTTTATTTTTGTTCAATTTTTTAGTTAAAATTTATTTAAATTTTTATAGTCTCCATCTAATATAACTGAAAAAATTAAAAAATAAAACAAATAAAATTACATTTATTTTTGTATATTCATCTTTTCATAACAATATAACTAAATTGTTAAAAAATATATATATCTAAATATTATTTTTGTAATAAATAAAAGATATTGGAGATATTTTTTAAAATAATAAAGTAATGTAATCGGTATAAATTAATTAATATAAAACGGGTAATTATCAAGGATTTCAATAAAATTTGATTAATTATCAATCTGTTTTTAAATTTAAAAATAGTATTATTAAATTATAAAATAATAATGTTGTTGAGGTGAAATGGTACTTAAAATAATATTATCAATATTGATGATATTTCTTTGGAAACGTTGGGTATGTCATTGATATAATTATTTTTAGAGAAAAATTATTAATTAAATTATTGATATATACCAAATATAAAATTATAGTGTACTTTTTGGGAAAACTAATAATCTCACATATCTCTCTTAACTCTAGCAAGAGGATTAAAGTAAAAGAGAATTGATATCTTATAAATTTGCGATGTGGGATGTTTTTGTTATTATATCGTTCCATTAATAACCTTGACTATTGGAGTAAATATAAGAAAAATAATTAGATAAAAAAAATATTTTTAATTCTTATTATTATTTATTTTCCGAACCAAATTTACATCAACTTATTCCATCACCAAATAATAATTCGTCCTATAAAAGTGCTTTGAAATAACATAGAGGTAGAATTTTCAAACATAGTTGATAGGATTTTGTCCCCTTGAGAAAAAATAATTATATATACTATAATTTTTTTTAACATTTTGTGATTAATTTTCATAACATTTACAATATTTTGTTCAATTTACATCATTTATATTTTCTTAACAATTCGACTAAATCAAGTGAATATTACACATTGATATCAAGATGTACAAAATCATAACATTGTCAAGAGTTGTGATCATATCTTAGTATCTCAAATCCAACTTTATAACTTCAAACTTAGTGTAAAATTTGATACATAATAACTTTAACTTTGTAACAAATTTTGTATTAAATTTAATACGATGAATAATATCGCATTAAATTTAACGTGATATTATTTATAACATTTAATGCTATTCATGTTATGTCATTTTTTTAATTATAAAAATATTGTTAATTTTTTTATTATATATAAAAAATTAAAATTAAGTATATAATATAAAACGATTAAAAAAATTATTTATACAAAATACAACTAAAAATTTAATATAAACTAAAGACATATTCTAAAAGAAAAAATCAATATAATATTTAGTATTATGAGTTAAAAAATATTAGATGAAAGAATACCAATCTTCAAAATATGAGTTAAATCGAATCATTTATTTTTTTTAAAAGAAAAAAAAAAGCAGTACAAAGAAAGAAATTAGTATGTCAGATAAGACTAAGCAACACTAAATCCCTTCACTATTTTGATTAAGACTGAAAATCTATTTAAAATGAACTTTGAAAAAACAAGAAATAATTTAACACAAAATAACTCTCAAGTTTGTATTATTTTATTCACGTTTTCATTACAATTGTATATCTATATATAAAAAGATTTTACTTTTTTGATTACTTTTTAAATTAAATATTTCTTGATTTACTTCTTAAATTAAATATATTTTAAGATATGATTAAAAAAATTATAAAAGTCAGGACACCTGAGGTGTAATTACACCCTGCTTAAATAGCGGTGTTCAGATAACATCTTACACTATGTAAATTTGGATGTACTGTATCATCCCTCCCATCTGGTTTAAATAATAAGCCAAAAAATAATGAGGTCAAAAAACTCGTCTCATGTAAACGAGCTGAAAAACCTATGGCAAGTTTAACCAACCTATTTACTGCGGCACTTGTTCAATAACAATTGTAGGTGATTAACTAACCTATGTACTGTGTATGTACTGTGTAAACTATGAGTATACTGAGATTGCTGCTTTCCGACGGGAAGGAAAGTTCTATGCATCTTAAATATGAGAAGTATATAAAAAAATATGAACTAATATTATTAATAAATATGTTTAAATTTAATTATGATTATGATATATAATAATGTTTCTAATAAAATTAGGTGCCGAATACAAATGCATAAAAATCTACTCCGTACTCTAAAATAATGGGTAAATATCAAAGAACTCAGGTATACTTAATTATCAATTAACTTTAAATTTGAAAATAATATCATTTTTGATATAAATTGAAGCTTCAAATATATTATTGTCAATGATTATAGGATATCTTTGATAATTTTTAAAACTTCAATTTTATTTTTAATTATTGTTGCGTTTAATTTGATCACTTAAATTAAAGAATAAATCAATTTTACAGTATTTGATTTACAATTATAATAGAATAAAAAATATTATATATTACTTTAATAATTTTATATTGAGTAAAATTTAAATAATATTATTTAATAATTTACGTTTAATTTGACCACTTAAATCAAAGAATGAATCAATTTTACAGGATTTACAACTATAATAGAATAAAAAATATTATATATTACCTTAATAATTATATATTCAGTAAAATTTAAATAATATTATATATTACCTTAATAATTATATATTCAGTAAAATTTAAATAATATTATTTAATAATTATTTTTTTCGTAAAACAAAATATATTATTAAAATTATTATTTTTTAAATAATTATTACTCAAAATATTATTTAATCTTAAAAAATTTAAAAAAGAAAAAATATTTCAATAATTTTTTTGTTCCACATTATTTATATAGTAAAACCCATTTTTTATTCCATATTATTTACTAGGGGTGAGCATCGGTTCGAAACTGCAAGTTTTAGAGCAATCCGAAGCAAATTATGAATTATTCAATCTGAATTCGATTCGCTGTACATGTCAATCCAAACAAATCTGAAACCGTTAATTTTAAGTCAATCTGAATCCGATTCGAAAATTATTCAATCTGAATTCGCTTTAAATGCCAATCTGAATCTGATCCGTTGTACGTACCAATCCGAACAAATCTGAATCCACCAATTTTAAGTCAATTCGAATCCGATCCAATCCGAAAATTATTCAATCTGAATCCGCTTTAAATTCCAATATGATCGGATAAGGTCAAAATTTTAATTTAAATCTATTAAAAAATTACATAAATAAGAAAATTATAAAATATCAATCTAATCTGAACCGCTATAAATGTCAATCCGAACAAATACAAATCTGATATAATTTCAACATATAAAATGAAGAATTACATAAAATAAAAAAAATCTAAAAGAAAAAATTCAACATCAATTACATATTTTAACTCCAAAAAATTAAATATCAATTACATAAATTAATTTCACTATCCAAAATTAATAATAACAATAACTCTTTTTAATAATCATTCAAAGTTTAAGTCACCAATACCATCAAGAACATCTCTATGATCAAAATTAAAAAAGTTAAAAATATACTTAAATAATGAGCTAATAAACATAATAATATATATTTGATAACAAATAAATCTATATATATTCAAAATATATATTTGAAAATTTTATGTAATATACCTGATTATAGAGTCTCAATTTCATCAAGTGATTCTTGAATATTAATGATTGGAGATGAACAAATCCAATTTTGAGTGCAAATCAAAGATTGTACAGTTTTAAAAGATAAGGAATTCCTGTATGGACAAATTGTATGACCACGAGTAGAAAATGTAGATTCAGATGCTATAGTAGATACCAGTATGACCAACATGTCTCGAGTTATCAAAGAAAAAATCTTAAATCTTGAGGAATGAATATTTCACCAACTTAATAGATCAAATTTATCATCATCTATATCAACCAATGCTTCTTGTAAGTATTTTTCCATAGATTTGTTTTCCATAGTATGAACTTCTTTTAAATGCTTTCTCTTACGAGAAGCATAAAGTTGGAATGCATCTGCTTCTAAACCAAAACCTTTTGTACCCATTTCTAAAGGTTTAGAACATTCTTTTGTGTTTGAGGAAAAATAAGCTTTACGATACTCCTCGTACATATCTTCCAAAGTTTTTTTTACCCTTTTTGAACTCATTGATGCCTCAATCTCATCCACATTACACAATTCTGGAAAATTTAGATGTAAAGAACACTCTTTATGCCTAGGATCAAGTAAAATAGACACAAATAACATTATATTCATTTTATATATTCCTCCTCAATATTTGTCAAACTTTACCTTCATATCACTAGTCATCTTCATCATAATGTAATCCTCACATTTACTCCACATATCAAGTTGATCAAGAATAAAACAAATATGATCCAAGAAGAATTAGAAGTCACATATAAAGATCCAGAAAACATTAATGTAGCTTTATAAAAAGCTTTCAAAAATTGGACAAATTGTCTAGCATTATCCCAATCCATTATAGTCGGAGCTTGTTTAATTTCACCTCGACAAAACTCTTGATAGTACCCTAAATCAGTGATCTCTAACCTTTCAAATGCTTTTTGAAAATAAATTGCAGAATCCAACATCAAATAAGTTGAATTCCACCTTGTTGTAACATCTAGACAAACAAGTTTTTGAGTAGAGAGTTTTTCCATTTCAACACTCTTAAATTTTTGCAGTCTAATTGGTGATGCTCTCACGTATCTTACAACATCACGAATCCTATTTATTGATATGCTATAATCTTTCAAACTCTGCTCAACAATTAAATTCAGAATATGTGCACCACGTCACATGTGCAAGTGTTTTGATTCTAAAGTTGCATTACCCCAGCCATTAACACATTTTTTCAAATAAGTAAGTGCAGTATCATTAGAACTTGCATTATCAACTGTAATACATAATATCATATCAATGCCCCAATCTAACAAACATGTTTCAATCTTTCTATCAAGTGTATCACCTTTATGATTTGGAACTTGACAAAAGTTCAAGATTCTCTTTTGTAAATTCCAACCATTATTAACAAAATGAGGAGTTAAACATATATAACAAGATGTTCATGTATCAGTGGTAAAAAATATTCTTTTACTAGTTCTATTCAACAACTTTTTCAATTTTACCCTTTCAGTAACGTACAAATTCAAGCAATCTCTTGCAATAGTCCACCGAGAAAGGATTTTAAACAAAAGTTGTAGCTCTTCAATAAACTCCTTAAATCCTTCACCTTCTACGATAATAAATAACAATTAATCTTTTATTATCATCCTTACCAATTTTTCTCTACATCTTTCAGCATTAAAACTGTGAGGTACAAGACTTCCTTCTTTATGAAAAGCTAAAGTTTTTTGTTTCTTAGGAACTATATCCGGAAACTTATCACATCCAATGACAATGTATGCAAGAAAATTTGACGTGCCAGATTTGCTTGACACATACTTATATTGTTTCTTACAATATTTGCATATAGCTTTGCGATGTTTCCCTACCCCTTCTATAGTAAAATGAGCCCATGTTTCACTACTAGATCTAAACTTTTTTACCTTCTTTTTTAGAAGCAATGCATAGGTCAGGAATTGGAGTACTTACAGAATCTTCTTCTTGGATTGGTTGTGTTGCATTTTCATCTTTATTTACTTCTTCAATCATATAAAGTGTATCATTATCTTTATCTAAACTCATCTGTATAGTTGTAGAAAAAATATTAGACATTTGCAATAAATAATTGTAAAAATGTGCACATAGACGTGGGGTGATGTTGGACATGTTTTCTTTCATGTGATTTAACATATGTATTGAACATTTATATATAATATAACTAAAAATTTAATAATACAAATGAAATGTTCAATTAACAGGCATCATTTATAAAACAATGTTGTATGATATTGGTTTTTATAATTATATAAATAATCATGATATACTACAATGCTCATATTTGTTCCACCAAGCCACGATAGATCTCAATATTTTAAAAGTAATTTAAAATTTTTTGTAACTCAATTAAAGCATAAAAACAACGTTTTTGAGGAAAAACTATGGGCAAATCGCCTTTGGCAATTTGGCATGCCCAGATATCGAAAAGTTACATGAAATCATAAAAAAGTTAATCCAAAACAGACCTCACAACACAATCACATTTTCATTCAAACTCGTAATTTCATCTTATAGATTTTGAAAATTAATATAAGAAAACAGTAAATCACACAATATGTTCTAGATAGCTTATTACTTCACACATTTATTTGAAACAAAAATAATAACTATCAATAGCAACAAAAACAGAGCATTTGAATATTATATCTGAAATTAAAATTCAGAAAAAGAAAAAAAGTTCAAACAAATACAACCTTCTATTCATGCTGTGATGAAGAACAACGAACATCGAGCAGCAACAGCGGAGAGAAGCAAAGAAGCACGAGCAACATTGAAGCAGAGAATAAATAGCAGCAGAAAAGCAGAGAGTAACAGCAGTAGAGAAACCTTCAAAAACTAGCAATGAAGGAAGGGAGGGAGAGAGATAGATAGAGGCAGGGAGACAGCTCGAAAAATATATTAGATTAAGAATAAGAGATACAACTAAGATTAGGTTAGAATAATAATTAGGTTTATTAATTATTATATATATATATTTAAATAATATATTAAATATATCAGATCGAATTATACAGATTTAAATATTTTTAATTCGAATTCAAATCCGAATGTATTGATAAAATTCAATTCGAATCCGATCCGACTTCAGATCAAAACCACTCATTTTTATCGAATTTTTCAGATTGATCGAATATTTTGCTCACTCCTATTATTTACAAAGTAAAACACAATTTGGGTTTTTTTTGTGTATTTTTTAAAGTAAAATTAAAATAAAAAATAATATGCCAATGGACTAAGGAATCCTAAAAGGGACGGTGGAATTGTTATTTTCTCATTTCCATTATATTCTTAATTTACAACACAATTAAATATAAAAATATATGAAATCAATTTTATTCTCATTCTCGTTTCTACGATATTGTAAGATATTGTAAGTACATGAGTGATAGAAAATATTATTTTTGGAAGCAATTTGATAATTAGCAAAATTCATGCGTTGAATTTCAATCATCAAGAGATTCAGACCCATACATGAATAATACCTTCTTTTTTTCCCAATTGTGTAGATTAAGATTTATAGTTATTTACATATGCTTTTAATAGTGAATCTCTGGTCACTTTATGCAACATACAATTATCCATCTGTCATCTAAAATTTCAATAGAAATCGTGACAAAAAAATTTCACTTTAATATCATTACAAATACAAATTTCGCCCAAGAGTGTGTATATATATATATATATATATATAACCTCATCCCAGGACATTACTTCACAACCGTGGTTTACCGCCGCAGAGCTTTCCAAGTATGAAAGAAGCCTGCACAAGAATACCAATTAATATGATTACTACAATATCAAATGTGGTTATTTGAAGGAGGAATGAGAGTTAGATTAGAGAAGAGAGTTCACAGGCCAACATACTGTTCTTTAGCCTAGTATATCTTCTACTATATGATTCATGATACATTCAGTGCATGAAAGTCTTCAACTTAAGAATCTTAACCACATCCACTGGAGGATAAGGGAGGATCTCAGGCCATTCAGAATTTGAAAGAGACGGAAATTACGGTGAAGTTAATCAAAGGGTGTCAGGTAACTAGTTACTACGTAATTGGATATCACTAACACTAAAGGGGAAACATTTTTGTAGAATAGTAACCTTCAGGAATATTGAAGGATGAACTGTAACATTATGGGATACAAGGATAATGTCTCAAAAGTTTGATCCATATAACATTAACAATCAGAAAGGCAATCTACGGGCAAGGGAGATGGTTCGTGTAGGAGAAACAAATAGTGATAAAAGGGAAGAATACAGTTGTACAATGGAAAGAGTATGTGTATGAGGATCCGAAGAGGCTATAAACAAGGATTAACACTGTTTACCCAAAACGAAGGAAATACAACTGAGCTCAGTTAAGCATGAAATTTAAGAGACAAATGTGGTTATTGCAAATAATGATCACTGAAATGTCAAAACACTTTCAAGATTAGGTGCAATGCACAGAGGCATACAAGATAATTATGATTACACACACTATAGTTAAATCTCATATAGATGGTAACCTGGAATGAATATAATGGTGCATGCACAAATTAATGAAACATTTTGTAAGAAATCTGAACATACATAACAAGTAGCTCTAAATTTAAAGCACAACTCAATATATAATCATACATATCAAACATGTCCTAAATGTTATCCAAATTTAAGAACTGCATTTTGTAATATTTACTTGTCGAGTGTTGAATACTCATAAGAAACCAGGAAGTATGTGTCTTGTTAGCCAATAGTAATCAGACGGGATCGAACAATGCTCATGCATAAATTATGCAATCGACATCTAATAATATAACCATTTGCTTAACTAAATTTGAGTACATAAATTGGTTGTCCACTAAGAAAGAAAGAAAAGGAGAAGGTAAAAAAGATGGTGACCTTAACTTCATCAGACCAAAAATTGTAAGATCTGCAAGTTGTCAATCCCGAAGACCAAGTTCAAGCTCAAGCTCATCATCTTCTTCAAACAACTTCAAAAGACGGGCATACTGTTCTTCTCGTTTCTTCTTCTGCCATATCTTGAAAAGGGAAAATGACAATAGCCCCACCATTACAAGCAATATCAATATGATAAAGACCGTTGAGCCAGTGCTTTTTCTAGAGCTTGAATGAGCCTCAGCCTTTTTATCATTCTTAGAATCATCAGAAATACCTGAAAAAAGAGCAATGGAAGAAATAAATTTCAAGTTAAACTGATCAATAGTATCTCATAATTTAATATTATTGTGAACATAGAATCTGATGCATTCTGAGAACTCAAGGGTTTACAATAAACTAATCAAAATTATCACTGAACTGAACATGTAAAAAAGACTAAAACCTATGTCTAGCCAAGATTTTTTTTTCTCCAAACGATAAGCACCAATTCATGTGACCTAACTCATTTTATAAATGAAAATGAGGAGGCTCGAACCCGGTCACCGAGTAACACTGACATAGCTACCATACTAGAGAGGCGCCGGGAAGATTAGGTTTCAATTACTCAGAAAAATGAAAAAATATGATAGAAATGTCAAAAAAGAACAATCTTCTTTCTTTCTCCACTTTTCTAAGCAACAAAACAACAAAGCTAGCAATTGCAATAGAACAATGCAGCAACTAGTAAATAAAATATAAACCCTAAGAAGAGATTTAACCAAAGATATAAAAAGAACTAATAAGTATGAAATTCAATCTGAAAAACTCGTATTAAGATTCGACCGGGGAAAAAAAACATGGATAGATATCTGAGACCTAACCTGGAACCACTAGAAGATAAACTGGAATCAACGATAGTAGCAAACGCAACGATCTGTGCTTAGAAATTTGAGTCATCTCTCTGTCTCTCTCTCAATCTCTGTGATTTGGTGAAATCGCACCACAGACGTGTAAGCTGTACCCGCATTTCTGGTTCTTTATGAAATGTAAAATTGAAATATAACAACGCCTTTTTACAGTTTCGCCCTCATATTCTTAGTATTCTAGTTCCGCCGCTTTTATAATATTAAGATATGAAAAAAAGTATTCTTAAAAGCACTTTAATTTTTAAATTTTATTAAAATGAAAGAAATTAATCCCTAAAATTTTGACTAAATTGTAAATCATTTTTAAAAATAAGACATAAATATACTATTTAAAAATTTAAAAATTAAAATTTCTCCATGTCAGTATGTCACCGCCCATTGAGATATTATATGATTTGGATGAAGAATTTTTAAAGACATTATCTTTATATAAATAGATCTTTTTTATCACTATTTTTTTTGAATTTGTTACCCAAAATAACTTAATTTCTGAAAAAAGAGTAAATTGATAAAAATCTCACATGTCATACATGTAAAAGGATTAATTAATAAATTAGGATATACTTAGTTTTATGAAATTGGTTTTTATTAAAAATATAATAAGATTGAACTATATAAATTATTTTTAAATGCTATATCTTTTTCTATGATTTGACCTCTTCATTTTTTTATTTTTATACTTTAATTCTCTTACATTTAACTTCTACTATTTGGTTCTTTAATTTTTTAATTTTGAAAAAAATTTCAAAAAAATTAAGACAAATTTGTAATTAAATTTTAAAAGTATAAAAATAGAAGGGGATCAAAGTAAAAAAAATAAAAAATAAAGATACTAAATTATAAGAAAAATAAAGGAAATTAAATGTGAAAATTAAAAAATAAATTATTAAATTATTAAATTATTCAAAAAATAATAAAAGACAAAAATATAAAAGGTGAATTTTATTTTTGTTACAAGGAAGAATAGACTCGTATATTCTAATTATGTTTTTCTACATAAAACTTAAATATAGAGATTAATGAAGAATTAATAGAGATGTTCCCTATCACTCTTGAAAGTCTCACTTAAGTGATAAAATTGTGAACGTACGTGTTAAGTTTTTGAGGTATCTATCTCACTGAAAGCATAAAGAATTCTTTGAACAACTTTGTTGCTTCGTGAAGAATGTTTTTAGTGTTAGATTCCATTGTGCACCAATATTCAGAGTTGAACGCACAATTTATATTTCCTTGTTATTGTAAATTACATCATTTTGTAGTCACCAAATATATTCCATCATAATAATTGAAATAAAAGTGAATGCTTTTTTATCTATCTCTGAATTTAACCATATGTTTGAAAGGCTTAGAATGAAAAAATTGTAGGATTTAATATTTAAAATTTCATCTACGTATGAACCACTAAGATATGAGGATTTCACGTCTTATAAATAGGTCTTGCACATATTCAATTTCTTTCCCTTCCCACATAATGAATAATTTGGATTTTCAAATAACATGCAAACACTTGAATTTTTTTTAGTGCATAAGTAATTATTGAAAAAATTTCATAACATGATTTTTGTCATTTATGAATGGAAGCTTTCCATAGTTTCCTCCATAAGCAAGAATGAGAAATTTGGATTTTATTTGTGTAAAGACTTTATAAGCACTTTTAACTGTGAAATGTTGTTTTTCTTGACCATATCAATGAATTTGGTCATCAATAAAAGGATCAAAAGGTCTTAACTTGGTAATATATAATGTAATATTTTCCTCGAAGAGCCTGTTCAATTTAAAAACATCCCAATACCAATGGTTATTTCAGATTCAAAGATTAAAGACAAAACATACCTGTTATAGAAGTGTATCATATGTTCTTCTATCCAATAAAGATTGGGGTAGCTTTTGTAATGAGAGACTAGGTATCCAATGATCATGTCAATTAGTTGGTAACTTGAAGGTATTCATGAAATGAATTGGCATTGTCTATAGAACAGAATTTATCATTGTACATATGTCAGCTTGTGAAAGTAATTTGCCTTTCTAGCTATCCAACCTCGTTTTAATTTTTTCAAGGAAAGGACCAAATTCTACCTTTTTTTTTCCTATGAATGGATATCGAATGACCTAGGTATTTGATTGCATTGAGGAAGCTGTTGATTTGCAAGTTCGTGGTAATAAGATCTTTGCAAGTTTGAGATGTATTATTAGAGAAGAAAATTATAGATTTTTGTAAATTTATACAATGTCTAGATCAGTTACAATACTTGTTCAGGATGTCCTTTATAGCAATTGATTATGTGATATTTGCTATGAGAAACATGACAATGTCATTTGAATACAGAGGTGGGAGATGGGAGGGGCTTCTCAAGCTACAAAAATTATGTATTATATGATTTTAAATTTCTACCTTCGAAAGAAGTCTTGTGAGGCATTCAAAAACTATGAGAAAAAGATAAGAAGAAATAGATTTTTCCTATATTAAGTCTTGTTGTGAACAGAAGTTACCAAAAAGGGAACTACTGATTAATAATGAGTAGGAAACAATAGAGATGCATTGATGGATAATATTTCAAACATTTAAAAAAAAATCGATGGAGTTCAGGATCCTTAGTAAAAAGTTCCATTCTACCATGTTATAGGCTTTTTTCATATTTCATTTGATACCCAAAAATCCACATTTACCTCTTGTTTTCTTGGAAATGATCATGGTTGTTTCTTGAGCAATTAAAGTATACTTTGCAATCCATCTACCTTATATGAAAGCTGCTTGATAGGGGAAAATGTGATTTTTCAAAAGATGTCTTAATTTTTTGACTAAGATGTAAGCAATAATCTTGTAATTCACATTGCATAGATTGATGGGTTTAAAATCAGATACACTTTAGGGAATATTAACTTTGGATATTAACGTGATAAATGTGTGGTTCAGTTGGGTTGCATCATTCTTGTGATGAAAAAGTTTTGAATATAAAAAATAACATGATCCATTATAATAGGTTACCCTTTTTTTTGTAGAAGATAACATGAAATCCATCAAGTCTAGGGGCTTTCAGGGGATGCATATCCCACAAAGTTTCTTTTATTTTAGTTGGAGAAGGGATACTAACAATAAGAAGGTACTGTTTTTCAGAGATGATTGATGGAAATAAATCTTTAATTTCTAGATTAAGAGTTAGATGGGGTCAAGGGAATAATTGAGTATAGAAATCCAAAAAGGTTTTCCTAATCAATTTTCTATCCCCAATAGTCAGCACATCATCAGTTTTGAGCAGAGGAATGTGGTTTGTTCTTCTCTTGACAATGATCGAAGTATGAAAAATCTTTGCATTTCTGTCCCCTTTATGTAGCCATAGTTTTCTTGATTTCTGTTTCCACGTAGTCTATTGTCTTTCAAGTTATTCATTAATTTGGTTCTATAGTAGCTTTTTCAGTTGAATTTGTTCAGTGTTTTGGCTACAAGATTGTATAAACCTTAGTTGTGATTTCAGACTTTTTAACTTCTCTTGAATGAACCCAAATTGGTTTCTATTCCAATAAGTGAGTTGTTTTGCAAGATTGGCCAAATTTTGTGTGAGATTGCATCCTTCATTATTTGACATCTTCTTTCATTGATTTTGAATAAGTTCAGGAGAAGAATTGTCTCTAAACCACATATGTATGAATCTGAATGGTTGCTGTAGAAATGGCTCTTTAAATCCATTAAACTTCAGCAAAATAAGATTGTGATCTAAGGTGAAAGTTTGTAAGTTGATGACTACAGATTTTGGGAAAAAGGATACCCGATTTAGGGAGATAATGGCTCGATCAATTCTTTGATAAACTATATCATTTTCTGATCTGTTATTGCTGTTATAAATTAGCACTTGTGGAAGTAAAGATCGAGTCTAATTTTGGTTACATAAATTAATAATAATGGGTAACAGCAAAATAATAAGCAGTAAGAAAATAAATGACACACAATAATTTAAGTGGTTCAATTTTTTAATGTGAAAAGTCTACTCCACTAACGATGACACACCGAAGAAAATCTACTAATAATCAAATGGAGATACAAACACTAATATTTTGAGAGCTTCACAAAATACATCAAAATATAAATTTATACGCACAAAAAATCAGTAATCAGACCCAGTAAATAAAATCAAAATTTTTGCTGGTTGATGGCTACTTTCTCTGCCAATTCATTCTTCACGCAGCTGCATAAACACCACCAATAGATAAGGAGGAGTAAGATGTGCAGCAGTTCTCTGTTCTTCTCCTATTCGTCAAGTCTGGTTCCTTTTCTTATTTTTTCCAGCAGCGGCTAGGAAGACAAAGGGTAATATATATGTATAATGGAAATGGTTTATTTGGTTAATGCAAATGGACTTGGGCCTGAAGTTTTGGGCCATTATTAACAATTGCACCAGATGAAACTAGATCCCCTAGTAATACCCAAGGATAATGAACATTTTGTAGCATATTAAACAGGGACAACTAGGTGCATATTTTGTCTTGATAATAAGGGGGATATACATACAACAAAGCATTATTTTTCATTAGCCAAAACAGGACGGTAAATTTCACTTACAACAAAACTCTTTCCAGTGTGCATTAAGTTCAAATTAATATAAATTTTCCAAAACAGAATAAAACCACAACTCTTATTTGAGCAGGTAGTATAAAGACATTATCAAAACCTAAATATTGTTGTAGAGAATAGGAGGCAGCTGTGTCAATTTTTGTTTCCATTAATCAGACCACATCTAGTTTGTTCCTTTTTATCAAGTAATACAGTGCCCTTGGCTCGAGGTCTGACCTCGACCATTATAGCTAAGGACACTCATGGCTCCCTGGGGCAAGTTGAAAGTCACCTATTAGCTGTGTAATTTATGTCCTATCAACTGTTGAGACCTCTGCGTTAGCATTCATGTGCTCATTCAAGCAAATCAGACAATCAGAGTTTGAAATGGATTGTCTGTTTTCACCATCCCCTACTGCAGTTTTTTTTTGGCACCTCTCAGTATGTACGTATTTTCTTTGCTTTTTACCATCGAGGAGCTGCAATTTTTCTTTCCAGAGTTAGATCGTATTTTTAAAACAGCGGTCCTAGTTCCTTTCTGCACAGGGATTGCACCTGCAAATGATTTAGAGTCTTCATGCATGGCATTATTATTCTGTTCCTGAACTTGTGAGGTTCTAGTGATCGGAGTAGCTTGATGAAAATTCATGTGCCTGGAAAATTCTTTCCAATATTTGAATGCCAACATCCGGTGTTTCCATGAAAACCCCACTGTTTATCTCCTAGGTAACTGCGAATATAGCAGTAGTTTCAAAAATGAAGTTGTCTTATCCATGTCAAAGGGGATTTCCAAACCTACAGCCTACAATAACATCTTGAAATGCATGTTTATGTCTACAGTGGAACCACTATATTTAAAATACCAATTATTAAAAAAGGTAGTAAAATTGATTGAATCCAGAATTTGGAACATTTGTATTATCTCTTGCGCTTCAGAATAAATTCTTCTTGCTTTTTCAGAAAATTTCTCATTCATGTTGATTGAGGCAGAATAGGAGCACTCTCTTTGTTCAGTGTTAACTTTCAAGTTCAAGTGAGCAAGATAGCTCCAAGATTTTGTCTGGCACGAGAAGGTCCTGCAAAAGTTATGAGGTGTTGGATTGTTGCGATGTATAGCAATCTCAGAATTGTTAGATGTTCCATCCATATGCTAGAAGATATACATTGTGGATTGAGTTTCATAGCTAGCACGAAGCCATTCTCCATAAATTGAGACTAAGTTTGACTCATTAACTTAATAGTGTATGGCAGATTTGAGTTTACATTCTTTGGTGAAATGGTGTAATACTCCACAGTTGAAGCAGAATTCAGGCAAACTTTCATTCTTGAATTCTACCCATAATTTAGACCCATTTGGGGAATTGGTAAGGAATGTTCCTAGGGATTTTACAGCCAGGCAAAAAAGGTTGATGTAGGTTAAGCTTTATCCTGAAACGCAGGTAATTTATTTTTTGACAATTGGATCCTCCTCTTTGTTTTTCACTTGAACGAAGGTGCATATGAGTTGAACAAATTTGTTAGCAGAATCACAGTTTCAATACGAATTAAATCAAACTCTAAACGGCAAAATAAAACATATTTTTCTTCTTTGTATGAATCTTTTAAGAAATAAATAAATAGAGTTCAAAATAAAAATGTACAAAATCAACACAACTAATTTACGTGAAATTTTTTTTCCAGTATAAAAAGAAAAAAATCACGAGTGTAGAAAGAAAAGAATCACGACACTTCTCTACAAAACTTTTACTATCAAGAAAAAATTGTACAAAATTTTCTCTAGATAAAATTAGAGACAAAAAACCAACAACATAATCAAGAATACAACTTCTTGAAAACTAACAATTATTTCAAGAAAATAGAGATATTTAACCCAATTTTATAATCACTGTTCACGACCCAAAATTTCCCAAACTGGTGAGCCAAATCCAAATCCAAATCCCACCGTTCAGATTGAATATTATTGAGTCGTAAACCTTCTTGAAAACTTTCAGCTCAATCAAACCACAAACGACCTTCCATCAGAGCACTTGATGAAGACTTACTGGAGAAGAAAAAACTGCTCTCTTTTTCTGTTAGCTGCTTCACTTGTTATTGCAGCTCTTATTCATTCTCTACCAACCCTAAATGGATTTATTAATGAAGTAATTGAATGGAAAAAATTACCCCTTCTTTTTCCATGGAACATGAAACGATATGTTCTTTTTTGGGTTCATCCAAATAAAAGGGAAAACCCAACAAAATTTCCTAGCATTAACAGGACGCATGCCTACAAAGTGAAGTCCATATGCTTGAATCCAAAAACCTGCAGTAGTGAATTCAATTTCATTTGTTGTGAGGTTATGATTCTATTCCCTTAATACTAGCAAGAAGACATTGACATGCCACATGCGCTTATTCCAAACAGAATCACGCTTCTGAGTGGATGAAAATGTGAAAGCAAGCACATTGTTCCTATAATCTTTGATCACGAATGTTAGTTCTCCTTGAATGCTCCAAGCCTTGTGGACAACCATCATCACTTGATGCTTTTTAATGGTTATGTTGGTTAAGATTTTGCCCATCATCATTGTTGAAGATGTTCAAAGAGCTTCAATAGTGTCCTATTCCAGTTCTAACTAGGAAGAGTGCAAATGAGGTCAAGGTTTGAGTAACTAAGTTACCTATTTCTTTGTCAGAAATGAACGTACCATTAGATTAGAGGAAGTTTTTTTAAGGATCGTAGCAAGTGAGAGCTTTTTTAGGAATGGTTTTTAGGTGGTAAAAAGTAATGAAACATTGAATCTCCAAGGTATTACCGATCTTTTTTTACATTTGTAAGTTTTCAAAAAAAAATTAAAAATATATTCTTATTATTTTTTATTAAGAAAACTTAACTTTTTTCCAATTTTTTTTAAATTATTAAATAAATACTCACAATACATGAATAAGAACCCTTCTATTTAGCCCCAATCCAATTGTACAAGGATTTTTTTACTTGTCACTAACACATTTTTAAGTTGATTACCAACATCCCATTTTTAGTTTTTATCCATTTGTTTTATATTTAAATTATTTATATAATAAATGTGTCATAATTATTTAAAAAAATGAATCATTTTTTTATTTTTTAAAATAATTTTACTTTTATAATATAAATATAAAATTAAATGTAAATTTATGTGATCATAATATTTTTCTTTTCAAATTTCATTAATTTTTTTTATAACTATAATTGCTTTCAAGTTTGATTAATCAAGAAAGAAAAACTAAAGCTATAATCAAAAGGTCGAAATTAATAGAGTTTTTCATAAATAACGATGATATATCTGTTATTTTTTTCATATATTTTATATTGTTTGATATTAAATATGTAACGAACATACGATCTAATAAGTACATGTACCCCACTAAGTTATAACGAGTTTATAGGATTTACTTAACAATGTTATGTGCCCAACGAGCTTGGTAAAATGTACAACCCAGTCGACCAAAGTACCTCCCGATGTGATCACAATCCTCCTTCTCCATGAGCAACCCAAGAGTTTAGGAACCTAAAATGACCTGTATGTAACGACCTAATTATGTAACGTTTATAATGATCTGCTTTATGTTTAAATTACTTTGTGTGCAATTTTATCACACG
This sequence comes from Hippophae tibetana, assembly GCA_037013495.1. Classification (NCBI taxonomy): domain Eukaryota; kingdom Viridiplantae; phylum Streptophyta; class Magnoliopsida; order Rosales; family Elaeagnaceae; genus Hippophae; species Hippophae tibetana. Next base: position 14,904,231 of record CM072803.1, read on the forward strand.
TGTAACGGTATACTTAGGTCACTTAATACATACTATGCTATATATATAGGATGTTATACTTATATATACCTATTAAATGAGAAGAATACATGATCTATTTATTTGTTTATATTTTCATTTCTTTTTAAAAATCACTAGAATTTGTAAGGAGAGAATTCTCTCTAAACACAGACACACACATATATATATATATATATATATATTAACAAATTTTTTTTTATTATTTTAGAAGCATTTGAAAATGTTTTACTTTATATTAATAGATTAATACAATAATTTTTTTTAAAAGTATAAATATTTAATAATTGATTATAAATGACTCTGGCTAATAAAATCCTAATTAAGGTTCGTAGCCATTTTTGCCCTAGTAATACCATTAAATGGCTTGTACTTAATTTGCATCAACGTTGTTATGAAAAGAAAAAAAGAAAAAATTGCCTCGTAGCAATGACTCCATTATCCCTACATTTATCGATATGTCAAGCTTAATTGATTTATTAATATTAAAAATAAACCTTTATATTTGAAAAACTTTTTTTAATAAACTTTTTTATATTTGAAAAACTTTTTTTAATAAACTTTTTTATATTCGAAATCCTTGCTTCTTCTTTTTTTTCTTTTTCTTCTTCTGCTCGTTTAAATTTCTTCTGTAGATCAAAAAACCAATCATATGCCGATGTCCTATATACATTAAAGATTAAACCCTCAGCGTCTTATAAATCAGTTCATATGAGTACGTAAAATTACCCTTTCTGCGGCCTCTGTTCATTGACTCTTAGATTACTAGAAATTGCTTATTGCATCTTTGCCTTGATTGATTTCAAGGTGAATGGAGACGAAATCAATGTAATATACATAGAACCCTCCTCGGCATTTTCGGCGGCTATCAATGTAATATATATTCATAATTTATACTCAAATTTGTTTATATTTATATAGTTTTTTTTAATAAAATTTTTTATATTTAAATCAAACAATTGTATGATTATATGATTTAATTATTAAATTTTAAAGAATTTATGTTTACTGAACTTATATATTTTTTATTTTAAATTTATTAATTGATTTGATTTAATTCATATATGTTTTGAATTATCTAATAAAAATTATTTATTATTAAATTCATTCTAAAACACACACAGACATTTATGTTTTTAATGTTAATCATTTTACAGTTAAGTTGTGAACGTATCTAATTAGTGGTTTTAGAACGTTGGTTTGGAAATCACTCACGCTAATAATAGAAACTGTTTAATTTAATTTTCCAAAATTTAGATTTACAATCAAATTTACTAAAAAATTTGGCTCCTTTAATTTGATAACTATTACATATTTTCTAGGAATAAAATATTCATCAAACCTTAAAATGTTCATTTATTCTTTTGTAATTAACAAACATTCAAACTTTTCCCCTCTTTATTTCATTATGATTTCTTACCATGAAAGTAGAACTAGAATGTAGAATTTTAGTTTTTTCAATTAATTGTTGATTCAGTGTTCATACATGTGTCTTATGTTGCTTAGGAAGCTAAGTAGTGATGTGATTATAAAGGGTATGAACTCTCTAAATGGCATGATGTGCGTTTTTTGAGGTTTTTCCCTGCTAGCAAAATCATGAGATCCAGTTGAACTGTTAAGTCATGGCTATGGGTCCTTAAACTTGTAGTTATGGACCAAAATGAACAATCTCGTGCCAAATGCAGTAGATCCATGTTGTAAGCGAACAGAATAATCGCCATGCATCAATTGGTATTAGAGTCATGACTCTATCGAGCTATGTAGGCTTACGTTCTTACAAGGATGTAAGACACCCTAAGTAGGGGTGTATGATGCAGTGTGCTTATAAGGAGTGAGCACTCTCTAAGTAGGGGTGTATGATGCAGTATGCTTATAAGAGATGAACACTCTCTAAGTAGGGGGTGTATGATGCAGAGTTATGACCATATTAGGCTATGTGGGATTGCGTTTTTATGAGGATGTAATACTCCCTAAGTAGAGGTGTATGTTGCAAAGTAGTGATATACTTATAAGGGCTAACACTTTCTAAATGGCATGATGCATTTTGGGGCTTCTCTCTAGAAGCAAAGCAGTGAGGTCTCGTAGAACTGTCAAGTCATAGTCGTAGGGCCGTTGAACTTGCAGTTATGAACCAAAGAAAACAATATCGATATAAACGGATGGATTAACCGTTCTATATCAGTTGGTATCAGTACTAGAAAAATGAATAAAGTGTATGTTTAGATAATAGCTTCCATGTATTTGTTTCATAATACAAATACAATGACCTCTTGCCAAAGAGTGAGTTTGGATAGTCTAAACTTTGCTCATATTTTTCTTATTTCATAAGTCCTTCCATATTATTAGTTTATTTGTGCTTTCTTCCTACATCAATTTTTTATTTAATAAATCATTTATTTGAATATCAAATTCATCTATATCTTGTTTAGTATAGATCATTTTTATCTTATTGAATATCAAATTCATTTATATCTTGTCTAGTATAGAAGAATATTGGATGTAAAATTTCATCCATACATCTCAAATTTCCAAAGAAATCTCATCTAAACCAAAAGATAAAAGACCATTCATGGTAACAGATGAAAAAAAGACTTTTTGCGATAGAAATCCCTATCAATTATGATATATTTGAAGAACAAACAAGGGTGTCAGAAAAGATTAAAGAATCTTGCATGAAGAAATAATTTAGATGTGACATGTGAGTTTTCATTGTATGCTAAAGATATGGAATCTTTATGTCAAGATGATCATAGTCCACTAAGTGTTGGTGTTGAAGAACTCTTAATACTATGAAAGCATAGTGGACCTAACAAAAAAGTGGCAGATAACCTTTGAATGACAACACTTTTATCCAACACATGCATAGAATCTGTCTGAACTAGACCAGTTGGATGGATTTGAGACCCATTGTAATTTGAAAATTTCACTCTATAAATAGAAGTCTCTAGCAATGCACTAAAGGCATAAGCAAAAATAGAAAATCCTTCGTAATAGTTTCCTACAAGAAGAAATTGTTTCTTTGTAAAATATGACTCTATTATAATGTTAACTTTGTCTTCATAATAATAAGGTTAGTTTCTTTATCTTTATCCAAGTTCATTATTCTTATAATATTAGAGTTATATCTTCCAATTCTCATAGTATCCCACTAAATATATATGTGTATTATCTTCATGCTTTGTTTAAAGTAACAATTAATATTCACTTAGGTAATCTTATACTGGTATCAAAGCCAGGTTCAATTGGTTATACTATAACTGAACTAATTATATATATATATATATAGATAATACTAAATAATAAGAGCATAAGACTAATGAACAAGCATATTATATTGATAAGTTAAGCGGCTTAGCCAACCATAAGTATTACAAACAAAATATAAATATGTAAAATTGAAATATAGAAAATAAAAGAAAATACAAACTTACTTAACTGGTGCCTTGAGTGTGAAAGAGCTATGGGCAAATGTGAGTGATATTAACTGGTGCCTCTGAAATGAAATGAGCTTCCCTTTCATAACCAAGGTTTTAATGTTAGCAGATACTTGTACTGTTTAATGAATAGTACCTTGTATGTTGCTTAATATTGTTAAAGATGTCGATATTGTTGTAAATAGTTCTTTATTGGCACTTTTATTGTTTGTCTTCTTCCGTCAACGCTACAATGACCTGCTACCATGAAATGGGATGTCTTACTTTATACTATCAAAAGAAAATGGAAAAATGGGATGTTCTATCCCATGAAATAGAAAGTCTTATAAAAAAGAAAATTTAAGTGATAACCCTAGAAAAAAAAGAAGAAATTTTTCTAAAAAGAAAAAAATATATTAGAAAAAAACTAAATCAAAAATTACTTCAAATAAAAAATACAGATGTTAGATTTGTAATGAAGAAAATCATCATGCACACAAGTGTCCTAAAAAAGGAAAAAGTGCAAAAAAGATTATCAGAATTTTAAAAACAAATAAATTAGAGATTCTATAAAGAAAAAAAAATCTCTGATATAGAAGGAATAATATATGAAGTAGAAAATGAAGAAGAATCATCTGAAAAAGAAACTGAAATGATATTTATGATATAAGAACAATTAAGTTATACAATAAAAATAAAATACACTCCTACTAAAGAACTACAAAATATAAAATTAAAAGATGTGATTAGAGAAGAACTAACTTATACTAAAAACAACTTGAAGAAATATAACAAACCAAACAAAAGGTTAAAAAAAGAAGACATATACAAAAATGTTCAAATTTAAAATATTCTCAAGAAGAGTTTTTGAATAATTTATTGGAAACTCTAATGTTAAATGTACAGAAGATGGAATAGCTAAAATACAATTGTTTGATAAAAAGAAAATAGAAAGATGAAAAAAGAAATATCGATAAATCAAATACGTTCACACAAGAAATAATTTTATGATAAATTATTATATAATGAAAATAAATCATAATTTCATATCTTTTACTTTAGATAAAGAATTTGTAGAAATTATACTTTTACAATAACATAAGTATAAGTGTAATAAAGAATTTGCGTTAATCAAGTGCAGTGATCGCATACTATCTATCAACCAATTAGAATAAACCCATTAGTTATATAAAGTTTTGGATTTTTTTTCGTGAAGATTCACTTATACTTTAGTTTAGAAGTCCTATATATTGTACTTTAAAATTACATGATCTTAATATTTTTATTCAAATTAAACCAATAATCTATACTAGACAAGATTTAGATAAATTTGATATTCAAATAAATGAATTATTAAATAAAAGATAACTAAAGAAACCAAAAATCAACATTCTAGTCCAACTTTCATGGTAAGAAACCATAAGGAAATAAATAAGGAAAAAACCAAAATGGTTATTAATTACAAAATATTAAACGAGCATTTAGAGTTTGAATGATATTTTATTCCTAGAAAAGATGTATTAGTTAATCAAATTAAAATAGCCAAAAAAATTAGTAAATTTAATTATAAATCTAAATTTTGGTAAATTAAATTAACACATGAGTCAAAACCATTGACAATTTTTGATATATTAAGAGGCTATTATCAATTAAATGTAATACCTTTTGGATTAAATAAAACCTACAAGTTTATCAAAAATGGATAGATAACATCTTTAAAAATTTTAAAAAAATTGTGTTGTATATATCGATGACATTATTGTTTTCTCTAAAATCGTAGAAAAACACAAGAAACACTTCAAAATATTATCTAAAAAATCCAAAAATAAAGAATAATTTTATCTAGAAATAGAAAAAAAACATCTATTGAATTTTAGAAACAATTTTAAACAATAAGAAATAAAAGTTCAAGAATATATTATATCAAAAGTGAGAGAATTGTTAGAAGAAATCAATAACAAAAAACAATTACAAGGATTGCTCTCAATTATGGAAAGAAGATTATAAAATTTTTATCTCAAAAATAAATTCCTCTTATCAATAAATTAAAGAAAAATACTAAACTCTCACTTAATGAAAAGAACAAACAAGTCCTAAAAAAATAAAAAAAATAGATAAAATATCTTTCATAAGTGTATTTTCTTAAATGAGGTGGTTGTGTACTAAAAGTTATGGTTGTGGTTGTGTACTAAAAGTTATTCCAACAAAAAAATAGAAGAAAAAAGAATTAATTTGTGTGTATAATTTTGATATATTATATTTTTCATGGAATTATATCTCTTAATTTATTATTTGAATTCACGTCGTTTTACATATATTATTTGAATACGGTTTATGCACGTTTTATTTTTATTTTTACATAATTGTTTTTATAAATTTAATCTTATATACAAATCTATCTATGAAAATGATGGTATGATAGTAGAGGAATAAAAGAAATCATTAAAGTTGTTTGATACGACTAGGCATAGTATAACAATGCAAACAAAGAAAAAACTATTAACGGAGACAAATGTTGTAAATGGTAACACTGCAAGTCTGTAACGATTTAGAAGAACATTTATTATGTACTGTAGCTATTTATTATATTTAATTATACATTTGTCTTTTCTATATTTCTTTAATTTTAATAAATTAATAAAAAAAAATTAAAAGAAATATTTCAGCAGTTTTTTCCAGTGTACTATATCATTTGTTAAATTTCCATATTTAATTAAATAATAGTCCAAAAAGAATTTGCAAATTAAAGGTTGTTTTACATAATAAAGAGGTCTTTACCGAATAGTGAACAAGTACATAAATTTGGTTTAGTGGGTTATAAGATAAATTTTAGTTGGGCATATAGATATGAGAATTAAGATATTCGTGTTTCGTACATTTGTTTGATAATTAAATTAAATTTTTTTTCATGCAGTAAATAAATTTTTATACCATCAAACTTTAAAAATTATTATAAATATAATATCAATTTTTTATTTTTTATTTTTATTTTTATATCATATTTTTTAATTTATTATAAATATACTATACTTAATTTAAAGGAAAGTTAACATATATACCGATCACCCTCGTACGAACTCACCCACACCAGCGAACCTACCCCTCCTCCCTCACGAACCCAACCACACCAACCAACCAGCAAACCCACCCCGCACCTTGTGAACCCACCCATAGTTTGTAATTCTAAAGAAATTTTCGTTCTATTATTATTGAACTCCCTTGAAGATTTTTTTTAAAGTTTTGTTTGTTTATGTAATTCACAGAGCTCTAAGGATGATTTGGGAAAGGTACGCATGAAACCACGTGATCTTCGACGCGTTCTCCATAGTAACATACTTTAAAAAAGTAGGAACTTGAGCAATGAACAATCCAAAACTAGTCTTCTTCATGTATCCAGTAAACATCACGGGAGTAAGGATAATCTAAATGGAAAAAAACACAAGGCTCAAGCAAATAAAAAACCATTAACTTCACCGTCCATCAGTATTATGATTAATTAAAAATGATATTATGTTTGTTAGTCAAAATATGAGGTGTCTAACTTAGAAAAAATTCATGAAAATTAGGTTATCAAATTGTTAAAGATGAAAGTGTCTAATCTTGTTTGAATAAAGAATAGAAAAATTGAGTAGTCTAATTTTGTTGAATGAAGAAATGTTTGGCATATGAAATGAGAATTTGAATGTTATAAATATGCCTTCATTTCTTCATTGTTAATCATCCCAAAAATAGAGAAAAACTTGTATAAGAAGTTCTTGAATGAGAGAATTTTGTGGAAAAATTCTCTTGAGCTTGTAGTTGCTCTTGTCTTTTGGGTGTGTGAGAAAATTACTGAGAGTATGGTTGTAACAATTTTCCGCATAGTGAATTTTTCTCTGATTGTCTTTTGACAACGAAAGTGGTTTTTCTCTAATTTGGAGTTTCCACTATAATTCTTGTGTTTTGTATTATCTATTTCTCTGTTATTTGATATTCTGTTAAGGAAGATCTTTGGAGGGAAAATTTGTGATTATACCATTTTATCCAAATTTCCTAACAGTCAGTTGGTCCTGATATTGTTAGGCAGTACACCAAGAATCTGAGAAATCTTGCTGATCTAATATTTGTTTCCTACATATCAACGAGCACAGTTATAGTTCTTCGATCAGACTCTTTCTTGTAAACAATCAGTAGTCAAAGGTGATCAGAAAGCTATAGTTTCGAAGTCTTAGGACCAAAAAATTAGCTCGAGGGTGTGGTTAGCTGATGTAGATGGGTTCGCGAGAGGTGGGCGGGTTTACAGGTTGGCTGATGTGGGTGGGTGTTGGGATATTTAGGGTTTTACACACAAATTTTAATTTTTGATAAAATTAATTACTGATATTATATTTGTAATAAATTGAAAATTCAATATTATAAAAATAATAAATAAAAATTTGTTGTATATTTATAACAATTCATAAAGTTCGATAATATAAAAATTTATTACTCTTCTATATTTCAAATCACAAATTTAAGTTATATTAAATATAGTTTTATTTAAAAAAAATTAAAAAAGTCTAAAAAAAAGAGAAAAAGTGATACCATTTTTCACATATCTACGTGGAAAAGAAAAAATAACACAGGTTACATGATTGTGTAAAATTCATATAATTGTATGAAAATTTTATAGCAAATGTTATTTGTACAAAAGTATGTGTAAGTTAAGTAGAAGTGAAATTTGAAAAAAAAAATCCATAAATAGTATGAATAGTAAACAAAGTAATTGAATTAAAATAATCATGTTTGTGTAGAAAGTTATGGTCTAATTCACTCAAAAAGAGTTTTTAAAGAGTAAAAGTTGTCATGAGCTTATAACTAGTACTTTAATGACTTTTCTAGTCGATGTGAGACTCCTCAACACCCCCTTACATCGGATAGGAACACCGCAAAGATAGATTGATCATGTTGGGTATATCAATTGAACACAAGGATCCGCTCTGATGTCACGTAGAAAGACATAACTTAATTCTCTTCAAAAAAGTTATAAAAAAAGTAGGATTATCATAACCTTATAATCAGTATTTTATTGACTTCATTAGTCAATAAGAGACCACTCATCATGCTGTTATGCAACGTGATGGCTTTATCCTTGAATGCAAGTGAAAGATTATGAGTTCAAGCACTAGTATAACCGTTTGACTATATTAAAATATAAGACTAACATAATTCCTTCTCATGCTTAGTTTTTTAACTTTTCTTTTTAGGTGTGGATAGAATTGTTTTCAATACTCATAGATAACAACGTAGATTTTTAGAGAGAAATAGAAATAAAGTAAAAATAAAAATACGAGAGACCTTTAAAGAGATATAAGAACAAAGTAAAAATAAAAATGAGTGAAAAAAGGATGATCACGATAATACATGGGGTACGTCTGATATTATAAATCTGTATTTTTTTTTAAACCAAAACAAAAGAAGACGACAAGCTAAGTATGCTCTCACTTGGAAATTTGTTGGTGATACTGCCATTGTTCTTTCAAATTTAACAAAACCCAGGCAATGAATCCTGTCCGGCTGAAGAATATTCCAATAATATCCCAATTTTCATAACAAATTTCATGTCAGTAACCCAAAAAACAGATGCAGAGAGAGTTTTCAATAGGGATGTCAAAATTCTAAGCAAGTTCGAATAAAGGTGAATAATAACCAAACATACATTACGTATTATTTATTTCTAATTCATAAAAAATCCTTTTATTAAAATTTTATGCTTTGAAATATTTTGAAGAAAAAATATGTTAAAATTCATTTTTAGATATCCAAATAAGATTATTCTCCAAATTTATTTATACCCATCAACTTCAATTTTGGGTAAAACAATCCCGATCCCATTTCACCCTCTTAACATTCTTAGCTCGCAATCACAAAGATGCAGGACAGGAAGATTGCAATAATCATTATGAATTTCTGTAATTTATAAAAATTATAGATTTCTAAAACAAAGTCCAAAGTAAAAAAAGCACAAAGGATTATAAAAAGTCAGTTGATACAAAAGGCTAAGACTTAACCTGGAAACAGGAACATAAATAAACTCACTCTACCAAAACAAATTACCACAAGACAAAAACACAGCCTCCCTCCACTGATGGAAGTTTCTCACTTAAAGCATTTGGCGTCTAGAAGGGCCTCGCCCTCAAAGGGCTCGGCATCTTCAATCATTTGACTGACACGCTCCTTTTGGGCATCATCTGAGATATCAACCTTTGTCCACTCATAGAGTTCCATGTCATAGCACTCATCGAGAACAAATTGTGGAATTTCTTGCCCACGGAAGAGCCACAAACCCTTCACCTTGAATGGTGGTTCCGAACCAATCACCAACATCTTACCGAAGGCATACTTGCGGGCAATATCCATCCGCTGAAGGAATCCACCAACCTTGTTCAGGGTCACAAAAGAAACAGTGTTCTCGTCGTTGTATTTGTACTCACAGAACCAGAGAGAATAACCCTCAGGATCGTACATGTCCCAGAATCCTACAATAAAAGAAAATAATGATCAAAATATGGAGAAAACAAATTAAAGCAAAACTAGGCATTGGAAAGTTCAAGGGAAGATAACACATCAAGTGACGAGAAGTACTACCTTTGATAGCAACTTCACGGAAGTTAGTTTTGGTGTTAGAGTAGAGCCTTTTCCAATCATCCAAGACCATCTTACTTGGGGGTAGAAGATCAAGAGGATTTTTGGCTTTGGGCTTTGGTGCCTCCTCTTCTTCGTCAGCAGTTTGTGACTTAGGTTCTGCTGGTTTGGTTTCTTTCTTAGGCTCTTCCTTGGCCTTTGGCTTAGCAGGTTCTTTTGGTTGGGCAGGCTTCTTGGATGGAACGGGTAAAACAGAGTCGGCCTGCTTCACATCACCCAATACCTTCTTGAATTTAGGTTGATTAACCAATGTCCAGAAGTATCTCTCAACGTGAGGGAACTCAGATGTGAAGGTCTTTGTCATAATCCGGGAGAAGCCAAAGTACAAATTGCATATTGTAACAATATCAGCAAGAGTCACAGAATGCCCTACTAAGTAAGTATTGGAAGCTAGGTGGGTGTTCAAAGCACCAAGTGCTCTCTTCAAGGCTGAAATTGCAGCTTCTTCGGCCTTAATAATGAAGATAAAAGGAAGGAGAGAGGGGAAGATAAAATACATATTAGATTACTGTTTATAGCAAGGATGAAGTAATCATAATGTTACTTTGATTACATGAAAAAAGAAATGAAAAATGCTTTTTAACATTGCAGCGATCCGCCAAATAGAGGTTCCAAATACTGTCATAAATACAAAAAAAAATCATCTTGCGTATAGCCATTAAAAACTCATGAATATGCAAAATGTTAAAACCCACAACAAATGCACAGTAGGAAACTCCAAATGTAGCTCACCCATTATATGTAATGAAAAATTAATAGCAATAATATCTGTTAATCCCACACTTGAAAAACATTGTACTCATAAAAAAACAATTGTTTCAACATGCTGCTATGCAAGCACACCATCTCATGCAACTTTTACATGAGAATCGAAGACATATTTAAGCTAGAACTAAATTATAATCAGTTACGAAAAGTGACTAACAGGAGGAAGGTATGGGGCAAAACCCATTCTAGGGTAAACCCAACGGCCAATGTTAGCATCAATCTCCATTGATGCAAAATCAATCCATTGCTCAATATGGCCCTGAAAGAAGACACAACATTATCCTATTTCAGCATAGTTGCATCAGGGTATATGTAAATTGGCTAATTCAAAAGACTAATCTGCAATTCCTTATCAAAATATCAAATAAATGAAAACAACAAAATAGTAATGGAGATCGTACATAATCAATCTTTGAAGAACCATAGAGAGGATTTTCATCTGACAAGCGAGTGACTACAAGAAAAAACCAATGTAAAATTCCATTGAGACTGATACCCATAATAAATATAAACTTAATGTACACTGGCTTACCGTAGCGTGCTATGGCATTGCTCTCAAAGATAGAACCCTCAGGAGTTTCCAACACAGGAACCTGAAACAAATTATCTCATTATACAAACAGAAAACACAGCTATTTATTGGTAAAACAATGTTTTAAAAGGCAAATTTATGCCTTAATGTGTTTTTATTGCATGAGGCAAGGCGTAAGCCTCATTTTAAGAGTCATGAGACAATTTTTCACCCAAGATGCAAGTTATGAACCTAAATTATTACTAACAATGAATAAGCAAACACTAATAAGATAACATTCGTAAAATAAAAAATATATATAATAACAGATAATTCAAAACTGAAATGGTCATGAAAACAAGTGAAAATATGTTTTTAGGAACATTAGCAAGGAGACATGCCTACTTATTTTTGTTGGTTGTTATGCCTTCTAAAATTAGCTCTTAGCCTAATATGAATTGGTACCGTGTCACCATGGATTTTTGACCCATCCATGAAAAGATAGTACCATAAATAGAGAAATGTTGAAGCTTATAGCCTCAATAGCCTCATTGCACAACACCTAATTGCGTAAACCTCAACTGAAAAAAGGCACAACTCACCCAAAAAGGTGTAAGCCTCAAATAAACCATTTGAGGCTATGCCTTAACTTGTTAGATAGATGAAGCTTACTAAAGCGAGCCTCATTGCGAGCCTCAAAATAGCAATTTAAAACCATGCGGTAAACTATCCACATATCCAATCATACCTTCCCAATAGGGTTCATCTTGAGAAATTCAGGAGATTTGTTTGTAACACCCATCTCAAAATTTGGTGCCAGTTTGACTTCAACTCGAGAATAATCAGCAGCAATTAGTGCCTTGTAGGCATTTTTGTTGGTATTCCCAGCATGCAAGACCTGACAAATAAGTTGAACAGCTACATTAATATAAGAAGCTGAGAATACATAAAAGGAAAAATATGTGCAAAATACGAAAACGCATGCTAATATAATGGAATCTCCTTGTCCATCTAACCAACATCGGATGGTTCAGATAATGTCAATCGTGGAAATATTCCTTAAACACTATATTGGTTGTCTTCTTCTAAGGATGAGCCTAGAAAGAGTCACAAAACATAGATACAAGTTTTAATTTTTATTTTATATCACTAAACTTTCTACATCAAGAACAATAGGAGAAAATATAAGAAATGGACTTGAACATGCACGAGACATATTAATAGAAACCATATTAAAAACTCGTTCCTTTAGCTAAAAGGATTACAAATCACTGGTAACTTCCAAAGTTTGATGGATACTCAATTACTTTCAAAACATTTCCCATAATCAAAGCAAATGCAAATCTGAAGTAACAGAGACCATATGAACAGAAAACATTAAAATACAAACACAACAAGAGAAGTAGAATAAATTAATATACAGAAATATCAATAACTCACCAGAGCCATGGATTCACGGAAAAACGTATCGCTCTGATTCCAGATCAAATCTGATAAAACAAAACAAAACAAAATTCAAAATCGTTTCAGTAATACAAATCCAATTCTTTTAAATGAAATTCAAAGAACCCGAATAAATTTTTTTTAATAATCCTACCAAAAGTAAAACGCTTTTCATGAAATCAATTAAGAAGCAGACAAAGTAATGAAAACGAATTGAAAGTAAACGATCACATTGAAATGGAAAGAGAGTTTAAATACCAGTTGAAAAATGCGATAGTTCTTCCCAAAGCACGATCTCAGTAAGAGAGAGACCGAGAAGCCGACTAGGGAGGAGATAAAATAGATTTGCGAACTAGGGTTTTAAGAGTGGGCCTAAGGGAAGAATATACTTTTGTCCGGGTCGGGTCAAAAGTCCCATTAGGCCGACGTTCTAAGCCCTTTTAACAAAAAACAATGGAGAGATAAAAAACTAAAATAATTTTCTTAAAATTTATAATTATAAAAATAATATTTTTATATATTTTTTTATTATTAAAAAAAATTACATATTAATTTATTTTTAATAATATTAATTAAGATATTTATAGAGTTAGGTATGGTACCATAATTTTAAAAACGGTATACAAAATTACTATATGTTTTAGTGGGTATATTATAATTATGATTATTTTAAATAGTTACAATTTAATCTAAAATATTAGTTAGATTAAATTTGATTATTTTAACTAATATAAATCATTTATATATAAATATTTTTGTATCATTATCAATTCTTACATTATATGTGCATTCTATTTCATATTTTTTAAACATATTTGTAATGATATCAATAAAAAAAAGACTAATAATGTAACTCTTTATAAAGTAAGATTCAATGGTTTATTTATGTATAATTTTAGTATTAATTTATACAATTATAAAAGTTATGATAAAGGATAAGACTTTTATCCTTATTTTATTATTATAAATTTTAAAAATTACTTTTTTTTAATTTCTCAAATATTTCTTTTTTAATTTCATAAACAAGCATTTAAACCAAAAACTCTCGTACATTTAAAAAAACATTTTATGTATTATAACATCACTCTATATATATATAACACATCTAATAATTCTTTAGAATTTAATAAGAATCTAATCGTCACCAATTTTGATACTCAGTAATATTAAAGCTATTTAAAATTACTCAATTCACAAACCTAATTCAACTACTGTTGAAAAACGAGTTAGATATTTATATAAAATGGTTTGTTAATAAAATTAATAAAAAATAGAAAATATTTTTACTAAAATTGCATAGTTTATAATATGTTTTTTTTCTTCTTGCAAATATTATATTAAAAGTTTTGATTAAAATGTTTGTTATTTTTATGCTTTTTTATTTTAGTAATAGCCACTTAAAGGGATGTTATTATTATGTAACATTTACTAGTTTGAGCATGAGGTCTTTGTTAGATGACATTTGATTTACAGAATGAAATCGAAATCAGAATAAGAATGAGAATGGAATTGAATGAAAAAGAAACAATATTGTTTGGTTTGACCATTGGAATCAAAGAAGAAATCAGTATTACAGCGTTTGATTTGCCACTATAATGGAATGAAAAAAAATTTAAATTACCTTAATATCCCTATATTCAGTAAAATTTAAATAATATAATTTATTTATTATTTTTTCGTTACACAAAATACATTCAAATCGTTATTTTTCTAAATAATTATTACTTAAAAAGAAAATATATTATTAAAATTATTATTATTCTAAATAGAATTTAGGAATTTGACATCATTGAAAAAGAAATGTAGGCTTTGGATTTATAATACGGAAGGACATTATGCTAATAAATGCCTAATGACTTCAACATAAAAAAAGAATTTTCACAAAAGCAAAAATCTTAGAAGAAGATTGTAAGATGGAATTAGAACTAATTGAGGAATCATATATAAATGATATTTGTAGTATTCATCTATTGGAAGAAACTGAGGAATAAATAAGTGACTTAGAATTTGAATATTCAAGATACTCTTCATTAGAAGACCAATGATTTGTATAGTATTACAAATCTAATTAGTAATTATATTAAGGTATGATTGAAATTTAAAGGTTATACAAATTACCACTTATATGCATATGTAGATACAAGAGCTAGTAAATATGTATTTTCAAATGAACTCTCAAAACAAGTAGTAAAATATTTAATTGTAAGAATTGATAACAATACTACAATAACCTTAATATAGTCTTAAATGATAAATATATAATGATATGAGGAGAGAAATTTCATATTTCAACAATATATCAACAAGAAACAAGAGTTAGTTTATTAATAAGAAATAATTTTCTAAACTTATATCAATCATTTACACAATATTTAGAAAAAATAAATCTAACAACACTAGATAGTGAAACCATTCACATGTCAAAATAAGAAAAGCCTTAAATGTATCAAAATTAACTTTTATGTAATTACATAAAAAGTGAAAACATGGTGAGATAGATACAAAGTGTCAACAAAAATCTTATTTAAAAAAATATTTCATTAGATGTACAAAAAGAAACAAAACTCTTTTCTTAATAAAATACATAGAGATAAAGCCTCAATAGGTATCAAAACATTATTAAAAAACATCAAGTTCAACAAATATTTTAGATCCAAAAGTAAACAAATATAAAATGATTGCTAACATAAAACTAAGAGATCCTAATAAAATCATTAGAGTAAACCTACGATTTATACTCCAGAAGACATGATTAAATTTGCAAAACAAATTTAAGAACTTTTGAAACTAAAATTCATAATATCAAGTAATTCACCTCATTTTAGCCCAATATTTTTAGTCAAAAAAAATATGAAAAAAGAGAATAATAATAAACTTCAAAGCATTGAATAAAGAAACTATTGATGATAGATGCTTTATTTCAAGGTAAGAATAATTATTATCATTAATAAAAGGGAAGAAATATTTTTCAAGTTTTAACTGCGAAAATAGATTTTGGTAAATAAGATTGGGTGAAAATCTCAATGAACTGTTATATTATTCGGATTAAAATAAGCTCCATGCATCGTTTAAAGGTATATGGACAACTTTTTTAAGAAATTACAAAACATTTGATGTGTTTACATAGATAATATTTTGATTTTCAGTAATGAATTAAAAAAATTATTTAAATATTGTTAATATTTTATAAGAATGTAGGAAAAAAGTACTATACTCTTTGAGAAAAAAAAAATTCTCAATAAAAAACTAAGTATTTAGGGTTAGAAATTGAAAATACAAAACATAATCTACAACCTCATATACTAAATAATATTCAAGGATTTTCAACTGAGTTAAAAGACAAAAATTAATTATAAAAATTCTTAGAATGTTTAACGTATATTGAAGTATACAAAAGAAACTTACAGAAATGCGAAAATCTTTACAAACAAAATTGAAAAATATCATGTTTGGAAATGGATAGAACAATATATTTTGTACATAGATAAGGTAAAAGCACAAGCAAAAATTTTACTAACTTTATACCATCTAGGTCCATATGATAAAATGATAATTGAACAAATGATTCATATGAATATTCAAGAGCAATTTTAATAGTAAAAATATATGACAAATATGAATATCTTTGTAGATATTCATCAGGATCTTTCTATGATCCAAAATTAAACTATCACAGTAATTAAAAGTATACTTAGTTGTCAAAAAAACTATTATAAATTTGTAATATATGTAATAAATTCTAGATTCATTGTTATAACTAATAAGAAGAATTTTGTTTTTTAAGAATTAATATTACGAGTGATTATAAACAAGGAAGATTGGTGAGATGGAAACAGTGGTTTGACTACTACAATTTTGATATCAAACATTTTCTAAGAAACAATAATAGTTTAACATGTGTTCTCATAAGATAATACGCATTTTTAACTATGTTTTTTATTGTAGGAACAAACATCTTGATATCAAGATCAAGATAAAGAAAATGAGACAAGAATCATTCAGGAACAACTCAAGGTTTTATACCTATAAAAGTGTCTTTTGTATATGTGAATTAATTAGGAAGAACTTAATAGTTCAAAACAACCATTAGAATCCAAAAACTCTAAAGAAGAATCTTTATTAAAGATTCATTCTAAGAAAGGTAAAACTTATGAAAAAGAAATTCAAAATAAGAAGCAAGAACTTTATAGTTCAAAACAAAGTAATATATATAAAAAGAAAAAGGCTTAATTAGGCTGAATAAGCAAAAAAATACCAAATAAATATTTATGTGGTCTATAATGGTCCAAAAGTAAGAATTTATAACAACTAGCCTGAAACAAGCAAAGAAATTATCAGGTTTAGTGGAATATCTCATAAAGCTTCCACTTATAGAATAAAAGGTGAATGGAGTTATGCCAATTATAGAGTACCAAAACTAATAACCCTAGAAGATATAATGAAAAAAATACTATGTAGTATTGCAACGACAACCATCACCACCAAGCATATTAAAGACCCTAGGAAAGATGGTAAGACTTATGATACTATTCGAGAAACATCTTTCATAGAAACAACATAGTATGACTACCCGTATTATTAAGAAAATATTGTTTAGGAATACATTGGTTATTGCATATGCAAAAAAACTAGTATATGAATTTAAGTAAACCATAATAATTGAGTCTCTATAACTTAGGTAAAAAATCTACCCATGAACATGTTTAGTCGAGAATTCATACCTAGGAATTAATTTAAGTGAATTAAATTATTTTCCTAAAAATTTCAAGAAGATTATCAAGAACTTTAGAAAAAAGATGAGATCAAGTAACAAACATGTTTATCTCAGAATTTTCAATTCACTTATGGACTGGAATGAATAAGGTTGTGTTAGTGTCTATCATTTTATCAAATTAGGGATTTCTAACACTAATAGAGAAATTCTAAAACTAAGGGCATTTCTAGAAAATAAATTCAATACAGATGAACTATGTATACTAAAAGGATAGATGTTAGGTCAAATTTGTTATGAACTCAAAAAAATTGATAATTCATCTTAAATGAAAGTAAATTATTCAACTAACAAATTCATAATCACTTTCCATAACAATATGACCTTTATTGAAGAAGATTATGAGAAAATAAGTAAGTTTGAGGCAAATTTTAATAATAATAACATGAAAATTTGTTAAGAAACAAGAAAAGTGTTTTATTCTTACGCTAAAAAAACCCACTAAGGATCATAAATGTATTTATTGCATTATAGATCAAGAAGATAAAGATGCATCATTGTCTACATCATCAAAAGAACTATCGGCAAAAAACAACAAAGAGGAATAACAATGTAAAACACACTTATTCAATCGACATGTCATGCCAAAGAAATGAGAGGCTTATATTCAAAAGCAAAAAGAAGAAAGTTAAGTAAATTATTAAAGTAGGGATAAAATAATGATTTCTTTCTATTATAAACAGAGATTCCTTGCCTATAGAGGAACCTTTATTTTCTTTAGTTGGACACAACTTCGAAACGACTAGTCTCTCTACTCTATAATATTATTCACTTAACAGTTATGTATTTAGAAACTATATATGAGCGGTTAATAATATCTTCAAGATTATTAGTTGGCTTTAAGAATTGTTATAGATATTAATATTATGAATAAAATAAAGTGCAATCACTATTTTTAAATTTTCTAGTAAGTCTAATTTGGACATCGTACTATATATGGATGAAAAAGTTTAACCAAGTTGAGGTATATCAGGTGTAACAAAAAAAATGAAATAACATACAGGAAGATTATGATGGACCCATTAAATTCAAGCATGATAGTTCAAATTCTAATATAATTAATAATCTTAAATGATTAAATATTTGTTTATAACGTTTATAAATTTAATAAATAAGAAACAGAAAACAGAGAAACTAGCTACAACAACTAACATTGTAAAACATATAGTTTCAATTTGGTATTAAAGTCATAGAAAGAAGAAATACATCATTAGATGAAAATTTAATATTGTTAACTAGCCAAGGACATAAGTAAAAATATGTTAAATGTCAAGAACATTAGTGAAATTTTTACTTTTACAAATAGTTAGTTTGGACTAAATTGTACAATATTTTAAAAGAAGAGTATTTTTGGTATATCCCTAATAAATATAGTACTTTTGTATACCTTTTTTTAAAAGTAAGGTACCAGTTGGGACCATACCCGTATAAGTTTCTTTTTTTTAATTCATTTTCTCATTCTCTTATGGTCTACACCTTTTTTCAACGAGGTGAACTATATGGACACTCTTTAAACTTTATCAAAATTTACATTTTGACTACTTAAACTTTTCGTAATGTTATGGCCAATGTTTTTATAATATAAAAATTATAGTCCAAATTTAAAGATAACAAGTTAAATATGTTAAATTTTAAACATTAAGAGACTAAAAAATACAAAAAATATTTTTTATCACGTTAATTATGATTGATACAGTATAATTTAATCTAATTTTAAATTTGAACTAAGTGTGTTAAGCTAAAAAATAGTGAAAGTAAAATTATGAAAAAATTAAGATACTAAAATGTAAAATTTGACTAAGCAAATGGGAAAAATCTTTGATCTGTGAGTTATAAAAAAAAACTCAAAAGAAACATAACTAAAAAGTAGGTTTTACACATTAAAATTCTTGTATTATTTATTATTATCAGTTTTGAGTTATTTATTACTTCATCAATAATAAATAAAACTTGAAAAATTATAAAATTATTTATCCACTCACTCTAAATATAAATTTCATAAGAAATATCTTTATCAATTGATCATTTATATATGGAAACCTCCATAGAGGAAACATCCATTGATGGAGACTCAAAACCTAGCAATCTTGCATTTGCACCCCCTACGATTACCATCACCAACTAAACTAACTTTAATTGGATATCGTGCTATTTTATTTAGTTTTATTAGTTCTCTCTAAATGAACATTGCATGTTTTAGAAATAAAAACGAATCACCTATGAGAATTAATTAATGCTATCAACAAACAAAAACTAACAATAAGTTAACTCATTCCTTGGCAAATGATCAATAAACTAGGAATATGCTCTTTCTCTTATTTTCTATTGTTGGGAAATTATGCAAATTTCTGATAAGTCAGATTTATGAGAAAACAAGAGTAGAAAAATAACACACAAATTTGATAACGTAGTTCAACCAATCTTGCTTACGTCTCTAGACCTACTGTAGATCTTTTCACTGAAAGGGGAGAAATTATACAAGGTGTTTACAACACTCACAACTCACAACTCATTACACCCAAGAAAATTACTCTCAATTTTCTCTCACAAAAGCTTTATAGGAAAATTACAATTGCACATCTATTTATAGGAAAATTCACTCCTTGAATTACTCCTTAAATTAATGGTTCTTTGAATTGCTCCTTCAATTAAGCTTCTTGTTTTTCTCCATGCTTTGCTTCTTAATTTTCTCCTTAAATTAAGGAGTTTTATAACAATCTCTCACTTGAAGATTGATTTTAATTTGTCTTTACACTTTTATCAATGTAACAGCTTTTCTAGTCTTATTACTCTAGCAGACCAACTGAAGTTGAGCACAACTTCAGTTTGTCAATAGTCACCATCTTTGTGAACATATCCCCTGGATTTTTGCTACCTTAAATCTTCTATAGTATTAACACATCATCTTCCAATAGAGATCTGATAAAGTGATAACGAAGTCCATTATGCTTGGTTCTAGAATGAAATGTTGAATTCTTCACCAAGTGTATTGCACTTTAACTATCACTATGCAGGACATTCTTCTCCTATTTGAATCCCCACTCAGTTAACAAACCTTGAAGCCTTATCATCTATATACTAGCTTCAGTCACTACTACATACTCAACCTTTGTAGTGGATAGAGTGATAATTTTCTGTATTTGTGACATCCAACTAACAACGGTAGTTCTAACGGTAAATATATAATCGGTGGTGTTTCTTCAGTGATCAACTTCACCTCCAAAGTCTATGTCTACATAGCCTTGTACTTTTAACTCTCATTTACTAAAGTACAAGCACTTTTCTGTGGTGCATCATAGATACTTCAAAATCCACTTGACTTCTTCCCAATGATTTTTCCCTGGGTTTGAAATAAATCTACTAACAATTCCCACTACATGGCCAATGTCTAGTCTTGTACAGACCATTGTGTACATCAAACTTTCAATGGTTGAGGCATAAGAAACCTTAGCCATGAATTCTCTCTCTTCCTCTGTCTGAAGGGACTGATCTTTGGATTGGCGAAAGTGACTAGCCAAGGGTGTGCTAACTGGCTTGGCATTGCCCATGTTGAATCTCTACAAAACATGATTGATGTACTCTGCCTGAGATAACTACAAGGATCCTTTCTTCTTTTTTCTTGTGATTTGCATTCCAAGAATCTTTTTTTTTTGGACCTAAGCTTTTCATGTCAAAATCCTTTGACAATTTCCACCTCAACCTTCTAATATCATCCATATCTGAACCTACTACTAACATATCATCAACATAAAGTAGTAAAATGATATAACTGGACCTATATCTCTTGAAGTAGCAACAATGATCAGCATTGCACTTATGGAAACCTTCCATGTGCATGAAGCTGTCAAACTTTTTGTACCATTATCTCGAAGCTTGTTTCAAGTCATACAAACTCTTCTTAAGTCTGCACACCATGTTCTTCTTCCCTCTTTCTGAGAAGCCTTTTAGTTGGTACATGTATATCATCTAAATCTCTGTGAAGGAATGCAGTCTTCACATCCAATTATTCAAGATGAAGATATTCAATGGCTACAATACTTAACACTG
Source organism: Hippophae tibetana (assembly GCA_037013495.1). Lineage (NCBI taxonomy): Eukaryota > Viridiplantae > Streptophyta > Magnoliopsida > Rosales > Elaeagnaceae > Hippophae > Hippophae tibetana. The sequence goes on from CM072803.1 coordinate 14,925,865, forward strand.
ATTTGATAGTATTGAGCTTCACAATGGGAACAAAAATGTTAGTGTAGTTAACTTTTTCCTTCTATTGAAACCCTTTGACAACTAGGCGGTCTTTGTATCTCTTGGAACCATCATGTTCCTCTTTCACCCGGTACACCCATTTGTTGTGAAATGCATTATTTCCCATAGGTAACTCAACTAGTTCCTATGTCTGGTTGGATATGAGAGATTTCATTTCTTCTTTCATGGCAAGCTCCCACTTGTTGAAATCTTAAGCCTAACAAGCTTCATCATAGCATTCAAGATCCCCTCCATCAGTCAACAATATATAATTCATGTATCTCCTATTAGGCACATGAGGTCGAGAAGACTTTCTCAATACATGAGCTGGAGTATGAGCATGTGGTGTGTCAGACTATTGTGTACTACTATATCCAACAAGTTCCTCGGGCTAAGGACTTGTTACAATTGGTTCCGTTGTAGAACTATCTAGAACATCATTTGCATCTGTAAATGCTGACTCATTCTGCTCTCAGTCGTTGGCACCTATTTTATGCATGTCCTTATACATCACCTTTTCGTTGAAAATCACATCTTTGCTATGGATCACTTTCTTATTTTCGTCATCCCAAATGTGGTATCCAAACTCATCCTCACCATAACCGATGAAAGTGCATTTCTTGGATTTGGGATCAAGCTTATTCCTGCCTTGATCACTGATATGCACAAATGCTACACAGCCGAAAAAGTTTTAGATGTGATAGTTTCACCTCTTTTTATGCTACATACCTTTTCTAGTATTCTAAGATCCAATGGAACAGATGGATCACGATTGATCAAATAAGTTGCCGTGTTGACTGTTTTTGCCCAGAAATTCTTCGGTAGACTTGATTGTATACGAATGCTTCTGGCTCTTTCTGTCAACGTTCGGTTCATATGCTCAGCTACACCATTGTGTTGAGGCGTACCTATAGTTCTTTCCATTCTGATCCTGTGCTCATAGCAAAATTTTTTGAATCTGGTGTTTTCATATTCACCACCATTGTCGGTTTTGAGCTTTTTTATCTTCAAACTTGTCTCATTTTCAACCATAGCTTTCCATCTTCTGAAAGCCTCAAATACTTCAGATTTATGCTTTAGAAAGTAAACACATACCTTTTGAGAGTGATCATCAATGAAAGTCATGAAGTAGTGTTTCCCACCAATAGATGAGACGATCGTTGGTCCCCAAACATCAGAATGGATAAGCTCTAGCCTTTCCTTATTTAGGGTTCTGCCACTTGTCTGAAAAAGTTTTCCCTTTGAGTGCATAATCTTCATCCCCTTCTTTGGCCAATTTCCCTACTAAGATTAAGTTCCTTCTTAGGTTGGGAATATGCCTGACATCATTCAGCTTCCAAATAGACCCATTCAACTTAATCTTCACTACACCTTTGCCAATAATAGCACATGGTTGGTCATCACCGAGATATACCTTTCCAAGGTTTTTGGGGACATATTTCTCGAAAAATTCTTTCTGTGAAGTAGCATGGAACGATGCTCCAGAGTCTAACACTCAAGATTCTTTCTTGCTCTCCAAAGAGCATATCAATGCATCATCTCCTCCTGAGGTGGAAGTAACATTTGCCTATACCTTCACTTGTTTGTCTTTTGGTGCACTCTTGCACTGATTTTTGTAGTGTCCGGTTCTCCCATAATTCCAACACTCGATAGTCTGTTCTGTCACGTCCATTTCCTCTGGCTAAATGTCTTCCTCTTGACTCTATATGCAAAATTGAAAAAGTTGACGATTCACTTGACTCTCTAGAATAACTGTGAGGGTTAGCATCAATCGAATAACTTTGAGGGCTAGTCTATCTAGAAGATTCCAATCTTCTTCTTTCATAGCCTTTGGCTTCTTCCTTGAGAGAGATTGATACAGATTTCTTTGATACAAATAATCCTATATTTGCCTTTTTCAAAATTCGAAATATATGTCATCGAATTTCTCGAGTTTCACCTTCCCTTCATCTGCGACCATTGCTCCCACTCAAATATGACTTCCTTCGGATCGTTTCTGACTATTTCTGCAAACCACTATGTATTAGAACACCTTCATCGAAAAACCAAAATTGCCAACAAAATTTGACTATTCACGTAATTCACTATTCACTTGAATAGTAACCTTATAGGAAATTGACAGAAATCACCACCAAAAGCTCTGATACTAGTTGTTGGGAAATTACGCAAATACTTGATAAGTTAGATTTATGAGAAAGCAAAAATAGAAAAATAACACACAAATTTGAGAACGGAGTTCGGCCAATCTTGCTTACGTCTTTGGACCTACTGCAGATCTTTTTACTGAAAGGGGAGAAATTATACAAGGTGTTTACAACACTCACAACTCACAACTCATTACACCCAAGAAAATTACTCTCAATTTTCTCTCACAAAATCTTTTCTCTTAATTGGAATGAAAACTTGGTTGATCAATTCATTACAATTACACATTTATTTATAGGAAAATTCACTCCTTGAATTACTCCTTAAATTAATGGTTCCTTGAATTGCTCCTTGATCTCCTCTATTTATATCACCAAGTTAACCGGTTCATACTTTCTTAAAAAAATTAATTAGTACTTTCTCATATATGATTCGAAGGCCTTTATCTAGATAATTACAACCCTCATAAGTCTCGCTCGGTATTGGATTGAATGGCTTGCAACTTCATCCTTCAATACCAGCATACCCAGATATTACAAATGCAACTACATTTAAAATCCTCATAAGGTTGTTATCCTTCATGGATTTACCAAGTTCTTTAATGAAAGTTCCTCGAAAGTTGTAAGTAGAACTTTTGTGCTAGTTTCAAAGACAAGTTATATGTTGTAATTGATGAACAAACAAAGACCTTTTATTAGAAGATATATGTCTGAATTAAACACTAACATAATCTTTATTTGTAATCTTGACCTCTTTTATTAATCAAGAAAACAATGTTATTTGAGGAAATTGAATTTTTTGGAGTAAATGTGGTATGTGTAACTAATCCGTCCGTTCTCCAATTTTCAATTTTCAATCCATTTTTCTTTAATAGAACATTCAAGTATGGTCCAAACGTTTATGTCATTGAAGAGTCATAACTCATCGGTTTTGGTTGAAAGCTAGTAACAATGTTGATGCTTTGATGGGAAGTACAACTATAAAAGGGGTGTTATAATTTCTAAGCTCAATACACAATTTTAGCATGTCACACCATCCAATTTGAGTGATGTTAAGAGTTTAGAAGTTTCAAACACAGAGAGCACTTCAGTTTTGATCATTTTTGGAACTTGAAGAACAATTCAATTGATGGAGATAAGATCATTTCTTTACTTGTTTTTGATTCCTTTAGTTTATTTATTCCACATTTAGGTCAATTACATTATGATTACATTTGGTATCAGAGCCTTATTACCTCTATCTTGATTAGTTTAAAATGATCTATGTTATGTTCTATTTCACTAAGCAACTTGAATTTCGGTTTTTTGAAATGCTCGGTTTTGATGCATATGACAGTTATAAATTATTTCATTATTGATTTTCCAATTATTCTGTGAATTTAAATGTGAAAAACCATGAAGAAAATCATTCCAATTTTTTGTTCACATTCATTAGAATCTATTAATTAACTTTTTTATTTAAGATGACATTTATTTATTCAAACTGAAACCATGAATCACTTAGAAATTCAATTCTAAGAATTTTGATAAAAAGAAAACAAATTTCATTGTCAAAATCGAAAAATACGATGAGGTCTCAACCGAGTCGCGTTGACTCGATTGGAGGTTGAAGATAAAGTAAAAAAAAAAATCCCATTGCCATGACTTGAACCCAAATCTCCTAGAAGAGATCCAAGCACCCTCGCTACTAGATTACAACAATTTTTGTGTTGTTTTATATACTAAAGGTATATATATTCAAAATTTTCTTTTTATTTATTTAATGAATTAAAAAATATAATTTTAATGTTATTAATTTATTGAACTTAAGTTTGTCATGTGTAGAATATTTATTATACATGTGACAATTTTTTTTAAAAAAATGTGGCACATTAAAATTTATTTATGATTAAATATTATGCTTAAATTATTTGTTTTGGTATTTGTATGTATAAATTATGCATATGAAATTTGGTTAAATAATTTATGTATAATGAAATTAATTTTTAATGGCTCTTCATGAATTTAATTTTTACTTAATATTTATTTTGCTTGTATAATTTATTGTCATTTCTTTATACATGCAATCTTAAGATAGATAATATTTGTACATTTAGAATTAAATTAATATTTCTTTTGGCTTTTTGCAATAATTGAACTTAAGGATTTAGTTAGTTTTTAAGCTATTCATATAGTTTAATTAATTAGAGAGTAATACATCATCTTTAATTAATTAAAACTATAATAAAGTTTTTTTTAGGATCACATTAGAAAAATAAATATTAATTGTGATTAATCATATATGATATAAGTAGCAACAACATCTTTAATTAATTAAAACTATAATAAGGTTTATTAAGGATCACATTTAGAAAAATAAATATTAATTGTGATTAATCATATGTGATATACTAAATCTTATCCCACATGAATGTTTATTATATTTAGTGTGATTAGTTATGATATAATATTAAATTATATTTTTTAATTTACCCACATGGATTAAGAAAAGGAATATAATTTGATAGTTTTATTGTAAAGTTAAGATGAATCTAATTGAATCAAAATTTTAGCCCATAAGCAAGTTTTATGTCAATAGATTCATATTTTTCATGATTTATATTGGTAAAAATAATTTTAATTTAAGTATCAAATTTTAATAAATATATAATCTTTAATCATAACTTCATAACCTGTGAGTTTCTCTCATATTCGTTGTGACATTCACGAATTGAAAGGGGATAATTATAAAGTATGGAAGGAAATAATTCTCCTTCATCTAGGGTAGATGGATAATAACCATGCTATTAGGAAAAATGAATCACAAAAAATTACTAAAACCAAAACTCCAATAAATATCATGCTTTATGAATAATGAGAGCTAGGTGTTTCTTTCGTAAAAAGAAGGGACACATGAAGAGGTAATCCAACCTCATTTGTTTGTTATAAATTTAAATTGATTAATGTTAATAATAACACTTGGTGGATTGATTCTAGATCTACAATCCATATTGCAAACTCTTTATAAGGTACGCGAAACCTAAGAAAGCTAGTGGAAAGTGAGCAATACATCTTATCTGAAAACAAGATTGGCACACATGTGGAGGCTATAGGAACATACAGTTTGATTTTAAGTAGTGGTTTTGTTTTAGAATTACAAAAGACCTTTTATATTCAAAGTTTCTCTAGAAACTTGATTTTTATTTAAGACTTGTACCTTTTCGTTATTCCTTCCACTTTTTAGAAACATCTTTCAGTTTATTCAATAAATCTGATTGTGTTGGGAATTGTATTTTTTTTATGGTCTTTACCTTAATTTACGAAATAATGTCACTCATAACTCTATGCATGTTCAAGCTGGCAATAAAAGGTGTATTATTGATAAGGACTCTTCTACATTTTGGCATAGAAGATTATGAAATATCTCCATAGAAATAATTAAAATATTAGTGAAAGATGAGCTACTTAGTACTCTTGATTTTATTGATTTTGAGACATGTGTGGAGTGTATTAAGGGAATGTAGACTAACAAGTCAAAGAAAGGTGCCAATAGGAGTTCAAGTATATTAAAAATCATACATACTAGTATATGTTGTCCAAATATAGACATTCAAGGTCAGAAGTATTGTATCACCTTTATTGATTATTTTTCTCCATTTATGTATCTTTACATGCTTCATAATAAGAGTGTAGTATTAGATGCCTTCAAGATCTTTAAGACTGAAGTAGAGAAACAATGCAGAAAAAAAAAACAAATAAAGCTCACGAGATCATATAAAAGTGGGGAATGTTATGGTATATATACTAAGAATGGACAAGCGCTAAATCTGTTTGCTAAGTTTCTTCGAGAGCATTGGATAGTTTCCCAATACATTATGTCTGGTTCACCATACCATAATGGTGTAGCAGAAAGGAGAAACCGAACATTATTTTACATGGTACAAAGTATGCTTAGCTACTCCAATCTTCCTAAATCCTTATGGACTGAAGCTTTAAAGATGACTATGTATCTATTAAATTGAGTTCCAACCAAGGCTATCTCAAAGATGTCGTTTGAATTATGGAAAGGTTGGAAATTGAGTTTGTGATATATGCGCATTTGGGGATGCTTATTTGAAGTAAGGATTTATAATCCACAAGAGAAGAAACTAGACCCAATGACCATTAGTTGGTATTTCGTTGGATATGTCGAACGGTTTAAGGGCTATAGATTTTATTATCCATTTCATAGTACTAAGTTTATGGAATTAAGAAATGCAAAGTTTCTTGAGTATGACCTAATTAGTGAGAACGATCAAATCAGGAACATAGTTTTTGATACTAATCATTTAGAGTCTCAACCTTCCACGTCAGGAGATGGATAGATTGTCATTCAACCTCAAGTATAAGTTGGTGTTGAATAATCAATCATTGAAATTCCACAAGTTGTTGACAACATTCCAATAGATTAGACTATTCAGAAGATTCTTGAAACTTATGAACAACAAGTTGAACCACATACTTCCCAAAAATATGATGGTGCAATATTAAAAAGATCTACTAGAATTAAACGGTCAACAATTTATAGTGATTATGTTTTATATCTATAAGAATTTGACTGTAACATTGGAGCTTAGAATGATCCTGAATCCTTTTCACAAGCCATGAGTTGCAAAGAATCTAAATTGTGGTACATTGCTATGAAGGATTAAATGAGTTCCATGAAGAGTGATGGAGTTTGGAATCTTGTTGAGTTGCCTAATTATGCAAAAGCCATTGGATGTAAATGGGTCTTTAAGACAAAGAAAGACTCGTTGGGTAACATTGAGAGATACAAGGTTAGATTAGTTGCTAAGGGATTCAATCAAAAAGAAGGAATTGATTATATATAGACTTTCTCTCATGTATATAAGAAAGATTCTTTGCACATTATATTGGTATTAATAGCCCATTTTTCCATTGACGCTAAGCATTTGATTTGTAAGCTTAATAAATCCATATACAAACTAAAACAAGCATCCTGTCAATGATATTATAAATTCCATAGAGTAATTTCTTCATTCGGATTTTTTGAAAACCCCATGAATAAATGTATATACAAGAAGATTAGTAGGTGTAAGATATGTTTTCTAATTTTATACGTGGATGAAATTTTGCTTACAATCAATTATAAGGGTTTGCTACACGAGGTAAAACAATTCCTTTCTAAAAAAATTTATATAAAAGATATGGGTGAGGCATCTTATGTTATTGGTATTAAGATCCATAGAGACAAACTTTGAGACATCTTGAGTTTATCTCAAGAAACCTATATGAATAAAGTTTTAGAGAGATTTTGAATGAAAGATTGTTCACTAAGTGTTGCTTCTACTATGAAGGGTGATAAGTTTAATTTGGACCAATGCCTAAGGAATGATTTTGAAATAGAACAAATAAAAAACATTATATATGATTCTATCGTTAGAAGCCTGATGTATGCTTAGGTTTGCACAAGGCCTGACATTGCATTTGCTGTTGGAATATTGGGACAATATCAAAGTAATCCAAGTTTGGACCACTGAAAAGTTTCTAAGAAAGTTATGGGGTACTTTCAAGGAACCAAGGACTAGATGCTAATGTATAGACGAACCAACGATCTGGAAGTAATTGGCTACTCTAATGTGAACTTCGTTGGTTGTGTTAATTCATACATATCAACATATGGTTACATTTTCATGCTAACCAGTGGAGGCTGAGTTCGTGTCATGTTTTGAGGTCATATCACATGATGTATGGTTGAAGAGTTTCATTTCCGGGCTTAGAGTAGTTAACTCTATTTCTAGGCTATTAAGATTGTACTGTGACAACTCAACTGTTGTGTTTATAGCTTAGAACAACAAAAGTGGTAGTCATAGTAAGCACATTGATATCAAATACTTGGCATAATAGAACATGTTAAGGAAAATAAAGTGGTCATTGAGCATGTTAGTACTAAGTTTATGATTTCTCATCCTTTGATTGAGGGCATACCACTATTGAAATTTAAGGATCATGTAGAGAAAATGGGAATTTGTTCCATTTTGTAAAGATATATATACAGTTTATTACTGAAGCTCTTATATATTATTTTCTCATATTCATGTGCACCTTAATTTATTTAAAAAAAATGAGAAAATATATTTTGTATATGACCAAGAATAAATATAGGATTTATTCATTAAGTTTTGTTACCACATAATTGTAATACTTGAGAAACTAAATACATTGTAATATGTGGAAGATAATACTCACTCTTAGAGGAACTATCGCTATGATTCATGCATTTATTTCTTAGGAAAGATAATCGATGGAATTAAGTTGAACGTTTATACTAGGTGGGAGAATGTAACCAATCCGTTCGTTCTCCAATTTTCAATCCATTTTTCTTTAACAGATCATTCAAGTGTGGTCCAAAAATTTCTATCATTGAAGAGCCATAACTCATCGATTATGGTTGAAATCTGGTAGTGATGTCGATGCTTTGATGGGAAGCACGGCTATAAAAGAAGTGTTATAGTCCCTAAGCTCCACACATAATTCCAGTGCAATACCCCATCCAATTTGAATGTTGTTGAGAGCTTAGAAGTTCCAAACATATAGAGAACTTTAGTTTTGATTATTTTTGAAGCTTGAAGAACAATTCAATGTTTGAAGATAAGATCCTTACTTTACTTGTTTTTGATCCCTTTAGTTTATTTATTCTGCATTTGGGTCTATTACATTATGCTTATAGTATGTACCTATGTGAATTAGTTTCTTTGATTTGTTTATATATAGAGTCATTTATGATATTGAAATTTTTTTCTCTACCACTCCCTTCTCTATTCATCTATCTTGATATTTTCAACAATTAACTCGGTCTTACTTTAAAGGAAATAAGTCCTATTATTTGTTCTTTCACTTTGCTTCTTTATTTTGCTTTCATTTTTTTTTTTTTGCCTAATGTCGTCATTAGTGATAGTTTAAGACCAAGTTCTTGAATCATATTCATTTTACATTACTAAGCAAGATCCTCAGAAGAACTCCACTATGACATATTTGGAAATGCTTTTTCATTGGGTTCAAGTACTGTAGCTATCTTCATACTTGCAAATTCAACATATAGAGATCAATGGAATCCTACATCTTAATTTAAAAACATTCATTCTCTAATCATACAAACTTTAAATTTGCATGAGCTTAGACATAAGTCACATGACTAATATTCCTTTAAACACAATGATAAAATTTTCTAGCATTCTTTTGTTCTTATTCATATTGTTTATGCTATATAGGCTAATTTGGTGCACTAATCCTTTTATATGTCTTAAATTTTAATTTTGTCCTCAACACATTAGTTTGAAGCCAATACATGTCCTTCTTATTGATTTATATATTTTATAGACACCACTCATCATTAAGTTTCCCTCCTAACATAACTACTTATATGGGTCTAATGGCTATTTTTTGAGAACAAGATTTCTATTCCAAAAGGTTGCAATCCTAATACTTGTGTTTTATTCCTAACATTTCCATTTTGAGCAAGCTAGTTTTATAATTTGACATAGGACGGTTGATCCGTCTACTTACTGTGGGACAGGACCTACCCTATGTGGTACGAGATTTTCTGTTATGATCCATAACTACAAGTTCAGTGGACCCACGTCTATGACTTGACAATCCAACGGGAACTCACGACTTTGCTTTTAAGGAGAAACCTAAAATGTTTCATGCCATTTAGGGAGTACTCACTCCTTATAAGTACATCACCACTTAACTTCCTATTTATTTTTTTCAGCTTGATTTATAGATTCTTTTGTTGGATCTTTTTACAACTCTTATGTACATGTTTCCCCCTATAATCTGACTGTCCTTAATTCAAAGAAGTGTTATCTATTTTTTCTCTCTTTCTTATAGATATAGAGTTAATTTCTTACTTTCTTTATTTTTTTAGGTACTGTTAAGGAAGTCTCACATCGGTTAGGTGTTCGACATCAATGTTGCTTATAAATTTGGACAACCATTAACTCAATGAGATCTTATTCGGTTGAGTTTGGCTTAGGTTTCTAACATGGTATCAGAGTTAGGCTCTGACGGTGTGGTGTCACTACCCTGAAACTCACATCGTGGAAACTTAAGCCCACCCATGTCTATCGATGACTGCTGTTATGAGAGAGAGTGTTAGGAAAGTCCCACATCAGTTAGATATTCGACAATAATACTGCTTATAAACTCGGACAACCCTTAACTCAATGAGATCTTATTGAGTTGAGTTAGATCTGAGTTTTTAACAGGTATGAAGTAAATAAGTCTATGATGTTTCTTTTACATGAATTAAAACTATGCATTTGAACAGTGTTCTACAACCATATGACTCTCGAGTGAGTGTAACTTATAATTCCAAATTATAGCCCTCGTGTAGTTGTATTGGAAACATTTAACATCGTATATGAAAATTATTATTTTTCTAGTCTAAGCAATGTGTTAAAATGAAATATATTTTTATAAGTAATCAAGATGGAAAATTAGGTATTGTTCTTCTAGGTTTTTTTCCTTTTATTGTGGTAAATTCTTTAAATTCATGGTTTGTTTATATTTTTTATGTTTAATTGTGAGTTAATCTAGTTTCTTATATTTGGTTGTAGGATTACACGGGAGATTGAAGAGTTTGGATGTCCATTATTTCTCTGTGCTTCAAGCTTTAGATAGTTGCTATTGGTTTAAGTTGATACTAATAAATATGTAGGACATTTCTTTTGATTTAGGTTGTAATTAATGTTATAATTTTGTTACAACTGGATTTATTGTAGTTCTTTAAATCCTTCACTTTTGAATTTGTTCTAGTAAATATAAGGTTTGATGTTTATATGATACTATAAATGGAAGTGAATACTTAGCAAATTCTTTGCTTGGCTTTTTAAAAAAAATTATAAAAAAAAGTGGTTAATATATTAGGGTGAGTAAAACGCTTTGTTTAATTAATATAAAATTATAAATTTATTATAATAGAATGCCATCAAATGCCTTGTTAATCCTATATTAGTTAATAAAGGGCCTCTTACATAGGTGAGGCGTAATAAACGTCATATAAAGAAAAAAAAATTAAAGAGGCATTTTAAATACCTTGTAAAAAGGTATAGAAGGTGTTTCAAATGCCTTATAAAATAGAAATATGAAGGTTCGAGATAAAGAGAATGCTTGTTCATAATAAAGAAGCGCTTAAATAGATTAAACTAATGCTCTTAAAAATCTTATTTCTTTAACAGCGATTGCATTTAAGATAGACGAAGAAGTGCTTTCTATAATTTTAGATATCATTTTATAAATCCCCTATTAAGTAAATTGTAGGTCATATGCTTTACTTCTAACAGAACTTGATAAAAGAAATTCTTGAGTATTAAGGAATGCATTAATATCATCTTCGGTTTCTTCTTCAGCACATCATGTCTGTCATTGTCATCAAAATAATCACTTGCACTTAGTTACTTCTGCAATATATTGCAAAAAAAAAAAAAAAGAGCAAAGAATCATTAATTAATACAAAATGTAAAGAAAAACCAAATATATATAGCATGTCAATATCTATAATAAAATAATTTATCATTCTTTTATCCACTCTACTTTTCCTTCTTCTGTTAATAATGAATCATAATGCAAGTCCTATAATTTTAATTTTGGTGTTCATATTTTTATATATATAATATAATATCTGTATTTTATTTGATACTTTTATTTGTTCTTTGTAAAATTAGTTATTAATGGTTCAATATCACTTCTAACATAATTTTGTGTTTTCTACTTACATACACTCATATATATAATTTTCATTCTTAAGTGTTTGTATGTGTTGTTGTCTTGTCCCGTTAGGGATTGAGCTTTTCTCTTTGTCTCAAACGATTTTTATTGTGGTTTTTGACGAACAAACAAAAATTCTAGCCAAGGTGCTTGCCACACCCTCATCATCGTGGGATGGCAAGTATGTAACAATTATTATCCTAATCACCTTGGATGGCAAGTAGTTCACGAGGGTTCGAAAGACTAAATTTGTTTATAAATTTTCTCATCCTTCTTATTTTCTTGGTCAGAATCTATGGGAAGGCTCTAGCCGTTTGGTATCAGACTTCCTCGATTCATTCTTGGTTAGTTTTCTTTATGAGTGTTGGGTCTAGGAAATTGTGTAACATTTGTATGATGTAGGACATTAGAAAAGAGTCTCTTTCATATTTCTCAAACATCAGGTTGATTGTAAAAAATATAAAATTGAGTGAAGATTTGTTCTTTCTTATCTTTTTTTTTTTGTGATGTGTTGAATTAAGCATATTATTTTTATTGTATTTCCGCTATGATATCTAATGAATTCATGTTATGAGGTCTGCTTGATTGAGTTGGAATAAAGCTTACGAAAAGATTATATAGGTTGGTGTATCCACCCCTTGTAAGTCCTAGGTGCCTATTTGGGTCGAAAGTTTAAATTCACATTTGTGCAATTGTTCTAATATATGAAACTCTCATATGGTATCAAAATGAGTAACCCTTGTTTATGCTTAACCACCTCGGTGCTTGTTGTCTTATTTTAAGAATATTAAATCGTGCAAGTATACACGGTCACAAGTAATAATATGATAAGTAAATTATCTTTCCCACAAAGAATTGTTACCAACTTTCGTTAATTACTAAAATTATTTAAACCTGATTTTATCCAAACAATCAATAATTTGATATAGTTTGACTTAATTAATAATTTTTCTTTTTAATAGTTTGTATGAAAATTCTAGGATTGCAGTTTACCCAAATTAATTCACTTGAATATTTTATTCTTTCTTGATTTATGTTCTCATGTTTTAAGTTGTTAACCAAGAATTCCTAATTTATCCATATATCTCTTTCAAGCTCCATACAGACACATCTAGTTAAAATGATTTACTATATTCCTATGAGAATTAAATTCAACCAGATTTATTAAGTTCTGAGTTCTCAAACATTTACACATACAATAAAAGTATATTTCTATCCCTTATCTATATACGTTATTTTATCACGAGCAACACACAAAAATTTCTTTTTCAAGTTTATTTAAGTGTCACATATCAGTTAATTAATCTTCCGATAATTAAAAGCATTAAACACAGATAAAATAAACAACTTAAAACAGTTCCATAAATCATTCAAAAATAATCAATTCAAGTTTCATAATTTACGCTACACTACAATCCTAGAACAAATAAATTAGTTCATAGCAGAAATTAAAATTACAACACTACAAAAATAAAACATTGCAGAGAAACAAAAATTAAAAGAAAATAGGTTAGGAGAAACTCTTTCACAATTCCTCAATGAAAAATAATTTATTCCCCTTCCTTCTTCTTTGTCGTCTTCTTTCTCTGTAATTTCCCTAAGATAATACAACACAAAATGTCAAAAATAAAAAGTTCTGCGTGTTAAACCAAACACGCAGAGAGGAAAAATGAAAAATGGTCAAGAGAGAAAGAAAAAAAACAAGAACTACGAGCTGAAAAAATGAAAGAAAAAAAACTGAAACTCAAAAAACTCCCAAAATGATTTTCGCGTACAAAATATATCCTCACTTTCCAATTATTCTTTTTTATTATTTTTATCAATGGGGGACAAAAATGAATGGGGGAATTAAAATAACAACATGCATGAAAACCATTCTGCGCGTTTCTGATTTTTCTTTCTTTTTACGCATGCCATATGTTGCCATGTGATTGGCTGCAAGAAATACAGAGACATGTGGCAGCTTTTCATTGGATGGGTAGGCTGGGCACAAGAAGAACGGATGGAAAGCAACGCACGAGATTTCCTCGCGTTGGAACGCTTTAACGCCTGGAAGTGGGCGTCGTTTCTGCGTTTTTATTTTACCAAATACATGCCACGTGTCGTCATGTTATTGGCTGGAATATTTAGGAGACACGTGGCTGCTTATTTGTCGTTGAAACACGAGGGTACACACTGCTTGGATGAACTACGTCGCACGGGATTTGTAGACGAGCGGCTTGAGGCATGACAGCTTGGTTCCACGTGCTTCAATCTGGACCAGTCAACTGATCCAACAGTGAGCGATGCGCCTCGGGGAAATTCTGCACAGCCGATATGTGGGTCCCACCCTGGACGCCAGTCTGCACGGCTGGTGGGCCCCACGTGTGCCAAGCTGCACGCTTTTGGAATTCTGGCCCACTCATTTTTGTTGCGTCTGTATTTCACGCGCCCAATCTTGACCGTTGATGGGATGATCAAGCGGTGTGTGTTGGGCGTTGTGAATGTCGCGAGTGGCTCTTCTCCTGCGCAGAAATTCATTTTTTATTAATTGCATTTTGACCCACAAATTTAATTCAAATTAATTTCTACACTTTCTTTAATTACAGTTAAACCATTTTCTAATTTAAATTAAATTTTTTAAACTTTTAATAATTAAAATTAAGCCCGATTTTAATTTAAATTATATTTTTTATTTTTATAAATCGCAATTAAGAACTCTATTATTTGAAATTATATTTGTGGACATAAATTAGCAATTAAGTACGGTTTTAATTTAAATTATTTAATTTTATTAAAAATGTATTTCTTAAAACATAAAAGGTAAATATTTAATTATTTTACTAAAATTAACCAAAAATGTCAAGAACATAGCAATTATAATATATAAAATAGATGAAAATAACTATATAAAATACAGTTATCAGTGCTCGATGCTAAATTTCTATCTACATATACACACATATTTGTGTGTTTGTGCCATTTATCTCCAGTTGAGTGGGATGGTATTGTTCAGTGAGGTTGTTTATCTCTATGAACTTGTATTGATTGTACCATCCTTATTTTCTTGTTCATATATTTTTTTTTATGCATCTCTATAATAAAGTATGCATTTTATTTCCATATCATCATACTATGATTGAATGTTGATTGCATATGTAATTATTTGATTATGCTTTCAAGATGCCTATTTTGTGAAACATGTGATGTATGTTTATTACCAATCTTGTATTCACTTAATCTTGGCATTCATAGTGTGTTAGCTATTATATCTTTTGATATGAATGACTATTTGATCTCTTACTAGATATTCTCCTAAACTAGTTGTTATCACATGTTTTTTATACGTGTTGTCTTACTTTTTTCTTGCTTCTTTTTTTGTGATTTTTTGCAAAAATATCACGTCACATGATTTCATCATGTAGTGTCAAAATATTAAGATTGCTAAAAATACACTCACTTTAAAAATAAAAAGTAGAAAAAGAGGCAAAGATGGCTTAGTATGAATAAAACTTTATATGAAGAAAGTAAATGATATTGTGATTGGTCTTACATCCTCCATGTATTAGAGTTAGTCAAGTAAGTTCAAAAATACCATTGCTAAATGTATTATAAGTGTCTTATTCAATTCTGGTTAATGGAGCAACTCTGTGTGAATCATTTAAGCCATAAAGAAAGTAAACAACAAATGATATTCAAATAACAAGGCTTTTTCTTCCAATATCATATCTATTATATGCAAATGATATATTGCTATTTATAAAAGCCAATAAAGAAGAATTTTTTAGTATTAAAATTATTGTGAAGGAATATTATTACTCGATAAGCCAATTAATAAACCATCAGAAATCCAATATTTTTTATTATGCAAATTTATTTTTTATTATAATTAACTATTTATATTATTAAAATATCTTTTAATCGATTACTCTAATCATAATTGATCTAAATATGTACATCACATGTATAGCATGAAAGTACAATGGCAATTTAGATATTTTTCAAATTTCTTTCAAAAAATGTACATCACGTGTACGACCATAATTTTGGTTTTGTGCTTGAGATTTGTGTAATTTTATCAAATTAATAGATTTTTTTACATAATTACATTATTACGTACTTATAATTAAAATTCACATGTCTAAGTAAATTACTTGTCATTTTGCTATAAGTTAGTTGCTTATCAAATTATTAGTTATGAACACTTATTGCAATATTTTGGCTATAAATGAATGAAAAAAAATAAAATTTGTGTTCATAAAAAAAGGTTATTGTTAAAATCCATTTATGCTCTTCGTATTTGTATTAGATAAAACTACAATAATGGCATTGATGCACCTACAATTTAGCATACAAAATATCAGATAGTAAATACTTGGTAAATAATGAAGTGATTAAACTTCATTGTTAAATTGTTATTACATATTAATTTGAAACTAACATGTTATTGAAATTTAAATGCATATGCGATGTAATAGTTTGAGAGCTTGTAATTGACTACAAAATAGAGAATTTTGAATAAGTGACACCTTTGAATATCAATTGACAAAACATAATAATTTGTGTAAATAATTAAAAAAATCATATAGGTAAACTACAAATTATTTGTGCATAAAGTTATCCAAATAATCTAAGTAAACTTTTATTGTTAAATTAAACTACCACAAACATAGACACCTTGACAGGACATGTGGTCTTGTTATGCTCTGTGTTTTTGCAAATGTTGCATTGCTTGACCTACTCATATCTTCTCAATTTCATTAGACCACCATCTTATCTGCCCGCTTCTTTCTGAAACTTCTCTTCGTCGAACCAGGTTGTTTTTTGCATTTAGGTGGGAGAATTGTGGTTTTATTTTCTACATGAATCCAATGATGGTGAAATGGTATAGGATGGATACTTCCTTCATAAGTCCTTATGTATGCAGGCTTATCATCGAGGGCTCGCCGAGGTGGTCAACAAAGGTCCCAAAAATAATGTGTTTATTAGTAGAACATAGAATATTAGAGATAAGTTTCTCTTATTTTTCTCAAATATTGACTTGAGTGTAAAAAAAGCGAGATTGAGGAAGACTTTATTGATAGTTAAAATACATTGTTGGCTAGTAAAGAGTTACGTTATTTCGAGGAGTTTCTCTCAGTATTGAGTTGCTATGTGTCGATTGGTAGTTGTAAGGATGCAACAATTCCCATGAATGAGTAGCTTATATGATGGTGTGTCGTGTGTCGGTTGGGTATTACAAGATTGCAATGTTATGTATAGATAAAAATTATATGTGTTTATGTATCATATGCCAACTGTGTGTTACAAGGTCGCAACATATTTGCATATTAGAAGGTTGAGCAATCAATGATTGATCACATTATAGGGTGATAGAGCTTCAAAGATGAGTTTGGATCTACTGGAATCAGATGTTGTGTTGATAATGAGTGGAGGTAACTTCAACATAGTTAAGCATGATGCTTCAATAGATAGAGTTATTAGCATATATTATCTTTAGTCGTGAATTGTTAATTTACTTTTATTACTAAATTATTTGTTGCCTAATAGTTGCTTAGTAGTTGTCTTAAGGAATTAGAGGATATTACCACATAAGAGCAGGATTCTATATAAGTTTACCTCATTACATGGTGTGTTATGTATATTCTAATGTGGTAATAGTATAATCATTATTTACCGAATATGTTTATACATAAGTGGTCTTGAAGTGATTGGAAATTCTTTATAGCTTTCCTAGTATATTTGCCCGTTTCACATGTTGTGTGTTATTTATTTTATTAATGCATGTTATTAGCCTAGATAGGAGCATGTGAGACACAATATCACTGATTGTTTAGAGCATAATATTATTTATTATCTTAAGATTGTATCTATGGTGTGTTGATTTAAGCATATTATTTTTATTGTATATTTCGATGTGTTATATGCTTATTTTACATTGTGAGGCTTGTTTGGTCGAGTTGGAATAAAACTCGTGAAAAATTTCTATGGGTTGACATTAGGGGTGAACAAAGCCCAAATCAACTCGTATAACCAAAAAAAACCTAGCCAATCCATGTGGATTGGGTTGGATTCAAAGATTATTTTTTGTGAATTCAAGTCACAACATGACCAACCCATTAAATTAAGGTTAAAATGGATTGAATTAGAGTAATTATGGAACCTGACCAACCTGATTGTAATGTTATTTCATTAAAAAATAAGTTGTGTTCAGATGGAGTCAAACCCACCAACACACATAGATAAGGTCCTAGCTATTAGGCTATGTTGTTTTTGTTGTAAGGAATGTATATTTTAAATTATTATTATTTACTATTTTATTGATAGATAATTCTAAAACGATATGTGTCCCACATCATTTCTAAAACTAACGTAATTGTAAACTTTTCTCTATAAAATAATCATTCATACACCTTAAGCTCAACCAATTTCTTATCACTATTTTTGGTATAGGCCAAAAGGAAAATGTTTGGCATGTGTTACATGGACTAATATTTTAATAAACATTTAAAATATATATATATAAACATTATTTTCAATAATATTTGGACTGAATTGTTGACCCAAACCAAGTTGGATTTACATGATTTAGGTTGGTTTAGTTCTAGGCCTCCAATTGGTCAATTTCGGTCTTACTAATATTTAACTCGAATGACTTAGGTTGGATAGATTTTAATGAAACTCAACTCAATCTAACTCATCCATTTTCCACCCCTAGTTGACATATCCACCCTCACCTGGGTCATGGTTGCCTATTTTGGTCAAAAGTTCAATTCACTTATATGTTATTGTTTTGATGAATAAAACTTCAACTTACTTCTCGTTGAATAAAAATGTTATATATATATATATATCATTTGAGTACATATATATATATTAAAAGTTATAATGAGTTTTTGAGTGATAAGAACATAAAATTTAAAATTCAAAGAACATAATTTTATTTTATGCATAAATGTATCTATATTCTATAAGTATTACACTTATGATTTTCTTTACTAAAAATAAGAGTGTCATGTGGCTCTCCTCATTTCTCTATACATTTTCCCTTAATTAAGAGCAATTTTTTAACCCTTAACTTTGCCTTTAATTATAAACATGATTTGTTACAAAAGGTTGAAAATAGTAGATGACATTGGAAATGATCTAGTACCTGACCGTAAGTCTCATTGTTTTTATGTCTGTGTGGTGGCTTCATGTGTACAAAACACAACGTCTGTTTTATTTTACTTAATATTCTGACATCCTCTATGTAAGGTTGGTTACTACATATCGGTAATACATACATGCACATAGTTAGGAACACTTTGTATGTAAGTATGTTTACACACACCACGAGGTTGATTTTTGTAGTATGCATGCTAATAGAGTGTTGGTTTTTGAAAAATGAGTGTGAAAACAAGTTGACATTATCACTTGTGTTTTTTATTCGTTTCAAATACAGGTATTTATGAGAAGTACTAAATAATTTTTGGAACGAAAAAATGTTACATTTTACCAACTTGCCACCAAGCTCGCCAAGGACCTCACCACAGATGGAGACGAGGTGATGGCGAGGTGGCTAGCAAGGTAGAAAATCTGAGTTCTATAAACACCCCATCTCTTCTTCATTTTTGACATTCAAAAAATGTAGTGGAACTCTATCAAAATGACATCTCATTTTTCTATTTTTGGATAACTAATACATTGAGTATTGTTCAGTATTAGTGATTCGTAATTGTGTGAACAAAATCATGCTTGTAAGTGTTGAGTACTCGAGATGGTATTTATTTATATGTGAGCCTTGTGTCGACTAGGAGTTTCTTAGATGCAACTATTTATTTATGAGAACCTCATTGTGAGAGTGAGTTAAGTTAAATGCTTTGAGTTCTCGTATCTCTTGTTATGTACAATAAGAGATAGGTTAATTGAGTTTGAGAGTGGTTCTCAAGAATGGGAGTAGTTACACTCATGTCACAAATCTATGATTTCTGATCACACCACGTTGGGTGGTGTTGGCTCTAGAAGTGAGTTGGGTTCCTGTGTCGAACCAAGTCATTGCAAAAGCATTAAGCATAAGCATCAATAGGTAGTTAGAACGGAGGTCCCAACTTATAAAGGTATTGGTAGTTTTATTTTTTTATCAAATTTGTAACTATTTTATATATTAGTTAATTGTTTGCTACTGATTGATTGCCTTAAGCAACCCAAGAATGTTACCACAATGTAGGGTTCTCATGTGGGTTTACCTCGTTATATTTGGTGTTTTGTATGCTCGAATGTGTGGTTAGTATAATTAGAGTTTAATGGTGTATGTTGCTACATACTAAAGTTTAAACTCTGATTAGAAAACTTCTGATATTCATCACTACTTTCCATTTACTAAATTTTATATTTTTTGCTTTATGATACTATTTATCTTTGTTTATATGTATTGCAACTATGTTTATTTCCATGTGATTTGCGTGTTTTAGTTGAGTCCTTAAGGAGTCAGTATTTTCTTAATCTGATTATGTATCAGGTCTTGAACTTCTTCAATATTGTTATGCATAATCAGTATATATGATAGCATCTTTTGAGTTTCTATCATATATGTTATAATATACTATATGCATACTCTGATTAGAAAGTGTGTTAGTTATAAGTTGTCACATGCTTTCTTTTATTTCTATAAAGCATGTGTATATCTTTCTAATCATTACTTATATTGTAGTAAATTAATCTTCCAACTCCCTGATTAATTTATATTATTTATGTATGTTATGTGCATGTGAGTTTGTTGTGAGTCTTTAAGTAGTTTGTATCTTCTTATCCTGGTGCGTTCCAAGTGTCAGACTCTTTATTTTGTTTGCTCTGTTTAGATTAACCACATGTTGTGAGAGTATAATCATTATTTATAGAATATGTTTCCACATATAAAGTTTTAAAGTGATTGAAAATCCTTTGTTGATTAAGTATGCATTCATGTCTCACATATTGTTAATTATTTGTCATGCATATGTATGTTGCTAATCTAGACGGAAGTCTATAAGACATATTATCACTAGTGTGTTTACTACGTATTATTGTTCTCGAATCTACATCGCGTTTTAGTTGTGCGTTGAATTTAACATGTTAATTTATAGTTATACTATGACGATTGGGTTGTTATAATTTTTATGTATGAAAAACTTTGCTTACGATAGGGTTGTTATAGAATAGATTGGGTGACGTGCATTTTGTTAAGGACATGGTTGTCATGTCACCCAATTTAGTGCCATAAATGTTGAATCGTACAACTCTAGATCGATCCTTGCACATCATTTATGCATTGTACTTTATATTTTTCTTACTAACGAGGTAGGAGAAGCCTACAACAATACAATACTTAATATGATTTTAAACGGGTATAATAAGTGAGAAAGAGTTTCTTCTGCTTTCTACAACTCCTAACTTTGATCAAAGAGAGTGTATATAACAAAAAAAAGTTTAGTTGTAAGTATATATAAATGTTCTATACAATTGTATAGTTTTTTTAAAAAGTATCTTAATTACATAGTGGACAATCTACACTTAGGTTAAATAGGATAATTTTTATAAATAATATTTACTTGTTATTCTCCTACTTATTATATAAACGGTTTTTTTTATTCTCCTACTTATTATAATATTTACTACTAGTGTTCTAGTAGTAAGGTTATTTTTTTTAGTTTTAAGTAACAGATTCAAATAACAAAAGATATTTTTTATTAAAACAAAAATACTTTGGTTTTTATTTAATGAAATTAAAATTCATTGGGCCAAAATAAAAAATAACAATCACATAAATTAAATCATTCCATACAAAACACAAGTTGCTATTAGTGACAAACTTTGAAAATTAGCAGAAATTCATAGTTATGCTTTATTATAAGTTTGAAGATAATAATATCTTCAAAAACAAATAAATTTATTGGGGAAGTTTGTTGAGCTTGCAATATGAGTAGTCCTTAAACTTCTTGTACTTGTATTTGGGAGGATTGTCTTGGTTTACAAGTTGTGGTAAAGGCCCAACAATTTTCTCAGCTGGTGGCTCTAAGAACACTGGCCATGACATCCTTGTCTTGTTCTTATCCACTGTTGTTCGGTGTAGAACTGCTTTGTATTTTCCATTGCTCCCAATCTGTACATTATTAATTTTTTCCTAATTAACTTGGGAGAATAAATTACTCGAAATACTAGATATTGTTATATTTTTGAGTAATAAAAATTATATTTTCTCGTGAATTTTAAAAATAAAAATTAAGAACCTATTTGGATACAAAGAGGTGGTTTGAAAAAATATGAAAAATGTTACATTAATTTTGTTATTACTTATGAATGAACATTTTAATCAGTAATTTTTAAAATAACATTTTTTATCTTGTTATTTATAAAAAAAAATTAGATACTATTAACTATACTTATGGAAATATAAATTCTTATTTTTAATAATTTGATTTATTAATAATATTAATTTTTATAAAAATAAGATTAATATTTTTAACTCATAAATTATATAATTAAAGTCATGAAAAAAAAATTCGTGCATCTTTTAGTGTTATTTTAAAAGTAAAATACTTTAAAAAAAACACACATAGATATTAAAATGCTTTTTATTTTACTATTAAGTGTATAAAATACATTTGTATTTATAAAAAGAATAAAGATATTTTTATAATTATTATTTTCATTTTCATGAAAATGTATAAAATAAAATAAAATTACTATTATTACAGTATTACTACCCTTATGAAAACACTTTTCAACACAGTGATCAAAGCGTATACCGATTTCAAAGTTATAATAAATACAGAGTGGATACTATTAATCTTTTTTATTGATTTCAATTAAAAAAATGATTTTTTTAACTTTATTTATAGTATAAATTTTATTTAATTATATAAAATTATTTAAATTATTATAATTATTAATTTATAATGATTTTTTAACTTTATTTATAGTATAAATTTTATTTAATTATATAAAATGATTTAAATGATTATAATTATTAATTTATAATGACGTAGATTATATCTAGACTGAGATTTAAATATCAATAAAAATAAAAATAGTAAAAGACCGACTGCAAATAAATACATAAATAAGGTATATATGGACATGTTTGTTGGTGAACATTTAATGGACGAGAAAGAAACACATGGGACAAGCAAACAATGGGGTTATAGCTGCATTTATTAATAATCCAAAAATTACGCGTCACATTAATTGCATGATTCAAAATAAAGCAATTTAAAATATCTAATATATCAATAGTAGTTTTATCATCATTATATTTTATTAATATAGTAATAAATAATTTATTTTAAAAATAAATAAAATATTAAATTATAGTAAAATATTGAATTATTCTAGTATTAATATTTTTTACTTTAAATATATCAATTTATTATATTAAGGATGAATAGATTTTAGTAATGTTAAAGTAATATATTATTTTTAGAAATTAAAGAGCATTAATTTGTAAAAAAATGATATTTTCAAAATAAAAATCATTAATACATGAGAAATTAAATATTTTATCTCAAAATTCAATACTTTAAGGCTTTTAAAAATAGAATATTCCTTTAATATTTGCAAAAATTACTAAATTATCCTAAATTTTAAAGTAAAATATTTAACTATTTCAAAAATATTATTTTATGCTCAAAAAAATATCATTTTTTTTAAATTAATTAGAATAGTTATATTAACACAATTGTTTTTATTATCGCAATAAATGTATATAAAATATTCATTTTATTTGTATTATTAATTATACATTAATATCAATAATATTGAATAAAATTAGTATTATAGTAATTATAATTCAAATTGTTTCAATATAGTTATCCTATATTAAATATTCTTAATAATGATCAAATTTTAATTACTAATATTTTGTTAAACATGAAAAAAAAGTTAAGAAATTTATAAAAAATAACACTCATAAAATTTATAACAATAAAATAATATTTTAATAATATTAAACGGTATTTAAATAAGATGTATTTAATAATGAACAGATCTAAATAACCAAAGTTTAATTTAAATAATATTTAATATAAAATGATACATTAAATACTTAAATTTTATCCGAGTTAAATTAGGGAATAAGAAAAAAAAACTTGCTTACATCGACTCATATGAAAGGAGCCTAAAAAATATCCGAATTTTGCCTATACTCAAAGCTAAAACCCATGAACACATGATATGAGGCATTCCCTTCTTCTACAAATTATATATTTAAAGAGTAAATTATAAATACCTGCTTTAGGTTTCATGAAATAATAAAAAAAATCTTACATTATTAAAACAATCATAACTCTTTTCACAGTTTATTTAAATTTTTTAAGGGAATTTGTAATAAAATCAATAAAAATCGAGAAATTTGAAGGAGAATTTTATAATAAAATAATACACAAGGACATATAATTACACATTTATGAAAATTGAAGGATTTTTTTGATATTTTTAAAAATTTAATAAAGTTCTTTAGTAATTTTCCTATATTTAAATTGCCAAAAAAACATATATTTTAAAAAAAAAAACATAAGAATTGCAATGAAAAAAGAAAGAAAAAAAAGTAAATACATACCTCGATTTGATCTCCAATATGAATAATGAGAGCATTAAGAATGTACTTAGCATCATACCAATGTTCATTTTTGAACACTTGGAGTCCAGGCACTTCATTAGGTACTAGAATAGTGAGACAAGACAAATCAGTATGAGCAACCACACCAAGTGTTAGATCAGGTCTAGGGCATGGTGGATAATAATTTATCTTCATTAAATATTCTACATCTTCCCCTCCAACTGCTTCTTTCAATACATGCCCTTCAAGCCCTAATCCTAATGAAAGATACTTGAACAACTTATCTGCCACCTCCCTCATGTATTTTGCATACTCTTCGTTCACCTCCCTGCATTTAAAATTGTCTATGTTTATTTAATTTCAAAATAAATAATAATTACAAGTTTAAGCGTTGACTATATTTATTCATACATTCTAAAATATGGGATGACATATAATCTAAGTCAATTAAATTTAAAATTAATACAATTTTATTTAAAAAAACAAATATCCAATACTTGATAGATAGAAAAATGTAATTGATGAGGAATATATTCTAGAAATAATGAATAACATCTACTAAAAATAGGGGTGAACAACGGATGAAAAGTGTCTGTTTTTAGTCAATTTGATTTAATCTAAATCAGATTCGAAGATTTTAAATTTGAATTTGATCTGATCATATAATCAATTCGAACTAATTCAAATTTTTTGAATCAAATAAGATTATATTGATATTAAAATTTATTTATAAATTATTCATATATAAAACATAATATACACAATATTTAAATTTTAAACTAATATATTTGTATCAAAATTTATTATTTATAATCACAATTAAGAAAATATGTATGTATAATTATTAAATTATTATAAATATTTATTTTTATTTTTTAAGTTAAATATTGATCTAATATAATTATGGTATCTATATTTAAATATTAAAAATAAAATATATATTTATTTATAATTTAATAGTAATTCTATTTGAATCATCCGATTCGACTATAAAATTTATCAATCTGATTTCAATCTTAATCGAATCAAATTTTTCAATTTAAAAAGATTAATCGAATTGTATGCTCACATATAACTCATAATATACAAGTGTAGTTATTTTAAAATATATATATTAATCATCAATTTTTGTATACTTTTTTTAAAGCCTATAAATAAATATTAATAATATATGTGATACATTTAAAATAATATATTTAGATAATAAATTAATTAAATGATAGTTAAACTATAGTTTGAGACAATCAATAACTATTTATCTAAAAATATCATTTGAATATCGTATATATATTATTGTACTTATGAAATATTCTTATTTAAATAAAAAATTACATTAAATTAATACCTTTTTTAAACATAATACTACTAAAATAACACCTTTAATATTTAGATAAAAAAATACTAAAAATAAAATAATAGGAACGCTAAAATAATAAATATTTTAAATTATGTTAACTTTTTAATGATGGCTTTCCTTTGTGTTTGAAGGCCCAATGCTTGAAATTGTTTTTTTTTTATATTTTCGTAAGCACTCATATATATGAAATTATAATTTAAATATTTAATATTAGATCAATAATACCACAACTTTATGAATTATATTTTTAGGAAGTACTAAAAATGAATTGTTTGATTCTCTAAAACTATTCACTTGAAATTTATGATAATTACAATGGTAGAGATTGAAATACTAAAAACATCGATATTTAATAATGGTATATAATCCAAAACTAATTAATGAAAACAATATTTATAATATTTCTCAAAATTTATAAACATAAAATAGTATATCTTATTTCTACATTTTTACAATCAATACAAAAATTGTTTCAAAATTTTATATTAAATGCCTGACGCCGTTGAAAATGAAATCCAAACTGATAGATCTATTCATTGTAATTAATTCTAAATATTTAAATTCTATCGATATTAAGATACAATTAATTAAAATTTTATTTAATATTATTAAATAAAACTTTTTGTTTTTATAATTTTGAGATCTTATTTAAGATAATTTCTTTAAAAAAATACAATTATGAAAAACATGTATTATTATATTATTTATTATTCAATTCTAATTACGTGATATTTTAAATTAATATAATTATTTAAAACACAAATAACTAATAATTGATGGATAATCAAGAGTATAATAACGAATATATAGTACTTCTCCTATGTGTTAGTGAGGCATTATCAGTATCATGTATAGTTTGCAAATATATGTACATGAGGGCTCATTTTATAAATGCAATAAAACATATTTTAAATAGCTTTTGTTATCTACTATATCTATGCAATGCAGTACTTAAAAAAAATAGCAAAATAGAATTGGATTCCAATTATTCTATAATTATATTTGCTACATTAATTAATAATGTACCTGTAAGAAGGAGGATTCTTAGGCCAAAATTGATAGTTGATAATAGAAGGAGGCCAAATCTTATGAAAAAGATGATCAACCCAAGATTTCTTTCCTTCAGGATCTCTTTGTAATTTACTACCATAACCTTCAATGGTCTTATCACTACCATAAGTTTCTTTTTCTTCTTGTGAAAGCTCAAAGAACTCTTTCCCAACTCTTTGTAACTTTTCAATAACTTCATTAGGAATCCCATGATTCACAATTTGAAATATACCCCATTCTTTACTAGCCTTTGAAATTGACTCTATTAACTTTTCTTCATCATTAATGCTAAGATCAATGGTTGGGATTTCAGGTACTACTCCATGAACGGTTGTGATTGCTGGCTGTTCTTTTATTGATCTAATGAACTCTGATGGGATTGTGTCTTTTTTTAGTGATATTGAAGATATACTTTGTACCCTCTCAACTTCCATTTTTTTTTTCTTGACAAGGTGAATTACTTTCTTGCCCTTTTTCCTTTCTTATGTGTTTCTTTCTTACTTTCTCTAGCTCGCTTGTTTGTATGAGTATAGTTTTGGGTTGTGTGTTGTTTATTTATATAAGAATTTAATGTAGATTGAAGACATGAACGTGGAGTGATGGTGTTCACTTCTTATACCTACCAACATGCATGGGAAGGAATCGGCTATTATTATGTCCATTTTTAAAAATGGGAAAATTAATAATTTCAATAGGTAAGTGAAGACGTACTACACTTATCCCACTTTTGGTAAATACTTAAAAGTTTTATAATTTATACAATAAAAATTCATATTTTTAGTGACTTTTATTTAAGTATATTTATTATATATTAATAATATACATCATATCATATTAAAAATAAGATAAATAAATTATTTTTAAACACAAAATATTTATTAATACTGATTTTTTAAATAATTACAATAAAGAACTCAAACTTCACACCGACGCACCATAAGACAACATCAATAAATTTAGTTAGAATTGATAATTTTTTTTTAAGAGAAAAGTACGGGTTAAATCTATTATATTAGAATTGATTATGCTTTAGTTATTTAAATTTAAAAATATATTTTTTAATCTCTTAATTTAAAAAAAATAATACTATTTTAATAATTTTTCTATCAAAATATTATTATTTCAGTGATTAAATAATAAAATAATATTAATATGAAAAATTTCACAACATATTTGTTTCAACATTAGGTTATTATCAATATTTTTATATTTTTTTTAAATAAAAATATACATTTAAATAATTTTTTGTTAGAATATTTATTATTATTAATTTTTCGTAAATAATTTCACAATAAATTCTTTTTTTATTAATAGTTTATATTTTATTGCTTTAATACAATACACAATAAAAATAATAAATTTAATATTAAAATATTAAAATATTATTATTTATTTTAATTTATTTATTTTCTTAAAATGGGTGTGGATGACCAAACTTTATAATTTATATCTACGCCATTTCCATATTTTATACTCTTATATGTCTAATTATTCCTTATTATTATAAATAAATAAATAAATAAAAATTAATAAATTTTTTAATGTATCAATGAAAATGAAACAATAATATAATATGAATATGACATAAACACAACTACATTTTTATCTATATTATTTAAATTTTTAACATCTTAGTATTACGTAAAAAAATTAAATATTTTTTATTTACAAAACATTTATAATGAAAAATATAAAAAATATAGATGAAAAAAATTCTACAAAATAAAATGATATTAAACCATCCTTATTCAATCGATATGAATAAATAAATAAATTACATATAAAATATCATAATAATTTTTATTATTATAATAATAAAATTATATAAAATATATTTTTTATTTTTAACATTAATTATATTTTAATAATATTATTATTAATAAAATTTCATACATATCCAGCTCTTTGCCAACTACCACAATATATTGAATATTGTATTGTTCAACATTTATTACGTATCAACTTTATGCCGTCACTATTCCCGAGTAAACCTTCACTTTTTTAAAGTTCGTGTAATTATTTTTAAAATAATATTTAATTTTTATATTTATATTTATATTTATTCTTTAAAAATTTGATTTATTATTATAAAAAAAACTGCATATAATTTAATGCCATTTAAAATATGAAATATTCAAATTTAATTGAAGGCATGTCATCCTATTAATTAAAAAAAGTCTTACATGATTTGAAAATTTAAAGAAATTAAGAAAAAAACTCAAAAACAATTTATTTAGTATTACAAAAAAAATTATTAATTTTTATAATAATTATATATATTTATATTTTATTACATTTTTGTTAGAATGAATAAAATTTATTTTTTGTTTGAATAAAAGAATGTTTTATTTTTCAGAGGAAAGGTGGATTCATGTGTTTTGTACGTTTTTTGGTTGGCTATTAATGAGCTAAAGACTCATTCATAAGCTTTGCACTTACTTACTTACTTTTTTTATACGTATCCGTAATCGATTATCGTAGTTTTGTTAATTAAGCGTATTAAAAGCAGAAGAGCCTGTTCACATCTTCACCTAAAAAAACATATATAATAAAACGTTTAAGACTCATGCCGATATTATTTTTTTTGTTGGTTTGATTATTTTTATGCTTTCCTTTATAAAAATACTTAACCCAAAGAAATTAAAAAAAAAAATACTCTTCCCACAAATAATTTCACTAACAATATTAGGAATCTTACCTACCTATACATAATAACAATAAATATTTATAACATTCTTTCAAATTTATAATTATAAAAATAACATCTATTATATTCAGTTTATATATTTTTATTATAAAGAAAAACACAAATCTAAAAACTTTATATTAAACATTATCTAGTTAGAAACCATTCAAATTAAACTTGAATTAATTATACTCATCAAATGTTAAAATTTGATTAATTAAATTACGTTAAATATTTTGTAAAATTACTTTTGTTATTATCAATTTTAAAAATGTTATTTTATGTAAAAAAATATAAAAAATTGTAGATCAATTTACTTTTATAAATTTATCATAATATTGATTAACTTGTTATCACATTAGTGTTGTATTTGTTAAAATTTTAATAATTTTATTTTTTCAATTTTAATAATTCATTGTACTTTTTTTAACTTTGTGCCACATTTTTATTATTAAGCATCTATCAACTTAAGATAATACTTAAGTTATTTCTCAAAAAATACCCAATAAAATCAAAATTATCTAAAATGTAACAATAAAACAATTTAAGTGCATATATTTTTAAAAATATTAATTTATATAATTTATAAATGTATTAAAAACAAATATTCTCAATTAATAAAAAATTATTTATATTTTAAATAGCTAAAATAATTTTTATTATATAATTAAAAACCATAAATTAAATATAAAATTTAGTATACAAATCATTACTATTACCAAAATCTCTGTTTCATGAATTTAACTCTATTATTATTATTATATATATATTATAATTTTTATAATAAAATAGTACTCATTTAATAAAAAATATTATTAATAATCAAAATTAACTTTAAGAGAAACTTGTGCAAGCATATAATATTTTTATAAAAAATTAATGAAAAAAGGAAATTAAATAAAAAATATTTTTTTATTAAATTATTATTTTATAATAATTGATATAACTATTATATCAACTATTATTTTCCAACAATTCTTTTTGAAGATACTAAGGGCCTTTTCAATCACGATCACGGACAATGATAATTGATTTGTGGTTGAGAAAATCTGACACTTGTTAGTTAGCAAAATAAAATTATAAAGTTAAAAATATTTATAATAATAAAAATAATATATTTATTTTAAATTAAAATGTGTATAAATTAGTATAAAATAGAGAAATGCACCGTTTAAGACATCTCTCTATTTATATTATTTATATTTATTCCTGCTTATAGACATATCATGATCCCAACGTAAAAGAATAACCTTCAAATAAAAAACGACAATCCAATTAATATTTTAAGTATTTTTTTATTTTTTATTTTTATAAAAAATTTAAGTAAATAATAAATATTTTATAATAAAAAATAATATTTATGTGAAAAGATAAAAATAAAATATATATATAACAATAAATACATAATCTTTTTAAACTAAACAACATTGAAAAAATCTTGTTACAAACTAATTTAAAATAATAACAATAATAAATTATAAAATAACAATAAGATTTTATATTTTTAAAATTTAAATAAATAATTTTTATAAAAAAATTTATTGATGTTTTAATAGAATAAAAAAAAATTGAAGATAAATATAAAATATATAATATATTATTTATGATTAGTTTAAATTTAAATATAATTAAATTTATAAAAAAATTATATTTCTATTAAAATATAATATATGATTTTAAAAAATAGGATAAAAAATACAATCTCTCTTATTATTCAACTCATATCGAAAAATATGAATATCTATTCTCCTATGTATTATCCATTTTGTTATTTAATAATATTCACACAAATTTAATTTATCTTCCTAAAAAAAATTAACAATCCTAATATTAAGGATTTGTACTTTTATCATTATAATTTTAATAATATTAGTTTCGTATTTTTTTCAGTAAAACTTCCAAATTACATTATCTCTCTATCTAAAAGCCCAAGTGACGTTGATTGACGTTGAGCACTGTTTATTACCATTGACCTATGTAATAAACAATTGATTTTACGAAGATAGATTCATCCCGGTCTTATTCACATAAATAATTATAAATTAAAATAATATAATTTATTTTTTAATATATAATTAATTAATATATTAGTTATAATAATACACAAATTAAAATAAATAGATTTTATTTTTTTAATCATATACTTATTATATTTAGACCTGTGAGTCGTCAGACCCTGAGGTCACTAGTAACATTATATAGTTTTGATTAAGTCAAATATTATTAAATCTATCTACTGTTGTTACTTAACTTTATTTTTAAAGAAAATTAGATGTATAATTTAAATATAATACTCCCCCTAATAAACATTTTAACTTGGAGCATAATACTTAACAAGTGGTATTATAAACAAAATTCGATTAGTACTGTGCAAGTTGAATCTACAAAATGAAAATAAACTCATGTAAGTAGAATAAGTTATCTAAGTAGTGGATGACATGTAGAATACGTTCTAAGTAGTGGATGACATGAGTGATGTAAAAATTTCACAAGTCTTATAGAATCATTGATAAATTTTCGATATATAATTAAATTAGCGTAAATTATTTGATCATTTATTAAATTAGTGTCTATTATTTTTATGTTACATGTTTAAAAAGATGTAATTAAATTTGTAATTGATTTTTAATATATAAGATATGTTTCGAATTTAAAGGAAGTTATATATATATGTTCTTGTTAGAGGGATTTATGAGTTTATGGATAAGTTTTACATTATATAAATATGAAAAATAAATTTTTATATAATTAAAGTTAACCTATAAACCAACCCTAATAATTTGTTTTATAAAAGAAAAGAAAAGCAAGTATTATTTGATTTCCCAATGATGAATTAAATAATAAGTTGTTATTTGATTTATCAATGGTAAATTAGCAGCTTATTATTTGAATTATGAAACATCTTTGAGAGTAAATAACTTTAAAGATAATCATTTTACTTATTTCAATTAATTTTTATTTAAATTCATCCGCATTTAATTTTTATTCTAGATTAATAAACGAGTGGTAAAGCTTAAAGGCAACCAAGTAGTAAACAAATCAAGACACCACCCATTCAAAAATCATGTTGAACCAACTATAACTTTTATCTATTTATGCAAAATCTCTTTCTGCAATATTATGCCATAACAAGGACTGTCAAAACTGATATTGAAAGAGAAAATTCCCTTAAGCTGCATATTAAAAACATGCAATATTCCTAGGAAATAATTAGATCACAAAAAAAAAACTTAAAAAATATATGGTTCATAATGTACATGCAAGTTCACTCGATTAGTAGTACTACACAAGATTCTTATTTAATATAATTGAGTATAAGGGTCTGTTTGTTTCTGCTTCTAGAACTCTGTAAAAACATTTTTGATAGGAAGAAATAGAGCTTCAGGAACAAACATAAAAGAATTAAAAAATTATGCTTCTTCTGTCTTAAATCATTTTTAACAAAAATACAAACAAACAGACTCTAAATAAGCAGAGGTTTACTACCTCGGTCCAGATAGTTGTTGTGAAGATATGTAAGATAAGGGATTGTGTGAGCTAGTAATAGTATTTACTCTTGGGAACATTAAGAGTTCACTCTGCCCCGCTCTGCCTTCAGTAGTTGATGCCTCGAAGAATCTTTGACCATAAAACCGCAGAAAATTTAGTGACCGAATCCTTGGCTCACCCAAAGGCAACCCTCCTTCCAACATGCCAACAACATTAGTCATACTTGGCCGTAATGCTGCCTCTTCATGAACACAACACAAAGCAATCTGAACTAGCTTCTTGACTTCCTCACTGGATACCCTTCCCTCTAACCTCGGATCCGCCAGCTCCAAATGCCTCTTCTGTTCATGCATTTCTAGAGCCAGTAGAGGAAAATATGTTGGCTCAGGTATGGGCAGTTCCACCCCAGAAGAAGATGATGAACCTGCAGCATTTTGTTCACTACTATCATTTTGCGGGCTACCACTTTGCATTGGTAATGCACAATTCTTCCTTCCCCTCACAATTTCTAACAAGACCATTCCATAACTATATACATCAGCCTTGTCAGATATCGCCGAGCTAGTGAGCCACTCAGGTGCTAAGTAGCCTCTAGTACCTCTCATTGTAGTGAAGAGGAAAGATTGTTCAGGACTTAGCAGCTTTGATAGGCCAAAATCTGCGATTTTCACTTGTGAATTGTCATGCAAAAGAATGTTTTCTGGCTTGACATCGCAATGAATGATCTTCTGGTCACACTCACTATGCAAGTAAGCAAGTCCCTTAGCAGTTCCAAGTGCTATGTCAAGTCTCTCTTTCCATTCTAAAACAAGACTGTTGCCGAAAAGGGCACGGTCCAATGAACCCCTATTCATGTATTCATACACCAGAAACCGCAGTCTTCCTTGAGCACAAAAGCCTTTCAATCTAACCAGATTGATATGGTGGATATTTCCTATAACTGCAATTTCAGTACAAAATTCTTTCTTTCCTTGGACTCCTAAGGTAGTGATCTTTTTCACAGCTACTAGAGTTCTGTCAGGCAGAGTACCTTTATATACAATACCAAATCCACCACTGCCAATCTGAGTCTTGAAATTCTCAGTTGCAGCTGCAAGTTCTTCGTATCTGAACCTCACGGGCAAACCAGGGATGTGTATTTCCTCAAGCTCCACCGAGGAAGAGGAATCCCAACGCTTTAATTTCACAGATGCAGATCTATAAAGCCTATTTCTTCTCACCCATAGAATTGCCAAAACTACAACAATAACTATAACAAAGAACACAGAACAAGGTATAAACACCAAGCCCACCAAAGGAAAACCACCATTTTTATCTGAATTTTGTGGTGAAGATGACATCACCAAAGTCTTTAGATACCCCAAACGACCGTTCTTACTACTAGAGCTCATCATGATAGAACCCATATCATTTTCAATAAGATAACAAGACCCAGAAGAATTTTCATGGAAAATTGCCAAGCAAGGGCAATTCTTAGTACAAAGATTTTCACAAACAGATAAATCAATGCCATACCTCACAGGCACCACAAAGTTATTAGCAAAATAGTCCATACCTTTACCCAATCTCAAGTAAGAAACAGAGGAATTCATTTCTTCACTAGCATGATCAACACTTGAATTACAAACAGAAGGTAAAGAAATAGATTTTTCAATAGGCCTACATTCACCATTCAACTTAGCTTCACCATTGAAACCTGGTGGACAAGCACAAGTCCCAGTCATAGAACCACTAGTACACAAACCAAGCCTACCACAAACAAAAGGAACTTGACAGTGTTCAACTGGGGCATGAAAATCTTGAACCCAATTATTTCTTATGAAACTACTAACTGTAAACATCCCATTAGATTCTATTTTAGCAATTCTAAAATCGAAAGAACCCAAACCATCAAAAATTACCTGCATAACAGTAGTCACATCATCAGCAAAAAGATACAAACCAGTACCATTTACAGCCATGAAAGAAACCAAATAATTTGAGTCCCTAAAAGCCTTTGCATCCATAGAAAGCTTCCAATATGTCATCCCTTTCCACTGAAGCACCAAATCCCCATCAGTAACCACAAGCCCAAAATCCCCAGACGACATGTCGCTTTCTGAAACACTTCCTTCCAACTTTTTCCCCAAACCCAGTTGTTGCCCTAGAACGATTGTATCAGTTGGGTGATCAAAACTCTCCCAAACTGAAACATTTTGCCCATCAAGTAAAACAAGGTTACCTGTTTCTAAAAGCTGAAGTGAAGAAACCTCAGAGCTCAATTTTGGGGTAGACCAAACGACATCATTAGACTCATTGGTGAGTGAAATTCCATCAACTGTGAGCAATAACTTGGAAGATTTCGAAATGGGTTTTTCACGATTGGCAGACCAAATGAGAGTATTGGAAGAAAAATGGGTAATAATGAAATAATAGTTATTAGGAAATTGTTCATACGGGTTTAAAATGGAGGCTTTGAAAGTGCTATTGAAAGAGACTAAGAAAGAACCTGAATGGTCAATAAATTGAAAGTTGGAAGCTGTGAAATTTGGTTTGATTGAATGAGTAGTCAAAGGGCCTGAAGAAATGGGTAGAGGAAGAAGAACAAAGATCATGAAAATGGTGATGGGTTTTTGATTTGGGAAGAAGAATAAAGAAGATAAAGAATGAGAAACCCATGCAGAAAAAGTGAAGAGAATGATGAAAAACATGAAGTAGTTCATTAAGTTTTCTTTAACTATTTTTAGAAATGAGTGACTGTTTTGAATCAATTTTGTTTTCATAGTCGACTATTATATCTCTGGGTGTGAAACAGAGTATGTGCCCGTGAAATCAACCATCCAAGTAAAGTCAGAGTGAAACAGTTCTTGTGTGATAAATGCATTGACTTGTTCTTAGTTTATTAGCTGTATGAGTTTATTTATTTTTGTATGAAATAATATGAGTTTAATTTTGCGGAGGCATGATCATTATTACGTAATAAATAATGCTTTTGTATTTATTATTTCATAGTAAGACATGTTGTTTATTATTATTATAATATTTTTTTAATCGATTATATTTATTTTTTTAAAATGGACTAATATTAAATTTTATTTACTTCACTTACCACATCATAATATACTTTAAAAATTAAAAATAATTTATTGTAAGATAATATCTTTAAAAATATGTTATTTATTATTTTTAAAATATATTATTTATCAATTAAATTAATTTTTTATTTTTTTATTGAATATTTTTAAAAATATATATTAATTTTAAATTTTGTTTGATATAATTATGAATAGGGATAATGATCATTAAGAAGTTATATATTAATTATAAAATAAATGAATAATTTCCCGATGCTTGAGATGTGGTGATGTAATGATCATTGAAAAGTTACTCATTAATTATTGTAGTATTTATTTAAAAAATATTTAATAAAAATAAAAAATTATATTTCAATAATTATTACTTCTTTGTAATAAAGTAATTACAAGTTTAGTACATTTTCGAAATAAGATATAACATCATTAAGAATTAAATAGACATGAGTAAAGATATTTGCGTTAATAATTATAATTATTTGCATTTATTTCAAATAAATTTTGAGAATAACAATTGTCTATAAGGGAATAGTATTTTTTTTTATTTTACTCATGTTTTTTAATATTTTTTTAAAATTAAAATATGGATATTAATTTTAAAGGTAATTTTACTATTAGAATATATTTTACTAATATCATAATAATATTTTTATTTTAAAAAAATTGAAAATATTTAATTATACATTCCTAAATTTTTTAGTACGAAATGAGACTAATGTTTTCATATTCTTAAATTAAAGAGATATTATTATCCTAAAATTTTCAAAATAAAATTCATACTTTTATTATTAGTAATCAACTCAAAAACTATCGAATAAATTACATTCTTTGAAAAAGTAGCTCATTAATTTATATATTATTTTAGGTTATCCCTGTTATCAAAATAAAGTTTTTATTTTTAAAAAATAAATAATTTATTTTGTAATAGTATTTATTACTTTATAAAAAACTATTATCATATGGTTATGGACTTTACTCACGAGACTTTTGCTATTTTTATTGCATGAAAAAGAAAAAAATTGCAAGTAAGACTTTGTGTGAAGTTCTCCTTCTGACCTTTAAAGGCAAGAACTCGTGTAATAACTTGCTATCAAATATGAGAACGATGAATGAATCCAAATTCTTCGTGATTTTAACATCTTATCTCAACATTTAAGATTTATAACAAAATATAAAAATAAAATTATTCATTTAAATAACAATCATTAAAAGAAAAAATATATAATATTTTATAATCATTAATCATATCCCATTAAACCATAGATTAAAAACCATAGATTAAAAGGGGTAAATTATCTTCATATAGTAAGGTATGGAGGCATTAAAAGGGATGTTATAGTTTTGAAATCACATTATATCATTGTACACTAATTTTGTATATAGGAAATTAAAAATACCTAATTTGTTATTGGAAAAGGGTTATAGAAATTTAAAAAAAATGATACAATATAATTGCAGTTCCCTCCCACCAGACACTACAGGGCTTAGAGACAATGAAAATCTATAACAATGATAACTAAAGCAATTTGGATGAAGTTTGGACATTGTAATACAATGAGCAAATTAATAAAAACACCAACTCTAATGTCTCTAGTGACTTGTTCAGTTAATTTACACATCAATCCATTAAGTACAAGAAAACCACAGATCATATTCAGCACACATATAAGATAAGAAATCATGAGTTCACTTCAATATATATCAGTAAACAATCCAGATAAAGAAAAGGGAAGAACATTGAAGAATAAATCAACTAAATGGTGGAGAGAGAGAGAGAGAACAGGAAAAAAGAAATATTGGAATAAATAATGAATATGGGTTGGTGGTTTTTATGGAGAGAGAGAGAGAAGATGATGTCTGGTGGTTGGTCATTAAAAAATAAGACATTTTTTGTATTGTATAGATAATTATACCTCTTATTAAATGGCAACTCACTTGAAGCACAAATAATAAATTTGGGTCATTTTTTATTTATATGACATTTTTAATAATAAATAAATTTTTATGAATCTTTTTAATAATAAATGAACTTTTATATATATTATAAAATAAATAATGAAAATGAAATAAAATAAAGATTAATTTTTAAAGAAGATGAAATAAAATAAAAAAACAATTTTTTTAAGAAAGGATCACTTTAATACTATACTTAATATTTTAGTTAACATTTTTATCTTAAATACACGAGTTAAGTGCATGTAACAATAATTTTTTAAAATTTATAAAAAATAAAAATAACATTATAATAATATTAAATATTGTTAAATAATGAACGGTGTCTAATTAAATAACATTTAAAATAAAATGAAGTACTAGATTTTTTTTTAAAAATATTAAAAATATATGAGGTGGATATAAGATATGTATTTTTATGGTTATAAGTTTTAAATGTGTTATTTTTATTATTTTTTTATATTTTTTATACACAATATTATAAAAAATTTGAGAAAACAACAAATATAATACAAACTAAAATTTATAACCATAAAAATAACAATCTTTTAAGTTCAGTTTATATATTTTTGATGTTCATAAAAATTTCAATCAAACATTTCACATTAAATGATATACAATTAGAGATTATTTGAGTTGAATTACGATTATTTATATTCGTTCAATATTAAACATCGTACAATTAAATCTTATTTAATATCATTATGGTGTTATTTTTATTATTATAAGTCTTGAATATTTTAATTTATGTAATTATTACTAAAAAAATTGAGTTATAAAATTTGTTTTAATTAAAATAAATAAAAAATTTAAAATATATGATTCATTTTTAAAACTCCTAACAAATGTTTCAAAACTTTTAAAACATACTCCTAGTTTAGCATAGGAAGAACAGGAGATGTAATTTCCAAAGTTAAATCATTTAAACCACCTAATTTACAGAGTAGTAGGGCTAAATGACAATTTATGAAAATCGGACCTACAACCTTTTTAGTGTGGGACGCACCCATTATCAACTTAATTAAAAGAGGTACTATTTAATTTACAAGTTTAAAAAATTTCATACATATTTTTAAAATTTTAAATTATATAATTTAATTTTAATTTTTTTTAAAACTTCATAGATAACCGTATTTTATTAGAGTTTATGTTTAATGGCGTGATCCAAAATTATTTTTAAATTTTTATAACATAAAATTACATTTTTTTTATAATAAAGATAACAATTCTTGAAGATCGAATTTGTTAAAAAAATTAAGAGGTCGAAGTTATAATTAACGAGGATAAATATAGCTATCAAGCACTTGTATGTATTTTTGGATAAAATTTTTATTTCATTTCTAATTTATTATTTTGAATTTATTTTATCAATTTAATATTTTATGTATTTAATTTTATATTTATTTAACATTTTAGTCATTGTTCATGTTATATTTGAATAAAATAAGTTTTAAAATTATAATGTGAGATCTAACTCTTCTCGTCTAATTCTATAAAAAATCATAATTTTTCAATTCAATTATTCAAAGTGATTTATCTCATTAAGATTTAATGTTAATTTTAACTAAAAGTATTTAATTCATATAAAAATGATATATAAAATATTAAATTACTTAAAAAATAAAAGGTAATAAATTAAAAGTAAATTAAGACTTATGGTTGGAAATAGAATATTTACTCTACATATTTTAGAAATAAAAAAACATGTATATGCATAATGAGCACTACTATATGTACAAATATATTATAATGACATAATAATTAGTCATTAAATATTTTTACGTGAACTTGACTTACAAATAATATTATGTCACATTATTTGAGATTTATCTCAATTTTAAAATAAATAGACACTTTTACGTACATAATTTGTTGCATAACTTGTTAGAAAAATATCAATAATATCCTCGAGGTTTGTATTTTCTTCGCATATATCACCAATCTTTCAAAATATTAAATATGACATTTGATTTTAATAAAAATTAAATATATGGTTATTTAATTATATTATTATAATATCTTTAAAATCGAATAATATATATTTTTAAATTAACATGTTAAATAATAAATAATAAAAAATTATATTTTTATTTCAGTCAAATATTATAAAACATAAAAAATAAAAATTAGAAAAACAAATAAATTTACATAAAATTTAAAAATATATACATTTGATTTATTAATTAAGAAAATAAAATTAAAATAGAATGAATGGATTTTTTATTTATTTATCCCAAATTACATATAATAGTGGTTACTTTTATTGTTTTTTTTTCTAAATGGTTTAGAGCATAATTTTTAATTAAATTTAATGATATATCGCCATGATGTAATGATAAAAATAACATAATACTTTCAATTTTAAAATTTAAAGTGAAAGTAACCAAAAAATTAACAAATTCAACTAATTTATAAAAATATAAATTTGAGACTAAGTTTTAAGAAATTAATATTTATAGATTATTGATTTGGACTAAATTATAATTAACTCATTTTTTAATAACTTATTCAATTATATTATAAAAATATTATATTTTTTTAATTATGTTAAGTAAATAAAAAGTAATTTTTCTAATTTTTTTATATAACATTACAAAAATACTTCAATTTGTTTTAAAATATTAACGTGAAAGAGATGAAGATATGTAAGTGGTGAAAGAAATAACAAAAAAAAAATTAGCTTAATTTTTAGGAATATTTTTTTAA
Organism: Hippophae tibetana; assembly: GCA_037013495.1. Lineage (NCBI taxonomy): Eukaryota > Viridiplantae > Streptophyta > Magnoliopsida > Rosales > Elaeagnaceae > Hippophae > Hippophae tibetana. Next base: position 14,966,663 of record CM072803.1, read on the forward strand.
CTTAAATTTAAATAACTTTTATATTTCTATATATTTCTTTACTTAGTTTACATTTTGATTTTTTATTCCTAACATACTTCTATAGTAAATAAGTATATATATTTTTTACTTTATTATTATTATTAAAGGATATTTTAAGAATTTCACAAAAATGAAAAAAATCTATGTAAGAAGACAATTTATGAAAAAGTCAACAATGTATGATGCTATTTATGATAATATATCTAATCTTAATGTTATTAGAGATTATTTTGTAAACATTGAAAAAATCTGTGAAGAAAAAACGAACTTTAAAAGTATGAGTATTTTTTCTCCGATTCATCTTGCCGAAAAATGATGGGAAAACAAAACCAAATGTTTTTCTTTCAAATTTTAGAAGGAAATTTGGACAAAAGGCTCGACTTTTTTTTTTAAGAAATACCTCGTTCAAATTCTCGTACCTAAATATTGCTAAGATATTGCCAGGCATGGCCTATCTACCACCACTTAAAGAATGGATGAAAAAAATGTGTCACACAAAAAACGACCATACAAATTCGATGGCGTCGTCCAAACATCACCAATTGACCCTTAAAACACCACAAGCACTTGAACCTAGAGATATCCCTATAACATATTCCAATGCCCACAGTGCACCAAATCCAATCCATGACCACATAGGCCCAAATCAGAGACGTGACCTATTCCAATGTCTAAGCTCACGAGTCGGACAGACAAGTTTAGTCCATACAGTCCATGAACCAATATAAGTGCACCATAACCATTACCACCAAATGCTAGCTCAATTTAGTTCAACTTAAATTAATTCAATCATAATTTAAATTTAATTTAATTCATATTATAAATCATTAATTTTAAATTAAACTTGAAAAATTCAGACCAACCAAACTAACTCGAACTGACTTAAACTTTTATTTATATGGAATAATTGGTCTTTTTTACCTTATTTAATTTGATATTGACTTAAAATATTGTCAATTTTCTTATAATTTTTAATATAATTAAAATAATAAAACTTTATAACCAAAATTCAATACATCTTAACAACGTCAAAAGTAAAAATAAAAATTTTATTACAAGTTTTTACAAAACTAAAAAACAAAAAGTGTCAAAACTATAAGTATATTACAAAATAACTTAAATAACTACCGCCTAAAATTAAAATAAATGAATATTTTAGATTTAAAATTCGTGTAATTATGATTAGTGATAACATAATATATTTACAAAAGTAACTAATAATAATAAAATTATAAGTTAATTTGACATACTCAGAAACAAATTAATAAACTTATTAGAAATACTTTATATAAATAATTTATGAATTCAAAAGAAACTATAACATATATCATTTTTATATGAAATTTAAAAATGCTTATATAACTAATCACGTTTGTTATTAATTATATACTATATAATTCTTATTCATAAGCGAATAATCAACATGTTAGATGAAAAATAATTCATGTCATGTGGTGTAATATGAGAGGTCATACTTTATAAATAACTTATATGTGAGTCCAATCAACATTGAGTGAGCATATATGCCTTAGTATCTATTAAATAGATAAACAAACGATATTCAAACTCTTAATTATTTAACAATTAGATACTTGAGCAGATAAACATCTAACATTTAAACGTAATTTTATTGTTATGGGTAAGGATTATCAACAAATATATTATTTTCTATAAATATTCACCACTATTCACTATTAAACAAAATTAATGAACTACTATTATACATACAAATTCTTTTCCCATTTACAAATATTGAGATCTACACTCTCTTTTCCTAAATATCTTCTTACATCTCTATATATGACAAAGAGAGATGTCAGTTTCTTCCTTCTCCTCATTACCTGGACTTACATAAGCATCAGAGAGCCAAAGGCCACCACATCTCGTAGTGGTTCAAGGTCCTAATAGTGTTCTCTTTGTTCTCAAGTAAACATGAAGCAAGAGTTACACCAATTATTGATGTTGACAAAAAAGGCATTAACATCTGGCAGAATCTGTGAGAATGAGTATGTCGTGTAAGTTGAATCACAACTAAGATCTACAGTATCCTCCAACATTCTAAACTAGGTAGTCTTTGAAAAAAGACCCTAAAAAAGTTCAAAAGAAAACTACCTCAAAAGAAGTTCACTTTGCAAAGTCTCTAAATGCCATACCTTTCTATACTCTCAGGGTGAACCAACCGCTTGAATCGAATAACCAAGTTTCTATAAGGGATGATAAGGTCCTACCTCATGTCCAACAAGTTGTGCAATCACATGTATAAGTAAGAGAACCAAGACTCTGTCCCCAATAAAGAACAAAAGGAAATGGTTCACACTTCTTTCGGTCTCACCAATAGGGTAAATTTATGGGTACACTTGTCACATCATCATCTGCTAAGATATTGCCAGGCATGGCCTATCTACCACCACTTAAAGAATGGATGAAAAAAATGTGTCACACAAAAAACGGCCATACAAATTCGATGGCGTCGCCCAAGCATCACCAATTGACCCTTAAAACACCACAAGCACTTGAACCTAGAGATATCCCTATAACATATTCCAATGCCCACAGTGCACCAAATCCAATCCATGACCACATAGGCCCAAATCAGAGACGTGACCTATTCCAATGTCTAAGCTCACGAGTCGGACAGACAAGTTTAGTCCATACAGTCCATGAACCAATATAAGTGCACCATAACCATTACCACCAAATGCTAGCTCAATTTAGCTCAATTTTTGATACCTACGAAGAGAGGCATCTTGGGATGTTAAGCATAAAATTCCACTTGGCCAGACACGGTGGCACATCTAGAAAAAGACTTACCTCCCATTTTTATTCTGATCCAGTGTCCTATGTTTGGATCTCAAAATTCATACATCGTATGAAAATTTTGAGATCACTATCGAAAAGATCACGTTATGAATAGCTTCCTTATAAAATTTCATGTTGAAACGACACCAAAAAAGGTCTCACATGCCATCATACACTCGTAGCACGAGTAGGAGAAAAATGGTCTAGCATGCAGAATAGGCATAGAAACTTATTCAGAGCCAATTTACCCATTTTTTGAACGGTTCTTATGGAAGTAAAATCGATTATAGAATCCTCTCGATGAGACGATTCCAATGACAATACATCTAACATTTTTCGATATACATGTAGAGATAAATTTGCCAAAATATGTATAAGAAGAGACTATTCACCCATCAAATTCAATAAAGATCATGGGGGAATGATTTTTCATTCATCAATACATCAAGAATAATATTTTGAAAAATATTATTTATCCTTTCAGTCATCATCATCAATCCAATTTTAAGTACAATTTGTTCAAAAAACCTACTAACACAACTTCAAGTGTAACTCTCTCACAATTCTAAGGATTAAAATTCAAAATCTCGACCGTTAAAGTTGAGTTATAATCGATTTTTTAAAATATTGATGTAATTTTAAATTTCATAAAAATATAGAAGATTTATCGTTATTAATGAAAATTTTAAATTTTTTTAAGAAAATTATAAAAACTACATAAAAATCATAAAATTTATTTATAAATTTTTTATAAAATAATAAAATAATCAATTAATCATATTTTTAAATTAATATTTTATCTAATACATATATTTATTAAAATTATAATATTCAATTTAATCAATAAATCAATTAATTAATCTAATATTGTAAAATAAATTATTTAAATTTGATATAACTATTTGGATTATAATTACAATATTATTATAAATGGATAAACTCTAAATATATAATAGAATTTAAATTATTAAAAAATATATAAATAAAATATTAATAAAAATATATATATGAAAAAACAAAAAATATTGTCCCAAATTAAAAAAAAATTGATTGAAGATAAAAAAAACTATAAATAAATAAATTTAAAGATAAATCATTTATAAAAAAAATATTAAAAATATTAAAAAAATAATATGAAATATTATTTTATCAATATTTATCAACAATTTCATAAAAATTATAATATACACGATATTTTGGCCAAAAATTCATTTTTTACATAAGATTTTTTCGACAACAACATTTCATGTATAATATCGTGATATTCTCGACATTTTTTATGTATTTTAGTCAAAAATTATAAATATTACGTTTTGATATCAATATTAAGATGTATAAAAAAATAATAATATAGCAACAATGTCAAACACTTTGTTATAACTATAATCTTAGGCCAATTTTAATACCAAAACTCTAAAATAAAGTAATTTTTACATTAAAATAATATAATTTTAACATTATTTTTTTATCTCTAACCCACTACATCAAATATCACACTAAAAAATATTATACTATTTTTTTGCATTATAATTAGAACAAATTTTACTTAAAGATGTATAATTAAAATAAAACAGAAATTAAAATAATATTTAAAATATTTTAATCTTTTATTATTATCATTAAAAAGGGTTAAAAAAAGAAGATAGCATAATGAACAATGCAACACTATTCGTTGAACTAAAATAGTCCCGTGTTTTAGTATATTTTTAGAGCAATTTTTGGTGCAAAAGTTATACTGGCCATTAATATTCCTTAAACAGTAGTACTTCAAGCCTGCAACACTTGAACCCTAATAAGTGTCTAATGATTTGTACCACAAAGATAAATAAGGAAACAATAATATTTTAATTTATTTTCCAACATCTCGTAGTGGGTATTCTGGGAATTTCAAACAATGATAATATGAATATCCTTAAGCATAGAGGCCAAAACTGAAGAAATCACCATTGAGCATATATACCAATTGTCTATAAACAGAGCATTGAAATAAAATTCCTGTAACATATATCTATTATCTATTTGATGTCCATCCCTTATCTAAACATATAATATAATTCGAACTGAAATCGAAAACCCAATGGAATATCAAAATGCATCATTTATATATATGCTATATAGTACCTATTGAAATAACTGGCAACAAGAAAATCTGTTTTGAATGTGAAAATAGATAAAGTCCTTACTCAAGCTTGAAACTTGAAAATAGATGAACACTAGTTGTACTAGATGTGCATAGGTTACCTACTTTTTGTGTATGGCTATGGTGGAAGAGTTGTTGCTGAACTCTGTCTCCCCCGCAAAACCCCATTAGAGAAATGCATTGCTAACAAGCGCTCAAGATGTGCCGGGCTAATCCTTTCTTGCATCCCATCATGCATTTCAGATAGAACCACACAAAGAACGTCTTTCAACTCTATTTCCCGCTCCAATTTTAACCATTCGCTTTTACGAGTTGGATCTATATCTGAGGGGCAAACTGAGGGATGTGCATGCCTTACATGGTTCCGGAGTTGTAAGTAATTCCCAGTAAAATCACAGGCCTCACAAGGGCAACTCCTAGGTTTAGAATTCATAAACCGGCGTGCAGGCTCTTTAACGACCCAACTCCTGACTTGTCCTCGACATAATGGGCAGACAAGCTTTTCGTTCAATGGAGTTTTTCTTGAAGCAGCAACTTCTGACGATTCACCATGTGATGAACTTGCAGCAAAAAAATTACGAAGTTGATCGAGACAATTAGAGTGGTGATTACTTGTGTTGCAAACATAAGTGCGGCAGCCCTTATCATGAGATGAACATTGTAATAGGACAGCACTATGAGGGTGTTCCATGCAGATGGGGCACCTCGCTTCTTCCCATTCCTTAATATATGAGTTGGCTGCTGAAAGGTTTCTGGATCTCTCTTGCCTGATACTGTTGGACGGTAATTGAGATGAACTAGATTGATAGTGGTACAAAGTGTGAGCTCTTCTTTGCTTCGGCATCATGAGAGATTAAAACTAAGCCTTATGCTCTTTAAAAACTTAGCATGCATATAACATCTACACACCAAATTCCTGTCAAGATGCATTAAAAAACATAATTGAATGAGATCGCAAAACAGAATGAAACAATTGAACTTGAAACTTCAACAGAAGTTTAACTAATAACCAGCACCATAACTTATACATTTAACACAGTAATCGTGACTTATCAGATAAGTTCAAAAACAGAGAAGGTTACTACACCACTCTAGTTGTTACATGACGACATTGGAAAAACTAACATTTTAACCCCTAGATTAATAACAATGTATGGTATTATTGTTGGATAAATGTGTTATTAACCAAATTTATTGTGGAAGCAACAATAACTGGTGCAACATTGTCATTACACAGCAAAGAAATGCATATTATAAATCCCACCTTCACAATTAGGGATAAGATTATACAACCGAAAAGCATACCATGGGTGAGATACGGCCTCTTCTCTAGCCAATGCCTATATGAAGAAATCATATCAAGGTAACGTACATTATCCTTTGGAAATTATCATATTGACAAAGAAGCCTATTCAATGATTAAAGTATATGCAACCTATGTTATATTGATTCTTCTAGGACTTCAAATATCCTAAATTTTTAGATACATAAACACCTACTTTTTTCAACTTTTTGTAAATGTCCACCAATTTGTAGTATCAAGTACACACTGAACTACACTATGTCTATATCACGTCTTTTAGACAATATCTATGTTAAATCGACTCCTAGTACTTGTGTCCAACCGATATGATATGGAAATAGATGTGGGTACTAAACATTTCAATTTCTAATATGGTAGAGATTTATAGAAAATAAGTGTGTATGGCACCCGACACCAGTGTCCCAATAGAGCATGTGTAGCATAGGACACGATTATTTCATGGAAAATAAAAACCAGTATGCAACTATCCACAACCTAAGTCACAAACATGCAGACCAAGAGCTCCTACAGTCTTTTTTTATAAAGTTTAGCAACATCACAAACTACAATCCAAGATCAAAAGTACACGAGAGTGACTGAATGGGCCTTTGGGTCATTGCTTCTCCATTAGAAAAGTTCATATAACAATAGAATTCATACCCAAAAGTACAAAAACTAGCTATCCAACCAAAATCAGTGATAGTGTGATAGGTTCCATTATAAAATTAGTATATGAACTACTCAAGTAACCCAACAACTCCAATTACCTAACAAGCTTCAGATCTTCAAGAATCTAGTTGGGTTCTCCAACTATGTTTCATTTACGCAAACAACAAACAACAATGGTCTCCCTTGTAATTGTCACAAATTTGAGGTTTAATTTGCTCTGATTACAAAGGAGGAAACAATAAGCTAAAAACACTCTCGAGAAAAATTCAGTGAGTACTTGACGCATCGAATTTCATTCATCTGTATACATTATAAAGAAACAAAGTAGAGAGACGATCTTCAAAATTTAAAGAACAATGAAAGAAATTATACAATTCAAAAGATGCAAAATTGTTAGCGATCTGGAAAAAAAAATTTGATTTGAGTGGTACCCAGAAAAGATTTACAAGAATTAGAAGAAACTAATAAGAGGTTTTGACTTACCCCGCAATAAGTAGAGGCCTGTAGCGAGACAATATGCAGTGCGAAAACTGAAACTGTGGATTATATAGACAATGAAGGAAAGAACCGAACAAGTTGAGACAAGACTCACTGGTTCATAGGGATGGCGCCGAGACGGACCCACAATTATTTCGGTTATATTTGTAAAATATCTTTAGGTTATGGACGAATAATTATTTATTCATAATTTAATCACATTTTTTTAATATTTATTAACAAATATATTTAATTTAAAAATTAAAACATTAACATAATTTTTAATATTATTTAAGATATATATTTAATTAAAATAAAAAAAACGTAAATATGTAATAATAATAATAATTTAATATAATTATATTTTTAATAATATAATTTATTTTATATAATATTAATATATATTTAATTTTAATTAATTGATACTTTTAATATTAAAATTTAATTACAATTACTTTTTAACAAAGATAGCTTTTTTTTATAAATAAATACAATTTTATTTACGCGTAGATAAAACGTATATCTCTATTGGAACAGAGAAGAGTCCATATTATGAATTTTGACTCGTCAGATTTTTAAAATAATTACAACCAATATATCTATAATTAATAATCAAATATATACTTTCTATATATTCAAAATAAATTAGGTGGCATTGAGATGTTGGCTTAGGCCTTCGGACTAATAACTGCTATCTAAAACTAAATGTTTGATGTCTAATTGTCTATTATAAAGTATTAGGGGTGAGTAATGAATTTAAATTTGCTATTTTTAATCTTTTTGAATTTTATCGTAATAGAATTAAAAAAAATCAATTTAAATCCAATATGTTATAATCCATTTAAATCGATTCAAATTTAAACGTATCAAATTTTTTTTATCAGATAAGAACATATTAATATTAAAATTTATCTATAAATTATTATTATATATAAAACACGATATACAAAAATTTAAATTTTTATAAAAAAAATTAGTTATAATTAAAATTAAAATAATATATATGTATAATTATTAAATTATTATACATATTTATATTTATTTTTTAAGTTAAAACAATAATATAATATAATCATAGTATACATAATATTTAAATATATCATAATATAAAATAAAAATATTTATTTATTTATAATAATTCAATTTAAATTAGATACAATAAATTATAAAATCTATCAATTTAAATCTGATTTAATCCAAACAAATTGTATAATTTTAAATCTGAACCCAATACAACTATAAATTTTATCGGTTTAATTTGATCCGAATTATATAGATCGAATATAACTCTATGCAACATTATGAAAGTAAATGCAATTCCACTTATTAGTATAAATTCGAATCCCCTGCCCACAATTTACAATAATTAATTAATAAATGTGTTGGTTATTTTTAAATATATTTTAATAATAAAAATTAAATAAAGTTAAAATAATTAAATAAAATTGTTAAATAATAACCATAAATATATTAAGAATTAGCATATTGTTAGAACTCAAATAAGTATATACTCATATGGGGTTTTATTTATAAGAGCTAACTATTAGACAATAGTTTAAAAATGGAAATAAGTAGGGTTTTTTAAAAAAATTGGCAATATCTTACCTTAAATTTGAAAGCAAAATTTTTAATCAATTTTATTTAAAAAAATATATATTAGCTCTATTTTACAAAAAATAATTATTATAAACATAAAAAAATATTAACATCTTATAAATTTATAATTAATTTTAAATACATAAATATTTTTTATCATATCATATATTAAAAAATTTATTTTAAAAAATAAAAAATAATTTATTTTACAATAAAATAAATATAAATTAATACATATATTGAAAATCATATGCTAAATATTTTGATAATTCATAAATAATATAATACATTATTATTATTAAATATAATTATATTTAATAAATAATTATAATATTAATTATAATTATGATATAAAAAATAATATTCATAAAAATAATTAAATTATTAAAAAAATTGTGAAACCTCTCTATCGAACTTTTTATAATATACAATACAAACATAAAACATTATATTGTAAAATCTGTGTGAAAATATTATCTAATATAATATTATTATAATTATTAGCCTAATTTTTATAATTTTTTTTATAATAATAATTATTATTAATTTTGTAATTATTTTATAATTTATTATTATTATTTTAAGTTAATTTATAATAAATTTTTGATAAGTTATTTGTTATAACAAATTATATGTTTATTATTAAATATATTTTTGTATTTTATAAATATAAATTATTTTTATTATTTTTTATTCACTCAAAAATTTATTTATTAAAAATTTATAATTTTTGTATTCGGTACTTTAAAATTGCAAAGGATAATTAAAATATTTTTTTGTCTTGTTTTAAAATAAGAAAAAAAAAACTGGTTGGTAATTGAAAGAGGAGAGAGAGAAAATGACTTGTTATTTGATTAAGAGGTTAGAAATAACTTTTTTTTAAAACTAAATTAACGAAGATTTTCTTTTTAAACTTTTGAATGAAATATGCACGAAAACACTACTCAGATAAGTCATGAATAATTGTTATTGTTATGCTTTTAGAATAATTAAAAAGTGAAATTTTTAAGTTTAAAATCTTAATTTACAATAACAAAGATAATTTATCTAGAATAACAATTATATGTATTAATTTCTCATATATTTTATTCTATTTCGTGTTAAAGAAAAATATTATTACACCTTAAGATGCGTTTGGAATATTCATCCTTTTAATGTAATATAATAGCAACTTCTTTGTTTAATATATTTTGTATTTTTTATAATAAATAATGAACTAAAATAAAAGCTTGTGGTAAAAGAGTCTCATATTTTCTTGTGTTTTGAATCATGTTATTAAAATTCATAAAAATTATAAAATTTTAATTTTACAAATTAAATTTAATGAATGATAATATTTATAATAATTATAAATTTTATTATAATATTTTTAAATTCATAAAAATTGAGGAATTTTAATTTTAAAAAGTTAATATAATTAATAAAGATAATCATAATATTTATAAAATATATAATAATATTAATTTAATTAACGTGTGATTCTTAATATCTTTAATATCAACCGAAATTATGAAACATTTTATATTTATAATCTATTTTATTTATATTTTATTATAGTGGATTACTTGTTTATTTTTGAACAAGCGTTTATGCACGCGCATATATATATATATATATATATATTAATTTTGTACATTTTTTATTTAAATATTTTTATTTTTGATAAATTAATTGATTTTTTTAATAGTAATAATTTATCTCAAAATTCATAATTTTATATTAAATTACACAAAAAATATATCAAAATATTTCCTTTTCATAACTTCAATGAAATAAAATAAATGTCACATTTATCATATCTCTAACAACCATCATCGATAACTTTATCGACGCTTCGACAATCACAACCGAATATCTTGTCTTGGGTTCGGTAGATATAATATGTTATATACAAATATATATATATATATGTAGATGTAACATATTATATCTACATGTATTTGATAGTCATTAAAATTTCGATGGATTTGAGATGATCATCAAAACTTTATACGATGATTTCTAAAGATATTATGATATTTAATCTTATTTTCATTGTAAAAATATTTTAGTATTTATGAGTATGATATCGTGAGATTTTGGACAAATTTTTACTAGTTTTAGAAAATGGATTAAAATAAAGTAAAAGAAAAAATATCAATATTCTCAAATAAATTATTAATTGATAACAATTTAAAAACAATGTTGGATGTAACAAAATTTATGGTATAATAAATAAAATTGTGATATGATTAATCACTAAGTAAATTAATTAGCTGTTATCCCATATATAACATTTTTCTAATTTTAATAATGCGACCCTAATCTTGTAACATTAAAGCTAATTACAACCTCGAATATGTTTTGAGTATGTCTTTACTTGTTTTCTAAGAGCGTTACAATTTCACATTGGAAAATATTAAATATACAAAAATTTATAATTTATAACAAAAACAAATATATTTAATTTTGTATTATATTAATTATGTAGTTATCATGTATTAATTTTTTTGAAAAATTAATAGGTTACATGATATAAATTGGACAATCTTATAAAAATATTATCAAATTATTTTTATCTCGTTTATGCTCTCAAATTATTTATTTTATTTTATTTATATCATTATGTTAATCTTTATCTATTGACGTCACACATCATTGATATATTTACAATAACTCAAATAATTAAATGATATATTTAGAAATAAATTAAATAACAATAAGATAAATATAATAATTATGTTATATAAATAAAATAAAAAATAATTTAATAATATAAATAAAATAATTAAATGATATTTTTAGATTTTAACAATTATACCATAAAAAATAATAAGAATATAAATATATGTGCCGTTACGATTGTTCTTCAATTAAGATTGTTAAGCATTTATTGTGTGGGGTTGTAACATTACTTTTGTGGACTATACAGGTTGTGGTTCCTTATTGGAAAGCAATAAAACTTTGAAAAATATAAATAACTGAAAGCTTTGTGTATATATAGAAAAGTGATATTATTACTATTAGATTTATTATATATATAATAATGATATTGTTATTATTATTATAATAAAAACATTTTAATCATTAATTATATTTTAATACAATTATTATTAATAAAAAATTATTATAACAGATACAAATTATAGTAATATTACCCTCCCTTATATATATATCACTTCATGTTATTGAAACATTTGGTATCTTTATTTAAAAAAGGAATTTTTAGATTTTTTTTAATTTACTAAAAGACAATTTAATTTTATGATATAATATTTTATTATATAAACTATAGTAAATTTTTTTAAGAACGCATGATATATTTAAATAAATTTCCTTAATCTCTATTCACTCTCTCCTTATTTTCTCAAATTTTTCGTTATAATTAATTCCATTAAATTATATCAATTTTTCTATTTTACTAGATGATATCTCTCTCAGTTTTTAAATGTTAAAATAACAATAAAAATACAATATAATTTTATTTGATCATATTAAATACTAATAATAATACAAACATTTAACACCAATAATAATATTTATTATCAAATTACTTAAAATTTATATTATATCTTAGTTGAAAAAATATTCAAATCAACTATTACTTGAAAATTGAAACATGTAATAAAACTATTGTTTCAAAAAATAATTACAAAATGTTTAACATAATTAAGATTTAAAAATATCAATACATAATTTTATTTCACTTTATTTGAGTTAGAAATACAAGCCAAGCATGATAAATTATAGCCCTAACAAATAAAAAACATATTGTTAAAAATAATATAGATAATATATATGAAATAATTAATAATATGATAATGATATTACTTATATTGATCTTCTTAAGAATGTATTTTTGATTTTATGTTTTTCATTAGGAATTGAGTGACAGATACAAAAAGATGAGGTAATTTGCTCTTTTTTAATGCAAGTTTGTTTTTTCAAAATTAAATAATTTTTATTGTAATATATTTTTTTACTTTTAATTAATTTCACACTTTTCACATGTGACATGCATTCACAATTTTAATGTTAAAATATTTTTAAAAAATCAAATTATTCTTTAATAACTTAAAGATTTTATAAATAAGCTTACTAAATAACATAATTGGCAAAACAAAAAAGATGTGAGTAGTTCTTTTTCTTTTTTAGTTATAATTTGTATATTTTATAATATGTTATATATCAAAATATTTTTAAAAAATTAGAAATAATTTTATTTTTAGAAATAATTTTAAGACATGCATAATATAACATAAAAAGTTATGGGTGTAGAAGTAGTCAAAATTTATATATCTCTTATATTCATATAATACTTATAATATAATTTTAATTTTAATTATAATTATATTTTATTTTAAAAAGAAAAAGTTAGGGAATTTTTGAAGTAAAACATTGACAACGAGATTACTAATACACAATTATGCAAAATTTCGTGGGTTGGTCTGCGCAAATATAAAATATCTCTTTTGGTCAAATATTTTGCATTTCCACGCGAAAAAGAAAATACTTGAGAACTTTATCCATCTTATGCCTATAATTTAATTTATAAAAACAAAAATGGTAAAATATTGTTATTAGCTTAAATTATTTTTAACTAATAGCAATTTTATTTTATATTAAATTTTAATTAATTATAAAAATATTTTGAATATATATTTATTAAATAAATAATAAAAACATTATTATCTATTAATCACATTTAAAAAAAACGATAAAAAAAAGTCTTATAACCATAAAAATAATATTTTTTATATTCACATAATATATTTTTACTATTAAATAAAATATGATATATCATTTTATATTTAATACTGTTTAAATTAAATTAAAACAATTTAAACTCATTTAATATTGAGTTTCATTGAATATTGAACTTTATTTAATGTTATTAAGATACTATTTTTATTGTTATAAATTTTAAATATGTTATTTTTATAACAATTTATTAACAAAATTATGTATAATTAATTATATGAATAAAAATTATAAATTTATACAACAAAAATCTAGCAAATTATAAAAAATAATACGTATAAAACTTATAATAATAAAAATATCACCTAATAGTAAACAGATTTAATTAGATGGGCTTGAATGTTGAATGAGTTTAAACGATGAGAGTTCAATTTGAATTAAACGGTATTTAAAATAAAATTAAGTTAATTTTTTTTAAACAGTGAAAGTATATTAGAAGAATATAAACGAATTCAATTTTATAATCATATGTAAAGTATTATTTTTATAATACTAAAAAACAATTGTCAAAATATTATACCAAAAATAACTATGTTACAGAAAATATATATTAGGAAATTACAATGTTTGAGAGAACCGCTCTTTTCCTTCTTTCTGTGTCTGGTCTCCTCATAACTCTCTCGCAGCCTCAATAGCTTCACAATCACTGTATGATTCAACCTTTTTCTGTCTCTCTCTCTTCCCCCGCTTTCTCTTTTTTATTGTTACATATCACTTTCATTTTCTATGGCTTTTAAATCAATGCTTTAGCTCAGTATTACTCGTTTTACTTGTGGCGGGAACGCCATTATCGGTGGTTTTAATGTCACCATTGTTGAGATTTGCATTGTTGTTGCAAATGGTATTTGGGATTGAGGGTTATATTGAGTTTCAATGTCTTTTTTTTTCCTGATCCTTCACTGCATTGAGTGGTCAATCCTCTTCGTCAACGGTATTTAGGCATTTTCATTGTTTTTGCGTCTGGGGTCTTAAAAAATGTAGCTAGGGTTTCGTTTCTGGGTTTGGGAAAGTGGGTCTTTTTTCGTTTTTGGCTGTTTATTTTTGAGATTATGGGGCGTGAGAAAGAGAGATGGAGAGTGAAGGTATATTTAATTTGGAGTTGTTTTGTTGGATTTTGGGAAACTCGTGCTAGTTCTAGACTAAGCGGGAGAATGTCGTTTCAGGGTTTATTCCTTTTGTTGATCTGCGTTCATAACTACATCCACTGATTTCTGCTTCAGATTCAGGCCATTGTTTCCTACTTTGGAGGATTGTTACCGTTTGTTTCCAATTATTGGATTGAGTTTGCTATTTGATCGTTGGTTTTGATAGTTTAAAGTTTTAGCTATAAAACATGAATGTGGTTGGCATTATAAAGAGACACTCAACATTTTGCTTTATAATGATGTGTTGTTGGTATGTGCAATGATTATGTTTTGCACTTAAGTTTATTTTCTGTTTCTTTCTACTTTTGAAAATTCCTGTGATGGACTCATTTGGAAGGTTGTCCTGAAGTTCTTAATGTTTCTTTTCTATGGCAGGGAGTGAATCTCATACACAAGGGTGCCTTAGGCATCTTTGTTGGTGCTGCTGAACTTGGTTCAAGGATGCCTCTACTGAAAAAGACGTCCTATACTTTGGCAGAATTACCTGAGGATCTGAAACCTCATGAATTGGTATACCAAGTTCGCTTTACTAAAGAGATATTTCGAAATTATGAGTATCCTTCTTTTTGGTTACGGGAAGCTTTTTTGTTCTTTTTTATATGTATAATATGACTTACGATTGACGAGGTATAAGGTTTTGATATCTCTATTTCTCTGGTTTGAATATATTATTCAATTTATACTGCGTTTAATTGTGCTTGATGATAAATGTACAGGAAAGGAAAATATAGTAACTTTGATTATCAAGTACTCTTTTTTGGATGAATAATCCAAACACCTATAAGATTTACCTTAACATGGATCAGTGAGTACCTAAACCGGATTAATTTGTATCGTCATCGTGTTTGGACATGCAAAGTATCTGGGAAAATAAACTTGACGTATGAAGAGGCTTTGGTTTCAGAACAACGTGCTACTGAGAAGGTTCAACAGTTTCCTAAAGAGCTAGTGGTACCTACACTGCGTATCATTCAATACAGTAAAAACTGACCCCTTTTTTTTCACGATGAATCCTGTTGTGGTTTTAAAGCTGGTTGTTCTTTGTCTTGTTTATTTATTTCTTCAATTGTGACATTTTAAGCATAAACACAATTTCTCCTTTCTTCCTGCGTGGTTAGATGAATGTGTTTCTGATGACAATCTGTATCCTCAGATGGCTACTTCGACTTTCTTATGTATTTTTCTTATTAAAAAGGGTCTCAATTTTAAGACAAGTGCAGTCTATTGGGAATTAAATATAGAAGCTGTGTGTACACAGTCATTGTATATTAAACAATCCTTCTGCTTTATGAATTTAAAAGATTGTTGTTTTTGAAAGCAACATTTTAACTTTTTTTTAGTTGCAGGATTGCTGGTTTTAGATTGTACTCACGCAGTATATATCTCAACTGCCTTTACTTGTGGCAGGTATGCTTTCATTGAAAGATCTGGCTGACAAAATAGCTGCAGAGTTGCAAGACTGCTTGTTTGTAGGTGCCGAGCTGAATGGAAAGAAGGATAATACTGTATATTTATGTAAAATTCTTAAAGTTCTCGAGGAGGGTAATGCAGTCAGTTATGAAGTGGGGTGGCTTGACAGGAACAAGGAAGTCATTGAAACTTCAGTGGTGAATAGGAAGAACTTAATACAGAAGAAATTCCCCTTTAGTAGAAATGTCTTGAAGTCTTTTATTCGGGAGTCCACATACCGAAGTGCACCTTGGGTGATTCATGATAAACTTGCACGAAGTAATATGATCTCAACTGATGTTCCAAACGATTTAAGAAGTATTGTCTCCTTCCAGAATGGGATGGTAATCTGTACTAAGAAACGAGGCAAAAGTGAGGAAGATGAAAATAATGTGGTAATTATATAAGCTCAGGAGTTTGCCTTATGATGAAATTTTATTACATTATTTTGTTATGAATGAATATTTTATTTTATTTTTGTTTACTATTTATTTTTTTCAGGAAGCAAAAGACAAAGGAAACTGTAAAAGGAAGAAAGTTGACATGTTAACCACCAGAAACACTACTGTGAAAGGTCGGTCTTAATATTGATGATGTTTTGAGGTATTTTTAGCATATTGCATTTCAGTTTTTTTTTTAATATATGATGGATAAAACTACTAGTTGTTTCTGCTCATCGCCTTTTAAGATGACGAGAACTGCTGCTAGGTAGGGGAATGATTTCTTTCTTTCACAAGTTGCTTTCCAAAGGTTTAGGATGGTAAATTAAGTGTCTTGAAAGTTTTTCCATATTAGAATACTGCTAACTGAATATTCAGGTGATGATCAAGAAGAGAAGGAACCTATCAAATACCCTATTGATGATCTGTTGGTGAAGCCTGGTGCAGATGATCCCGTTTTTATTGATCACCCTGTTCCATATCGGGACTTCAAGATTCCTATGGAATGTGTTGGGGATCTTTTAATGGTTTGGGATTTTTGTTCATCTTATGGCAGACTGTTGCACTTGTCCCCATACTCTCTTGAAGATTTTGAAAGTGCTGTATGTCACAAGGACAGCACTGTACGTATTCTTGTGGAAACTCATTCAGCTCTTCTTCGGTTGCTTATGAAGGACAATGGGGAGTTTTTATTGGCTGTACTGAAACGAAATCGAAATTTAAAGGTTAAAAATATGGCATATAATTTTTGTTTTCTATTAATATCTTGTTTGCCCCACTTGTTTATTTTTTTCTCTTTCCTGTTCTTTCTTTTAGCTTCACCATATGGATTTTTGTTAATATAATTTTTCCTTTACGATGCCACTTCATTACAGATTACATTGATTAATTGGACAGTGTACTTGTGTGATTGGTTAGAAATGATTAATATTCCTGAGTTATGTGCTCACATGGGAACTATTAAACGGGGGCATTATGGTCTTCTAGATGCTCATGCTAAAATGGGAATCTTCCGGGAATTGGTTAATCATGTCCTTGATACAGATATTTTTAAAGAGAAGGTGGATGAGTTTATTGAGCAGAGGCAGGTACTTGGGGCTACGAGAAGGGGGGAAGCATTGGAGGAAGCCAGAAAGAAAAGAGAATATAAAGAACGGTCAAAATCCAGGTTTGATTCCAATGGAGTGATGGATATGAAGAATGCGGGAGACTCATCTGCAAATGGTCATGTTAAACAAAGTGAGGGAAAGTTAAAGAAAAGAAATGGTGAGATCCTTTCAGCTCAAAAGAATCACACAATGGATAAAAGGTCTGGATTCAAGCTTTTTTATATATATATATATACATACCTGATAGTTTATTTTATTTTGTAATTTATAATAATTTTTATTACTTATCTTTGATCTGAAATAAAATTCTTTATTATCTTTCAAGCAGTGACAGAAATTCTGGATCAAATAAGATGGCCAAGAAACATAATGTGGGTTCTGATAATGTGAAAGAGTCTTCCCTGCAGGAAACTTTAAAACAGTTGAAGGATGATAAAAAAAAACCAAATGACAGGAGGAACAAAGAACAGAGGGTGCAAATTCTCTCCAAACTCTGCTTATTTTGTCTGTATGTGTGTTTACGAGTGTTCATATTTTACTTTCTTTCATTTATACAGAAAGAAAATTATGAAAGGGAGAAGGATAAATGCCTTATATGCACCAATCCCTTGGGTAAAGATAGATATCATAACAGGTATTGGTGGTTTCGGCACGATGGAAGAATGTTTGTTGAGAGTTATGACTCTAAGCAATGGGGATACTACCGTAGCAAGGAAGAGGTACTGATATGCACTTTATTTAGTTATATACAATTTAATATTTTTTCTGTTGCTTGGAATTCTTATTTGGTATCAATAAACAGCTTGATGCACTGATGGGATCATTAAATTGTAAGGGTGAGAGGGAGAGGGCACTTAAGAAGCAGCTGGAGAATTTCTATGGTAGAATAAGGTGAGTTTGTCATATCATCTTAGAATTCTTTGCGAGTTCTTTTCCACTTTTGCAAGCTTATGGTAAAACCCAGATCTGAAAGTAATTCACACGATAATGCTTAAACTTAGACCTAGATGATTGTTTAAGAGAGGATGTTATCTCGGACCCAGACCCATTGTTGTTTGTATCTATTATGATGCCAAGTGGCTCTGGTCTAAGGGGGAAGCAATCTTGGCAGTATTTTAATTAGTTTCCACCAGGAAAAATAAAAATAAATAAATCTTGGGGGTTTGAGAAAACTAGTAAATTTTCTATATATTTTACCACGTGTTGGGAAAAAGGAGTATTTCTGATTCTGAAGTTTATCTTAATTTCACAATTTGATTGAGTGTACTGCATTTTGTTGAAATTTCTGTGGAAACAACCTAGCCATACATGGGCAATTGGGTACATGATATATAATTTTTGTCTGTCAATCAAATTTCGCAGCTTGGAATTGCAAAAGAAGGCAAAGGAGTTGGCCAACGAGATTGCAATGGAGGAGGCTCTGTTGCGTAGATCCACTCGTGTACGCGCTCCACCAAGGGAAAATCCTGCTAAATTTTTCCTAAGGTACGTTAACAAGTGGAATGAAGATTAGCTTGGCTTCATTAAAGTTTTGGAAGCAGAAGTTACCAGCTAATCTAGAATAGAAACCCCCCGATAGTTTGTTGTGTTCATCATAGCTTGCAATAGGATCAAGAATCATAGATCGTTTTTCAAGTTCACGTACTTTTTGTTTCTTTGGAGTGATGGGATGTCATGCTAGGGATGGATTGGTATCACAGCAGCTGGAAAAGAGTAGGGAATGTATCATTTTTGTAATCCATTCCTGTAGTAGTAGACATTGAGGCAAGCATTCTTTTATGCTTGACTTTCCATTTTTAGAAATGACTACATTCTTTTTGGAAGCACTTTTTGACGAAAATATACGGGTAAGCACGGGTGGGCTGGAAATTATACAAGAACCGCAGCTCATAATTTTTTGAAAGTTCTTGGATGTCTTCTAGAAATTTTGTGAAATTCTGGAAGACTTTCAGAATTCATAATGTCCAGAAGTCCTACAAATATAAATATCTTAAAAAAATGGCTTTCCATAATTTTTATAAGTTTTGGAAAGCCTTGTAGAATTTTCAGAAATGTGCAAAACGGCATTGTGCTGCAATTTCATGAAGGCGAATTCTAGTTTCGTCCCTAATATTTATTATTTTATATGTATCTAGATTTGTCCTTTCTAGTTTTATCTTAAAACCCTGCAATCCATTCCTGGGTCCTTAATATTTATGGAACTATTGTTTTTATTTATTTATTATACTTTATTTTTGAAAACAAGATTATCAATTTGGCGAGAACAATACTAAAGCAAGTATAATTGATATAGTTTGAACTTATGACTTGCATCTTTGTTTTATCCACAAGTTTGCATTTCTTTTAGTTCGGCTATAAATGTAAACGTACTTTTAAAAGTCGAGGGTCCGATTTTTTAAGTGTTTTTAGAAATAAATCCACTTGTAATATTTGCAGTATCCAGTCAGCACTTTTACGATTTTTCCTAGTAATAATATTTACAAAATATTATGAATTTTCTTGGTGATTATCACAATAAAAGCACTTTTACGATATTGTTGCCAAATTGATTAATATTGCTCTTTAGGAGACCAAAAATGATCTTAGCAAATTTTTTCTTTTGCCAAACTTTTAACTATAAAATCGTTTCTAACCATATTTATAAAAAAAAATCATTTTTATTAGTAAAGCATCCAAACACGCTTGAAACTTGAATTTAGGAATTCTTTTAATATCAAATTATCAGGAAGAAGAGTTATATTTAGGAGAAATTCCAAACATATCAGGAAGACGAGATAACTAGAAGATGACAGCATTTGATTAAATAACAAAAATGGGTCTTAAAAAGAGTTTTCACATCTCTACTCCTTTCTTTTATGTTCATTACAGGTGAGAGATAAAGCAATTTACTGAAACATGGAGGTAAAAGATGATTTTTTATAATATTAAAAATACTTAAATTTGACTAGGAAAACACCGCATACAACATGAACAAAAACGATACCACAATTGGTGCATGTTAAAAAAAAACAAAAGGCTAGTAAGCCTGTAGTTGATGAAACCAACTCTAACTTTATTCTATAAAACGTTTAGACAACATCAAACTTATATTGTCCCCTGCTTACGCAACCCCAAGCTTATAGATTTTGTTTGAGAAGAAAGTACTGAAAGAGTTAAAAAGTATTGCCACTTATCTAGAATCTGATTGCACGAGTAAAACGGCAAGCCAATTTGTATCAGGCGTTTGATTGCTCATTTGGTTCCTCATGAGACGTTTGGTGGAGCATTATGTATATGCATCATCAAATTCTACTCACATGTGTTGCTGCGGTTTCTAAGGTGAGACTTCTGTACAGTTGAACTTGCAGAGCTACGTTGAGAAAGGAAAACTACGCAATCTCAATCACAGCCCGACTGACAATAACTCCTTGATTGAGATCCTGAAATGCCTTGCTTGCCTCCTCAAATTTATATTTCCTGGATACAGCATTGCTGAGATTGAAAATGCCTGTTTCAGCCAGTCTTACAATTTTTGGAAGATCCTGCCTCGCCCTTCCTCCATAGGATCCAATAACCTTTATCTGTCCAGAGAAAAATATTCCAATGAATTTTGAAAACATGCATCAAAAGAGAACTTTTAAATATGAAAAAAATAGCAGCAAACACTGTCTTGAAAGGTACTATGCACCGAGTAAAGTCGAGCCAGTTTTATCAACACGACCTTGTATGTGCAATTGTTCAATGAGGTCTTCATACATGCAAAATAAGGAAATTTATGGATTGTGAGACTCACCTTTCTACGAACAAGATGGTTTATATCTATTTTTCCAACTGAACCAGCTTGGGCGAGTCCAATCATCACAGCCTTTCCTCCATCTTTGACGCCTCGTACACATTGTGAAAACGTTTGCGGTTTTCCCAGGGCTTCAATAGCTACATCGACGCCCTTTCCTCCAGTTATTTCCTTTCAAAAAAAAGGGGGAAAAAAACCAAGAAAAAGGCAAACTTAAAATATCAGAAGGATTTAAGTTCTTGCACTCAATTGTTAAAGTTCTTAGATTTCAAAACCAATTTGATTGACTCCTCTTAAGAAAAATTTCTAACTCAAGTAATCAATAAAATTAATCCACCTCAGTGAAATTGGCTAATAATATTGCCACAATTACTTTTGTATCTACAATAAAAGTATATAAAATGTCAATTTTACCCTTATTATTAATTACATCTTAGTGCCATTGATATTGATGAATTATTGTTGTGACAATAACAATTTGAATTATGTCAATATCGGCACCCATTTTCTCATATTATGTTTATGGCACAATTAGAAACAACTGAATTGTAAATAATAGATTTTTTTCTTTGATTAATCAGCTTGGAAAATTATATATTACATACTCTTATCTTTTCAACAGCATCTTCCTTCATTCCATTTATAGTATGAGTGGCGCCAAATATTTTAGCTTTTTGCAATTTTTCATCTTGAATATCCACAGCTATCACATCAGATGCACCAAAAGCTCGTGCTATCTGCAAACAACTGGATCAATGGATCTTGTTAATCAACTCAACTGGATAAACAATTTATCAAGAAACAACCATCTCATTAGATTAGGGTATGTTTATTTCTACTTCTGAAGCCTTATAAAAGCACTTCTGAAAGCAAAACAGGTGCTTTTAAATCAAACAAAACTTTGTTATAAGTGATTTCGGTGAGCAGAAAACACATTTTATGCTTCTTGTGAGAACATAGATAATGGGGCTTCTTGAAATTGCTTTCTTAAATCACTTTTCACATAAGCAAAAGCAAAAATAACCTAAATACTATGCTCTGACTATCTTTGGTCTTCATGCTACTATATTAACATTTAATGCACAGATTGGTTACTTACCTAGAGCCGACACCCCCCACTCCAATCACAGCAACAGAATCCCCAGGTTGCACTTCAGCTGCATGAGCCATAGCTCCATAAGCAGTGAAAACTGCACATCCTAAAATTGCAGACTCTGCATAGGGCAGTGAATTCGGTAATATAGACAACGCATTTGCTGGAACAACGCAAAACTCAGCGAGGCCTCCCATACTATACATGAACACTGGCTTTCCTGCATGAAAGAAAATGTCTTTGATAATCCAGTAAAATAAATATATTCCATGAGTACAAGACAAAGAAAACAGAGCCACAAAATGGATTTTAAAAAATGTACACAACCAATGCAAGTATATAACCACAGTCATCATATCCTAATTCACACGAAAAGAGTTGTCCATAGCTTTTTGATAACAAAAGTTCAGCCAAAATTGTCCCTTACATTAACCAATCTAAATACATCTCAAAGCTACATGCAATAGTCTTCTATCTTGAGGATATTTGATTGGAGATATATGAATTTAAATGCTAACTAAAGCAGAGGAGTTTGATTTCTAGATTTCCAAATATGATTCTATCCTTTAATCTTCAAAAGATTCTGTTATCGAATTCTCAAAGAATAATCCGTATTTTGAGGAATATCCGAGAGAGACAAGTTTTGAGTAAAGAGTGTCATAAGAGAGACCAAACAAACCTAAACAGATTTTTTTTGACTAGGTGAAAAGAATAAGACGTTTGTATGATAGCCAACACTAGAATGAAGTCCACATCCGCTTAATTCACAGCTGCATATTTAATCCGAGAAGTGTTCACTCTTTGATAGTATTTATAATATGGAGGAATAGTAACAAAAAAGTTTAAATGACATAATTATAATCAAATTTAAAAAGTCATCCTTTTTAAATCCAAGAAGCTGTATATCAGAGTTTAATTTTATGCACCATAATTGAATTGTAAGTAGCAATATATCCGAGGAGGATATATTTCTCAAAAACAAAATGTTTGATGAGAACAATGGCAGATCCTGGATTTTAATCCAGGAGGGACACCATACAAACAGTTAAAAATAGTATTATTTGTTTTTCAGTTATTATTTTTTTTCTTATTTAAAAAAGATGTGATGTGTATGCCATTTGAGTATAAATATATTTAAATTATAAAGTTTGTAGTGTGTTTTTGTTAGATAAATGCTTAAAAATGAAAATATAGAGGGTGGCATAGATTCATTTTATGCATGTAAATTGTCTATAATTTCATAAATATTACACCTAAAATTTCTGCTATCTAGAAATATCATAGGCTATGATATATAACATAACTAATCATAAATATGCCAATAAAAATGTGCATATAAGTTATAACTAAAGTATGAACTTACCACCATCACGAAGGAATAAGCGAGTTTCACCATCATAAAGGGTTCCTTTTGCACGGTTATAAGCAAAGAAATCCTCACATAAATCATCATGGCCCTATTTGCAGTTCAGAGATGAATGCTCTACTCGTTATACTTGGACAAAGACGTTAATAAATGATCACAGCATTTTTGGAAGCAGTAGTAATGCATCCTGAAATATATTATAACAAATAGACTTTGTACAAGTTTTACCTTGGAACAGTAGGAACAATTGCCACAAGGCATGATAAAAGCTCCAACGACACGGGACCCAATTGGTAGTCTGAGAAACCAACAAGTTGAAAAGTAACAACTCTCATTTTTGCACTTTCTCAACCAATGATCAAATCATAGAAGCAGGTCAAGTATAAATATTTTAAAATGCATATTGCAAAAGTGATATCCTAGTTGAGAATCAATATAAAGATGAAATTGCTCGTGTCTATTTCACCTTTTAATGGTTTTGGTGTCTGTAAGCTGTCCATGTTCTACAACCTCACCAGTTATCTCATGCCCCACTACACAAGGGCTAGAAAATGGAATTTCACCTTTCATAACATGAAGATCAGAATGGCACACTCCACAGGCTACATCAACAGGCATTAAACAATGTCAACTGACAATTTCCCAAAAAAAAAAAAACCTTAACCAAGGTAGCAATTCTGGTTTTTGGATTACCTTATGCAATAAATACTTTGTTTTCAGTAAAGGTCCGTTTGTTTGTGCTTCAGTTAAAAGTGGTTTAAAAAATGAGCGGTTTCAGGCAGAAGCACACATTATGTATACGTGCTCCTGCCTGCAAATACAAAATGTGCTTTTTGAGCTTGAAAGGGCTTTCGACAAAACTTTTTTTTTCTTTTTTCTTTTTGGGTGCTGAAGCATTATTTTCTATCCAAAGCGCTTTTACAGGGTCATAGAAACAGAAACTAACAGATCCCAAGTTGTTTTACTAGAAAAGTACTAAAATGCTGCTCTTATGTTTTCGAAAACCCTTGGTATTATTGCCAAACTAGTCAATAATAAATGCTTTTTTCTGAAAATGGTTTCTCAAGCCATATATACAAAGCTCTAATCGGAGCCTAAAACAATGCATAACAGAAAGCCATTCAACCATCAAATAAAGAATACTTAAAATGTGGTAAAACCCAATTTCATAAAACATCAATTAAACTAATTGGAAAATAATCACACGATAATACCTTTTTAAAACCCACAAAATATCAATTACAACGGAGAACAAGTATTAATTGAAAAAAAGAGGGTAATAGGAATTCAACAGTACCCTTTGTTTTGATGAGAATTTCACCAGCTTTAGGGCGAGGAATGTGAAATTCCTCAATCGTCAACGGCTTATTGGGCTCTCTAAACACAGCTCCTCGCATGTATGAAGGCAACCCAGAACCACCAAGTGAGCTTGCCTCAGAGTGATACCCATTTCTTGTACTGATCTTCTCCCCATCAAATCGAGTTGTTTGACTTTGACCCACCAAGGATGATGATGATCTACCACTAAAACTCGCCAGCCCATAAGAAGCACATGGGTAATGGAGCTTTGAGAGTGCTCTTTTGGTGAAAACAGAAAAAGCCATCTCCTATGTAGACCAGAAACTATAAATTGATGGATTGATGGATGATCTATATAAATATGGCAGTTGTACTTTATCTTAAGCAAAATAAGATCTAATCGGTCGCTTAAATTGACCTAAAGGCCTGTTTTTGATGCTCTCTTCGTTTCCAAGTTGGTATTTTTAAAATAGTAGTGAAGCGACAGATTTCAGACTGTTATATCAAATAATAATAATAATAGATATGTGATATAGAAATTGACATTATTCATTGCAGATTGATATCTTCGTAACAATAAATATTATTATAATAATAAATTATTTAGCAACCGGATAATTACTACTATTTATTATAATAACATAGATATCAAATTGTGTAAATCTATAAATATATAAAATATTATATTTGTAATATTTATACTACAAAAATATTGACCGTATTACTCATCAGCTCTTCAACAAATAACCATCCAGTATAATCATAAAAGGTGATACAATTTTTGGTGCTGTGCTGCATGTTCTCACGGGTAGTGATAGTAAACCCAATTAATTGGCCAATTTATCTCAAAATAAATCATTTAAAGCGTTACCGAAAAATATTAGAGATAAAATTAAAAAGTAATTTAATGAATGTTAACTTCTTAATTTAATGATTAAATCAAGAACTTTAATTCAAGGAGTAAATCAAAGAGTTGTAATCCTTAATTTAAGGAGTAATTTAAAAAGTAAAACAAAGAATCCTTAATTCAAGGAGTAAACACAAGGAATACTTAATTCAATGAGTAAATCAAGGAATGTTTAATTCAAAAAGTAAATCTTCTTATATATAACTATAGAATTGTAATGAAAACATGAAAGAAACAATACAACTTTGAGAGAGTTTGTTTTATTTGGCAAGACCTTTAGACCTTTAGCTTTTACGTTTTCAACTCAAATTTTCAACATGATATCAGAGTAAGTCGATCTTTTTGAAAAAAATTGTTATTCATCTACTTAAAGTGTGTTTGACACTCTATCATAGCGATTTCTTATTCTATTTGTTTTTTCAAACCAAATTTCTTGGCGACGATGGATTAATCTTTCCTGGAGCTCCTACTTACCCGATGTGGAAGGAAAGTATTATGTTAAAGGAAAGGTCCCACATTGAAACCAAGTTCTTGGCGATGATGGATTAAATCTATCCTGCAATTTCTACCTACCTGATGTGAAAGATGAGTATTGTGGTAAAAGGAAAGATCCCACATTGAAACCAAGCTCTTGGCGATGATGGATTAAATCTCTCATGCAACTTCTACCGATTTGATGTGGAGGAGGAGTATTATGGTAAAAGGAAAGGTCCCACATTAAAACCAAACTATTGGCGTTGATGGATTAAATCTCTCCTGTAACTTCTACCTACCTGATGTGGATGAGGAGTGTTGTGGTAAAAAGAAAGGTCCTACATTGAAACTAAGCTCTTGGTGATGATGGATTAAATATCTCCTATAGCTTCTACCTGTCCGATATGAAGGGGAAATATTGTGATAAAAGGAAAGGTCCTACATCAATAACAATAATTTTTTTTTTTGCTATCGTAATCAACATTTTTTGTTAGTTTTATATTTGCTACCTTGACTTCTCATCAGTTTCAACGACTTCTGTGCAAGCTTAGATCCATAAATTTTATGGATCCAACTTGAGGATGAGTATTGGAGATAAAATTAAGGAGTAATTTAATGAGTAATTTAAGGAGTGTTAACTTCTTAATTCAATGAGTAAATCAAGGAGTTATCATCCTTAATTTAAGGAGTAATTCAAAGAATAAACACAAGAAATTTTTAATTTAAAGAGTAAAACAAGGAATCCTTAATTCAAGTAGTAAATCAAGTAATGTTTAATTCAAATAATAAATCTACTTATGTATAACTATAAAATTGTAATGAAAACATGAAAGAAATAATACAACTTTCAGAGAACTTATTTTATTTGGTAATACCTCTAAGCATTTGGTCTTTTGATCTTGACGTTTTTCATCATCAATTTTCAACCAAAAAAAAAAAAGATAATGATAAACTAAATGGCCAGTGATTATCCTTCGTAATCAAAAGAAAGTCTTGGTGATTTGGAAAAGCAAGATGGTGGAAATCTAAATTCAAGAAAGAGCAAATACCGTAAACATAGAAAAGAGAGATGAAGACATAGAAGTCCTGGTGCTGCGGATTTATAAAACAATATAAATATAACAATTGAATGATATATTTATTGTTTTATTTTTGTAAAAGAAAAAAATATTTTTATAAATATTAATTATGTAAAAAGCATTTCTATAAAAATATTAACATAAAAAAGGTCAATATCTTTGTAATTAAGACGATTAATTTATTTATGATATATACAATACTTATATCCTAATTAATTATTTTACGCTGTAAAATCGGCGCTCTCTCACCCCAACCAGATAACAGTAATCGTAGGATTAAAAAGAATACATAGGGTGATTGTATACTAGTGTAATTCGTTAGTATTGTTTATCGAATAAAAGACATGAAGCATAATAGTAAAAAAATATAAAAACAACACGTTAACAAATAAAATAAAAATAAAAATAACATTTTTAATAATTAAAATATATAGTTTTAAAAAATAAAAAAACATACATATATTATATTTTTTAATAATTATGATGTGTTATATATTATTCTATATTTTTCAAAACTACTTTTTTTCTTTTATTTTTTGTTGAATATTTTTTTCAAATAAAAAATCATATTAATATTAAATTTTATTAAAGAATGATGTTACAATAACGAACAATTTGTTTAAGGCCAAAAGGGAAGATAAGGAGGCGTCGGTCGAGAGTCAGCTTTTTTTTTTTCCTTTACTTTTTTTGTTTTTGTTGCTCTGAGTCAGCAAGCATATTAAGCAGACGACGCGTTCAAACTCTATCCAAGCAATGCATCTTCTATTTCACTCACTTTATGAAATAAAAAAATTAAGCACCTCTAATATAATCCATCGTATATAAAGAGTTGAAATTATTCATTAATTTTAAGATAAATAATAATAAATATATTTTTTAAAATAAATATCTAATAAAAATAAAAATAATAATTTAATTAATAAAAAATATGTTACATAAATAATAACTAATACCTAATATATATAAACCGAGAGAAATTATATAAATAATAATAAAGTTATATTTTTATTAGTTATTATTATATTTTTGTTGAGAAAGGTATATATATATTAATATAAACGTGATTAAATTATTAATTTTATAATGAGTGTAAATGATAAAAAAATTTAATTAAAATTTTATAAATATTACATCATAAAAATAAATATTATGTAAAAAAATAAGAGGACACATACCACCTAAATCTCATTTAAATCAGCCTCGACATATAAGAGATAAAAAAATGAAAAAAAAAGAAGAAAACACTTTCATAAAAGGAAATCGTGTCGTAGAAACAGGAAAAAAGGCAAAAAAGAAGAAGAAAGAAAGCAAATCGCGTGACTCCTTGCATCTTTTTTTTGTAAGTAATTTTTTTAATATTTATTATTTGTTAACTTATTAGTCAAATTACTTATCTCAGCCCCATATTTAAAATTTACATTCGAGGGTCACCGTTATATATATATATTATTTTATTTATTGAAAATTGAAATGGGATATGTTCTCCGTTCAATTATATATACTATTTTCTTGTGTAGCCAATTTTTTAGAGATTTTTATTTATTTATTATAAAAGTGATATTTAAATTATATATTTATTTTTTATAATATTTTAGTTTTATTGTTATGAAAAACGAAGGTAAAAAAGTAAAAATAATTCAATTTATTTTATTTTTTATTTTTTTAAATTATATTAGAGTTATATTTTTATAACTTAAATAAAATATAACTGAAAAAATTGAAAAAAAATATAAAAATAATTATTTGTTATTTTTTCATTATAATAGAACTAAAATATTACGAAAATTAAATACCTAAATTTGAAGTTATTTCTTGAAAGTATAAGATATTTATAATCATATATTTTTTTAAAATTATAAGTTTTAGCTGCATCAAATGCCATTTACTTAAAAAGTATTTATAATTTTGAACTTTTTAGACAAATTACTCTCTAAATCTTATGAATTATTATCTTAATAGTTTTAGGAAAAAAGAAGAAGAAGTGAAAGTAGTTCTCTTCAGCTCAATTTTATATATTTTTTCAATTATTGGGCTTATTTTTCCAAAAATAAGTGATAACAAAACTAAATACCAAAAATAGTTTCTTTATTCTAATTCCAAGTGATTTAAAGAAAATTAAAAAAAAAATAACAAGAAAGGGAATATATATATATATATATATGTGTGTGTGTAATTAATATAAGGTGACGGTCGGATTCAGAAGCGTGTAAACGGTAAAATAGCACAGAACAAAATCAACCAGAAAAGCAAGCAAAGAACAAGAGAGATTTAGGTGTATGGCTCGGTGACTGTAACAAAACCCAAGCTCCCAGCCTTTTTCTTCAAAGTTGAAACAGACCCATTAACCCCAAAAGAGCAAACAAACCCACGTCCCATGGCGGTGTTGTGACTTGTGAGTGTGACTACCACTCTTAATAATTTTCCTTCAAAAACTAAAAACCTAATTCAGATTCTTTCATCTTCAACGACCCAAGTGACCCGCCATTCTCAAAATCAAACCTTTTTTTTAATTATCAAAAAGCTTTGATCATCTATTTTCTCTCTGTTGTTGATGTTGGGAAATGTGAAATTTTGTTGGGGTTATCGGCTTTTCTTTACCCTCATCATCTGGGTGTCTCTTATTCTTTCCATCTTCTCAGGTATTAGTACGTTTCATTTTCAATCTCTTTTTTTTTTGGGAAGTAATTAATTTATGATAACTCTATGACTAAATTGATTAATTAGGCTTAAATTTTTGGCAGTGAGGTAAGGTAGTATTGATCTATTAGTTTTATTGTTCATATGTCTTAATCAAGATTTGTTTTTTAATAATAAGCTGTGGTTTAACGTCATCGAGCTTATTTGGGGCGTGTAGAAGGTTTGCGTTTAGTGCCAGTATTATTACTGCTAAGTTTGTGTCTTAATTTTATGGATTGATAAAGCATGAAAAGGCTTTGTTTGTTTATCAAATTAATTGCGTTTTTTGCAGGCTAGAGCAGTGAGTACGACTTCGTATCAGTTTACTCGTTGCTGGGTTGCTGCATATACATATTTAATATCCTTTGTTCAATCATCCTTCTGCTAATCTTGTTCTTGGTTCATTGAATGTATGTTAAATTTGTTTCCTATGAAGTTCTCTGTTGATTCACTGTTTTTCTGTCTTCTCATATTTTTGCTACATATAATTTCATGGACGTGATCAATGGCCCAACTTTTTACACCCTCTTATCTAAAGAATGGTCGAGATTTATAAGGAAGGGGAGAAAGAAAAAAGAGTAAAAAATTGTGTAATATTTTGTAGCTACTGATGTTATCATATTTCTCAATATAGAGTAATATATACATCAAGATGTTATCTAAAGAATGTTGTTAAAGTAATTGTGAGACTACTTAGTGACATGAGCCAATTATATTGCGACATGTATCAAGTTGTGATAAAAAATTATTTTTCTTCAATGTATGCGTATTTGTATAGATTAATAGTGTCGAAATTAGCTTTTACTATGATCTTATGCCTTTATGATTTGAAGTGCATGGAAAATTGTTGGTTATATTTAGGTTTTATCTGCTTGCGTTTTAAATGACAGGATTGGTCAAAAGATGGCAGCTGAGCTTGTAAATTCTGCAACTAGTGAGAAGCTTACTGAAATGGAGTGGACACAGAATATAGAAATATGTGAATTAGTTGCTCACGATCAAAGGTGTTTTTCATTCGGTGCTTTAACTATGAAAAACTGTAATTTGAAAGAACAGTGAATTTTTAGAAGCTCTTAGAATTCAATTCATGATTTCTTTTCCCTTTTTGTCTCTTTTCTTTTTCAATCCAGAGCTGCAATGCTGCCAAGCCTTATATTGTACCAATCAAGTCTAATTGAACCATAGTTGTCTTTGGCTTACTATTCTCAATGCATATGAACACACAATTTATATTTCTTTTGTTATTTATGCTGTTACTTGGATAATTGTTGTAACATGTTTGTGCGTTCACTATGCAGACAAGCTAAAGATGTGATTAAAGCTCTCAAAAAACGGTTGGGCAGTAAACATGCAAATACACAGCTTTTGGCAGTGTTGGTTAGTAGATCTTGCGCTTTTCAACAGACGTAATCGTTGTTGGATGAATGTTGTTATTAAGTTTTGCCTGAACTTTGGACTCTAGTGTATTAGATTATACTTTGTTAAGTTGTTCGGCACACGAAATGAACCCTTCTAATTTATAATTTATTTTTTTCACTGTGCAGTTGTTGGAGATGTTGATGAACAATATTGGAGAAAATATACATAAGCAGGTGATTGATACAGGGATTATACCTATTCTTGTAAAGATAGTGAAGAAAAAGGTATAAAACAGCTCCTATATGCATCCAACATAACTTTTACTGATTTATAGGCTATACTAATTTGCATTGCTTGTGGTTGCAGTCAGACTTGCCAATTCGAGAGAGAATCTTTCTCCTTCTTGATGCCACACAAGCATCTGTTGGTGGCGCCTCTGGAAAATTTCCACAATACTATAATGCGTACTATGATTTGGTGGTATGTAGAAATATGCAATCTCCATAAAATTTAAAATTTAAAATTTGCATCATGTCATGGTATACTATGTTGCTGAGCATTCCTAGGTAATTTGATTAATAGGTTATGATTAACTATGTTGCATGTGGAGACATAGTTGCTATAGCTTTAGGTAACAGTTGATAAGAAAAGCTTTATCTTTTTCACAATCTTTGTGGTGCTTAGGTTCTTCTTGGACTGATATATCATTCTCAATCCAAACAAAAGAGGTTTTAGAAAGTTAAAGCCAATTTAAGTATATTGGATAACCCCTTTATAGATAGAGTTTCATTTTTAACCCTCTCCACGCGGTGCACATTTTTTCTTTCTTATAACGTAAAGATAAAAAAGAAGAAGCATATGTCTTACGTATATTTAAAAATGCGTTGCACATATATTTCTTCTTTATAATGTAAAAAATGTGTTTTTAGGGGTTAAAAGTAAAGCTAGTTGAGTAACTGGATTGTATAATAAAAGTTGAAGAGATAAGTTTTCCATATAGCAAAAGAATTGCCAATGTTATAATGTGCATGCACAATAGTAGTGATAATCGTGCTGTGCGGAATTAATTGAAAACTTGCGGTGGTGCTGTTGTAATCTTATTTTGCGTCACTAATTTAATTTTTTATACATATGCAGGACTTTTATACTTTGTCTTTATGTATCTATTAGTGATTAAATGCGTGTATTTTTTTTAATGCATATCTTCAAAAGTATTTATAGAGCTGAACAAATCTGTAGTTCCTCTGTTTGTCATATTTGTTCATTTAATTATTTATTTATTTATTCGACTATGACAATCAGAATGCAGGAGTACAATTTCCTCAAAGGACACCTACGATCACCTCAAATCACCAAACCCCACAGCCAAAAAATAACAGCTTGCCTTATGGTGAACTACCATATAGATGTGAAGAAGTTGCACAGCAGGCAGAGACTCAGGTCATTCCAGAATCGAGGTATACTGACTTTCTCAGTTAATGTTGAGGATTCTCTCCCCCTCTCTCTCCCCCTCTCCTGTGTTTGATTTTGAGAAGTTCTCATTTATAGTTATTGTAGTCTCTCCAAAAGACAACTATTTATAAGTTTTCAACTGTTCTATGCAGTATCATGCAAAAAGCTACCAATGCATTGGAGCTCTTGAAAGAAGTTCTTGACGCTATTGAGGGGAAGAATTCTGAGGTATGTTGCTATTGCTACCTTGTGATTCTAAATTCAAGATTTTTGCTTCTAATAAGCAGTTAAGTCACTTCATTAATCATTTGTTGTCAGAACATGTAAAGGCAATTTTATTCCTTGTTTTTGTCTAAATTATTTTCAATATCAATTGTTCATTTTAATTGATGGTTTACTTTGTACATTTTGAATTCGGATTGTATGCAACTTGGCTTGTGAATTTTACTTTCAGGGAGCAAAGGATGAGTTTACACTTGATCTCGTGGAACAATGTTTATTTCAAAAGCAAAAAGTAATGCATCTCGTTATGACTTCTAGGTATTGCTGTTTTGTATTAAATTACTTGGTTGTACATTTGTGATTATTTTCCTATAATTTGTATCATTTTCTAGCATCAATTTTGGCGATAAGGTGACGATATTACTGCTACTATTTTACATTAGTGACAAATTTATCCAATAATAGTAATAATAGTAGTACTAAAGTGTAATTAATTATAGGTATAAAACATACAATTCATACATTTATGTTGTAATTAAAGAAAAAAAAAGGCTGTAGTTGTAATTACTCAAAGTGAAATGCTATTTTTATAATTCAATGAAGCAATAAATATTTGATTGATCATTTTAAGAAAGCAAGATATTGCTATCTTGAGAAGTGGATCTGTAATACAAGTGGATCTGTAATACATGGTTCAATAAAAGTTTGTTCGTTAAGTAAGAAGTTATTGAGAAAGGATTGGTTTTTCAACTACTTTTAATATTGTATAGTATATAGATCCAACACTTGTGGAGTAATAGAATGTATAAAAGTATTATTAGTCTTTCTTCTAATAGTTTAAGTTTTTCGGAGAGTTAATTTCGTAACAATTTTTAACGTGGTATGTTATGCTGAATTTGCTTTTTTGCATGAATCGATGTGTGATTTTGACTTGACCATGATCATGATCCCATATAACTTTCATAATCTAATAGTTTGATCTGCTTTTAGGATTTGGGAATAGTTTGGTCTATGTATGCTACCATAGAACGTTGTGCCCCTTTATAAATAACTTTTGGTCACTTGGTATTTGCATATTGACACAAATTGATTCCTATCAAATTATTAACAGATTTACTCTTCATTTTTCTAGGGATGAAAAAGTTGTTTCTAAAGCTATTGACTTGAATGAGAAGCTCCAAAAAATTCTTGCAAGACATGAAACCCTTCTTTCAGCTAGGTCTACATCAACTGCAACTCATGTTATCCGGGATGAAGCTGGAGAGGAAGAGGAAGCGGAACAACTTTTCCGAAGGTATGTCAGCTAATATATAGGCATGGCACAGAAGCCTTACCTTGAAACTTCGGTTTATGTGTTCCATCACTATAGACCTCCGTTAATTTTTTAACATTTTTTGTCGGTAGAAGTGGGAGTGAGAATGTAGTTGATCCATACATTCTTATGTTTGTTTGTGTTGTTAATAATGGAGTCTATTCCTAATAACAATTCCACCACCCTTTTGGGAATCCTTATTTCATTCTCGTACTATTGTTTTATTCCAATTTTACCCTAAAAAATACGAAAAACCATAACTGGGTGTTGCTTTGTAAATATTATGGAACAAAAAAATTATCAAAAATATATTTTTTATTTTTATTTTTTTTAAATTAAATAATATTTTTGAGTAATAATTATTTAAAAAAATAATTTTAATAATATATTATGTGAGAAAATAACAATTAAATAATATTATTTAAACTTCACTAAATATATTAGTATTAAGATAATATATAATGTTTTCATTCTATTCCAGTTTTAAACCAAATTGTAATACTAATTCTTTATTTAATTCTAATAGTTAAATTAAACATCATAATAGTAATATTGTTTCTATTACCATTTTCATTCCTTTTTCATTCTCTAAACCTAACATGACCTAAGAGTAATCCTTTATTGTCAAAGTAATAATTAATATTACCATAGCAAAATAGCTCTTTTAGGGCAATTTTTTTTGGGGGGTTCAAATCTTTTAAGGGCAAATTAAGTGCAAAATTGTTACTTTGAATTTTTAATTGCTGTGGCTCTATTGATTATTGCTATTGAAATAGCAATTCCCTTTAAATGCGGCTTTATATGGACACTGGAATGACATTATTCCACTGAGCAGTGTGATGTTTTAATAAAATATAAAGTAAACTAACAAATATAGTATCCAACTAATGTTTTAATAAAATATAGAGTAAACTAATAAATATAGTATCGAATTAAGGTTGTTTGTATAAATCTATTCCTTAAGTTTAGGCTGTGACAAATATACCAGTAAATTCTTTATTAGTGTTACAAATCTATCCCAAGTTTCTTATTAGTTTTGCAAATCTATCACCAAAATATAACAGTAGTAGTAAATTTGTAATACTTATAAGTTTTTTTTTGTAAATTTATCACAGCCTAAAGTTAGTGATAAATTTTTACAAACGTTTTAAGTTGGGTGGCATATAAAATATGTTGATTTATTGCTTCCCTGTTTATAATCCCAAGTATTGACTCCAAAATCTTGTAGGTTACGGAAAGGTAAAGCCTGTGCGAGGCCTGAAGATGAAGAGGGCTCTCCTGACCAACCCAACTTCAGGTTGCTGGGATCAACCAATCCTGAAGTGAAGCTAAACCGTCCACTTATACGTCCACTCTCTTTGGAGCCACCACATGAACCAAATGGACATCCGGCACCTTTTGCCCTACCACCACCACCCTCAAAGCACATTGAAAGGCAGAGATTCTTTCAGGAAAACAAGGTAGATTGTTTGGTTAGCCACACGAGGGGCCTATCGTTGCATAGTCGCAACGGTAGTAGTTCTCACAGTGGAAGCATAGATTCAAATGACTTGTAGAAAACAGTTGGAACCTATCTTCTTCTATTTATTCTTATTCTTCCAGTTTCTAGGCTTTTGGTATAAGTTTCTAATTTTATAGTGTTCGAATTATATTTTTTATGAAAGGATGGTTAAATGGAAATATTATATTATCTTGTCGTGATTATTCTTGTGTTTAAAACTTTTAACTGCTGCTGTTTCTGTAGGTTTTTCTTCTTCTTTGTTTTTCTGGTCTGATATGTAGAAGAAGGACAAAGTGTTCGGTACAACTTGTATATTCTATGTTAATATAAGTTGATCTCGTTATTATTTGTTACATTTTTATTAAAATCATTACGTTGTCGTTTCTTTTGGGTTCTAAGTGCCGTCAAAATTTCCTCCATTATGGCATGTTGTTTGTGATATATTAAAGGGATAGGATTCATAGTTGTAGGAAGTCATTTGATCTAGGTATTTTTTAGTTCTCTGAGTCATTTATGAATAAATTATATTATTTTAATAAATTTTTATTATAATATTATTTTTACGTGGAATGATTAAAGCTTGATAAAGTATAATTCATCAATATGAGTAAAAATGAAGTTTAATATTAAATTATTTAAAAAAAGATTAACAATAATAATATAATATTAAAATAAGTTATAACAGGCAAAATATTAGAATAAATGTTTTGTGAATTTTTCTTTTATGTTAATCATCACTTATTATTATTAAATAATTTGAATGTTAATATGTTTTAACAATTTAATAGGAAAATAATATTTTTAATTTATTTTTTAATAAAATTAGAGGATTAAAAAAATAATTTTTATAATCTGACTACTATAATAGCTTACCCTTTTCTGTGTATTATAATAATGCTTAAAACTTTAATTAAAGATTTGAAAGTTAAAAAAAAAACCATAATCAAAGCTAAACTACTTTATCCAAACTCAAATTTTAAAACAGAGCTAGGATATGATCAGTGACGAAGTTAGTAAATATTTTTAAAGATTGTATATATTTTAGTTTATTAAATATAAAATATAAAATTTATAAATTAAAAATAATGAATCAAAATTCAACATGAAATTCATTTAATATATTGAAAGTTGAAAGTGTAAGTAATATTTAAGATTGTTTGAGTTGAGTTGTATAAAAAAGTTTAAAATCTGCATAATTCATATTTTTAATATAAAATAAATTATTGTTACTATTTTATTCATAATTATATATCTTATACAACTTCTTAATATAATTATTCAATTAAGTTATTATCTTTTTTATGAAGAAAAATATATTAGATATAGAAATAGATAGGTAAAATGTAACAATTAATAGTTAAGAGGTTTTGTGAATTAAAATAATTTATAATAAAAATAGAATAAATGTTTGAAAAAAAAAATACAAAAAATAATGTCCTTAAAACTTATAATAACATAAGTAGTACCCTAATAATATTGAAACAAAGTTTAATTATATTTCGTTTAACATTAAACATATTTAAATAGTTATAATTTAATCTAAACGATATCTAATTAAATAACTTTCAAAATAAAATGATATCTTACTCTTTTATAATAATTAAAATAAATGGTGTTATATTATTATTTTTTCAAAAAAATATATTATTAAAATCATATTTAGTTGTATGATTTCTTTTAATACCCACCTTGTATCTATTATTTAAATTATGAGTTGATTTTTAATTTTTAGTAATTTTTGGTACAAAATGGTGAAAGTATAGTAGTAAAGTTTTGGAATAAAAGCTATGCTATTAAAAATAACTAATATGTGCTTATGAAAATCTATTTTAACTATATTGGAAATCTTAAATTCATATGCATAAATTTTAGTGAATATTTGAATGAATTGGCTACTAAAACTAAATAATTAAGTAAGAATGTAAACTCATGATCTATTTTTAAAAATATTGAATATCCACTCGTTGTATTGTATCTCATTGCATTGACACATCTTTTGGATTAACCTATCATATGAGATCATATTTGTGTCAGAAACAAGAATAACATTATAACTAGTTTAACTAATATAAAATTGAATGGTACTCTAAAATGTCAAAACATGTGGTGTCAACATATAACTTAATATCCATCTACAATACTTAGGTAAAAAATTAAAGTGTAACCTATAGTTTTGATATTCTCACGCTTGTAGCTCTAAATCAAGAAAACATATTCTTAAATTTGTTAAACTTACAAATAAAATAGGTCCAAAACTACTTAAAACATCACTGAAATATAAATATTAAAGTCAACTCTTTGATCATGAACATGGGTGAAACATCTTTTGAAATCACCAAAAAAACATTTTATTATTTAAATACACATAATTCTAAGTAAAAATGTTGAAATTATAATATGTTGAAACACTCAAAAAGTATACATTTTTATCTTCTTAGAGAGTTAACATATGCTCATATTAGATGACAAAATCTACTTTGTAAACTTGAATTTCAATTTGTGTATCTTATTAAAAAAAAGTTTTAAAACAATTTCGATCTATCATTACGTGAATGGGTATAATTTTTTAGTGAAATGTCTAAACATAATTTTATAAAAATATTAAAAAATACATATTTTAATATTTAAAATAAGATATTAGATACTCAATTATTATATGTAAAACTTTTCCAAAAATCTAGAATACTTTGAATTAAATCGTTATAACTTTTTCTAAAAAACTTAAAATGAAAAACCGTAAATTATTTATAAAACTAGACATCATAAAACTCGACATCTCAAGCTTTAAAATAAGATATAATCCAACCAATTACAATATATAAAATCATTTTAAATAACCAAAAATAATGATTGCTTCCAAACATGATTTTTATAGAACCTTAAAAGTCTATAACTTTGAATAGAAAACTCAAAATAAAAACCATAAAATTTATCATAAAATAAACATTGATACCTTTTTAAGACGATATAACTTCAGGTATAATTCATTCTGAAATTTCTCTAGTTTCTATTTCTTTCGATCATTACCAAGCATTCCTATTATCCTTAATTGTTTTTCTATTTTGTTCTCCCTAAGTAATCTAATGTTTTGGTGTTCTAATTCCAATGTGAGAGAGAATTAAAATTACTCATGGAATAATAAAAATGGTAATGCTTAATAAATAAAACCTATTGATGGTCAAAAGGGACTATAATAAGGATAGATATCTTAGCTAATTCAGCTTGATCATTTTTTAAATTATATTACTATGTGATACTTAGGACATAAGAGTGGTGATATCTCATACTATAAAAAATTAAGTAAATGACCTAAATATCATTGTCCTATAACTTGAAAATTTGTAAGAGTTACAACATTTTGGTAATATTAAGGGTAAAATTGTAATAACACTAAGTATATACACTTTAAAAAATGTTACTTTAATGCAAGGGCAAGTGTGTTACACCAAATATCAAAAGTGATCACGTTTAGTGTATCCATGATGCAATTTTCATGACAAGTGATAACATACGTGATTTTGCAATTTTTTTTTATTAATCATAAGACATATATCCTATTAAGAGTAATGATGTAATACCTCGTACTTAAAAATAATTAAGTAAAAGATCGAAATATCCTTATCCTTTTAAAAAGTTCAGACATTTTGGTAATATTAAAAATAATATTGTAATTATATAAAATACATTATTAATAATATTTTTTTCTTCTATCAAAGGAATAAGGTGTTACAATTGGTCGAAGATGATCTAATTGTAGCTAGAAGGTTTTCTTGGGTGTTGTGTTTATTTCTAATACACCTATAATGGAAAATAAATCTATCTTAAGAACATTGTATAATACATATTCCTTCTTAAGATCTATTTTTAAGATAAACTTTCTAAACTCTACTTTCTTTTTTGATAAAGTTTCTAAAATCCACTTTCATTTCCATATCATGTTTATTTGTAATTTACAATTTTATAATTTGCTAATTTTTTGATATTCTCAATCAATCTAGTATACATTTCTTTAATCTAACCAATTATAATAATATTAATATATATATATATATATATATATATATATATATATATATATATATATATATATATATATATATATTACATTTAGCATCTAAAAGAGGCTAAAAATGAAATATTTATTCATTTATATCAAAGTGATATAATTATTATTATTAATAATAATAATAGAAAACAAAGAAGATAACAAATATTTTTGTAATAGTTGCCTATTTTTAAAAGAAAAACATTTTTTATTATAATTTAAGACATAATAATTTATAGGAAGACGGGTCATAAAAGTCCTTCAAATTATGACAATAATGTCATTTAGCCATCCAAATTTTAAAAGGTTTTTTTGTGCCTCAACTTTGAAAAAAGATATCAATTAAAGATAAATAATATTTTTTTATTAAAATATTATTTTTACTATTAATGATTAAAACATAATAAAGTACGAATTATTAACAAGAATATAAGTAAAATTTAATATGAAATTATTTAAGAAAAATCAATAATAAAAATATTATAAAATAAAGTTATATAGTTAAATATATAAATATTTTTTTAAAATGAAAATAATAAATTATTAAATTAAAAATAGTGATAACAAATAAATATTAAAACAAGTATTTTGTGAATTTTTTTAATATTAACTATCATTTTATCATTGTTAAATAATCAAATTTTAATCCTTTGATAGAAAAAAATATTTTAATAACAAATTTATTAAAATAACATATCCTTAATTGATCAATTTTCTCAAAGTTGAGGAATTAAAAAATATTTTTTTTTGAATATGAGAGATACACGTTAAGAGTTAATCTTAAGTGACACTTTCCTATAATTTATATTTTCATGATTTAATTAGTTCATTGTTAATAAGTATTTTTACATTACTTTATTATTTAACATCTTTAATTTTATATTTATCAATAACTGACACATAATTTAATATATACAATTTGATGCATATAATACTACTATTTTTATGAAAAAATAACAAAAATAACACTTTTAAAACTGGTTTGATTAGCTAAAAGTATCATAATTTTACTTTAGGTATCGTTTTTTATTTATATTTTTCAGATGATAGCTTAGTGATACTCACATTTAGTAAATTTTCACATATATGTACCAAATGTGCAATTTAATGGAGGGAATTTGTGTTATATTTTATTTTTTCATCGATTATAATATTAACAACTTATTTTTCTACTATTTTTTAGTACTTAAATATATGTTTTAATATTTTTAACTCATTTTACACTCTTTTCAACATTTTTTCTTTCACTATCACCTAGAAGCTCAACACATTCTTTTATATTTTGTAAGGATTATGAG
The DNA here is from genome assembly GCA_037013495.1 of Hippophae tibetana. Classification (NCBI taxonomy): domain Eukaryota; kingdom Viridiplantae; phylum Streptophyta; class Magnoliopsida; order Rosales; family Elaeagnaceae; genus Hippophae; species Hippophae tibetana. The sequence goes on from CM072803.1 coordinate 15,008,406, forward strand.
TGTTGGAAATTTTTGTGGACAAAATATTTATCTATAAATTTGATTTTAGGGCTCCTATTAAGTTTATTAAGAAAAACCGAACAAATGCTCGAGTTTTAGATAATCGTACTCTAGGTATATCTTTTATAATACGACACATAGAATTACATTCATGCATTTAAAACACATGTTTATAAATCTAAAATTATTATTGATGCTAACCAATTTTGTAGTTGATTAGTGAACGTATCTAATTGGCAAAGAATTTATTGGAACGTTGGTCTGAAAATCGTTCACGCTAATATTAAAAATTGTGAAAATAGAGTAGAGGTTCGTAAGTAGAGTATATTTGGGCAGTATCCTAGGGAGGGTAGCAAAAGACCGAGTTTGTACTTAAACATTTGATTTTCATAGTTGAAAGTTAGGTGGTTTGGTAGACAAGTGATTTTCCTCTTAGATCATGATTATGGCTGTAAGGACTATGAGTGTTGGCTATTTTCGTGGACAAAATATTTACTTGAAAATTTGTTTTTAGGCCTACTATCAAGTTTATCAAGAACAATCGAACAAATGTTCAAGTTCCAAATATCCGTACTTCAGGTATATCTTTTATAATTACGACACATAGAATTTCATTTATACATTTAATAGTACATGTTCATAAATCTAAAATTATTTTTTGGTACTTAAATAATTTTTATGTGTCTTAATATTTTTTTTAAGATGTGATTTAAAAAATATTTTTTTTAAGGCTTTGAATGGGCTTTGAAAAATTAAGCCCAAAATGCATTTAAACCTAATACTATTAGGTATTATTATTATCTATATATATAGATATATTAGGGTTTATGTAGTTGAGAGATATAGAAAAAAAAACTGCCGCAAAAGAAAAAAAATACTGAAGCTGCCGATCTGCCTATTGATTACCAAAAAGAAAAGAAAATATTAGGAACGGTGAACTTGAGAAGGAAGGCAGCAAGAATTATATATATGGGAATTAGGAGGACAAAGTGATGCTGCTAGATACCAAACAAAAGGCTGAAAACAATTTTTTGAATAAAATATATATATCATTGCTTCGTCAACATCATCAGCAGAGACAATCCAAATAAAAATAAAAACAATTCAAGTTTTAGTTGAGGATTAATATTTTCTGATGCAGTTCATCAAATGTTGGTAAAAGGTAAAGATATTAATTTGTGATATTTGATTATCTATATTTTCATAATTTATATTCAAATTGGTTTTGTTGTTTTTCATGTTCCTATAGCTTCTTTTTAATTAGTGTCTTTCATATTTAAATGAAATAATTTCATGAATAATTATGATTATTTGATTTAATTATTAAATTTCAAAGAATTTATTTTTATGAAACTTATGCTTAATTTATTTGCTCTAGAATTTACTATTTGATTTGATTTAAGTGATATATATATTTTGGATCATCTAGTTAGGATTATTCATTGTTAAATCCGTTTTAGAACACACACGGGCACTTGGGTTTCTTTTTGTGCTAAACTTTTTGTAGTTGATCTGTGAACGATCTGATTGGCGAGGAGCTTATTGGAACGTTGGTTTGGAAACCGCTCACGCTAATTTTGGAAACTGTTAAAATAGAGCAGGGGCTCGTAAGTAAAGTACATTGGGGTAGTATCCTAGGGAGGGTAGCATAAGATCGAGTTTGTACTTGAACATTTGATTTTCATAGTGGAAAGTTAGGTGGTCCGGTGGACCGGTGGTTTTCCTCTTAGGTCATTGTTGTGGCCTAGGTTGTTTCCACCTAAAAATATCGTGTGTTATAATTTCCGCACTTTACTCTTACACACGGTATCAAAGCAAACACTAGACACACTTAGTGAGATTGATCTTTAGGGACACACACACTTACTTATGGACCAAATGAAAGAAGGTGGGTCATCTGTTACACCCCCACTTTTTGATGGGTTTAATTACCCTTATTGAAAGACTCGTATGCAAGCCTTTCTCAGACAAGATGAAAAAGTCTGGGATGCTATTCTTGATGGTTGGGAACCACCTTCTGTAATGAAAGATGGTGTAACAATCATAAAGCCAAGAAAAGACTGGACCACTGAAGAACGCACCCTTAGTGGGGCAAACCAAAAAGGTCTAAGCTCAATATTCGCTGCAGTGTCGATGGATGAGTTTCGTCGCATCTCCGACTGTGAGACTGCTAAAGATGCATGGAATGCACTTGCTCTTGCTCATGAAGGAACTTCCCAAGTAAAACAAACAAAATTGAGATTGCTAACATCTGAGTTTGATTCTATTAAAATGAGCAACAATGAAACTTTTGGTCAATTCTATGCTCGCTTCTGTGATATCACTAATGCTTGTTCTAACCTTGGTGAGAAAATTCCACAACCTATACAAGTGCGCAAACTCCTAAGCTCTTTAACAGCTGACTATAAGATGAAAGTTACAGCGATAGAGGAAAGCAAGAATGTAGACACACTAAAAATTGATGAACTTGTCGGGTCAATCCAAACCTATGAGCTTTCTCTTGATCCACCCAAGAAAAATAAGGATGTGGCATTCAAAAGCTCCAAAAAGGACATCTCTGATAGTGATGATGATATGAATGATGAGTCACTAGTCTTGTTAGCACGAAAATTTAAGAAGTTCATGAAGAAGAAGGGTCAACAGAATAATCATTCCAACAAAGGACAATCCAGTCGTTCGAATGACCGAAAGTCAAGGGAAATCAAGTCTCCTAGCCTTGATGGTAAGAAAAATAAGCCCAGTAATCCTCAATGCTTTACTTGTGGGGGATTTGGTCATATTTCTACAGATTGTGCTAACAATAAAAAGAAATTTGGAAAAGCCTTTAATGCTACACTCAGTGACACAGAAAGTGAGCAGGACAATGCTAGTAACTCAGAGGATGATGACACTAATTATTGTGCCTTCACCGCAACTGCCAATGCACATCACAATGACTCCGACCTTAGCTCAGATGAAGAAAATGAGGAAGTAAACTCTTCTCTCTTACTGTCTAAGTTTAATGTATCAAATTATGAGAAACTATTCATGGATTGTCTAGGTGCCAGGGAAGAGAGAGATAAATTGCTTGTGGAAGTAACTAAACTTAATGATATCATCAATGTTCACAAAACAAATTCCTCTAACCTAGAGAAAGATAAAAAGGAATTGTCTGATCATATTAATGCTTTGAATTTTTGACTTGCAGAAACCATTGAGGAAAACAAAAATCTCAAGCAAGAACTTAGTATTGCTAAAGAAACGATGAAGAATTTGACCATTGGTGCTAAAAAATTAACCAAAGTCCTAGACTATGGAAAGCCACATGGAGATAAGAGAGGTCTTGGATACATAGATGAACAATCAACACCTTCATCATCCAAAACTCAATTTGTAAAACCCACTATTGCTCAGGCAGGGAAGGTAGTTTTTGCACCTTATCATTCTAAGAAAATTCAGTTTGTTCCCATCTGTCATCATTGTGGTAGGAAAGGACATATAAGACCTAAGTGTAGATTTCTTTATGCTTATGATTCTATCACGAATACAAATGTTTCTAAAACACCTCAAAAAATTTCAAAATGTAAAGTTTTTACTACAAGAACTACACAAAAAGAGGAATATAAGAAACCAGTAACTCAAATGTCCAAAATTAAAAAAGGATGGGTTAAGAAATCTGAGTTGCACTGTTTTGTGGCCCATATAGCATTTAAGGTTAAATCAAATACCGCTTGGTATTTTGATAGTGGATGCTCTAGACACATGACATGGAATCGTTCTTTGTTTAAAACCTTTAAGGAATACAATGAAGGGACAGTTACCTTTGGTGATGGTAAAACATCTAGAATTATTGGAAAAGGCTATGTTCAAATAAAGGGTATCCCTAAACTTGATGAAGTTTTATATGTGGAAGGACTTAAGGCAAACTTGATTAGCATAAGTCAAATATGTGATAGTGATTTTAATGTGCAATTTACAAACAATCACTGTTTTGTAACAGATCAAAATGGTGAATGTGTGATTAAGGGAATCAGATCACATGACAATTGTTATTGTATTGATACATCACCCACAGTAACATGTAACCTAGCTAGCAATGACTCAAATATCTTGTGGCACGAAAAACTAGGTCATATGAATTTTAAAGATCTGGTTAGATTAAGCAAAATTGAGACTGTGCATGGTTTACCTATTCTTTCAAAAATTGAAACACCTGTATGTGGACCATGTCAATTGGGTAAACAAAATAGGATTGCTCATAAGAAGATCAAGAGTATAAATACAAACAGAGTATTGGAATTGATACATATTGACCTTATGGGTCCTATGAGAACAGAAAGTATTAGAGGTAAGAAATATATCATAGTTGTAGTAGATGACTTTTCTCGCTACACGTGGGTAGACTTTCTTAGAGACAAGTCAGATTCTTTTGAGTTTTTCATCTCATATTGTACAAGAGTGCATGTTGAAGCAAGTGACAAAATAGTAACCATCAAGAGACTGAGAACAGACCATGGAAAAGAGTTTGAAAATACCAAGTATGCTGACTTCATTAAAGAACATGAGATCTTTCATGAATTCTCTGCTCCTATCACACCTCAACAAAATGGGGTAGTTGAAAGGAAAAATAGGATACTTCAAGAGATGGCAAGAGTAATGATGCATGCCAAGGGAGTCTCCAAAAGGTTTTGGGCTGAAGCTATAAACACTGCATGTCACATTATAAATCGTGTATATCTTCGCCCAGGTACAAACCAAACTCCCTATGAGATATGGAGAGGTAAAAAACCCAATCTAAAATTTATGCATATTTTTGGAAGTAAGTGCTACATACTTAGAGATCGAGAACAGTTGGGTAAGTTTGATTCAAGAAGTGATGAAGGTATATTTCTTGGTTATTCCCTAAATAGTAGAGCTTATAGAGTCTTCAACTGTAGAACTAATGTAGTTATGGAATCCATAAATGTCGTTATAGATGATGGGGGTAAGAAGATTACAAGTGAAGAAGTTGGAAATGAAGAAAATTTCACAACACCTCAATTAACAATAACCAGTGACACAATTGGAATAAAAGAAGAGGAGTTGAAGGAAAGTGAACAAAAGAAGGAAGAAGCATCAACCTCATCAATGATAAATCCAACTCGAACTTCAAAAAATCATCCTATTAAGAATATAATTGGAGATCCTGATGCTAGCATGGTAACAAGAAGAAGACAAATAAGTGAGGTAACTCATTTATGCTATATTTCTCAATTTGAACCAAAAAATGTGAATGAAGCTCTTAGGGATGAATTTTGGATAAATGCCATGCAGGATGAGTTAGCTCAATTTGAAAGAAATCATGTGTGGGTATTAGTACCTAAGCCTAAAAACAAAAATGTTATTGGAACAAAATGGGTGTTCAAAAATAAATCTGATGAGCATGACATTGTTGTTAGAAATAAGGCTAGGTTAGTAGCTCAAGGCTAGACGCAAGTAGAAGGAGTTGATTTTGATGAAACATTTGCACCTGTAGCTAGACTAGAGTCAATTAGAATTTTACTTGCCATTTCCTGTCATATGAAGTTCAAATTATATCAAATGGATGTTAAGTCTTCCTTTTTGAATGGATTTTTGAATAAGGAGGTGTACGTGGAACAACCAAAAGGATTTGTTGATCCGAAATTTCCAAATCATGTTTACAAACTCCAAAAGGCTCTGTATGGTTTAAAACAAGCTCCACGAGCATGGTATGAGAGACTTACCAACTATCTTTTGAACAAGGGATTTATTCGAGGGGGAGTTGATAAGACTTTATTCATTAAAAGGAGTAGTGACGAGATCTTTATTGCTCAAATTTATGTGGATGACATAGTTTTTGGATCCACATCTAGTACACTAGTGGATGATTTTGTGCATGTTATGACAAATGAATTTGAAATGTCCATGGTAGGTGAAATGAATTTCTTCCTTGGTTTACAAATCAAACAATCTCATGATAATATATTTATTTCTCAAACCAAGTACGCTTGTAACCTTGTTAAAAGATTTGGTCTTGAAACTAGCAAGCCATTACGAACTCTTTTAGGTACCAGCACAAAAATTACAAAGGACACTCAAGGTAAAAGTGTTGATCAAACCCTTTATAGGAGTATGATAGGTAGTTTACTTTACCTCACTACAAGTAGACCTGACATATGTTTTAGTGTTGGTGTGTGTGCCCATTATCAAGCTGACCCTAAGGAATCACACTTAGAGAATGTAAAGAGAATCATTAGGTATATCTCAGGAACAAGTAATTATGGTTTATATTTTACTACTGACACTACTTGTGAAGTAAGTGGTTTTACAGATGCCGACTGGGCAGGCAACCAGGATGATAGGAAGAGCACATCAAGTGGTTGTTTCTATATTGGAAACAACTTAGTATCATGGCATAGTAAAAAGCAGAACTCTATCTCACTCTCTACAACTGAAGCGGAATACATTGCTGTAGGAAGCTCTTGCACACAAATGCTTTGGATGAAAAACATGCTCAAGGACTACGGTCAACCACAAGGTATGATGCCCTTATATTGTGATAACACTAGTGCTATATGTATTTCTAAGAACCCAGTTCAACATTCTAGAACTAAGCACATTGACATAAGGCATCACTTTATTCGAGAACTAGTTGAAGAGAAAATAGTAACACTTGAGTTTGTACCTACTGAGAGACAACTAGCTGATATATTCACTAAAGCCATATACACGCAAAGATTTGAGTATCTCAGAAGTGCCTTGGGAATTTCTCCCTCAAATTGAATTTCAAATTTTATTACAAAAAAAAACAAATCCTTGTTTGGCCAACACAGTATTCAACTTATTTAATACTTTCATACACATGATCTCATTTTTAGTGACTCAACTCATTTTGATATTTATTGTATAAATTATGCTACAATTTTGGCTTATGCATACACATATATTCTTATACATGTGATGATCGATGTTGACATAAACTTCTTCACACACTCACGAACACACATATATGTTATGCTTGAAGTTTATGAATTTTCTTGAAAGACTCTAGGACTTTCACTAATCTTGATTGTAAAATTGTGTTGAGTTCTACTTTTTCTTACTAAAATTTTACCGTATGGAGGCACCTAGTATTGAGAGGGCTACCTACTGTGATGTGTGAAGCTACCGCAATGAACGGAGAGGGCTACCTCACAACTAGTGTGAAAGTCATCGTGCTAGGTTTATGGCTCGTGCAAAAAAAAAAAAGGGGGGGGGGGGAAAGATTATGCAAAAACTGATTGCTTATGAATCTTGTACTTGGAATGCACAAAAAGAAAGAGCTAATAGAGGTTAAATATATATATATATATATATATATATCATTTACCTCATTTATAAAAAAAATAAAATTAAGTCCTCTTTTAGTAAATATATTTTATTTTGTAAGATTGAAGACTCGATTATATTTTTATATGATAGGTGATATTTTTTCTTTTGAGTCTTTCTTGATAGATCATAAATGAATTAATTGACATATTTATGGAGTTTAAACATGTATACTATTTTAAGTAAATGTCAATATGTCATTATATGTGCAAAGTGTGCGTGTGCACCTATTTTATTCTACTTATTTATTTATATGATAAATAATCAAAATTAGAGTTAAAAAAATGATGAGTTCTCAATTGGTTGTGTGCTTGTTTGTAATTAAATGAGTTTAATATCTTATGTGGCTATGTATGCAAATTTGAAAGGAAATAAAAATAATTAAAAAAAATAAAAAAATAAAAAAAAAATAAAAAAATAAAAAAAATAAAAAAAATTATTATTTACATCCTCTTTTCGTTTATTACTTTTTAATTGGTTTCTAAGTTAGAGAGTCATAGAACTTAGGGGGAGTTTAAAGCACATTGCACTTTGGCATTACACTGGTTTTACACTATTATATCTTTAGGAGGAGTTTAGCTTCAATTGTTTGTCTAATGCTTTGTCCTTCTCGTATGTCAAAAAGAGGGAGAAAATATTTACTTCCATGTTTTTATTTTGTTATGCATATAAGGGGAGAACATATTTTTATTAAGATTAATTGATATGAATGCATACTACATGACTAATATTTACACTTCACTTATTTCTATGTAAACTCAACTAATATACAATGAGGCTTTCATACCAAGTTGTCCTATACTTTGTCAATGTTGTTTCAGTTACTTACAATCTTGTCAAGTTGCAGCGAAGATAGATCTATCGGACCATATGATAGTTCCACTATGGAGTCTGGGACATCATTGTATTTTTATCTTATTTTTATAAGTGTCATGTAGTAAGTGAGAGGTTTTGCCACACGAAAATGCCAAAGGGGGAGTTTGTAAGGACTATGAGTGTTGGCTATTTTCGTGGACAAAATATTTACTTGAAAATTTGTTTTTAGGCCTACTATCAAGTTTATCAAGAACAGTCGAACAAATGTTCAACTTCCAAATATCCATACTTTAGGTATATTTTTTATAATTACGACACATAGAATTTCATTTATACATTTAATAGTACATGTTCATAAATCTAAAATTATTTTTTGGTACTTAAATAATTTTTATGTGTCTTAATATTTTTTTTAAGATGTGATTTAAAAAATATTTTTTTAAGGCTTTGAATGGGCTTTGAAAAATTAAACCCAAAATGCATTTAAACCTAATACTATTAGGTATTATTATTATCTATATATATAGATATATTAGGGTTTATGTAGTTGAGAGATATAGAAAAAAAACTGCCGCAAAATAAAAAAAATACTGAAGCTGCCGATCTGCCTATTGATTACCAAAAAGAAAAGACAATATTAGGAACGGTGAACTTGAGAAGGAAGGCAGCAAGAATTATATATATGGGAATTAGGAGGACAAAGTGATGCTGCTAGATACCAAACAAAAGGCTGAAAACAATTTTTTGAATAAAATATATATATCATTGCTTCGTCAACATCATCAGCAGAGACAATCCAAATAAAAATAAAAACAATTCAAGTTTTAGTTGAGGATTAATATTTTCTGATGCAGTTCATCAAATGTTGGTAAAAGGTAAAGATATTAATTTGTGATATTTGATTATCTATATTTTCATAATTTATATTCAAATTGGTTTTGTTGTTTTTCATGTTCCTATAGCTTCTTTTTAATTAGTGTCTTTCATATTTAAATGAAATAATTTCATGAATAATTATGATTATTTGATTTAATTATTAAATTTCAAAGAAGTTATTTTTATGAAACTTATGCTTAATTTATTTGCTCTAGAATTTACTATTTGATTTGATTTAAGTGATATATATATTTTGGATCATCTAGTTAGGATTATTCATTGTTAAATCCGTTTTAGAACACATACGGGAACTTGTGTTTCTTTTTGTGCTAACCTTTTTGTAGTTGATCTGTGAACGATCTGATTGGCGAGGAGCTTATTGGAACGTTGGTTTGAAAACCGCTCACGCTAATTTTGGAAACTGTTAAAACAGAGCAGGGGCTCGTAAGTAAAGTACATTGGGGTAGTATCCTAGGGAGGGTAGCATAAGACCGAGTTTGTAGAACATTTGATTTTCATAGTGGAAAGTTAGGTGGTCCGGTGGACCGGTGGTTTTCCTCTTAGGTCATTGTTGTGGCCTAGGTTGTTTCCACCTAAAAATATCGTGTGTTATAATTTCCACACTTTACTCTTACACACGATTGCATGTTTGGCCGCTCTGTTTAGGTTAGTAAATTATAAATTAATAAAAATTAAAAATAACCTATTCACCCTCTTTTAGGTTAATCAGGTCCATATTTTATAAACTTTCAATGGCCTAAGTTGTTTCCACCTAAAAATATCGTGTGTTATTATTTTATTTCCCCACTTTATTCTTACACATGATTGCATGTCTGACCTTTTGTTTAGGTTATTAAATTATAAATTGATAAAAATTGAAAATAAAATATTCACCCCTAAGTTAATTTGATCCGTAATTTATAAACTTTCAATTGGTATTAGAGTTGACACTAGACACACTTAGTGAGATTGATCCTTAGGGAAACACACTTCTACTTATAGACTAAATGAAAGAAGTTGGGTCATCTATTAGACTCTCATTCTTTGATGGATATAATTACCCTTACTAGAAGGCTCGAATGCAAACCTTTCTCAGACAAGATGAAAAATTATGGAATACTATTCTTGATGGTTGGGAGCAACCTTCGGTAACAAAATATGATGTAACAATCATAAATTCAAAAAGAGAATAGACCACTGAATAACGCACCCTTAGTGGGGAAAATCAAAAAGGTCTAAGCTCAATCTTTGCTGCTGTGTCAATGGATGAGTTATGTCACATCTTCGACTGTGAGACTGGTAAAATGCATGGAATGCACTTGCTCTTGCTCATGAGGGAACTTCCCAAGTGAAACAAACAAAATTTAGATTGTTAATATCTCAATTTCATTCCATTAAAATGAGCAATATTGAAATTTTTGGTCAATTCTATGCTTTCTTTTGTGATATTACTAATGCTTGTTCTAATCTTGGTGAGAAAATTCCACAACCTATACAAGTACGCAAACTCCTAAGCTCCTTAATAGTAGACTACAAGATGGAAGGTAAACCAATGAGGAAGACACAAATCTTAAGCAATAATTTAAGATTACTAAAGAAACGGTGAGGAATTTGATCATAGGTGCTAAAAAGTTGACCAAAGTTCTAGACTATGGAAAACCATATAAAGATAAGAGAGATCTTGGATATATAGATGAACAATCAACACCTTTATTGTACAAAACTCAATTTGTAAAACCTATTATTTCTCAAGCAAGAAAGGTAATTTCTACACCTTATTACTCTAAGCAAATTCAGTTTGTTCCCATATTTCATCATTGTGGTAAGAAAGAACACATTAGACCTAAGTGTAGATTTCTTTATGCTTATGATTCTATCACGAGTACAAATTTTTCTAGGGCACCTTAAAATATTTCAAAATGTAAAGTTTTTACTATAAGAACTACACAAAAAGATGAACTTAAGAAACTAGTAACTCGAACATCCAAAATTAAAAGAGTATGAGTTAAGAAATATGAGTTGCATTGCTTTGTGTACCACATAACGTTTAAACCTAAATTAAATACCACCTGGTATTTTGATAGTGGATGCTCTAGACAACATAACTAGGAACCATTCTTTGTTTAAAACCTATGGGGAATACAATAATGGAACATTTATCTTTGGTGATGGTAAAACATTTAAAATTATTGGAAAATACTCTATTCAAATAGAGGGTATTCCTAAACTTTATGAAGTTTTATATGTGGAAGGACTAAGACAAACTTGATTAGCATAAGTCAAATATGTGACAATGATTTTAATGTGCAATTTACAAATAATCATTGTATTGTAATAGATCAAAAGGTTGAATGCATGATTAATGGAATCAGATCACATGACAATTGTTATTGTATTGATACATCACCCACAATAACATGTAACCTAGCTAGCAATGACTCAACTATCTTGTGGCACGAAAATCTAAAACATATGAATTTTAAAGATCTGGTTAGATTAAGTAAAACAAATGCTTGCGTGGTCTACCTGTTCTTTCAAAAATTAAAACACCTGTATGTGGACCATGTCAATTGGGTAAACAAATTAGGATTGCTCATAAGAAGATTAAGAGTATCAATACAAATAGATTATTGAAATTGATACATATTGATCTCATAGGTCCTATTTCCTAACAAGCTTTAAAAAGGAGTATATATAGATATATATGTACTATAAAAAGAGAAAAAAGATGTTGTGTGTATATGTAATTTGACTGCATAAATTAAAATAAAAAAATTAATATATATTTGAGTTTTTTATTATATTTTGTGTGGAGTTATATATATATATATATATATATATACACCTATTTTCTAACAAGCTTTAAAAAGGAGTAGATAGAGATATATATGTACTGTAAAAGAGAAAAAAAATTGTTTATATGTGATTTGATTGGATAAACCAAAGTAGAAAAAATAAATTGATATATTTGAGTTTTTTTATTTATTATATTTTGTGTGAAGTGATATTGGGTATATTGGTGTTTTGGATTTGTGAGCTAATTTTATTCATGGGATATAAGATATATTGGATTGTTGGAAAAAGACTATTAAATAATCAATATTAGTGAAATATAAAAGATTCTTTGTGTGTGGATTAAATAATTGTCTAAATCACTTAAGTTTGTTGTGTATTATTTGTTTTTTGTCCACTTGATTTTATAATTATTTTCACTGTGCCTAATAAGTGGTATTAGAGCTAAGAGTTTGAGGTCCTAAATTAAGAAACATGACAACAACAAGGTTAAAGATAGATAAATTTGATGGAAAAATTAACTTTAATATTTGATAAAACAATATTTGCTTGAGTTTTATGTCTAAAGAAAAATATAGTATGTTGAATGAAATTTCTTCTTCGCAGTTGTGGGAAAAATTGAAAAAAATGTATATGTCAAGTTTATTACAAATAGGCTATACTTGAAAAACCAGTTACATACCTTAAGGGTGAAAAAATGTGATGATATTAGAAGCCATATGAACAAGTTCAATAGATGTATTTCTGAACTCCTGAGTGTTGATGTGAAGACAGATGATGAAGACCAAGAAATGATTTTGTTGTGCTTATTACCAAAATCATATGATACGTTGATGACAACATTGCTTGTTGGAAAGAATACGTTGATTATGGATGAGGTGTCAATAGTACTTTTGGAGAATATTAATGTGATTAAACCGAAAATTCCTATACGTGGATATGTTTTTGCTACCTAAGAAGATTTAAAAACAAGTTCATTAAGTAGAGAAAATAGTAGGCCTAGATGAAGAGATTCTAGTAGAGATGAAAATTGTTGCATATCTTATTCAATAGATGGCATTGAATGTTATTATTATTATAAAAGTGAAACATCAAGAGGTTTTATGAAGACAAACTAAAAGATATAAGAGACCTTGATGAAAAAGAGATAAATGTTGTTGAAACTTATGATTTTGATTCATTATGTCTAAAAATTACGTGTTAAGAGGCTGTTAATGTTTTAGTAGAGGAGATAGTAAAAAATATCACAAATTCCCTCCATTAAATACACATGTATGAAAACCCCCAAATAAAATGAAAAGTTATATCAAATTGGAACCTTTTATAGAATATAAGTATCACTAAGGTATCACCTGAAAAATATGAGTAAAAAAGAATACCTAAAATAAAATTATGATACCAATAAGGTAGTGAACCCCTTAAAACTTGTAACCACAAACATATCACTGATTATGTCCAATTTATATATTTTTATGATTAAAAAAGTCTGACATATCATTTCATTTTAAACACCATCTAGTTGGACGTCGTTTAAATTAAGCTATGATTATTTAGATCTATTCAATATTAAATCCGTTTAATACAAACACTTTCAATATTACTAAAATGTTATTTTTATTGTTATATATTTTAGGAATGTTTTTTTAATAATTTATCTTTTTTTAGAATATAACACTAATTCCTTGAAATAGAATTAAACTAATAAAAGCCATTAAAAAGGGATATAAATGGGCATGTATTTAATTTTTATAAAAAATTTAAAAAATATTAATTACTTTTAGAAACTTTCCTTAATCAGGCATGTTAAGGCATTGTATCAATAGGATATGGCATGGTTATGCCATGGTAAGAGATAGGTAAGCTTGATAAGATATTGTCTTAGTATGGTGAAACATTTACAAGATATGAGAATACATATATCTTGTATGGGAAGACATTAGCATGTTATGACATGACATTGGTAAGTTTTGGAAAGGTATAAGCTCAATGTGATAAGGTATAGGCAAGCTATGAGAAGCCACTGGCCCAATGTGGGACAATATTGGCATGTTGTGGGAAAGTAATGACTTATTATGGTAAGGTATTGGCTTAGTGGGGAAGACATTGTCATGTTGTGGGAATGTTTATTACGATAAGGCAATATCTTGCTACAACAGTGATAAATAAGCCTTTCCTTTAAGTGTATATTGACATACAACAACACATGCATGTTAGACTTACTAGTATCATAGTTAAGGCTTATTACGATAAGCCTTAAGTTGTATGTTGACAAACAATAATGATCACAACTCTGGCCATGACATGACAACTATTGTCAGAATTCATCTATTTTTTTAGTGTTTTTGTCAAATTTTGCCAACTTTTTGATGAATTCGAGCTATGTATGATGAACTTTCTAATGGGTTAGAACTATAAATTGGATGTATATATACGGTACAAAATGACACATTATTGTAATTTTGGTAATAAAAAACTTAATATAACTTAAATTCAAGAAATTATAGATAAATTAGACCTAAATAACATGAACTACAACTAACTAAATACATAAAAGTTTTTTGAAAAAAATAAAATAATATTTTTAAAATTTGTAACCATAAAAATACACATCTTATATTTAGTTTATATATTTTTTTATTAAAGTTTTTTGATATATTATTTTATATTGAATGCGTTCAAATTAAATTATGATTATTTAAATTATTTTAATATTGAATATCGTCTAATTAAATCTCATTTAATATTATTTTTATTATTATAAATTTTAAAAATGTTTTAATTTAGTAAGAAAAATGTTAAAAATTTGAGATTTAAATTAGAGTTATTTGTGTTTGAATTTCAAATACATAAAGAATTTGTTTGTTTCTTTGGGTTTTTTTCTTCTCTTTTTTTATTATTTAATTTTTGGGCACATCCTCCTAAAGAAGATAACATGCATTACTCACGATCTCAGGTTCAGTACCTGATCGTTTATTATAAATTGTCCTATTTTGCATTAAATATAATTCATTTAGGTAAAATATTAACCAATTATAAATGATTTGATATATAGCATTAATCTTCCATAAAAACAAAACTTTAGGTAAATTGGATAGGTAGTATTATTACATAAATGAATAGAGTATTTTATTTTTTAATGTTAAAAATTATAATTTTATAAGAATATTAATTATTTTGTGAGAAGTGATTCTCATTCTAAATATACATTCAAATCATATTAAATATTTTTTGATAAAAAATATTTTATAAATAAATATGTATTTTTTCATGAATAAGAACAATAATTATTTTTTTTCTTCGAAAGATTATAATTCTAATATATTTTCGTTAAAAATTATCATTATTTTTCCTAATCTTTTTATCGTGGTAAAAAAGTGCTTTCTCATTATTCTTCCTAATCTTTTTATTGTGTAAAAAAAAACTTTTCTTTATTTCTTTCTATCTTTCTTTTCATGGGGTTCAAAATAAGACACGAGGAAAGCAACCTTGGTTGTCCACTTTCTCACCCCTTGATTGCTGTGATCTCTTCAAGAAAGCATAGGTGTTGTCTTGTCTTGTCCCTTATGTTTCATACATAACATGTGTTTCTTAATTTTATATCAGGCCATTTACTCTAAAATAATTTTAAAACTCAACGTATCTTCAAGAAATCTGAACAAATATTTAATTATTTCAAAAAATCTGAATGAATTAAATCTAATAACATTTAAAACCAACAATATAATTTAATCTATTACTAACATTAAATACCTGTATATATAGATTAATATATCTCTTTCTCTTCCTCCTGCAGTAATTTCTTACCGACAAGTTCAATGGGTTAAAAAATATGTTAAATTCTAGAACTTATATCATGAGTAACTTATTTTAAATGACAAAATTAACAAATTAAAATTTTTGAGATTAAATTATATTTTGTAAGTTAAAGTATATAAGTAAATTAAGATATAAATTCGAAAACTTTAAAAGAAATTTTGTTTATAATAATAAATGTAAATAAACTAAATTAACCAACTAACTTAGTATTAAATCACGTAATTATATATAATATATATTCTATTATTATATTTTTTTTGGTAAATATTGATGAATGAATTTACTTCTTATTTCCGTAAGCTTGATAATAAAAAACACACTATTAAAATATTAAAAGATGTAACGGTTTTTATTCTCTGATACGAATAAAAAGATTAATACGTGATCTTTAAGTAGTGAAGAATTGTTTAAAAATAGATTCTAAATTATATTGTTTATCTCTTGTTTTAATTCATGTTATAAGATTATAGAAAAAATATAAAATGAGAATATATATATATATATATATATAACCAAAATGTAAGGCTACTACTTGCATTATTTGAGCACATACCGAAGAAGTTAATGATGAAATTCTAAAAAATTAATGTCAACTGATTATTATAACCAAAATGTGGGCTACTACTTGCATTATTTGAGCACTCGGATTCTGTTTTGAAATATTGTTAATTAATAAAAATTAGATAAAATTATTTAATTTATAAAATGTTCAATTTAATCTGATTCGATTCGATCGATTTAAAAATTAATACAAATTTAACCGATTCGTTTAAAAAATAATTTTAATTAATACAAATCGAACCAAATTGTTTTATTTATAAAGATGTAATAAAAGATTAATAAGTTAGATAATTATTAATATTTTTTTACAAAGTAATTATTAGTTATTTAGAGAGAAAAAAAAGATTTTTTTTTTCTGAAAGGAACGATAGAAGGATAAAAAATTAAAATTTAATAAAATTTATATTAAGATATTATTTATCCTATTTAAGTGAAGTTAAAATGTATATTAAAATTAAAAATATATTATCATTCCGTAACATTTTTCTTTTAAAAAAATAAAATAAAAATATATATTATTTTTAAAACATACAACTTAATGACCCAAAGAACATATTCTCTTACCTCTATATATATTTAGTCTTTTCTTTCACTTATTGTAAGTCTCATAAGTCTCATAGCCATTCTTTTGAAAAATAGAGGTATGAATTTTAACACCACTCGATGTTTGATTTTATGATCTTAAGGAGTATTAATCTTAAATTAAATTACTTGTTAATCACGATCTTGCCTCTAATATTCATTTGTAATACTATATGTTATAATTATTTTTTTCTTTTTTGGAAAATGTTATAATCAGTTTCTTGATTTGAGCTTGAAATTCCTTTGCTCATAATCTTATTTATTTAACAGAGGAATAGTCTTTCATTTTTGTAGCATACTGATTGTTGTTTCAGGATTTGGATTTTCACCTATTACAGACTAGAAGTTCAAATCT
The DNA here is from genome assembly GCA_037013495.1 of Hippophae tibetana. Lineage (NCBI taxonomy): Eukaryota > Viridiplantae > Streptophyta > Magnoliopsida > Rosales > Elaeagnaceae > Hippophae > Hippophae tibetana. Next base: position 15,025,552 of record CM072803.1, read on the forward strand.
CCCAGATTCTTGAAGAACTGCTTCAAGAGAATCAATTTATTCAAAAGTGCTTATCCTCTGATTCAATCTTCATCGTGTACAGATCAATATCTGCTGGCGTGTCAAATATTAGTTTAACCATTATACAACTTAACTTTTTGGAATTTAAAAATTTATTTTCATTAATTATATTATTTTTTATATTAAATATTAGTATATTTTTAAAAAAATTACAATAATTTTAAATTTTATTAACATATTTCAAAAATTGATATAACATATAATTATTAACTAAAATAATAAAATCTTAATCCTAAAGCTTACCATATTCATATGTTTATTGATATTATAAATATTTAGTGATATTATTATTTATAATAAAAAAATAAGATAATATTTTTATAATAAAAAAAATAGTAATCAATTCTAGTAAAATAAAAGTAATAAATAATATATAATAATTTATATTGTGTGGTGTTTGTCACCTTTAATTCTATTTAAGTTGTGAAAAACACTTGTATATTTATAATGGATGAGTTTTGAACTTCCGTATTCTTAATATTATAATTAAAAGGTTATTAATTAAGTTTTATGTGTAATCAAAATTTTGGGAAGAGCTGGTATGGTTGTTTGGGTTAAGATATTTGAATCGTTTGATTTTGTGGCTTAGAAATATCATTTTTTTTCTTATCGCTTTTAAGAAAATAATAATAAAAACTTAATTTTTGAAATTTTAATGACCCCTATTGAAATGGCGTGGTTTTCAAGTCCATCTTTTTCTTTTTTAATTTTAATCATTATTTTAATAATATGTATGAATTAATATTAATTTATTGTAAATATTAATGAAATTTATTTTTTTGATTTTTTATGTCGCCCCTTGCAATTACAACATGATACAAAATTTATTTTATTTTATATTCTAAGAAATAATGAATATTTTAGACTTAAATTTTAGCATGATTTTCTCTTAAATTTTATATGATTTAATTATTCTTTTTATGATTTAAAAAAATGATGTTTTAGAATTTGATTAGGGTAAATCAAATGAGGTTTACCTAGTAGTCTATTTGTAATATTCTTTTTATTTTATGTTATAAGTTTAAATTATATTAAATTACTATTATAACTTAAAATTATATGTGTAATATTTAAAGTAGAATTATGTTCATTTCAATCTCATATATGTTGCAGCTAAATCTTGGTAAAAAAAAAAAGTGCAAAACCAAAAATGGATCAATTGGACCTAAAGCCCAAGTTGGCCCAAAAGTTATTTGAAGGAGATGGTGGATCATACTATAGTTGGCCAAGTTCAGAGTCTCCATTTCTTGGTCAAGCCAAGGTTGGTGCTGGTTGGCTTCTTCTTCAGCCTAGAGGCTTTGCTCTTCCACACTATGCTGATTGCTCCAAGATTGGTTATGTTATTCAAGGTTAGCTAATCTTCCATACATGTTAATTTACAATTTAAATAGAACAAATGAAAGAAAAAATCCTCCAAATTATATAAAATGTATAGTTTAGTTCTTTTAATTATATTAAAGAAAAGTAAATGTAAGAGACTTAAAATTAAAAAAAAAAAAACCCTAATTTGGTGTCGTTAGTCCTTTATTTTACAAAATGCTATTTTAGACATTTTTAGATTAAGCATTTTGAGTATTGTAATTATGAAAAATAAGTATTTTTAGATCTTAATTATAAAAAATGATTACTTAGTCTTATAATTATCAAAATTTTGATTTATGGATCCATAATCATTAAAAATTAACACTTCTAATCCATCTTCTACATAAGAAGGGAACCGTTTTTTACACTAAAATGATCAACTTAAAAATAACATAATAGAACTATCGTGTGCTCATTTTCACACGGTATAACTTTTTTTTCCATTACCAAATACACATATTTCAGCTAAGATCTTGAAATTGTTTGTTATTATAACTACGAACAGGTAGTGATGGAGTAGTTGGAATGATACTTCCAAACACATCAAAGGAAGTGATCTTAAATATAAAGAAAGGAGATGTAATTCCAGTACCATTAGCAGCAATCTCATGGTGGTACAACAACGGAGACTCAAAATTAATCATTATATTCCTTGGTGAAACCAATAAGGCAATTACACCTGGTGAATTTACCTACTTCTTTCTATCTGGTACTCAAGGTATCTTAGGAGGTTTCTCAAATGAATTCACAAGTAAAGCATTTGATATGAACAAAGATGAAGCAAAAAGGCTAGTGAAAAGCCAAAGTGGAGTTTTGATTATTAAGTTAGAGGCTAATAAAACTATGCCTAGTAATAATCCAAATGATCAAGATAGAACAAAAGATATGATTTGCAATATTGATGGTTTGAGTGCTAAACATTTGAAACTTGAAGCTAATGCTATGAGCTCAATGATGTATAATGCTGATGGAAGTGTTCAAGTTATGTATGTTGTGAGTGGTGATGGTTGGATTCAAATTGTCGGGAGTAGTGGTATGAATGTGTTGGATAGTGAAGTTAAGGCTGGTCAATTGATTCTCGTGCCTAAGTTCTTTGTGATTGCTATAAGTGCGGGAGGAGATGGATTTGAGTGCTTCTCTCTTATAACATCTTCACAGTAAGTTGCCATTTTTTTTTTAATATTTAGGTACATAGTTTTATAAGAGTAAATTGTATCTTTAGATTACTCTTATTCTATTATCAACTTGGATATATAAAATACATTTTGTTTAAATTCAACAATAATATCAATAAATTATGGTAGTTAAGATATACTAGATTGAACATATAATTAGTCATCAAATATCAAGAGAAATTTGAACTATGCAAGCATATACATAGGATTTTGATATGTTCTATTTATGTTTTTAAGACCATGTATAATAAGTATATGAAAACAAAAAAGCGTGATACTCAACTATTTTCTCTTTATTTTTTTGTCATGAGAACTTTTAAGGCACATAAAACACTTTGTGCTTCATGATAGAAACACATCTTGAAAGTGCTTTCAAGGCTCCAAAAACCAATTTTGTGTTTCCAAATAGAAGTACATATAAGTACATTTTTGTGAAAGTGCTTTCATTTTAATTTTTTTTGGTCTTAAAATCACTTTTTAATATAACTACAAGCAAACTATCCTTAAGAGTATGCTTATTTCTACTTTTGAGATTCTATAAAAATACCTTTAGTAGAGAAAAACACTTGTGTTAAACAATTAAAAAAAATTATCAGAAGTGCTTTTAAAGTTAAGAAAGAAAGCATATACTCTGAAATTGCTTTCTTTTGAAATCACTTTTAACAAATTCTATTGATAAAATTAATTAGGAGATTTGATATAATATCCTATGGATGTATCAATAAGAGCTTCAAGGTTTAAATGTTTCATTCAATTAACTTGGAACTATATTAAGTGATGAGCCATAGTTTGTTGCTTTAGTGATAATGTGATAAGTGCTTTTATCCTTTATAACTTTATACGATTAATTTTGATGTTTTATTACAGGCCTGTTATGGAAAATCTAACTAGCAAGAACTCAGTGTTGGAGGCTTTGTCACCTCAAGTTTTAGAAGCTTCATTCAACGTTGATGCAGATTTTGGAGAGTTGATGATCTCAAAGATTAGAAAGAACTCAAATATCACTCCTTCGTACAAGTAATATAGTCAGTCTTTGACTCTTTGAACAAGGTTTAATTGTTTTTACTAAGTTTATGTTTTTTTCTTTACAATAAATTATAACATTAGTCTTTGCATTTTAATTATATTCAATCTTAGTTCTAAAGCTTTTAAAATTTTATACATAGTTTCTAGTTTGTTTATTAAACGATACATCTATAAATTAAAAACTTAAAAATTAGATGTGAAATTTGAAAATTGAAAAATTTAAGAGTTAAATTGTAGGATTTAAAAACTTAATAGGTGAAGTTTTAAAAAATTTGGAATCAAATTATAAATTTAAAATGTTCTTAGATATAAATTTAATTAAAGTTTGGAGAACAATTATGTAATTAATTTTTTTTATATTTTATGAATTAGTTTAGAGACGTACAAGACAAGTGTTCTCATATACTATGTTCGATAAGTTATTTTGTCTAGTGTAACAATAAATAAGTGTGAATGGAACATATAATTGCTTAAATCAATATTAAAATATAATAATGGGTGTGAAATTAATATTGATAACAAAAGAAAGCAAACTCGTATCTGGTTCACGTGCCCGTCTTCCTTTTTTTTGTATTTTTTTTTAAATTTTCTGTTAATTGTTTGGCCTTTATTCTATATAAAAAAGTTGATTTTAATATTTCCCATCAATTAACCAGCTAACCATTGCTATCATACAAGAACAAAAAGGCACATATAGCTCAAGGTTCAAAGAAAACTAGCTTAAAAGGGAATTTAGATCATTCTCCAAAATATAACTGAAGACATTTTAATTTCTGATTTTAAACAATTTCAATAAAAAGTTACAAATAGTTTTTAGTTTGTGTGCATGAGTTATGATAGTATAAAGGAAAATATGTATTTTTGAAATATAAAATATTGGACAAATGAGAAGGCAATGACATTTGAAATACATGTAAGTAATGCACCAAAGGAGGAGAAAGAAAATGAAAGAAGTCATACTTGTTTTGACTTTTGGATCATGGGTAAGTGATTAAAAAAGTGATTTTTCTATCTATTAAAAACAATATCTTTTATTTATCTAATTAATACCTATTCATGAACATGCATACAAATGTAAAGTATGATATTCCATCACGTGACATGTGACTCGATTATGTCATTCCACATATCAGCATCCAACCCAGTTCTTTAAACTTAACCCATGAACCATCCAAACATAGAACAAGTCCGCACAAGACTTTAAAACAAATGGGTAAATAAAATGATCATCATCGATCAAATCCCTTGGAATGCATTTGTAAATAAGTTCCAATTGTTTTCTCAGGATACCCAAGAAGGGTAGAAGCTCTTATAATAGACAAAAGTAAATCTTTTTGAAGAAGGAAAAAAAATGACAAAAGTAAATCTTTTTGAAGAAGGAAAAAAAATGACAAAAGTAAAACTTTGTTATCAGTTTGATCAAAGACAGTAATAGCAAAGTGAAGATCACCTTAGCTTGCATTCATTGCAATCAGATGTAAAACCAAAAGTGCATGAATTTGTAGACATAATTTCTGTTAGAAATACTTAATGATTGTATTCTATTTTGTGAATAAATGAATATACATGGTGCTTTTATATATGAGTTACAAGTAAACTATATATGTCTAAAGTAACTAGATATAGATATGCCAGAAATAAAGAAATATATATTAGCATATATATATATACTTGAGGTTGTCAACCAAATTACGAGTGCGTCATTTGGGAAGTACCTTAGTGAAAATATCTGCAAGTTAATCGTTGGAGTAAACGGGAAAAGGCTTGAGAGCACCATGGATAAGATGAGAGCGAATAAAGTGACAATCAATCTCGATGTGTTTAGTCCGTTCATGGAAGACATCGTTGTGAGTAATATGAATGACACTTTGATTATCACAATAAAGGGGAGTTGCAGAAGATGTGGATACACCCAAATCCTTAAGGAGCCATCGTAGCCAAAGGAGCTCAGATGTGGTATCAACAAGAGCACGATATTCTGCCTCAGTACTGGAGCGGGCCACAAAGGTTTGTTTCTTACTTCGCCAAGAAATCAAAGAAGTACCAAGGAGAAAACAATAACCTGTAGTGGACCTGCGATCAGTAGGATCTCCTGCCCAATCAACATCAGAGAATGCACGAAGTACTAAAGGAGACTGAACTGAGTAGAAAAGGCCATGGAAGATAGTGTCTTTCAAGTATCGTAGAATACGCAGAACAACAGCATAATGAGTCGATCGTGGAGCAGACAGATACTGGCTCACCTGATGAACAACATAAGAGATGTCTGGACGAGTAACTGTAAGATAAACCAGAATGCCAACCAATCGTCTATAAAGAGAGGGATTAGATAATGGTTGCCCCTCTGATGGTGTCAGATGCGCATTAAGTTCAACTGGAGTGTCAACAGTCTTGCTATCAGTGAGTCCAGCTTGAGATATGAGGTCAGATGCATACTTTGCTTGAGTAATGTAAAGACCATCTGTGGAACGAGTGATCTTAAGATCCAAGAAATAGCTTAAATGTCCAAGGTCTTTCATCTCAAACTGCTGACTAAGAAAATCCTTGAGTTCTTGAATGCCACTGAGGTCATCACCAGTTATGATCATATCATCCACATATAGAAGAAGCAAAATGATGTCTTTATCATTACGACGAAGAAATAAGGCAGAATCATAAGGACTGGCAATGTAACCCAAGCGAAGGATGGTGGAACTGAATTTGGAAAACCATGCTCGTGAAGCTTGTTTAAGGCCATAAATTGCACGTCGAAGGCGACAAATCTTATTTGTTGCAACAGAAAGACCAGGAGGAGGTTGCATATAGACTTCTTCATGCAGATCCTTATTAAGGAATGCATTTTTAACATCCATCTGAAAAAGGTCCCATTTACTAGCAGCGGCAACAGCTAAGAGGGTACGAACAGAGGAAATACGAGCAACTGGAGCAAAAGTCTCCTCATAATCAATTCCATACTCTTATGTAAAACCTCTTGCTACAAGACGAGCCTTATAACGATCAATAGACCCATCAGAACGAGTCTTGATCTTATAGATCCACTTACTACCAACCACAGATTGACCAGGAGGGAGAGTAACAAGATCCCAAGTATGGTTTTTGGTTAATGCATCAATTTCTTCTTTCATTGCAATCTGCCAAGAAGGGTTAGTAGATGCCTCACAATAGGTGTGAGGCTCATGTAGTGTAGCAAGGGCAGTGTAACAATGATAGTCAAGTAAATGTGTAGGAATGGATCTTACCTGGGTTGAGTGGCGAGGTGGAATGTCTTGTTGAGGATCTTCAGGAGGAGCAGGAGCAAGGGACCTATGTTCAAGGTGAGGTAGCTCATTATCAACCTGTTCTTCTACGACCTGTCTAGGAGAATCATAAAAAATATCTGAAGATTGAATAGTGAAGTCCAAAGATGGATTAGAAGTATCTGTAGAAGGAACAAGAGACTCATTTGGAAAAATTTCTAAAACATTTGAATTAGTTAGGGAAGAACAAAAGTGAGAAAGTTCAACAAATAAGCGGTGTTCCCAAAAGACAACATTACGGGAAACACGGAGACGATGTGAGACAGGATCATAGCATCGATACCCTTTTTGAGTTTCACTATAACCAAGAAAACAACAAAGTCTAGATCGAGGCTCGAGTTTGTTGTGTTCATGAGGCTGAAGAAGAACGAAACAAACAAATCCGAATGAGCGAAGGTAATGATAGTTAGGAGATGATCCAAAAAGGCGCTCATACGGAATCTGATTATGAATGACAACACTTGGAATGCGATTAATGGCATAAACAGCATGAAGAGTAACTTCACCCCAAAATGGGGCAGGAACTTTGGCAGAGAGAAGAAGAGCACGAACTTTGGCAGAGAGAAGAAGAGCACGAACAGTGTCAAGAATATGACAAAGTTTTCTTTCAGCTCGACCATTTTGTTGAGAGGTTCCTGGACATGTTAGATGATGTACAGTGCCATAGGAGTGTAACAGAGTTTGAAAAGAATTTTGAGTATATTAAAGAGCATTATCAGAACGAAAAGTTTTGATATGTTTGGAGAATTGTGTTTCAACCATTTTTGTAAAGTTACTGTATATTGATAAGATTTCAGAACGAGATTTCATTGGAAAGATCCAACTATAACGAGAATAATCATCAATAAAAACAACAAAATATCGAGATCCACCAATACTAGTAACAGGAGAAGGTCCCCAATCATCAGAATGAATTAGCTCAAAAATACTATTAGAGATAGATTTACTATTATTGAAAGGTAAAGCTGGCTGTTTTCCTAACTGACATGAAGTACAATCAAAATTATCTTTGGACACAGAACCCAATAGACATTTAGAAGCTAACTGTTGTACCCGAGAGGATGGGGCATGACCAAGACGAGAATGCCAAAGTGCGAGAGAAGATAAGGAAGAAACTGCAGCAGTTGCAGCAGCAACAAAGGCAGGGGCAACAGGTGGAAGATGAAGATTGTTTACGGGAAACATACGGCCGACCCTAGGACCGGTCCCAAGCTCTTGCCCCGTCCTCAGATCCTGCACAATACACCCAGAATAGTAAAAAATAAGGCGATATCCTAGTTCAGCTAATTGTCCCACAGAGCATAAATTATAGGATAGATCAGGTACATGGAAAACCCCAGGAACAGAGAGGGTAGAGGTCGAAACAAAACCTAGACTATTCCATGAATGGTGGAACCATCAGCTATATGAATATTAAGGGGATGTGGTGCAGGGTCAAGTTTGGAGAATAAAGATGAGTGAGGTGTCATGTGATTGCAACATGGAGAGTCAAAAAGCCAAGTTTGAGACTTACCGCGCAAAACTGAGAGGGTAATGGAAAGAGATGCATTACCAGCCATTTGAACAGCCTGAGTTATGATCTTCTGTAGTTCAATGGAGGAGAGGTTGATAGTGGATTCAGAAGACTGGAACTCTGCTGAACTAGAAGGCATCAACGAAGTAGGCCCAGTATTAGCAACAACAGCAGTAGATTTGTTTCTCAATGGTGTGGCCATGACGCTTGCAATAATTGCAGAACCTTTTATTGCTCTGCCTGCGACGATTGTAAAAGCTAGAGGAATCACCTGATTACTGAGGTTGTTCAATGGCAGGAGTAGGAGGAGTAATAGCCAAAACATTGAGCTATTTTGGGCTTTAAGGGTTGCAAGTCGAGCTTCTTCTCTAACCAACTCATTTACAACAGTATCAAGAGAGGGAGGAGGACTACGATTAAAAAGCTGACCTCGAATTGGCTCAAAGTCCTTGTGGAGTGACATCAAGAACTCATAGAGACGAAATTCATCCCTAATTGTAGCATATTGCTGAGCATCTGTTGAGCATGCCCAAATTGGATCATAAAGTTCAATTTGGTCCCAAAGGAAGCGAAGTTGATCAAAGTAGTCATTGATGGATTGCCCTGGTCCCTGTTGCAGTTTATACAATTCAACTATTAGTTGATATTTCATGGATCCGTGAGTAGTGGAGTACCTTTTGGCCAACATATCCCATGCTAATTTGGCATCATCAAAGCTTCCTAACAGATTGGAGATGGATGGAATGGAAGTATTCCGAATCCATGTGAGGATCATGTGGTTGTGACTATCCCATTCAATCATGCGACGAAGAAAGATAGCATCTTCTTCACTTGCTCCTTTATCAGGAATAATAATTACACCAGTACAATAATGCCAGAGCATACGACCCTTAAGAAAACTGTGCATAGCTTGAGACCATGACAAATAATTCTTAGTCCCCTCCAATATAGTATTGATAGGGCAAGAAACAAAAGTATCTTTTTTATCCATTTGAAAACACAATATGCAAAAACAAGATCTACGCAAAAAACTGGGTAGGGTGAACCTGTATTGCAAAAATCCAGTCAACGGTCAACAGGCAGTGCGGTCAGCTCGGTTCTGTGACGTCAGCGGAGGTGATGATGACATCAGCCCTACGCAAAGTACTGATGACGTCACGAGCAGAGCGCGGCGGCTTGGCGCGTCAGATCCACGCGCAGTGGATGTTAGCGGCGCGTGAGAGCCCGTCCATAGTCTGATGACTGTGATACTTACACGGCTGTGTAGATCCGGTTGAGCCGATCAGAGTGGTGTCTGCAGATTGGTCGTCGGGTTAAGATTAACGGCGGCTACGGTGGCGCGTGAACGACGTGCAGATTGGTTGTGCGGCGCGTGAGGGAGTGTGCTGTGTCCGATGGTTGCGATACTTCCACGGTTGTGTAGACGTCAGAGGTTAAACGGTGAATGATTGCAGCGGCTATTGTGATAGCGGAAGCTATAAGGGTTGAATAACACCAAAAAAGAAAACACTGCTAAAAGGACAAGAATAGTGGCTCTGATACCATGTTAGAAATACTTAATGATTGTATTCTATTATGTGAATAAATGAATATACATGGTACCTTTATATAAGAATTACAAGTAAACTAAATATGTCTAAAATAACTAGATATAAATATGTCAGAAATAAAGAGATATACATTAGCATATATATATATATATATATATATATATATAAATAAGTTCCAATTATTTTATCAGGATACCAAATGACAAAAGTAAATCTTTTTGAAGAAGGAAAAAAAAATGACAAAAGTAAAACTTTGTTATCAGTTTGATCAAAGACAGTAGTAATAGCAAAGTGAAGATCACCTTAGCTTGCATTCATTGCAATCAGGTTGGAGACTTGGAGTCCATGTAAAACCAAAAGGGCATGGATTTGCTGACATAATTTCAATATGTTACGGCCAGTTATGAACTGAAAAAACTGCATAGCATGATATTTGAAGTGGGTCTTTGGTTATATGATGATCTTTTCTAAGAGAGGACTAAAAGTTGTTCCAACATTGATGGTGGAGTATCAAAGTTTTGAGGAAAGAAAAATGTTAGATGCCGATTTTTATACACCCAACAGAAAGATAAAGAAGATAGAGGAGAGAGAGTCTATAGAAATGAGAAAGAATTGGAAATGAATGTGGGTGGTTTTAATAAATTAATAATTAAAAAAAAAGATAAAAAAGAGCTGGGGTGAGAGAGGCTCGAACTCTCGACCTCAGGATGACTCAGAAGCTATGAGACCTACGCGCTAGCCAACTGCGCCACCACCCCATGTTGGCATTCTTCAGAATAGTGTATACAAAACATAAATATTTCAGGTTGCCTCACTTTTTCTTTTTCTCTTTATTTTTAAATCAAATAATATGATCGTGTTACTCAAAAGAAATAAAGTAAATATTATCACTAAACTAGTACAGGAATAACCGAAAACACTACTTAAATTGATGAGGCAAAAACTATCTCCTTGAAGATCAAAATGAAGAGTATGGTTGCTTTTGTTTTGCCGACATCATAAAGTGATTTTGAGACATGAAAAATATTTTCATAAATACTTTGTATTTGAAACAAGAATATAAACGAAGTGAACTTAAAATGGGTTTTATACCATGGAAAACAATGACTATGGTTTTCTTAATTTTGGTGCTAGTCAGCTATGTTAGATTTATCATCTTTAATAAGAGAATATATCGTAATAAAAATAATACATTTACTTACTTGTTATTTAAAAATATATTATATTATATTATTTGAGTATAAATATGTTTAAATTATTAAATTTATAGTAAATTCTTGAATGATAAAAACTTAAAAATTAAGATCTGCCTAATCTTATTATTCATGTTCATTTGTTTTTTTTTTATAAATATACATAACAAAAAATTATATTATTTGTAATCAAGTTATTTATATATAATAATAACAAAAATCAATATGCTAACAAACACAAAATAATTAACTATAAAAAAGTTGTAATCTGCATCGTGTTAAGTAAGAAGGAAGCCAAAGTTCTAACTTCCAATGCTTTTGATTCTTAAGGAAGGAGGTCAAAGTTGTTATTGTCAATTTTATTGTGTAACAGAGCATTATTTAGCTAATTGGTCTCTAGATAGTCAAGATCAAGATTCAAGACAATTTTAATTGTCATGATATATGTCAAGTAGTTAGTTCACGTCTTGCACTTTTATTGGCCATCCTTGATTTAGGTTTATGTTTCCAGAGTTCAGATTTAAGTCTAAAGAGGCAATTTGCAAATTTTAAGTAGGGATGACATTGCTAAAGGAAGATGAAATCAACCAACTTAACTATTAGATAATTCTTTTATAATTTTTAAGCCTTACCCAAACAAAGATATATAATTCAAATAGAAGTTTTTTTGATAATAAAAATAAACTGATAAAGGTTAGCAATAGTTTAGTCTATAAAATTTTAAGTCAAGCACATTAAATCCTATAATCTATGAAAATTAATCAATTTAGTCTAATTTATATGAATCTATCAAAATTTAATAGATTCATCGATGTACTAATAAATGTACAAAAGATGTCAATGTCTTAATTACTTGCTACAAATTATGCTACAATAACATGTCAATTCCATTAATTCTAACGGCTCAACAATAATTAGACTAAATTAACTTCTATTAAATTATATCAACTAATGTACTTGATATAGGATAAATGTACCTTTTTCCCAAAAATAAACTACCTGTAAAATAATATAAGCCTAGATGATGGTTTGTGGTAAAAAAAAAAAACCTCTTTGAAACCATTAGCTAACTTGGAAAAACTGGAAATGATTCATACGTAACACACAAAAGATCCAAGTGCCTAAAAGAATCAAGAATTTGCCGGACAATAATAAAGTATATGCTATATTGCTATATACAATACAAAACAGGAAAGTGACCAAATTACAGCTTCCTATTATCCTATAACAATAACTCAATTAACCTTTTCTACATCTTACTATCTTAGAATTTCTTTTACAGTGGAGTAATTAAATAGTGTTCTTATTCCTTTATCATTCTTGTGTGAGTCGAATAATGTTAAAAACGATGGGTCTTAAGAACAGGTCATTGATTCTCCTCGACTGGAATAGTTGTGTAGGAAATAGTTTCTTCTTTCAAGCCATTGGTTTTAACCTTTGTCCAGGATACCTTCCACGTCGTAAGTAAACTTTGCCTGCAATGAAAGGAAATAAAATATGCTTCAGAACTCAACAAGGATGGTACTCCAATAAATGCATTGTCTAGTACAGTTTCAACTTATACACGTTAGCTACTTCATGATTCTATCAAAGACATTTGAATTTACAGGCTTTCACTCATTATTCATTAATCTTTTTAGGCCATACATTAATTATGTTATTTATAAATATGATATAATTTGGGGTAACATATTTGTGCTTGAAAAGGTTCAGTATGAACGCAATTTGACCCTGTGGATACCGACCCATTCAGGGTGGAGTGGTAGACTGGTTGGGTCACGTATGGGTTAGTTCGTAATCCATTCTTTGCAATAAAAATTCAGGTTTGAACTGTTTTAGCATTTATTTTTGAATAATTCACTTTTTCAAGCTAGATGCTATTTAATATGCATCAAGCAACACACAAATAACACCCAAACCAAACTATATAAAAACAAAAATAGTTCAGTTCAATTTGCCTTGCATGTCAATCCGGTTCGGTTTAATTCAAATTTCACCTGAAATAATCCAACTCTAGGTGTTCCACTTCACGTACCACCAATTTTATGGTGCTTTGGTGTTGTTTTCAGACAGTTACAACCACCATATGGTTGGTAGTACAATTACATATAGTCCGGTCCTTATATTAAAGACGACGCATATCTTTGTTGTCGCATAGAGACAGCAAAGTGAATAAGAAACTAAGCGCACACACCAAAAAAAAAAAGGAAAAAATTGAATATAACATTAAGAGTACCTCTCTGTATCAATAGTTCTCCTCGCAAGCATGAGTGTCAAAAAGACAGGAACCATTGCAGCACACAAATGCTTGAGAGTGTGCCCACTGACAATATGATGAGTCCAATCGTAGATCACTTTATCACAAGCTTCTTCCACCTTAGCTAGAAGATAAAATCCTGCAATTATGGGAAAATTATTCATTATACCAACATGGCAAAGGAACTAAAAAATGCAGTACATTCCCTAAATAGTATGTAAATATTGTAGTGTACAACATTTACATACCCAATATATGTACACTTCCACCCTAACCGACAATTTAGAGTAATAAAGGTTGTACATAATTTAATTGACCTCAAAATATCGTATAATGACAAGTACATTACAATCTATAGGTGTTTGTACAAAAACTAGTTGGCCTCAAAACAATATGCACATTGCGATGTACAAGTTGTACATAAATAATGAAAAGGTTGTACATACAACCTTTACATTGTAATATACTCCAAAAACATACTATTTTAGGGTTAAATCTAAAAAATGTGACCATAATAGAGATATTTGTAATGAGAAACACAACCTGCAGCCCATAGCCAATATGTTGAATGCGTATACATTGGAGGCAACAAAATAGCCATCACAGGAATGGCAATGCAAGGGACAAACTGGACAAAAGCATATGGTCGAAGATCATCAAAAAACCTGTAAAACAAAATTTCAAAATTTAATTTTAATGATTCTATCATCTATACAACAAAAAAGGTTATTAAATACAAAATATTTGCTTGAATTTTTAGTCTAGGTCAAGTAGCAAATCCAAAGGAAAGCAATATATGCAAAAGGTCATTAAGAAGCTGCATATAACAATATTCAACAACTTGGTTCTACTCTATATACATTCCATCTTAGCCAGACACCATTTCTCACACAAAACTAGTCAGTGCACTAACACAATACAGAAACTTCTTAACCAGGATAAATGATGACAGAGCCCTTTAGTCAGGCAGTTTAAGCATGACAAGAATAGGTGTAGAGGTACAGTGCTCACCTCCAATATAATATGCTTATTATACCTGCCAATAGTAGAGGTATGATGGATATTGATCCTTTCCGCTCATCAATCCTTTCAATGATAAAGATAGCCACAATTGAAGTAAAGGCAACTGTCATCTACATTCAACACGAAAAACTAATTCGTAACCATTGAAAAAACATTCATAACATTATAGTTTATATTCTCACCGGCAGGCGGTCCCACACAAGACGAGCATCATTTGGCTTCAGATGGTAGTATGACGACCCAACAGCAACAGCAGCTATGCCAATGTAAAAACAAGTCCAGCCCCAAAGCTCACCTTGTAAGCTTTTGTTAGAGACATTAGTTTGTCATCAGCACCACCCAAGGAACATGTGAAAAGAGGGTATAAAAATAGAAAATATTTTATTCATTTAACAAAGTGTACCTTAGCTTGAAATAGTTCTCACGGTAGCAAAGTATCAGTCCTATGAGACCAATAACCAGGAATGGGAAATTTGAAACCACATTAAGCATATTTGGAATTCCTGAAAAAGAAAAATAAATAAATAAATAAATAAAGGATCACATAAGATTCATAAAAAGCATGCATGAAGAAAATATTTCATTAAGTTTCAATCATCAAATGCCACGAAAAAAATAGACAAATATGATTTACATATGCACAATCATTACAGACTTAAGCAAAGCTTCAGGCAAGAAAAATCTGATTCTCACTGTCTAGCAAGCTGCTGACATACATAAATATACCCATCTAGTTACTCAAAACACACACATTTTGAGTAATGGTGCAATAAATCTCATGCTAGGAGACAAAAGTTCAAAACTGTTTCAAAACTAAAGCAAAAAGGCAATAAAATCTAATAAACGACACTATAGAAGAAAACCTCTGTTGGCTGCTTATCTAGTAATAATCTTCAATAGGTTCATGCTCCTTCATCAGAAAAACATAAAACAAAAATTGTAAAGCCAACAACCTACAAGGTAAGACTGTACAAGCATAATCAATCATTCATCAGTCAACAAGCTATGACCAACCAACTAATGAGATAATGATAACTCATCATACCACCAATCAATATGAAATGTTAC
Organism: Hippophae tibetana; assembly: GCA_037013495.1. Lineage (NCBI taxonomy): Eukaryota > Viridiplantae > Streptophyta > Magnoliopsida > Rosales > Elaeagnaceae > Hippophae > Hippophae tibetana. The sequence goes on from CM072803.1 coordinate 15,041,075, forward strand.
CATGAAAAATGAAGATTATTCACATCTTATTACTCCCACGAAAGTGCTCGACATACTTAAATCTACACCAGGAAAAAAAAGAGAGGAAAAAAAATGATAAACACAATTGAATCTCAAACTCGTTAGAATAAGAAGCATTATACTCCAATTCTACATTTCTAGTATTTCACTATATATAGAAAAAATGATTCACCTAGTGCTCTGATAGTGAGACTAACTTCGAATCACACCAATTACTGATAAAAACTATAAACAAAAGAAACAAAAAGTTCTTTACAGAAAACTAAACAGGGGAAGCCTGACATTACAAACCCAAAAGGCTGAAACATACAAACAAAGACATAATAATCCAAATTGTCATAGCAATGAGCATAAACAAATTAAGAATTGGTAATCCTCCCTCTTGTTGCCAAATATCCGATTTGTGCTTTCTCTTTTGTGAAAAATCCTTCAAAAGAATATTGATCCCATTCGTACAGGGATAAGACAAAAATAACAACTCTTTTTTTTTTTTTAACAAACACCTTCGATCAATTCCATACTTTCTTAATTTAGCAATATAACCATGCATAAAATCAAAAACCCATTTCCAAATTCAACCTATCATAGATAAAAATTAATTTAAAATCCTATCGGAGATATAATTATGCATACAATCAAAAATCCATTTCCGAATTGAACCGACATAGTGAAAAATGTATTAAAAATCCTATTGGATATATATATATATATAGATAGATAGAGAGAGAGAGAGAGATCAAACCTAAAAACTCGCGTTGGTCCGCGAAATCATGGTAAGCTTGATCCTGAGGAATGACTGGGGTCACTATCATCAACACCAAGAAGCACACAATCGCTACTACCCATGCGTATATCGTCGTCTTCTTCATTACTTCAATCTCTTTCTCTCTCACTCTTCCTCGTTTTCAGAAGAACTGTGATTCGTTGCAGTTGCTTCTTGGTTAAGGAAAGGCGAATTGTTGATTGGGCCTAGTTTCGACTCTTAAGCCCAAATAACATCCCCTTCTGTACAGTTCAGTAGGCCCAAACTATTCTCGATACCTTTCATCGGAAAATTATGAAAAAGTACCGACTGACACATCCCTCTACTTTCATTTTATAGACTGGATGTATTTAATTATGGATTTACATTTTATACTAACATAATTGAAATCGTAATTATTTACAAAATTTTAATAATTTTTTTCAAAAATAATTAATAAGGTAGAATAGAAGATTAGTTATTTTAATATTAAAATTATACTTAATTATGTAAAAATATAAAATTTTAATAATAAAATCTACAATATTTTAAATAATTAAATTAAATTTATTTATTTTTATTTTTATTTTTATATTTTTTATTATACTTATAAACATGTAATAAATAATTAAAAATAAAAACTATTGTTAATATTTTAAATAATAGTTAAGTAATAATTATGTTAAGTTTTAATTTTTTAAAATTAAATATATTTTAAAAAATAAAATAGAGAAAATTGTTATCAAATCATAAAAATGATTATTAACCGACATTACTTTAAATTAATATAAGATTGTTATTACCATCATCATCTCTTAATCAGATCATCCTACTTACTTGAAAGAAGTAAGACACTAATTAAAAGAAGTTCTTTCAATTCCTCAACTCCTCCACATTTGAAAGATTAGAATATTCTGTAAAAACATTCTTCCTTCATATTCATACAAAACTTGAAATCAATCATTAGATTATAATTTATTTATTTTTTGAGAATTATGCATGCAAATTTCACTTTGGTTCATTATTCGATTACAAATGTTATGGCTGTTTACTTTCTCCTAAGACTATGATCAACATAATTTCTTTTAGTGTGGATCTTGTAGCACATACAACAACATAAATAATAATGAAAAGGGTTACTATACTCTCAATTATAATTTTGTTTTCACTTACATTATTATTTAAATGATACTTGTAAATTTTATTTTATTTTTTTAATTTTTTTAACATTTTTTAATAAAATTAATATATAAAAAAAAGTAAAACTTGTACATATTAATTGAAAAATATTACAAATAAAAATAAAAATTTAATTGAAAATGAAGATAATACTACTCAATAATAATCGACTTATCTTTATTTTGGCCCACTGCCCATACATTGTATTAGGCTGGGATGGTTTTAGAAATATATTATCCAATTCACTGCTCTCACGTACTCTTTGAAAACGATGATAGATTAACATCGTTATATACTAATATTGAATATAATACCTGATAAATCAACTTACATATCTAAATTTAATTGAATTTTATATTTTATAAATTCAAATAAATTGTTTCAATTTTAAAAATACAAAAAACAACATGTTTATTTAATCGAACTGATTTAGATATTATTAATATACATATTTATTTTTTAATTTTATGCATTCATAATACATATATTATATATGTTTATAATCATTTAACTTTAATTAAACTTTTAAGTCATTTTTGAATGTAAAATAATTTATATAATAAATTTTTTATTTTTTTTTAAAAGTTCATTATAACTAATAAAAATTAAAATTATTTTTTGTTTATATTAATTTACTCATTTAAATTTTTTTTAACTTCTTAAAAATTAATGCACAAATATAGTTTAAATACCGTAGATTGGATGTATTTATTTATTAATACTTATTTGATATATATTTTAAAGTTAATTCTTCTAAATTTATATGAACCCTAAACGATTATCATGTGTATGTATCCCTATATATGCTTTCAATGTAATACTAAGAGCGATCATCATTCATTACACATCTTGAGAACACTAATGATCAAATTGTTTCACCAAAACTAACATAGTTGTTATAGCCCAATAAAACATGCAGGGAAATGTCAAGCTTGTCATATTTGCCCCATGCTTCTTAACCATAGCACAAAGAATGTGCTTATTCTTAATAGCACATTATTTTAAAACAACTTTTAACATAAGCAAAAATAAATAGACTCTTTTACATAAAATACATTTAAAAAAAATAATAATATAAAGAATCTTGTAATAGAAATAGGAGAGTAACAAACCCTATATCCTTGATGACATCTCTAGTAATCTTGTACTTTTTAACACATCCATTAAGCAACTCTTAAGAATGCATTGTAGTTTCCTCTCAATAGGAGGAGGTTTCCTCCTAGCAATTGATTGAGATAAGAAAACAAGAGTAGTTCTCATCTTGCTCATATTTCTTGACAAAGGTGATAAAGAGTCATTAATACCATTTTATGATGTGACTTTTTTGCTACCTCACTACTACAATATGTATTTTTAGTCTCGAAATTTTAGCCTCGGTTCTTTTAAAAACCGAGGCCATAGGTTTTTGGCCACGGTTTGATAAAAACCGAGGCTATAGTGTATACATATAGCCTCGGTTTTTTAATAACCGTGGCTATAAGTTAAATTATAAAAAATATGTTAATATTAAATTACTGTATGTAATTAATTTTAAAAAAATATAAAAATTAATTTATAATTTTTTAATATTTCTTTATTATTAATTTAATTTAATTTAATGTATTTTTATTTCTTATAATATATATATATATATATATATATATATATATATATATATATATATATATATATATATATATATATATATATATATCATATGTTTTTTTCTCTCTCTCACATATTTTTCCTCTTTTAATTTTATCAATGTTATTTCCAGTATTTACGCGCATTTTTTCATCTTTTTCTCAGTGTTATTCACAGTATTTGCGCGCGCAGTAATATATATATATATTAATATATAATTTTTAATTAATATATATATATGTATATTAATATATAATTTTTAATTAATATATATATATATTAATATATAATTTTTAATTAATATATATATATTAATATATATTTTTTAATTAATATATATATATATTAATATATAATTTTTAATTAATATATATATATTAATATATATTTTTTAATTAATATATATATATATTAATATATAATTTTTAATTAATATATATATATATTAATATATAATTTTTAATTAATATATATATATTAATATATAATTTTTAATTAATATATATATATATATTAATATATAATTTTTAATTAATATATATATATTAATATATAATTTTTAATTAATATATATATATATATAATTTTTAATAAATATAAATATATTAATATATAATTTCTAATTAATATATATATATATAAGAAATAAGAAATTTTTAGCTCATCGATCGCGCGAATTAAGTCTAAGTAATATATATATATATATATATATATATTAAGAAACGTACGCGTGTATCTAATTAATATTAAGAAACGTACGCGTGTAATCGTTTCTTTAATTCTCAGCAACTACGCGTAATCGAACGTCTCTCCCAATATACGAAAATCCATCGATCTCTCCCAGCAAAACCAGAAAAACCCAAATCTCTCTCACCAACAAAACTCAAATCCGTCGTTCCAATATACCGATCATCGTCGCACCGCGTCGCACCTAAAGACCGATCATCCTCCTTTCCAACACCTCCCTCTCGCACTCGTTCCTTTCCAGCAGCTTCTTCTTTTCTCTTTATTTCTTTTTTGTTCATATTCGACTCATCGCCGGCCATTTGTAGTGTCGTCGCTCACAACGTAGCTCCTGGTAAGTGTGATACCCTCAATTTTTACAATATCAATTCATATGTGTTGATTCTTAGTAGATTATTTATGCGTATAATACATTTTAGTTAGGGTTATTTTTTTAGTGTTATACAAATCCATCTCATGTTATCTAATAATTGTCTCTGAATTTTTTTTTCATTGTATTGCATCAGATTTGAAACATTTTTAGGGATTTAGGAACCGGCTATTGTTGCTGAGTTTAGCTTTTGGAAGAATGTTTATATACATGCCGATGAGCCTATACAAATTTTTATTTGCAGAAAAGCTAATGGATTTACAAATTTTCAGTTGCTGAGTTTATATTTTAGAAATATGTTTAGATTTTCATTTGATGAGTTTAGATTTTGGAAGTATAATATTTGGTTCTTAAGGCATTGATATATTCTTCATTTACACTGCAACTTTTTTTCCCAACTTCTAAGTCCATGCCAACTGAAATGAAAATCAATAAGCATAAAATTTGTTATACAAATTGAGGTTTTATTGAGAAAATAATTTGATAATTTCAATTATCAATTAATATGCTTAAAACAATTTGTTTGGCATGATTTAATTTTAATAGACATAATCCTAATTTTCTAATTAACAACAGCCAAACATTACTTTTCATTCTAAATAAATTTTCAATATATATAAATAATAGTTTCATTTGTTAAGTTTATATAAATTTTCAATATATATAAATAAAAGTTTACAGAAAAACATATTGTTGCTCATCTTTTTTAATCAATCAAAAAAATATTAAATTGTTACTTAAAATAATACATTTTCATTGAATACTAATAAAAATAGCATTGTTTATATTAGTTAGTATTTTACTTTTACTATTATATAAATTTTAAAAATATAAATTTTATGATTTTTTAAGAATATATACGACATAATAAAAATAATTATGCTTATTTTTATATCTTAAGAGTAAGAAGAGTTAAGATGATGACTCATGATTTTCATGTTTTATTCTTTGGATTCATATTTTAAGATGTTTCTCTATTATATTTTTATGTTCATCAGCTTACGTAAATATGAATACGTGATCAACCTTTGAGGGGCATTAATATTTAAAAGAGAAATAGAACTTTCCAATTCCCACTGTTTAGATATAATTATTTTTTTATAAAGATACATAATATGATAGATATTATCTTATTCTATTCCTTTTCCTATTAATTAAAAATTGCCTTAAAGTTTTTTTTTTAAAAAAAGGCTATATGATTTTGGATTACACCAAATCGATCAGCTGAAGACAACACATTAACAAAATTTAATGAAATTATACCAAATTTAACGTGATTGATTGAACCCAAACTATATATGTATACAAAATAAAGGAGATACTTCCGTTTTAAAACGAGAATCACATTAATATTATATAAAAAAAGAAAAGAGTAGGTTGAATAATTTTAGATTAGTATACCAGTAAGGAAAAACAAGAAGTAGATGGGACTCTTGTGTGTTCTTGATGTTGTATATGCATGATTATAGTCATGTAATGTGGATGTTGATATGCTCATATATAGTAGATGTTTGTAATATTCATAGGTATTGCCCAACGCTTGCAATGACCCTTCGTCTGTATCTCTTTTATGCATAATTAATGTGGGTATTAGTAAATAATAATGTTGTTACTGTTATTGATATGTGTAGTACTAAATAATAATGTTACTATTATTATTGATATAGGTATTACTAATTTTCTTGAATTGTATCTCAATTGTTTTTGTTTTATATTGAGTATCATAAATTTACTTTGAGGTTAGATAAGAATTCCATGATTGTCACTATTGAATAGGTTGAAGAACTACTTATTATGCCATTTGTTGTATATATATGCAGGAACAAATATAGATTGAAGAACTTATTGTTTGAATATGAGGTATTATTTATATTCATGTAATCTGGATATTGGTATGTTTATATATATTAGATGTTTATATTCATAGATATTATCCCACGGTGTCATTAATTATACATTTTTATGACATTATAATCACGATGCATGTAACCTATATATTAAGAATAAATAAGTAGAGAGGATTATTATGTTTTGGATGTTGTATATGCAGGATTATATTCATGGAAATTGGATGTTGGTATCCTTATACTAGATGCTGTTTTTTTATGAGGAAATTAATACATGCTGCCAAGGACAAAGATTTTGAAGAAAAACATTATTACAATGGGACTTACTCCTTTTCACATTGATTTAGATTGTAGACTAATGTTAGCAGCTTTAATTAAAGTTGTTTCGTGTATTTTTTTTATATTTTTGGAATTATTTAATTAGTTAGTTTTTATTATGTGTTTTATTAAACTCTTAATGTAATATCTTTTTTAAATTTAATATAATTAATTTTATTTTTTTTAATTTATATTTGAAAATTTAGTGTAATAATAATTCTTTTTGATTATCTATGGTCTCGGTTATATAGCAAGACCGAGGCCATAGGTGGCACATATGGCCTCGGTTATTGAAAAACCGAGGCCATATGTGCGACCTATGGCCTCGGTTATGGAAAAACCGAGGCCATATGTGCCACCTATGGCCTCGGTTAAGGAAAAACCGAGGCCATATGTGAGACCTATGGCCACGGTTATGAAAAACCCGAGGCCATAGGTCGCACATATGGCCTCGGTTATAGAAAAACCGAGGCCATAAGAGGGTACCTATGGCCTCGGTTAAAAACCGAGGCCATAGGTTATGACTTTTGGTCTCTCTCACTTAGGCCTCGGTTCTTATAACCGAGGCCATAGGTCTATGGTCACGGTTAAAAACCGAGGCCATAAGCACATATTGTAGTAGTGCCTTCTCTTGAAAATAGTGGAGAGATTGGTTCCCTTTGTGAGGTATCTTTTTGGCTTATATTTTTTGACAAAGTTGATGTTGTGTTTTTGCTTGCAATCTTAAGAAAGACCTTGGATTTGGTGTCTTACTCCTTATACTCATACTCCTTGAATACGACGTAGCATTAGGTGAAAAGAATTCATCATCTTTACTTTTTTGATACTCATGATCTAATAAAATTGGATTACTAATTGTAAGTGGTTCTTTCTCTATCTTTCTAAAATCTACAACATAGAAAAAACAATGAAATAATAATTAAGAAAGTCGATATATATATCAATTTACATGACACTATATAATTGACCCCTTTAATTTTTAGTAAAATATCTTATAATTACTTTAACATTGAGTAATTCTATTTCTACCCATAGAGACAACAATACTACCAACATGTCCATTTTTTATTGGTTTTTAAATTTGGTTCTTGCTTAAATAAGGTGGAACTCACAATATTTATGAAACATTTATTTTATTTTGAAAGTGCTTAAGAAGTGGTAATGAAACATAAAGAGTTTTCCTTTATCATATCATATTTTCAATTTAATAAAAAATCAAATACATTGACAAATTTTTAAATACATATAACAATTTGAATATGACATTACTTTAATAATTAAACTCATAAATATGAGAAGAAAAAAACGCTATGGTTGCAAATTATATATGAATGTTTGATAATAAGGGTATATATTCTTTTAAGAATTTGTAGGAGTAAATCACACAATAAAGATGATTTTGAATCAAACATGAAAAATTTACTTTAAGCATTCACGACTAAAAAAAAAACACATTATGTACTTCTTTCTTTCTTACTTTTTTTAATCACTTTTAATGTAATAATAAATAAACCATATATGAAGAAGTATCCATTTCTAATTAAAAATAATGAATCTATATTGTTATAGGGTTTTCAATATTAAAATACAAATCATCTAGGTTAATTTTCTTAAAATTTGCATAAATTTTATATGAAAAACATGATATGATTTATGTTTGATTGATTAATGTACCTTGTCATATGCATCATTAATAGCATTGAGTTTGGCTCTGCTTCTTTTTTATTTGAAGGTTGTTTATCAAAATGCCATTTTGAAACAAGTGATTTGTATGTCTTTCTAATTTCTTTGAAGGATGAAGATTTTGTTATTCCAAGAATGGTCTAGAAATTCAACGTTGGCGAATGTGGAGGATCCGCCATGGAATTGTATGAGAGAGAGAGAGAGAGAGAGAGAGAGAGAGAGAGAGAGAGAGAGAGAGAGAGAGAGAGAGAGAGAGAGAGAGAGAGAGAGAGAGAGAGAGAGAGAGAGAGAGAGAGAGAGAGAGAGAGAGAGAGAGAGAGAGAATGGATCAAATTGAGTAAGCAATGCTAGAAATTGATGCAAGAAAATGAAGAAGCATTTCATTAGGAGGAGTAGGGTTATTACAAGTCCTCACAAATAATATAACCACTTATTTTATCTCATTTAGTTTGTAAGATATTCAATAATAAATATCAAATCACATATAAATTTTACTATCTACCATATGTCAAAGTTAAACCAAATGATATTAAAACTTATCGAAAACAACATCGTATAAATTTTATTATATCCATAGAATATATATTTTTTTTTCTTCTTTTTTTTATACTTCTAAAATATAAAACGTAAGACGATATATCCTTTATCAAAATATATCTCATGTTTTTTTTTATGTAAATTTTAGTTGATATTTATTATAAAAATGGCTATAATTATACCATTATTATTAAACTAATTAAATTAGCAAATCAAGTTTTTTTAAAAGATGAACCCACGTCTCATAATAATATAATCAGATCTTATATATCTTAATATACAAACCATAAATAAGAATAAAATCTGAAGAATCAAAAGATGTACTTAATGGTTGAAGTAACAGTGAAAGCAAAAAACAGTAAGTCCAACGATTGTATATATAACCAATACTGCAAGCATCATTATGATAAGTCCTTCTAATACTAGCCATCAAACCATTCTACTTATCATCATAAAATTCATTAATAAGTTCACAATCAACACCATAATAAGACATTGTTATTTCAATGCGACGAGAGAGTACAGAAATAGTTGTACCACGTCTTCACCACTAACCAAATGCTTAATAATCTTCTTCTAGCTCCATGAACAAATCCACGTCTTTTCTTGTCTTTATAAGTTTGTGCATTAGCAAAACATAACTAACGTACATAAGGACATTGTTATAAAGCCATTATGTTTCTCAATACACAAACTGTTTCATCTTTTATCTCAAATTTAGGGAATACGAATTTCAATGGCTTTGGACTTGTTAAACAAGGTAGGTATATTTTGAAGTTAGAATTCTGAGTTTCAACTTAGGTTAAAGGTGTTTTTTTATTAGCTAATTCAAATTCAACTCCAACTGTATCCAACTTTGTTGCATTACATGGGTATTGAAAGAAAGGGTTAAATGCCTTAATTTCATGTTTCTTGTACTTAGTTTCAGATTTCTTATCCAGGATTTGTATCAATTGAATAAATTTGTAAATTAGTCTAATCCATACTTAAAATCAAAAATAAATATTTAAAAAATTTGGGAGAAAATGAAAGAGATAAATTGATTTTAAGCAATATTCTTTATGATTTGATTATTATTTTTTAATTTAAATATAATAATATAAATTAAAGTAAATTTAATCATTTTTAAAAGTAAAATAACTTACGAAAAATAATAATTAAAATAATCTATTTGCCAAAAAAAATAACTTGAAATGTACATTAACCCATACATGCATGTAAAAAGAAAATACCAAAATTTGAAAGACACATATGGACCAAGATATATATATTTATTTTAAACAATACATATTGAAGAAATGAAAATCTGAAGAAGTAGGTAGCTAACTAAGAGAAAAATAGGGACTTAATAGTTGCAGTAACAGAGAAAGTAAAAACAGCAAGTCCGACAATAGTATAACCAATAGTACAAGCATCCTTAAGATAAGTCCTTCTAAAACTAGCCATCCAACTGTTCCATTTATAATCATAAACTCTAGTAATTCGATCACAATCAACAGCATAATAAGACTTTGGTATCCCAATATGAGTAGATAGTGCACCAAGTAATTGTACCACATCTTGACCACCCACCAAATGCCTAATAATCCTCTTCTCCATTAAAAAGTCCACATCTTCACTACTCTTTATTAACTTATGCATTAACAAAACATAACTACATACATAAGGTTTATCATATAAATAATGACATTGTTCAAAAGCCATTATATTTCTCAATACACAATCTGTCTCATCTTTTACTTTAAACTCTGGTATCTTAAATTTCAATGGCTTTGGACTTGGTATACAAGGTAGGTATAATTGGAGTTTAGTGGTACGAGTTTCAATTTGTGTTAAAGGTGTATTTTCTTCAGCTAATACAAATTCAATTCCAGCTGTATCTAACTTTGTTGCACTGCATGGATAATGATAGACATTGTCAAATATCTTAACCTCTTTTGACTTTGGATTTTCAATTGGTAAGAGAAACATTCTCATAAGATCAGTCAAGTGTAGTACACTTGTTTCTTGCTTAACACATAAGGACTCTATTGAAAAGAATTTGAGAGCAAGCTCAGTGAATGAGATTGTTGAACTTGAAGATTGTTCAAATTTTTCATAAAGTTTCAGAAGAACAAAATATGGAAGCTGATTTTCAAGTAATATCAAGTCCTGTTCTATGCCTTTTCTTAACCATGGTGTTTTCAATGTTCTATAAATGTTACTTGAGAGCCTCTGATCATGATCACGATAACTACTACTACCCCCACTACCACTGCCACTACCACCACCACCACCACTGTGATATATTATTTGATTGTTCCTTTGAAATAGCTTAATTATGAAACAAGCGTCGCAAAGAATCATTAGAAAAAAGTCTTCACCATCAATTGGAAATTCGAAAGTTCCATAACAAGACATAATGTCAACTAGTTTTAATCCTGTGAGAGTTTCAACTTCAGACATATCTACATCCTTTATTTTCTGTCCTAAAATTTCTTCAAAACAAACCTCCTTAAGTGATTCCATAGACGAAAGTAAACTATTTTTGTAGTGAAACGGACCTATTGAAACAAGATGAGGAGTGTAGGCTTCTTCGTTTACCTTTCGAAGCTTACGAGGAACTTTGTACATGCATTGAATGTCAATTATGTGTGAATCTGAATCATCCCTGTTTTGTTCTGCAGTATCGCTTGAAGAGCCATAAGTACTTGTAAGCAAAGGCATTTTACTGTCTCCCATCTCTCAATAACTCAATAGTTTTCGTTTGCCTAGCCATATAAAAAATAATCAAAGAGCATAAAATAAGCAAAAAATATGTAACCTAATTGTAATTGTTAAGTCTCACATTGTTTAAGAGTAAGACAACAGTGTTGTTTATAAATCTGAGCAATCTTCTAACTCAAAAGCTGATTTTTGAATTAAGAATTAATACTGAGTTTCTAAACGTAATGATTATTATCAAAATTTTATACTTAATTTCTTTTTATATATATTTTTTAGTTGTCATAGACCCAAACAAATTTTATGCATGCTTGAAAATAAGATATAAAGTAGTTCTTTAGATACTCAAAAAGTAGATTTTTGTGCTTCTTATAAAATTATTTTTTTAAAAAAGCAGATAAAAGTAAAGCAATTAAGCATGTGTAGTAGAGTAAGTATTGAACCTGAGATTTCTTTGGGATGGTGAAAACACTGAAAAGTTCCTCTTTTTCTCCTTAGATCCTCAAGCATTGATCTTCCTCTATTTATCCCTTCCATTTGAGAGCATTATCACCGTAATCCTTGGTAATTTTAAAGTAATTGTAATTTTTTTCTTTCTTTCTAATATTTGAAGAAAGTGACATGTTAATTCAATTCCATTCTTAACAGTGAGAGATATAAAAAATATATATATATATATATATATATATATATATATATATATTATTGCTTGTCTGTATTGATGGACCATTAGACTATTTTAATTATTATTCTTTAATTATTTCATCATTTATAATTTGAATGAATTAATAATTTCTGGAATAAAATAATATTAAATTTTGAATGGGAAAAGTTGAAAATTTTGGTTCATTATTAAATTTAAAATGTTAGGCGGCTAGACTTATATGGTTGACTGAGGATTAAACCGTGCATCAAATTTTACTAATTATATTAATTATGAACAACATCAATAAAAAAATGAATAAATTTAGATATAAATCTAGATTAAAAGACATAACCAACGCTAATTTAAAATGTTAGGCGGCTAGACTTGTATGGTTGACTCTGAGGATTAAATTGTGCATCAAATTATACTAATTATATTGATTATGAACAACATCAACAAATAAATGAATAAATTTAGATATAAATCTAGATTAAAAGACATAACAAAAGCTAATTAAAAATATGCTAACATTCATTAAAATAAATCTATTCGAAAAATAAATTTATTTAAATTAAAATTTATAAATAAATAGATTATAAATTATGATATTTTATTAAATTTTAAAAAAATTAAAACTATCAGAAAAGTAAACTTAAATTCTTTCCTTCATTATCACATATGAAAAATAAAACTAAGTGTGTAAGAATTAATTACCACTTTAACTTTTTCAACAGGTAAAGTTCTCCGTAACATAAAATGATACATACATATTTGGTTTAATTTCACCTTATAATCTTTTTGCTATGTTTGAGTATTTTTTAAAAATAATATATTAGATACTTATACATTTGATTACACTAATAATCCGTATGTGTATTTTACTTAAAAAATTATACTTGTAAATTAAATAGAAAAATATTTTTATTTATAATAATATATTTGTATTATAATATTTTAAATAAATTATAAAAATAATTATTAATTTTATAAATGTATAATGTGCAATTTATTTTTAGTAATCATATTTTATTAGGTTATCTAAATATTTAAGTTTTATGTTTATGTATGACATATAAACAATATTGTAAAAAGTCAAAAATAATAAGCAAAATAAAATAATTTTCTTGATGAAATATGAATAGAAAATATGTAACATATATAAGAATAACATTAAAAAATACTCATATATTCTAAAAGTATAAAATTTTATAAATTAAATCGTTACAAGAGATATTATGTACATTGTGAAACAGATTCAAACTTTTGCGTTGATTTCTCACACATTATTGTATTGTCATATCATCAAAAAAAAAACTTTTTCGTATTCTTCTATATTTGAATAACACTAAATATCATTTGATATAAAAATCATCAATAATCACAATAAATTTGAGAAAAAACAAATATGACTATATTGTTTAACAAGTTAAATATAATAATTAACGTTGTTGTTGGGAGAATTAAATATGCATTAAAAATAACTATATATGTCATGTAGTTATTTTAATTTTATAAAAAAAGTTTAAAAAATGTAATTAAATAATAAAAACTAATGAATTTTAAAATTTTAAGTTTTCATCTTTAACTAAGTGATTGTTTATGTTATTTTTTATTTTATAAATAATTAATTTTAATTTAAAATATTAAAATTTAGAAGAATTTTCACCAAATAACTATATATAATATATAACTATTTTAATTTTATATAAAAGAAAGTTACTATGTACTAATTAAAAATTCAAATAGATTTTTTTTGGAATTCTATATTTTAATAATTTTATTTATTTATTTTTATAAATAATTAAATTTAATTAAAAATATTCTAAAAAAGTATTACCAAAATAATTATGTACAATCTATAATCTTTTTTTAATTTATAAATAAAAAATTAAGAAATGATAATTATACACAATCTATAATTACTAATGTATAATGATTGTATACTAATTAAGTTATTTAATTAGTTGTGTGTGCACGCGTGTTTTTAGAGTTAGTTACATTAACTTGTGTAAGGTGTATACACTCGTTGATATAGTGTAAGTAGCTATATTGACTATGCACAAATATGTGGGACTTAGTGATTGATTGCTATAAGTTTGTTAATTAGTTATTGCTTGCCCAAGTTTGTGATTGTTTGTTGTGATTGCAATAAAAGTAAGAACCTTGTGTTCTTGTATGGCATCAAAACAAAGTTAAATATCCTTAGAGTTATAGCTATAAGTTACAAAAACACATAAATATGTTCTTTCTTCTTCATCGGTGATCAATTTAGCACAAAATATTCATGCTAATGTTGAGGAGTCAAATGGTGAGAATGGTGATTCATTAAATAGGAAAGTGGCTATTAGAGATGTAAGATTAACCAATTACTTTCTTGATAATTCAATTCTTGACTCTATTACTCTTCATTCATATCCTTTTCCACCAAATAACATTTCTTTGTCACTAAAACTTAATAACAACAATTATCTTACATGGTGTGGGCTAGGGGTGTCCATAAACCGGTTTGGATCGGACCAAACCGTAAAATCAGACCGGGTCAAACCAAACAGTTTTACTAATCAAACGGTCTGGTCCGATTTGTACTAATTTTAAACTGTTCAAATCGGACCGGACCGGTTTAATAATATATTAAAAAATTTACATTATTCTTCATTAAATTATAAAAAAATCGGACCAAACTGAGAACCAAACTGGACCAAACCGTTTTATAAATCAAACGGTCCGGTCCGGTCCGGTTTAAAACCATTTCAAACGGTCCGATCCAGTCCAGTCCGAGTAATATGAACGATCCGATTTAGTTAAATTTTTTTTAGGAAAAACCGAACCGGACCATAAACACCCCTAGTGTGAACAATTGTTGTGCTTTCTTATGGCATATCGCATGAAGAGGTTTGTTAATGATAGTATACCAAAACCTTTTTCTTTCTTTTTCTTGATGTTGAATGCCTTGTTCCTAATCCTTTACTCAATACATGGGTTCAATATGACTCAATATTGGTGAAGAGTTAGATTTATACTTATGCATCTCAAGGAATGAATGCAGTTTTGGTTGAATACTTATCAACTTAAGACTAGTGGATGACACTTGAAGATATTTACACCCATTCTACCTAATTAGAGTAATGAAATTGCCTAGCAAGTTGTAATTTTTGTCCAAAAATGACTTATTAGTTTAGATTATTTATTTCGTGCAAAGATTTTATTTAATCACTTAACAATAACCGATTAAGTGATACATGAAAAAGAAATGGTGTTTTACATTGTGAATGTTTAAATTCAAGATGTTTTACTTTTTTAATCACATTTAACATAACATATATCAGGCCATCTGTTGGTGCTTTACACACTCAATTGGAAAATTTTGAAAGAATGCTTTTTGCATCCGAAGTTTCTATTCAAGATTCTATGATGTATGTTACTGTGGCCAGTTTTACCAAGGATTTTGGTTAGAACTCATATCACAAGCCTAATGGACGATCTTAACCTTCTTAGTGCAACGTTCACCATTTTGTGAAGGAAGGTTATTATGTTAACCTGATAGTTATAATCCTTCTTTCAAGATTCTCAATAAACCATACTCAAAGAACCCAACTTGCAAAATATGTGATAAATTAATAAACATATTATCTGATTGTAAAATAAAATTATTTTTTCTTTAATCCGTTATTTTTTAATAAAAATAAAAATAAATTAGTATAAAAAATAAATATAAAATATAAGTATTATTTTTATAATAAATATAAGATAACGATAATATTTCTCTCTCAATTTAAATACCTCACAGACTTTGATATCCATGTGATGATACAATACCGGCATCCAATGGAGATTTTTTAACTTCATAAAATGGGGACATTTCGAAGCTTCCAACAACTTGTACAAATTTTACTGTTATTTAATGACTTTTTTGAATCTTTGGTTCTACTTTTGGTTTTTATATGCTGACTTGAAAACAAATATTAATATTTTAGTTGGAATTATTTCAACTTGAAATATACAATGGCTTAAGACACTAAGTCACCCAAACATCGAAAGTATCGACCATTTAAGCATCACCTTTAAATTATTTTTATTAATTTTTATTTTTAATTAAAACATATTAGAAAATATAACAAAATAATATCTTTAAAATTTATACCATAAAAATAACACGACTTAATTTAACTTATATATTTTAACCGTTAAAAAAAATATTAATTTATCATTTTATATTAAAAATCATCAAAATAATATTATTAAATTAAATTATAATTATTGTGATTCATTTAATATTAAACATATTTTAATTTAATTCTATTAAATATTATTAGTATGTTATTTTTGTTATTATAAATTGTAAATTTATTTTTTATAATTTTAGAATATTTTAATTATTATTTTTTATTTATTTCATCATTCTTAATTTGAATGAATTAATAATTTTTCGAATAAAACAATATTGGAGTTTTTAAATGGGAAAAGTTGAAAATTTTGGTTATTAAATTTAAAATGCTTCTTTTAATAATATTAATTTAAAATGCTAGGCGACTAGACTTATATGGTTTACTTTAAGGATTAAACCGTGTATCAAATTTTACTAATTATATTAATTATGAACAATATCAATAAAAAAAGAGAATAAATTTAGATATAAATCTAGATTAAAAGACATAACAAAAGCTAATTAAAAATATGCTAAAATTCATTAAAGTAAGTTTATTCTAGAAATAAATTTGTTTAAATTTAAATTTATAAATAAATATATTATAAATTATTATATTTAAAAAAAATTAAAACAGGAAAAGTAAACTTGAATTCTTTCTTTCATTATCCTATATCAAAAATAAAACTAAGTCAGAAAATGTAAGAATAAATTACCAGTTTAACTTTTTCAACACTGACAGGTAAAGTTTTCTATAAAATTTTAATATAAAATCATACATACATATTTGGTTTTTTTAATTTCACAGTATAATCATTTTGGTATGTTTGAGTATTTTTTTTTAAATAATATACTAGATGCTTACACACTTGTTTATATTAGTAACCGGCATGTGTATTTTAGGTAAAAAATTAGAATTGTGAATTAAATAAAAAAAATATTTTTATTTATGATAATATATTTGTATTACGATATTTTAAATAAATTATAAAAATAATTATCAATTTTATAAATATATAATATGCTATTTATTTTTAGTAATCATATTTTATTATGATATCTAAATATTCAAGTTTTATGTTTATGCATGACATATAAACAATATTGCAAAAAGTCAAAAATAATAAGCAAAATATTCAAGTTTTATATAATGTTTCAAGTAATTTTTGAAAAATATTTTCCTATAAGTTGTTTGCAAAGATGGTGTTAATTTATGATAACACATTTCATATTCACAAATAAACAAATCTATGTAACACATGTTATAAATTTTCATATTTATTAGATGTTATTTGGCTTTATTGATTTCATTTTCACTATATTCAATAATAATTCTTATTTTATTTTCTCCAATAAATTTTATGTATATTTAATTTATTACTATATCTAAGTATTATCTTCTTGTGAAAGCATTCTCTTATATTAATAAATGTTGTTGATATGTTAAATTTGAAAACCAAACTTTAATATTTCTTATCATTTTATGAGCTACTAATACCTTATAGATTGAAGAGTTTGTTTGTGTAGTTAGATAGGTTTATATGAGCACACTCATATCACTAGCCTATTCATTTAAGGCTTTTTCCAATGCAATCTCTCTTCCATTTTGAGTGATTGTATTCTTCTATCTATGGTGTCAGACTCTTCTAACATTTGCCTATTTCTTTCCCCCCTTATATGGATAAGATATTTCTTCTTGGTAAAGAACTAGTAATGAAATTGGTTTCATATGACCTTTTAGTGTTATGATTTTTAGTTCAGAATCAATCTAATTGATTATTATCATATCATTTTCTTCTTTGTTTTTACAAAGTTTTTCATCTTGATGTTCTTCTAATTATTTATTAGTTAGTGTTAATAAACTAACTAATTTTTCTATATACTAATTTTTGGGAATCATGAATTGTTCCTCTAATTTTTTTCTATATTCTATTAAATTGAAATTATATCTTTTTCATTAGATTTTTTTCATTTTCTCTTATCTTATTTTTAGGAATCAGGACATCTGATCTCATAAGTGGTTCTATTTTTAGTCCTTCTAGAAGATTATATTTATGACCTACAATATCATTGTTTCCATGTATATTATATACATCTTTTCTTAGTTCTATAAATTCCATATGTATATCTTATTGAAGTTTTATTATAACCACATTTCTTTATTTCTTTTAATAATTCTTTTTGTGTTTCTATTATACCTTATAGGTATTTTGTATTTACTTCCCAAACTAAATCTATTTCCTTTGTTAAAAGTTTCAAAGATTCCAATAATATTACTTGTTTTTTGCTACACTTATTAGACTTCCATTTATTTCTAGCTGTATATTTTTTAATTTATCTATAAACATTATTATTTTCTTAATATGACATCAAGAACTAATACCTGTATTACTTGGATTTTATCTTTTAGTTTTTTAACTTCTTTTTAGTTAGAAGTTTTTTTTTCATAATCTATAAAAGTAAATCGTGATATATTATTATTTTTAACAACATTACTTTTTATTCCCGCTATCATGAGTTTTTCCTTGATATCTAAATGCTATTCCTTTGTTATTTCAAAGTCTTTTAGTATTTTTGGTTTTATTATTTGTCCAAGTTCTTGAAAGGTTTTATCTATTTCTATAAATTCAACTTTCTTTAATTAAAGTTTAGCCCTATTCTAATTTAAATTAAATTTTTAAATTTTAATAATTAAAATTAAGCCCGATTTTAATTTAAATTATATTTTTGACTTTTATAAATTGTAATTAAGAACTATATTATTTAAAATTATATTTTTAGACATAAATTTGCAATTAATTATGTTTTTCGATACAAATTATTTAATTTTCTTAAAATAGGTAAAAAACAGTAAATACTAATTTATTATACTAAAATTAACGAAAAACATTAAGAAATAGCAATTATAATTAATAAAATAGATGAAAATAACTATATAAAATACAATTATCATGTATGAAATTTTTTTTTAATTTTTTTGTGAAATTTTAAATACTTTATTTAATATAGTTTTCTTGTCAATTAATGGTATATTATACATTCATTTTGCATCTGTGATATTAATGTTTATTTCTTTATTACTTATTTTATAATAAAATTATATCTTTACTTGGGAATAATTTTCTTAAAGATATAATTGATGGTTTTTAAATCAATTTCTTTCTTTAAGATTTAATTTTGGTTTTTAAATTTCTTTTTACTTATTACCATTTCTTGTGAAAAATATCATAATATGTCTTCTATTTCTTATTCTACTATTCCTTGATTTTTTATTATTTTTTTCATTTTTATTTAAGAAATATTACTATTCACTTCGGTTATGTTTGGGGGATATTTTTAAATTTTAAAAAATCTTAAGGATATTTTTAAAGATATCTCAAAACTTGAGAATATTTTTAATATTTATCTGAAATTTTATTAAATAAATTTTTATTTTCTTAAAATTCTACTCATGGATTTTTGTTTGTTTGAATTATTTTAAAAAAAAGGTCAGGTTTTAGTATATATTTATCACTTTAATTGAATTATTAAAAAAAGTTAGATATATATTTTTTGAGAAAATAAAAATTAATTCAATGAAATTAAAAATACAAAAGAATCAAATTATATAATGTATTACATCATTCATACTTTTGTGAAAATAAAATTGAAAATAAAAAAAAATCAAATTACATAATCAATTAAAATGAATAGATATACTCTTCTAGATCATTTAAGTGTTAACATTAGTAGTATTTAACTCATTTATTGGTTTTCTATTTATTTGAATGGTTAACTATGAATTTGTTATCCAAAATATCATTTCTAAAGAATAAATAGTAGATCTATCTAAACAATAATGAAAATATACCATAAAATTATACTAGATAAAATCTATGAAAAAATATCACCTTAGATTTAGATCTTGATAGAAAAATATCCTAAATTATAATTGATTTTATTTAATAAAAAAATAAAGAAAATTACATGAAGAGAGCCCAGAGAGAAGATGAAAAAAATAGAGAAAACAATAAAAAGAAAAGGAAAGGAAAAGTGGTGTTCGTTTTCATAATTCATGCTTAATTAATAATTTATTTAATTTTACTTATAAAAAATTATTTTTAATCTATTTTTTTATAGAGGGGTTAAAAAGTAAAATAATATTAAATAACTTATTTATTTATGTATAATTTTTCAGATAAAACAAAATTGTACTTATTGAATGTGAAAGGTAGAAAGCTTTGGCTAGTTATTAATTTTAAAATGCTAGACGGCTGGACTTAGATGGTTGACCTTGCGTATTAAATTAAACCATCCATCAAATTCTATATATACTCATCAGCTATATTAATTATATATACACCAAAGGAGACATTAATTTAAATGTGAAAGAACTAATCGAACTTGGCATTTGCAGAGTCTAAAACCTTAAAATGTATATTGCTAAAGCTATGGCCATGTCGATTAAAAATTGCTCATCTGCCACAATAATTTGTAGCAGACCATCAACTAATTATATGCATTTCCCTGTTGTCTCTGTTATTACTGCAAAACGCCTATCAGTATCATCACTCTCATGTAAGATGCATTCTCTCATTATCTTTTTTCTCTTTTTAAAGTAATATATACATTAGATACATATAATGTATATATGTTTCTTGGATTTTTCTTTTTAAAGTAATTTTGTACTTTATTTTTCATTTTTTATTACTTTTTTATCTTTAATTTATATATATATATATATATATTTACTTTTTTTTAGTTTTTTTATACACCAATAAATATTAAAATATTCTTATAATAAAGAGAGATATTACACCAAGTGAATGAATAATACTTGAAGTTTTTATTGATGGAAGATGAAAACTCTTGATTACAAAGATAATGAAATGGGTATTATATATTTAGTTACGTATATTTATTATACTTGAAGTTTGCTTTTACCATTCACAATACCACACTAATTTGAATGTATGAGCATATTGTGAGTATTGGAAGGACCAGAAACAGGAGCAGGAATAGAAACATTAGAAGAAGAAATAGGTTTAGAGGAAATAAATTAAGGTAAGATCAACAACTAACTTTAGTATTTTTGAAGAAAAAGGAGAGACATGCACAACTGAGGGAAGGGTAAGAGAAGAAGTGAAACTTGCATCATATAATAACCCATTTGAGGAAGATACATGGGAAGAACTAAAAAAACTAGTTTCATTAAACAAACTAGGGATTGGTAAGGAATCAAATTGATCTGACTCTAAATGGGTAAGAAAGTCAGATGGCACATTAATTGGTACAATCAATGGACTATTGATAATATGAATAGGCTCAGTTGCTGATAAAGAAGCAAGTATAGGTTTATGTGCCAAAGAAACATGAAAGGAGTCGGATACATAGGAATTGTTGCTGGTAAAAGATAGCCATGCACAATGGAACATGTAATAACACAGTATCAGTTGTAGAACTAGATGTACAGCTAGAATTGGACCATTGAGCCTAAGAAAAAATATGTTTATTAAAAATCACGTGTCTACTGATGTAGAACTTAGATTGCAGGCTAACAAAAACATAGGGGCATAACCAAAAAAAAATACACTTAACAGCCAATTTATTAATAACATAATCTCTTAAACAAAACAAAAAAAGCACTAATTAAACACTAAAGAATTTCAACTAGCACATCAAACTGCTTAGAATACAATAGTTCATAAGGTGCTTTATCATCTATTTCTTTAGATGGCAACCTATTTAATGAAAAAATAGCTATCCTAAAAGCATACACGAAAAATGTAGAGTAACTTTGGAGTGATAGAGTAAAGACAATTTTTTTCAATAATTCTTCTATATATATACTCAACTACATTTTGTGCAAATGAATGGGGACATGTGCTTCTATGCAAAACACCATCTAACTCTAAACATGAACAAGAGGTTTAAACTCTATCCAACCATCGGTTTGAATATATTTATGAGTTTTAGAAAATTGTATCTCAATGATACTTTTAAAGCAAAGAAATACCTCTAAAATTGTCTTTTGTTAAAGGAAAAAACCATATGGATCAACTAAAATCATCCACAACACTTAAAGACATATTTGTCATTATTGAAAGATAAAAGGATATATTCACATATACAAGAGATCAAAAAGTATGTCACTTCTAATATGTTTAGACAATTAAGAAATCTATGTGCTTGTGAAAATTGACATGTACTATAAAAGACATAATCTTTATTAATATGAGAAGCAAATAAACCACGTGCATTTCTTCATGACTGAAATGGTAGTTACAGAATATGAATGTCCTAACTTATGATGCCAATGCTCATATTCTTGAGCATGATTTAATACATTAAATGAAAGAGATGATGTAGCATATGCATGCATTGAAGAGTGATCATGAGGTGTCTTGGTCACATCCCATATCCCCTTGTAGAAACCATTGTTGCTTTTATCCTAAAAAATATATTTAACATAGAACATATCAAAATGAAATTCAATAAGTAATTTGTTATCAACATATAATCTTCATATAAAGAGAAAATTAGAGGCAACAATAGGAGTGTGAAGAAGAGAATTCATATAAAGTAAGCATTCATCGTTATCATGTAAAAAAACTAGATCCATAAGAGATAATAAAAAGTTTGTCACCATTGCCAATTAATATACCTTTAGTTCCATAACAGGGCATAATGTTGGGAACAAGGTTGGGATCAGAGGTGAGGTGATGACTTGCACTAGTCAAACATTTAAATTTGTAGCATTAGAATCCACATCATGTGTAATAGAATTCATAATTATGGGAACAAATTTAGAAGAAGAATCCTTCCCAGTATGTCTCTTAACAAGAAATAAGATGTACTTGTTAGGAGAATCACAATTTTGATACAACTTTAATGGAGCTCTAAACAGCGGAATTAAACCTATTCTTATTCTTTGTGTATATCTTTTTGGAAACAAATAAATAGAACTCAAAATGAAAAATATGCACAAAATCAACACAACCAATTTACGTGGAAAAACCTTCCTAGTGTAGGAAGAAAACAACCACGGTACTCCTATCCAAAACTTCCACTATCAAGAAATAATTGTACAAAGTTTCTCTCTAGGTAAAATTAGAGGAAAAAAATCAACAACATCATCAAGAATACAACTTCTTGGAAACTAACAATTATTTCAAGAAAATGGAGAGATCTAACCCAATTTTATAATCACTATTCACTGCTAATAATTTCCCAAACCAGTGAGCCAAATCCAAATCCCACTGTACAGATTAAAGAGTCTTGAATCGTGAACATGTCTGCAAAATTTAAGCTCGATCGGACCACAAATGACTTTCCGTCAGAACACTTGATAAGGACTTACTAGAGAGGAGAAAAACTGAAAAACTACTTCAGTTTTCTGCTTTGTTTTTTTGATGTTACAGCTCTTGTTTTCTCTACAGAATATTTTCTCAATAAACTCTAAATAAGTTTATTAATGAAGCAATGAAATGACACATTTGTCTCTTCTTACTCCATAGGCTTTACTTGGGCTCCTCTAAATAAGAGGAAAAAATACAACAAATCTCCCCATTTTTCGATTAGATGGATGGATCTACCATCCCGGAAATTGAACAACAAACTTCAAGTTTTTCTCTTGACACTTCTTTTGTCAACATGTCAAATCTATTCTCATCGGTATGGATTTTTTCAAGTTCAAGCAACTTATTGTTAAGAGTATCCCTCATCCAATGATATCTCACATCAATATGCTTTGATCTTGAATGAAACGCCGAGTTCTTCGCTAAGTGAATAGAACTTTGATTATCGTAGAACAACACATATTTCTACTGCTTGAAAGCAAGTTCTCTCAAGAAATATTTCATTCACAACAACTCCTTACAAGCTTCCGTTGCTGCAATAAACTCTGCCTCTACTGTAGAAAGTGCAACACACTTTTGCAATCTTGACTGCTAAGAAACTGCTCCATTAGAGAAAGTAATTAGATAATTTGAATCAGTGTATCCAACTAACAATGGTTTTTCACTTCCAAAGCTATGTGTTAACTTGGAAGTAATCTTTCATAAATTTGGCATAATGGCCTTTCATTGTTTTGGTTTCTTGTACTTCTTGAAGTTGTTAGCATTGGTAGAATTCTTAAAAGAGTTTTCAGAAGAATTTTTGATAGTTTATTGCTTTAGAAATGGATGGAAATTTCATTATTTCTTTGAACTTGAAAATTACTTCTAACTGTCATAGCCACAGGCATTAGAAGGTTTCCAAGGACATGCAAGATTGGCTTGCATGAAATAATCTTGATCATGACTATCAGATGCATTCAACATGTGTTCATACATCTCCAAATAATTATGCAAGATTCCAAATGAAGTTTCAATTGAGTCATATTAAAATTTGTTACAAATGACAAATATATTGACCCCAACCCATTCAATATGTAAAGTATATGTTTCCTTTCAAGCACGATTTCTTCTGCAGCTATTAAATGAATTGAAATAGTTTTAACTTTGAGAAAAAATTCAACTATTGACTAATTTTCTTTGCATAAAGAGGGAAAGTTTGTCACACAATTCCATTATTCTTGACTGAGTAGAATCAGAGAAATACTCCTCTAATGCCAACCATTGCCCTATTATAAAAGAATATCCCAACAACACCACACTCAAACCTTGAGTTATTAACCCATAAATCCTACTCTTGAGTACCGATGAGTCATACTAAATCCAAGTGGAAAAAAAGAGAATCAAACACCAACCTTTTTTGATCAAAATTCTAATAAGGTATTGGTAAAACTACTATTAATGAACTCCTCCAATCTATGAGCAAAGATCACTGTCAAATTCCTCCTGCCATATAAAATGGTTATGATCATCTAATTGAACTGATAGTGAAATGTTGTTAGATAGAATAGTTGAAAAACCTTGAGAAAATATTTCAATATAATTGATAAACCACCACTAGTATTGACTCTTCTTAATTCAAGAAAAATGGGAGAATCATTAACCATGAGATTTTGATTTGGTTGAGGAGTTACAATTTCATTCCTAGGAAGAGTTAAAGCTAACGCGTTCGTAAAGGTTCCTTTGGATTTCCATAAGTCCTTTGATCTAAGACTTTGATATGCATACAACTACAACTCTTACACAAGTAAATAAATAATACTGAGATGTTATTGATTAAAGATGATAACTCTTGATTACATAGATAATGAAATGAGTATTACATGTATCTATTTATAATATATATACTATAACAATCTAACATATACCTAACCAACCTTATACACATGTAAAATAATTATAACAAACTGAGAATGATATACCTAATAGTAGCATTTAGTAGTTTTTTTTTATTGTGTATTGTTTTAAAAAGCCACAATATTGTGATAGTTTTTTTTGCATTCATGAGGATAATGTTATTCTATGTTTTTCATTTTTTTCTTTTACCTATTTTTTAGTTTTATTGGTTTTTTTATACATTAAATAATACCAAAATACTCTTATAATAAATATATCATACTCTTATGAATAATTGTATTTGATAGTTTTACTATGTATTGTTTTAACATTATTACCATTTAAATTACATAAAAATTATCATACTTATAACCAAGTGATAATTCATGTGATTCTTACTTATACGTTTAATGAATGAGTCGAATATGATCAATTCATTTATGAACATATCATATTTGTATTGAACTCATCATTTTCATATTAGTCATAACTAAAAAATAGTCAATTAATACTTGTATTGAACTCATTATTTTAAGTTGCACTTCATTTTTTATTTTTCTTTAACTTTTAGCTTTTTTTCTAATTTTTCTTAGTTTTTTTATATACTAATAAATATCATAAATACTCTTCTAATAAATATATCATACTCTTGTAAATAGTTATATTTTGTAGTTTTATTGTGTATAATCTTTATACTATTATCTTTAATAATTATCTTAAGCACATAAAATTTATTACAATTGTAATCAAATAACAATTCATAATGTTTTTACTTATACTTTTAATAAACAATATAATCAATTCGTTTATACACGAATCATATTTGTGTTGATTTTTATTATTTTTGTGTCCATAATAATTAAAAAACAGTAAAATAATATTAATATATAAAACTTATAATTTTTGTTTAAAAGTATTAACTAATATATATTTCATAGAGCTAGATGAATACAAATGAGTATCACATTGTTAAATAAACTTGCATAAATAAAATTATGTCAAATAATAATTTAATTTAACTCCTTTATTATTTAATACACAAAATATTTTAAAAAGTTATCCATGTGCAATAATTTATATATATATATATATATATATGGTGTTAAATGTACGTTAAAATTTATTAAAATAAAATAGAATAATATTTTCAATCACATGTATCACAAACGCCTCAAATGTTAATATTTTAATAAATGAGGATAAATTAAGCCAATGAACTTTCAATAAATTACTATTTTTTCGTTCAAAAACAAATTAGTGTTTGAGCTTAAAATAAATTATGTTGTATTTTTTACTATTTAATATTTATGTATCATAATATTTTGATAATTTTAATTTTATAAATTGAATATATTAATTTTATTTTATTTTCAAAAATTAATGTATTTTAAGTTATTTTATATATTTTAATCAATTCTTATCAAAAAATTTATCATATTTTTAGGAAAATTAAGTATGATTGAATGGAATTTTATTAATATAGAGTTAATAAATATTTGAAGAGAAAAATGTTTAAAAATTTATTAAAAAAAATAGAAAATAAAGTAAATAAAATTAACAGAATTGACATAAAATAACTAAAATGTCTACAAATACATGTAACAATAATGTGATTAAAATGTACTAATTTAATAATAAAATTATCCAAATGTATTTTTTTATAGTTAGTTATATTGAAGCAATTTTTGCTTAAAGTTATCTTAGAAATTATTTAAAATTTAACTCTTTTAAAGCTCAAGAGAATTAATTTTTAACAACTTCAAATATGATATTATAGTTCTGTATTATATTAAAAATTCAATAATTTTAATTATTTAATTATAAGTATTTAATTTAAATATGTATAAAATTAACAATTGTACACTATAGCAATAACTATATAAAAGTTGTTAAGTAATATGATAATATTATATTAACTATATAAAAGTTGTTAAGTAATATGATAATATTATATTAAAAGTTATTGAAAAAATCAACTATATATATATATCCTACAATGTTAAAGATTTTACATATATAATTACATCCTACATCATTATGGGTACTGATATTGAACACTTTCTACAATCCTATATGTTAGAAGTTTTGGAAAGCTATTTTCTCAAAAGTTAAAAAGCTAGGAGGAAATATATTTTTATATACTTATTATCGTAAATAATATTTATAATTTAATAACTGCGGTTATTAAAATTTCAATATATTACACTATTTCTCTGGTATCTTAATAACTTTTATAATTTAATCTGAAATAAAATTTTATTAATTTAAGAAGTTATTTGTTAATTCATGTTTGCATAAATATTGTAGCAATAGTAATAAAAAGAAAAGAAAAAAAGTTATTAATAGTTACATAATAAAATTATTTTTTCATTTATTTTTTACAAATAAAATAAATATCTTATGATTTAGTCTGTTGTCGGATTTATTTGCAGATAAAACTAACTCCTCAGAATTTCCCACGCTTAAGAATTTCAATGGAGAAAGGCAATCTGTACATTTTCTCTCTATGCAAAATTTCAATATGCGGCAATATTCTAGGTAATTATAACTTCTTGTTTTATATATTTAATTTTAAAAAATAATTATTAATTTT
Source organism: Hippophae tibetana (assembly GCA_037013495.1). NCBI lineage: Eukaryota > Viridiplantae > Streptophyta > Magnoliopsida > Rosales > Elaeagnaceae > Hippophae > Hippophae tibetana. The sequence goes on from CM072803.1 coordinate 15,069,434, forward strand.
TTTTCTTCTTCAAAGTTTTGATGTCCCAGCAAAAAAACGCAAGGCGTCAGAAATGGAGGATATTGATGAATATGACCTTTGCAAATATGAGAAGCTTGGCAATGGTCTCTATTACATGGACTTGAAAATTGGTAATTTGGAGATATATCCAGAATTTAATAAACAGGTTAGTTAAAATTTAATATTATTTTTTATATAATACATTTTATGAATAAAAGTAATAATATTTAAATATGAATAATTTTTTTAATAATAATTGATAAATAATCTTTTTTATGTTTATAAAAAAAAAATTATTTTTTATTATTAAAAATAGTCAAGAAAAAAAATTTGAAGTAAATTTTTTTTTATGTATAAATTAATACGTAAATACAATATAAATAATACATACATAATTAATACTGTACGATTGCAACCCAGACAAGCATTTCCGGATTTAAAAATAATACTGGATATGGGTATCGGGCACGTGACGTGTCCTAATAATGTTTAGAATTTATGTCTTGATAAAACGTGATAATTAACATGCTTAAATACATATAAAGAGTGCAAACTATTTAATTATAAAGAATGCAAACTATTTAACATTTTTCATGAATAAGATGAAATTTAAAGTTTATAATGTACCATGCCTCTGTTATATTTAATAAAAGGTATGTTTATATTATTTCAAAAATTCAAATCACACAAAATACAATTATATAAAAAAAATTATAGTTTGATACCATAAAATTTTAATCAATTTTACATGATGTCATCAGGAATATTGTGGTCAAGATTTATGTTTATATAGGACATTGTGAGTAAATTTAATAATAAAAATGATTAATTTTGACACTATATAAATGAATGATAATAGTAAAATTTGATGATTTTTCAATCAATTTATTACAAAATAATATGAAAAAAGTTTACGATTAATGTTACAAAATTTAATAAATTTTGATACTTTTGAATATTATATCACTGATGTTACATGTCAAATTTATGGATTTTTATCCAATTAAAATAAACATTAAAAAATATGTAAATTAACTTATAATAAATCTTAATAATATAGTTCAATATATATGTAAATTGACAAAAACAATTAGTGAAATTAAACAAGATAAATATTAATAGATATGTAAAAATGAAATTCAAATATGCAAAGAAAAATAGATATAAACAATATTACATTATATAAACAACATGCAATTAATGGTTATAATTACATGTGGTATAGTAATGAATGATTAAATTATATCTGAAACAAAATCTATGATTTTTTTAAAAAATTATAAAAAATTGATCTATTAAAATATAAAAAAATAATAAATAAAAAAAATTTAAAACTTATAACTACAAAAATGTCATATATTATGCTAAATTTATATATTTTTACTCTTAAAAAAATTTAACCTATCATTTCATATTAAAAGTCATCAGATTAAAAGTAATTTAAATACTAAACTCCGTCATTTTTATTGTTATATATATAAAACATTTAAGGATGTTATTTTATATAATTTTTCAAAATTTTATGAGTATATGTAAACTTTTATCCAATGATTGAAATTCCTGCCCATAACTATATATGCAGGTTTCTATAAGGTATGAATATCATTCATATAAAGAGTCCGGCGAGCTTGAAGTGAAAAATGGGAACGATGAAGTATGCCTAAATAACTGGCCCTGGGCTTACTGGCGATCAAGCCCCTCCCCATTTCACTTCAAAGGTAAAAATCATACACATATCAAATTATATCAGTAAAACACATTAAATAACTTCGTTCATATATAAAATTTTGGAGAAAAAATATATTAATTCTACTCATAATACTTTTTTTTATAAAGTAAACAACATATTTTTTAGAGGTTTAATTATAAGTTACGTATTTCTTGGTATCGTAACATCAAATTCAAAGTAATCACTAGTTAAAATCCTTAATTAAATACATATTTGTAATATATATTGTCATATTATTAGACAATTTGCATCACAATTAATTTATGAATTATGAGTTTTTGGTATAAAACTATTATATGTGTTATATTTTAACTTTATTTTTAAATAAGTATTATTTAATTAGTTAAAAAATAAATATATGTTAAAAATAAACATATATTTAACACTTATAGGTGCAGGCGTTTCTTGTGAAATATAATTTCAATTTACTTATTTGGTTTATTTAGGGTTGAAATGAGTCATTAGTTTTAAAATTTATCATTTTGACGTAATAATACCAATGAAATAAATTTATTTGTATTTGGATCTCAATATTAATTGAATTAACGTTTTGAAATATGATTAACACATAGGTGCTTATATATAACTCTATAAAAGTGCTTATTGTTAATTTATAAAAATAGAAAAAAGAAGAATTAATGAAAAACAACAAATATACTCAAATGGTACGAACGCAGGTGTACTATTTATCTTAATTAAAATTTTGAAAATTAATAATAAATAATTTCATTTTCAACGTAGACAACAACTAGCATTCTTCAAAATCTCAATTAGTCAAATTAAAGTACATTGGTAGAACCATTAGCTTAAAATTTATTAATTTTCTCATCTTTCATGCAGGTTTCAATGAAGCTATACTAACTATGAAAGTAGGGGGGGAAAGGAAAATTCTCATTCCTAAGGTAATTTGTAATTTATATTAGTTAATTTGTAAATTTATTATTGTATATGTTAATTAGATTAGTCAATTGGTATATTTCATCTCATAATGATATTTTATCTATTTATTTTAAAAAATGTGATTATTTAAGAATAAAATAAATTATTTAATGATTTTTATATTAAAATATTATTATTTTTAATAAGGTAATTAAAACAAGATACTCTACAAAATAAAAAATATAATATAATATAAAATTATTTAATAAAAATAAACGAAATTGATACTAATAGAAAAATATTTACATATATTTTTTAAATTTAAAAACAATAAATTATTAAAATAAAATAATAATAAAATATTTATTATTAATTATTATTGTATTATTATCGAGACTTATATTTTAATCGATACAAAATTATTAAAATAATATAATTTATTTTTAAATAATATGACCTAACATACTTATTTTAAGTGATTATATAAATGATACGAGGACAAAAATTATAAAAAAGTGTTGGATAAGAATAACACACTATGTGTTTTACTTGATAAGAAATTACATCATTTTTAAACTTTTGCTCATAATAATACAAAAAAAAACTTTTACTTATAAAATTAAGTATTTTTATAAGTATAACTACTTAATAATATAAATTTTTAATATTTCAAATATATATATATATATATATATATCATATATGTATGGCTGTGTCAATGTCTAATAGTTTTTATTTATTTATTTAAAAAAAGGGTTATAGATTATGTTTAATATCTATTAAATCAGTGCAACATTAGTGGTTAATTTGGTTGGTAGTTTGCACTATAGTGTGTGTGCATTTATAAATATTTATTTTCATTCATTATTAATCATTAATTGTTCATTTCGCAGAAAGACAAGTCTTCTTGGAAGAAGCCAATAGATTATGAAATATATGTTGTGATACTGATGTCAGTCTGTTCGCGTTAACCGATTATGAGCTTCTTGCCTAGATTGTGATACTTGTTATGATTAAAATATCAATGTTATGGAAGCATTATTATCAACTTTAATAATTTTCTTTTTTTTTTCTTTTGTAAAATTTATATTAATTTAAAATTATTAAATTTATCATGAAAATTTCTTACATCGGTATTAAGGATACTCCACCCGTTGAACGATTTGCCTTCACACACATTAACACGGGAGTGGAATGTATGTCGAACTCGAGTAGAAGATTATTCGACATAAAAGAGGTTGGAAGAGGTAAAAAAAAAAAAAAAAAAAAAAAGAGAAGAAAAACAAGAATAAAAAATAAGATTTAATATAATAAATTTAAAAAAATTATTTATATTATTTAATAACATTATATTAAAAAGATAAATAATAGTAATTTATAAAATTATCAATATTTTTATTACTTATAATTTATTATTTAATTAATAAAAAATAAAACTTAAAATAATTAATTTAAAAAAAATTACACATATATATATATATATTAAATCTATACATAGTATTTTTTTATGTTAATTGTCTTAAGTTTTATTTTTTACCAATTAAATAATAGATTATTAGTAACTAAAATATTGATAATTTTATTGATTATAATTATTTATAGTTTTTGATACAATATTATTTAAGTAACATAAATTTATTATCTTAACTTATTTTTAATTAAATAAGTAGTATATTATCTCCTGTTTTTTTAACTTAATCAAGATTTTACTATAATATCTCTAAGAAAATAAATGTCAATTACAGGTGATATATTTTATTAAAAATTAGAACGATGATTATCGATTTGATATAACTTTTAAATATTTTTATAATTTACTGCATACATTATTAGTATTATTAGTTTAGTTTTGTCACTCTACTTATGGCCGTACTTTAACGTAGCTTCTCTTTAATGAGAAAAAAACGAGTAGTTGATTCAATGAATAGAAAATTTTTTGAGTACGTAAAAACTTTACGGTTTAATTAATTAGCGTACGCGGTGGATTATTATGGCAAATATTTATGAGATTTTGGGTTTTTTTTTTTAAATTATCCCTTATTTTTATTTAATGTCAAAAATATTCTATCACCCTTATTTCTCCCTTTAACATTAGTGTCAAAGTGATAATCTCATCCCTATACATATATTACTTATGTATAGAAAAATAAAAAATAGCTCCGAAGTTTTTAATATCTTCAAAAATGCTCTTAACGTTTAAAAAAAACTACAATACTCCTAACGTTTAATATATCTTCAAAAATGCTCTTATTATTTAAGAGAAGTATCAAAAAACTGTGAAAAATTACATTAATATCTGAAATTTTTTTTTTTATCCCTACCTATATAGCTTTTTGAATATTATCGCAAATACCATTAAGGTTTTGTTTTTATTCAAAAACATTATTGCTATAATAATTAATTTAACTTTATCAAAAATACTCATGCTTCTCAATAACATGATATAAAATATTTTTCAAAAATACCCCTGAAGATAACTTAAGTTAACAAAGCACACAATATCAAGTTAAATATTTTCCAAAAATATTTTATATCTTGTTATTGAGAAGCAGAGGTATTTTTGATGAAGATAAATTAAATATTGTAGCAGAGACATTTTTGATGAAGTTAAATTAATTATTATAACAGAAGTATTTTTGAAGTTAAATTAATTATTATAATATGAATATTTTTGATAAAGTTAAATTAATTATTATAATAGGGGTATTTTTAAAGAAAAGTAAAACCTCAAGAATATTTGCAATAATATTATCAACGATAATATTCAAAAAGCTATATAGGCAGAGGTAAAAAAGACTTTTTTAGATATTAATATGATTTTTAACGATTTTTGTATACTTCTATTAAATAATAAAGATATTTTTGAAGATACCTTAAATCTCAGGGATATTTTAGTTTTTTTTTTTTAACATTAAGAGTATTTTTGAAGATATTGAAAACCTCGACTTGATGTTTGTTTGGAGTAGGACACTTTCACACCAAATGAAAGTGATCAAAACCTAGTAAATTGGGTTCATCCACAAGGAGCTGAAAATAATTTATCTAGAAAACCTAGTAACTTGATGTCTGTTTCTTGCATACTATAATTATTTTGATGTAATCACATTTTTTACTTCCTGAATTGGAATGACGTGTATTCTAAATGGGTATTTATCTTCTAATTTTTATGATAAGTATAAATGAGTTGTTGATCCCATTATATTTATTACCTAAATAGCAAGGATAACTTGAATAATTCAAACCTTTCTCTCAACCTTGGACTGTTAAAGTTATAGGATGAAGCTGCAACCTTAATTTAAAGAGTAGTTTAAATTAAGCTTGAATAGTTCAAACTTTGCTCTCAACATTGGACTGTTAAATTTATAGATTGAAGCTTCAACCTTGTATTTTTGCACATATTATTTTTAGTTGCTTGAAAATTTATAGTTAATATGAAACGATATAGCTGTATAAACATGCTTGTGAGTGGTGGTTTAAAGAGAGTTGATGGTCATTACGATGTGGAAATGGTGGCAAGGTGCAGTTGTGCTAATGAATGTGAGTATAGGATGATATTGATGGTGTTAGATGCTGGAGGTGGTTTGGGAGGTAATGCTTGCGGTTGATATGTATCGACTGAATGCAAGAAATTCCCTCTCAAAGTTGTTCTTGATTTTGAGAGAATCAATTAAAATCATTAGGTTTGCTAATAACTTTTTTTAAATAAAGTCCTTCAAACACCACTTTTAACTTTTAAGTTTTAAACAACAATACCCAACAAACTTTTAGATACTTTGAGGCATTATCTGCCATTTCACATCCTTCATTTCTTCTATAGCTGTTATAATAGCTTCATGTTGGTGTGTTATTTGTACATGTATATTGGTTAATGATAACATTATATATTTATTATTAGTGGAATGATTGTTGATTGATTGCTCTTATAACTTCCAGGGAAAAGTCAAGTATGTGGTAAGGCCTGTAGTTCCTTTAGGTTGTGAAGCAAAAACTGGTCACTGGTACTCTTGGGACAAGAAATTCTTTGAATTTGGGTGGTTATGGCGTGGAGCTTGTCCTAAAGAATATGGAATATAGGGCCATTGATGACAGTATGATAAAGAAAGGTTGGAATGATCATCAATTTTTCTGTATAATAGGTTTTTGATGAAAGGGTTCTGTTCCTTCATATAGGCTATTTTTTATTTGATAAATTGTGAGAAATTAGCCTTAGATGCGTAAGAATAACTTGCGGGTGTCAGCTTAGAAGATCCTCGGACTGAAGACCTCAGCCAAGAAGTTAGACGATTTATATTTGCTACGATTCTGGTTTGTTTTCTGTTATGGTTGCCTCCTTTTTGTTCTTACTGCTGTACTAAGCTATAAGTTCAGATGATTTTGAAAACATCTTTTTTCTTTAAGATGAAAGGTCTGATAGTAAGAACAAAGGCATAAGTTCGCTCTGTTAAAAGAAAGTAAGCATATTATCTGTAAATGTGTATTACAGTGCTTTTAGATTCCACACTGGATTTTATGTGGAGATTGAATAATGTTAAGGACATATTGTAAGAACCAATTGTCTTTACCGAGTAGGGTACAACTATCTTTTTATAGTTTAATATTCAAACATCATGGTTTGGATTGTCAAAACACTTTACATATGACATCCTTAGCTTTATAAAAGTACACGAAGTTGTTAAGAATATGAAAAGTCTGAGCATTTACTGCACTCTGCTGAAGTTTTTACTACTTGGCTGAATTGAATTTGAAGCTGTTTTCATTTTACAAAAAAATTTCCTCCCTTTATTTCTTGATACCAGATACATATATATACAATTGTTATGACTAATATATAGTTGAAAGTTACTAATATACACCTAAAAGTTATAAATTAGGGGTTGATTATACCCTGAATCAATCATATGCCTAGATTGATTTCCTACATTCTCCCTCAAGCTAGACAATATATGTTTTCCAAACCAAGTGACACACTTTGTGAAATTAGGTCAAAACAAAGTTTTGGTTAAGATATCTGCTACTTGTTGTCTAGATGGAATATAGTTGAGGGAGATCATCTTACCTTTAATTTTCTCACTGATGAAGTGTCTATCAATTTCCACATGTTTAGTTCAATCATGATGGATTGGATTTCTGGCAATTACAATTGCTGACTGGTTGTCACATATGATTCTAATAGATTCTGAATTTTCAATCTTGAGTTCGTTTAGCAATCATTTTAGCCAAATTCCTTCACAGATACTCAAAACTAATGCACGTAACTCAACCTCAACACTGCTACATGCTACCATTGTTTGCTTTTTGCTACGCCATGTTACCAAATTTTTCCAAATAAATGAGCAATATCCAGATGTGAATTTTCGGTCACTAGGAGATCCAACCCAATCAGCGTCAGTATAAATTTTTAATGTCCTATTAATTGTTTTCGTGAATATAAGCCTTTTTCCAGGATCCTTCTTCAAGTACCTTAGAATACAGTTTACTGCCTCCAAGTGATCTACAGATGGGTTGCCAAGAAACTGGTTAACAACATTGATGCAAAACTTATATATGGATGTGTATGAGTCAAATATATTAACTTACCTACCAAACGTTGATATTACCCATTGTCAGTTGCCAATTCATTAGTTCGAGGCATTAGTTTGATGTTAGGGTCCATGGGTGTTTCAACAGGCTTACACCTACTCATGTCAGTCTCACGTAGGAGATCTAGAACATATTTGTGTTGAGAAAATGAGATTCCTTTGGTGCTATGTGCCACCTTTATCCCTAAGAAATATTTCAAATATCTCAAGTCTTTAATCTCGAATTCCTTAGATAATAGCATCTTAAGCCTCTTCATCTCTCCCATATGATTTCCTATAAGAACTATATCATCAATATATACAATCAAAGTTGTGATTCTTCCATCTGTGAAGTGTTTGACAAACAGAGTGTGATCTACATGTGTTTGAGAGTATCCATCTTGTTTGAGGACCTTAGTAAATTTGTCGAACCATGCTCTAAGTGACTGTTGAAGTTCATATAGTGCCTTTCTCAACTTGCATACCTTCCCTAGTGTATCCTTGGTCTCAAAGCTAGAAGGTACATCCATGTAAACTTCCTTGATCAAATCTCCATTTAAGAATGCGTTCTTAACATTGAGTTGAAGCAGTGACCAATCCTTATTAACTGTAATAGACAACAAGACACAAATTGTGTTAAATTTTGCTACAGGAGCAAAAGTCTCTTGATAATCAATTCCATATGATTGGGTGATCCTTTTTGCCATCAGTCGAGCTTTATATCTGTCTATATTTCCATTTGCTTTCTATTTAACAGAGAATATCCATTTACACTCCATTGTCTTCTTTCCGGGTTTTGCTTTGTTAACATCCATGTACCATTCTTTTCAAGTGCATTGTATTCTTCTAAGGTAGTTTCTAAAATATGCCTATTTTTCCTCTCTATAGTCTCATTCTGTTATGGGGTTTATGAACACGAGGTTTCATGGAGAATACCATGGTTGTCCAAGTATGTTCAAAATTGTTTATTAACATACTCCTCCCCATTATTAGACCTAAGGATCTTAATTTTTTTAGAAAATTGTGTCTGAATCATGGTGTGAAACAAGTGAAACATAGAAAATACTTCATATTTATGTTTGAGAAGGTAAAACCATGTCATTCGTGTATAATCATCAACAAAAATTACAAACCAACGATGACCCAATGACGTAGTGACCGGGAAAGGTCCCCAAACATCAGAATGTACTAAAGCAAAATGAATCACACTTTTATGCATGCTCATAGGATAAGATGCCCTATGACTTTTTGCTAAGATACAAGTATTACATTTGAAATCTGAGTGTGTAACATTTGAAAATAAACTATGTAGTAAATGCCTTAAATACTCAAATGATGGATGTCCAAATCAACGATGACATAACCAAATCTGCCGTTCCTTGTTACCAACCGTGTGTTGCATGTGATTGGCTCTTCCTGAATTGAGGTCATCCATATAATATAAACCTCCTCTCTTAGTACCACGCCCAATGATCTCCTTGCTGAGAATATCATGTAAAAGACAAAAGGTAGAATACATCAATACTACACAGTTAAGATCTGAAGTGACTTGACTTATAGCCAGTAGTCTGTTTGAAAGAGAGGGTATAATTAATGTATTAGATAATGATAATGAAGGAGATAAAGTCACTATTTCAACCTCTGTAATTGGATAAGTGACCCCATTGGCATTGGCAACACGACTCCGTCTCGGCTGGGTTGTATTGGAGAGATCTTTTGGGTCAAATGTCATATGATCTGTAGCTCTAGAGTCTAGAATCCAATCCTCATTATCACTATGAGTAGAGATGTGAAATGCTTTACTTGAAATACCTGGATCCTGGGAAGATTTGGCCTGAGGAATAAGGGCTAGTGATGCATTATTGGTAGCCACAGCGGCTCTCCCAGTGGTTTCCCATTTCTTCTGTGCTTGAAGATCATTCCACCACTCTAGATACCCATTTAGTTTGAAGCAGTTTCATGGGTCTGTTTGGAGTTTCCGTAATGGCCACATTTCATGTCAATAGACGGTGGATTTCCTGTGGATTTCTTGCTACCCAAAAAAAACATTCCTAGTTTTTATGGCATCGGATTATGGTGTCCCTTGATACCTTTGAAAGCCATAACTGCCTGCCTTCTTCCCTACGGATGAATCCATAGGCTTGTTCCACCATAGGGAATGGTTTGATTTGAAGCAAATCACTTCGAGTTTTATCTAGTCTGTCATCAAGTCCATCGAGGAAGGTATACACTCGATCTTCCTATACGATGGAGTTGTATTTTTGTATGTCATTCGCATACTCTATTAGGTTAGGAAGACGGAAATCAATTTCTCACCATAACCCTTGAAGGTCATTGTATTATTTTTCAATGGATCCACCTGTCTGCTTCATACGAGTAACTCGACGACGAAGATCATACACTTGAGATGTGTCTATTCCATCATAGTAGGTTGTGGTAGTAGAATTCCCAAACCTGTTTCGCAGTTGAGAATAGGATAAAATTTGTAATCAAGGAGGGATCCATCGAATTGATCAACCATCCCTTGACAATGACATTTTCAGTGCGTCATCTCCTGAATGAGGGGTCGGTTTCAGCAGGTTGAGAAAAATCCCCATTAATATATCCTATTTTGTCTTTGCCAGAGATATACATCTCCACCACCTGGGGACCACAAGACATAGTTGGATCCTCCCAACTTGATACTAATGGGAGTATTCGAAACTTCAGTTAGCGAAGGTTGTGAGGTGGTCTGAGCTCTAGTTAGAACTTCAGTCATTTTTGTAGTTAACTCGTTCAATATGAAATTGGTGGATTAAATCTCTAGATTTTGCCATGAATATATCAATTCTATTTTTTCCTTTTTTTCAGTACACCAGCCAATATATATAGAAAACTCAGAAGTGTAACCCTAATTTATTTTTTCTATTCGTGCAGCCCTCCTATGGAGCGGCGCTTTTCTTCTGTTGTGTTCCAAGTTTCTACATTGTTGCCCACGGCGGAAGTTAGACTGGTACGTAGAGAGACTATAACGGTCCCAATGAGTAAGCGACATTGGGAAACTACGATGGCTCCAACAAGAAGATAGACCTGAAACGCAAGAAAACTGCAATGGCTCCAAGGAGCAACTAGATCGGTATGGCTCCAACGCCTATGGCAGCAAGCACCATCCATCCAAACTAGGTGACACCACCACACGCATAGAGACAAAAAAAACACAAAAAATGTTGCTAAGGAGACTAACGGAGTAAATAAGATGGTAGGAGACAAACAGAGTAAGCCAGATTAGCCACCCCTGATCCCAGTAAAACAACTGATCAACCCCACCAAGTTGTTTTCGCAAAAACGAAGATCGAAGATCTGAAAGGTTAAGATTCCAAAGCATAAAGAAAATAGTTGTTGAAGAGACATAAAGGAAGACATAGAATTAACAGAGGTCTTCAATGGTTTGTTTTCTAAAGCTCAACTGATCTCTGGGTTCAACAGAAACAATATTTGTTTTAGATTTAGACCACAAGAATCCAAATTGGAAACTCGAAGTCTAGGGTCTCCATTCACAACAGAATGGGAAAGATTTGTATCCCAACAACCACACCAATACACCAGATCAAACTAATGTTGAGGAGAACAGAAAATAGTATAACAGGTAGCAACATAGTGTTTTTATTTCTTTAGGCCAACCATAATCTGCTCTGATACTATGTCAAAATATATTTTTCTATACAAGAGTATCAATATTTGTATACGGAAAGAAAAAACCTAAACATTGTTATCTGCCACACTGCTGCATTGTTGTCTGCTTGCTGTCTGTCACACTGCTAACACACGCCAACAGAAAGCTTAGTAAAGATCTGACCAAGCTAAGGATGTTGAGGATGGAGGATTCTTCAGAAAAAGAAAGCTCTGATATCATGAAGCTATTTTTATTTTATAGAAAAATTCCCTCCCTTTATTTCTTGATACCAGATACATATATATACAGTTGTTATGATTAATATACAGTTGGCAGTCAACCTGAAAATCAGGGGCTGATTACACCCTGAATCAATCATATGCCTAGATTGATTTCTTACATAATTTGTTTGGCAATGAATTGTTTTATGATTGGTAACTACATAGCTGATGAGTGAATAAACATTTTTTTTAGTTCAATTGATAAGCGTCCTTTAGGTGTGGGTATGGGATGGGATTGGTGGATTCAATTATGCTCATTCTACTTTGAGAGGGATAGACATGACCAACTGAGCTACTAGATGATTCCCAAAAAAGCATTTCACTACCTACATAATGTACCAATTTTAAGCTGTTATTTGATTGAAATTAAAGGAAATATCAACTTGCATACTTCAAAATTTTGTTATTTGGTTTCATGCTAAGTTTAGGCGTGCCTTTCTGAATTGTCTTTGAGGCTGTAATTGCTAATGTAAATTATGCAAAGTGATATCTTCTGGTTTATTGTACTACTTCCCCCCGTGAAGATTTTCAGTTAAAATAACTCTTGATGTCCAGTACTTATGATGAATCATTCTTAAAGGTAGACATATTTTTTTCCCACTTATAGGAACGCAAACCTGAGCTAACATCAGAGATAATTGCTTTCCGGGATTATCTTTTATCAACAGCTTCTGATACCCTTGATGTTTGGGAACTTAAAGATATCTGCTACAAAAGGGTTTCCCAGTCATAATTGTGATAAAGCACTGTCTGACAACATAATTTTTCAACATATCTAGGACTTCAAACTGCACAGAGGATAATTCAAGCTTCTGATCCTTTGCAGTCAATAATTTCTCTCTTTGATGCTGCAGATCTGGAACTTGTCACAATTTTTTTCTTTCTTCTCATCTTTCATATTGCTTATTGTTGCTCTTTCATGCAACTTAATCTGAACTAATTTCTCTAAATTTAAATAATGCTTACCCTTCATCTGTTAGAGGTTGTTTGACATGATCCATCAAGATTTATCATTGGTTGATCAGTTTTCAAAATTGAAGGTGAACATATTTTGAATCTTTTCAATATTAAATTATTAAAACAGTATAGTTGATAAATAATTTTGGATAAATCAGCATTCCCATGCACACTGTTCCTTCTTCAGTTTCGCGTCAGCCCGTTAGAAATAAATCTTTAACGGCACAGAAAATAGAAAAAGAAGATAAGCACAAGTTAATTGGTTTGACATAGATGATATATTTTAAAGCATATTAGTTGCATACAACTAATATACCATTAATGATTTATTAACACTCTCCCTCAAGTTGGCGCATAGATATCAATCATGTCTAACTTGCTTAGTAAACTATATAATGCCTTCTTGGAGACTCCTTTGGTAAGCATATCTGCAAGTTGCTCTTCTGTGGGAACAAAAGGAAAACTAATAAGTTTGGCATCTAACTTTTCTTTTATAAAGTGACGATCAACCTCTACATGTTTAGTGCGATCATATTGTACTGGATTTTGTGATATATCAATGGCTGCCCGATTGTCACAATACATCTGCATAGTATTTTTGAGTTCGAAACCCAAATCCAATAACAAAGTTCTTATCCACAGTAATTCACAAACCCCATGAGCCATACCTCTATACTCGGCCTCAGCACTAGATCGTGCTACCATTTTCTACTTCTTACTTTTCTATGTAACCAAATTTCCTCCCACAAAGGTGAAATAACCTGATGTTGACTTTCTATCTGTAATACTTCCTGCCCAATATGCATCTATGAATCCACAGACTTCAAGAGGATTTTTATGTTTAGAGAACATTACTCCCCTTTCTAGAGCCGATTTCAAATACCTTAAAATTCTCAAAACAACATTCATATGGTTCTCATTTGGATTATGCATGAACTGACTCACCACACTTACTGCATATGCAACATCTGGTCTAGTATTAGCAGCAAGTGAGAGCAAAACCCGAATAGTGTTCATTTTGGCAACATGAGCAAAAGTCTCATCGTAGTCTACACCATACGTTTGAGTAAACCCTTTTGCTACAAGACGAGCTTTATACCGATTTACGGATCCATCACCATTATGTTTTACAATAAACACCCATCGTTCTTCTTTAATGCATCCATCTCTTCAGCCATTTCCTTTCTCAATATTGGATCTCCCAATGCATCTTGCACTTTGTTAGGTACTGATACACCAGATATTGGATTCACAAATGATTTATATGACTTAGATAATCTTTTAGTGGACATGTAATTGGCTATTGGGTATTTTGATTTTGCATGAATATTTGGTTCGTACCTTTTGGCTGGTTGACCTCGAGTAGACCTATTTGGTAACACATATTGTCCAACATTAGACTCGATGCTATTAGTATCAGTAGGTGTACATACCTCAGATGAGTGACCTTCAGTACCAAGGAGTTGTTGATCAAGGGTAGGAGTAATGCTTGAGGGTACAGTTGTGTCTTCAACTTCATTTGTTGTAAGTGAATTTGGTGCTTGAATACTTGGAGCATCTACTTCTGCAATGACTGGATTAAGAGTCTCATATTGTCTCATTGAAACATCAGTTGGTGATTCTTCTAATGCCTCCCGTAACCATGATACAGTTCTTCAAAATATGTATTCTCCCTCTGACGAACAGTATCAGGTGAGGAAAAATAACTCATGTCCTCAAAGAAGGTAACATCCATAGTGACATAATACTTTCTGGTCGGTGGATGGAAGCACTTGTACCCTTTCTGATAACTTCCATAACCAACAAACACACATTTAATTGTCCGGGCATCTAATTTAGACCGTTGATTTTTAGGAACATGCACAAAAGAAACACAATCAAATACACTGGTAGGAATATTATGGAAGGATGATAAAGAGACGTAAGATGGGAGAATCTGGAATGGGATTTTTTCGTTAAGGACACTAGACGAGATATGATTGATGAGATGAGCGGAAGCTTGTACAGCATCACCCCAAAGATATTTTGTCATATAAGCACTAAATAAGAGTGCACGAGCCATATCAAGTAAATGAGGATTTTTTTCTTTCAGACACTCCATTTTGTTCCGGTGTTTGTGGACAAGTAGTTTGGTGAATAATCTCATGTGTTTTGAAAAAATCTTGAAAAACATGATTAACATATTCTCCCATTGTCAGAACGGAGGATCCAAATGATGCCATTGTATTGTGTTTGAACGAAGGTATGAAAATTTTGAAAACTAAAAAAACTTCATCTTTTGTTCTAAGAAGAGAAATCCACAATAACCTTATACAGTCATCGATAAACGAAACAAAATATCTCATACCCGATATAACGGGCTCTTTAGATGGTCCCCAAACATCAGAATGAATTAATTCAAAAGGAGTAGTACTTTTATTAGAAACACTAGGAGAATAAGTAATACGATGGCTCTTAGCCAAAACACAAGTCTCACAATGTAAAACAGTCTCACTAACACCAATAAATAAAATGGGCATGGTTTTTTTCATAAGACTAAAAGACGGATCCCCTAAGCAGCGATGCCATAATCAAATTTCACTTAGCTTATTGGAACTAGAAGTCAATGCAGTGCTTGCCCGTGCTCCTAGTTTCTCCCCTTCGTAGTTCTGATCCAAACGGAACAATCTGCCCCTCAAATACCATCGACCAATTATTCAACTGTGGGATAGATATTAAGTGATGAGATAAGTCAGGTACATATAAAACATTATGGGGCTGTAAAGATGGAGTGATATGAACTGACCCCTTTCCTAAAATAGGAAAGGCCTCACCATTAGCATTCGTAACATAAGACACTGGTGGTGAAGATAACTCATCAAAATAAGATTTATCATAAGTCATATGATCAGATGCACCAGAATCAATAATCCAAGTATTAGACCCAACAGAGTGAGAAACATTTAAGGTCATACCAATCTTACCATGACCAGCTATTGAAGCTATAGGGATACCTCCATATTCCATAGGATGATTCTGTCCATAGTAGTCTGGTTCTTGGACAATTTACACTACAACTACTTTTGCTTTAGAATGATGCCCATGTTGTCGTTTTTCTCCATAGTAGTCTGCTTTTGGTTTCAAGTGTGGATATAGTTTCTAACAAGTCTCACGAGGATGCCTCTGTTCATTGCAATAAGAGTAGGGAGAACGAAGGCGATTGGTAAAACCTGATGGAGGGCCCTACTGATGAAATGGAATTGAATTTTGCTGTTGGAGAAAATGTGCCTTTGATTTAGCTTGAATGGCTAGGCTTGATACCTTAACATGTGCTTGACAAAGACTCTCTTGTTGAGATTCATCTTTATGGATGTATGTAAAGGCGATCGTCAAGCTCGGAGGATCTGACATTCGAAGCAATTCGCCTTTAGCACTATTATGTTTTGTATCAAGGCCTCTTAAAAAAGCATGTACTCATTCAAGCTCCTTCTTCTTCTGGTACCACAGAAGGTCTTCTGGATTTTTAATTTTGCACGTGCGTTTCTGGTCAAATTCAGCCTATATATTTTTCAACTTGGTAAAAAAAAGATATTGGTTGCCCATTTTACTGCATGCCAACAGCTTTGCACATGATTTCATGAACTTGAATAAAGTCAGACTCATTTGTATAAAGATCACTTAAGGTATTCCATATCCCCTCAGCAGTTTCACATTCCTCCACCATTTGTAATATATCATCAGTGATGGCTCTAAATAGAATTGACATGACAAAGCCATCATCATCTTCCCACCGAGTATAGGCTTCTATATCATCTTGACTAAGAGCCCTGATTGATCCAGATACATGTCCCATCTTATGCATCCCACGAAGATAAATAGACATAACTTTTTTCCATGTTCAAAAATTTGTACCATTAAGTTTAGTACCCCCGAAAGAACCAATTTCTGAACTCTTAACAGAAACTTCAAAATTTGGAACTTCATGAATTCTGGAAACTTGATGTTGTCTTGAATCTTCCATTGAAATAAAAAAAAATATTGTGCAGCGGAATAAAGATTTTGAAATTTTTTTTTGGGCCGGGTTGGGCTGATAAGTGGGTTTTCTGAATGTTTAGGCTGATGGGCTGATAAATGGGTTGTCTGAATGTTTGGGCTTAAATTAGGGCCGATGAGCTTGGGGTTGATGAGTGGGCTTGGGCTGATTAGGGCAAAATCTGTGGAAGCAAGCAACTCGGGGAATTTAGAACCAAGCAACTCATTCACAGAAAAGACATTTGGTGAAACCATTTTGGTACAAAAAGTTGGAACTACTCATAGTAAAACTATTGGAGAGGTTCCTAGGTATATCTTGTATCCACCACTTTCAGCAAAACAAAAAAAATTTAAAAACTGAACAGAACAGTGCAGAAGTTGTGCGGACTCACAGAACAGTGCAGGGGTGAAGCTGGCCGACGCAGGGGTGCGCGAGCTAGACGGCGCGCAGGGGTGTGCGAACTGAACGACTCGTAGGGGTGCACGAACTGAACGGTGTGCAGGGGTGCGCAAGCTGGACGGCGTAGAGGTATGCAATCTGGATGGCGTTGGGCTGGTGCGCAGGGCTGGACGGCGCAGGGCTGGGGTGCGACCTGGATGGCGCAAGGTTGGGGCGCGACCTGGACGGCGTAGGGCTAGGGCGCAACCTAGACGGCGTAGGGCTAGGGCGTAACCTGGACGACGCAGGGATGACATGGGCTGGACGTCGCAGACTAGACAATGGATCTGTAACTGCGACACGAACTAAATAGTGCGAGATTAACAGCACTGCATAAAGAACTGGCAGCGGCGCTAGGAGGCGTTACTTCTCAAAATCGGTAAGATTTTTTTTTCTTTCCTGCTCTGATACCAAATTGAATATATTAAAATGTATTTACAAATTACAATTACAATGAAGATTAATACATGTATAAATATAGGAAATAAGAATCTACTTTTTGGAAAAGTGCTTTTAGGAAAAGTATATTAGTTGCATACAACTAATATATAGCTCATAAAGTATATTAGTTGCATACAACTAATATACCATTAATGATTTATTAACAAATACCCGGATTATTTAAGTCTAAACAATTAGATCTTTAACAGCATCATCATAATTTGGGAGGTTGGGAACTTTCGATGCTCTGTTTTTGTTTGCTCCTGTAAAAAGGATGGCTTAACTTATTGATTTGTCGAGACATATATCTAAGTCTTGTAGGATCTTAATTTGAACTTCCTGATATTTTGATGAACTTTATATCTGGGCCAACTGATCAAAAAGGTGGCTCGTTTAAAATAGTCAGTTGAGCTTGAATAGGGTGTTGGATTCATCAGTTCTGGGTTGTCCTTGGTCTGATGACATTACATATGTCAACCATGTATTAATTTATCTTTATTAAATAATATTGAATCTTTTTCTAACTATCACTACTACAAAAATGGGTATTTAAGTCGATACGTAAAGTCGATTTTTTTCTAAAAACTGACTTTAAATTGGTTTAAAGTCAGTTCGGTGTAGAACCAACGCTATCCACGTAGGATGTAGCGTCGGTTGACGTGTCGAACCGACGCTATGCGTGAACGTAGCGTCGGTTCACCACATCAACCGATGCTACGCTACGTGGATAGCGTCGGTTGACACTTGGAACCGACGATATCCACGTAGCATAGCGTCGATTGACACTTGGAACCGACGTTATCCACATAGCGTAGTATCGGTTGACACGTGGAACCGACGCTACACACGTGGATAAATTCTTTTCTCTTTTTTCTTCCCAGACAGAAACTATTTTCAGCGTTGCAGAACTCTAAAAAACTGAAAACCTCCTCTACTTCTCCTCCACTCTCTCATTTTCCGGCCACCTATGACTACCATTTCTAGCACCGGTTAGTGAGTTTTCTTTCTCTTTAACTAATCTTTTAGATCTCTTATTATTCATATTTTTTTTGTTATTATGTGTATAAATTTTTGTATTATATACGTAGGTTTGTATTATAACATAAGGAGAAGAATATGATGATCTTGAATAAAATATAACAAAATGATGGTAATTTTTCTGTTATTAATTAATATTTTATTTTTCAAATATTTGTATTATTTGAACTATTTGCTAAATTGATTTTGGTTTTTTTTCCTGCTCGAATACAGGTTTTTATTTGAGTATAATAGAAAATGAATAAATTAAAAAAAAAATTAAAGTCGGTTCACCGCGTGAACCGACTTTAAACTTTAAGTCGGTTTAGCAAATCGATAAATTATTTTAAGCTTGACTACGTATGTCAATTATATAAATGCATGTCATCGTTTGTAATAGGGATGCAATAGTAAAAGCATAAATTACTTTAAGCTGGACTACATTGTAGAACTAAGTTAGTGATAGAAGCTACGGTGCTTAAGATGGTAAGGTTACTTTGAATGTCAAGGTTTAACGTGCGAGCATAATCCAAGACTCGGACACTAGATCTCATGGCTTGGGCTTTATAAAGGTCGGGTACCAGTTCGTAACTTATGTTTAAACAGTTATCATATTAATTAAAAAGAGAATGAACTGATTGGAGCCAAAAGATCAATTATCAATCTATTAACCGTTAATTTTGCTTTTAGGAATATAGGATGCTTTGGTATCTTTTACTTATTGACATAATTGCTTTAAATTTGAGGCTGTAAAAGGATGAAACACAAAGGACTGGATCCGTCTAGGGAACCAAAAAAATTCGATCCAATTATTTTGTGTTTTTTGGTGTATACGTTTTGTTTTGTTTTTTTTCTGTATATGCGCTAGTGTCTCGTTCTTAGTTCTTTTCGAAGCTGACTACGTAGTTGCATGATTGTGGCTGTTTTAACTTTCAGTCTTTGTTTCTTTCTTTACTCGTAATACCTATGTTGTTATCAAATCAATCAAGATAGATCTTGCAGTACCAGTATAAATCTTTTGATCACAATCAATCAATTATGCTGAGTGATATCATATTTTCATTGTCTAGCATCAAGAGTCTGCACCACAACCAATTTTTTTGTCGGTTATAAGAACAAACTTAGCGTCGATATTACTGATTGAGCCACATACTTCAATGTTCATAAAATTCCCTCCTCCACACAACATTCCATGTAACTCAAAAATTATCACTCAATTTAAAATTAACTTTGTACTGTAATCCAAGCTACCCGACCATGACCATGACTATGGCATAGAATTTTTATTTCCATAAACCATTTTACTTCTCGGGCATCATTTAATTGTACTTGGAACTGTCAAAACTAGAAGTAGTAGGTATTTGAATTGGATTACAATGCCAAAGCCCTTGTTTCTTTTGAATTTTTCTCACTTTAAATGGCTTCAAAAATTATGTTTCTCTATCCCCCACTACTACAAAAAGGGATATATAAGTCGCTATGTAAAGTCGGTTTTTGAAAAAAACCGACTTATAATGAATTTGAAGTCGGTTATTCATGTCAACCGACGCTATCCACGTGGATAGTGTTGGTTGATGTGGATAACCGATGCTACGTCACGTGGATAGCGTCGGTTGACGTGGATAACCGACGCTATCCACCTAATATATTCTCTCTCGGCTCATTTTGTACGCAGATTCCAGTTTTCTTCCTCTCTCCTTTCCTCACTCAGAACCATTTTCTCCCAAAATCTTAACCGTGCGCCACCTTCGTTTTACATTTCCGGCCACCTCCGACTACCATTTGAACGTCGGTTTGTAAGTTATATTTCTCTTCTCACATTATCTGTCAATTCTTTTTTTTTAGCAAAATATTAAAATCTGTTTATGGGTATTTTCTGTTATTGCTTGGCCAAAATCAATCTCAATCTGTGCTAATTTTATCAACGTGTAATTGTAATTCGTTAATTAGGAACAGCCTCTCAAATTGCGAATTTTTATTACCTTTTAAAAACCTAAGATCTCGTCAACTAAATATTTGCAACATGCCCAATATTGGGCAGTTTTTTTGTGAAAATGTATGGATAGCCAAAAACGGACAACACCTAAAAAATATGTTTGACTTAGTTTATGCAGAATGCAGCTAGCTTATTATTCGATCAATTTGTTTTATATTTTGTATAAATTTTTGATTTAGTTATGTTTTTTTGTTTGCTTGTAATAATAATGTTTGACTTATTAATTGTATGTATTCAATAATATCTGAAATGTTATGTGGGTTTGCGTGGATAAATTTATTTATACGTATAATTAATATTACTTTTTAATTATGATAAAGTAACATGCTTAGAAATTAGAATCAACCGCGTGATTGGTTTTTATATATATATATTCATGAAACATGTTGCTTATTTTTTAATTTGTATATAATTTTGTAAAATGATTAAAATGATAATTGTTTTGCATTATGTATGTCGTGAACCGACTTTATGTGTAAAGTCGGTTTATCCCGTGAATCGACTTTACATTTTAAGTCTCTACATTTAAAGTCGATTCAGAGAACCGATTTTAAATTTGTTTAAAGTCGGTTTTTAACCGACTTTAATGCCTATTTATGTAATAGTACCCCTTGTTGCCTAGAAATATTGACTTTTATGTCTAGCACCATATTACATTAGGTATTTTAATTAAATTGGTTCTTTTTTTTCCAACTAAATATCTGAACGAGTACTCTATGCTATTGAATGCAGATGAATAGGCTGCGGACTGAATCAAATGACCATGGTGAAGATACTCTTGAACAGTACCATGTAGAAGGAGCTTCTGTTGAAACAGTATTGTAAGTTTTATGTCTACTATCTTATTATGGTTAACTCCCAACAGCATGCTTAAGTTGAATTTCTACGTTTTTATTCCCCTTCTCCTCACTTCTCTGAGCAAGAAAGTGTTTTTTTCTCTCATGGAGTGGAAGTTAACTGAAAATCATTTACTGTTTCTGTAGGCCAAAGGTGAAATCTCGTCCTTAAGAATTATTATTGAAGCTTGAAAAGGAGCAGACTTTTGGGGATCTCGCTCAAGAAACTCCATGTTTGTCTTTAAGTTGGGGTTGGCTAAGCATGAGTGTTGCTTGTTGATGAATGGACTTATCGTTGATTCTAATAAGGTGTTGCTTGAGATCCTTTGACAATACCCTACCCTTGTTATGATTGATTAAAAATGATATTAGGTTTGTTAGTCAAAATAGGAGGTGCCTAATTTAGAAGAAAATTCATGGAATGTGGCTTACCAAATTGTCAAAGATGGAAGTGCCTAATCTCGTTTGAATAAAGAATAAGAAAATTAGGTAGCCTAATTTTATTGAATGAAGAAATGTTTGACATATGAAATGAGAACTTGAAGGCTATAAATATGGCTTCATTTCTTCATTGTTAATTATCCCAAAAATAGAGAAAAACTTGTATGAGAAGTTCTTGAGTGAGAGAATTTTGTGGGAAAATTCTCTTGGGCTTGTAGTTGCTCTTGTCTTTTGGGTGTGTGAGAAAATTACTGAGAGTGTGGTTGTAACAATTTTCCACATAGTGAATTTTTCCCTGGTTGTCTTTTGACAACGAAAGTGATTTTTCTCTAATTTGGAGTTTCCACTATAATTCTTGTGTTGTGTATTATCTATTTCTCTGTTATTTGATATTCTGCTAAGGAAGATCTTGGGAGGGGAAATTTGTGATTATACCATTTTATCCAAATTTCCTAACAACTGGTATCATAGCCAATTTCAAAGAAAGAAGGAGAAATGTCAGAAGTCAAGATTGACATTGAGAAATTTGATGGGAGAATAAATTTTGGCTTGTCGCAAGTACAAGTCAAAGATTTGTTGATCCAATATGGGTTACACAAGGCGTTAAAGGGGAAACCAGCACTTGTTACTGGTATTGAGTCCAGTAAAACCAATATAAGTGATGAAGATTGGGAAGATCTTGATCTAAGAGCTGCAAGTGTAATTCGGCTTTGTTTGGCCAAAAATATTCTTGCAAATGTGCATGGAATATCTATGGCCAAAGAACTTTGGGAAAAGCTTGAAGAATTGTATCATGCAAAAGGCGTTTCAAATCGGGTGTATTTGAAAGAGCAGTTTCATACTTTGTGTATGAATGAAGGAATTATTATGTCTGACCATCTCAGTGTTTTCAATGGTATTATCTCTGAACTGGAAATCATTGGAGTTAAACTTGATGATGAAGATATAGCTTTAAGGCTCATCTGGTCTCTTCCATCTTCTTATGATCACATGAAACCTATCTTGATTCATGGAAAGGAGAAAATAATTTTTTCAGAAGTTACTAACAAGTTGTTTTCTGAAGAAAAAAGGCTGAGTGGTGGAAGAAATGTTTCGCATGAAAACTCAGCATTGGTAGCTGACAACCGAAAGAAAAACAATTTCATGAAAAAGAAGATAGTGTGCTGGGGGTGTGGACAATCTGGGCATCTCAAAAGAAATTGTCCAAAGGGTGGAGCTGATTCGGCAAGAAGCTCAAATACACACGGTGATGGAGGTGCCTAACCTTGTTTGAATAAAGAATAGGAAAATTAGGTAGCCTAATTTTGTTGAATGAAGAAATGTTTTGCATATGAAATGAGAACTTGAAGGCTATAAATATGGCTTCATTTCTTCATTGTTAATTATCCCAAAAATAGAGAAATACTTGTATGAGAAGTTCTTGAGTGAGAGAATTTTGTGGGAAAATTCTCTTGGGCTTGTAGTTGCTCTTGTCTTTTGGGTGTGTGAGAAAATTACTGAGAGTGTGGTTGTAATAATTTTCCACATAGTGAATTTTTCTCTGGTTGTCTTTTGACAACGAAAGTGGTTTTTCTCTAATTTGGAGTTTTCACTATAATTCTTGTGTTGTGTATTATTTATTTCTCTGTTATTTGATATTCTGCTAAGGAAGATCTTGGGAGGGGGAATTTGTGATTATACCATTTTATCCAAATTTCCTAACAACCCTACTATCAATATTTTTCTTTAGGATCAAACATTTACATAGGAAACGACTAATCAAGGTCAATTATATTAAATGGAGCTTTTATGGATGATAAATATTTCTCGTGTTCATGCATGTAGTTACTAACTTACTAGTATTAGGATCTTTTTCACTTTCTGTACTCCTTAAAAGCCTCAATCTATCGCATAATAGCCCCATCTTTGTGATTAGTTATATGAATATTTTCATTTGTTGGACTCCAATTATTGCTTTTATGCTTCTTGCAATCAGTACAAAAAAAATCTAAGCTTAATATTCTTTGCATCTGTCGTGAAACACAGTTCTTAAGAAAGTACTTATTATTGTCAATATCTAGTAGTATGAGTATGAAATATGATTATATTAATGAATGTTAGGCACACGTGGGCGCAGAGGGAGACCACGAACAACACTGAAGTGCAGGCAACACACACCATTGAGGACCACCGAATATGCATTGCATGGAAGGTTATAATTCAATTAAGAATGTCAGAATTATTTAAAATATTATGCTTGCAATTCTATCCATGTAAGGCTATATATAAAGCCTCTTGAATTCAATAAAGGAATATAAGAATATATTAAATCAATACTCTCTCTCTCCTTCCTCTCTTCTCTTCTTTGCAACATCCTTATCAGTGGTATCAGAGTCGGTTCTGGCTATAGATACTCGAGGCAAGTTTAATGCTGAGTTTCGCAATGAGGTCATGGAAACTCTAGCACGACACGAAACAGATGTCGACCGAGTCGGTGCCACCATACAAGCAGTGTTTACCGAGCTATAGGCATTGCGCGCTACTTGCAACTCACCTAAGGGTAATCCTTTCGGCCGAGATGAAACCATGCACCCACACCCTCACACTTCTCCATCAAACCTCAAGAACCCTCACCCTCACCAGAAGCTATCATTCCTTAGGTTTGCTAGTGAGGATCCCACCGGGTGGATTTACAAAGCCGAGCAATACTTTGAGTTCACTAATATTGCTCCTGAATAGCAAGTGCAACTAGCTTCCTTCCACCTGGAAGGCATTTCGTTACAATGGCAGATGGCTCACAAAATTTTGTGGTTGCTCACATGGGAAGAGTTCATCAAGGCTGCATAACTAAGGTTTGGACCCACTGACTATGAGGACCCTTTAGAGGCATTGTCTCGCTTGAAACACACCACTAGTGTTGCAACATATCAGGAATCCTTTGAAAAACTTTCTCACTAGGTAGATGGTATATCTAAAGAATTCCTAATTGGTTTGCTTCATCGCTGGATTGAGAGATAATATTCGTATTGATGTTAAAATCAAGCAGCCTAAAACATTGGTTGATGCCATTGGTGTGGCTAGGCTAATTGAGGAAAGAATTTTTTTACATAAGAGATCAATACCAAACATTCGTTATCAACTGCCAAAAATACAACCCAAACCACCAGCTAACACCACTGTTGGTGTGTTAGGACCACCACCTATACAGTGCCTTATTCCAGCTCAACCAGTAGCCTTTCGACGACTTACTAACCAAGAAGCACAAGAACAACGAAAGAAATGATTATGTTACTATTGTGATGAAAAATTTGCTGATGGTCATCGCTATGCACGACCACAGCTATTTATGATAAAAGATTCGACCCAGAATTACACAGATGACAGTGAGGAAACTATACCAGAACAAGATCAAGAAGCGATACTCGAAATCTTTTTCCATGCCATAACATGCACATACCATGCGTGTTATGAGAAAACTGAACAATAAAAAGGTATTGGTACTGATAGATGGAGGAAGTACACATAACTTCCTGATCAAGCCTTAACTTCTCAGTTTGGATTGCCAATAACCCAGGGTAAGAAATTAGAGGTAATGGTGGCTGATCATGAGAAAATATAATGTGTTGGACAATGTTGTAACCTCGCTCTCACCATTCAAGGTTATCCAGTGATTGCTGACTACTATGTTTTTCCAATGGCAGCATACCAACTGGTCTTAGGGGTTCAATGCTTAAAATCCTTGGTCCCATCTTGATGGATTACAAGAAACTAACCCTCAGCTTCATTGTAGAAGGAAACTCTCTTACATTCCAAGGGCTTGCAATGGCTTACAAGGCATATGGATGTTCCTCCACATAATTCCAGTTATCAATCACAAGGAGTAGGCCCCTCTTAAGATAAGTAAACTATTGGCTAAGTTTCCTCAAGTATTTGAATCTTCCACTAACTTACCTCTTAAGAGAGTACATGACCACAAAATTCCCTTGCAACCTGGCTGTGGACCAATGAATGTTCGTCCCTATCGCTATCCTTATTATCAAAAAACTGAGATGAAAAAAATGGTGTAGGAACTCTTACAATCCCAATTGATAAGGCCAAGTAATAGCCCTTTCTCTTCACCAATTTTGTTAGTTAAAAAGGCAGATAAAGACTGGAGGTTTTGTGTGGACTATTCAACTCTGAATGCAATCAATGTCAAAGACAAGTACCCTATACCTATTATTTGATGAATTGCTGGACGAACTTCATGGAGGGAGGAAGAAATGATATGAGCAACATCTGCTCGAAATACTCCTAGGCGGCACCGGGCGAGAGGGCGTGCAAAGGTGCATGACAGCACGTGCAGCAGCGAGTAAGAAAGGCATGCGAAGGTGTAGGACAACACACATAAGTAGGCACACGTGGGCACAAAGAGGGACCACAAACGACGTTAAAGTGCAAGCAAGGTGTAGGGAGAGTTATAATTCAGTTAAGAATGTCAGAATTAGTTAGAATATTGTCCTTACAATTCCATCCATATAAGGCTATATATAAAACCTCTTGAATTCAGTAAAGAAATATAAGAAATATATTAAATCAACATTCACTCTCTCCTTCGGTTTTTTCTTCTTCCTCTCTTCTCTTCTCTACAACATCCTTATCAACTAGTTACATGAGCAGCTAATGGAAGCAACTTCAACAACCAAGGATATGCATTTTAAAGCTTTGTCATGTAATTGCCTCACATTTTGGTGCTGAGAGGAGGGAGCATAAAATTTCGTTATTGTATTGTCATTTCAATTGTTTTCTTCAACTTGCCAACCGAGAAATAAGATTTGAAATTACTTCATTAGACATAAACTAGTTTCTTTGATTATCCAAAGTAAAAAGTACTTTCTTTGCTTTGGTAGTCCCTTGTTTACAAGCCAAATGAAGGCATATCTGATAAGCAGGTTATAGCCTATTTTCAGTTTGATATTTGCTTTCTAGTCTTCTAGACTGGATCCATTTGAACTTAAGGGAAGTGGTTTGGTCAAAAGTGAATTTTAAAAAACGCATTTAGTTGTTTGTCATTAAATTGTAAAGTGATTTTGAGGTGTATTTTAATAATTATTTAAAAACGGAGCATATATTTTAAATTACTATTTCGAAAGTAAGGATTAACAGCTTTTCCAAATAATAATAACAATAATAATAATACCTCTTAAAAAATTTAAAACACTCAGATTTCTCAACACCAATAAATGTTCTGATTGCTTTGAAAGCACTTCCAATTTACAAGAGAAGAGAGGAGAGGGGATGGACGAAGTGCCCCATGACCATGATAATGAAGGTAATATGATTGATGGTACATCATCCTATCAGAAATTTCCTGATCGTGTAATGATGATCAAATGAATTGATACTGCCATTGTAGATATTTTTATTTCTCTGTGATCACATAATATCATGTCGTTTTACTATGGCTACACATAGACATGACATTGTTTAAAGTGCTTAGGTAAACTAGCATGATTCAACTAATGTTATGAAGGCAAAACAAACCACTTTAATTTTAAATTACAAATTCAAATCATTGCTTAAAAAAAAATGGTTAAACTCACAACGTATGCATAAGTTTACAATAATAATATTGTAAATGTAAAAAGTGGCACCCACGGTCCCTTACTCGTGGGTATGAAATCAAACTAGTCCATAAATTCTCAACAGGTTCACTTTAAAACAGTACTTGTGTCGAGAGGTTCTCTAATCCTAAATACAGGACTAAAGCCAAGAATAGATATGCACTTCATCCCAAAAAAGAGGATTACTGACGCCACTAAACTGAAAGGGAAAAAAATGAAAAAAAAAATCACCTGCTTGAAATGCACTCAAGTAGCAAGGTCACATGTTTATTATTTATAACTAGCGCATGGAGTTTAAGTTAACAAATATGTAGTTGTCATATCATATTCACATTCATCACATGTATGCATAAACCGAGCAGTGAAAAGTTAAAGTTCCCAAAAAAAAAAAAAAAAGACACTTCCTCTGCCTTGCTGGTTTCAATCTCAGGAGCTCGACCTAACAACTTTGAGGATGACCAAGTGAGAACAGACGATGATCAAATGCTGTTTGGAGCTTTGAACATTTCCCATCCCATCTAAAATAAGCATTTGCTACATCATCAGTATTTTACCTGCATAAACCAACATCCAGTTGCAAGCTATCTCATAAGAACGCAGCATTGGATAGAACAAATGATATATTTGCTTAAAATAACACCATTCATAACAGATTCAGAATATCTGGTGTTGAATATCAGTTTATTTTAGGCATCGACACAAGTGAAGTATTATAAAATGATCTTTAAAAAATCGTAAAGATAGCCTCATAAAAGCATGCATTCCAAATAACCTATAACCTATCAAATACCAAGAACAAATTTGTAGAATTTTAACATTAATTACTCAATCAAGATGCCTTACTTGTCAGGTCCTGTTTGTCCAATTTGGTCCTTGGCCAGGTTCAGGAGTTGTTTGGCCTGAATATCCACCATCTTCTTGCCCATAAGGTGAGCCTTGTGCAGGACCATAATTTCTATTATGTCCATTAAAACCCCCCTGCAGATTATGTGCATTGTTCCTTTGATCTCCATGTGGAAAATATCCTTGTCCACCTTGGTTGTAATCTCCTTGATATGGAGGCATTGGACCTCCCCTTCCTGA
This sequence comes from Hippophae tibetana, assembly GCA_037013495.1. Classification (NCBI taxonomy): domain Eukaryota; kingdom Viridiplantae; phylum Streptophyta; class Magnoliopsida; order Rosales; family Elaeagnaceae; genus Hippophae; species Hippophae tibetana. Next base: position 15,098,336 of record CM072803.1, read on the forward strand.
CTGGTATGAATCCCTCCCACCTCCAGAATTCATTGGCATTGAATCTCTTCTTTCCATTTGTCCCGGTGGGTTATAATTTTGCTGCGGAGCTGAAGTATAGTTTTGTCCTGGTGGACCATAATTCTGCTGCGGAGTTGACGCGTAATTTTTTCCAGGTGGATCATAATTCTGCGGTTGAGGTGGACCATAATTCTGCTGTTGAGGTGGACCATAATTCTGCTGTTGAGGTGGACCATAATTTTGTGCAGGTGGACTATAATTTTGTTGAGGCGAAGCATAATTTGGTGGAGGCCCATAGTTCCTTCCACCTTCCATTCGCCCCTGTTGTTGACCATAGTTGGGATTCCCTTGCTGATTAGGCACTGGAGCTCCTTGGCGATCATATCTTGGTTGATCAGGGTACCGGTTCCGGTCACGGTATCTACCTGTTTGCCTTCCATACTGAACTGGGGGTGGCCTTGGTATGATTGTCCCATCAATATATTTATCCCCTGATAATAAGAGATGTGGAAGCGTAATTAAATTACAAATTACATTGGAGATTCATATGCAATCCAAAATATTGGATAAAGATGAAAGTACCTCCATACTCCTTATTTTGTGGATCAATGTAAGAGTCTGGTAACACAAAAATAACTCCTGCCAAGCCTGTTTAAGCTCAAAAGAACTTAAAGTTCAGTATCTATCTTACTACCTAATAGAAATAATTATAATGTTGAACCAACAATAGATTACCATTAAACTTTTCTGACTCTTCTTCGGTCATCACAGCTTGAAAGCCTGTGTAGGTGGTTGTACTACAAGCATACATTTTCTTCTTGGCCTCTTCCACACTGAGACAGTCAAAGAAATGAATAGTTTATCATTAGGGCAAATAATTTGCAAACTCAAAGGCATTGGTGCACTGCATAAACATTTAAAAAATGAAAAAATAAATAAATAAATAAAAGAAGAAATAGTAAACTTGATCCTTGCCCAATACAACATAGGAATCAGTAAGACCCCAAAAGTTACATAAATGAACGCTAATATCTGTATTTAGCAACTATAGCCGCCTGAGCAAGGCCAAAATCACTTATACAAGAACTCAGTTTACATATTTGTTTATGAGACTCAAGCCGACATCATTAACAATTCTAGATACAGAACTCGACTACAATACCTATGAAATAGAAAGGAATTGAGAAGAAAAAACTTCACAAGTTAATGATTGAACATATAGAGGGCTTAAACAGAGTCCAATCCCTTCACATCTTACTAGCCAGGAATGACATAAATACGAAAGGTCATTTTCAACTCCCAAGCACTTGAAATAAAATCCGAAAAACGGTGCCCACCTTTTCACAGTTGTTCAACTGATTCAAGTCGATTACATCCAAACCTAGATGTTGTGGTCATTAGAGGGGGGAAAAATTAATTTTCTTCACAATTGCCTATTGAGTTCAAAATCGTATACACCACTCTTGCTTCAATGGAATTGTAAATTAAACACGCGAACCTAAAGAAATGAAGGGCGAGAGAAAGAGAGAGAGAGAGGGGTTCAAACCTGATTCTCAAACCCTTGGCACATGTTTCTTCATAGGTCCGAATCATCTCTTCAGGAGGAGGCTTGTTGTCCCTGGGAAAATCCATGACAATGAGCCAGTGGTTATAGTCGCATCCCTCGAACAGTATCGTATCGGGCCCAATCTCATCGTCTTTACTGTTAATGATTGATCGGGAGGACCACTGCGTTACCGGAGACGACTTGAACGAACGAGATTGAAGAAAATGCGGCCATTGTTGTTGTGGTGGCGATGTTGAGGATTGTACGGATGCGAAGGAACCATGGGAGATAAGAGGCGATGAAGAAGAAGAAGACCGAGGAAAAATCGCCAGTGGGATTCCGACAAGATAGCGATGGAGATTTCGACGGAGAGCGAGAGACCTCAGCGCCATAGCGGTGACTCGCGTATGATTTAGGGTTTTAGAATGAGCGAACTGCCAACTGCAAAAGGATGACAAATTTGCAAGGTTTTGGTTATTTCGGTATAAAGATTAGAAGATTATTTTTGGGCGAGAGTTGCCCTACAATACCACAAGTTTTTATTGATACACATTTTACTACCATGTATTTTTATTTATTTATTTTTTAACTTTTTACTAAATATAAATATAACGTAATAAACAATATCTTCTTAAATTTAAACTTATATTATTCATGTAATATTATTATGAACTTATTTTTTTAATAAAAATATTTAAAAATATTACTTAATTTTTTATTACATATAATAAATTAAATTAATGAAAAATTATTAAATAATAAAAATAAAAAATATTTTATTTTATAAAAAATATATTTTTTAAATATAATATTTAATATCGTGGAAAAAAACTGAAAAAGAATAATAATATAATTATTATACTAAAATAGTGTAAAAATTTCAGTAAAATATTGCTAAAGTTCGGAGATGCTCTAATTTAAACAATCATTGATCATCTTCAATTTCTTAATCTTTAACCCATTGAAAATAAAAAATCAAACTTTTAAAAACCAAAATAAATGTTAAAAAAGAGAAGAAGAAAAAAAACATTTACTGATTTATTTGAAACAAAGTCCATAACAATGGTCGTGTATTCAAGAAGGAACAAAAATTAAAAAATAATTATATATTACCTTAAACCTTCTACTTGAGCTTGAAGTCTATGAGCTTCATCCGTTCATGGTCTTAGAACAAAAACCATGGGAATTTTGGTTTGGGATTCCATGCAAATGGGGAGAAAGAAAGATTTGTGCTTTTTTTTATTATTAAAATGGTGGAGTTCTTCGGAATCAAAGAATAGAGATTAGAAAATTGGGGTTTTTGCAATTGTTGGAAAGAGTAGAACATGAAATATGTCATTTTTTAGCCTTTCAAATCTCTGTCTAGTACCAAGTTATCGAATGGGAAAATACCTATCAGAGTCCCTTTCTTTTTTAGTTATCCTGCAACATCTTTTAATTGCTCTAGCGTAGAGCTCCTTTCATCTCCTATATCTTCTTCCTAGAGCCAAAGTTTCAACACAAATTCTTGGCTGGATCAGTGGATGTCTCTGCTACTTGCTGACAGTCACTCTTCATCTTATCCTTTTTTATCTGAACTTGATTCTGTTGATTACAAAAGAAATCCTGAAATTGGTCATAAACATACCATCCAATAATCACTCTAAAAAGAAGTTCCACCAATCCCTTAGCTAAACAAAAGCAACTAAATAATGCTCACCTGTTGTCGATGTGTCAAGTTGATACAGTTCCTCCCAACACTTTCTTTTTCATTCTCTGACGGAGTCCTCCTTAGTTTCTTATTTTGATTAGTTTCTTTCTTTTAAAATTCTAAAGTTTTCAAGAACATTTTCATGACATAGTAAAAATTCGTTTTTTTAGTAAGGGTGATAAAGGCTTTTTCGTATATATGTAACAGACAGGCTTGTTTTCTTTAAAAAGAAAGTGAACGATTTTGTTTCATTAACTTACTTCAAAGAAGGCCTTCTATTCCTTCTTCTTTCTCTTCTTTCTTTCTTTTTTAGTTTAGTGAAAGTTCATCAAAACAATTGTCCGATCCTTTTTCATATGGAATCATTTTAGTTAGATCGTACCCCTCCACTTTCTTATGTGAAAGAGGTGCTTGTTTTATGAAACTTCAACCTTCAATCGGAATACGGATGAGATCAAAAAGGTCATCATTGAGGCAAATGATGTAATAGCTTCGGTTAGAGAAAAAAAATACACTACTAGAGAAATAAGAAAATTTGTCCAAACTCCACACTTTCAATACCCAATTCGGTCAGATTTTCAAAAATCGAATGATGCTCCTAATGATCCAACTTCTCCGCCCGTTTTTCCTATTTGCTTCAATCAATCTCTAAGCTAAAAAATGACCAATGGAATCACAATCCCAATAGCCCTTTAGAAGCTGAACCAAGACAGTAGCCTTTGTGCAATCCAACTTGCTTGCCTTTGTGATACAAAGGTATTTTATGCTTCACTAAAAAAAATATTTTAATTCTTAATTTAAAAAAAATTATTTAAAATAATGTATTTATTTTTAAAATGCATGTGAATTTATTTTAAATTTATTATCATTTATAAATATAAAATTCATTTAAATAAAATGTTATTAATTTAAAATAAAATTATTATTACTTTAAAATTAAATAAAAAGTATTATTAATTTATTAAGAATAAAGAATCAAAATAGATACAAATATATTAAAATCAATCAAATTCCACCACATACAAGAATTAAAACAAATATGATCCAAAACTACTATAATTATGTAATCAATGAGATTATGATGCCAAAACAAATATATTGATTCTTATAATAGACATCATCAATCAAAATATGACATATTGTTTATAAAGTTAGAATGATCATTTTCATATAAAAATACAAACTCACTTTTTTATAATATTTATTTATAAATTAATTTATTAAAGACATTAATAACATAAAAAAATATAATATAATATAAAAAAAATACATATATCATAAATGTTGAAATAGAAACATTTTATAGCATGCATTACTTGTTATAAACAAAATGAAAGATAAAAATATAATGAACTAAAAATAAAAATAAAAATAAAATTCTTACAACAACATTCAGCTCTTTAACTTTATGATATGTGATGTAAATTCATATAAAATATTTAAGAATTAATATGGATGATCAAGCAATAAATATTGCACTATAAGCATTGCATAGGATATTTGAAGGGATGACAAAACAAAATTTTGGCATCATAACTCGAGATACATCAATCCCCCTTATAAAGGAATCTATCCTTCTTTGTATTAACCAATCTCCCTCGAGTGGGATATGATCTCCCCTTTGCACATAGTTTTTATTTTTTTAGATTTACTTGTTCAATCAGTCAAGAAAATAATCGATGGATCGAGTTCGTCAATTTTCTCATAAAACTTACAGAAATAGATACATGTTTTAGGCACAAGGGCTTGAAAACAAATAAAAATTCTTGTAATTGACATTTAGAGCGTGTATAAACATTTATTTATGTTTTGAGTCATTTATGAGGACATGAGAATATTAGAGGTTTTAGAGTGAAAAAAAAAGAGACAAGAGAGTAAATGATTTTTTACATCATTGGTAGGGAGGGAAGTTTGGTATTATTAGGTTTAAATTTATCTAAGGCATTGTTATCTTCTTTCTCAATCCATTGTTAACATTATAATCTAAATATATCTGTGTATGAGGCCTGAAAGTATTCTTCATGTTAAAATGAGATTAGGTGATATTTATATGAAAAATAAAGTAAATAATTGTATTGTTATTGAATAACATAGATTATAATTCTCTTTTGTCTATAGTAAAATATTATTTAGAGTGCTTAGACTGTGAATGTAAACTTAATAATTTGTGAGAAGAAATACATTAAATCTTAAATGTTATTTATTTATTTTCTTCATTGATTATTGGTAGTGTTCTTGCGCACATGTAATTGATATTATGTTTATTTGAATTGATTTTTATTAAATTTTCCATTCACTCATTGTTTGAATCAATAACAAATAATTTGAGATAACTTCATTATTGAGCTAGACACAAACTTTTTCATCAATGTTTGTAAATATCACTCTTGTTAAAAGTTTTCAATATTTCTGTAGTTCTAGATGTTGAGATATATCTTTTACATAAATATTATAGTTGTCGATGAAAATTAAAAAAAATCATGAAAAGTAAGAAAATTATATCATAAATATAATTTTTTTAATAAAACTTTATAAAATATCAAAATAATCAATTTTTTTATATTTTAGACTAATTTTTTATTTAATACATATATTTTAAATACTTATAATATTTATATTAGTCAATAAATTTATCAATTAATTAAAATATTATATACTAAAATATATTTTTTTGTAAAATATTGTAGTATGAGTAATTAAAATGTTTAAAATAATTAAGTAGATTATATAATTGTATTAATTATCATAAGTAGATAAATCTCGATAGTATGAAAAAAAAATTATTGATTATTTATTTTTAAAAATATTCATTCAATACAATTTACATGTTATAATATTAATATAAAATAGTAAAAATAAAATATGCATGTAATGACTACAATAGTTACTAAATATCAAGCTCACTAAAACCAAAAATAACTACTAAAATCAAATTGTTACCATTAAAAAATGTATCTTGGAGATTCAATGATTATATATGAAGTACTATAATTTATATAGACATAATAATCATACCATGTCATCGAGTTAAGATAATATTGTTTTTATTTATTAACATGTTATATGTCTCTATCTTAATTCCTTACCACTTCGACACTAATAAGAGAAAAATTATGGGTACATCTAATTAGTAAAAAAAAAAATCATTAAATTTAAATGAATTCTATACGTATCGAGTACTAGAATCATCACCGCTCCTTGTACTAATACTTATGATGAAAAATGCGAAGAAAGAAAAGAATAAATCAATAATTAATATTTGAAATATTTTTTCGATTTCTATTGAAATTTTAACTATATTTTAAAATAATATCCACAGTCAAAAAAACATTTAAAACAAAATTTGACGATAATATTTAAGTGATAATTTATCAACATTTTTAATAATTTCATGATAATTTAATAAAAAGATGTAAATATTATATTTTGATATGAAATTGTGTAAAATAACTAAGTTATCACTATAATAAATTTTCCTTCTAACTGAGTATCATGAGTGTAAAAACAAACCCTTCAAAATGGTACCATAAAACGGTCTAAGTGCAAAAAGTGTGATAAATGATAATGGGATGCTATTTTACTATTAAATCTAGTGAGCTTAACTCTATTGTGAATTTTAATATTTAATTTTGTATAATGTTTATATTATTTTACACTTTTTTATTAATATAACTTTGTAATATTATATTTAATTGTTAATTTTTAAATAAAAATAATTAAAATAATATAAACGTTATATATAACTAAAAATTGAAAATATTTTTATTACAAATTAAATATTACGAATATTTTTATAACTTGTTTAAACGTTTAGTAACATAAAATATATTAAAGAAAAAAATTAGTACAATAGAAGCAAAGCTTGGAAAAAATTTCTACCAATAAAGCGTCATCCGATTTATTCATTGATATCAATATCTAATATAAAAACATATTTAATCATTTATAATTTATTTCAAAATTAAAAAAAAATTAAGTTAAACACATTAAATAAATAAAATAATTTTATAATATTAAGAAGTATAAAAAATTATTATATTAATCTTTGGTCTTATTTAATTTTAAAAAATAGATAATTAAATCTCAATTAATTTTTATTAATTTTAAGGAAAATAATTTCTTAACAAATAAAGAAATAGTAAAGGATACAATTATTATTTTTTAAATATATAGAATCTGTTTTAAAAAAAATATTTATTTTCTTACAATATTACAAAATATATATTTATTTATGTAATTTATATATATAATATTATGCAATGTAATTAATTTTTTTATAATATTTAATATTTTAAAAAAATTAAAAGGATGTATTTATAATTCACTTTAAAAATAATACTTTATATATCATTCCTAAACTTTTAATTAGAACCTATCTAAGAAAAAAAAATAAAAAAAATGCATGCATATTTAAAGAGAAGCCTCTGACATAAAACCAATTATAATCAAAAGGGTACAATTATTGCAAAAATTAAAAGGGTAACGAACTAGAAATAAACTTAGAAAAAGTGATAATTGAGAAAGAAACAAGACAAGCTTATCTCCGAAAATACATTAATTAAACCAACCAAACCAAAGAAATTAACCACTGAGATTAAGATGAGAAATGGTTTGAAATTTACTCAACAAGTTCCTCTTCTTTGTGAGTCTCAATAACAAGATCAGATTTAGGATAAGCAACACAAGTGAGAACCCATCCAGCTTCCATCTGTTCATCCTCAAGAAAGCTACCATCTGATTGGTCCACTTGTCCTTCCAATACCTTACCAGCACAACTAGAACAAGACCCAGCTCTACATGAGTATGGAATATCAATTCCTGCTTCTTCTGCTCTGTCTAAAACATACTCATCATCAGGACACTCAAATTCTACTGGCCCTTCTGGTGTGATAAGCTTAACCTTGTAAGAGGCCATTGCTGTCACACGTCCTCCACGGCTTCCCTGCTTTAACCCGAAAAGGGCTTGACCGGGATTTGGAAACGAACGGAGACTCGTCGCCGGTTGTCGGCGGATGAATGAAGTGCTCACAATGGTACTAGAGAGAGCTGCTGTAGTTGTTGTTGCCATTTTGGTATATGGGAAGCTTTTGAGACTCTTGAGTGTTGGGAGCTAAAGATAATGAATTAGGCAACTAGTATTGGTAATGAGAAGGCTAGCATGCATTGAACCCTATCTCAATATGACACGTGTCAGCTTGTTGTGGATAGCATTATCTCTTGTCATCACCACACGACCAAATGTAGGTTGACAATTGTATTTGCTGTGCTGTGGCCTGTGGTAGACACACAACCACTAGCACTGATTAATGGCCAGTTTTTATTTCATTTCTATTTTTACATTTTTAATCTCATCCTTTTAATTTCCATACCCTTTCTTTTTCTCATTTTTTTAAAGGGTGGTCGACTATGAAAATGATACAATTTCTATAGGATTATACGATTGCTGAAGGGCTAAAAGAGTCATTAAGATGGCAACTATGATTCTTATTAATTCAATCATGTGCTCTTGTTCAGGATTTGTATGAATTCCTTTAAATCTAGTTTTTTTATCTGGAATTATTTTGATTTTTGTTTCGTACTGCTAAATGCAATTTGGTGCTCTTTATGGCTTTATGTCGCTCAGTGTAGTGACTTTGTACTCTTTAATTAAGATTATTCGATTATTATTAATATGGTTTGTTGTAGCGGTCTTATTATATTTTGTAGTGACTAGTTTGGAGTCTCTTGTTTAGTCTTTGAAGCTTTACTTTGTAATGGTTTTTTACTTTTTTATTAATGAAATTGCTTGATTTTTAGTGATTTTGTAATTCTTCCACTATTTTCATAGAAGTAACGGGACAAAAAAATGTTATTTTTAAACAATTAAGCACCACATAATTAGAAAGAACATCAACAAAAATATTAATTATGTTGGTGACTCAGTCATTTCCTTCCAGTCACTCGGCATCATCACAAAATCACACGAAAATTAAAGGAAACAACACTGGAATTTTTTTTTTTAAGATCAATCAATATTTGATATGATTTAAACTTGTGACTTGAAATAATTAGGAGTAGATCTTATTGACAAACCACTAGTTTAACCACAAACACAACAGGATTTGCACCATGAAAAGATGTATATACCTTAAAAATAAATAAAATGTCCTCTTGGGTACAAGTTGATTGCAATGCACCCTATCCTCGTTAGGCAACTTGAACAAATGGAAATCATAGAACACAGACCAGAGGTAAGTGAAAAAGAATCAAAATTGACTAACTCCTTGCGTGGCAAAAAGTTCATTTCAAGTTCATCCCAAAGACAACATATAGCAAACAAGGTATATGGGAAAAATATGGTAGGTGTGCTTACATGGTGAACCTATAATATATGTGAAAGATCTGAAGGAAAACAACAAATGGCATGAAACATGAGTCTAATTCTCTAACTCGTTTAGATTTTGAAACAATCTCTGCATTCTAAATTAAGGTTTCCACTTACATCTGGGGCAAAAAAATAAAAAGAAAATATTAGGCTTCCCCAAATTCAGAGAAAGAAGAATACACTTCCATCTCTCACTAAAGCAAAGTGTTTATGGAAGGCTTTATCAGCTTTTTCCTACGAAGTCTTAATCACACTTGATGTTTCTGTAGATCCTTCTTACAAACAAGTTAGACCCCAGGTAACCAACAGCCCCTGCAAATTCAACCAAATAAACAAATAAACATCTTTTTTCACACAGGCTAAGAGGCCAATGGAGCTTCAGGTTTTATTAACAGTGACCTAAGAATGCATTCTCATTAAGCACATAGAAACACAAACAAACTAAAGCTTGAAGCCAGAAATTGATACTCCCAACTAGCATCAGTGGACCTAGCTCGGAGCTCAAAAGTTCCAATAAAAAGAAAGACAAATCACCACAGGTCTTGTGTTAGTTAGCCATGGGATTCTGAGAGGCATTAACAAAATGTGAAAATCATTTAATTCTCCTAAACCTAAAATCAAATTTAAATATTTTATGCAGCATTGATTGATAGTGAGCAGCATTTTCTGCAAGCCACTTAAGGGGGCTGTGGGGGGAGGGGTCTAGTAATAGACATAGACACTGGTATTTCAATTAAAAAACAGTAAAACCAAAATTTGGGAAAGATCATATCAAGAAGCAAAAGATACAATAGAGAAAATTGTTGAACAAATTTAAAATTTCATAGAAAAACTCACCACAGAGGATTCCTAAACCGAGACAAAACATTAGAGTGTATCCAAAATAGAAGCTCGTCTGGAAGAACCCTGACATCTTAGTCTTCACATAGTAGTAATATATTGAATACAAGTACACATAGACAGCTGTTGAGGCAGCAGAAAAGAAAGAAGTCCATTGCCAGTGATAGTTCTCAGCATTGAGTAAGAAGTATGTCCCCACAATTGTCACACATACAGTGACAATAATAAGAATCAGAAAAACAAGCAGCATAAAGCCATATACATAGTACACCTGTTGAGCATAAAGGTAAGAAAGAGCATTATTAATCCAGGATGAATGCCTTGTCAAAGTATTAAAATAAACATGCAAAAGTTACTACGAACCAAAATAACCTTTCCCAACCATTCAAATTTCAGTGGTTACACCACAATCACAAACTAAGAGTTTGATTCACAATTATATCACTTTACTGCATTCCCATTTTATCAAGACTCTAGAGTTGACAAACTGGTACCAATATGTTGGACAGGTATTAGAAACCAAAACACAAATACAGACCATTAATTTTCAGATATACATGTAAGTCATTAAATCTTCGGTACATCTTCAATTTTGACCCATTGACTGTTGTAATTGACAAATCTTTTGTGCTACAAGACAACTTTAAGTTTTATGCCCCCAATTGCCAAACAACATACACATGCAATATCAAAATACTCAAAGCTGCAAATAATCCAAGTGACAACTGACAAGCAGCCATCTCTTCAGCTAGACAGCCAAAAAAATATGGAGATAAAAATATGCATCTCTGAAATATGCTCAAGTTCAGAAGGTTTGTTTTCAAAAATTAACATAACCATGTGGTTGTAAGATCAACCTTGTAATTCCAGAAGGATGTAAAGACAAAATACATCTCAATGAATATGCTTCCAAAGGGAAGCAGTCCTCCCATCATTGAGACCACTGATGGCGTCAAATACCATTTCTTTTCAGGAATAGGACGAGGAATGGTCTTCACGCGACAAGGATTGTTTGGGGCACCACTCCAGTTTCTTCCGACAACTGTTCCGAGAAGTGCAAGAGGAAAAGAGATGAAAGCCCAAATAACAAAGACAACAACCATAGTACCAAATGGAATGGCTGCAAGAGACCCATAGAAAATGGCAATTGTGTTCAAGATGAACCCAATACCAAAGCACATGAATGGGAACAGAGAGGCTGTCAGAATCATTGACTTTATCCAATGTTTACCTGAAAATTAAAAATGTTGTAAAATAAGCACATATTAAATTTACCACAAGTTCCCAGCTTATCATGTAGCAAATCTAGATTGTATTAAGTAAACTGTAAATGACATGACTATTCAGGACAATAGCAAGTAATTACTTACCCCCACTTCGCGAATACATCCCACCACTAACATAACCAGAAATGAATGATGTAAGAGCATAACACACTATAAAAGTTGTGACAATTGCCCCTCTCCTGGAGCACCAAAATATATCATATAAGAAAACGTGGATAGATAAGAATTTTTTTTGCAACATTTCTCAACCACAAAAAACCTACAAGGATGTTATATAACAAAAATTAGATGGCATGATAACATAACAGTTATCTCTATTTAACATGGCATTGTGAACCATACTAAGTATTCATATATACATATGCATGTTTGTATATTCATGATTGCAAACACGAGCATGCAAATTGGGTTGAAATCATTCCATAAAACTTGCATCTAAGTACATGAGATTCAAATCATGTACCAGGAGACAAGAACTCTTACAGAACATTTGTAACATACCCGACATACAACATCCCCACAATTGCCAGTATGATGACAAGGAGAACAAGTAATGCTAGTTGAGCACCAGTTCCAACAACAGCTGATAGAATAACCAAATTCCTAGCAGGTCGAAAGACATCCCCATGAACAAGTTTCCAGCCAGACTCTTCGCTAACATCTCTTTCCTACAAACCAATTCAGAATAGCCACAGAGATTAGAGGTTATAAGTTATATCAATGTTTCCTCTCTATTGAAATTAATGAGAAGAAGAAAAAAAAAAAGAACATTACCAAAGTCTCTAAATCATCATCATCCCGAGCATACTTTGCATAGTCATTCCTAAGAGTTCGCATTAGTATCATTGAGACCAGACCAGTTAGGAAGATAACCATCATGAATGAATTAAAAATAGAGAACCAATGAATCTGCACATACAAAAGGCACGTGACTAATAGGTATTCAAAATTGAATGACAGCAAAATTATGAACAAATAAAGGTGAAAAACGTAACAGAAATAGAAGCCATCTACCAAGGTTTACCTGGTGCTCAAAAAAAGGGTAGTCCAAGTAAACATCAAAGCGATGAGCAAATGTGATATTGGTTGGAGTCCAATTGACAGAGTATGTCAGGTCAAATGTTCGCCCCACTTCCAAAGGCTTAGGACTCTCTTGAGTGAGATTTACGTGAATTATCTGCAGTAATATAAACATAGATATTAAGCAGATGGCACATCCCAAAGCTCATTACAAAATCAACAACGGATTTGAACCACCACAAACCTGATCCTTATTATATTTGACATTAATATTCTTATGAGTATAGAGAACATGCTTTCCATTCTCACCATTCTTATCCGGGTGCAATTCACCAACAAAGCCTAATATATGAAAAAGAAAAATAGATTATACAAAGTTATCAACTTTTATATGAATAATGTAAAGCAAAAAAAAAAAACAATGAGACCATACCCCATAAAGGAAGATCATCTGCACTTGTGTTGATTGTTCCAGATCCCAAAGCAAATAGCATTAACAAATGACAAGAAGATAATCAGTGATTCCAGGAAAGTACAGAAAATGATAAATAATATCAAATAAGAGAAGCAACTTCACATGCAGAGGTAACACTCATAAAACCATTATACAAGAGAAAAATATCTAGAGCCATCTAGCAACATGTAATGATGAAAGCAATTAAACCTGCAATGAGTACATGTATCATGATGCTACTCATTGTACTAATACATAATTGACAAGTATATAGTGCACAACATACCCATGAAGAATTCAAACCAGTAACTGTTCTCAATTGCATCCTTGAAACGTTTAACCTTTTGCTCATCAAGCTCGAGCTGACAAATCACGGACTTGTCCACATTTCCTGGACCAGGAATTATTTTCAATAAGTCCAAGGGTGAGATCTACTCGTAAATTAGATACTAAAATGAAGTTGACATACTTTGGAACTTTATGTCAATCTGGCTATCAATAAGCTCATTTCCACCAAGGACCTCACCAAGACCACCCCATTTGTGAACGGGATTCCCAGATGGATGACAAAAGGGGATGCTGTAATAATTGTAGGTTTCTTGGGGATTATTGTAAGGTCCAACCTTATTTACCCAAAGGGTCACAGGGTCATTCTTTTGATACTGCAAAAGACCAAATGGAGTACAATAATTCAGACTAAATGTCACATGAAAAATCAAATCCATTATTTCATTAAGATATGTATATAAAAGAAAAAAACTCAAAAAATAAGTCGACCACTGCAAACAATGTAAATCAAGAATCCAAAACATACCAATAAAGGGTCCATCTTAAGCCGGGACATTGATTTTCCATCTTAATTTTCAGAAAGAAGCTCATCAAAGATAGATACAATGTATACAGTTCAAATGGACAAACTGGACAAAAGAAAATGACCACCAACAAAAGCTTAGTCGCACATCTAAAATGCTTAAATATGGATCACACAGCATGGGATTCATAAAAATGCATCACTATAAGTTTCCATTTCCATAACCACTGCCACGTACGGTTCAATTCGCGCTTAATACAAAAAAAAATAAGAGAAACCAACTTGAGATCTAAGCAAATAGTCAACAACTCATTAAGCCATTCGTTTCCACAAGCTTAATTACTCTCACAAATACGAATGCAAGAAAAATTCACAAGCTAAAATATAAAGAAAACCGATCAATAGATCCAGAGAGAATTCCAGAGAGAGCAACAAGATCTAAGGGTGGGTTAGCATTTAGTCGTTAGGGTAAGGGTAAGACAGAGAGAGAGATGTTACCTTGTGATCCGAATCGGAAGCGAAGGCAGGGGAGATAAGGAAAACAACGAATGCGACAAGAAAGAGAGACCGCACGGCGGAGAACATGGCGATAGCCGGAAAGAACCGGATCTGAAAAGTCCGGAGATTTATTGTCTGAAATAGAATTTGAAGAACAAGCTTCCTTATCTCTCTGAACTCGGATCTCAGAATTTCTTTTTGTCACACTCTATGTTTGAAATCTGAAAAATTACGTGAATAACTTTCTATAGAAAACTAACGATTGTTCAGATCTCAAAAGTTTCGCACATCTAATTAATGAAATGATATATGAAATTCTGAGATTTATTGTCACACTCTATGTTTAGAGAGCGAAAGAATGCTTAACTTATGACTCAAGAGAGAAACTTTAGAACTTGCGACTTGTTACATATTCTCATTTTAAATTTGTAAAATTGTATTTGTTATAAGTTTTGAAATAATATTTAAATTTAATAAAAAATTATTATATCAGTTATTTTTATATATGAAAAAGAAGTATGAAAATAATATTATTAATATGTTTTTACTATTTTGAAAAAATACTAAGGAATTGTTTAATAATTTGTCTTTATTAAAAAAAATATGAAAATATTAGATAATAAAAATGAAAAAATGTTGGTTTTATGGTGATAACTTCAGCATTGAAAAGGACCACTACATCAAATTCCTTTTGTTCTCTCTTTCTTTTTACGAAACAAGAGCTTCGATCTGATGAAGATTAATTAATTTATTAATCTCTCTTTAACCTCGCAAAAATAAATGTACAGTTAAATAAGATTCTCTTATCTCTTTCCTAATTGTCTATTTTAGTTATTTTATGGATTGGATTGTTAGTCTAACACAATTTATTATAAATGACAAGTAATAATATTAATTTATTAAAATGTTGAGATTTATAAAGTATAAAAGATAAATAATTAATTTTGATTTCAAAAATTGAGATATAATAATCTAATAAAACAATTATAGATTAATTTTTTATAAATCTAAATTATTAAAATAATATGATAAATCATTTTCCATATTTTATGGGTTTGTTTAGATTCTTTGGTTAGCTTTCCTTTCAAAATTCTCTAAAATCTTCTACTTTTAAGTGCTCAAATTCTCTCTCTTCACCATTTCTCCTTCTTCTCTTCAATTATTAAATTTTTTTTAAATCTTTTCTCAATTACATAAGTTTTTTTTCCCAAATTTCGGTTCTTCGTCAAAAAGATCTTACCTTTCCTTTCAATTTTTCTCACTAAATTTGTTATCTTTTTTCAATTTAAAGGTTGTCTATGTCTCTGCGTTTTGTGTCTGCTGAACTAAAAGCGCTTTGAATGTTTACCTCTGTTTCTACCTTCTATATATGCCAAGATAATAGTCATAATTAATAGAATTGAGAATATATATATAAAAAAGAAGAAGAAAAGAGAGAATAAAAATGGAAAAATATGAGCTTGTGAAGGATATAGGATCTGGGAAATTTGGGGTGGCTAGGCTTATGAGAAACAAAGAAACCAAAGAGCTCGTAGCCATGAAATACATCGAGCGTGGTCACAAGGTACGTTTTTTTCTTCATACCTTTGAATCTCTCTGTTTCTATATTTAACTATACATTTTAGCATAAATAGTTACTTTGAAATTTGGGTTTTCTTCTTTTTTTAATCAATTGAGAGATTTCTGAAATTTGGGATGCTAGACCCATTGAATTGAAGAGTTTTTTGAGCTTGGCAAAGCCAGTTACAAATCTGCATTTTAATCTCATACAAAATCCCATAAACTTCAGGGAGTTTAATTACATTTTTATTTTTTATGGATCTGTGTGATTCGAACCTGTTATTTGAATGTAGAAAGGGAGAGGGTGAGTTTTACTTTCACATTACTAAGTGAATCAGATGGGTTTTATTTCATAACTCCGGGTGTTTCATTGTCATTTTAGGAACCCATTTGAGAATTTTAACATTTCGTGACCCTTTTAAAGGACTAGCCTTATTAGCCAGTTTTTCAAGTCTAACTAAAACTTCTGATGTAGTTAGAGCGACCCAGAGTTTAACCATGAAGTTGTTGTAGCAAAGAAATGCAAGAAAACCTTATTTTTAATTTTCTAAAATTAAAAAAAGAAAGCCTAATTTCGAATACAGGTACGAAATATCGTATGCTCACGGATGCATAATGTGTGTTGTATATAATATTCTGCTTACTTGGTAACAGATTGATGAGAATGTGGCAAGAGAAATCATAAACCACAGATCACTTCGCCATCCGAACATAATTCGGTTCAAAGAGGTGTGTCATGATGAGTACTTGATACGTTTAAGGGACAACGAGAAGTAATTTTACACAAATCACTGTTCTAATTTGATTTATTAAATTGCAGGTGGTTTTGACCCCCACTCATCTTTCTATTGTCATGGAGTATGCAGCTGGTGGAGAGCTCTTTGAGCGAATTTGTAGTGCAGGAAGGTTCAGTGAGGACGAGGTTTGATCTTTGCTCATGTATTGTATGTATGAATTACTATGTTTATGCTTATTTTCTGAGAAATTGTAGGAAATTGTTTTAAAAAACTATCTAAGCCTTGAGGCTTCTTTTCCAGAAAAATCACAGCAAGGCTAGTATTTCAATGTTTTTTAATGTTTATACCTTACCTTGTGCCCTAACAAGCTAAAGCTTACACTTCAAGGTTTAAATTCTGAAAGTTCTAAAACGGATCACATAAACTTAGAGGAGAGTGAATAGGTTATTATCAATTTTATCAAATTATAATTTCGTAACCTAATTATAACAACTAGACAAAAGTAAATATAGAAATAGGTAAATGGCACGCGATATTTTTAGGTGAAAGTAACCTAAGTTACAACTATAACCTAAAGGAAAATCACCGGTCCACCGGATCACCTAATCTTTCCACTAAGAAAATTAAATGTACAAGTACAAACTTGATCATATATTACTCTCCCTATAATACTGTCTCAATGTACCTTACGTACGAGTCCCTAATCTATTTTCACAGTTGCGAAGACTAGCATGAGTGGTATTTATACTAACATTCTAATATGTTCATCACCAATCACACATTTTCACAAATCAACATGCAAACATGGTTAACACAAAAAAACACAATTATTTGTGTGTGTGTTTTAGAACGGATTTAATAATGAATAATCATAATTAGATTATTCGAAACATATATTAAATAAATCAAATCAACTAAAAAATATTAGAACAAGCAAATTAAGCACAAATTCGATAAAAATAGCTTCTTTAAAATTTAATAATTTAATCAAATAATCATGATCATGCACAAAATTATTTGATCTAAATATGTAAAGACCTAATTAAGAAAAAACTATATGAACATAAAAATATGAAACAAATTGACTAATAATATGAGAGTGTAGAGAGACAAATCTAATCACAAATTAATCTCGAAGTGGATTAGCCTTAGTCAAATATCATTTAAGGAATAGCCCCATTCCTATGTATCAATCTCTACTGGGTGAATTGCCCACGATGTAAGTTGTTACTTCCTTAATGTATGCATGTAACTTGATGAGTGGACATAACAGTGGAAACAAATTAATAATCTAATCCATAAATTGACAAGTTACTTTATATGAGTATATAACTCTCTACAAGTGCTGGCTATGCTAAATAAATCTCTTCTGATCACTTTCCGATATCATTGAGATTTTTAAGTTAAAGAGTTTTCGGCTTTGCCTCAGGTTAAAACACTAATATGTATACATAAGTGATAGTGATAACCTAGTAATATTAGAATCAAAAAAATTTGGGCTTAGTTACCCAAAGCCCCTTAAAAGCCATAATAAGTTAAGAACTTATTTTTGAGATATCTTAAAAATATTGAAGCACATTAAAGAAAAGGTTAAGTGATAATTTCATAAATTTACTTGAATTTAAATAAATATTTTAGCATCAAAATTAATTCCAAATATTGTGAGCTTGTGCTATTAAATGTATGAGTGTAATATTGTGTGATAGATATGAAAGATATACCTAAATTAGACTATTCAGAACTCAAGCATTTGTTCAGCTTTTCATAATAGACTTGATGACGAGTTTAAAAAAAGTTTACAGGTAATTGTTTTGTCCACGAAAATAACCAATACTTATAATTCGTATAAATTCCAAGATGTGTAAAGCTTACGTACCTAAACTTTGACGAAATTGAGTTAAATCGATGAGATTGGGACACAATATCATGTCCAATTTGCGTTTTAAAAGTAATATGATATCAAATTTGGCTCTCTCAAGCTGATAAACAAGAAAAAAACTTAAAAAGTATCGAAAATTTCTTTTTTCTCCTACTTCTAGCAGCAACTAATAGTGTTTTTCACAATTTTTGACCTATATGAAATGTTCTTGAGCTACATTTTCATATCCTAACTTCATTAAAAAAAAATTATTCCAACCCTTCATTTTTATTGAGAAATATTTGTTTTCTTGCCCTTCTTTCTAATTTTCTTTCATTTCTTTTTTCTATATTGAACATGCTATAAAAGTGTTAATATTGTTCCCAGTCCTTCTCGGATTTTTTCTTTCTTCTTCTCTTACTAAGGTTAAAAGCTTACTTAAGTGATTTTTTTAATTTCATGTTATTCTAAACAATAAACTACTTAATTTTGTAGATGATGTTTTGTTTTTGTTGCTCGTCTAGAGATTTTTTTAAGTTCTTAATGATTTAATAAATTTTATTTTGTGATAATTAAGGTTTAATTGCATGACATAACCTCCCTTGATACATGGAGTTTCGCTTTTAACTCCTTCAGGGAAAAAACATATGTTGTTTTTAGGAAAATATATGTTTTAATTTGTAAGAAAAATAACATATGTGTTTTTTAAAGAGAGTTAAAAATGAAACCATGTAAATAAATGTATCATATATGCATATGCAGCGGAAGGGATAATTAATGCCTTGAAGTATTTATTTCAGTTTTATATGTTTTTTAAAAAATTGCCTTAAGGCTTGAGACTCAAAGCTCCTCAAGGCTTACGCCTAACTAGTTGGAAGTAGAACACTTCAAGGTTAGTTTTTGCCTTTTAAAACTATCAATAAAGGACTTTTCAATGACTCTTCACTACAATTAAACATAACAAATTTGATTTACTTTCAATTTACTATTTTAAGTTTTTTTCCTTTCAATTTGATATTTTATGTATTCAATTATATATCAATCTGATATTTTGGTTTATATTAACCTAAAATTTTGATGGAATAAGTCATTTCAAGCAATTGAGGATCATTAATCTTTCGTCGAATTGGGGGAGAAAGGCTAGTGATTTATTTCGTATAAATTTAATGTGAATATTAACTAGAATATCTTATTGATATAATATTGAATATAAAGTACTAAATTGATTTGGAAAAAAACTTAAGATAGTAAATTGAAAGTAAAGTGAAACCTTTAGTAGGAAATAAAATGTTTATCTATATTTTTTTTGAATTTTAGTTTGTATATTTCTCTTGAAATTTTGCAGGCTAGATATTTTTTCCAGCAGCTTATCTCAGGAGTTAGCTACTGTCATTCTATGGTAAGGAGATAATATTTCAATATATTTGTGATCCATATAGGAGGTTTTTTTCTATTTACTATTTGTCTCGTATTCTTTTGCTGTAGCAAATATGCCATCGAGATTTAAAACTCGAGAATACCTTGCTTGATGGAAGCCCAGCTCCACGCCTGAAGATATGTGATTTTGGCTACTCCAAGGTTTGTAAGCTTAAGTTAGTATTGGAAGTTTAGTTTTTCTATTCATTTGTCGCGTATGTATGGAAACTTTTGTACTTATTCAGCTCTCTTTATGTAGTCTTCCTTGCTGCACTCTAGACCAAAGTCAACCGTCGGAACTCCAGCTTACATTGCTCCTGAAGTTCTTTCCCGGAGAGAGTATGATGGCAAGGTAGTTTAGTTATTCGATGCTAATATTATGAAAAAAAAGAGAAGAATTTACTCAGATGAAGATGATTGGTTTTGGTTTTGATTTTTATTGATGATGATTTTAAGCTTACCGAGACAAGTTTAATTTTAGGGAGAAGGGCACCAGAGGTCCCCGTAACTTTGAAAAAAAATGTGCACTTTAGTACTGTTCATTTGGTGTAAAAGGTGCACTTTAGTTATTTATATTTTTTAAATTTTTTAGGACTAAGGTGCACATTTTTCATAGTTATAGAACTAAAGTATTCTAGTTGAATGTTAAAGAACAAAAACACTCATTTTGCAAAACACTCATTTTGTAAAAGCTAGACATTTTGCTCCCCCCTCCTCTCTCACCTTTTATTTTAAGTAAATTCCGTTAATTATTACGAAGAGAATGGTTTGAGCCTTACCACATTCACCTATCTTCTTTTTTGAAAACTTAAGGAACAAGCATGCTTGGCTATTCACATTCTCACTAGAGCTTTCTACTGCCATCTTCTAAATTTGATTAATGTGAAGGTGTATCTGTATGAGATCGATCTCACCTATGGACTGTCATTTATATGATTATATATGTTGCTTGTCTAAGGTACATGTGCTACCTTCTTTTCTCCATCTCTTCTACCCTTGGTGTTTGTTTGTTTTTGCTTCTGTTAATAGTTTTTCAGACAAAAATAGTATCAAAAAGTGTTTTTTGGGAGAAGCACATTATTTGAGCTTCATTTAGGAAGTACAAATGTGTTTCCTAAATCCAAAAAATACTTATGGAAAATATTTTTTTAAAATGTTTGGTTCATAAGTGTTTCTTAAAAGTAGAAGCAAACAAACATACGGTTTCATCATCAATCTTATGTTATTCTTTGTCGTATATGTAGCACGCAAATAAGTCCTGAAATTAGGTAGCCATCACTTTGCTTGACAGTACAGTTTTCAGGTTTTTAGAAACTTGAAGAGGCAAACCTTTGAGATGTTAAAAAGCACTGAGGCTCTCATTTTATATTTTATACTTTTCTATCAAGTCTTGTGCAAAGTATTGATTTTGCTTGGTGTTGTCCATTCAGTTGGCAGATGTATGGTCATGTGGAGTGACTCTGTATGTTATGCTGGTAGGAGCTTATCCTTTCGAAGACCGAGAAGACCCAAAGAATTTCAGGAAAACCATTAGTGTAATTTTCCTTCCCTTCATATGCATATAAAATTAGTCATTTTCTTCTTTTTTCTTTTTCTTATTTTCCTCTTCTTTGTTTTTGGTAATAGTATTATTTGAAAAAATTTAATTTATTATTTTTAATATTTTTTTCTTTCAATTGACTACTTTTATAATTGAAATATCTTTTGATCAATTATTATGGCTCAAAAATTGGTTAATTTTATCCAAAAATTTAATTCACGTGCAAAACACATCAAATTATAACTTTATTATCTTACTCAAAACACGTCATTATAACTTCACATGTATATATTTCGATCAAATTAGTCTATATTTAGTAAAATAGTTGATGGAAAGATATTTTAATAATAAAAGTAATCAATTGAAACAAAAAATATTTGAAAGGAGTAAATTGAATATTTTCACACAATATTAATTTATTAGTATAGTTAAATGAATGTTTGCCCACTTTTTTATATGACTTATGCTCTTTATTCCCTTTCTAGAGGATAGTGGCTGTTCAGTACAAGATCCCAGATTATGTCCACATATCTCAAGAATGTAGGCATCTTCTTTCTCGCATATTTGTCGCAAATCCAGCCAAGGTATATGGTTCGTGTGCACGTGTTCTTTTCTCTTTCATCTAATTCTATTGCACAATTTTCTTTTAAGTCATGCTTGATTTGCATAATGGAAAAATAACGAGAACGGTGATAGTAATAAGAATTAAATTCAATGGAAACAATATTATTATTATTATGTTTATTTGAGCATTAAAATCAAAATAATTATAATATTGAATAAAATTATGAATGAAACAAATAATTATATAAATGTGTGAAGAAAATAGAGCATTTTAGCGTATTCTTGGAAGAATGAGCATTCCTATTACTATTGTAATGTTTTACATTATAGGTTGACATTCTATTACTTTGGTTTCCTCAACTGTTGTATGTACACAAAGAGAAGCGTTTGGCAGATTATGATACTGTTTTTTTTCTCAGCCGAGATTAGAGCTAGGAGTACTCTTCTACTAATTATGTATTAGGAAGTTCATTGCCCTGTGCTACAATCGTTTGGGCAATATTATCTTCTTTTGATGTGTGGTATCACTACATGAATCAGTAATTTGCTTCTGTTTGGTCCTTTTTTGTGAACAAGACTGTGCACATGAGTGCCTGTAAAAAATCATTAAATTTTTGTTTTTCGAACACTTTAATCCCTGAACTTTTAATTTATATACTTAAGTCACTACTTTCCCTAAACTTTTAATTTATATACCTAAGTCACCACTTTTTGAAAAGGGTGAAGTGACATCAAGGTCACTTAAGTCACTAATTTTTAGAAAATAGTTACGTTTTAGCCCCTTTAATTGAAATATATCCTTTCAGGTACTATCTTTTGTTTCCATGCTTATTATAATAGGCCTCCTTTGATCTATTTTTTCAGAGGATCACCATCAAAGAAATCAAGTCACAGCCATGGTTCTTAAAGAACCTGCCAAGGGAACTAACAGAAACATTTCAAGCCATGTACTACAGGAAAGAAAACCCAACATTCTCCCTCCAAAGTGTAGAAGAAATCATGAAGATAGTCGAAGATGCCAAAGTTACTCCTCCAGCTTCTCGATCGGTTGGAGGCTTTGGTTGGGAAGAGGAAGATGATGATGTTGTAAAGGAAGATGCGGACGGCGGTGAGGACGAAGACGCAGACGATGAATATGAAAAGAGAGTTAAAGAAGCATATGCCAACGAGGATGTGAATGTCAATTAAATGCCAAACTTCTTAACCTTAATTAATTATCGGGAAAGTGAAGAAATTTGGTTGTGCTAATAAAAGTCAGAGTATGGAACATAATAGCATGTATAGGTTATACATAATGGAATTGATCCTAAAATAGCATGTCATGTATATAAAAGTTAATCTTACGTGTACATCTGACATGTTATTTTATGATTAATTTGATTATGTATAACTTGTATATATTATTATAGGAATTCAATTCAAAAGTTGGCTCGTGTTTACTGCATGGTGTTTAATAATGTCATGTAAATTCTTAGCATTAACCTTGAAGTTGATGTTTGGGTTTATATCTATTGTATGTGTTTTGGGTTTTAAGTTTCTTGAGTGTATTTTTAACCTCTCTTTCCCTTCCTAGGGACTGCTTTTAGTGGAGATGATAGTTTTACCAAACATTACAAAATATGATTTGTATTGTGTATGCAATATTGTGTAAAGAACAAAAAATAAATTGGCTTAAAGTTTATAGTCACATTCATTCATCTGTTTTACATAGACAATAGAAATATAATCGCAATCACCTAGTGACATATGCTCGAAGTAAGCACATGAATGTGTTTGAGCTTCTTGTGATTGTGTACGTTCACAGTCAACATGTTGAGAAGAGAGAGAGAGAGAGAGAGAGAGAGGACATTTACGACAATAAAAAACTTTTTAATACATTTTTTATTTTTTATATAAATTATAGTTTTTATATATTAATAAGTAATTTCTTATTGGGTGAATATTACAAATAATATATATATTTTTATATATTATATATTTTTTCTTATGTTTTCACCATTCTACTTTTAATTTCATATTTTAGTCTCTTTACTTTTTTTTATTTTTACAATTTAGTTATTTTTATTTTTTATTTTTTAATACTTTGATCCCCTTAATTTTTTTTATTTTTGAAGATTAATTTCAAATTGACCTTAAATTTTGAACTAAAGGTGTAAAAATTTAAAAAACAAAGAACTAAATTATATATATAAATAAATAGTTAGGTATTAAAGTATGAAAATTAAAAAATAAAGCAATCAAGTCAAGATAAAAAAATAATAAAGAAATTAAATTGTAGAATATAAAAAAAAATATTGACTAAAGTGTAAAAATTAAATAAATAAAGTTATTAAATTATAAAAGTAATAATAATATTAAAATGTAAAAATTAAAAAATAAATAAATAAATAAATAAAATTATAAAAATAATAACGAGGATATCAAAATATAAAAATTTAAATATATATTAACCATTTGTATAATTCACCCACTTAAACTAACATACAATCTGATTGGTTTATAGTTACAAGTGAATTTACAAACACTTTATTCTAAAACTGGATTTAGCTTCAAATTAAAAACCTCACATTCAAAATAAGTTTGAATTTTTAATTAATAATTAAAAAAATCTAATAAATGGTCATGTTTGGTTTGGTTCAAGTGGGTCCTGGTTTGTTAAAAGTGCATTTATTGCGATTTGGTGCAACCATTTCCATTAAAGCCAAGAAAAAAAAAATCCAAATTTTAGAAGCAAAGAGGAAGTCTCCTTATTTACTTATCTAAATAAGAGACTCATTAATTTTCTAGTTGTTGTTGAGAACTACTACTAGATGTATACCATATTCACAAATGACCATGTCATTGTCTCTTTTGACTAATTGCGACTTAATAATGATATAGTGCATTTATTAGCTTTTTTTTCTTTCTTTTTCTTTAAATACTTATGTTTTTACATTATCACATTAATTATATATATAGTCTAAACTATTACTTCAACCGTAATATTTTAATGAGATGTAAATATGGTTATAATTTAAAATATAAATTTAATAGAATAAGACATAAATTATTTTTAATTAAAAATATACATTAATTTTTTTTTATAATTATAAGTAAATAAATAAATAGATTTAAATTTTTTTAATTTTTACATAATATTAAAAAATATATAAATTTAAAAACAAAAACATAAACACTTACTATACAATCACATATCCCACTCTTAGTGATTATAATAATTATTTTTATTATTATCTTAATAAAATGTATAAAATATTTATTTTATTTTTATTATTAATTATATAATAATATTATTATTGTTAGATAAATTTATTATTATTTTTACAGTAATAATTTGATTGATAACAATATGGCCCCAGGCATATTGTTAAAAAGCCTAATTAACAACACCACAAGCACCTAAATCAGCAAAACATTATCTGCCATAACCAAAATCGGAGTATCACAGATATGCCAGTCAGTGGCCTTCAAAACCACTCAGCTCTCTGCCCTCAAAACCCTCACCCAAGTCGCCACAAGGCCATAGCCAAGTCCTCAATCTCCTCCTCTGCTACCTCTAGTCGCTCTCAGTTTAACATATTCGATATACCAACGCCCCTTATGATCTCGATCCACTCAGTACTTCAAGGCTTCTCTAGCTGTTTCAATCTTCACAAATCACTTGCAATAAGAGGATTATTTGTTGAAGAAGATGACGAAAGGCTGAATTTTGTAGAATTTTTTGATTTTTTTTTTTATATTTAATAGATATAAAAGTAGCATGTATGAAACATTTTTATAGATAACCGTAAAAATGTGATAAAAACGATACAAATATAATAATTTAATAACAGATTTTTAAATTTATTTTTATTTTAATATATAATACGTGTAAATTATCAAAAAAATAATAAAATAATTTTCAAACACATCGAATTAATTACAAACAATATCTAAATACAAATTTATTATAATTTAACATTAGTTAACTCTCTTTAACTGTTATGTTTATTTATAAATCATTTTAAAAAAAAAGGTTAATAAATTTTGTAGCAGCGTTAGCGTATGTGAAAATATGATTTTGAGATAAGTGATATAATTTAAAAGTTTGGGAAGTTCTACGATAGGATAGCAAACCACAAGGGTATTGATAAAATTTACCCTCTAAAAAAAATACTTACACTAAATAAACATATCAAGTAATACAAATTCATATATAATTAATCGTAAAACAAGTATATAGGGTGCTTTGGATACAATATAAGTTATTATTTGTAAGGAAGAAAAATGATTTTAGAAAGAAGCAAATAGTTTGTGCTTACGTTAAAAAGCACACAAAAAAGAAAAAGGAAAATGTATTTTATTAGCTCTAAAAGTATTCTTAACAAATTTATTTTGATTGATTCATATAAGTACTTTTCTGTCATCAATTTTTTTTTATTGTCTAACGACATTTCTTCTTTCATTTATCTTCTTCGTAGTCTTCTTCTTCTTGACTTGTATTGTAAGAATTTCAACGTAAATAAATTTTGAGATATCTTCAAAAATATTTTTCAAATATAATGAAAGTAAATAGTAACATTTCATAAATAAAAATAAATAATAAAAAATAAAAAATCAATAAATAGTAGAATTAGAAATACAAAAACATTTCAGGATATTTTTCATAAAAAATAATAATAATAAAAAATTCAAAATGTAAAATTAAATCTTAAAAAAAGAAATGAATTTAAAGATCTATCATTTTCATCTTTAAAAAAATTATTTTCAAGAAAAGACATAGTTTATTATAAATAAGTAATAAAAATGAGTATTAATGTCATAGATATAAAAAAATGTATAATATATCATTAATTGAAAAGTAAGTTATATTAAATAAACTATCCAAAATCCTGTAAAAGGATAAAAAAAAAATAGATACATTCATTTAGAAGGAATTCAAATATTAGTACAAGCTCATTTCAAATAAAGAGTAGATACACCTATAAAAATAGCATTGCTAGATAATAATATAATAAACAAAAATACTATGAACAATCCGTGGTAATTTAGGATACTAGAAGCCAAAATTTATAACCTATCTTAGGTTTACTATTAATATTTATGATAATAAATTAAACCAAGTATCAAGTTTAGCTTATGAATTTAAAATAGGAGATTTAATGAAAGAAAAAAAATCATCCATTTTTAATACAATATATAGTATGATATTCGTTAACAAATAGTCATAATAGTTTAATATATAGATAAAATAAATTTATAAAAATAGATAAAACCTTTATGGTTTTATCTATTTAAAAATTTGTTATTAAATTATTATATTTGTATCGTTTTTATCACATTTTTATGGTTATTTATAAAAATGTTTTATACATGCTACTTTTTCATCTATTAAATATAAAAAAAATCAAAAATTCTACAAAATTCAACCTTTCGTCATCTTCTTCAACAAATAATCCTCTTATTGCAAATGATTTGTGAAGATTGAAACAACTAGAGAAACCTTGAAGTACAGAGTGGATCGAGATCATAGAGGGCGTTGGTGAAATCGAATATGTTAAACTGAGAGCGACTAGAGGTAGCATAGGAGGAGGTTGAGGACTTGGCTATGACCTGGTGGCGACTTGAGTGAGGGTTTTAAGGGCAAAGAGATGAGTGGTTTTGAAGGCCACTGACTGGCATATCTATGATACTTCGATTTTCGTTCTGAAGGTTTTGCAGATTTAGGTGCTTGTGGTGTTTTTAATACAATATATAGTATGATATTCGTTAACAAATAGTCATAATGGTTCAATATATAGACAAAATAAATTTATAAAAATAGATAAAACCTTTCAAGAACTTGGACAAATAGTAAAACCATAAATACTAACAGATTTTGAAATACCGAAGGAATGGAATTTAGATATCAAAGAAAAACCTCTAATATCACAAAGAAAAAAATAATAAGGTTAAAAACAATAACATACCAAGATTTATTTTTATAAATCATGAAGGAAAAACTTTTAATAAATAATAAGTTTAAAAACTAAAGGATGAAGTTCAAGCAATGAAAGTATTAATTCATTATGTCATATTAGGAAGACAAAAATGTTTAAAAACAAATTAAAAAATATATAGCTAGAAATAGATTAAAGCCTGGTAGACATCATAGCAAAAAATCAAGCAACATTAATGAAAGCTTTGAGACTCTTACGAGAGGAAATGTATTTAGTTCAAGAATTAAACACGAAATATCTACAAGGTATAACCGAAACAAAAAAAAATAAAGGAATATGGTTATAATAAATTACAATAATATATACATATAGAATTTAAAGAACTAAGAAAAGATGTATATAATATACACGGAAACAATGATATTATAAGTCATAAATACGATTCCTTAGAAGGAAAAACAGTATAACAAAAGAATTAAAAACAATTCATGAATCACGAAAATATGAACACAAAAAAATTAATTAGTTTGTTAACACTAACTAATGAAAAAATAAAAGAATATTATAATGAAAATTTTTGAACAAACAAATAGGAAGACGACATGACAATAATCAACAAGAGTGATTATGAACTAGAAATCATGACCCCAAAAGATCATATAAAACTAATTTCATTACCAAGAAGAAACACCTAACCCACATAGGGAAGAAAATAATAGCAAATATCAAGAGAGCCTCACACTCCCAATAGAAGAAGACAACCACCCAAAATGAAAGAAGGGTTGTATTGGAGAATTAGAGGTAGTATGCTATTAGAATTCAAACTCCATGAACATTATAGATTTGATCTCTTAGATCTAAATTGTACTAGAGATACAAAAAAAAATCCTTAGATGAATAGGCTAGTAGTATGAGTGTACTCATACAAACCTCTCAAACTATACAAATAAATCCTTCAATCTGTAGGGTATTAGTAGCTCATAAAATGACAGAAAATGTTAAAGTTTGGTTTTCAAATTTAACAGGCCAATAACACTTATTAATGTAAATGATTTCTCCCACAAGAAGATAATATTTAAATATAGTAGTAAATGCAATATACAAGGAATTTACTGAAAAAGATAAAAAAATAACTATTACTGAATTTAGTGAAAATGAAATCAATAAAGTCAAATGGCATCTAACAAATATATAAATTTATAATACGTGTTACATATATAAATTACCACCATCTATGAAAACAATTTATGAGGAAAAAATTTCAAAAAATTACTTGGAACATTACATAAGACCTTAATAGAAAGTTGGAATCAAAGAAATAGGAAAACTATATCAAGCATCCTAGGAGAAAGAATAACATGACTTAAAAGGTAGATAATCATTAAACGCCAAGAAATAAATAAATATAAACAAATAAGAGAAAATGATAAAATATCTTGTGATTTAAGATATTTTAAAATACTAGAAAACATATGGATGTAATCTAAAATCCTACAAATAGAAATTTAAAAAATACAAGAAATTTAAAAGATACAAATTCAAAAAATAAGATTTTCTAAAATATAAAAGAAGATTCAATATGGAAAATTATTAGACAAATATTTTAGAAGGAAAAGGTATAAACCTCTTGAAAACGAGAATGCTTGTATTTTAGGGAAAAAGAAATGCAGATATTGGATATGTAATAAAAAAGAACATTATGCTAATCAATGTCCTACCAAGCTTCAACATAGGAAAGAATTTAAAAAAGAAATTTCCACAAAAAAAATCTTAGGAGAAGATTTTAAGATGAAATTAGAACTAATTGAGGAATCAGATATAAATGATATCTACGATATTTATTTATTATAAAAAATCAAGGAGGTAATAACCGACTCAGAATATGTGTACTCTTCGTCAAAAGATGAATGATTTGTATAATATTATAAATTCAAATAGTACTTATATCAAGGTAGAACTTAAATTTAAATAATGTGTTAGCTATCATTTACATACATATATAGATATAAGAACTAGTATATATGTAGCAAGTAAATATGTATTTTTAGAAAAATATTGAAAACAAAAACCAAAAGATTTAATTGTAAGAATTACTAATAATACTATAATAAATCTTAATAAGGTTTTAAAAGATACAAATATAATCTTAAGAGGAGAAAAATTTCATATTTCTATCATATATCAACAAGAAACAAGAATTGATTTATTAATAGAAAATAATTTTCTAAACTTATATCAACATTTTATACAATATTTAAACAAAATAAGTCTAACAACATTAGATGGTAATGTGTTATGTATAAAAAATAAAAATAAATGAAAATATCAAACTCAACTTTTATCCAACAACATAAAAAGTGAAAACACGATGAAATAGATACAAAGTAATAAAAACATTATTTAGAAAATATTTCATTAGATATAGAAAATAAACAAAACTTTTTTCTTAATGAAATACAGAAAGATAAAAATCTAACAGGTATCATAAAATTATTAAAAACAATAAGCTCAAAAAATCATTTGAATCCAAAAATCAATAAATCTAAAACGATTGCTAACATAAAATTAAGAGACCTTAATTAGGTTATTAGAGTAAAATCGATGATTTATAGCGTAGAAGACATGATTGAATTCGAAAAACAAATTCAAGAACTTTTGGAACTAAAAGTCATAATACCAAATAATTCACCCCACTCTAGTATAAAAATTTTAGTCGAAAAAGAAGCTGAAAAAAGAGAATAATAATAAACTTTAAAACATTGAATAAAGAAACCATTGATGATAAATACTTTATTAAAAAAAGAACTATTATCATTAATAAAAGGAAAGAAATAATTCTCAAGCTTTGATTACAAAAGTAGATTTTGACAAATAAGACTAGATTAAGAATTTCACAAATTAACATCATTTAGTTACACCAAGGAAAATTACAATGAATTGTTATACTATTTGGATTAAAACAAACCCTAGGTATCTTTCAAAGATAAATAAATAATATCTTTAAAAAATTATAAAATATTTACTGTGTTTATATGGATAATATTTTGGTTTTCAATAATGAATTAAATAAATATTATTAATATTTTATAGTAATGTACGAAAGAAGACATTGTACTCTTTGAAAGAAAAGCACTGAGGAAAAAATTAAGTATTTAAGGTTGGAAATTGAAGATGAAAAATATAATTTACAACCCCATATATTAAATAACATTCAATGTTTTCTTAGTAAATTAAAAAACAAAAACCAATTACAATTTTTTTAAGATGTTTGACATATGTTGTACCATATACCAAGAAACTTACAGAAACGCAAAAACCTTTACAAGAAATATTAAAAAAAAAACATATATGAAAATGGACATAACAAGATACTCTATATATGGATAAAACAAAAGCACAGGTAAAAAATTTACTAACTTTATACCATCTAGGGACAAATGATAAAATGATAATTGAAATAGATACTTCACAAGAATATTGAGAAGTAGTTTTGAAAGCAAAAGTAGATGGAAAAGATGAATATCTTTGTAGATTTATATCAAAATCTTTTCATAGTCCAAAATTAAATTATCACAGTAATAAAAAAAATCTAGTTGTTAAAAAGGCCATTAAGAAATTTACAATATACGTCATAAGTTCTAAATTCATTGTTAGAACTGATAATAAGAATTTTGGTTATTTCTTAAGAACTAATATTTTAGGTGATTAGAAACAAGAAAGATTAGTAAGATGGTAATAGTGATTCAACAACTATAACTTTGATATCGAACATCTCACAGGAAATAAGAATAATTTAACAGTTGCTCTTACTAGAGAATTAACACCTCTAACTATTTTTATGCTTATAGGAATGGAATATCTTGATATCAAAATCAAAAGAACAACTCAATCTACTATACATAGAGAAGTCTCTTATGGGGAACTTTTAGAGTCTAAAAATTCTTAAGAGGAATCTTCATCAAAAATTAAATCTAAAGAAAGAATTCAAGATTAATAGGAAAAATCAAAAAAGAGTAACATTTTTGAAATAAGAAAGCTGAATTGGGCTGATAAAATAGAAAAAGAAGAACAAAAAAAAGACTTATGCGGTTTATAATGGCCCAAAACTAAGAATCTATAACAACTGGGCAAAATCAAGTAAATCTATTATTAGGTTTAGTGGAGTAACCCATATATCATTCACAAATAGAATAGAGTCTGAAGGCAGTTATGTCAATTATAAAGTACCAAAACTAATAACTCTACAAAAGATAGTAAGGTCTATAACTAATAGCACCAAGCAAGTTAACAACCCTAGGGAAAATACTAAGGTCTACAATATTATTTAGAGAAGCGTCTTTTCTAGAGACATCAAAGACAATAAGGCATTCAAGAAAACATCTCCCATAAATTCATTAGTCATTGAAGATGAAAATGACCAATATAGAAATATGAGCGAACCACAATATTTAAGCCTCTACAACTTGGTTAGAAAATCTACTCAGGAACACATAAAAGATATGAAGTTCTACATTACATAAAAGGAATTCCCTATGAGAAATAAATTCAATATTTTGGGAAGAGCTGATCAAATATTTATTTACAAAGCTTTTTATGTAGAACTAATAAAAAACATATATCTAGGAATTAATTTAAGTGAATTAAATTATTTTATGAAAAATTTCAAAAAAACAATCAAGAACTTTAGGAAGAATATAAGAGCAAGTGACAAATCTGTTTATCTCAGATTTTTTAGTTCCCTAATAGACTAGAATGAGAAAGGTTGTATAAGTTCCTACCACTTTATCAAGTTAGGGATTTCCAACACAAATAAAGAAGTTCCAAAACCAATGGTGCTTTTAGAAAAGGAATTCAACACACAAGAACTTTATATATTAAGAGGTCAAATGTTAAGTCAAATTAACTATGAACTCCAAAAAATTGATAACTCTACTGAGATCAAAGTAAATTACCTAACTAGTAAAGTTATCACCACTTCTCATAGTAGCATGAATCTCTCCTAAAATGATGTTGAGAAAATCATCAAATATAAGACAAATTTTAACAACAATATCTTGGAAATTGGACAAGAAACAAGGAATGTATTCTGCTTCTATGTCAAAAAAATCCACCAAAGATAACAGATACATTTACTACATCAAAGATCGAAAACATGAAGATGCATCATCATCAACATTATTAAAAAGACTATCGATAGAAAATGATAAGGAAGAATAAAGAAGAGGATTCGTCAGTAGAAGAAGATAAAGAAAAATAAAGATGTAGGCCCGCATCTTTAGTTGATAGCATGTGCTAAGGAAAAAGCAATGGTAAATATTTAAAGCAGTAAACCAAATGAATTATTAATGTAAGGATAAAATAGTAAATTTTATCTTGTTAATAGGGATTTCTTATGCTATAAAAAGAACCCTTATTTTCATTTAAGGAACACAGAAAAAACCCAGAGCATATAGCTCATAAAACACATAGTTTTTAATATAGTAACTCCCTCTATCTAGAAATCTCAACCTGTAATTATAAGTGGCTAAGAATCATGTCAAAGTTCTTAGTGAGCTTTAAAATTGAATAATTATTATATTATGAATAAAATAGAGTTCAGTCACTCTTTTCTATCAAGTCCAAATTAGACATCATCTATGTAAAGATGCAAAAGGCTCACAATTACCACGAGGGTTTTAAGATTTGAACACAGTAGAGACATAATTGGTATAACAAGATAAGATGAACATAAGAGAAGATTGGGGTAGACCTATTAAATTAGGTATAATAATTACAACTTTTAAGTCAATTAAGATCTTAAATGTTTAAATATTTGCTTATATTAAATAATAATACTAATAAATAGAAATATGAAGATATAAATAACACAATATAATAATAAGAAAATTAAAAAATTATCATTAATAATTTAAAAAATTAACAACTAGAGTTAAACATTTAGTCATTAACTTGGTATCAGATGAATATTAACATAATATAGATGAAAAAGTTAATACTATTAGATTTAAGAATATCAATAGTATTAACCATAAAATATAAGACCATTATAGCATTTTATGAAAACTTTAAATATATAATTGAAGATATATTAAACTCTATGGGAATTTTAGATAAATATCCCACTTCAATGTGTCATGCATGATAATATAAAGAGAAATAATATTATAGTATATTACTTATTATAAAAATAATACTTAATATTTATTTTTTAAAATTTAGTACTATTACTTTTAAAGAATGATGCACAAAAACAAAATTAATTTTTTATCGTATTATATATAAATTATTTTAACTTTAATAAATTATAATTAAAAAAATTGAAGAAAAATAAATAAAAACATAAAAAAATTATTTATCTTGATATGATAATATTTTTAATAATAATAATATTAAATAGTCATAAAAAATAAATACATATTTGTGAAACCCTGAAAAATTATACAAAAAAACAAGCGTGGATAAACAAATGGTCAGGACGGGGGCACATGTAACGGGACACGTGTTCCTTTAATATTTTTATAAAGATCTCTTTTTGTTATATTTAAAAATGTACTTATTTATTTTAAGAAAATACATATCATTATCTTTCCGTCAAGTTTTGAATATTATTTTTTCTTTCCTTTTATTATACTACATATTATATTCATTTTTACTCTCCTATATATTTTTCACTTTTATTTTACCATAATACAATTTTTTTAAATGAACTCTACCGAAGTGATAAATGTTTAATATTTTTTCATAAATTTTAAGAATATTATATCCAAAAACCCATATAACTTATATATAATAACGAAAATATAATTTTAATAATATGAAATAAATTTATTTAAATAGAGTCAACATTGAACGAGTTTAAATTATTATAATTTAACTTGAATATTGTACGTTTAATATGAAATGATATGTTAAACTTTTTGTAATATTAAAAGCATATAAAGTAGACATAATGTGTGTTATTTTTGTAATTATAAGTTTTAAAGATATAATTTTATTGTTTTTCTTAAATTCAATAGTTTAATTTTCATATATTTTATTAAAAAATAATACATTTTATCTTATATACAATTAATCATTCTGTGTTACTGCACATATAAGACACGTATATAAAACTTGTATAATATGTAAAAACATTAAAATTTATAAATTTTTATAACATCAATTATCACATTTTTCATATTATTTTATAATAACTCAATTGAAAAGTGATTCCAAAATGGTTCATTTTTTACTATTAGATTTACGTGCAGTTTCCTCTGAACGCTCTTCATGACTAAGTAATTGTAAATGACGACCAATATCTAATACATAACACATAAATTATCTAAAACATGAAAACAATTTTCAAGCTCAGCAAATTAAAAGTAATGATATAAACAATATCGAAATACATATTACAAACTAGTCATATATATTGTAATAATAATAATAATTTCATGCTATAACATATTATATATTATATATTAAATCAAAACTCAACCAACCCTAGGTTTGATAGAAGCTTTCAAAGGATTTTTCATAATCACAGTAAACTCCAACTTGCCAGAAAAATCCAACTTAGACCCAATTGGATATGATCTCCATTCAAACTCTTGAACCATTCTAGCCAACATAAGATGAAGATGAACTGTTGCCATATTTAAACCAGGACATATCCTCCTTCCAACTCCAAATGGCATCATTTTAATCCCTTTCACACCTGTTATATCAGCCTCATCTCTACCCGAAACAAACCGGTCCGGGTCAAACTTATCCGGGTTCGACCACAGTTTAGGATCCAATCCAATACCGGGCAAATAAATATCCACATTTACATCCGTTGGTATGTGATAACCACCAAGTGTAGTTGGTTCAATCACAGCATGGGTTAGTGAAAAATAAGTCGGTGGATGTAATCTCAATACTTCTTTCACAATTGCTTGTAAATAAGGCATTTTCTCAACATCTTTCTCTTCAATTTTTCTTTGTTCATTGCCCAAAATGCCCTTGATCTCTTCATATAACTTTTCTTGAATCTCAGGATTTGCTATCAATTGAGCTATACCCCATTCAATAGCTGTTGCTGTTGTGTCCGTACCACCATTAATAAACTCAGAACAAAGTGTTACAAGTTCACTATTTGTAACCAATCTTGACACTTTATCTTCGACTTTAAGGTCAAAAAGTGTGTCAAGATAAGAAAATGAACAACTGGGTAGGTAATTGTCTAAAAGCCCAGATGGGTTTTCTAATGCTTTACGACGTCGTTCAATAAAAGGTACTATAAAATCAACTTGCTCTTTTCTTACCTCTAAAGCCCTTTTTCTCTGTTTCGAGAAAAATGGACTTAAAATTGGAAGATAATCATCAATTCTTGGATCCAAAGTAATCAAAACAGATTTCATAACTTGATCCATTTTTTGAATTGTATCTTCATCCATTTCAACACCAAAACACATAGCTAAAAGAATATAAAACACAGTAAAACGAGCATTCTTTAAAACATGTACAACACCTTTGTTCTCTTCACCTTCCACAACTAGTCTCTGTACAAGTTTGTTCATAGCTCTGTCTCTAACATGATGAAACTCTTTAAGTCTACTTGAACTCAGCATATTTTGAACCATGTTTTTTCTAAGTGATCTCCAAACAGGGCCATATAGAGAAGCATTTACTGTGAATTTGTTACAGCTAAAGATGTTTCGAGTTGGGTTTTCTCTGGGACGAGTAGCGAATACTAAACCCTTTTCGATAAGTGCTTCGTGGGCAAGTTTAGAATCACTTAAGATGATTAAAGTTCTAGTCCCCATTTTGAGTGTAAAAATGGGACCATATTTGGGTTTAAGTTGTTCCACGTATTGAAAAAATGGTTTTTTTGAACGAGCTACTTGAAAAAGGTTACCTACAATTGGCCAACCTGGAGGACCTGGAGGGAGATTTAGGGTTTGCTTGGATTTGGATTTGGATTTTTGGGTTAGGAGGAAAATTAGGGCAGAAATGGTGAAGGCTAAGATGCTGAAGAATAAGTTGGATAAATATTCAGAAGAAAAAGGAAGAGAAGCCATTGAGAGAGAGTGATAATTCGTAGAGAGAGAGATAGAGTGAATGAGTTAAAGGGTAGATAGAGAGTGGTATTGAGATGGTATTTAAGGAAGTTCCTCAAGGAAGGGCATGAAATTGCTGGTGGGTTTATTTATGGCCATTACAAAGGGGACAACTCTCATCTACCGAGTTGTGCGTTATTTAATACGGAAATAATATATATTCATCAAAAATTCAATTATTTTTTATTAAATATTTATTTTTTAAAAAATTAAATTTTATTACCCTAAAATAACATGAAATCGTATATTCAAATAACAATAAATAATTTATTAATAATATAATATTGAATAATTTATTTCTTTTTATGCATTATATTTTCTTAAAAATGTAAAAAGATATGCCAATAAAATAAATATTTGAATGTATTATTCATTTTATCTCTATTAAAATTATTATTGAATAAAATTATTATTGAATAAAATTATTATTAAATAAATATTATTATAATAATAATAATTTATATTATAATAATATTAATTTATTAATATATTTTTTATCTAATAATAATATGAGTAAAGTAAATATTTTATATACTTTGGGTGACTATTATCATAAATATTATAATAATTTATTAATTATAATTAATTTTATTTAATGATATTATAATTTAATTAATAAAATAAATAACATGTATATTTAATATATTTATAAATAAAATTTATATTTATTATAAATTTATGATACTATAATTAATATAATGTTAAATTTATATAATTATATTTAATAAAAAAGATATATTATTAACACATCTTATTTTATTATTTTCATAATATATTTATCATTAATTTTAAAAATTATTAAAATATTCTTAATAAATTTTAATCAATATAAAATAAATAAATTAATAATAAAAAGATACTTTTCACAATTTTTAAATTTAATAATAAATAATATAAAATGTAATAATAACTTTACCAAAAAAAAACATATTTGCTATAATATATATATATAGAATTGCTGAATGTAAATATTGTTAAAAGCAGGAGACAGTTTTGAAAATACAATGAAAAAGTTGTTAAAAACCAAAAAACCAAAAAAAAGTAGAAATAGTGTAACTTGTTGAGCATCTTAAATGCAAAGCAACTACCCACCCTGAACCGACATAAATACATATTATACCTGTTTCAATAAAATATAAAATACAGCCTATGAATTTGGTGTGGCTCCAACATCAAAAGGCAATAAATCAACTAGTGGATTTCACATATAATTTAAGTACTACACTTTAAGTTAATAACAAAAAACGACGGTAGGAAAAACAAATTATCAATAATACTCTTAATTATATTTTTATTATTTTTTTAATAATATATATATATATATATATAATATTTTTAAATTTTTTTAAAGAAATTTAATGTTATATTTTATACATGTTACTTAAATAATGATACAAATAAAAATGAGAAAATGATTTAAAATGTTACTATTAGTGCTATTAAAAAATTATCATGTTTTTAAATTCATTTATTTAGATCTTTAAGAAATATTTATTAATTTTACCATAACGATATTGTTACAACTTATGTTATTATTATCATAAAAATATATAATTTATTAATAAAATTTTATGTAATAATAATCGTATTAATTTATAATTAGTACGAGGAGTAAAATATATATTTTATATATTTTATATATTTTTATTGTGATAATAATAAAAATTATTGTGATAATGAAAAATATTAAATACATATAAACTTATATTTACTTTCATACTTACACCTCTTACCTCTTATGTTGTAATACATATTAGTATTATAAATTTATAAAAATAAATTATTATTTATATAATATGATATAAAAATATGAGTGTAATTTTATGTGATATTATGAATTTCTCATCGATAATAAGTCTAAAAATTTGATATTTATAAAATAAAAAATATTAATTTTAGAGTAATTAGATATTTACTTCATAATTTAATATTTTAAAATTATTAAAAATAAAAATATTATTTTAATTTTAATAAAATTTAGTCTAATATGTATATTCAATCTAAAATAGTCTTATTATCAAAATTTTTATTTTAAAAAATATATAATTATTAAATTATAAATATAAAATATAAAATAATCTAATATTGATTTTTGTTTTTTTTCCATTAAATATCAATTACCTTAGTCTAAGGTAGCTAAATCGTGAACTTTTGTGATAATTACCCAATGACAGAGGTTCCTTAAATACATATGATGCGATAGAACTCCTCTCATTGGATGAATTCGGTCAAACTGGTTGAATATTTTACGTAAGATTATATTTGATGGCAAGTGCATGACATTGATATGTCGTGTATATTAATGTTATTTTTAGGATAATGTTTTTATTTACCATTAATTTTTTTATTTATTTAAAATAAATTGAGATAAAATAAAAATAATCATCTAACTCATGAAACATTTAAAATATGTTACTCTATATTTTTTTATGTTAAAGATAATATACATAAAATTTATAATAACATTATAAAATATTTTTATATCTTAACAACACTTTTTAAAATTTTATAAATCTTTAAATATTATTCTTAATATTTTTATAATATCTCAATATTTTCACCCATGCCATGTTTATTTGAAAATTATAAAAATAATACCTCTAAGATTTATAACAATAAAAATAATATACTAATAACATTAAATGAGATAAAATAATCATATTTTAATTTGAATGATGTTTAATATAAATAATATGTTAAAGTTTTTTAATAATAAAAATATATGAGTTAGACATAAATTGTAATTTTTTAACTATGAAAGTTTTAAAAGTATTATTTTGATTTTTTACTAAGTTCATCTTCTTAAGTATATTTACTAATGAAATTTATTTTATTACTATTTTTTTAAATTGGAAGCATATTTTAATTTTATTTGATATATTATATTTCTAATATAGATAATTACACACTAGTGCACTCATGGAGTAACTTATAAAAAAAACTCACTTTAATATTTTAATTGATTTTGTTTAATATTTTAATAAAAAATATGTTTACTTTCTTAAGAACTTAAAAAAATTATATTTTTTATGTTATAAAAAATAAATATATGCTTTTTATTAAGAGATTAAAAATAAAATTTCAAATATTAAAAAAATTAGGCTACAATTAAAAAAATTGTTGCATGATAATGTCATGGTAAAAAAAGGTTATTAAGTTTCTAAGTTTTTTTTGTCTAATAGTCGGAATAATATCTCAAATGCTCAGGTTTATAAAAATATCTAGAATACTTATAGAGTATGGTTAATACCATTGGTATTAATTTTCAATCTATTATTATTCATAGTACTATTCCTTAGCTTTATACCAATTTTTACAGATCAAATAAATTTTTAATCGAGGGTTAATATTGATTGAATTGACCTAGTTGATGATCTTTGTCTATTTGCGGAATATAATAATTTATCTAAAAAGCTTATTATTAGTTGGTATAATTCTAATTTTATTTTATATTCATTACAATTGCAAAGTATATTATGTTCTTCATTTTGTTGATTACTTATTTCTAATCTTAAATATATTAATTGTCTTTTAAAATTTAAAATTATTCTTTCATTTGTTAAATCTAATAATTCTAATTTATGTACTAATGATTCGATGTTTATATCGTATTATCTTGATAAGTCATATGTGTTGAATACACATTATTTTGTTGTATTCGTAGTATACAAATAAGTTTTTACTATGTACATATAATGTACTTGTAATCTTGGAAGAAATAGTATCCAAATATTAAGTTGTTGAATTCCTCTTCTTCTATTCTTACATATTTTTGACTAAAATAGTTTCTTAACGTCTTTGAAACAAGATGATCTATGATGTTTGTGATAAATTTAATATAATTTGTGTAGATGTCTAACAAGGTTTTAAATTCATTAAATATTTCAAGACAAGTTTCATAATCTTTATCTTTAAAGTATTCATTTAAATGATAGAAATA
Organism: Hippophae tibetana; assembly: GCA_037013495.1. NCBI lineage: Eukaryota > Viridiplantae > Streptophyta > Magnoliopsida > Rosales > Elaeagnaceae > Hippophae > Hippophae tibetana. The sequence continues at coordinate 15,139,461 of CM072803.1, forward strand.
GCCTTTTTCAAAACTTTTCTAATAGAATTAGATTTTATCTTTAATTTCATTCGGAGTTGGTCGTTTATTTTTAAAAACAGTTTTTATTTTCCTATTTATGAGTATTATAACTTGATGTAAGAAAATATTCAACATTCAAGATTCTTAACTGGCTTAAATTTATAATTATTATACCTGAATTTAATGGGTCTACCACGATCTTTCCTCATGTTATTCTCCTTTTATTACACCTGTTATTCCTCAATTTTGCTAAAACCTCAACGCCCTCCTAGTAATAGCGAGCCTTCTACATCTGTACATAAATGATCTCTAATATTTGACTTACTAGAAAAGAGTAACATAACTCCATTTTATTTATAAGATAATAATTATTACAACTTAAGGCCAACTAAGAACCTTGAAGGGATTCTACGCCGCCCATACTTCTTGGGTATAAAATTACTGGTTTTAAGACTTCTAAATAGAAAAAATTTCTATGCTAAAGTTTTTTTGTTTTTTAGAGTAGAGAGCTCTAGATTTTTGTGTGTTCGTGTCCTTTGAAATGAGTATAAGGGTTTTTTTTATAGCATAAGGAATCATTGTTTACAATACTAGAATTATTATTTTACCCTTACTTTGATAATTCATCTGCTTTTTGCTTTAAATCATAGCCACTTCTTTTTTCCTCGGCACATGCTACCGACTAAAATGTAGGGATTACATATTTATTTTTTTATTGTCTTTTATCGACAGTTCCTTTCTTTATTCTGACAAAGCCATGCTATTGTGGAAAATGATGATGAATTTACTAGTTGAATAATTTACTTTGATCTCAGTAGAATTGTAAATCTTCCTAAGTTTAGTAAATTTGGCTTAACATTTGACCTCTTAGTACACAAAGTTCTTTTGTGTTGAATTCTTTTTCTAGAAGTGCCCTTGGTCTGGGAACTTCTATGTTTGTGTTAGAAATCCCTATCTTGATGAAGTGGTAAGGTGTGATACATCCTTCCTCATTCCAGTCCATTAATGAACTAAAAAATCTAAGATAAACAAGCTTGTCACTTACTTTAATCTTCCTTCTGAAGTTCTTGATTACTCTTTTAAAATTTTCTGGGAAGTAATTTAATTCACTTAAATTAATCCCTGGATATATATTTTCTATTAATCCTGCATGGAAAGCTTTATAAATAAATATTGGATCAACTCCTTCTAAGATATTGAATTTACTTCCTGTATGAAATTCCTTGTCAGTGGTATAGAACTTTAGGTTCTTCCTTTTTATTTCGAATTATCTCTTTAGAGGTTTCACCTTCTTTAGTTTGGATTTTTAATGAAGATTCCTCTTTTGAGATTTTGAGCTCTAGAAGTTATTTTGAACAATTAAGTTCTTCCATTTTATTTCCTATCTCCATAAGAGATTTCTCGAGGTATAACAACTCGAGTTGTTCCTGTAGGATTTTTATTTCCTTTTCCTTTATCTTGATCTTGATGTCAAGATGTTCCATTCCTAAAAGCATAAAAGTAGTTGGATGTGCTAATTCTCTAGTAAGAGCATGGACTAGGCTAATCTTATCCTGGAAGATGTTCAATATCAAAATTATAATTGTTGAACCATTGTTGCCATCTAACTAATTTTGCTTGTTTGTAATCGCATGTAATATTAGTTCTTAAGAAATAACCACATTCTTGTTATCTATTATAATAATGAATCTGGAATTTATAACATATGTTTCAAATTTCTTAATGGCTCTTTTAATAGCTAAATATTCTTTTTCATTATTGTGCTAATTTAATTCTGGACCATGGAAGGAGTCTGATGTATATCTACAAAGATATTCTTCTTTGTCATCTACTTTTGCTTTCAAAACTACTCTCCAATATTTTTGTGAAGCATCTATTTTAATTATTATTTTATCATTTTGCCACGGGTGGTATAAAGTTGACAAATTTTTTACCTTTTCTTTTAATTTTTCCATAAACAATGTATCTTCTTCTATGCATTTCTTGATATGATCTTTCTTTAATTTTGCTTCTAAAGATTTTCGCATTTCTACAAGTTTCTTAATATATGCTTCTACATAAGTTAAGCATCATAAAAATATTTGTAATTGGTTTTTGTCTTTTAATTCACTAGGAAAACCTTGTATATTATTTAGTATATGTGATTGTAGATTATGCTTTCCATTTTTAATTTTCAACCTTAAATATTTAATTTTTTGTTGCGCAAGTACTATTTTCTTTTTAGATAGTACAATGCATTTTTCCTACATTCTTGTAGAATATTGATAATATCCAAATAGTGTTTATTTAATTTATTACTGAAAACTAAAATATCATCTATGTAAACACAAAAAATATCTTGTAATTTCTTGAAGATGTTATCCATATATCTTTGAAAGATACTTGGAGCTTGTTTTAGCCCAAATGGTATAACTGCCCATTGGAATTGTCCTTGGGGTAATTGAATGCCGTTAATTTTTGAGATTATTTACCCAGTCTTATTTTCCAAAATTTGTTTTTGCAATCAAAACTTGAGAAATATTTCTTTCCTTTTATTAATGATAAAATTTCTTATTTCTTTGCAATGAAGTATCAATCATCAATGTTTTATTTATTTAATGTTTTAAAGTTTATTATCATTCTCTTTTTTCCTTTTATTTTCTTAGTTTTTTTTCAACTAAGAATGATGTACTATAGTGAGTTGAATTACTTGGTACTATGACTTTTAATTCTAAAAGTTCCTAAATTTTTTTTCCAAATTCAATCTTGTCTTCTGGAGTGTAAATCATTAGTTTTACTCTTATGACCTTGTTAGGATTTCTTAATTTTATGTTTAACTATTGTCTTAGATTTATTTATTTTTGAATCCAAAGGATTTTCTAAACTAACTATTTTTAATAGTTTTCTAATGCATGTTAGGGCTTTGTATTCCTGTATTTCATGGAGAAAATAATTTTGTTTCTCTTCTATATCTAATTAAATATTTTCTAAGTAAGGTTTTTATTGGTCTATCTCACCACGTTTTCGTTGGTTTGTCTCTCCACGTTTTTTTTTCTTTTTATGTTGTTGCATAAAAGAAGGGTTTGAGACAGATAAATATTTTCTTATTTTTGAGACATAGATGGTATATCCTTCTAGGATAATAAGACTTATTTTGTCTAAATATTGTATGAAAGGTTGATATAGGTTTAAGAAATTATTTCGTATGAACAAATCAACTCTTGTTTCTTGTTGATATATGGTAAGAATGTGAAACTTTTCTCTTCTTATTATTATATATGTATCTTTAATACCTTATTAAGATTTATTGTAGTATTATTAGCAATTCTTACAATTAAATCTTTTGGCACTTGTTTCTAGTGTTCTTCAGGAAATACATATTTACTGGCTACACACATACTAGTTCTTGTATTTATATATGTATGTAAATGATAAGTGAAATAGCCTTTAAATTTTAGTCCTACTTTAATGTAAGTATTATTTAGATTTGTAATACTTTACAAATCATTCATCTTTTGACGAAGAATACCCATAATTTGAGTGTTTATATTCTGAGTCAGTTATTTCTTCCTCAGTTTCTTCCAATTGATAGATACTATAAGTATCATCTATATCAAATTTCTCTAAGATTTTTACTTTACGTGGGATTTTTTTTTAATTTCTTTATATGTTGAAATGTGTTTGGACATTCGTTGGTATAATATCATTTTTCATTATAGATTCAACATCTACATTTTTTTAAGGGCAATAATTCCTATTTTCAAAAGATTTATACATTTTCCTTCTAAAATATCTTTTCTTATAGGTTTCTCTATTAAATCTCTTTTTATATTTTTGGAAATCTTGTTTTCTAAATTTATATCTTTTAAATCTTTTATATTTTTTATATTTATATTTATGTTTATAATATTTTATATTACATCCATATTTTTCTGATATTCTAAAATCTTTTGTATCACAACATATTTTATCATTTCCTCTTATTTGTTTATTTTCTTTTCTTTTTTGGTATTTAATAATTATCCAACTTTTAAGGTTTCTTATTCTTCTTCCTAGAGTATTTGGTATAGTTTCTCTATTTCTATTTTCCCAACGTTCTATTAGGGTTTTATGTAGTGTTACATGTAATTTTTTGGAAAAAACATTTCTTTATAAGTTGTTTACATAGATGGTGATAATTTATGATAATACATTTCATATTCACAAATAAAATAATCTATGTAACACATGTTACAAATAAATTCCTTGTTTATTTCATTGATTTTATTTTCACTGGATTCAGTGATAGTTCTTTCTTTATCTTCTCCAATAAATTCCTTGTATATTTCATTTATTATTGTATCCAAGTATTCTCTTCCTATATGAGTATTCCCTTGTATTAACAAATGTTGTTGATCTGTTAAGTTTGAAAACTAAACTTTAACATTTCCTGTCATTTTATATGCTACAAGTATCCTACAAATTGAAGGGTTTGTTTGGGTAGTTTGAGAGGTTTATATGAGCACACTCATACCACTAGCACATTCATCTAAGACTTTTTTCTTATCTCTTATACAATCTAAATCTAAAAGATTAGACTTATAATTATCATGGAGTTTGAGTTCTGATAGAATACTACCTCTAATTTCTCAATGCAAAGCATTCTCCATTTTAGGAGGTTGTCTTCTTCTATATGTGGCGTCAGTTTGTTTTGTTCTTTGGCTATATCTTTCTCCCCTATGTGGATCAGATGTTCCTTCTTGGTAAGGAATTGGTAATGAAATTGGTTTCATATGACCTTTTGAGTCATATTTTCTAGTTAAGAATCAAACTAATTGATTATTGTCGTATCAACTTTTTTTTTGTACAAAGTTTTTCACTATAATGTTATTCTATTTCTTCGTTAGTTAGTATTAATAAAATAACTAATTTTTCTATATCTCTATTTTCAGGGTTCATGAATTTTCTCTTTAATTCCTTTCTATATTCCATTAAATTGAAATTATATCTTTTTTCTCGGATCTTTCTTCGTTTTTTCATTTTTTTTTCTTTTTTAGGAATTAGAGTATCTGATCTCTTAGGTAGTTCTTCTTTTAGTCATTCTAAGGAATCATATTTATGACCTATAATTTCATTATTTCTATGTATTTTGTATACATCTTTTCTTAATTTTGAAAATTCCTTGTGTATATCTTGTTGTAGTTTATTATAATCATATTCCTTTATTTCCTTTAATAATTCTTTTTGGGCAACTATTATTAAATATTTTGTGTTTGATTCTTGGACTAAATCCATTTTCTCTATTAATAGTTGCATAGTTTCAAATAACGTTGCTTGATTTTTTGCTATGCCTACTAGGCTTTCATTTACTTCTAAATGCATATTTTTTATTTTATCTTTAAACATTATTATTTTTCTAATATACAATCATGAACTAATGTCTTCATTATTTGGACTTCATCTTTTAGTTTTTTCACTTCTTCTTGGTTAGAGTTTTCTCTTTTATGATCTATGAATGTAAACCTTGGGACATTATTATTCCTAACAACATTACTTTTTCTTCGTATTATCAGGAGTTCTTCTTAATTGTCATTCTTTTGGTATTTCAAAATCTGTTAGTATCTTTGGTTTTATTATGTGTCCAAATTCTTTAAAAGTTTTGTCTATTTTTATAAATTTATTTTGTCCGTATATTAAACTTTTGTGACTATTTGTTAAAGAATATTCCACTAATGTATTGAAAATTGATGATTTTCCTCTTTCAAATTCATAAGATAGACTTAATACATGGTTTAGGTTTTTATCATGGATATTAATAAAAAATCTAAGATATGTTGTAAATTTTAACTTTTGGTAACCTAAGTTACTATAGATCATTCCTAGTAAGACATCTTTTCTATTTATGATTATGTTATCTAGTAATATTATTTTTATTAGTGTATATATTCTTTCTCTGAAATGAGTTTTTATTAATATTTGAATTCCTCTTAAATGAATGTTTCTATTTTTTTTCTTTATCTTTATAGAGAATTTTGGATAATTTGTTTAATATAATTTTTTTATCAATTAATGGTATATTATACATTCTTTTTGCATATAATTTTAATACATATTTTTTTATTACTTATGCTATAATAAATTATGTTTTTCTTAGGGAATAATTTTCTTAACAAGAATAATGAGTTTTTAAATGTATCTTATTTTTTAAGATTTAATTTTACTTTTTAAATTTCTTTTTACTTTTTACTATTTCATGTGAAAAATATCATGAGATTTCTTTTGTTTCTAGGTCTATTATTTCTTGACTTAATTTTTCTTCTATTCTAAAAACGTTATTATTTACTTCCGTTAGATTTAAATTATATTATGTTTCAAGGATATTTTTAAATTTTTTGAAACCTTAAGATTTTTTTTGAAAATATCTCAAAATTTGATGTTATCTTGCATTGTGTTTAATTGAAAATAAAATAACGGGCTTAAATTTGTTGGAATATATTTAAATAAAGTACCCAATAAAAATGTTTTAAAAAAAACCTTCTCATCGACTTAATTTTCTGCTCCAAATTCATCCTCATGTTTTCTTGCTGACCACTCAAGTTTCAAACAACCTTAGTCAAGGACACAGCCCAGACTTAGGTGAAGAAAAATTAATTTTATATTTGAATTGAAATCCATACAAGAAAAAATGTATTCCTATATACGAGTTCATAAAAAATATTTTATTTTTTGAATAATTTTTAAATTTTAAACCTATAAAAATAATTATATTTTTAAATTAAATTAAATTATATTATATATGAATAATATTTTTATATTAACAATAAATTTTTATTATTACTGTTATTATTTTCATAAGGAAATAAGATATAATAGGATTAATGATAAATTATAATTTGTATAGCCAGTAAGATATTAAGATTTTTATTTCTCTATCCATATAAATAAATAATAAAATTTTCATAATAATTAAATCTAAATATATTATTATTAATAATAATATTTATTAATTATAAAGTACATATTAAAATTAAATTAATTAAATTTTATAATAATAACTAATTATCTTGAATTATGAATCATATATATACATATATATTAAATTTATTATTAACATTTATATTATCATAAAATATAAATTAATATATAATATTTATATTAAAATGTATATATTTGTTATTGTAGTGCTTTTTTATAACTGTAAGTTTTTTTTTTTTGTTAAAATAACAAAAATAATATTTTTAAAACTTGAAACAACAAAAATAATATATCTTATGTTAGACTCATATATTTTTACTATTAAAAAAATTTATAAGGTCATTTCACATTGATAGTATTTGATGTAATTCAAATTTGTGATTTAAAATGGGTCATGATTTTTAGTATCATTAGACAAACCATGTTAAAACTAAATTAAGTTTAATAGTTTATTAACATCTAATTTATCTTAAATTATGGATCATATATATTAAATTTATTATTAACATTTATATTATTATGAAAAATAAAATAAAATATAATATTTATATTGAAATATATATTTGTTATTATAGTATTTTTTTATATAAATAATCTTTCATTTTTTTCTTAAATAATAAAAAAATACCTTTAAAATTTGTAGCCAAAATATCAAATTCAATAATTTTCATAATTAAAAACATATTTATTACATTATTTCACATTAAACGTTGTCCAATTAAACGTTTTTAAAATCAAATTCTATTTATTTAGATAAGTTTAATTTTAAACATAATTTAGTTAAATTCTATTATTATTATTAGAATGATATTTTTGTTATTATAGATATTATTTATTTATTTATTTTAATTTATTTTTTCTCACCAAATTAATTTTATGCTCCAAATTCATCCACTTGTTTTCTTATACTGATCAAACATAAAGTAAGAATTCTAAAGTCAAGATTCAAATATCCTTAGTCAAGATACTACCAAGAATTATAAGAGTTTAAATTAGTTTTATATTTGATTTGAAATCCATAGAAGATCCATTATTATTGAACTAAAAAAGACTAAAGAAAGAAAAGAATAAAAGACGAAACAGAAAGATATAATTGTTTAGAACTCCCATTGAATAAAAAAGCTTCCCAATTTTTATAACAAAAATAAATTTCTCAGCCAAAAAAAGAAAAAGAAAAATAACAAAATGATATTTAGAAATGTATGAAAAATGATGGTAGTAGTATAATAATTTGATGTTTGAGTTAACGTAAGAATAAAATAAAACTTGTTCATGCTCGTTGAAGACAAATATGAATGTTAAGGTGGGGAGATTTGATTTTAGTCGGTTTTTTGTTTAAAATACTAATCATTATCTATTAAATCAAAAACTTAAATCAGTTTATAAAAAGTAATTTAGAGAAAATTAAATCAATTTATAAAAAATAATTTAGAGAAAATTAAATCAATTTATTTATACCTTGAGAATTAGTAATAAATTTAAAAGGTGTTTTAAAAAGAATTTTTAATAATATGTAACAACGAATCGAAAAATTTCATGGAAAAAATCAGATCGATCGCGAAAAGTTACAAAACCTTTTTTTGTAGCTTGTCGGGGTCTCACTAGTCGACAAGTGCCAGATGATCAGTTGATGAGGAATTACAATGCTTACCTAGGCCCTGCTAGGGCAGCTCGACAAGCCATCGGTGATGGGGTGATGAGAACTCTGTTTGGCTATAAATGCTTGCAAAAATAAGCTATTATTCACACCGAACATTTTCTATCATCTCTTTCTCTCTCTAAAACTTTTTTTTCTAAAATATTTTGGTTTTTTGTAAATTTTTAAGTACATTTCTAGGATAAAATATCAAATAGTTTGGATTTGAAAGAATAGAATGTTGAGATAAGAAATTATTCTAATAATTTGAAAAAGGTAACTTCCTTTAAGCATTAATTTTTCTATGTAAATTAATTTAAGATTATCACTAATTCTTAATAAATATGATTACATTTAGGTTCCATTAAAAGGAAAAGAGGAGTTAGTCGGAGGCTTAGGCACGATATTGGACAAGTTTTTAGGTAGGAGTTTCTCATTCTAACTTTTTATTTATGCATTGTTTTTATAAAATTATAATGTGAAAGTTTATAAATTGTAGAATTAGTTAACTTAGAGGGGGCGAATAGATTATTTTTAATTTTTATTAATTTATAATTTAATAACCTAAACAAAGTAACCAAACATGCAATCACATGTAAAAATAAAGTGCGAAAATAAAATAATAACACACGATATTTTCAAGTAGAAACAACTTAGGTCATAACCATGACCTAAGAGGAAAATCACTGATCCATTAGACCACCTAAATTTCAATTATGAAAATAAAATTTCAAGTACAAACTTGGTCTTATGCTACACTCCTTAGAATACTGCCCCAATGTACCTTACTTACGAGTCATTACTCTATTTTTACAGTTTCCAATATTAGCATTAGTGATTTTCAGACCAATGTTCCAATAAGCTTCTCTCTAATCAAATACGTTCCTGAATTAACTACAAAATGGTTAGCATAAAAACACAAGTTCATGTGTGTGTGATGCAGAATGGATTTAATAATGAATAATCCTAACTAAATGATTCAAAACATATATCACTTAAATCAAATCAACTAGCAAATCCTAAAACAAAAGATCAAGCACAAGTCCAATAAAAATAGTTTTTCTAAAGATTAATAATCAAATCAAATAATTATGATATGACAAACACAATTATTTGATCTAAAAATTCAATAACAAAAATAAAGAAGAAGCTATAAGAACGTATGATCAAAATATTATTAACTAATTAGGTTTATTAATCAATCAAACATAACCATTAATGTATGATAGATTAACTAAATAAAGAAACCTAAAGAATTATGATCTTATATTTGCTAAATAAGATAGATGAATTAAGAAGAAGAGAATATTGTTCTTATGTGGATGATTGAAACAAAGAGCAATGAGTTTTATTTATATGAAAAATTAAACCCTTGATTCTATGTAATTGATAAATATCTTTTCTATTACAAATATGATTAGTAACACTCAATAATTAAGAAGACTCCTATATAATTGATATATATATATATATATATATATATATTCTATTACAAATAGAATTAATAATACTCACTAATTAAGAATACTCTTATTTAAAGAATAATTCTCTTAAAGTAAACTCATTAATCATGAAAACTCTTATTTAAAAAAGATTTTTTTAAAGTATATTTTATGTTGACTTGTAAGTTAAAATTTAGCCTATAATATAGGATATATCTTATTCTATATTTTAGCATAAATATTTTAGTAGCAAAAATAATACCAGATTTATGTGCTATTAAATGCATGAGTGCAACCTATGTGTTATAGTTATAACATATATACCTGAAGTACAAATATTTGAAATTTTGGTATTTTTTCAACTTTGCTTGATAGACCTGATAATGAGCTTAAAAATAAATTTACATAAAAATATATTTTTCACGAAAATAGCCAACACTTATAATCCATACATCATGCATAATATATTATGAATAAAAAGAAAAGTGTTGCCATGATTTTTATAGGAAATATTATAAATGTTGTTAAAAGTGAAATACTCTTTGTATACATTTTTCTATACATATATTGAAAAAATTTATACGAAATGAGTATTAAAAACATTACACATGGCATATGAGATTTTATGCATGCATCATGAAAATAATTTATGTAGGGAGTATACTTGTATGTATGTCTTGCGAAATATGATACCTATGACCTGCTGGTTGTAGTGGACTATTTTTTGATGGAATACAAGTACATTTTGCATTCACATGTATTCACAAAGTTTGTACGTCTATGGGTCTCGGAGTTTGATTGTACATAGGCCTTGAAGTTGGACCCCCATTATGTCTTATAGTTTTTCCGTTTATAGGTCTCAGAGTTTGACTATACATAGGCCTTAGAGTTGGATCTCCCATTGTGTCTCGGAGTGGACGGACCATATGATGAGGACATTGACCAATACATATGTCATATGTATCTCGAAGTATTATCGTACATGGAGTTGGAGGTCGACCCATATGTGTCTCAGAGGTTGACGGTGCATGTGCCCATGTATTTCATAGTTGACCAATACATATAACGGTTGCATATTATGCATATGAATTTTATATTTGACATATCATATTTTATCTCGTATAAGCATGCATCAGGATACATGAAATGTACACTCCACCCAGTTTCAAAAGTGAAGAAGTACAAGTATACCAAACTTTGTTAACAAAATTCTCTCTATATAGTATATTGATGATGATTATTATTTCTATTCATGGATTTTATTATATGTAGCATGCATCATGAAATTTGTTATGATACTATTTAGAAGTAGACTTCTAATGAGATACTTATAGCTTATCCCATTTTCTATCTATCCTCTAAATTAAGTTTTGATAAAGGTAGCTCGTGGATGTTAAAGGAGTAAAATATGTGTTTTACCTTTACTTTGTTTATTTCATTTTGTATCCTATATTTTGGAGACATCATTAAGACATTATTTATCTTTCAATATCTTCCTTGTTATGTATCGATGTTTCTAAAATTTAAATAGTTTTTGATAAATTTATATTTGAATAGGGAAATCCTAAATTTAATAGAAATTTTCTTAAAAATATCATTTAAAATACTATTATTTCTATCTCACTATCTATTTTTTTCGGGACATGCCAGTTTGGTAGCAGAGCATGGTTATGATCTCTTGGGAAAAAATATTCATTTATGATTTTAAAACATCTTTAAACTATTTTGTCTTAGAAATAAGCTTGAACAGAATGTGAATGAAAATTGTGATAAACGTAATCTATTTCAAGCATTTCGTAGATTGATTACTCGGGGTAGAAAACCTGAGAAAAGAGGTACATCTTACTACCTTAAAAAGTTTGAAAAGAAGAGACAATTCCTCTATAATGGTATCTCTAATCCTGATATCGCTAAGGGATGGATTCGTGAAATAAAATAGAAGATGAATGCTTTAAATATACCCATATTTTTTAGAGTTGGACTTGTTGCGCATAATTTAAGTAGAAAGGCAAACTACTAGTAGGACTTTCTGAGAGGATGAATAAACATAGATGCATTCACGTGAGAAGAATTTCAAGAGATTTTCTACTAGAGATTTTCCAATGAGATTACTAAAGCTAACAAGGTGGTCAAATTTATGAACCTCAAGTAAGAGAACATGATTGACGCTCAATATGAACCCATTTCAACCACTTATCAAGGTTTGTGGAAAATATGGTTGTTGAAACTAAGACAAAGCTTCTAAATTTTTGATGGGCTTATGAGATGATATCCACATAAAACTAATGTATAAAGGTGTTTGAACCTATAATGTAATTGTTACAACAGGATACAAGTTTGTACATATCAATGCAGAGTAGTTAAATGTGGCATGTCATCATAGAAGACTAAGTATAAAGGAAAAGAAAAAGAAGAGATTTAAAAAAAATAACATGGGACGATTAATGTAGCAGACCATCCAGAAGTAATCCATCCAAGAGTCCTCAATATCATCCTTATGTTTGTTACAACTGCAATCAATTGGGGAATCTCAAACATAACTATCCTAAGCTTATAACCAATCATTATAGAGAAGGATAGCAATATAATTTCAATTTTGTGGCATCTAATACTCAAAGGAATTTCCATAGACAAAGTCAGCAATCTAGTTGATAATCCCAACAAAATTTCTAGCAACCAAGATGATCCTTTCAAGAACAATCCTATAGATATTACCAACTCTCAAACAGTAATTTAAAAAACCTTTGAATACTACAAAGACTTTTCAATGTCAACCATTTACCATTAAAAAGGATAAGGGCAAGGTTGTTGCCTCTCAAGAATAAGGATCACAAGGTCAAAAATTTACAACATCTAATAGGCAAGAGAAGCTCGAGATGAATGACGTTGTTAAAGGTATGATTCTACTATATCATTATTGGGTATGAGTTCTCTTCGAAACTAGTGTAACCTATTTTTACATTTCTTTAACATGTGCCCAAATGTTAAAACTTGCATATGAAACCATAAAACTCCCCTCATTTTGAACACTCCTCTTAGAGTCTCTTCTAATGTCTTTTATGTTTGTAAAAAGTATTCAATCAAGCTTAACAATTATTGATTCCTAACTAATATCGTCATACATGATATGAGTTATTTTGACATCATTCTAGGAATGGATTGGTTAACTAAATACCAAGAAATTATAAATTTCTCTCGGAAGAAAGTTTCTGTTTAAACTCCCAAAGGTGTAAAGGTTTAATTTTATGGCCAAAAAGGAGTGAACCTTTCCAGTTATTTTCTTAAGTGCTATTTAGGTGGAATATGGAACCATGCAAGCATAAATCTCATGAATTCTTTGGAAGAAGATGCAAACAATGGAAAGTTCTTGGCACGGATATCAGTAGTGAATAAATATTGGGATGCATTTTCGGAAGAGTTATCTAGACTATCTCCAGCTTGAGAGATCGATTTTATAATAGAATTATATCCAAAAATTGTATCAATATCTATTGTTCATTATCGAATGGCATATATGAAGAAGATTTAAGAAAATAGATGGATGAATTGTTGGCAAAATGATTTATTTAACCTAGTTCGTTACTTTGGGAGTTAGAGAGTCGAATATACCAAAAACTTCTTTATGAAGCAGTATAGGCATTTTGAATTTTATGGTATTCCATTTGGTTTTAACCAATGCTCCTACTACTTTTATGGACTTAATGAATAGGATATTTTGACCCTTCTTAAATTAATTTATCATTGTGTTTATCGATGATATATTGATTTATTCAAAAACATGTGACTAGCATGAAGAGCATCTTAGAATGTCACAAGGAGAGATGGTGGAAGGATGGGCTTATATTGATGGAGCATTTCGTTTCCATGGACAGATAGTAATGCTTGACAATGATTATTAAAGGCAAGAGATCATGGGAGAAGCCCATAGGTCAAAATTTATGGTACATTTTAGAAGTACAAAAATGTATCATGATCTAAAAAGGACCTAATGGTAGAGAGGAATACAGAAAGAAGTAGCTAAGTTTGTAGCAAACTGTATGATATGTCAATAAGTCAAGGTAGAGCATAAGAAACCTATAGAATTACTTCAACAACTCCCAGTACCAAAATGAAAATAGAACAATATAACTATGAACTTCATACAAGGTTTACTTCGTACTTCTGAAGATCCATTTGGTTAATTATTGACTATCTAATAAAATTTGTTCATTTTATTCCAGTTAAAACTTGGTATTCGATGAATTCTTTGAGTAAGTTATACATTCGGGAGATCGTATGATTGCATGTCATACCAAAGATGATTGTGTCAGATTGAGTTCCAAAATTTACCTCACGATTGTGGAAGTGTGTACAAGAAGCTTTGGGTATAGAATTATTGCATTGCATAGCATATCATCTTGAAATAGATGGGCAATCCGAATGGGTTATTCAAATTTTAGAAGATATGTTACGAACTTGTGTTATGAAATTCAAGAGAAACTGAAGTGAATACCTACCATTGGTTGCATTTGCCTATAACAACAGTTATCATTCTAGTATTAGGATGGATCCTTATGAAGCCTTGTATAGATGACCTTGTAGATCTCTGATGTGCTAGGCAAAATATGAAGATTTCAGTACGATGAAAACTGAACATCTATAAGAAAAAACTGAAAAGATTCATATTACACAAGGCAAACTTCATGCAGCTAAAAGTTGATACAAGAGTTATGTTGATCATGGGTATCGAGCATTGAACTTCAAAGTAGATGATTACTTTTTTCTCAAATTTCAACATCAGAAGAGATTAACTCATTTTGGAATAAAAGGAAATTTATCACCACACTACATTGGACTATTTCAAATTGTAAGAAGAATTGATAATGTAGCATATCAATTAGAATTACCTCTAAAATTGTCACAAGTTTGCTATGTTTTTCATATATATGCTCTATGAAAATATGAAAGAAATTAGAATAGTATTTTGGATTGGACAGAATTGTTACATGAGAATGCATCATATCAATACGAACTACTGGTAATAATTGATTTTCAAATAAGGAACTTAAGAAGAAGGGCAATACGATTAGTAAAATTTCAATGGAGACATCATAGTGTTGAAAATGCAACTTGGGAGAGTTAGAGTCTAAATTTACTCGAAATATCCTTACTTGTTTAAAGAATTATAAATTTCGAGAAAAACAATTTCTTTAAGAGGATGAGATTGTAAAATTCCAAGAATTTGTAATAAATTATAAAATTTTCTTAAAAAGAATTTTCAATAATATTTTAAGATGTAGCAATGTATCAAGAAATTTCTTGTGAAAAATCAAATTGATCACGAAAAATTAGAAAACGTTTTATGTAACTTGTCAGGGCCTCATAGGTAGACGAGTGCTTGACGAGGGGTTAATGAGGAATTATAATACTCACATAGGTCTTGCTAGGACAGCTTAATGAGCCACCGATGAAGGGGTAACATGGACCCAGTTTAGCTATAAATACTTGTAGTAATCATCCATTTTTCACACCCCACATACTTTTTTATCTCATTTTCTCTCTAAGAATTTCTTTCTCTAAAATATTTTGATTTTTGGTACATTTATAATATGTTTTGTGATAAAGTATCTATAAATGTGGGTTGAGAAGAATATAGTGTCGGGATAAGAAATTATGTCGATAATCTAAAAAAATTAACATTGTTCCTTTAAGAGTTAATTTTATGTTACATAAATTAATTTAATATTAACACTTATTCTCGAACAAATACGATTGTGTTTAGTTTAAGTTAAAAATGAAAATAATTAGTTGTAGGCTTAGGCACGATTTTAGACAAGTTTTCAAGTAGGAGTTTCTCACACTGAATTTTTATTCATGTATTATTTTCGTGAAAATGTCATACATAATATATTATGAATAAAAAGAAAACAATACCATTATTTTTATAAGAAATGTTATAAATGTTGTTAAAAATGAAATATTCATTATAAACATTTTATATTTATAAGTTTTGAGAACTTTTATATGAAAAAAGTATTAAGAATATTACACATGGCATATGAGATTTAATTCATGTATCATGAAATCATTTTTGTAGGAGTATACATGTATGTATGTCTTACGAAGTATGATACCTATGAGATATTGGTTGTAGCGAATTATTTTTCGATGTATTATAGGTACGTACTGCATTCACATGTACTCTTGAAGTTTGTCCATCTATAGGTCTTGGAGTTTGACCACACATAGGCGTCGAAGTTAGACTTTCCATTGTATCTCATAGTGGACCAACCATATGGCAAGGACGTCAACTAATACATGTGTAATATGTATCTCGGAGTATGATTGCACATGAGGTCAGAGGGAGACCACATATGTGTTAGAGGTTGACTGCACATGTGCCCATGTATTTTGGAGATGACCAATATATATGGAGGTTGCTGCATATCATGCATATGAATTTTATATTTGATATAACATATTTTATCTCATATGAGCATATATTAGGATACTTGGAATGTAAATTCCACTGTGTTTCCAAAATGAAGAAGTATAGGTGTATCATATTTTGTAAATAAAATTCTCCTTACATGGTATAATGATGATGATTATTATTTTTATTAATAGATTTTATTATATGTGACATGCCTCATGAATATTTTCCTCCATGTTAGGTTTCAGTAAAGGCAGCTCACATTTTGAGTTGAAGAAGAAGTAGAATACATGTTTTGCTTTTACCTTGTTCATTTCATTTTGTGCCTTGTACTTTTAAAGACATCGCTAAGTTATTTTTTTAAAACAAAAGTGGCACTAAAATCCATTTTTTTATTAAATAAAGAGAACATTACATGGATGGGATTCGATTCTTGTTCTATGGTGATGAAGGTGAGGTGTCAATATATTCCTTGTTATATATCAATATTTTTTGAAATTTAAATAGTTTTTGATAAATTTGTATTTGAATAGAGATATCTCGAATTTATATTAGCATTTAAATTTGAATTATTCATCAATTTTTAAGTAGAGAGAACTCTTGAAAATGAATAAATTATTGAGAATTCAAAAACAAAAAATAATTTAGATATTTTATCAGTTATAGTAAATTTTTAAAATAAACCTAAGAGAATAATAATATAAATTGTTTCACATTTAAATTGTTAACTAAAATTATATAATTATAAACATATAAACATATAAAATATTTATACTATATATGTATCAAATTAAAAAAATATTTATATTAATAATATATAGATTGATTAGAAGAAATATGGATTTACAAATTGTATGACCTTTATTGATTCAACACGTATCCATTTTTATATTTTTAAAATTGAAACTAATTTATTCATTATTATAAGATATAAAATTCAATTACATTCTTCTCAATTTTGATAAGATTAGTTTTTTATTTGTTATTATGTTAACCCTAGCTTTAAGGAATCTTCAGAAATATCCTTAAGGTTTCAAAAAATTCAAAAATATCCTTGAAACATAACGAAAGTTAAATATAACGCAAGTAAATAGTAACATTTAATATCAAAAATATCCCTAAGGTTTCAAAAAATTCAAAAATATATCTGAAACATAACAGATGTTAAATTTAACGGAAGTAACATTCCTAAAATGGAAGAAGAAAAAAATGACCAAGAAATAATAGATATAGAAATAGAAGATATCTTGGTTATATTTTTCACAAAAATGGTAATAAATAAAAAGAAATTTGAAGAAATTCAAAAGGCAAAGTTAAATTTTAAAGAATGAGATGAATTTAAATACCCATTATTTTTATTAAGAAAATTATTCTCTAGGAAAAACATAATTTATTATGGCATAAGTAATAAAAAAATGAGTATTAAGATTACATATGCAAAATGAAGATATAATATACCATTAATTGATAAAGAAACTATATTAAACAAGCTATCAAATATTTCTTATAAAGACAGAAAAAATTGGATACATTCATTTAAGAGGAATTCAAATATTAATAAAAACTCATTTTAGAGAATGAATAGATACACAAATAAAAATAGTATTATTAGATAACAGAATAATAAATAGTCAAGATGCATGATTAGGATTGATTCATGGTAATTTAGGATATGAAAAGTTAAAATTTATAGCATATCCTAGATTTGCTATTAATATATATGATAAAAATTTAAATCAAGTATTAAGTTTAGCTTATGAATTTGAAATAGGAGAATTAATGAAAGAAGAAATTCATTTATTTTCAATATATTATCTAGTAGCATATTCTTTAACAAATAGTCATAATAGTTCAATATACGGAAAAAATGAATTTATAGAAATAGACAAAACTTTTAAGGAACTTGGACAAATAATAAAACCAGTAATATTAATAGACTTTGAAATACTAGAAGAATGAAAATTAGATATAAAAGAAAAACCCTTCATAACAAGAAGAAAAAGTAATGTTGTTAAATCTAATAGCATGCCAAGGTTTACTTTTATAGACCACGAAGGAGAAACTTTTGACTAAGAAGAAGCTAAAAAACTAGAAAGTGAAGTCAAAATAATGAAGACATTAGTTCATGATTGCATATTAGGGAAAAATAATGTTTAGAGATAAAATAAAAATATGCATTTAGAAGTAAATGGAAGCCTAGTAGGTGTAGCAAAAAATCAAGCAACATTATTTGAAACTGTACAATTATTAACAAAAAAAATGGATTTAGTTCAAGAATTGTACACAAAATATTTACAGGAAAGAAACAAGAAGAACTTAATTGTTTAAAATAACAAGAACTTAATTGTTCAAAACAACCTCTAGAGACCAGAAGCTCAAACGAGGAATCTTCATTTAAAAAAAAAGAACCTAACAGTTCACAAAAAACTTTTGAAACCACAAAGCTCAATTGGGCAAATGAGGCAAAAGAAGAAGAACATAAAAAAGTTTATATGGTCTATAATGACCCAAAACTAGGAATTTATAACAATTGGGCAAAAGCTAGCAAATCTATTCTAGGAATTAGTAGAGTAACTTATAGAGCCTTCACCAACATAATAGAAACAGAAGGTAGTTATGCCAAATACAAAACACCAAAATTGATAACTCTAAAGGAAATAGTAAGAAATTATTCTGTAGCATTACAACAACAACCAACAGCTCCAAGCAAGTTGAAAAATCTTGGAAAAATAGCAAGGCCTCTAGTGCTATTTAGACAAACATCTCCTCCAAAGACATCAAAAATAGTAAAGTATTTAGTACTATTCAGGGAGACATCTCCTAAAACTACTCCAATCATTGAAGATGAAAATGACCAATATAGAAACCTCAATAAACTACAATGGTTGAGTCTCTATAATTTCATCAGAAAATCTAAACAAAAACATATTAAAGATATGAAGTTCTATACTACAGACAAGGAATTTCTTACAATAAGTAAATTCAATATATTGGAAGGAGTCGATCCAATATTTGTGTATAAAGCATTTCATGCAAGACTAATAGAAAGTATATATCCAAGAATTAATTTAAGTGAATTAAATTATTTCCTAGAGAAATCAAGAACTTTAGAAGGAAGATTAAAGTAGATGATAAACCTGTTTATCTTAGATTTTTCAGTTCATTAATGGATTGGAATGAAGAAGAAAGTATTAGTCTCACCCACTTCATCAAGATAGAGATTTCTAACACAAACAAAGAAGTTCCCAAACCAAAGGCACTACCATAAAATGAATTCAACACAGAAGAACTCAGTTACTAGGAGGTCAAATTTATTATGAACTCAAAAAGATTGACAATTCTTCTGAGATTAAAGTAAATTATTCAACTAGTAAATTCATCATCATTTCCCATAGTAACATGGCTCTATCAGAGGAAAATGGTGAGAAATTACCAAATACGAAACCAATTTTAATTACAACAACCTAGAAATTGATCAAGAAACAAGAAAGGTATTCTACTTCTATGCCAGAAAAGCCACCAAAGATCACAAATGCATTCTCTGCATCAAAGACCGAGAAGATGAAGATGCATCATCATCAACGTCATTAAATGAATCGTTGGTAGAAAATGATAAAAAATAAGAAAAGAAAATGTCGGTAGAAGACGACAAAAGAAATAAAGATATGGACCCCACATCTTAGCCGAAAACATGTGCCAAGGAAAAAAGTAGTGGCTATCTTTTAAAGTAGAAAAGCAGATGAATTATTAAAGCAAGGGTAAAATAATAATTTTAGTCTTGTAAATAGGGATTCCTTATTCTATAAAATGAACATTTATTATCATTTCAAAACACACATGAATACACAGAAATCGAGAGCTCTGTACTCTAAAACACTCTAGCATAAAAAACTCTTCTATCTAAAAATCTCAAAACCAATAATGTTATACCCAGTAATTGTGAACGGCTAAGCACCCCTTGAAAGTTCTTAATTGGCCTTAAGTTGTAATAATTATTATCCTATGAATAAAATGGAGTTTAGTTACTCTTCTATAGTAAGTCAACTATTGAACACCATTTATGTATGGATGTAGAAGACTCACCATTTCTAGGAGGGCGTTGAGGTTTAAGCAAAGATGAGACATAACATGTGTAACAAAAGAAGACGAATAGAAGGGAAGATCATAGTGGATCCATCAAATTTAGGTATAATAATTATAAATTTAAGCTAGTTAAGAATCTTGAATGTTTAAATATTTGCTTACAATAAGACATAATACTGCTAAAACAAAAAAAAAGGAATAAACAACTAATAATTCCAAATAAAATCATAGATAAAAATCTAATTCTATTATAAACATTTGATAAAGGTTATCTCTATCATTTAAATGAATATTTTAAAGATGAGGATTATGAAACTTGTCTTGAAAATTTTAAAAGATTTAACACCTTATTAGATATTTATACAGATTATATTAAAGTTATCACAAACATCATAGACTATCCTATTTCAAGGACATTAAAAGACTATTTTAGTCAAAAATATGTAAGAATAGAGGAAGAGGAATTCAAAAACTTAATGTTTACATGCTACTTCTTTGAAGATTATAAATACACTATATGTACACAAGAAAAGTTGTTTGTATACTATGAATAGGACAAAATAATATGCATTCAACACATATAATTTATCAAGATATTACTCTATGAACATCAAATCATTAATACATAAATTAGAACTATTAGATTTAACAAATGAAAGAATAATTATTAATTTTAAAAGAAAATTATTAGATTCAAGATTATAATTAAGTAACCAATATAATGAAGAATATAATATATATACAATTATAATGAATATAGAAGAAAATTAGATTTATACCAAAAAATAATAAGCTTTTTAGATAGATTATTGTTTTAAGTAAATAGACAAAAATCATCAACTAGGTCAATATTAACCCCCGATTAAAAATTATATCGATCCACAAAAAATGGTATCATAACCTAAGAGTAGTAGTCTAAATAGTAATGGATGAAAATTTAATACCGTTAAAATCTAATGGCATTTTTGATATTTATAAACCTCGAAGATATAATTAAAAATATGTCAAACCTAAAGAGCATTTGAGATATTATTCCTAATGAAACTCTACCTTGGAATCCATAAGGGATTCCATTTTTCTAAGATATATACTCGCACCACTCACTTAAGCGGTCAAACCTTAAATATCTGTAATAGATTTATTATCATTACAAAAATGTAATCATTATGAATTTTTGAAATAATTTGATCGCATAGCATAGTGCATTAGCACATCTAATTTCAGATCACATAGTCGTGGGTTCGTCTTCTATGGTCGCCAGTATCTTATTCCTTAATTTCATCTAAAAATTATATTAATCGATCATATTATTTAAAAAAATAATTGGTTATTTTTATTTTAATAAGATAGATAATTAATTTAATTTTTTTATATAAATGTTTAAAAATACTTTTAAAATAAATATTAATTTATTTATTATATAATAATTATTTTATCAATAAATAGTTAATTCATTTATTACTTTAATAAAAAATATATAAATAATAATTATTATTTTATGAGGAGTAATAGACGTGATACTTTGTGATAGTGTCACACAATCTAAATATGAATGATATTTTATTTAAAAAATAAATTAAATATAATATGACGACATATATTAACTTTTCATTATAGAGAAAGCTTGATTGAATTTAAAAAATATTTTTATAAATATTATTTCTTACAAATAATGTATATTAGTTGATTATTTTTAATTAATATTGGATATAATATAATCTCAAAATAATCAGTTCAATATACTTATTATTCATAAAATAATAATTCAGGTTTCATAATATCAAGTTAATATAAATACAATTATCAAATATAAGTTATACAACTATTATTTATTAAAAATATTTTGATATATATATATATAATCTAAATAAATAAATAAAAGAAGAGGAAGAACATTATAAAATAAAAATAGAGATTTTTATAAATATTAGTTTTGGAATGATATGATGCACGGGCTTATTAATAAAATTATTTAAATTAGTATGTAATTTATAAATAATTTTTTAGGTAATAATTTATTTATTTTTATCTCATATTCTATATTAATAGTTGATATAAAAAAGTTAATATTAGAGCTAAGAAAACATAAATAATATTATGTTATTTAAATTTGACAAGTATATAGTGGTGTTAATTGTTTAGCAAAAATTGGTATTGTTCCACAATTCTTAATTTTAAAAATATCTTTAAACACAATTTTTTAAATTTTATAATTATATAAGAATATTTTGATATTTATTAATATACAAGAAAAATACAAAAATAATAAATGAATGGTAAAAAACTATAAAAAATAAGAAATAAAGGAGATATAAGTTCATCTTGATATTTATTTGTATATTAAAAAATAGATAGAAACTAAAAAATTAAAAAATAATCAAAATGGTACACAACAAACTAAAAAAATAACTATTTATAAAATTTATTTATTTTAAATACATTTTAATATCTATTTGTGTGTAAAAAAGTAACGAAATATTGAAGCGGGAGAATAACCAATGTACAGTTCATCAGTTATTTTCTCTTCTTATTTATTAGTACAAAAAATTATTTGTTTTAAAATTATTTTAGTATTTATTTATGTGTTTACATAAAAACCGTGTTTACTTTATATACATTTTTTATTATTTGTGTGTAAAAAAATAGGACAAAAGTGGAGGAAGAGAATATCCAATGTATTGTTCATTAATTATTTTCGCTTTTTATATATAAAAATAGATAATTATAAAAATTGTATTTATCTTAAGGGTATTTTAGTATTTATTTATGTATATAATAAAAAAAATGTATTTACTTTAAGAACATTTTGGTAATTATTATGTGTCTAAATAAAAAGTGTTTATTTTAGGGATATTTTGATATTTATTTGTGTATATAAATAAATAAAAATTATTAATCTAGGAATTTTTAATATTTATGGGTATAAAAAAATTAAGAAAAAATTAAATTTGGTTCATAAATGAATTGATCAAAAACTCATTAACTCAGTAATCATAAATATTAAGAACTGTTATCTTTAATATAATAAAAATAATTATATTATATAAAATAACTATTTATAAAAAATATTTTTTATATACATATTTTAGTATTTATTGAAGTAAAACCTAAAAGAAAGAATAAAATTATATTTATTCTATAAATATTTAATAATTATTTACTTAAAAAAATTAATTAAAAAGGAAGTAACTTTTTGTGGCTTTTAATATATAAGATATTAGTGTTAAAAATTAACAAAAAAGGATAAAATCTTATATTTATTAAATGAATACTTTAATATTTATTAAAATAAAAAATTAATATAAAGTAAAAAAAGGAAGTAGGTCGAGATCGACCAAAGTCTTTAAGTTTTTTAAGACTAGTTTTGGATACACGTATATAATTTAAATTTGATAAATATATAATATTATAAATTGATCATTAATAAATATTATTGGTCTTAAATTAATTTTTTAAAAATAAAAAAATAAAAAATTAATTTAATTTAAAAATTTAAAAATTTAAAAATTTGAAAAAAATACTCTTAAAATAAATAATTAATTGAGTTGTTATTTTAATGAAGAATAAATATACACCAATAATTATTTTACAGTTAGTAGTTAAGTTATCTAATACTTTAGTAAAAAATATATAAACAATAATAATTATTTTAGTAGAAGTAATAGGTGTAATACTTTATGATAGTACCGTAAAATTTAAATATATATAATACTTCATTTAATCAATAAATCAAAAATAACATTAAGACATATACGAACTTGAGATGATAGATAGAATTTGATCTAATTAATAAGTATTTTTATAAATATTTTTTACTTCTAAATAACTTAGATTAATTGATTATTTTTTAATTGATATTAGATATAATTTATAATTAAGGTTCATAATGTAAAGTTAATACAAATAAAATTATTACCTATAGATTATATAATTATTATTTATTAAAAATATTTTGATATATATTAATATAAAAAATAAATATTAAACTTAAAGTTTAAGAAAAGGAAAAAAATATAAGTAAAGAAGAAGAAAAAATAGTTGTAAAGAAGAGTCAAAAAGTCATAAAAGCTTTTATATAAGTAATGTTAATAAGTTATTCTTGTTTTTTATCTATAATTAAAAATATATTTATTTATTTTAATAATATTTTTATATTTATTTGTATGTAAATAAAATATATTTATTTTAAAAAATAAAAAGGAAAAACATGTGGTAAAAACTAAGGGTGTCCATGGTTTGGTTCAACTTGATTCGGTTTTGAGTAATTTTTTTTAACTAAATCAAACCGTTCATATTGCTCAAACATAATCAGATCAGATAGTTTGACTATTAAAAAATATTATAACCAAACGAGGTTTAGACCCATTGGATTCATTCAATTCATTTGATCTATGTTCTCAATTGAAACAAGTTTAGGCAAGGTGAACAATAATCAGTTTGGAGGAATTGATAAAGTTTTATAACAATATGACAATACATCATATGGATTAATCAAAGTTTTAACGAATAAAATTATACCCTGACAGCAGAAGGTTCTTGGTAAATGATTGGGGTCTACATCTGATGGTATGTTTCTTGCATGCTACCATATACTTACTCCAAGTTTGCATTCCACATCATACATTTCTTTGCCGTCGTTACTAGTATACTGCGAAGCAGCTCTAACATAACTAGAAAGTTATTACAGTGGATATATGTGGTACACTTCCGCATATGATGACCTATCATGTAAATAATTAAACTCATGTAAAATGAATACTAACTACTTGCAATCCCAAAAGATAGAAGAAATAATATGAAGTCAGAAGAGAATGTTGTATAAGAAGGTCGGTAACTAGGTATACCATGAATCCCAAAAGAAGTAAATCATAATGAAAAGTAGGTGGTTTTCTCAAATTGAATTCTTGCTACTGACCAAGTTGAGAAGCCACACTATGCTTAAAATAGTACGGTATAACAATCATTCTTGTTGGGATGAAAGCTTCAACTATATAGAGAACAAAAACATTCAACATATTCTGTAGTATAGAAAAACTATTAGTCAACAACTTCAAGGTCAAAGGCAAAGACCTCATATATACAATTATACCTTAATAATAGTCCAATTCTCATATGCTCTTGGTGACTATGGATTTGGAGTGAAGAGACGCCGAGGAATTCCATCAGGAACACTTTTGGCTGGCATGTAGGACATAACTATCCAAACATAAACCAACAGACAAATGGGATACATATTTTGTAATAGATTCACTAAACTACACATTTTGTTGCCTTCTTGGCATGATTGAGTTGTACTTGGGTAACTGCCACCAGAAAAAGGATAATCATAGTTAGAAATTGTGTAAAAGACAATAATGGCACATAGGATACAAAGTAGAGAAATAGGATTAACCTTTGTCCCGAAGTTGCAATTGCTATAAATTCTCCAACTAATACATCAACCGCTTTTGATACAAAATCAAAACCCTACATCAACAAGACAAATGTCCTCAGGCTTAGTAAAGAAAGATAATGATTATAACAAATTGCCTAATGCATATTCACCATAAGTCGGATAACTCAAAAACAAAACTTATAGTGCTTGAATAAATGCCAAATAATCTAGAATTATTGAAGATGCTGTTGAATACAAAAAAGTTTTGGATATGTTAATACTCGTTCAAAACACGGAGATCTGAATTCATACGCCAAAAGAGCAGTCACATAAATGTGAGCGCAACTATTGCAGCAAAAACATAACAGTTGAAGTATCAAGTAGAGAAAACATAGAGTAATTGAGCGAGAGAGACTTTGTGATCCACATACCTATTTCGTCCATGGATGAAAGGACTAGAGGCAAGACAAAGTGAGATGAGGACGAATGACTGGGTATTAGGGGTTGTAGAGTAAAATGGTTTGCAGAGATGCAAAGTAGTATATAACCTCCCTTTATTTAACAGTTTGTAAACATGATTTTTTAATATATTATTAAATTGATTTGGTCTGATTCGATCTGTTTAAAGTTAGTATAATTAAATTAAATCGTTTGAAAAACGATTTCATTTAATATAAATTAGACCAAATAATGTGATTTATAAAACTATTTAGTTTAATCTACTTCGATCTCATTCGATTTCATCGATTTAAAATTAGTATAATCGAATTGAATCATTTGAAAAATGATTTCATTTAATATAAATTAGATTAAATAATATGATTTATAAAACTATTTAATTCAATCCAAGTCATCTAATTATTCAATTTAATTTGATTTGCTCCTATTTTTTAAACCCTTACTAAAAACCATCAAACATGACGTGGGCTCATTACATACGGAGGGAGATAATGTAAAAAATTGAATAAAATAACACCACTCAAACAACTTAGAATAAGCACTTTTCACTTTATTATTACACTTTATCATTACATGCAATCCAATGCGAATTACCCATTTGGCGTTTTCCTATTAATCTTCATTGTTAAAGCAGAGAATATTCGGTAAACCATCAAAACAAGATCTCAGCTTTTATGGCAACTGAAGAGGAAGAAAGCGAATCCGATCAAGAAGAAGAAGGATAGAGAGAAAGATGGGGAAAAGTCTTTTCTCATTTCGCGGATCAACCTCACGTCGCCGGCACAAGAAAAAGCTGGCTGATTATGCTAAATTGCCGATGATCGTAACTAAAGTAGACGATGTTGGATTATCCCTTCCCTCGCCACTAAACAACAATGGAAGTGGTGGTGGTGGTGGTGAGAATGGAGCTTCTGCTATGGTAGTTTCTAAGGGGAAGAAGAAAACGATTGGAGCTGCGAGGCTCTGGATGAGATTCGATCGTTTTGGACAATCTGAGCTTGTTGAGTGTGATAAGAGCACTATCATTCGTCGCACTTCTATTCCTCCTCGTGATTTGAGGATTCTTGGACCCCTTTTCTCTCATTCATCTAATATCCTTGGTATGTAAACCTATATCAGTTATATTTCAGTGGTTTGTTTCCTTTCTGTTCCTCAATTTGTGTAATTTTTTTCTTTTCTATTTAGGGTTTATCTTTATGATTTATTCTTCTTTATTTTGTGAATTTGTTGTTGCTTGGGTACTGATTTTTTCCAGTTGTTAATTTCCTTTATGCTTTTTTTAATACATAAACACTGAATTTATGCCCTATTGGTATAATTAAAACAGGGATTGAACAAACTTTTTGCTACTAAACTATGTTATTTTCTAATTCTAGCTACTGTATGGTGTTTCCTGAATTTTCTACCTTTTGTCAATTTCACTTATCTTGATCCCGTGCGTTTCCTTTTTAAAATTAGGTATTACCTGGATGTTGAATTTAATAAAATTATTAGCTTAATTGTATATGTGTAGAGGCATGATTTACATCTTCATGTGTGCTTAGCTCGTGTGCAATGCTATATTTCAGACCCCAAGTCTCTGCTTTTGCACAAGTTACTGATTCTCAACTAGTTTGATTTATTATCTATTAGTAGCTAATCATGATGAGAAATGGAGGTGCTATCTTTGCAGCTAGAGAGAAGGCTATGGTTGTTAATCTAGAGTTTGTTAAGGCGATAGTTACTGCTGAAGAGGTGTTGTTGCTTGATCCTCTTCGTCAAGAGGTCCTACCATTTGTGGATCAGCTTAGACAACAACTTCCTCAAAAGAGCGCATATAACCTTCTAGGAGAGGGTCCTTTGGAGGAACAAGACAATGAAATGCGTGTTGTAGCTGGAAGACATTGGTTACCAGTTCCAGAAGGTGCTGAAGGTCTGCAGTGTGAGTTACCTTTTGAGTTTCAGGTTCTGGAGATTGCATTGGAGGTTGTATGTATATATTTGGATTCTAGTGTCGCGGAGCTTGAGAGAGAAGCTTACCCTGTGTTGGATGAACTGGCTAGGAATGTTAGCACTAGGAATCTTGAACTTGTTCGGAGTTTGAAGAGCAACCTTACTCGATTGCTCGCACGTGTACAGAAGGTATACTCATGAGTCCTCTGAATAATTCTAAATCTTCAAGTTTTGAAAGCTACCAAGTTTGCAATGTGCGCAAACATATAAATATTTTTTTTTCATTTCAATTAAGATGAATAGATGAGAAGGGACCAGACCTTGCTGTCTCCTTTTGCAAAACCACTTCTGAAATTACATTGCGCTATTTCTAATGGCAGGTCAGGGATGAAATTGAACAGCTACTGGATGACAATGAAGATATGGCTCATTTATATTTGACGAGGAAGTGGATTCAGAATCAGCAAGTTGAGGCTTTGCTGGGAAGTTCAGCTTCAAATTACGTTAGTGCTACCAATATTACAAATTTTCACCGAGTTAGTTCTAAAAGGAGTGGGAGTATGATGTCTAGCTGCCATTTCGATGCTAATGATGTGGAGGATCTGGAGATGTTGCTTGAAGCATACTTTATGCAGCTGGATGGAACACGTAACAAGATATTGTCTGTAAGTTCCAAACTATATGAGCTGTTATTATCAACATATCTTTAATACTTTACTTACTACACTTATGCCGAATCAAGGTACTTGTTTCTTTAACTGCATTAAAATTTGAAGCGTATTAATAATAGTAAAGCTGGCAGGACCAGGTTATCTTATATGTAGTTTCATGTGTGTTCATTTCCACAAGTTGAAAATCGTATTTGAGAATCAAGTGTGTGAAGATATTGTTAGACTGAATTCTGCAAGTTTTGTTATCAAATTTTTGTTAGGAGATTGATTCTAAGAATGTCATGACTCATGAATGATAAACCTTGACTTCTTCATGATATCAAAATTTGGTTTAAATTTGTCTGCTGTATTTGCAGGTTCGAGAGTACATTGATGATACAGAAGATTACGTGAATATCCAACTCGACAACCAACGAAATGAACTCATTCAGCTTCAGCTGACATTAACCATTGCATCATTTGCCATATCTATTGAAACCGCCATAGCTGGACTTTTTGGCATGAATATCCCATGTACGTTGTACAAAAGAAATGGGATATTTGAGATCTTTGTTGCAGGTATTACTGCAGGTTCTTTACTGATTTTCGTGCTCTTTTTAGGATATGCCCGATGGAAAAAGCTACTTGGTTCATAGTAAAGTCCACATTATAAAATTGTATTTTGTTAAAATTCACCATATTTATAATTGTATTGTATCAGGGAAATCTTTCAAGTATATACTAGAATCTTATACTGGCTGCAAGTTGCTCATACCTCATAGTACATGTTTTTAGGGTATATGAATGATAAATGATGTACTTGGTTTAAGATGAAATTTTTTTAGAATATTAATGTGAAATTTTGTTGAGCTCGTTTTATTGATGCTTTATGAGCTGATCTCATTGTTTCAACTAACTTCTGCTTTTTAGCATTAAAGTTTAGCGAATGTGACCGAAAATGTGCTATATTTATTCTAAATGTGACACTTAAGTTTTATATTTTTTTTGTTACATGTTAACATATTGTTACGAAAAAATGACTATATAAAGATAAAATAACTATTTTTTATGTTTTATTTATTTAATTCTTTCAGTTATATTTTATTTAACATATATTAATCTCTATCTAATGTAATTGAAAAAATTAAAAAAATATAATAAAAAACTTACCTTTGTTCGTATATGGTCATTTTTTCATAATAATAGGACTAAATTTTTACAAAAAAATAAGTATAAAGTTTAAATGTCATTTTTGTAATAAGTAAATGATTTGGTTTTTTTTCTTAAAAGTATATTGCATGTTTGCAACTTAATATATACTTGATTTAGTAAGGTATCTTATTAATTACTTCTCACTGGTATTTCCTTTGGCAACATCATCATCCCTTGTAGAGGTATAAAACAAAGTTATCCTTTATCTCCCTATTTGTTTATTATTGGAGCTGAAGTTTAGAGTAGGCTACTTCTTTCCGCATAGTTAAATTTAAATTTAGATTTTCATGGAATTAGAATTTTCATAAATGCCCTTGCTATTAGTCACTTATTGTATGTAGATTTAATTTTTTTTATGTCGGGAAATTTTTTCAAAAGTCAGTATTATTCATGAGCAATTGCTTAAATGGTTTGTCTGATCAAGTTAGAAAGCTAATTTATACAAATCTTGTATTTTTTTTATTCAAAAAATGTTTTTGAACATCTAAGATCACAGTTTCAAAATCATTTTGGTATTACAAAGGCTAAAAGAGATGTCAAATACGGTGGTCATAATCTTTTTCTTCACGAACAGAGATAATTCAAAAGAATTATTAATACACATTTTAAAAATAGATAGCTAGATTCTATAAGTACCTTCAAGTTTTTTAAAATGTTTTTGTAAAAAAGGTGACAATAAATTAGAAAATTTTGGAGGGGTTTAAAATCTGAGAAAAAGAATTCTAGATTTTTGGCTATCAATTGTGTCTTCGTAAGAATGTTAGAGGATTTGGTTTTCACAAACTTGAAGACATAAATTTAAGTCATCTCTAAATTAGGATGGTAGTTTTTCAATGATGATAATAAATCTTGAGTTAAAATGTGTCATTTTAATATGAACAGTCTAATGATTTTTTTATTATAAAGTTAGACCATTGGATTCTTTTGAAAAGACATTTGTTCATCTAGAGAGTTATTGAGATGGTAATTCAATTGATATTTAACTTGATCTTTAGATTCTTTGAATTGTTGATTTTAGACCTCCTTCTCCTTTAATTTAACATTTTTCTATAAAGATTCAAGATCTTCTCATAGCTTCCAATGTTGGGTGGAATTTTTAATTGATTAATCATATTTGAGGTGTTGATATGTGTTCTTATCTTATAAATTCCCCTTCCAGTTGAAAATAACTAGGATTCTTGGTTATGAACAAAAAAGCTCTAGAGGTATTTCTAACATTAAGTCAACTTAGAGAGATATTATTTTTGGTAGAATCCAGACGTTATTTTTTACTCTTGAAAATCAATTTAGAATTTAAAAGTTCATAATAAAATTAAAGATTTTATTCTATTTGTCTTTGAACTAGATGCAACATTGCTGCAAGGATTTCCTCATTTATTGTTTTATGCTCATTTTTTCACTATTATCTTGAAATATTATTCATCTTTTTTGTCAATGTTCGATGATCATTTCTATTGAACTTGATATTTCACTTCTACGTTAAAATATTTTTATTTTCTCTCTTTAGATGATTTTTTCAAGGAAATCTTCGGATCTAATAATAATCTTATTCATAATGATTTAATTAATAGTGAATTCATTCTTACTATCTTTTTTTTCTCTATAAAATACATTTGAAATATTAAAAATGATCTTATTTTTTATTCTAAATCTCTTAATCTTATTTTATCTAATTTAGATTTAAGATTTTTTAGTTTTAAAAATGTTATAATTTTTAATTTGAGAAACAATTGTTTTTTTGATCATTTGACCGAAGATTCTCATCCATCTCCACCATCACCTACTTTTTGGAGGAAACTTAAAAGGATCTATCAAAATACACTTTGGTATAATCATACAATTGTTTTAACTATAATCTTACTGTTGTTGTAATTCTAAGATATTTTAATGAACAAATTCTGAATTAGACCATAACATTATTATCATACTTGTCGCCCATTCTTAGCAACTGAAAGAGCACTCATTGATGTACAAAAAACAAAAACTTACTATGAGAATGTAAGATGAACAAGTAATGTTTAAAGTTTTGAAAACATCTAAACCCTCTGATATTGATAATACTAATGAATGTTTTAAGATAAATGTTATTGATTGTGAGGATAACTTAAAAGAATTTGTTGAGTTGCCCACACTAAAGATTGTTACACATGATGCCATGAACAAGGACATAGACTCACTAGAAAATAACTCAACTTGTTTTAACTTTGAAAGTATAGAATCAAAGATTGATATTGTGAACCGTAAAATTTTTAGAGGATACGCCTCTTATGTGTGTTTCAAATGTGTTTATGGAAAATTTTGAGATCGAGTTTAAGTGATGAGCTCGAATTAGCAATACCAATCCTGCAAATACTTTAGTTTTATATTTGTAAAACTCTTGCAAATTCACGAATCATTTTATAGAAAATGACAAATCTAAGGAAGGAGTATATGTGGTTTTTAATTTATTATTCAAACTTTTAAAAATGAAATTAAATTCTAAATATCCTGTCATGATATTTTGGTTTTTATGTTTCCTAATCTAATAACAAAAAAATAAACATAGATATGGATTCAATAAATATTTATGTAATTTTTTATCAGTCATAACAATGGAGTATTTATGGATATAATAGTTAAGTTAATTATGTTTGCTTATATTAATTAGGTTATTAAAGTTATAAATTGATATTTATTGATTCTTTTTTTAATATATAAATACCACCTTTGGTAGGGTTAGATATTCTTTGGTAATTAAACAAATCAATTAACACATAGGAGTGAGGTTAATAATTAATTTGGTTAATTAAATTGATTCTTTTTTTTCTAAAAGATTGAAAATGAACCATTTAAATGCCACATTTGGTAGGGTTAAACATTTTAAACTTTATTCAAGGTGTCCAAATTAAACCTAAGAATTTAATTATCCGAGTACTAATTTTTAATCTTTAAAACCATCACTGAAAATATGTTGTCACTATATTTTCGAATAATAGTTATTATAAAAACTTTTAAAATAAAGCTTCACTCTAACTATTGGGCGATTGTACCAACAAATAAAAGAGCATTACTATAAATCAGCCATGATAATTAAACTTTAAAATCTAATTTTTAGATTTAAGTTTGTAATGAAAAATAATATATTTCTCACTCACAACCTTAATATAAAATCTTGAATAAAAATAAAATCAATTTATTTTATAGAAATGTTTTACATATTTAATATTTCACAAGCATTATAACGTTATTATTATATCATGTTTACAAATAGTCATCCATGTTAATTTTAATCACAGAAAAATTAAATATAACATATAAAAATAAAACATAAAAAATAATTATAAAGAATTCATTTTAAAATTTATACCTTAAAAGAATTCTTACACCATTTTGATATTAATTCTATTGCTGGAAAACCTCCAAATGGATTTGCATTTTTGTTTATTGAATTAAAAGCTAAAAATTTACAAAAACATAGCTAGTTCTTCTCAAAAAGAGAAGAACTTTAAAACTAAAAACTAAAAAAAGAAAACTTTTTAGAGAGAGAAAGAGCTTAAAAAACTATCGTGCCAACTGCTTGTCTGCCGAGATTTTCACGTCCCATATGCGTGCCAAACGCATCCAAATTCAAATTTTGAAATATTTTTCCCCTTTTTTTGTCTTTTCCTTATATATGAAAGGACCATTTTCCTCATTATAAAAAACAAAATTTCTAAGATCTTTCTCTCTCTAGAAAATTTTCATTTTTTTAGTTTTTAGTTTTTAAGTTCTTCTCTTTTTGAAAAGAACTAACTATGTTTTTATATATTTTTAGTTTTTTTATTCAATAAGCGATGGTGCAAATCCTTTTGGAGGTTTTATAGCAACAAAATTAACATCAAACTATTGTAAAGATTCTTTTAATGTATTATTTTAATAGATTTTTTACAATTATCTTTTTATGTTTTATTCTTATATGTTATATTTAATTTGTCTGTTATTAAATCTAACATGACTGGTTGTTTGTAAATATGATATAATTATAACGTTGTTATGCTTACGAAATATTAAACAGGTAAAATATTTCAATAAAATAATTTGATTTTGTTTTTATTCAATATTTTATATTAAGGATATTATAGTGAAATATATTATTTTTCATTACAAACTTAAATATAAAAATTAGATTATAAGTTGTAACTATTCGGTCTGATTTAGAGTAATGCTCTTTTATTTATTGGTACAATCGCCCCGTAGTTAGAGTGAAGCTCTATTTCAAAAGTTTTTTATAAGAACTATTATTTTAAAAATGTATTGATGACATATTTTTAGTAATGTTTTTAAAACTTGAAAATTAATACTAGGATAATTAAATTTTTAGGTTTAATTTGGACACCTTGAATAAATTTTAAAATGTCTAACCCCACCAAAAATGACATTTAAATAATTCATTTTCAATCTCTTAAAAAAATAATTAATTTAATTAATCTAATTAATTATCGACCTCATACATAGGTGTTAATTGATTTGTTTAATTAACAAAGAATATCTAACATCAACAAATGTAGTATTCATATAAAAAAGAAAGAATCAATAAATATCAATTTGTATCTTTAATAACCTAAATATTATGAGCAAACATAATTAACTTAATTATTATATTCTTAAATATCACTGTTATGAATGATAAAATTTGTATTATTGTTTATTGAATTTATATCTATGTTTATTTTTTTATGTTATTAGATTAGAAAACAAAACCAAAATATCGTGACAAAATATTAAGGATTTAATTTCGTTTTTAAGATTTTAAATAATAAATTAAAAAATCACATATATTTCTTCCTTAGATCAACCTTGCGAGTATACTTATCATTTTTTATAAAATAATTCGTGCACTTGCGAGAGTTTTACAAATATAAAATCAAAAGATTCCATAAGATCAGTATTTGCATTGTCGGTGTGTCTTTAGAAAAAGATGCCAAAATAGAAAAGCTTAAGCAAGACGTTATAAAGCTCCAACAAAGTTTTATCCAATCACAAAATGATAACAAGAAACTATGTGCATTATTGCTATAGGAAAACTACTCGAAATAAGCTGAAAGCTCTTTTCTAACCGTAATAGTTACACCATTCCCAAAACCTTATATCCAACAAGAACCCAATAAGTTTCTCATGGATTGAGGAATCATTACCGTCAAGAACCAATACTCATATGCAAAGAACCTACATCTGTAAATCCACCACAATAACAATCTTATGAGCTACCTGAACCACATGACACATAGACACCTATCAATACTCACTCGAGCTACCTCAATAGAAAATAAAATGATAAGTGGAAGAACATAGAAAATAGTATGGAAGAAAAAAAAAAGACCAATCAACTCAAAAATAGGGCAAGGGATATCTTATGAAAGATATTAAGGCTACGTGTGATCATTTATTGGCATTTCCTTTTTTAGATGACATAGAGTTAATGGTTCCTCCACCTAAATTATCTACACCAAAATGTCCACCCTTTAAGAGAATGGATGATCTGGTAGCTCATGTGATACATTTTAAGATGGCTATATCACCATTTTCCATCCCAAAAGAAAAAAAAGGATGCCATATTTTGCCTTTACTTCCAAGGCACGACACATAAATGGTTCTTAGAGCTTCCTTCTAAGAGCATCAATAATTTCAACCAATTGGTGAGGCCTTTCATTACGAATTACATTCACAACAAACCTATTTAGAAAGAATCACACAATTTGTTCTCCATTTTCCAAGAAAGTAAGTAGATAATAGAGAACTACATGAATAGGTTTAAGATGGAGAAAATGGAGATTTCACAGTGTCTAGACTCTATTGTTACTGAAGCTTTTAGGGAAAGAATAAAAAGGGACACTGGTTTATTTGCAGAACTAACCAAGACCACCTCACATTATCTTGATGTGCTTTATGAGGAGGCATAAAAGTTTTTCAATTTTGAAATAGAGATGAAACCCACCAAAGCTACTATGTCTAAACCATTGGAAAAACCTAACACAAGCAAAATAGGTGGATAAAGAAAACCATTTATAGATAGAAGCCTAAACCCATCCGTTTTAAGCTAACAATAACACCTTGAAGAAGATTGGGTACTTGGGGAAGGGCTTTATCTCCCTTCAAAGGAGCACCATTGCAAGTATTCCTCTATGACACAGTCTAAAGGATGGAAATGATGTAACAAATGAGATGGAGGCAACCTATGAGAGTCTCTCCAAGAGATCCCAACAAGTATTATGTATTCTATAAAGACATAAGTCATTGGATAAAGAAATTTACACATCTCAAGTGGGAGATCAAACAACTCTTGTCAAAAGGACATTTAAGAGATGTAGTCGATATAAGTAGGAACAAAGCTCCCATGCAAAACAATCGGGGAGGTAACCCCTAATAAGGGACATGGTTCCCCTTAAACCCCTACAAAGAAAGGACATGCAGGTCTAACCCTCTAAGGGGATATTTACATAATTTATACCGTCTAAGGTGTCCCAATCATGTTGGGACCTACACCTAATTCTTACAAAAGGTATACTAGGGAGGTAAGAGACACGCATCATCCAATTTATACCTTGATATGTGAGGGACCAATATTTCTAATAACTTTTGAAAAGAAGAAAACTCTACCTCCCCATGATGATCCTTTGGTGATCACAATTAAAATCGCGCATTGGAAAGTGCATATACTATTGGGAGACAATGGTAGTTCCTCAGATATATTATATTTGTATGTGCTTATTGACATTGGGATAGACTCCAAGGAGATCACTTAACAACAAATTTCACTAGTAGGGTTCAATGGCAGTGTCACTTTGGCTGTGGATACAAAACAACTCTTTGTCTCCATGGAAGGAACTATTATACTTACAAATTTTTTTGTCCCAATTACCCCCATATCTTACAACATAATATTGGGAAGACCTTGGATTAATAAAATAAGGCTTGTCACATCAACTTACCATCAATTGATCAAGTATCTGATAGTAGATGAGATAAAATAAATCAAAGGAGATTAGGAAAGGGTGGGGATGTGTTATAATGCTTCCATGAAAAATGTAGAACCTGCCTCCAACTCAAAATAGCTATTAAATGGTGCTCAACATAGTAGACCAGCAAATACACACCAACCATACAGGTAGATATTAATTGTGGGCCATGAGAACTATGAGATTGATCATGTGGGGACGGTGGATAAGGA
Organism: Hippophae tibetana; assembly: GCA_037013495.1. Classification (NCBI taxonomy): domain Eukaryota; kingdom Viridiplantae; phylum Streptophyta; class Magnoliopsida; order Rosales; family Elaeagnaceae; genus Hippophae; species Hippophae tibetana. The sequence continues at coordinate 15,176,780 of CM072803.1, forward strand.
GAAATTTATAAAGGTCAGTTCCATACTCCCCATAGATGCCAATGAGGAGTTAGTTGAATTTTTGAAGAGAAATGCGTACCTTTTTGCTTAGAGGCTAGAGGACATGCATGGATCATATGAAAAAACTTTTCCAACAAAGGAAGAGAAGGTTTACAAGAGGAAAAAATAGCATTATCAACAACAAATTTAACTCCATCAAAAAAGTGGGATGGGTCAAAGAAGTAGACTATCCCACGTGGCTATCAAATGTTGTACTAGCCAATAAGGTCGAGGTGACCATCACATGCAAGTGGATTTCACTAATGTTAATTTTGCTACCCTTAAAGACTGTTTTCCTCTACCAAACACCCATCAACTGGTAGAAATCATAGCTAGATTCAAAGTAATGAGTTTTATAGATGTATACTCAGTTTACCATCAAATTTGCATGTATCTAAAAGATGAGGAGAAAACATGATTTATCACAAAGGAATGGACCTTTTGCTTCATATGTATACCTTTTGGGTTAAAAAATACAAGGGTAACTTATCAATGGTTGGTAAATAGAATGTTCAAAATCAAGATAGAGAGGAATACAAACATGTATGTGGACGACATGATAGTCAAAACCAAGGTCATGAGAGATCATGTTTTTAATCTAGAAAAGATTTTTGCTAACATTAGATATTATGAGATGCACATCAATCCTAATAAATGCATCTTTGGAGTAACATTAAGAAAATTCTTAGGGTACCTGCTATCTTTCTGAGGAATCAAGGTAATAAAATTGTTACCCTTATAAACATAAGGTCTCCACGGTGCCTCAAGGAAATGCAACAATTGAATGGATGCATAGTTGTATTAGGCCTTTTTGTATCCAGATGTATGGAGAAATTTTCACCTTTATTTCAACTCCTAAAGAAGAATAAGGATTATTTATGCTTTTCAATCTCAAGGAGTACTTAAGGAAGGCACCCCTCTTGACGAACCCTAAAGTAGGTGAAATTTTATACTTGTATCTGGCCTCTATAGAAAGGGCAACTAGTTCCGTTTTCTTGGTAGATATAGATGGAAGACAACAATTTGTATAATACATCATCCATTCTTTGAATGTAGCATAACAAAGATGTACATATATAGACAAAGTGGCATTCACCATAAGAAGGGCTTCTAAAACGCTTAGACATTACTTTGTTGCTCATAAAAATAATTATCTTGACATCTTACCCTCTTAAGAATATTCTAGGTAAGCTAGAAAAATGAAGTCATCTCTCTCAAATAGCCATTGAGTTGAGCAAATTTAATATACATTACAAGCCACAATAATCCATTTAAGGACCAGCATTGACCGAATTTGTCGCAGAATAGATAGAGGGTGAGTTCATAACTGAACCAAACAATGCACCTAGGGAAGTTGTATCAGTGGGAGCATTTACCCGAGACTTATGGATGGTATATATGGATGAGGCTTGTAATTCAAAAGGTTTGGAGGTAGGAATAGCTATATCAACCCCTATAGTAGGACTGGTAAAACAATGTATTTGAGTTACTTTCCCAACCACTAATAATGTAGTTGAGTATGAAGCATTTTTGTTGGAACTTTGTCAACTCCATTTATTGGAAGCAAAGAAAGTGTTGATCTACGATGACTCACACTTAATAGTTAATTAGGTGAATAACGCCTTTGAAGCGAAGAAGGAAAAAATAAAGAAATACTTGGAAGAAATAAAAAAAGAAATATCAACTCTTAAATCATTTGAGATCAAACAAGTACCCAAAGAAAGAAAAAACATATACTGATTCACTTGCTAGTTTGGTAGCAGTAGTGAGTATATAAATTAAAATTGTAATTCCAATATTGTGCTTACCAAGTCCTAGCATCTCTATGGACCTCATTAATTCCTCTCCATCTAAGCTTATCGGTATCACTACAACTTATTCATGGATGATACCATATCTGGAGTATCTCGTGCAAGGAACTCTCTCCACAAGTAAGGAAGAAGTGCAAAAATATTACAATCAAGTCTAAGAATTACACCATTCTTCAAGGATCCCTTTATCGGAAAAAAATTTGGTGGTCCATGGCTTAATTACCTTTCTACTCAAGAAGCTTAACTCATGATGAAGGAATTATATGAAGGTCATTGTGGTGCATATTCAAGTGGGAAGACACTCTCATAAAGAATCATGCGACAAGGATATTATTGGCCTAACATGCAAAAAAATTGCATTGATCACACTCAAAGATGTGATAGGTAATAGAGACATGCCAATGGACCATATTTACCCATAAGTGAGATGAAAGCCATTATCACTCCAGCCCAGAAAAAGTTCCTTATTGTAGCAACTAATCACTTCTCTAAATGAATAGAAACCAAACCATTTATATGAATACAAGAAAGTGATGTACATAGTTTCATCTAGAGAAACATAATATGTAGGTTTGGTTTGCCACGTGAATTATTAACTGATAGTGGGTAGTAATTTGCCTTTCAAAATGTGCCATCCTTTTGTTAGGAGCTCAAAATCAAACTCTCACACTCCACTCCATATAGACCTCAAGCCAATGGTCAAATAAAATCCTCAAACAAGACATTGATCAATATTTTGAGAAAACGGTTAGAATGAGTATAGGGAAAGTTAGTGGATGAATTTCCAGGAGTTTTATAGGCTGTTAGAACAACCCCAAGGACTGCAATAGGGGAGAGCTTATTTTCTTTAGTGTATAGAACTGAAGCTATTTCCTATTAAATACAAGAACATACCTTACGTTCTTATATATCCCAATAGGACAATAATGATATCCGAAGGGAAGACCTACTACTAGTAGAAGAAAAGAGAGAGACCATTTTAATAAGGATAGAGGTACAAAAGTGAACAGTTCAATGCTCATACAATAAGTCGATTAGATCTAAAAAAATTAGTGTGGGAGATTAGGTCTTGCATAAAACTCTTGGAGATAAGATGGAAACTAATTTTGGGAAATTTGTAACAATATTGGAATGACCTTATGTGATCTACAACATCACTTCTATAGGATCATACAAAATAGAAAAGGATGGAAAATGAACTGAGCTAGAATAGAGAATTATTGAAGAAGTATCACTTCTAAATGGGACACCATGTACATCAACCAATGAATAAAAAGATATTGGCATTAAGAAATGAGTTGTCTTGCTAATAAAATAACGCGATAATCCCTTGGTATGGAAAAGGATGCCAGATGGACTCTCCACTAGGGATGTAGGTATAAGTGGCACATGACCCATCTTCACAAAGGGTCGTGAGTTGATAAAAGTAAAACTCCTCTTTGGGTTGAAAAGGATAAGTAAAAAATTGATTTTCCTACTTATCCCTATCATCTATCTCAAAAATAAAATAACATCATAACCTCCTAATATGGAGGAGGAGGCCAATTGGACCTCATACTAAGGATGTGGGTGTAAGAGGCATGTGGCATGTCCTAAGAAAGGGTCGTGAGTTCACAAAAATGAACCTCCTCTTTGGGTTAAAAAGGATAAGTGATGAATTTATTTTTCTACTTGTCCCTATCACTTGTCTCGTGAATAAAATAATGCAATAATCTCTTAGTATGAAGGAAGAGGCCAAATGAAAACCCCACTAGTGATACAATTATAAGAGACATGCTTCCCATTCTAAGTAAGAGTTTTGAGTTCACAATAGTGAACCTTTACTTCAAAATAAACAAAAAACAATGACCTTAAGTACGAAGAAGGATACCAAAAGATCCCTCCCCACTCACTTAGGATGCAGGTATAAATGATGACCCACTCTAAGCATCTCGAAGTCATAATATCAAGAATAAACAGATTGAATAAAACAGGCCTCATTCCATTACATTATTACATAGATACATTAATTAACACTTCTTTCTCTTAGGACCACTCGAAGACTTTTATTTCTTGAAATAGTTCATTTTCCAATGGTAGACTTCTAAATGTAATAAGAATTTTTCCTCACTCATCTCACCAATATTACATCTCAAGTGAAAGAGTCCAATATCTAGTATATGACTAGGGTAATGAGATACGTACTCTTAAAGGATTCGTTCCTAATTCACAAGGAATAGAACAGTAACACCTATATATATTCACATAATATAAGCACATACTATATAACATCAAAAGCAAAAAACTTTAATGACATATATTATATGTGAGAAGAAAGCAAGTAAATAACAAATGCTTTCTAATCAAAGCTAAAGCTAATAGTATATTGAAACATACACATTTTTAAACTTGGATTGTACTAACACAAACTTAGATCATGCATAACACTTGATATAATGAGATAAACCCATATAGAGACCATATCTATATGATAACATCCTTGAGTTACTTAAGAAAACCACTCAGTTGCAAATAATTCACTAAATAGTAAACATGTTACAATACTAATAAATAGTAAAACCACTATTACCTCTATCTGTTAGGACCTACGTCCAAACCGCCTATTGCTGCTCTTTTTATTGCTTTTGTAATCTTTTGGTTCAACACTCAAACTTAGTTGTCTTACACAACCAACATGACCCAATGTGATGTGATTGGAAACCAATGATCAGTAATAGTAAGTATATCAACTCACAACCTTACGGGAGACCTAGTCCACTACTAATATCAAATCATATGCGGAAGGCATGCAGTCAAACCACATACTCACACAAATTACAATTTGATTACTAAACTCACAAAAATGACCCATTCTTAAATATAAGTTCTCCAAAATAATTTCAAAAATAAGATATAAATCTTAATACGTATTTTGAAAAAATTTCAACTTTTGAACAAGGGGTGAAGAATAGAGAAATGAATGGGGGATTTACAAGGCTTAGTTTTGCCACCTTTTTTGTCACCTTTTCATCCACCTCAGCAACCACCTCTCCAAGGGTGGTGGCAAGGGTAGTGTTGATTTTTGGCGGCAAGATAGTTGGCGAGGTTCTAAAAAGTCACAGTTTTTCATTTCCAAAAATTACTGAGTAGACTCCATAAATACCCGCACTTGAAATGCACCAAACATAAGTGATAATGTCGGCTCTTTCACTCTCTCAACCTAGCATGTACATTATGAAAACCAATCTCAGGGTGTGTGTAAACATGCTCACATATAGATGTACCTAATTATGTGTGTATTTGAATTATTGATCCGTATTAACTAACCTTGCACAGAATAAGATAGAAGCATTACGTAAAATAAAAAACACCATGTTTTGTACATAGGACACAAACACACAAATATGAGTACAATGGAACTTACATCAAGGTACCAACTTCTTCACGCAGTTAATTGCATTTAACTTTTAAGCTTTGATTCTCATGAAGGATTGCATTGTGTCCATCATTAATAAGATGGACTTCATCCTAAACACTCTGGAACTCTTGCAATGCTTTTATATATGTTACATGCTGAACTTCAATATATTTCTTAACACTGCGACCTACTTCATATAATTGTTGAGTAGACATCTCGAAGTCACGAACGAGAGACACCACCAGCCAAAGTAGAGTTTTAAGAATCAAATAATCATAAATAAGGGGGAGCAAACAATGAATATTTACCCGAAATAGATGATGCCCATCCATGTTCCAGATGGAACCCTCATCTCTTCTGGTGCAAGATATGGCTGATCGATCTATGGGGGTGCCAAAATGATGACAAAAATCATCCCAGGTTATTGTATTTCTAAATATACCATTTTAAAAATGTATATGAGGGTTCTATTCACAACATGACATGCAAGGTACCTCACCTTCATCTATATGAGTTGTTAGGGCTCGATATGCACCCCATTTGGATTTGTTAAGGACAACCCAATATGGGCTTTGACTAGGTAACCTGATAACTCGAGGTCATAGCTTGTCCTAAATAGTTGAAAGGAGTGCTTTGATCCATTGGAAAGGGTTGCTCTTTATCATCTCTAACAAAATCAATACCCATCCCACTAAGAGGACTTACCACAGCGAACACCACTTCTTGTTTGGAATCCATCTTATTCTTATTTAAGGTATACATCTCATCATATGTATGAGAATATGAATCATCTCATTCAAACACGAGCTCGCTTTAAACCATATTATTCATGTCCACAAGAAATTTGTTTAGAGGTCATCAATGTTGATGTTTGTAAATTCTATAGGAACGAGATGCTTGGAGTGGAAATTTTAAAATAAGATTGAAATACTTAAGCATAAGACTGAAAAACTTGAAAAAATAATGGGAAAGATTTGGATTTCTCTTAAAGTAAAAAAAGAATTTCCATTCCAAAGAAAAAAATATCTATATAAAGTACATTAATATTCTAAAAGAGTTAGAAATATTAAATGCAAAGAATAAGAAAAAGAAATGCATTAATATTAAATTCAATTGAAGAAAAGTACAATTGAAAAAGAAAAATACAATTGCGCAAAGTACTATGAGGTCTTGGCTAGGTATTCTCGAGGTGGGGTCTTAGTTGGGTCTTCTAGAGGTATAACTACTAGGCTAGCTCTCACACGTAGTTCAAGAGTAGGTAGTCCAATTGGTGGCGTAGCTTGGGGTGTTCTGGTGAATAGTTGTACATTTTGTAAACCCCTTACATAAAATGTGAAAGTGGGAAGGGTATTGGACTTCACAACTTGAGCCTCGAAATTGGTCATCATAAAAGATACCATTTCACGATAGCCATGGGTACAATCTTTTCTAAGTTGAGCCATCAACTCGTTCAAGGAGACCATTTGTTCTATTAGAGACCATGTGGCATCTTTGGCCTACTTAGCTTGTTCTTTAACTAACCTTTCCTATTCCTATGCCATCTTGGCTTGTTCTTTAGCTTCTTTGGCCAAGGTGTCCCTCTCTAAAGTAAAGGTTGATGATGCCTTCAGTTTTTAGGTATGATCTACGAGGTCATTACCCAAGTCAATGATTTTAGCCTCTTACACCCCGAGAAGCTTCTCATTCTCTTTCAACACTCAATTCTTCTTACCGAGAGCCTCATATAATTGAGCGATTACAACTTTAGCTTTGTAAACACGGGCATGATATGCGTTGTTTGTAATCTCTCCCTCCTTCAACAAGGAAATGGCCTGTAATAAACATGGGATTAACATTATACAAATAATATTATACAGAGCATTATACAAATTGATCATGTTTCTCCAACATATGGTTAGCACCCACCTCCTTGTGGGTTAGCCTAAGCTCCCTCATGGTTGTTTAGATACAATCTCATTCTCAATTTCTCCTAAAGTAGTGATATACATCCAGTAATAACTTATGTTTCTCGAATACCCTTTCTTTAAAGATGGTCATCAAGGAATCTCTACTTGGATATTTTTTAACTTCACATCGTCCACACGATGGGTGTTTGGATGCAACATAGGAATGAAGTCGGTATCTATCTCAAAAAGAGAGTCTAATATTCTTTTCTTATGGGTTAAGGGCTTCGCAAAAGGTTATGGTGCCTTGGTTATCTTTCTAGACTGATCGATTAGGGTACCTTTTGGAACAACCGAGGTACCCACCTTGTAGGGAACTTACTCATGTTGCTTGGTGGGATCGATTTCAATTAGTTCATCCACCCCAAGACTTAGCACTAGGTCAATAATTCTTGAATTATAACAGATAAGGATTATAATTGAAATGAGATGTTTAAAACAAAAAGTATAAATACCCCGTGGAAAAACTTGAGGGTGGAGTATGATAGTCTTTTGCACCCTAGAAGCCTTATAATGAGGTTTAGTAAGGATATCCCTATAAGTTATGTGCTGGGAATTTTGTAGCTTGAGATGACACATTTTTTTTTCTTTCCATCAATACCAGGATGGAGTAATATCTCTTGGCCTCATGGCTACGTGGTGTCAAAGTTATGGTTCCAAGTAGCACATACAGGAATCACGGGCCCTTCATCCCATATACTACCACCGACATAAAAGTACTTATCTTTCCATTTAGGTTGATTGTTAGGCAACCTCAAAATGAGACCTCGAAGTGCAATGGTTGAGATGTATGCCCTACCTTCGTACATCTCATTCCTTTTAATACAATACATTGCATTCATATCACCTTTTCTAACTTGTACCCAAGATCCTTGTTGACTATATCCAAAGAGAATTGTCCATCCATTTGAATTTATTTGGGCTAAATTTAGGTCATATGTATTCAAAAAATGAACAACTATCTGAGGTATTAGAAACCTCAAGCCAACTTGTCATGCTTCCTCGTGCAAAACTTTATGAGCAAAACCGGGATCGTCGATCCTACCAATACTTTGGTTTTATATTTATAAAACTCTTGCAAGTGCACGAATCATTTCATAGAAAATGATAAGTATACTCCCAAGGTCGATCTAAGGAAGGAATGTATGTGGTTTTTAATTTATTATTCAAACTTTTAAAAATGAAATTAAATCCTGTCACGATTTTGGGTTTTTGTGTTTCAAATCTAATAACATAAAAATAAACATTGATAAAGATTCAATAAACATTTATGCAAATTTTATCATTTATAATAGTGGAGTATTTATGGATATAATAACTAAGTTAATTATGCTTGCTCATATTATTTAGGTTATTAAAGATATAAATTGATATTTATTGATTCTCTCTTTTTTATATGAATACCACATTTGGTGAGGTTAGATATTCTTTGTTAACTAAACAAATCAATTAACACCTATGAGTGAGGTTGATAACTAATTTGGTTAATTAAATTAATTCTTTTTTCTAAGAGATTGAAAATGAATCATTTAAATGCCACCTTTGGTGAGGTTAGACAGTTTAAACTTTATTCAAGGTGTCCAAATTAAACCTAAAAATTTAATTATTCGAGTACTAACTTTCAAGTTTTAAAACCACTACTGAAAACATGTTGTCAATACATTTTCAGATAATAATTCTTATAAAAACTTTTGAAATAGAGCTTCACTCTAACTACCGGGCGATTGTACCAACAAATAAAAGAGCACTACTCTAAATCAGACCGGATAACTAAACCTTAAAATCTAATTTTCAGATTTAAGTTTGTAATGAAAAATAATATATTTCTCTATAACATTCTTAATATAAAATCTTGAATAAAAATAAAATCAATTCATTTTAGAGATTTTTACCTATTTAATATTTCGCAAGCATAACAACGTTATTATTATATCATGTTTACAAACAGCCAGCAAAGTTAAATTTAATTACAGATAAATTAAATATAACATGTAAGAATAAAGCATAAAAAATAATTGTAAAGAAAATAAAATCCTTACAATACTTTGTTGCTATTCCCGTTGCTGGAAAACCTCCAAACGGAATTTGTACTCCCATTTATTGAATCGAAAAGCAAATAAATTACAAAAACATAACTAATTCTTCTCAAAAAGAGAATAACTCTAAAACAAAGAAAAACTAAAAACTAAGAAAAACTTAAAAACTAAGAAATGAGAGAAAGAAAGAGAAGAGAAGATGTATTTTGAGGTGTGGTTAGTTATGAAGAGAATGAGTGTATTTATAGGTGAGGATGAGAAGAAAAAGTGGGTGAAAAAATGATAAAAAATGGAGAAAATGCAGAATAGTGAATGATGATGTCATACTAATGATGTCATGTTGGTGTTGGTGCGGTAGCGCGCACGGACTGGAGTAGGGGCGCACGTGGCGCGCACAGATGAGAGCAGGCTGTTGGGCGAGGTTGGGGCAACTGTTGGGGCCACGCGTGCGTTGCAGGGTGCGCTACGCTCGGTGGCCGGTGCGGCTGGGCGGCTGCGTGCGCGATTTCCTCCTTTTTGACATTTTTGACCCATTTTGTCCAATTTTTCCATATTTTTTGACTTTTCCTCATTTATTTTATGAATATATTTGTGATGTATTACCTCCAGTATTCCTCTTTGAGTATTTAAGTTATGTTTTTAAGCAAAAATACTTGAAAAACAATAAAAATACCTGTGATTCCGAAAAGACAAATTTATATAAATATATGATAAAATCATATAAATATATATATATATATATATATATATATATATTTAATCAATTAATGTGCATAAAATCATGGTAATTTTAGTACTTTTTGAGTACTCATCAAAAACGTACCTTCATTAGAGTGGATCATTTGTCTTAAGACGATGTTGGTGGATTGGTACTAGACCCACACGAGGTGGAATTAAATGAATTCTTCTTAAGCGATACATGTCATCTATAGTTAATCTAGTAGGTAATTTCTAAATTTTCTTCCCAAGGATTTTCTCCATAGGTCGCCTAGTTGGCTCGTTTCATGGTTTCTTTTCTCTATGAACCTTCTGAGGAACGATGATATGAATAGGAGGTATGGGTCCCTAAGTTGAAGCACCCAACATATCTCAAATCAAAAGTACTGGTAGGTGTATGAACTCGAAGGGGTGCTTGATTCAGAAACTTAAGAAACATTTGTTTCAATATGGCTCGAGGTGATCTCGTAAGATATTTGACCTACTTTAGAGGTTCTAGAGTGTATTATTCTAAACCATATGGTTCCTTGCACATAGACACCGTTGGTTGGACCAGAGGTGGAAATGAGGAATGCTAGTATCCCATCTTATGTTGTAGGTTCCTTTACCCATATTTCTCTACCCATGAGTTGTACATACGGATAACTAGGGGTAGAATGTCATCAATCTCTGTGGTAGAGATGGACCTGGATGAAACCATACTTGGTTGAAAATCGGGCTACTCAATCATAGATAATAACAAAAATTAAAAAGAAGGTAAAGCAAAAATGAACTAGTTTTCTTTCATTTCTTGAAATTCTAGAAGCAAAAGCTGAAATCCTCTAACATGAGCTAAAATTCTTCAAATATATCCTAAAAATCTTCACACGACCTAGAATTCTCTGAATGAAGTTTTTAATTTTGCTGAAGGAAAATAAAAAATGAAAGTGAATAAAGGGCTAGGGCTTCTATTATAGTGGGTGAGGGAGCTGGATCTCCTAGGGGAAGTTGAAAAGTTTATAACTGAAGAATTTGAAAGGTTTACCTCAAGAAATGAGTACCTATTAAAGTGGTGCCCCAATTAAAGCAATTCTTTCATCTTCCTTAAAGATAAAAGAATGAGGAACTTAATGTTTTGGTGTTATAGACCCAGGTATCCTATGTCTACGGGGTATCATGAAGTGCTTATGTAAGAGATTGAATGGACACGAGTGCTTTAAATACACGAGGTGTATGTGGTACATGAGGTGTATGAGATGTACGACTCCAACGGGGTACTAGATGTACAAAATATGATAAGGGGATAAGAAGACATGTATTATTGAGATACATAGACGTGACCTCATCCTATTATAGTATATCTGATTACAAGTCAGATATGGTTATTCTAGTGGGGTGCTAGGGATACTAGTGCCTATATATGTGAACTTGTGTGACCTATTAAGGAGATCCATCTCTTTCTAATCTCTCTAAATCCTGTAACAATTTATAATTCTCTCCGAACAATAATTATTTTAAATTACCAATTATGGTTTTAACTAACTAATGAGTTAAGTTGTTTGCTTTTTCTGGTTATGTTAATTGAAAGTGTGAGCTAATCATCTTTAAATTAAGTGGATTTTGATTAAGATCAACAATTCAGAATATTCATAATTGTTTTTAAAGAATACATATTTTAGGAATTATGGTTTTACGATTAATAAAATATTGTGATATTTTTTCTATTTTTGTTGATATTTTGAAGACATTTTAGTAACAATATCTATAATTTTAAGATATTTTAATAAAAAAAGATATTTAAACGATAATTTAATGATAACGATATTTAAGTAACAATTTGTTGACATTTTTTACAATTTCGCGATATTTTGATCATTTGGTGGTAGTCATATTTGTGTCGTATTTCAATATTAATTAGGTCGTATTTATATGTTAGTAATAAAAAATATACTTAATTTTTTTTTTGTCTATCTATAATAATAAAAATATCATGATATTTAAAGATATAAAAAAAATAATTAATTAATTTTGACTAAATCTTTTATCCATAATGTATTATTGTATCTTGAGTTTTCACCCTAATTATATCTATAATCTAAAGAGCGTAAACTAATAAACTTTTATGATAATTTGAAATCTACTAGTTAATTTTAAGCGTAATAAATAGACTACTAATATTTTTATATATATTACAAATATATTCTGTTAATAGTTAGGGTAAAAAAAGTGAATGTTATGAACTCCCTGATCATAATTATTAGATTTAGATAAATAATTTTTATTGGTAAAGTAAAATTTATTTAACAAAAAATATCAAATTTCGTTAAGTAAATATTAACTTACACTTAAGTTAATAATATATATTTATTACATCTAAAAATTAAACAATACATTTGGAAAAATCATAATAATTTTCAAATATGTTTTGTAAAAATAGCTAATAAAGTCAAGTGTTCCAAGGCAAAAGGTGGTAAACAGCTGCCCATCCAAAAGCAAATAAATTATTATTATTTTTGCATTTTAGTTTCGATCCAACTCATACTTCAGGCGAGAGAGAGGTGGGGTACTGAGAGAGAGAGAGAGAGAGAGAGAGAGAGACGAGAGGTCTTTTCTTGTCCGAAGAAGAAGGGTCAATACCATTAAATTGAGAAAGAAACCCTAGCTGATTTATTGATTTATCTTCAAATTTCCCTTCCCTACCTTTTGTGCATTGCTTTTACAAGATCTCGACTCTTAATTTCGTTAAGGTACGCTTTCTTCTTCTTCTTTTCCTGTTCCTGTTCCTTTCCTTTTGATTTTGTTTGAAGATATAAAAAATTTAAGCAAAGTCCTTTCTATTATTCAAAGAAGCCAAATCAATTCTTATTTTTGCGACTTTTGTTTTGTTTCCTGGAAATACATGAATTTGAATGGAATGTTTTTTTTTCCCTTTCTGTTCTTTTTTCTCAAAAGCGTGTCTTTCTTCCTGTGGCGAATCTAGCTTATGCTTAATTGCTGATACAATTTCGGATTAAGATACACATAGTGTGTTGAATCTTGAGTTATTACCATTCTTTTGGGACCGATGTAATATAAATACTCAATTTAGCTCAAATATTCATTTGTTTGTTTTTGGTTGCTAAACACAATTATACATCAGGTGTAGTTTCGAAATTACTGTTTGATTCTTTTTCTTGTTAATGTTCAATTTTTTTGTTTATTTTTTTAGGCTTCCTAAGGAAACAAGGAGATGGGTTAAGAGTGGTGTCAACTGAGTAGGCTGATCTAAGCTGATGAGCGGAAAACTTAAAGCTCAAATGAGTTAGATTGTCTAGCTCATAATGACCTGGCGAGTTCAATTAACAAAATGACTTTGTTAATAAAAACATTTTTTATAGTTACAATAATGTCATTATGGAAAATTACAATTAAAAGATTCTATTTTGATTATTTTTTATTTTTTTATAAAATTATAATTAAAAGTTATTTATGATAATAACATAATTTATTTAAAAGTGAACTGAGCTGAACTTGATTTATATAAAAATTACGTGAGCTGAGTTGAACTATAAAGATGAGCTGAACCAACTCAAATCATTTGAGAACTCTAGGTTGAGCTATATGTTTTGATTTATAGTTTGAGGTCATTGATAATGAACAGTAGAGTTGTTACTTGTGCTGTCTTAATTTTGAAGACGGGTGGAACTAATGCTATAAGATCATTACCATGTGCCCATTAAAAAAAAAAAAAAGAAAGAAAGAAAAGAACGTTGCAAAAATTTATTAACAGTTTATTTCAGTTCACTTTGTTTAATACAAAATGGCCTTCATTGGTTGTGCTCACTTATCTTTGAATGCCTCAAGCGTATTTAGATTTTGGAAGCGTTTGTTGTACTAGCATGGAGTGTTAAACAGGATGCGTATTTGTGGGACACATGTCACATTCACACTTTCATACCTAATTAGTGGTTTAGAAAGAAGATCTCAGTATGAATTTATTGCTGTTACTTTTGATATGAATTATGTTTCTATGTTATTTTTCTTTTATGTTTTACCAATTTACATCGTTGGCATATCAATGTTGTGGTTGTGCTTTTCCTTTTTTGTTTCCTCCTCCTAAGCTATGTATCTCTCTTATTTAGTATCATCAATGATCAACTTTCTCAATCAAGATGGCTGTAATTACTGTCTTTAATGTCTGACATGAATTTATTTGTGCTTCAGATATGGCAAATAATAAGGGATCATCAAGCATTAAAAATTTATGGTACCCAGGAAGGCATAATTTACTTCCTCCTAAAAGTCCATTTCCTAGTATTTCCTCATCGTATGTCGATTATGTTCATAATCCTCCTATTGGTTCAAAAGTTGTCCAAAAGACTAGGGAGGCGAATGTGCACCACCAACGAACTAGCTCTGAGAGCCTTCTTGTAGAGGAGCAACCTTCTTGGCTTGATGATCTTCTTAATGAGCCAGATACTCCTATGCGTAGAGGTGGTCATCGGCGTTCATCAAGTGATTCATTCACATATCTGGATTCAGATAATGTTTCAAACATGAATTATGCAACTCAGGACGATAACATATACAAAAATATGCTTTCTGCACCCTCCTGGGGATCACAAGACTTCAATTTTCACAAAGATTCACGGAATTCTTTGTTCAATGCCGAAATGAACTTGGCAAAGCAGAAGAATAAGCCATGGGATTCTTTGAATGCTGGAAACAACCCAAGTGGACATGCTTCAGTAAAAATTAATAATGTTTTTCATAATCCAGTGTCTGGTTGCACCCCAAAGGAAGCAGACAGGGTTGCATCTACCACAGGCGAAAAGCAGGATATAGTTGAACCTGGTTTAAATGATACAAAAACTTATGAGAGAAAGGATACTTCCAATGCTAAACCTTCGGCATCAGATACAGATACAAAACGTGCTAAACAGTATGTACTTTTACATTCACTTGGTTGATTCTGTTTTTTATGATCTTTCTTGTATTATTTTTCTGAAGACGTACATGCTGTTGGTCCTTAGTAAAGGCTTTAGTTATGATTCGCACTATCAAATTAATGCAAACAACATAAATATAAGAAATGAAGGCTAGTATAGGTGCATTTGACAGTTTGTAGTTGTAATTGTACTTCATGTTTGCAGTTGTACTTGTGGTTCTTCATATGCAATCAAATGACATTGAGGTCCCTTAGTCATAGTCTCTGGAATTGTTTCCGGACAACTATGCATTGTGTTTTCTCCTTTTGTTGGTCTGTTGTGCATCGGAGAGATTTTTAGATGACATATGCCATTGATGATTATTGCCTTTTGTGCATGTTTAATATATTTTTTGAAAAAGGAATCTAAGCATTAGATTGAGTAGGTTGATAAACTGAAGTGTTGCAATTACAGGCAATTTGCTCAACGATCGCGGGTCAGGAAACTTCAATACATATCGGAGCTGGAGAGGAATGCACAAGTTTTAGAAGTAAAGTATCAACATTTGTTAGAAACTGATTTGAAGTTAAAGATTGGATTTAATGTTTTGTCATAAATATTTTGTATGTTTATTACAGGCAGAAGGATCTGAAGTTTCAGCAGAGCTTGAATTTCAGAACCAGCAGAATCTTATTCTGAGCATGGAAAACAAAGCCCTCAAGCAACGCTTAGAAAATCTAGCTCAAGAGCAACTTATCAAATACTGTAAGTTTATGCTTTTCATATCCAAGGTCATAAATTCAATTCTATGCATATTTAATCTAGTGAAACCATAAATTTATTATAAGTAGCTGAATATTTGAACTAGTCTTATGTTGGAAGTACTAATTAGACACAATTCATATATATTAGATTATTATTTTTATATACTTTCGGAAAGGATGCTAAGGGGGATCTGCTGTTTAAATTATATGAAAATTGTGATTCAGATTTTACCCGGGAGAAATGTTAAGGAGGGTGTTTATATTTTGATGGATCCAGAAATATTATTCAAACGTGA
Source organism: Hippophae tibetana (assembly GCA_037013495.1). Taxonomy (NCBI): domain Eukaryota; kingdom Viridiplantae; phylum Streptophyta; class Magnoliopsida; order Rosales; family Elaeagnaceae; genus Hippophae; species Hippophae tibetana. The sequence continues at coordinate 15,192,669 of CM072803.1, forward strand.
AGTTTTATAGCAGTTTATAAAAAAATCATTACAAAAATATTATTTTAGTACCGAGTTTCTTCTGTTGAGATATTTACGAAATTGTGTACATGGAACTCTTACAGGTTGGTTTCAATTGCTGTCACTGAAAAATTGAAAAACTCATAAAAACGGGTATACGTGATACTCTAAAAAAGGATAAAATTGGCTGTTTTTGAGAGAACCTTAAAAAAAAAAAAAAAAACAGAAAGACCAATCCAACTTGCAAGATTTCTGATTAATGTACAGAATGCACAATTTATGCTTTCCGAAAGAAGCATAAATTATTTATTTACTCAACTAAATTTTGACTTAAACAACTTTGAACAAAAAACACAAACAGACAGAAGCACTAATGAGACCACTTTGTAATGACCAGTGGAACAAGAAGTTTTGGAGAGGGAGATAGGAAGGTTAAGAGCATTATATCAGCAACAACAGCAGCAACCACAAGCATCTTCTAGCCATAGACGTACCAAGAGCAGAGACCTTGATTCTCAATTTACAAATCTTTCATTGAAGCACAAGGATGCAAGTTCAGGTCACGATCCTGTAACAGGTCCGCTTCGAATTTAGATGTATAATTAGCCACATCTTTTTGTCGATTGACATCCCACACCCGACCAAATTTGCTGTTTTCTTTGATTGGGATAAAGCGAAGCTTGTTAGTACTTTGGTGCCATCTTGCTGCTCCCTCGTGCATTTTAATTTTTGCTGTTTCATGTCCTTCCCATTAAGTTAATATCTTCTTGTGCACCTGGTGGTCACTGCTGGAATATTCATTTTAAGCAGGCAACTAACCCGAGGTGGTAATCCAGAACAGCTTCATTGTTTCTGTATTTGTACAATTCGAGTTGCATAACTTATAAATGTTGTGTACTCTGTATTTTTTTTTTGCCCGCCCTTAAATCTTTGAATCTAATGTAAGGATCGTTAGAGCTGCTTAAAAGGAAATGCATAATGCTCTAAGAGATGTAAGATGTTTTTAGCGAATTCCATTATGTTCCTCTTGGATCTGGCTTCTTTGTAACACTACTATGAGAATATGTTGTATGATTATTATTCTCTCTTTTCTAATTGCTATTACATTTTTGACTGTGTTTGAACCTGAGTTCGTAATTTTAAGGACATTTGCATAGGTTTTTCGTATGAGGTATTATGGTTTCACCTGGTTGATATGCACAGAAGATCAATTTCAAGAAAGGTAACGTATTTTTTTCATTCTCTTCGATTCTTGAACTTGATCTTGACCAATTAAGATCTTAATAAGAAGCGAGTTGATACATCTGGGCTAAATTCTAATTGCTATTACATTTTTGACTGTGTTTGAACCTGAGTTCGTAATTTTAAGGACATTTGCATAGGTTTTTTGTATGAGGTATTATGGTTTCACCTGGTTGATATGCACAGAAGATCAATTTTAAGAAAGGTAACGTATTTTTTTCATTCTCTCCGACTCTTGAACTTGATCTTGACCAATTAAGATCTTAATAAGAAGCGAGTTGATACATCTGGGCTAAAGTGATAATATTTCAATTTTTGCATGGGACTGATCACCCCAGCTTTGTAAGATCACTTGAGACTCACCGTTTTGTAAGATCACCCCAGCTGATTCCATATATCTAAAAAGCTTTGCTTATCGCAAGTTCCCTATATTGAAAAGAAGAAAAAAGTTCCAAATAGTCCAAAATCTACATTTTATTCCCTTATGAAATGTTCACTTTATTTCTAAATAACTTCAGTTTTGGATTAAATGTGGACATTTTTGCAAAATTATGGGATTAATAATGCTCATGTGTAAAGAATAAAGGATTAACTTTTACATTGTAATGCCCATGCCCCATGTTATGATATTTATTCGATTCTAAGTATAATTATTAGATTAAGCTTGTTATTTTTATAAAAAATAGGCCATTTTGTCCGCTCTCCTGAAAATAAACTTTGTATCCGTTTGGTTTAGCTCTCATTTTTTTTTTTGAAATAATTACACTATGTAAACACACATAGTTGAGATTCGAACCCTAAACGTACTACATGTCCATGTCCAAATGATCTATATGTTATTGAGTTATAAATTTGTTGTTAAAAAGACTAAAAGGGTAATTTGGGTACCTTTTGGATTCGTTGGAACAATCTTCTAACCTATTATGTATATGAGACATGTACCTTGAAGTTCTCTGACCCCTTCCTCAAATCTATTGGACTAAAGTAATCGTTAGGGAAAGCACAATTCTATAAAAATCAAATTAGGAATTTAACCGAGAAAAAAAGAGAAGAGTAATCTCAATCTTCCACACAACTCCAAGTAATTGAAAAACTGACACATCATAAATTACTGATATAGGTATGTAAATATTCTACATACCTTATAACTTTATATTGTGAAATTTGCTTTAAAATACCTTGTAAAATTTACTCGAATTGGACCCTATTTTAGATGATTTTTGTAAAAACAAGACGCGTAAATATATCAACTCATTAAGTTCTCCTTAAAATAGGATTCATGTAAAGAAAAACACTTGCATTGATTATCAGGGGCATCCCAAAAACTTCAGGATTTAAATATGGCTTTCTAATTAAGTTCTCAGATGCTGTTAAATGGAATACAATGGTGCTATCAAATGCAAAAAGGTATAAACTTTTAAAATAGCAGAGACAAATAGAACTATGGCAAAACAGAAAGAAAGAGACCTGCACGTCGAGAATCTTTTTTTTTTTAAAATCAAGTAGCTGAAAAACCAAGCAGAGTATTTGTTCAAAAATAAAAATAAAAAGCTTAAAGGATAATAATCTTGTTGTCGTGTTAGTGCTATGTTAAAATTCTTCATTTGTCTCATATATCTCCGTATTGATTAAGTTCTCCACTTTTCAGAAGGTTAATATATATCTAATAATATATTAATATATATATTAATGTATATCTTTTTATTTCTGACATATCTATATCTATTTACTTTAAACATATCTAGTTTACTTGTAACTCCTATATAAAGGCATTATGTATATTCATTTATTCACATAATAGAATACAATCATTAAGTATTTCTAACATGGTATCAGAGCCACTATTCTTGTCTTTCTAACAGTGTTTTCTTTTTGGTGTTATTCAACCCTTATAGCTTTCGCTGTCACAATAGCCGCTGCAATCATTCATCGTTTAACCTCCGACGTCTTTCAGCCGTTGTCCTTAGGTTCCGGAATTACAGTGGCCGTTGTTAAGGAGTTCCGCACCATACAAACAATTGCAATCACCGCCGCCGCCGTGCCTATTGTTCCTAAATTTTTTCTGCATATACCACTCTGATCGTCTCTACCGGATCTACACAACCGTGGAAGTATCGCAACCATCGGACACTGCACGCTCCCTCACGAGCCGCACAACCAATCTGCACGTCGTTCAGGCGCCGTCGTTAATCTTAACCCGACGACCTATCTACAGATACCACTGTGATCGGCTCGACCGGATCTACACACCCGTGTAAGTATCACAGTCATCAGACTCCATACACGCTCTCACGCGCCTCCAACAACCACTGCGCGTGGATCTGACGCGCCAAGCCACCGCGCTCTACTCGTGACGTCATCAGTACTTTGTGTAGGGCTGACGTCATCATCACCTCCAGCTGACGTCACCGAACCGATCTGACCGTTGACCGAGCTGACCGAATTGCCCATTGACCGGACTGCCCGTTGACCGTTGACCGGATTTTCGCATTACAGATTCACCCTACCCAGTTTTTCGCGTAGATCTCGTTTTTGAAGTCTGTTTTTGCATATTGTGTTTTCAAATGGATAAAAAGGATACTTTTGTTTCTTACCCTATCAATACTATATTGGAGGGGACTAAGAATTATTTGTCATGGTCTCAAGCTATGCGCAGTTTTCTTAAGGGTCGTATGCTCTGGCATTATTGTACTGGTGCAATTATTATTCCTGATAAAGGAGCAAGTGAAGAAAATGCTATCTTTTTTCGTCGCATGATTGAATGGGATAGTCACAACCACATGATCCTCACATGGATTCAGAATACTTCCATTCCATCCATCTACATTCTGTTAGGCAACTTTGATGATGCCAAATCAGCATGGGATATGTTGACCAAAAGGTACTCCACTACTCACGGATCCATGAAATATCAACTAATAGTTGAATTGCATAAACTGCAACAGGGACCAGGGCAATCCATCAATGACTACTTTGATCAACTTCGCTTCCTTTGGGACCAAATTGACCTTTGTGATCCAATTTGGGCATGCTCAACAGATGCTCAGGAATATGCTACAATTAGGGATGAATTTCATCTCTATGAGTTCTTAATGTCACTCCACAAGGACTTTAAGCCAATCCAAGGTCAGCTTCTTAATCGTAGTCCTCCTCCCTCTCTTGATATTGCTGTAAATGAGTTGGTTAGAGAAGAAGCTCTACTTGCAACCCTTTAAGCCCAAAATAAGCTCAATGTTTTGGCTATTACTCCTCCTACTCCTGCCATTGAACAACCTCAGCAATCAGGTGATTCCTCTGGCTTTTACAATCGTTGCAGGCAGAGCAATAAAAGGTTCTGCAATTATTGCAAGCGTCATGGCCACACCATTGAGACTTGTTACCCTCGCAACAAATCTACTGCTGCTGTTGCTAATAATGAGCCTACTTCGTTGATGCCTTCTAGTTCAGCCGAGTCCCAGTCTTCTGAATCCACTATCAACCTCTCCTCCATTGAACTACAGAAGATCATAACTCAGGATGTTCAAATGGCTGGTAATGCATCTCTTTCCACTACCCTCTCAGTTTTGCCCGGTAAGTCTCAAACTTGACTTTTTAACTCTGCATGTTGCAATCATATGACACCTCACTCATCTTTATTCTCCAAACTTGACCCTGCACCACATCCCCTTAATATTCATATAGCTGATGGTTCCACCATTCATGGGAATAGTCTAGGTTTTGTTTCGACCTCTACCCTCTCTGTTCCTGGGGTTTTCCATGTACCTGACATATCTTATAATTTATGCTATGTGGGACAATTAGCTGAACTAGGATATCGCCTTATTTTTGACTATTCTGGGTGTATTGTGCAGGATCCGAGGACGAGGCAAGAGCTTGGGACCGGTCCTAGGGTCGGGCGTATGTTTCCCGTAAACAATCTTCATCTTCCACCTGTTGCTCCTGCCTCTGTTGCTGCTACAACTGCTGCAGTTTCTTCCTTACCTTCTCTCACACTTTGGCATTCTCGTCTTGGTCATGCCCCATCCTCTCGGGTACAACAGTTAGCTTCTAAAGGTCTATTGGGTTTTATGTCCAAAGATAATTTTGATTGTACTTCATGTCAGTTAGGAAAACAACCAGCTTTACCTTTCAATAATAGTAAATCTATCTCTAATAGTATTTTTGAGTTAATTCATTCTGATGTTTGGGGACCTTCTCCTGTTACTAGTATTGGTGGATCTCGATATTTTGTTGTTTTTATTGATGATTATTCTCGTTATAGTTGGATCTTTCCAATGAAATCTCGTTCTGATAATGCTCTTGAATATACTTAAAATGCTTTTCAAACTCTGTTACACTCCTATGGCACTGTACATCATCTAACCTGTCAAGGAACCTCTCAACAAAATGGTCGAGCCGAAAGAAAACTTTGTCATATTCTTGACACTGTTCGTGCTCTTCTTCTCTCTGCCAAAGTTCCTGCCCCATTTTGGGGTGAAGCTGCTCTTCATGATGTTTATGCCATTAATCGCATTCCAAGCACTGTCATTCATAATCAGACTCCGTATGAGCGCCTTTTTGGATCATCTCCTAACTATCATTACCTTCGCTCATTCGGATCTGTTTGTTTCGTTCTTCTTCAGCCTCATGAACACAACAAACTTGAGCCTCGATCTAGACTTTGTTGTTTTCTTGGTTATGGTGAAACTCAAAAAGGGTATCGATGTTATGATCCTGTTTCACATCGTCTCTGTGTTTCCCGTAATGTTGTCTTTTGGGAACACCGCTTATTTGTTGAACTTTCTCACTTTCGTTCTTCCCTAACTAATTCAAATGTTTTAGAAATTTTTCCAAATGAGTCTCTTGTTCCTTCTACAAATACTTCTAATCCATCTTTGGACTTCACTATTCAATCTTCAGATATTTTTGATGATTCTCCTAGACAAGTCGTAAAAGAACAGGTTGATAATGAGCTACCTTACCTTGAACATAGGTCCCTTGCTCCTGCTCCGCCTGAAGATCCTCAACAAGACATTCCACCTCGCCACTCAACCCGGGTAAGATCCATTCCTACACATTTACTTGACTATCATTGTTACACTGTCCTTGCTACACTCTATGAGCCTCACACCTATCGTGAGGCATCTACTAACCTTTCTTGGCAGATTGCAATGAAAGAAGAAATTGATGCATTAACCAAAAACCATACTTGGGATCTTGTTACTCTCCCTCCTGGTCAATCTATGGTTGGTAGTAAGTGGATCTATAAGATCAAGACTCACTCTGATGGGTCTATCGATCGCTATAAAGCTCGTCTTGTAGCAAGAGGTTTTACACAAGAGTATGGGATTGATTATGAAGAGACTTTTGCTCCAGTTTCCCGTATTTCCTCTATTCGTACCCTCTTAGCTGTTGTCGCTGCTAGTAAATGGGATCTTTTTCAGATGGATGTTAAAAATGAATTCCTTAATGGGGATCTACATGAAGAAGTCTATATGCAACCTCCTCCTGGTCTTTCTGTTGAAACAAATAAGGTTTGTCGCCTTTGACGTGCAATTATGGCCTTAAACAAGCTCCACGAGCATGGTTTGCCAAATTCAGTTCCACCATCCTTCACTTGGGTTACACTGCCAGTCCTTATGATTCTACCTTATTTCTTCGTCGCAATGATAAAGGCACCATTTTGCTTCTTCTATATGTGGATGATATGATCATAACTGGTGATGACCTCAGTGGCATTCAAGAACTCAAGGATTTTCTTAGTCAGTAGTTTGAGATGAAAGACCTCGGACATTTAAGCTATTTCTTGGGTCTTGAGATCACTCGTTCCACAGATGGTCTTTACATTACTCAAGCAAAGTATGCATCTGACCTCATATCTCAAGCTGGACTCACTAACAGCAAGACTGTTGACACTCCAGTTGAACTTAATGCGCATCTGACACCATCAGAGGGGCAACCATTGTCTAATCCCTCTCTTTATAGACGATTGGTTGGCAGTCTGGTTTATCTTACAGTTACTCGCCCAAACATCTCTTATGTTGTTCATCAGGTGAGCCAGTATCTGTCTGCTCCACGATCGACTCATTATGCTGCTGTTTTGTGTATTCTACGATACTTGAAAGGCACTATCTTCCATGGCCTTTTCTACTCAGTGCAGTCTTCTTTAGTACTTCGTGCATTCTCTGATGCTGATTGGGCAGGAAATCCTACTGATTGCAGGTCCACTACAGGTTATTGCTTTCTCCTTGGTACTTCTTTGATTTCTTGGCGAAGTAAGAAACAAACCTTTGTGGCCCGCTTCAGTACTGAAGCAGAATATCGTGCTCTTGCTGATACCACATCTGAGCTCCTTTGGCTACGATGGCTCCTTAAGGATTTGGGTGTGTCCACATCTTCTGCAACTCCTCTTTATTGTGATAATCAGAGTGCCATTCATATTGCTCACAACGATGTCTTCCATGAACGGACTAAACACATCGAGATTGATTGTCACTTTATTCGCTCTCATCTTATCCATGGTGCTCTCAAGCTTTTCCCCGTTTCCTCCAACGATCAACTTGCAGATATTTTCACTAAGGCACTTCCCAAAGGACGCACTCGTAATTTGGTTGATAATCTCAAGTTGGTCTCACATCCACCTTGAGTTTGAGGGGGGCTGTTAATGTATATCTAGTAATATATTAATATATATATATATATATATGTTAATGTATATCTCTAATGTATATCTCTTTATTTCTGGCATATCTATATCTAGTTACTTTAAACATATCTAGTTTACTTGTAACTCCTATATAAAGGCACCATGTATATTCATTTATTCACAGAATAGAATATAATCATTAAGTATTTCTAACACCCAAAAATAAAAAATAAATAAAGAAGAAGAAGAAATACTAGTGCTCCCTTTCGAGGTATTCAAAAATCACAAGTAATCCTTTATTTTAGGATCATAAAAATAGGTTTACTTCCTCAATAATAAATTCTTAAAACATACATTATATATGAGCATAATAAAAAATTGAAATAGGTTTAAGTTAGAATAATTTTGATTAAATTATATTATCAGTCTCTAAATTTTATCACTCACTTTGATTTCTTAATTTTTTTTATAATTTTACATCTATTATTTTTTAAAATTTAATACAATTGACTGATTTTAAAATTTGGACTAAAATGTACTATAATTGTCCGAACTGAGGTATTAAAAAAATTAATTTTTTTTCACTATTTAATTCCTTATTTTTTAAAATTTAATATATTTAATCAATTCTTTAAATTTAAATATCAATGGTTTAATTTTACCATAGTTTTTTAATATATAATTTTCCAAACTTAACAATATTATTACAAAATTTTCGTAAAGGTAGGTTGTATTGCAAGTTTGGTTTAGAAGCCAATCCACAACAATTCTAATAAGAATTTCTCTTCTATAAGAAAAGTCATACCTTATATAATATCTTCACATGCTGATAAGATCTTCTAAAGAGGACACAAATTGATTTGGAAGTTTTATAAAATAAAAATTGATTCATTGCGCAATGGCGGTTGAGCTATAGTTTAAATTTCAACAGTTCAAACAAGGACGTGTAAAAAACAGTATGAAAAACTAGGTTATTAATCTTGTTCGTAGATGAAGGATGGTATCGATAGTTATAAATTATTATATAATCTTTTTCACACACATTTATCTCAAAAAATAAAATTTTAATTTATCCAATTCTATAAAAATCTAAACCGTTCAAACAAGGAAGTGTAAAAAAGGAGTTCGATATTAATTGGTATCTTAGCTTTAAAAAATATACACAAATATTTAAATAATATACCAAAAATCATGTTATTTTTAAATAGGTATAATTTAATCTAAAATAACTATAAAAAAATAAATTTGATCAATGTGATCCATTAATGAAAATAAAATTGTCAATTTAGACAAATCTACGAAAGAATTATCTGATTAGAAACAAAGATGAGACTAATAAAATGAGAAATGGATAACGAAAAATGAATATCTATATTTTATAATATGATGTAGAATAAAGACAAAAATTGTATTCTTGTTCCGTTCTTTAAAATTATATATCCAATTTTAATAAATATATAAAAATTTAATATTTTTATATTTAAACTCAAACTAATTATAAATAATATATTACAAATTTATATTTCACTTTATTTTTTTTATTTTATTAAAACATCAATAGTTTTTCTTTAATAAATCTTATTTAAATTCAAAAATTTAAAATTTCATGAATATTTTATAATTTATTTTATTATTTTAAATTAATTTGTAACATATTCTATCAATGTTATTTAATATAAAAAGATTATATATTTCTTACTACATATATTTTATTTTTCTTTCTATTATAGAAATATTATTCATTTTTTCAATATAAATTTATTTATTGTTTTTATAAAAAAAAATTTATAAATAAATATAAATTTTAAGTTCTCCATTAATAATTTTCTATATATATGTTATTGTAAGGATTTTAAGTAAAAAAAAAATTAAATTTTAAATTGTGAATAAAATACAAAAGAGAATCCTGACACACCCTAATAACAAACCTAATTCCTAAATGAAAGGGATATTTGTGCCATTTTTAGTTTTAAAAACTTCCTAACTTATTTTTACACCAAAAATAGTTACCTATATATTACTTCACCCACAACTTCCACCTTCATATTTTCTTTCCATTTATCTATCAGTCACTCATTTTTACAATTTTTTTTTTGTTAAAATTGATTTTTACTACTTTTAATGTAGGAACATTTGATAAAAACAGTTTTTAACAAAACAGTTTTAGCACAAACTATTTCCCACTAAAACTATTTACACAATACAAACAGAATTTATTTTAACTTTTAAACACAATCTGTTTATACAATTTTTTTAAACATATTAACACAATTTTTACCTACATGTTTAAACAAAATATGAATGAAATAGATCATCAAATTTGATAGTAATAAACCTATAACAATTTTTTTTTAAATTACACTTCACAATTCTAACAAAACAAATCAATCAATAAACAGCGTATATTTAAACTTTTTATATATTAACATAAATAATTTTAAGTAAAATTATATTTGTAAAATTTATCATAACAAAAATATCATATAATAGCATTAAGCGACGATTAATTTGTCAAAATTAAAACATTAAATACACCAAATTGATTAAATTTTAATTTAAATGACATCCAACCTCACAATATTTAATGTAAAAGTCTTGAATTGAACAGGTATTTGAACATATATATATATATAGAAAGAGAGAAATAATAATAATAATAATAATACGATAAAAGATTAAAAAAAAGACAAAGAAGGACATTATTTGAGTTGGGGACAAGGAAAGGTGACAGACAAATAGTTTTAGTTTTTTTTTCAAGTAAATTTACCAATATATCATTTTCGATTCCTCTAAAATTTACCATTTACCGCTTTTTTTATGACATTGGGAAATAAACCCATTGGTATACCCCTATATAAAGTAAGGCACTATTGATATCTCACTGCATAATTTTAATATTAATCTATACCTTACAAAAATTATGGTACTTTTAGGCGTATAAAAAACTGGGGTCATTGATCGTTTCCCATAGATCAATTAATTTTTGAAAATATAAGTAAAAGGAGAAGCAAACTCAATACATTTTTTTTATAATTATACTTATGCATCATCAAAATGAAATACATCATGCTCATAACATGTAACAACAGACCTATTATCATATGTAAATCTCAGTCACTTCTCGGTTCAATTTAATAATGTTATCACATTTTATGAGAATAATAAGCTGCCAAGAGGTTACAGTTCCTACAGAACTAGCTGGCATAACTTACTCATCCCATCCACATGAGCATTCCTGAAGAAACGTTTTGACTGTATTAGAACCCAAACTTGACATTCCTGATATGGAAGGAGGTTTATATCATAAGTATATGCACATGCACCAAAATAAAGCAGCCAGTCATGATTCAAATTGTAACAAACTCGTTAGCAAAATGAAGAGAAAACAAAAATAAATTATAACAAGGGTTATTTTAAAATAATGAAAAGTAGGGTAAATAAACATTTCTGATTCACAATACTATAAATGCCAAAAGGTCATGAAGTTCACAAATACTTTGTTTAAGCTTTCATCCAAGCTAGTTATTAATACAATAAGGAAACAGAACATCAAAGATTTTATGGAATTGATATAAATGTATAATATATGCATGTATGAGTCAAATCGTTTGTAAGAGAGTGCAATTTATATCATGTTAAATTCTCTTAAAAAGCCCCAAAACACCTCTTTGCTAAAACCCTTGAACCCAACCTCACCACCTTTACCAGCCACCTCTCTCCCCCACCCCATCTCCTCCACCACCATCCGCCCCTATCCCCTCATCATCTTCCTCACCCACATCTACAACCACCAGATTTGCCGCCGATGCAGCAAGTCAGCTCTGTTGTCATTTAGACCCGCCACCACTCAGCAACTGCACCATTGGCCGCTTGTTTCTTTCATCACTGCCAAACCACCATCAGTCTATAGATCTTCTCTAAGAGTCTCTTTAGACATACCCTTCTCCCTAGAGTGATATAGTGGATATTTATTAGCTTTGATCTATTTGGTTTTGTTCTTTCACAAGCTTGACATATGGAGGACAATGAAGATGAACCTAACTAAATTAGGATCGCCCCCCCACAATTCTGATGTGTCTCCATTTGGGGCTCTTTTAATTTTAGGTTTTTCTGTTTCTTTTATTTTTGTCTCTATATTGTATTGGGTGGCTTTGATGATAGTGTTCTTTATTCTCTTTGGTTAGTTTTTATAATAATTGGTGGCCTTTCCGTGTTGTTGAGAACCATATGGACATGTGAGTTCAGATTAGGGGTTTAGTGGTTGGCTTGGTGGTTCTTCCGCAGACATTAGAAGAGGGTGCTTTTGTGTGTAGAACTATGTCTGAGTTGAGAAAGAAATCTGTATACAATGATTGCTATGTGATTGTTCTAATTTAGGATTAGTTCAAGGTAGTGTTTTGTTCATCCAAGTTTGTAATTTTGCTACAATATTAATGAAATTGTCTCTCTTTGACCTAAATTTGTTCTCTTAATCTTGAATATGATGAAATTGGACAAAAGACACATAATGACTACCTCAAACGATCTATTCCAGCTAGAAAAGTAAACTTCAAAGCTGAATATGTTGATCATGTATGCCTACGTCTCTTCACATTGTCTTCTGTAAATGACCTCCAGTTATTATGATCTAGGCCACTCAAGTCATCGAGCTCTGAAATAGCAAGCAGATATCGGGCGAGCTTCACAAGCTCTTGATCTCCTTCACGATTTGAATGAGCCTTCTTGAATGGCTTTATTATCAAGCCATTTTGAGGATTCATCACAAAATTTCTTCTCAAATCATCAAACATTATAGTATTCTTTGGAGAGTAAAACTGAAATTCAACCCCAAAAAAAAAACAGTTGAGTCAAATATGCAGTGGATGATGACAAATGAATGAAAAATGCAATGTATTTACATGTGCAACCTTGGTAAAGAACTGCTCTGTTTGTACCCTAGATTTAGAGTAAATCCTTTAATCCCTTTAATTCAACATAAAATTTGGATAAACGTGAAACTACATTATAGACTGGGAAGCAGGATCAGAATTAGAAGATAAATCATATTCGTCTGCTGTAATATGCCATGCTAAACAGAACAAAAACTCACAAAGTTTCTGAATGATCAAGTTAATGAACCAAAAACAAGAGGGGAGGATACATTAACAAGTTCATACCTCAGAAAATTGAGCCCATATAAGACCTAGAGGCTTGCAATCGAAGGTTCCACGTAAATCTGAATGAACTGTTATCATGGCTAGATGATCTAAAAGAGCTATGATTTTGTAGTTTGGATTATCGAGTACACCAAGCTGTCCCATCTTTAATTCAACCCGTTTCATACTAAAACATAATATAACAGATTAACTTAATACTGCTCAATGAAAACAGAAATTGAAGCAACACATTTAACACATCCCAGTATCAGGAAACATTTTTAGTTAATTTCATAAATAGTAAAGTGAAGGATACTTTAGTCCTCTAACTTTAGGAAAAAGGATTAGTTTGGTCCTTCATTTATTTTTTCGGATGTTTAGTCCATTAACTTTGTCAAATGGTAGACTTAAGACCAGTATCCATACATTTGATACTTTTGTAGCAGAGGAGATCTCGTGTTGTGCATGTGACCTGCTCTTTTGGGGTGTTGTTTTTCATTTTGCCCCATTCCAGCTAAAGTTAATTGATCAGAAGTTAAAATGACATATGCCACAAATGACCAAGAAAAACAGGTCTCGGGCCAATTAAATGTCACTCTTTTGTTAGATTTGTTGTGGATTAGGGAAGTGTTCAATTTGGGCATAATACCTATTTTGACAAAGTTAGTGGACTAAAGTATAATTTATTGACAATTAAGGAACTATAGGGTTTTTCCATAAATATTAACAAAACTTTCAGCAATCCCAAAATGATACAGAGAGATTCTTAAACATTTTTCCTATCAAGATAGACATATCCACTTCCACTTTTTCAGCCAATATCATAATAGCAAATCTAAAGACGAAAATTCTGAGGAATATGAACCTGACCTGGTTGCAGACCATATCATAATATCATACTCTGCATAAGCAGCTGTAAGAAATTCATGAAGATCTGCAGAAGTGAATTTCACAATATGTCATTAACTTACAACAGAAAATACAAAGAGATGGATGCTAATAAGTAATAACTCACAAGGCCTCATAAGTTGAAGAGGGTTCTCTGCTGTGGACCGGTGATCAAATAGAGTATAATCAATGTCCAGAACAAGCAGTTTCTTTCCTTCTCGACATGGATTGCGAAGTTCGATCTAGCATGAATACATGTAAAGTTACCAAGTTAAAATTATTGCTTGCAAAAACTTGCCTTTTACATATCAAACAAAGAAAACCTTGACCTTGAACTGATCTATTCTCCTCCTCAATTTCTGTTTATTGACCTCTTTATCCTTGATGTCAACAACTTCATCTTGACCAAACTCAAAATCTTCAACAATCTCTGGAGAATCCACTTGATCCAGAATAATTTCATCTTCCACTGTACTGAAAAAATATGATTTCAATCCAAGCCATCAACAAATTTATGAATTCCAACCAAAATTAAGCATAAAAGCAAAACTTGTATGTTTAAACAGCTATATCAAAAAAATTCACATAATCATGAAGAAAATACAAATTTTAAATCCAGCTCCTCAACAAATGTAAGCAATTCAAGCACGATTAAGCAGTAAACTAAAGAACAGTAGTATAAGAAACATCGACCCACTCTTTAAACACACACAAAAGTTTAGTTTTCAATCCAACCCATCAACATATATGTAAAGTTCAAACAAAAGTAAGCACTACACTAAATTGTATCAAAAACAGTCACCCAATCATGAAACATTGATACAACTTCATTTTCAATTTGACCAATCAAAAGCGATTGAGTGACATAACAAGTCCCTTTGTTTAAGGCAAAAGGGATGCATTATTCCCAACTAGTAGAAAATTAGTGGTCCAATTAGTACTATAACTTTAAAAACTCAACAAAAAATCTCATATTATGGCTTGTCCTCACCTAATCAAAATAATATAACATTTTCTAATCCGCCATTATGGATTTAAAATGGTGAGCACATGCCAAACACGAGGTATTCTTCATCAATTTTGCAATATTAATGTATTAATTGGACCAATGTTTCAAACAGGACTAAATAAATGTGTATTTATTGAAAATAAAATAAGGGGACCAATGCTCTAAACAAAATCTCTAGGTTATTTTAAACATAAAAACACATCAAATTCAAGAAACATATTAACTTGACCTAAAAGTTTGAACGAAACCTCGCATTTATTCATCAGTAAGGTATACAACGCATTAAGGAAAAATTATATTAAAAACAAACAAACAAACAAACAGCTAACAGAAAATTGGGGAAAATGAGGAGGAACCCAAAAGATACCCGATCATGGTCATCTTGAGGGAGGGCTTAAAGGGTATCTGGGAAAGCAAGACAGAGTCATTAGCAAGCTTTGTGGCATCGAGTTTGGGATATAGAAGCTTCTGGCGCTTGGGCAACACGTTGGTGAGTTGGCAGATTCGCCGCTTCAACTCGCCTACCGTATCATCTCCACAAACACGGACTGTGTACTCTTTCCCACTCCATTTCACCATCAGTGTCAGCTCTTCTTCCGAGCACGACGACGTTGAGTCCGAGACTTCACGGGCCATTTTTTGGCTTCTGAATTCTATTTCTCGAAACGACAAAACCCTCCCACTTGCTTCGATTGTAACATAAAATTACGATAAATATATAGATAAACTTACCTTCACATAATTTATAATGTGTTTATAAATAATAAAGGTGTTTATCGTTTAAGAATATTTTATCATATCACACTATAAATACAAATTTAAATATAAATTATTGTGTACATGATATTTATAATAAAGTAAAACACTTTTAT
This sequence comes from Hippophae tibetana, assembly GCA_037013495.1. Taxonomy (NCBI): domain Eukaryota; kingdom Viridiplantae; phylum Streptophyta; class Magnoliopsida; order Rosales; family Elaeagnaceae; genus Hippophae; species Hippophae tibetana. The sequence goes on from CM072803.1 coordinate 15,208,440, forward strand.
CTACAAATTAAAAATAAGTGATATATAAATTAATTATGGGAAAAAAGTCTCTTATTTTTAAAAAAATATATTTTAGCCATTAGTTTTTTTTAAAATATATTATAAACTCATTATTTATTTTTAAAGTAAAAATAAATTTATTTTAAAATAATTATTTTAATTTAATTATAACTTAGATATGTAAATATCATGTCTTATCATAAATAAGAGATAAACTATCACTAATAAAAATAATTAAGAATGGTTGATTTTTGAAAAGAAAAATAACATTTTTTTATTAACATATTTACTCATTTTTTATGATATTACGTGAATTTTATATTTAAACTATGACATATTGTAAAAGTCAATTAACATGAAAGAAAATAGATATATTGAGAAAAAATAAATATCTTTTAGTCATTTTCATATTTGTGGTTAGAGATATAAAGTTACATTTCATATTTTATTTAATATTTTTAATAAATTTATTGTATAATATTATCTTTTTTTTTTTTAATATTATCGTATTTCACTTTATTTCATTTAGATTGTAATACTAATAAGTCTAATTTTAAATATATATTAAATCATTTTTTTATTAAAATTATATTATAAATAATAATATATCATATTTTTTATTACTTTTATATTCTTTCTTATATCACTTAAATCTATTAGTGACAAATAAGATATCTTAAATAATATTGTTTCATTATCATCTCATCATTAAAAATTAAGTGAGATAAGATAAAATGAGTTTTAAAAATTAATAGACTATACTATAAATCTCATTAATATTTCATCTCAATTTATAGATCTATTTCTCACTTATATTTATTATTTATTTCTGTTTCATTGAAAACTAATATATAATATTTCCCATCAATTTAGAGAAACATCTTTGATCATTGATGAAAAATGAATAAAAATAATGTTTATTATTATTTCTATAGCTTAAATTTTAAAAGAGTTTATTTTTGAATTTTTTTTAACATCATATCATGGTTGAAGGTTTTGTGTTTAAGTCCAACTAACTTTACTTCTTAAAATAAGTATTTAATTTACATAGTGTATAGTGTTAACACTTAAGAGAGTGATATATGTATTCAAATAATGTTATTTTTTTCTAAATAACTTAATGATGTGAAACAAGAAGAGAAACAAAAATAAAATAATAGATCAAGTTGGGAAAGAAAAACAACAATTAAGTATAGAGATTTAGATCCCAAATTTTAGGAAAAATATAAAAAACTAAAAGGAGAATTCATTCAAAATCAAGTGTTAACTAACACATTTATCAATAAGCATTTATTTTAGATATTATTTAAAAATATTTAAAATTCAAGTGAAGATAAATATAATCCATAATAAATTATAATAAAATAAAAAATAGATAATTATTAATAATTTAAATAACATTATTTCTATTCCCACGGTTTATCTTCTATTGAGAAGAACTGGACTCCAACAAATGTAAAAGAAAGGAATTTAAGGCATAAAATTGTCATTTTCTTTTTCGTTGCCGCTCGAAACATCCATATTATACCCATGAATAATGATACTGTCTTCATTCACCTTAACTTTATTGGGGTATTTTACTGGAAAGAGATTTAAGTTTTTATATAATAGTTTAAGTGCAGTTAGGACATCGAGAAAACCATATGACCTTTAGTATGGCAATAGTGACACTTAATTTGGGTTCCATAAGAAGAAGTTGGCTATGTTAGATTGGAGAACCTCAGATTGGACAAGTTGACAACCTCATGTTGGTGTTGGAGGAGCAAGAAAACCACATTTGGGAAGCTGAATATGTCTAAGCTTCTAAGGCTTTGTGATATGCTTCTTTTATAGAGGAAAATGAATGCATAGAAACAACCTTCTTAATCTCTAATTTTAGACCACTAAGGAACCAAGTAATAGTAATCCATAAATATTTTCTAATATCATAACAAATTGTTAGCTTTTCAAAGCAAGAAATGTATTCCTTGAAGTTAAAGAAGGCTTGTCAAGCCGAGTAATTGATGCATTAGTCTTGTTCTACGGAGAACAAGGAAGATGGAGTAGTCATACTGAGAGAAACAAATTGATAGGAATGACTCTCTACTTTCCAATTATTACCTTCTTTAGAAAGTTATCTCTCTAAAGCAATCATTTCCAAACATATGAATGAATTTGTTAGACTTAGCCTAACTCAACTCAAGTTTATATGTGTAATGAAAGTCTAGTACATGACTGATGTGTGACATACCAATCTCCCTCAACATCGGCTAGTGTTCTTGGTCGACACTGAGTGAGCGGAGTGATTGTCACACAAATTATGTGTGCAATGAATACACAAGTATATGTATTGTAACAAGTAATATAATGATAAGTAAAAATCATTCTCACTAAGATTATTTTATTATAAACTAATTTTTAAAGCTAAAAATAATAAAAAACAATTTTTTTGGTGTTTTTATATTTTAAGGAAGTAAAATTAAAATAAATAACAATAATTAATTAAATCAGATTTTATGACTAAAAAGATATACGAAAAAATATCTAGGAATACTTAATCCTCCATTTTTCTAAACATGTGAATCGCTAAAATACTTCCAATATAATTATCAATTGAATCTAACTTAGCATGTATTCATCTCTCAAATAAACTACACACCATATAGTAATTAATTTAATCACACTCTCATGACAATTAAATTGCATACTACTCATTAAGTTCATCAATTATGAATCACATGCATAAGAATCATATATCTCTACCTAGAAACCATGCATGTTATTTAATCAAGATAAATAATTAAATCTCTCAAATCTATTTAATTGACTCTATAAATAAATTGTTGATCAAACAATTAATAGCATATAAATCAGATTAAATAATATAATTAAATTATAATTATAATTGGGGTAAAATATTAAATCATCACATGGTGAAAATTGGGTTCATAAGATCCATGGATTAATAAATTAATTACACATAATTGTGTTCATAAAGAAAGACATAAAATTGATAAAAAAGAGTTGAAAATAAATACAATCAATCTCTTGAATTGTAGTAGTAATTTCCTCTTGAATCTTCACCAAAATTGTGTTTTCTCTTGATTTTTTTGTATTTTCTCTCTTTTTAGTTCCAAAAAATTACCAAAACTATGCTAATGGAGGCAAATTAGGGTTCATGGAGTAATTAAGGGCTTAAATAAAACTCAGGTGTGATATGGACTATGAGATCAGCTTCAGATTAAGGGTTACGATCAAAATAAGCAAAATTGACATTTCCAACCAATCATAGTGTGACACGTGGCATCGAAAAATGTATTGGGATAATTAGGGAACGACGTGTGGTAGGGGAGACCGATCAGAGTCAACGCTCATTGAGTCAGTGACACATGGCGTGACATGATTCATGGAAATGGAAGGCATGACGCATAGGTGGAATGAGCGAAGTAATGATGTAGCAACACGTGGCATGACGCGTTGACCAATTTTCGAACTTGGATTAAACGCCATGTTGACACGTGACACATGTTCCGTCCTCCTCACACGTGGTGTGACATGATTCGCTCTCCATTCTTGCGTGGCGTCTGTGCGGTTTGCCCAATCAAATCCTCTAATTGTGTGGTATGCCACGTGGCAACTCCTGATTGGTCCTGTGTTAAAAATCTCAAAAATTATATTTTCAACCATTTTCACTAAAAAGTTTATATTTTAATTTTTTTGGCTATAAAAATACTATTTATTAAATAAAATAAGTAAATATTAAGTAAAAAAATGTGTTAATGACTCTATTTTTATAGAGTTATCACATAGTTGTCCCCTGATCAAACCCAAGTGTTGAGTGCAACACCAGGCTCCTAAACGCCGATAAGAAGCAAGGGAACTAGCTCTGATACCATATTAGACTTGAACCTAACTCAACCCAATAAAAACCTAACTCAAAGTTAAATGCACAATGAAAGACTAGTACCTGGTCGATGTGAAACTTAACAGCCCCACCCCACATTCTTAAAACTTAGTGCCGACCAGGACCACTTAGTCGATGTGGAGTGGGGTTGTTAAGTCCCATATCGGCCAAGTACTAGTCTTTTGTTGCCCATATAACCTTGGGTAACCCTTAACTAAATGTGATCTTATCGAGTTGAGTTAGACTCAATTCTAACATAGTATCAGAGATAGTTCTCTGGCTTCCCATCGATGCCCAAGAGCCTGGTGGTATGCTCACCCTTGGGCTTCACCCATTCAGTGCCAACCAATACCACTCAACCGATATGGAAGGGGTTGTTAAGTCTCACATCGACCAGGTATTAATCTTCCACTACACATATAACCTTATACAACTCTTAACTTAATGAGATCTTGTTGAGTTAGACTCAAGTCTAAAAGTAATAATTTTCCTTAAGCATTCAAAAACAAATCATTCTGCAGACCCAAGTGTTGAGTGCACCCAAGATTTTGGGAGATTGTTTTAGAAAATCCCAAATAGCTTTGGATATCACAGTTTGATTAAATTCTTCAATTTTTTTAAAACCATACCCATCCCAATCTTTTGGTTTACACAAATAATCCCAAGAGATTTTGTGAGAAATACATTGTTTTATAAACACCACGTGTCCACTAAATTCTTTTTATTAGAGAGTTTGTAGTCTTACTGTTGTACCATCTGTAAATAAATATATATGAAAGGCCCTCATCATTCTATACTGTAGTAGTTTTCAAACACTTTCATCATTGATGTGTAATGTATCTTGAAAGTGTTCGTTGAATAAATTTAAATATTTTGAAAAACAAAATTTATCAAAATAACTTTACTTGATTGCATAAAAGCTTGGATCTCAATCATCTAATTTGTTCTTTAAATGATCATGGATACATTAAAACTCTACTTTTATGTTTTGTCTAATATGTAGAAAGTGGCCAAGATATTCAAAAGAACCTGTAGCTTGTGTTATTAAATTTTAGAAAGTTAAATTTAATCTAAGGCGCTTATAATTTCAACTTAGATAAAAGGAGAAGAATTCAAAAACATTATATTTCTAGGATTTTGAAATCTACTAATATTTAGTTGATTAATTATTTGATTTCCAAATTAATTTAACAAGTGTAGAATTCACACTCAAAATCAATTCACGGCAACTCATAAAAAAAATATAAAATAAGCACATTTTTAATTGAATATATTGAAAGTTTTTTTTTGCTTAAACTAGCTATGTTATTAAACATTTAATGAATTAATTTTATGAAAAGAAAACAAATAATGAAAAATTCACATTAATCTTTGAATAAGTAAATTTAGACAAATTAAATAAATATTCTAATAATATATAATATTAGACATTATATATGAAAGAAAGTATAATTTAATTAACAATTAAGTAAAATCGTAAGTATCAATGAACAAATGATAAGAATTAATAAAATTATTCCACCAAATAAGGCTTCGTACTTAATCCTACAAAAATATTTAATCAGAATATAAGAATGCAACCCATCGTGAAGAAGTGACATAATGATTCTCTATCTTCTTATTACTACTTTTGTCTAACTCTTTTTTTTTTTTTTTTTCTCTTTTCTAAGTTCATATTAAACCCACTTTTTATAGTAATTGATTCCACCATCTTCAATTTTTTGCTGATACATAAGAGATTTTAAATTTTAATTAAATTTAATTTAAAAAATCAAATAGAAGTTCAAATAAGAATGTAATCTACATTTATTTTCTTCTTTATTCTTTATAGTGTATAATCTTATTTGTATTTTCTTGACCGATTTTATCTTATTTAAAATTTACGTAATAATTAAATATTATTAATTAAACATATAATAAAATAATAAATATAAATATATAAATGTACTAACAAAATTGAATTAAGTGATAAACAAAGTATTATTAATATCCAAATCAACGATATGATTTAAGAAATATATATTAAAGGTTTTCTAAAATGAAACTTTGCCCAAATATATAAAGAATGTACTAAAATGTTAGAGCTTTGAGCATAAAACACAGAATCAACGAAGAGTTAGGATTTGAGATTATGTGCCAGTCTTGTTTCGCAAGAAGATCCAAATTAAAGCTTTCAAGATCTCTGAATCCTAAACGACCAAATGTTTTTGGAAGACACATTTCTTTTCAAGAAAGCCAATTAATGCCTCAAATTTTTTTTATTTTTCCACCAAAAATTCATAATCAAGTGATTAATCATGTTAAGTATCCTTGTCCCACATCGAATAGGAACAAAGCAGCAAAGCTGCTTATAAGTTTAGGTAACCCTTAACTTAATGAGATCTTATAAGGTTAAGTTAGGCCTGAGTTTCTGACATGGTATCAGAGCTGGACCTAGTCTTTATGTGCTTGAACCTAATTGGGCTCTACCACAGTCTCACCGTGGTGCTAATGTCCACCTTTGTCTGCCGTGTGGAGGGGACTATTAAGTATCCTTGTCCCACATCGACTAGGAACAAAGCAGCAAAACTGTTTATAAGCTTAAACAACCCTTAACTTAATGAAATCTTATTGGGTTGAGTTAGGCCTAACCAATCATATCATAAAACTTGTCGGGAAGCTTAAAAACACTTATAACATACAAGAGGACAGAATAGAAAAGATTTCATCCCGAACAGAGTTCATAACATTGGAACTAAAAACCATGGCAGATTTTTATTATCTATTAAAAAAAACTATAATACACTAACCCACGAGACAACAACCTTTATTCACAAGGTAAGAAACGTTGGTTCTTAGTCTTTTTTTCTACCGCTCCTCCTCCTCCTTCAAATATCAAAGGAAAAGTCAAACGATCAGTCTAAGTAAATACTAGAAAGCTTGAAGAAGGAGGGATTTCTTAATTTCCGAGGCTCTCTTGTAAGCTGATGGATTTTCTTATAAATTAAAATGGGAGTCAATTAACTTCTTTTTTTGTGTCATTAATTAAAATAAAATAAGTATCTAATTTTCTCACCTTTTTACCCATATTTTCTCTGTCACCTGTTAACTTTCTTATCATACATTTATTCAGTACACTCAAATGTTATTAAAAAATTGTTAGGCCGATTAACTTAAAAAGAATTCTTAAAAATTATTTTTAAATTATTATATACAATTAATTTTTTTATCATTTTAAAAAATAATAGGTTATTTGATTATTGTTTTAAAAACTATTGTAAAGAACAAATATATAAAAATATATTTTTCAATATGTACGATAAAATTATTTTAAATGTTAAATATTTTTATTTAAAATATTATACTTTTACCATAATTTTAAATATTTTTCAATGAAATAGAAAAATTAAAAATATTAAATAATATTCAAAATTAATAAGTCATCAAAGTGATAAAATTAATATAACATATGATGATATATCTTTATTTTTTTTTCTTTTCTTAGGAACTATTTTGTGTAGTATTTCTTCTATTTTATTTTAGAGCTCATATGATATCTTATTATACACTTTAGTTTCTTCATTAATTTAAAATTTTTATTATAATTTTAATATTTGATCGATTTTGTTGCGAATTAAACTTTATTCAATAATAAATCTTAATAATACTACATATTAAAATAATTAATTGTGTAATAGTTTTTTATATAACTTGAAAACACAACATAAGATTTATCCAAACTCGAAATGAGTTCTACAATAAACAAAATATGATACAACACGATAACTAAAAATAATTAAATTAATATTTTAATAAAATGATGAGTTTAAACCCTTTAATATATATAAGTATGTAATTGTTAAAAAATAAAAACAATAAAAAGTACAACAACAATGAAGATCTTTAAAACGTGTCAAATTAAAATAGATAATAATATTTTCACCATAATTTTTGTAATATTATAATAAAAATGTATAATATATTTATCTTATTTTAAATATTAATTATATTTTAATATTATCATTATCGAATAAAAAAGTATAAATAATAAATTATATTTATAATAATAATAATTTACATTATGATAATACTATTATCCATTAAAATAAAAATATAATATTATAATCGTGTCTGTGAAGAAATTAAGAAAAATCCCACTAAAACAAATGTTCAAATGGTACCTAAATTATAAGCTCGAGTCTGCCTTTTCGGAAATGTTTTTAGATGTTTTGAAAACATGTATTACATTTTTCCAAATTTTTGTTTTTAAGGAGACATAATTTTTAAAAATTATGACCTGTTAATTATTTTTAAAATTAATTTTTTATTTTAAACATAAAAAATAATTTATAAATTATTTGGCCGGAAAAAACCCAAAATCTTTCTTATAAACCTATGGTTTCTCTTTGCTCGAGAAAATTAAGATAAATATATCCTTTTTAACTTTTTATTTATTATTTATTAAAAACTAAGTAATTTCATTAAAATTTAAATAGTATTTTTATATATTATAATTATAATTAATATATTATTTTTTATTATATATAATTATGTATATACGATTGTAATTATCAATAACATTTTATTGTATTAATTATGATATATTATAAATAGATTTTTTTTGAATTTAAATACACAAAAGAATACATGTAAATATTTACACATAAAACAAAATCCAATTTTTTAACTAAAACATTTTTTTTTCTTTTTTTCCACATCCTGCATATGGAAAATAGGAGTGCCACGTTCAAATAATGGCAACTTTGAATTTTTATAAAGACAAATTTCTTCAACAAATTTTAATGTATTTAAAGAAAAATCAAACTTGAAAAAATTGATTTTATTACCTATTCACAAAAACAAGAGTTATAGTTTTGTACTAGAATTATAAATCACGATCCTATTCTATTGTGTATAATTACGATTGGCCAAATACAAAATAAGAAAATAAATAACTAAGTATCAATCTACAATATTGACTTCCTTATTTTGTGTGATCTTTTTTAACACTTTCTCTCAAATTGGAGTGTATGTTTATGACACCCAACTTGTTGAGCAATACTTCAAATTGTGTCGAACTCAATGGCTTAGTAAAAAAATCAACTGGTTGATTCATGGTTCGTACGTAAGCTATTCATATCATCCCTTCTTGAATCTTTCCGTGCACTAGGTGAAAATCTATCTCTGTGTGCTTTGTTCATTCATGGATTACCGGATTGGAAGCAATATGCATAGCGGCTTGATTGTAGAATAAGAGTATAACTCGTTGTGTGTGATTTACTCTCAAACCTTTAAAGATGTTTTTCAGCCATGTAATCTCACAACAAGTAGTATCCATAGAACGATATTTTGTCTCTACACTTGATCGAAATACAATGCTTTGCTTCTTTGTTTTCGAAGAAATTAGTGCTTGGCCAAGTATAATGCAATAACCAGTTATCAACACATCGAGCCCAATCAGCATCACAAAATGCCTGTAATTGTAATAACCTGTGAAAGATAAGAAAATTCCTCGCCCAGGTGTTTGTGATAACTGTATTTTATATAGTTATTTTCATCTATTTTATTAATTATAATTGTTATATTTTTAATGTTTTTTGTTAATTTTAGTTTAATAAATTAGTATTTACTGTTTTTTATATATTTTAAGAAAATTAAATAATTTGTATCGAAAAAGTACTTAATTGCAAATTTGTGTCCAAAAATATAATTTCAAATAAAAGTGTGTTTAGTTGCAATTTATAAAAGTCGAAAATATAATTTAAATTAATATCGGGTTTCATTTTAATTATTAAAAATTTTAAAAATTAATTTAAATTAGAAAAGGGCTAAACTGTAATTAAAGAAAGTTGAAATTGTAATTTGAATTAAATTTGTGGGCCAAAATGAAATTAATTAAAGCTTAATTTTTTGCGCAGGTGAGAAGAATCCGCGCGCCATACAGCACGCGCGAAACGTGGGTCATCCCATCAGCAAAGAAACGGCTACGATGCGCGCGTTCTTTTCACACCCGACCAAATTGCGTGGGTTCAGATTTTATCTTTCACGCGGCTCGGTGTCCGAGTGGGGCCCACCTACCGCGTAGGCCAGCGTGTAGGTGGGACCCACGTGTCTGACGCGTCGAGCCGCTATCCCCACGTTACGCGCGCCTCTGATCCCGTGCGCTGATCTCTGCGTGCAACCGTATCTTCAACTAATAAAATAATGCCACGTGTCCACACTAATCTTTTCAACAAATCAGAGGATGCCACATGTCCCACTCTATTTTTCAGCCAATCAGGTGATGCCACGTGGCATGTTACGATGAGCGCGAAAGCACAGGATCAAGCCCGCGTTACAGCCGTTGTCTCCCGTGCAACAATCTATCGTGTGCCCGTTTCCCGCAGCCAATGAAATGCTGTCATGTGTCCGCATTAATTCCTTGCAGCGAATCAGACACTGACACGTGGCATGCACTTTGAATTAAAAATCCGAACGGTGCCTCTCTGTGTACGCGTGATTTTAAAAAAACATTTTCAATATCGAAAATCGATACGGGTGATTTTTATTTTTCGATACAAATTTTTACACGTTTATTTTTAAAAAAATGTAATATTTTAGATGTATTTTTTTAGCTATAAATTGGAGATAAGATGATAGAGTAAAAAAAGTTTTTGGAGTTTTTGAGAGTTTTGGAGTGTTTAGTTTTTGAGATTATTTTGTATTGTTCGGTTTTGGACTGCAGAACACGCAGAAGCCATTTTTTGGCTTTTGTTGTGTTCTGCGTGTGCCAAATATTTGTGTTTTAATTTTCCTTCTTCTTCATCTAATTTTTTTGTATCTGTTGTAATTTTTATTTTAAATTTATGAAGTAATTTAATTTTTCTTGGATTGCATTTGATCCAAATTTATGGTGCTTTTATTTTAATTATTTTTGAACGATTTATAAGACGTTTTAGTTGTTTATTCTATTTTGTGTTTAATGCTTTTAATTATTTACGAATTTTATCAAATGATCTGTGGCACATAAATAAACTCGGAAGAGGCATTTTTGTGTATATTGTTCATAGATAGAATGACATGTATGATGAAGGATAGGAATATACCCTAATTGTATGTGTGGCCATTTGAGAACTTAGAACGTAATGAATCTTGGTGAATTTAATTCTTATAGGAATATTGTAAGGACTATGAATGTTGGCTATTTTCGTGGACAAAATATTTACTTGTAAATTTGTTTTTAGGTCTGCTATCAAGTTTATCAAGAACAACCGAACAAATGTTCAAGTTCCAAATATCTGTACTTCAGGTATATCTTTTATAATTACGACACATAGAATTTCATTTATACATTTAATAGTATATGTTCATAAATCTAAAATTATTTTTTGTACTTAAATAATTTTTATGTGCCTTAATATTTTTTAAGATGTGATTTAAAAATATATATTTTTAAGGCTTTGAATGGGCTTTGAAAAATTAAGCCCAAAATGCATTTAAACCTAATACTATTAGGTATTATTATTATCTAGAAATATAGATATATTAGGGTTTATGTAGAGGTGAGATATAGAAAAAAAACTGCCGCAAAAGGAAAAAAAATACTGAAGCTGTCGATCTGCCTATTGACTACCAAAAAGAAAAGAAAATATTAGGGAAGGTGAACTTGAGAAGGAAGGCAACAAGAATTATATATATGGGAATTAGGAGGACAAAGTGATGCTGCTAGATACCAAACAAAAGGTTGAAAACAATTTTTTGAATAAAATATATATATCATTGCTTCGTCAACATCATCAACAGAGACAATCCAAATAAAAAAAACAATTCAAGTTTTAGTTGAGGATTAATCTTTTCTGATGCAGTTAAGCAAATGTTGGTAAAAGGTAAAGATCTTAATTTGTGATATTTGATTATATATATTTCCATAATTTATATTCAAATTGGTTTTGTTGTTTTTCATGTTCCTATAGCTTCTTTTTAATTAATGTCTTTCATGTTTAAATGAAATAATTTCATGAGTAATTATGATTATTTGATTTAATTATTAAATTTCAAAGAAGTTATTTTTATGAAACTTATGCTTAATTTATTTAGTCTAGAATTTACTATTTGATTTTATTTAAGTGATATATATATTTTGGATCATCTAGTTAGGATTATTCATTGTTAAATCCGTTTTAAAACACACACGGGCACTTGTGTTTCTTTTTGTACTAACCTTTTTGCAGTTGATCTGTGAATGATCTGATTGGCGAGGAGCTTATTGGAACGTTGGTATGGAAACCGCTCACGCTAATTTTGGAAACTGTGAAAACAGAGCAAGGACTCGTAAGTAAAGTACATTGAGGTAGTATCCTAGGGAGGGTAGCATAAGACCGAGTTTGTACTTGAATATTTGATTTTCATAGTGGAAAGTTAGGTAGTCCGGTGGACCGGTGGTTTTCCTCTTAGGTCATTGTTGTGGCCTAGGTTGTTTCCACCTAAAAATATCGTGTGTTATAATTTCCGCACTTTACTCTTACACACGATTGCATGTTTGGCCGCTTTGTTTAGATTAGTAAATTATAAATTAATAAAAATTAAAAATAACCTATTCACCCCCCTCTAGGTTAATCAGGTCCATATTTTATAAACTTTCAATTGGTATCAGAGCTGACACTAGACACACTTAGTGAGATTGATCCTTAGGGACACACACGTACTTATGGACCAAATGAAAGAAGATGGGTCATCTGTTAGACCTCCACTCTTTGATGGGTTTAATTACCCTTATTGGAAGGCTCGCATGCAAGCCTTTCTCAAACAAGATGAAAAAGTCTGGGATGTTATTCTTGATGGTTTGGAACCACCTTCTTTAACGAAAGATGGTGTAGCAATCATAAAGCCAAGAAGAGACTGGACCATTGAAGAACGCACCCTTAGTGGGGTAAACCAAAAAGGTCTAAGCTCAATATTTGTTGTAGTGTCGATGGATGAGTTCCGTCGCATCTCAGACTGTGAGACTGCTAAATATGCATGGAATGTACTTACTCTTGCTCATGAAGGGACTTCCCAAGTAAAGCAAACAAAATTGAGATTGCTAACATCTGAGTTTGATTCTATTAAAATGAGCAACAACGAAACTTTTGGTCAATTCTATGCTCGCTTCTGTGATATCACTAATGCTTGCTCTAACCTCGGTGAGAAAATTCCACAACCTATACAAGTGCGCAAACTCCTAAGCTCTTTAACAGTAGACTATAAGATGAAAGTTATAGCGATAGAGGAAAGCAAGAATGTAGACACACTAAAAATTGATGAACTTATCGGGTCAATCCAAACCTATGAGCTTTCTCTTGTTCCACCCAAGAAAAATAAGGATGTGGCATTCAAAAGCTCCAAAAAGGACATCTCTGATAGTGATGATGATATGAATGATGAGTCACTAGTCTTGTTAGCACGAAAATTTAAGAAGTTCACGAAGAAGAAGGGTCAACAGAATAATCATTCTAACAAGGGACAATCCAGTCGTTTGAATGACCGAAAGTCAAGGGAAATCAAGTCTACTAGCCTTGATGGTAAGAAAAGTAAGCCCACTAGCCCTCAATGCTTTACTTGTGGGGGATTTGGTCATATTTCTACAGATTGTGCTAACAATAAAAAAATTTGGAAAAGCCTTTAATGCTACACTCAGTGACACAGAAAGTGAGCAAGACAATGCTAGTAACTCAAAGGATGATGACATTAATTATTGTGCCTTCACCGCAACTGTGAAAGCACATCACACTGACTCCTCTCTCTTACTGTCTAAGTTTAATGTATCGAATTATGAGGAATTATTCATGGATAGTCTAGGTGCAGGGAAGAGAGAGATAAATTGCTTGTGGAAGTAACTAAACTAAATGATATCATCAATGTTCACAAAACAAATTCCTCTAGCCTAGAGAAAGATAAAAAGGAATTGTCTGATCATATTAATGCCTTGAATATGAGACTAGCAGAAACCACTGAGGAAAACAAAAATCTTAGGAAAGAACTTAGTATTGCTAAAGAGACAGTAAAGAATTTGACCATAGGTGCTGAAAAATTAACCAAAGTCCTAGACTATAGAAAGCCACATTGAGATAAGAGAGGTCTTGGATACATAGATGAACAATCAACACCTTCATCATCCAAAACTCAATTTGTAAAACCCACTATTGCTCAGGTAGGGAAGGTAGTTTTTGCACCTTATCATTCTAAGAAAATTCAGTTTGTTCCCATTTGTCATCATTGTGGTAGGAAAGGACATATTAGACCTAAGTGTATATTTCTTTATGCTTATGATTCTATCACGAATACAAATGTTTCTAAAACACCTCAAAAAAATTCAAAATGTAAAGTTTTTACTACAAGAACTACACAAAAAGAGGAATATAAGAAACCAGTAACTCGAATGTCTAAAATTAAAAAAAGATGGGTTAAGAAATCTGAGTTGCACTGCTTTGTGGCCCATATAGCATTTAAAGTTAAATCAAATACCGCTTGGTATTTTGATAGTGGATGCTCTAGACACATGACATGGAATCGTTCTTTGTTTAAAACCTTTAAGGAATATAATGAAGGGACAGTTACCTTTGGTGATGGTAAAACATTTAGAATTATTGGAAAATGTTATGTTCAAATAGAGGGTATCCCTAAACTTGATGAAGTTTTATATGTGGAAGGACTTAAGGCAAACTTGATTAGTATAAGTCAAATATATGATAGTGATTTTAATGTGCAATTTACAAACAATCACTGTATTGTAACAGATCAAAATGGTGAATGTGTGATTAAGGGAATCAGATCACATGACAATTGTTATTGTATTGATACATCACCCACAGTAACATGTAACCTAGCTAGCAATGACTCAACTATCTTGTGGCACGAAAAGCTAGGTCATATGAATTTTAAAGATCTGGTTAGATTAAGCAAAATTGAGACTGTGCGTGGTTTACCTATTCTTTCAAAAATTGAAACACCTATATGTGGACCATGTCAATTGGGTAAACAAACTAGGATTGCTCATAAGAAGATCAAGAGTATAAATACAAATAGAGTATTGGAATTGATACATATTGACCTTATGGGTCCTATGAGAACAAAAAGTATTGGAGGTAAGAAATATATCATAGTTGTAGTAGATGACTTTTCTCGCTACACGTGGGTAGACTTTCTTAGAGACAAGTCAGATGCTTTTGAGTTTTTCATCTCATATTGTACAAGAGTGCAGGTTGAAGCAGGTGACAAAATAGTAACCATCAAGAGACTGAGAACAGACCATGGAAAAGAGTTTGAAAATACCAAGTATGCTGACTTCTGTAAAGAACATGGTATCTTTCATGAATTCTCTGCTCCTATCACACCTCAACAAAATGGAGTAGTTGAACGGAAAAATAGAATACTTCAAGAGATGGCAAGAGTAATGATGCATGCCAAGGGAGTCTCCAAAAGGTTTTGGGCTGAAGGTATAAACATTGCATGTCATATTATAAATCGTGTATATCTTCACCCATGTACAAACCAAACCCCCTATGAGATATGGAGAGGTAAAAAACCCAATCTGAAATTTATGCATATTTTTGGAAGTAAGTGCTACATACTTAGAGATCGAGAACAGTTGGGTAAGTTTGATTCAAGAAGTGATGAAGGTATATTTCTTGGTTATTCCCTAAATAGTAGAGCTTATAGAGTCTTCAACTGTAGAACTAATGTAGTTATGGAATCCATAAATGTCGTTATAGATGATGGGGGTAAGAAGATTACAAGTGAAGAAGCTGGAAATGAAGAAAATTTCACAACACCTCAATTAACAATGATCAGTGACACAATTGGAATAAAAGAAGAAGAGTTGAAGGAAAGTGAACAAAAGAAGGAAGAAACATCAACCTCATCAATGATAAATCCAACTCGAACTTCAAAAAACCATCCTATTAAGAATATAATTGGAGATCCTAATGCAAGCATCGTAACAAGAAGAAGACAAATAAGTGAGGTAACTCACTTATGCTATATTTCTCAATTTGAACCAAAAAATGTGAATGAAGCTCTTAGGGATGAATTTTGGATAAATGCCATGCAGGATGAGTTAGCTCAATTTGAAAGAAATCATGTGTGGGTATTAGTACCTAAGCCTAAAAACAAAAATGTTATTGGAACAAAATGGGTGTTCAAAAATAAATCCGATGAGCATGACATTGTTGTTATAAATAAGGCTAGGCTAGTAGCTCATGGCTACACGCAATTAGAAGGAGTTGATTTTGATGAAACATTTGCACCTGTAGCTAGACTAGAGTCAATTAGGATTTTACTTGTCATTTCCTGTCATATGAAGTTCAAATTATATCAAATGGATGTTAAGTCTGCCTTTTTGAATGGATTTTTGAATGAGGAGGTGTACGTGGAACAACCAAAAGGATTTGTTGATTCGAAATTTCCAAATCATGTTTACAAACTCAAAAAGGCTCTTTATGGTTTGAAACAAGCTCCACGAGCATGGTATGAGAGACTTACCAACTATCTTTTGAACAAGGGATTTATTCGAGGGGGAGTTGATAAGACTTTATTCATTAAAAGGAGTAGTGACGAGATCTTTATTGCTCAAATTTATGTGAATGACATAGTTTTTGGATCCATATCTAGTACACTAGTGGATGATTTTGTGCATGTTATGACAAATGAATTTGAAATGTCTATGGTAGGTGAAATGACTTTCTTCCTTGGTTTGCAAATCAAACAAACTCATGATAATATATTTATTTCTCAAACTAAGTACGCTTATAACCTTGTTAAAAGGTTTGGTCTTGAAACTAGCAAGCCATTACGAACTCCTTTAGGTACCAGCACAAAAATTACAAAGGACACTCAAGGTAAAAGTGTTGATCAAACCCTTTTATAGGAGTATGATAGGTAGTTTACTTTACCTCACTGCAAGTAGACCTGACATATGTTTTAGTATTGGTGTGTGTGCCCGTTATCAAGCTGACCCTAAGGAATCACACTTAGAGAATGTAAAGAGAATCATTAGGTATATCTCAGGAACAAGTAATTATGGTTTATATTTTACTACTGACACTACTTGTGAAGTAAGTGGTTTTACAGATGTCGACTGGACAGGCAACCAGGATGATAGGAAGAGCACATCAGGTGGTTGTTTCTACGTTGGAAACAACCTAGTATCATGGCACAGTAAAAAGCAGAACTTTATCTCACTCTCTACAGTTGAAGCGAAATACATTGTTGCAGGAAGCTCTTGCACACAAATGCTTTGGATGAAAAACATGCTCAAGGACTACGGTCAACCACAAGGTATGATGCCCTTATATTGTGATAAATCTAGTGCTATATGTATTTCTAAGAACCCAATTCAACATTCTAGAACTAAGCACATTGACATAAGGCATCATTTTATTCGAGAACTAGTTGAAGAGAAAATAGTAACACTTGAGTTTGTACCTACTGAGAGACAACTAGCTGATATATTCACTAAAGCCATAGACACTCAAAGATTTGAGTATCTCATAAGTGCCTTGGGAATTTCTCCCTCAAATTGAATTTCAAATTTTATTACCAAAAAAAACATCCTTGTTTAGCCAACACAGTATTCAACCTATTTAATACATCCATACACATAATCTCATTTTTAGTGACTCAACTCATTTTGATATTTATTGTATAAATTATGCTACAATTTTGGCTTATGCATACACATATATTCTTATACATGTGATGATCGATGTTGACATAAACTTCTTCACACACTCACGAACACACATATATGTTATGCTTGAAGTTTATGAATTTTCTTGAAAGACTCTAGGACTTTCACTAATCTTGATTGTAAAATTGTGTTGAGTTCTACTTTTGCTTACTAAAATTTTACCGTATGGAGGCACCTAGTATTGAGAGGGCTACCTACTGTGATGTGTGAAGCTACCGCAATGAACGGAGAGGGCTACCTCACAACTAGTGTGAAAGTTATCGTGCTAGGTTTATGGCTCGTGCAAAAAAAAACAAAAAAAGGGAAAGATTATGCAAAAATTGATTGCTTATGAATCTTGTACTTGGAATGCACAAAAAGAAAGAGCTAATAGAGGTTAATATATATATATATATATATATATATATATATATATATCATTTACCTCATTTATAAGAAAAATAAAAATAAAAATAAATAAAAAAATTAAGTCCTCTTTTAGTAAATATATTTTATTTTGTAAGATTGAAGACTCGATTATATTTTTATATGATACGTGATATTTTTTCTTTTGATTTTTTCTTGATAGATCATAAATGAATTAATTGACATATTTATGGAGTTTAAACATGTATATTATTTTAAGTAGATGTCAATATGTCATTATATGTGCGAAGTGTGCGTGTGCACCTATTTTATTCTACTTATTTATTTGTATGATAAATAATCAAAATTGGAGTTAAAAAAAATGATGAGTTCTCAATTGGTTGTGTGCTTGTTTGTAATTAAATGAGTTTAATATCTTATGTGGCTATGTATGCAAATTTGAAAGGAAAAAAATAAATAAAAAATAAATAAAAAAAATTTATTATTTACATCCTCTTTTCATTTATTACTTTTTTAATTGGTTTCTAAGTTAGAGAGTCATTGAACTTAGGGGGAGTTTAAAGCACATTGCACTTTGGCATTACTCTGATTTTACACTGTTATATCTATAGGAGGAGTTTAGCTTCAATTGTTTGTCTAATGCTTTGTCCTTCGCGTATGTCAAAAAGGGGGAGAGAATATTTACTTCCATGTTTTTATTTTGTTATGCATATAAGAGGAGAACATATTTTTATTAAGCTTAATTGATATGAATGCATACTACATGACTATTATTTACACTTCGCTTATTTCTATGTAAACTGAACTAATATACAATGAGGCTTTCATGCCAAGTTGTCCTATACTTTGTCAATATTGTTTCAGTTACTTACAATCTTGTCAAGTTGCAGCGAAGATGGATCTACCGGACCATAGGATAGTTCCACTATAGAGTCTGGGACATCATTGTATTTTTATCTTATTTTTATAAGTGTCATGTAGTAAGTGAGAGGTTTTGCCAGAAGAAAATGCCAAAGGGGGAGTTTGTAAGGACTATGAGTGTTGGCTATTTTCGTGGACAAAATATTTACTTGTAAATTTGTTTTTAGGCCTGCTATCAAGTTTATCAAGAACAACCGAACAAATGTTCAAGTTCCAAATATCCGTACTTCAGGTATATCTTTTATAATTACGACACATAGAATTTCATTTATACATTTAATAGTACATGTTCATAAATCTAAAATTATTTTTGGTACTTAAATAATTTTTACGTGTCTTTATATTTTTTTAAAATGTGATTTAAAAAAATATTTTTTTAAGGCTTTGAAAAATTAAGCCCAAAATGCATTTAAACCTAATACTATTAGGTATTATTATTATCTATAAATATAGATATATTAGGGTTTATGTAGAGGTGAGATATAGAAGAAAAAAAACTGCCGCAAAAGGAAAAAAATATTGAAGCTGCCGATCTGCCTATTGACTACCAAAAAGACAAGATAATATTAGGGAAGGTGAACTTGAGAAGGAAGGCAACAAGAATTATATATATGGGAATTAGGAGGACAAAGTGATGCTGCTAGATACCAAACAAAAGGCTGAAAGCCATTTTTGAATAAAATATATATATCATTGCTTCGTCAACATCATCAGCAGAGACAATCCAAATAAAAAAAAACAATTCAAGTTTTAGTTGAGGATTAATCTTTTCTGATGCAGTTAAGCAAATGTTGGTAAAAGGTAAAGATCTTAATTTGTGATATTTGATTATATATATTTCCATAATTTATATTCAAATTGGTTTTGTTGTTTTTCATGTTCCTATAGCTTCTTTTTAATTAGTGTCTTTCATGTTTAAATGAAATAATTTCATGAGTAATTATGATTATTTGATTTAATTATTAAATTTCAAAGAAGTTATTTTTATGAAACTTATGCTTAATTTATTTGCTCTATAATTTACTATTTGATTTGATTTAAGTGATATATACATATTTTGGATCATCTAGTTAGGATTATTCATTGTTAAATCCGTTTTAGAACACACATGGGCACTTGTGTTTATTTTTGTGCTAACCTTTTTGCAGTTGATCTCTGAACGATCTGATTGGCGAGGAGCTTATTGGAATGTTGGTCTGGAAACCGCTCACGCTAATTTTGAAAACTGTGAAAACAGAGCAGGGGCTCGTAAGTAAAGTACATTGGGGTAGTATCCTTGGGAGGGTAGCATAAGACCGAGTTTGTACTTGAACATTTGATTTTCATAGTGGAAAGTTAGGTGGTCCGGTGGACCGGTGGTTTTCCTCTTTGGTCATTGTTGTGGCCTAGGTTTTTTCCACCTAAAAATATCGTGTGTTATAATTTCCGCACTTTACTCTTACACACGATTGCATGTTTGGCCGCTTTGTTTAGGTTAGTAAATTATAAATTAATAAAAAATAAAAATAACCTATTCACCCCCTCTAGGTTAATCAGGTCCATATTTTATAAACTTTCAAATATAGTGAATTAATTTAACGAGGTGTGTTTGTACAGAGCTCGGAAGAGATGTATGAATAAAATTAGATGTTTTCGGTTGACAAATTAAATGTACTAAAAAATATAAATCAAAAGAAAATAATATGATTTGAGTTGATGAATTTAGTGAAAAATTACAATCCTAGATTTCTTTTATTTTGTTATTAAACCCTTTCCTTAAATTTGCTACAATCAAAGAACGTTTTGCATAAAATCAGAGAGAGATAATTTTAGTACTCAACAAACTATAGTAACAAATCTCCGTGGGAACGATAACTTACTTATCAAATATTATTACTTGTGACCGTGTATGCTTGCATGTTTTTATGTTCTACAAAACAGATAACAGTTTGCTTGATGTATCTGAGAACCTTATGCGTTGTTTCAAGGTATGGTTTCCAAGGTTTATCCATGATTTGACTCAATACATAAACTGTATAAGTTAGATCAATTCTTATGATGGTCAAATAAATTAACCTATCTACAAGCCGTCTATATGAATTTGGATCATTCAATAGCATCTCATTTGTTTGTGTGAGTGAAAAAATTTGTTCCATTGGAAATCGTGATGATTTAGCATCTAGGAACCCGACATCATCCAATATTTCTAGTGCATATTTTTGTTGGCACAAAGTAATACCATGTTTTTATTTTGCAACCTCTATCCCAAAAAAATATTTAAGTTGACCCAAGTTTTTGAGCTTAAATCTCTTGGAAAGATATCACTTAGTCTTCTCAATGTCCTATAAGTTATTGCCTGATAATATCACATCATCAACATAGACAAGTAACACTATGAAACTACCTTGATGATTCTGGACTAACAATGAGTAGTCTGACAATGATTGATGAAATCCAGCAACTTTGAGAGCAGTTGACAGTTTGAGAAACCATTGTCTCGAGGCGTTCTTTAGTTCATACAAAGATTTATTTAACTTGCACACACGAGTCTCCCCTTTTCATTCAAAACCATGAGGCAAGATGATGTAAACATCCTCATCAAGATAACCTTGCAAGAATGTGATAAGTGCTCAAAAAATACTAAAATTACCATGATTTTATGCACATTAATTGATTTAAAATATATCTATTTATATGATTTTATCATATATTTATATAAATTTGTCTTTTTCAAAATCACGGGTATTTTTATTGTTTTTCAGGTATTTTTGCTTAAAAACACAACTTAAATACTCAAAGAGGAATATTGGAAGAAATACATCACAAATATATTAATAAATAAATGAGGAAATGTCAACAAATATAGAAAAATTGGACAAAATGGTTCAAAAAGGTCAAAAATGTCAAAAAGGAGGAAATCGCGCCGCCCAACCCGCGCGCACCTCTGCGCGCCCCAGCTGCCCACCGCGCGCGCCGCTGCCATTTCGCCCCATTTTCACGCGCAGCGGCCTCCCCCACGTCATGTTGATGTCATCAATGATGTCAACAATCACTATTCCGCATTTTTACCATTTTTTCACCTACTTTTCTCTCCATCCTCACCTCTAAATACACCTCTTCTCTTCACTTCAAACCACACCTCAAAACACACTTCTCTCCTCTTTCTTTCTCTCCATTTCTTAGTTTTTAGTTAGTTTTTCTTAAGAGAGAAGAACTAGCTATGTTTTTGTAATTTATTTGCTTTTTGATTCAATAAATGGGAGTGCAAATTCCGCTTGGAAGTTTTCCAACAACGGGAATAGCATCGAAGTTCTGTAAGGATTTTATTTTCTTTACAGTTATTTTTTATCCTTTATTCTTACATGTTATATTTAATTTGTCTGTGATTAAATTTAACTTTGTTGGCTGTTTGTAAACATGATATAATAATAACGTTGTTATGCTTGCGAAATATTAAAGAGGTAAAAATCTCTAAAATGATTTGATTTTATTTTTATTCAAGATTTTATATTAAGAATGTTAGAGAGAAATATATTATTTTTCATTACAAACTTAAATTTAAAAATTAGATTTTAAGGTTTAGTTATCCGGTCTGATTTAGAGTAGTGTTTTTTTATTTGTTGGTACAATCGCCCGATAGTTAGAGTGAAGCTCTATTTCAAAAAAATTTATAAGAATTATTATCTGAAAATGTATTGACAACATGTTTTCAGTAATGGTTTTAAAACTTGAAAGTTAGTACTCAGATAACTAAATTCTTAGGTTTAATTTAGACACCTTGAATAAAGTTTAAACTGTCTAACCCCACCAAAGGTGGCATTTAAATGGTTCATTTTCAATCTCTTAGAAAAAGGAATTAATTTAATTAATCAAATTAGTTATCAAACCCACCCATAGGTGTTAATTGATTTGTTGAGTTAACAAAAAATATCTAACCCCACCAAAGATGGTATTCATATAAAAAAGATAGAATCAATAAATATCAATTCATATCTTTAATAACCTAAATAATATGAGCAAGCATAATTAACTTAGTTATTATATCCATAAATATTCCACCATTATAAATGATAAAATTTGCATAAATGTTTATTCAATCTATGTTTATTTTAATGTCAGTAGATTAAAAACACAAAACTCCAAAATATCGTGACAGGATGTTTAGGATTTAATTTTGTTTATAAAGGTTTGAATAATAAATTAAAAACCACATACATTCCTTCCTTAGATCGACCTTGGGAGTATACTTATCATTTTCTACGAAATGATTTGTGCACTTGCGAGAGTTTTATAAATATAAAACCAAAGTATTGGCAAGAATCGGCGATGCTGGTTTTCGCTCATCAGAATGCATTATTCATGTCAAGCTGGTACAAGTTCCATCCTTATAATATTTCAATGCTAAGAAGCACACGAATGGTCACCAATTTTGCCACAGAGGAAATGTTTCCTTGTAATCAACACCCTATATTTGGTTGTACCTTTTTTCCACTAACCGAGTTTTGTACCACTCGATAGACCCATTTGGTTTTAACTTGATTTTTTAAACCCACTTGCATCCAATGAGGCATTAATGAAAAGTTAAGGGCAAGAAAGTCCACGTTTTTTGGCTTGTAGGGCTACAATTTCATGTTGCATGGCATCTCGCCACTTTGGATCTGTAATTTCATGTGAAAAAATTGTGGGTTCTTTAAGAAGAGTGAGGTGAGTGGTGAAGGCTTTATGAGTAGAAGAAAGGAAATCATAGGACAAAAATTGTGCAACACCTGAAGACTTGACCACGTTCGTAGAAGATAAAGGTGTAGGTCTCGATGGGAGTGTTGACTCGACATGAAAGTTTTACAAAATTGGTGATGGCTTGACAGTGGTAGTGTTGAAGTAGAATAGGATGAGGGTGACGGTGGATATGTAGTGATGGTACTATGTGTATGAGTGGATGATTGGGTTGTAGAAAGTGAAGTGGTAATCATATCTTCTTGTGGTGTTGGGAAAGAGATAGTTTCTTCTGATATGTGGGCTAAACTCTAAAAAATAATCAATATCTAACGTGGGGGATAAGGTTGTGTAAATGGATGTGGTGTTGTGGAATAAGCATGATTTTGAAAAGGGAATTGTTCTTCAAAGAAAGTAAGTTCTTGTGAGACAAAAACCTTTTTGAGGATAGGATCAAACACATGATACCCTTTATGACTATAAGGGTATCTGATAACTGTATTTTATACAGTTATTTTTGTTTATTTTATTAATTATAATTTTTATTTCTTGAAATTTTTAGTTAATTTTAATGGAATAAATTAATATTTACTGTTAATTTCTTAAGGAATATATTTTTAAGAAAATTAAATAATTTGAATCGAAAAAGGACTTAATTGCAAATAAAATGTCTTAAAATATAATTTAAATAAAAAGAGTGTTTAATTATAATTAATAAAAGTGTAAAAGTTAATTTAAATAAAATAAAGGATTTAATTGCAATTAACCAAAGTTTAAAATTTTATTTGAATTAAATTGGAGGGCTAAAATGCAATTAAGGAAATTTTATTTTTCTGCGCAGGAAAGAAGACCACGCACAGCTATTAACCACGCACCGCACGCACCGTCAGATCATAAAATCAATGGTGAGGATCAGTGCGTGTATTACAAACGTGACTGGACCTGATTTTCTTGATTACACGATGCTCGGTGCACCATGTGGGGCCCACCTGGCCGCACACGCCGACGTGTAGGGTGGGACCCACGTGTCTGATGCATAGGTAATTTTCCGTGCGACGCAGTCCACATAAACTTCATGCGCCCTAACCATCCAATGAATCATACAATGCCACATGTCTCGAATATTCCTGCAGTTAATCTGATGTGGACACGTGGCACGTATTGGTTAAAACAAAAGCACAGAATCAGCGCACACGTTTCCAACTATTTATATGGGACACACATGTCTCGCGTGCCATGATCCCGTGCGGCACAACCACGTGCAAGCTCTCCCTCCCACCATTTAAAGGATGCCATGTGTCCTACTATTTCTTTGAGCCAATCAAATGCTGACACGTGGCACACATTTTGAATTAAAAAGAAATCAAAAATGGAGCACGTTGTCCACTGTTTTGCATGATAAATTTATTTTACATTCGTCTGCCAAAATAATAATTCTTGTTTTCCACTTTGAATATTTTTAATATTTTATTAGGGCTTTTGTGCGTGGGTGGAGACAAAACACAAACAACCAAACACCCTTAAGTGAGAATAATTAGGAGCTTGATGAAACAATTTCTCATATGGAATTTAACCATGAAAAATAGGAGTTAGTGTTCTATTTATGAGATATGTTGAAGCAAGAATTGCATCTCCCCAAAATTATCTAGGTAGTCCAGCTTGAATAAGCAAGGCTCGTGCCATATTAGGAAAATTTCTATACTTACACTCAATAACACCATTTTGTTGAGGTGAATTGATGCAACTAGATTGATGAATAATGCTTTTGAGGGCATAAAAAATTTCAAGTTTGAACTCATGACCATTGTCACTATGCATTATTTTGACCTTAGAATTGAATGAAGTTTTAACCATGTGAATGAATTTAACTAGAAGATCCCTTATATCATATTTTTGTTTCATCAAATAAACCCATGTACTCCGAGTAAAATCATCTACGATATTCAGAAAATATTTTGCACTAGAAAGAAAAGCAATTTTATAACTACCCCAAATGTCATGTATCAAATCAAAACATGTTTTACTAGAAATTAAACTCAATGGAAATGGTGACCTTGTTTGTTTGGACAATTGGAAAATTAGACACTTATTTGTATTACAAAATTTATTTTTGGAAAAGGGAAATAACTGAAAAACTTTGTTTGATGGATGTCTAAAACGTTGATGCCAAAGACCAGAGGCTAGAGTTTGAACAGAGTTTCAAGTTCTTTTATTTTGTTGATCAAGATAGTAGAGTCCTTCCCGCTCAAATCCCTTCCCAATCATCTTCCCCGAGCGTATGTCTTGTATGACAAAAAATTGGCATAGAAATACAGTGATACAAGAGGAATCTAAAGCCAACTTGCTAATGGATATTAGATTGAGTCGAAAAATTGGTACACAAAAAACATTATTGAGAATGAAATTGGGAGAGAAAACAATTTTTCCAATATGAGTGACTTGAGCAAACGAGTCATTTAGCAATTCAATAGTATGATTTTCAACCATTTTTTAATTTGTAAGCAAATCAGGGCTACAAACTATATGATCCATAGCACCATTATCCAAGATCCATGTATTTGTTTTCCATTATAAGTGAGGGAAAAAGCTTTACCTAAAATTTCTTCATGATTTAAAGAATTACCAACTTGATTGGTCATGAAGGATTTGTTATTTCTCAACATGTGAAAAATCTGTTTACATTCCTCCTGTGAAAAAGGGAAATTGGACGTTGTTGCCTTATTTTCAAATGCATATGTTGCAATCTGGTTGCCCTTTGAGAGACTACCTTGTTTCGTCTTCTCTTATTGTAGTAATCGAATGTGTGACCTTTCTAGCCACAAAAGGTACATTTGAGATAAGCATGACAATTCTTGGTGTTGTGTTTCTTCTTGTGGCACTTTGCATATCGAAATCCCCTTATCTTCTGACTTGGACTCAAGACTTGAGTTCTTTAAGGTAAAAACGACAGCTTTTGGTTGGGCAGAAGTTTTCCCATTCAAAATCATTACATGCCTTGCATGTTGAAGGACCAACGAATATGCTTTGTTTACTATATGCAATGGTTCCAATAAGAGTGTGTTACTATGAACTGTGGCATATGAGTCGTTTAGACCCATGAAATTTTTTATTATTTTATGAGTCTCCACGTATGAAGCAATCTCATTGATTGTCCCACAACTACACACTGTAATTGAGCATAACACATCTTGTTCATCCCAAAGGCTCTTAAGTTTTGAAAAATAGGAACTCACAGTTGATGAAGACAAGACCAGCATCGGATTAGCAATACCGATCTTGTGGATATTTTGATTTTATATTTGTAAAAATCTCAAGTACATGAATCATTTTATAAAAATGACAAGTAAACTCCAAAGGTAGATCTAAGAAAAGAATATATGCGATTTTTAATTTATTATTCAAATTTTAAAAAACAAAATTAAATCCTAAACATTATGTCACGGTATTTTGATTTTTGTTTCCTAATCTAATGACATAAAAAAAAATAAACATAGATATGAATTCAATAAATAATAATGCAAATTTTTATCATTCATAATAATAGAGTATTTATAGATATAATAATTAAGTTAATTATGTTTGCTCGTATTATTTAGGTTATTAAATATATAAATAGATATTTTTTTATTTTCTCTTTTTTGTATAAAAGTGTCCTTAGTTGGGGCCCAAATTCTCTTGTTTAATATTAATTAACTAATATCATTAGGCGGACTTATTAATTAATTAAGTATTAAATTACAGTTTTATTTCTAAGAAAATAACAAACCATCTAATCACAGTTTTAAGCAGAATCAGTTAATTAGACTTTATTCAAGGTGTCCAAATTAAACCTAATAATTTAATTATCCAAGTACTAAGTTTCAAGTTTTAAAAACATTATTAAAAATATGTTGTCAATACATTTTCGAATAATAGTTCTTATAAAAAACTTTTGAAATAAAGTTTAACTCTGATTATCGACGATTGTACTAACAAATAAAATAACATTATTATAAATCAGATAAGATAATTAAATCTTAAAACCTAATTTTAATATTTAAGTTTATAATTAAAAATAATATATTTCTCTCTAACATCTTTAATATTAAATTTTGAATAAAAATAAAATCAATTTATTTTATAGAAATATTTTACCTATTTAATATTTCACATGCATAAAAATGTTATTATTATATCGTATTTATAAATAAGCAATCATGTTAAATTTACTCACAGACTAATTAAATATATGAGAATAAAACATAAAAATAGTTGTAAATAATTCATCTAAGTTTATACCTCAAAAGAATTCTTATAGAAATTTGATATTAATTTCGTTTCTGAAAACCTCCATACGGATTTGCATTTCCTTTTATTGAATCAAAATTAAAAATCTATAAAAGCATAACTAGTTCTTCTCAAAAAGAGAAGAAATTTAAAACTAAAAAAACTAAGAATGAGAGAGAGAAAGATAGAGAGAGAAGTTTGTGATTTTTTGGGGTTTGATGGGTCCTTTTATAAGTGAGGCAAAGGCAAAAAACTGAGAAAATATCTCAAAATTTGAATTTGGATACGTTTGGATAAATTAGTACACGTGTGGGGGGCGAGATTTGCAGTAGATAAGCATTAGTGGGCACGGGACTCGGTGCGAGCATGTGATGGCACGCATGGGACTCAGTGTGGGCATTTGTTGGCGCTCGTGGGACTCATTGTGGGCATATGTTGGTGAGTGCAGGACTTGGCACGAGCGTGTGCTACCTGTGCACGTGAGACTCAGCATTTTGGACATTTTTTATTATATGCGATCTTCTTTAACAATATTGGTATGATATGAGCACATAACAAACACTTAAAATAAAATTTTCAACTCTTATAACTTAGTTCGTGCTTGACTTATTAAAGGAGAAGAAAGAAAGAAAGAAATAACAAACAATTTTTTTTTCATTTATGGTCAGTTTTTTTCCCAATTATACAATACCTACAATTAATTCTCAAATTATATAATTAGATATAAAAAAATTTATCTTATTACTTAAATGTGAATATATATTTCAATAAATTGCTTAAACATAAACAAATTTTAATATTTAAAACTTCTCTCCTCGTTACACTTTTGCAACATATATTTAGTAACAAATAAATATTTATTTCTTATTTCTTATAAACTATTTAAAAAACAATATATTTTGCATGTGAATTATTATACTTTTAAAATTTTGTTTAATTTCTACCAACATATTTAAAATTTAGTTGATATAATGATAATTAAATAAATAATTAATCATAAGTTTTTTAATCAATTAAAAATTAATTATTGTAACAACTCCCCGACCAAAAATGATACGATAAATACTCTTAAATTTTTAAAATGTTTTTATGCATATATTTTTTCCTAATAAGTTCATAGTATATATATATATAAATAAAGCAACATATTTAATATTATAAGAGTCTTATATTTATACTTTATTATCATTATTATTATTAATTTCTAGAATATAATTAAAATTATGTGATATATAAAAATAAATCATAATTTTTTTATTTGATTATAAGAGAAATTTGGTCCAAAATTATTTAATGCAATATTAGATATTTATAGATAATATAGATATATTTATATAATTATTTGTAAAAAAAATAAAAATTATCCATTTACTAATTAAAATATAATAATACTAGTAGTATACTACAAATATATTTATATAAAATTAGTAATATATATATATAATTATTATTAAATAATTATCATAAAATTTAATTAATTTAGCCATATGTCTCGTAAAATTAAACAAATCTCTATTTTTAATAATAAGAAAACATTATGATACTTTTTCTTATAATTTTATGTTAATTAAAATAACTTTTGTTAGACTTTGTCATTTTTCAATATTAAATTATAGTTGATGTGATTCGAACATCTAACGAAAACAAGAGAGAATTAAATTTTAATATTAAACTATTATTTCTAACACTAACAATCATCATTCCTATTCTAGGTCACAATTTATAATAATAAAATATCATTTAATTTTTTCATAAAATGTTATTTAAAACTAAGTTTTGAATTTTCATTTTATATATTAAAAATTATTTTCATTAGCTAGTTTATCTAAAAATAACTACTCATATAACAATAACTTACCTTTTATTTAAGTTTGAAATAAAAAATGCTACGAGTGGATCCTATAATTTTTGGATAAAGATACTTTATCCTATTTCTTTAAGTTAGGTTGATAGAATTAATCTAATCCAATTTTTTAAAAATAATATTTTTTTAAAGTTCAATTTGGATTTTTCTTAAAGATAAAATCAAAATAAAAAAACTATAGTTACTTTTCAAAAAAATATCAATTTTTTATCTCATCTCAATTTATCTCATTTATCTCATTTATCTCCTTTTAGTCTCTCTATAATCTTATTCTCTTTTTATCATCTCTTTCTCTATCATTTTATTATATAACTAAAATAATTCATATAAAGATTATAAATTTTATTTTTGTTGGGAGAAAATTACAAAATACTATAGGGTTTTAGAGAGAGATAAGGGAGAACTGGATCCCCTTAATGGGTCACATAACTCCATATATATAAACACTATTATTCCCAAGTGTAGACTTCTCACTGGAACGACCATGTCTGACTTGTAATTAGATCCATTGTAACATGATGAGGTCACATCCATGTATCTCTGTAATTCATGTATTCTTGCCCTCTTACAAGTTCTTGTACCTCAAGTATCCCATTACGGTCATACATCAAAAACTCTTCATGTATCTGTACATCTCATGTGTTATGAAAATTTCCTTCAGAGAATTCCAGGCCATGTGAAGATTCAGCTCTTACTTATGAAATTTTAACCTGTGTGAAGAAAATATTAGTTTGCTATCTTCATATGCTTTTGTTAACTCTTATTTTAATTTTTTGTTGTTAACTTATGGCCTACCTTGGGGACTGAAGACATTCTACCCCAAGTTATTTATAGGTACAACTCACAGTGTAGATAAATACGTGTAAGGGAACCTATAACACAAAGAGGGGTTTTAGAAACTCGTTCTACCCCTAATCCAACTGACGGGGTCCATGTGAAAGGAATCACACGTTTTAGTCTAAAGCACTCTTAGACCTCCAAAGTAAGTCAAACATCTCGTAAGTGGTGCTTAAGTTCCTAAATCAAGCATCCAGATTGTGCCTCGAGTTTCTACATCTACCAGTACCTCAATTCCAAATCTACTAGGTGCTCAACTCTAGGACCTGTATCTCTCATTCATATTACCATCCCTCAGAAGGTTCAAAAAGAAAAGAAACCACACTGTGAGCCAACAGGGGAGCCCATGGAAAAAGTTTCAGAGAAGAAAATTCAGAAATTACTCACCAAGTTGACCATAGAAAACATGTTATACTTGAGAAGGATGTACTCTATTCCACCCCATGTGATCCTAGTACCAGTCCCCCGTCATCTCCTCAAAATGGATTATCCATCCCAAGGATGGTACGTTTTACACGATGAAGCACTACATGTTGGTTTGAGGTTTCCAATACCTCAAGTGTAGTTCATTTTTTGAACATATATGATCTAAATTTAGCCCAAATAAATCCAAATGGATGGATAATGCTCTTAAGTTTAGTTGTAGTCAATAGGAAGCAAGGATTTGAGTTAGAAGATGGTGAGCTACAGGCTATGTAATATGTAAAAATTAACAAGATGGATAAAGGTAGGGCACACATCTCGACCATCACACTCTAATGTCTTATTCTAAAGTGCCTAAAAATCAACCCAAATGGAAGGATAAGTATTTTTATGTTGGTAGTCATATATAGGATGAAGGATTGTCGTTCCTGTACATTCCTCGTGGAATCGCAACTTCGACACCACACAACCACAGTTTCAAGAGATGCTAATATGTCTTGGTCATAATGGAAGAGAAATAGTTTTTTTTTCCTCGAGTTGTAGAATTCCCACCATATGACTTACAAGAACATCCTTACCGAACCTCGTTACAGGGCTTTCTAGGTGCAAAGGGAATATCACATTCCACCTTCAATTTTTTCATAGGGTACTTTACTTTTTGATTTAAATAGCTCATTCATATTCTGATCTTTATTTTTTGTAATGTAGGGATAGACTTCAGAACTATAGGCATTGATGACCTTATGTCAATTCTTGGGGTGGTTTAATTGATTGAAACTGATTCCATCATGCAACACTGGAAACTTTCCCATGAGGTGGATTCCTCAGTTGTCCCATAAAGTACCCTATCCATACCAGTCTCAAAGGAAAAAGAAATCGAGGTGGTAGAACCTTTTGTGAAACCTTCACCCTATCTGAAAATGAAACTAGACTCACCTCGTGAAGTGGAGACTAAACTCATCCCATTTTTCATCCAAACACACGTCGTGTAGACGATGTGATGGGGTATTTGAGGAACCCTAGATGTTGATGGATGTATACCACCACTTTGGAAATGAACTCGAATTCAAACAACATGAAGGATTTTGGGCTAATTCATGGGGAGATGGCTACCAGCTACATATTAATGGTAATGCAATTTGTATAATTTGTGAAATGGCAAGTACAATGTTATATACATCATGATGATAAGTACTTCATGTATAATGTAGGTTATGCCTTTGTTAAGAGAGGGGTATTTTGCAAATAATGCATATCCTGCTCATGCCTATGAGACTGAAGCTCTTATCGCTCAACTCCAAAGGCCACTCAAGGAGAAAGATATAGTATTGGAAGAGCATGAGAAGTTGACTGGCATGTAAAAGACCAAAATAATGGATTTGGGTAATGACTTGTTAGATCATACCCAGATATTGAAGGCCACATCAAATTTTACTCTAGAAAGGGAAAACTTGGACAAAGAAGCCAAGAAACAGGCAAGGTTTACTAAGGAATGAGAAAAAAATAGATGAGGAACAAAATGAAACTTTGACCAAGCTGGTGGCTAAACTTAGGGAAGATTGTACCTATGGCTATCATGAGGGGTATCTTGAGGAACAAAGCATGACGTTTGGCAGGGGAGACTGATCAGAGTTAACGTTCGTTGAGTCATTTCCATGCGACACAACCTGATTCACAAAAATAGATGGCATGATATATGGGTGGAATGCATGGAACAATGGTATAGCGACATGTGGCAACATAATTTGACAAAGCCTAAACTCGAATTGAATGTCGTCTTGACATATGGTATGTGTTTCATCCTCCTCACACACGGCATAGAATGATTCACTCTCCGTGCTTACGTAGTGTCTGTGTGGCCTGGCCAATCAGCTTCCATGCTTGCATAGTAGGCCACATGGTAGCTTTTGATTAATACTACATTAAAAATTCATAGAAAATTCTTAAAAAATCCAAAAATTATATTTTCACCATTTTCACTAAAAAGTTTATGTTTTAATATTTTTGGTCATAAAGATACTATTTATTGAATAAAACAAGTAAATATTGAGTAAAATTGTGCACTAATG
The DNA here is from genome assembly GCA_037013495.1 of Hippophae tibetana. Taxonomy (NCBI): domain Eukaryota; kingdom Viridiplantae; phylum Streptophyta; class Magnoliopsida; order Rosales; family Elaeagnaceae; genus Hippophae; species Hippophae tibetana. The sequence continues at coordinate 15,241,445 of CM072803.1, forward strand.
ACTCTACTTTCATAGAGTCATCATTAGGCTATGAAATCCAAGACCTTTTCCATTTTCACAAGCTATGTATAGGGTTTACAAAATATCGAAAGGGAAAACTTGGCCAAAGAAACTAAGGAACGAGCAAGATTGGTTGAGAAACGAGCAAACCTAGTCAAGGAATAAAATGCAACTTTGAACAATCTGGTGGCCAAACTTAGGGAAGATTTTACCTTTGGCTATAATGAGGGGTATCCTTTGTAGTTACCAAATTTAGGCCTTAGGCTATGAAATCCAAGACCCTTTCCACTTTCATGAGCTATTATGGGGTTTAAAAAATATCAAAAATACCCCTAAAACATCCAAAGCACACCACCAGTTAGACCTCTTTCTATTGAAGATCCTATGAGACCCAGCCCAAGAGTTACACCTCGTGAAGAACCAGTCAGGACCACGTAGTGCTTTTCGCTCAATTGTATTTTGCAATTATACATGAAACTTATTTCTTCAGTTGTACTTAATATTAATACACCAACCTCTTTTTTTGGCATTCAATACTATTTTGAAGTGTATAAATATATAGCCATTCTGGTCTTTTACAATAGAAATCCTATAATTTTCTTCGAGAAAAATCTAGCTCTTACATTTTTAACTTTTTCCTTTGTTCAAGTATTTCAATCCTATTGTTAATATTTTCACTCCAAGCATCTCGTTCCTATGGAATTTATAAACATTAATGTTGATGACATTATGAACAACTTTCTCATGGACACGAGCAATATGGTGCCATACCAGCCTGTGTGTGAATGAGATGGTTCGATCTTATGATATGGTGTATGTTGTGGTGACTCCTCTTACTGAGATAGGGTTTGATTTTGTTAGATATGACAGAGAGTACCCTTTTAAGGTACTTTATTCACCTATTTAGGACGAGCTATAACCTGAGTCATCAGGTTACCAAGTGAGAGCCAACCCTAGGCTATTCCTAAAAAATCTAAACGGGGTGCACGTTAAACTTCAATAACTTTTATGGAAGAATGTGAAGTACCTTGTGTGTTGTCTCACAAAAAGAACCTTCTTGTACTCTTTGGTATATTTGAAAATACCACATCCCAAGACAACTTGTATCATCATCTTGGCACCCCCGAGAATTGATCAACCACATCACATACCAGAAAAGATAAGGGTTCTATCTGGCATATGATTGAACACCATTTGTTTAAGGTAAATATGCTTTCATTATTTTTTTTCCTCAATATGATTTGATTCTTACCATTGATTTGACAAATGGTGTCTCTCATTCATGACTTTGAGAGGTCTATTGAAAAACTAGATAATATAGGTCACAATGTTGAAAAAGATATTAAAGTTAAGCATGCAACATACATAAAAGCATTGTGAGAGCTTCAAAATCATCGAGATGAATTCCGTCTTATTAACGAAGGACATAGTGCAATCCTTCACGAGAATCAAAGCTTAAAATTCAATCACAATGAATTATGTGAAGAAGTTGATACCTTGAGGCGTAATCTCGATAAGGCTAGTAGGAACAACACTTATTACGTATTGAATTAGATCGTTCGAAAAAGAGATACTTCGAGACACAAAGGTTGTCATATAGTCCCGAGAGAGATGAATGACCTTGAGATGTTTAGAAAGTTAGCATTTATAGTTGTACCCTTATGGGATGATCTTTTTATATCATCCACCATATTTGAGGTCATTACTTCTTTTTTATTGTTTAATATGAGATTCATTATTATAAACTCAGAACTCTTACTTAGGATAGGAAAGTTGCCTTTTATACCTGCATCCCTAATGGGGGTTCATTTGGCCTACTCCTCTATACTAGGGGTTATTGCATTATTTTATTAGTGACACTGGTGATGTGGATAAGTGGGGAAATCAATTTGTCACTTATCCTTTTCAACCCAAAAAAGAGGTTCATTTTTGTAAACTCACGACCCTTTCTTATGATGGGGCTTGTGTCTCTTATACCCGTGTCCTTAGTTAGGAGTCCATTTAGAGTCCTCTTCTATAGCAAGGGTTATCACATTATTTTATTCGCAAGATAGGTGATAAGGATAAGTGTAAAAATTTATCCGTCACTAACCTTTTTTAACCTAAAAAAAAGGTTCAATTTTGTGAATTCATAACCCTTTCTTAGAATGAGGCTTATGCCTCTTATACCTGCATCCCTAGTGGGGTCCATTTAACCTCAATCTCCAAATCAAGGGGTTATCGCATTATTTTATTTGTAAGAAAATACTCATTTCTTTATGCAAATATCATTTTTATTACTTTATCGGTATACATGGTTTCTTACTTAAAAATAATACTTTTTAGTATGTAGCTCATTATTTTAGCTCAAATCTTCTCTTTTTTCATCCTTTTCTATCTTGTATGATCCTCGAGGAGTGATGTCGTAGATCATTTAAGGTCCTTTCCAAAAGTACTTTTTATTTTATTTTTAAGAGTTTTACAAAAAATCCAATCTCTTATATTGAAATTTTTGAATCTGATCGCTTTGTTGTAGGATCGATGAACTAACCCCTTTGGAAAGAATACAAAGTGCCATAGGGGTTTAGAGAGAGTCAAATCTCCTTAATAGGTCACGCAGGTCAATATATGTAGACATTATTATCCTCATATGTCAACAACCTACTGTAACGATCATGCCTGACTTGTAATTAAATTCACTACTACATGATGAGGGTACATACATGTATCTCTATAATTCATGTCTTCTTGTCCTCTTACAAGTTCTTTTAACTCTAGTACCTTATTGAGTCATATACCTAAAGCTCCTCGTGTACTAGTATACCTCATGTGTGATACACCTCGCATACAAGATCCTAATCTCCAAAGTTTGAGTTTATAAATTATAAGAGAGAAAAATAGTACTTTTAATAAAGAAAAATAAAAATTCTAAGATATATCTAATTGAGAGAAAAATTATTTTTATTTGGGAAAAAAAGGAAGTGAAAGTGTATTTTTTTTAATGTTATTTTTATAACTATTATAAATAAGATGTTATTTTTAATAAAAATCTGATGTTATCTTTAAAACAATATTATTTTAAAAAAAATCAAATCAAATTTACTCTGTCTAAAAATTCTACGACTAAACCTATCTAACTTAAAAAAAGATTAAAACATCCTTATACAAGAAATATGACTATTTGGACCTTCATTCCAGTATAAACATTTTTACTTTCTTTTATATATTTTTTGTGAACAAAACCTTAGACATAAATAGGACTATAAATTCATTGCTTAATCATTGTATTTATTTTTAAATTTTAGAGGATACTTGTAATCATGGTGCAATATTACTTTATCATTTAAGTTTAAAATGTTATATTTGTAAAGAACCTAATGTTCCATGTTTTAATCAATCACAAGAGCTTCAATGTTTTCAACTTAAGCTATCTCTCTTAAATTTCTTTGCAAAAACAAAATCATATTTCTTTAGGCTTCTTTCTTTAATTAAGCTATCAAACATTGGTAGTTATGTTTGATTGGTTAATAAGCATAATTAGTTTATGATAGTTTGATTAAATATTCATATACTTTTTTTCTTTATTATGTTCTTGAATGCTTGAATCCAATAAATTATGTTGTGATCATAATTATTTGATTTGATTATTTAACTGTAAAGAAGTTATCTTTATTGAACTTATGCTTCAACTTCTCTTCTAAGATTTGCTAATTGAATTTATTTTAACAGATATTTTATTAAATCATCTAGTTAGGGTTCTTCATTATTAAATCTACTCTAGGACACACCTTGTACTTATGTTTTGTACTAACTTTCCAGATACTCGTTGAACATGTTTGATTGCTCGTATGACTCGATTTTATTGAAATGTTGGTCCGAATTCGAATACCTTTCTTATGGAGACTATGAAGAAAAGTAGCGGATTGTAATTAGATTACTTGGGGGTATTATTTTAGAGGGTAGTTTAAGTCCTGGCCTTATAATTGGATCTTATTTTCACAGTGGATAGTTAGATGATCCGGTGGATCGGTGGTTTTTCTCTTAGGTCATTGGAATGGCCTAGGTTGTTCTTATCTAAAATTATCGTGTGTCAATCTTTATTTATTTTTTCTTCATTTTGTTTACACGTGATTTCATATCTAGTTGTTTGTGAAATTTTAATTTAGTATAATTTAATTATTTATCTATTCACTCATTTTAGTTAATTATATTTATGACTAAATAAACTTTCAATTAATATTAGAGTATATCACTAGATATACTTAGTGTTTACCGAGGACCTTGTTATGGATCGAAATCAGAGAGAACTCAAACTTATGAGTTCAGAATATAAGAAATCTAAATCCACTGAACCTAAATGTGTGGAATGCAATGGAATTGGTTACTTTGTAGTTAAGAGTACTAATAAAAATAAAAGAACTAGAAGAGATGTTTATGAATCCACTAAACCTAAATGTGTGGAATGCAATGGAATTGGTTACTTTGCAGTTAAGAGTACTAATAAAAATTTTATGCTACACTTAGTGATTCAACAACTGAAAATAACAACTCATGTGATCTAGAAAATGGTGGCACTACCTTTTTAGCATTTACTGCAAAGACTAGTGAATACTCTAGTAAGTCTAACTTTGATTCAGACAATGAGGAAAGTGATGCTGAATTTCTACTCAATAAATTTAATACAAATAGTCTTGATAAATTGTTGCTTGATTTAGTTAGTAGTAAGAGACAAAATAATAGTTTATTATTAGAAGTTACCAAATTAAATGATAAAATTAAATCCTATGAAATAAATTCCTCAATTTTAGAAAAAAAAATTGAGTTTTCCGAATGTGTTAATGTTTTGAATTCAAGTCTTGCCGATCTTAAACTAAAAAACAAGAAACTGGTGCAAGAACTTGAAGAATCAAAGGAATTTATGAAGAGATTTATCATTGGAGTTGAAAGGCTAAACCAAATCCTTGACTATTGAAAACCTTTTGGAGATAAGAAATGGATATGCTATGTGGATAAGGATTATATGCCATCATCTTCAAAAACAACTCAGTTTATAAAATCTTCTACTCCTTCTTCACATGATACATATGACATTGATTATAAGGATGAGAACTCTATAAGGCCTTCTAACTATACTCCTACAATTATTAATTATGCACAAAGAACTGTTGCGTCTACAATTGATAAAACTATTAAATTTGTGTGTGTATGTCATCACTGTGGTAGGAAAGATCATATCATGCCCTAGTGTAGGTTTTTAATAATTCTTTCTATGCTTATAATTATAGGACTCATTATCGTCATCCATCTATGCATGTTGCATCATATTCTAGGATGAATGAAAATTACAGTAATATGTTCAAAAACTTTACTATAAAGTATGAAGTTGTTAGTTCAAAGAGGCAAGTGAATTACAACACATATAATTCTAAAACTAATTATCATCATCCTACCATGCATGTTTCATCTTCATTTAAGATGAATGTAAAATTTAAAGATAAGTCCAAGAAAATACCTATGACAATTAAGATAGTTGATTTCCAACCCAAAGATATAGAGAAATTAAAATTCAAGAAAGTTTGGGTTAGGAAATATTGTCTTTTTTCAATCACATGACCGTCTATTAATGCTCACATAGGTACTTTTGTTTGAGTGGTTAATTGAACATAGGTGAGTATCTTTAGTTTGTCTGCTTTTTGTTTGTTTTTTATTTTTATTGATATTTCTTTAGTTTCTAAAAAAAAGGAAATAGACTGTTTTGACACTAATGTGAACATTACATACTACTTTCATATTTATTGACTATGCTTTTAACAAATGGATAGTTTGACTTGTGCACTTACATATCTTATGCATCTAGTGATCGATGTCAACATGAATCTAATCACACACTCACTTGACATATAAGTATGTCATGGGCTTGAGATAACCTTGGCTACTAAATTATGATTGAACTTTATCTTTCATTTTTTAAAATGCTATTATAAAAAGACACCTAATTTTGAGAGGAGTATTTATTATGATGTGTGAAGCTACCGTAGTAAGCAAAGAGTGATACCTTACATCTAGTGTGAAAGTCATCATATTAGATTTTTGACTCATGCATACTTCCTTAGAAATATAATAATAATATTAGAAAATATAAAAATGCAAAAGTTTTTGCATGCACAAAAAGAAATAGCCACAAATAGTTATACAAAAAAAAATAATCAATCCCTCACAAAAATACAATAAGGGAGTACAAAAAAAGCTTTAAGTTTTTTTTTGGTAAGTAAAATTTTATTATGTGCAAGTATAAATTCAATTGCAATGTTTTCATGATAGATGATACTTTTTTCTTTGAACCTCTCATAACTGGTCATAAATAAACAAATTAATATCCTATTGTAGTTCTAACTCCTATTTTAATTTTGTGATTGTTATTATATCATCATATGTGTTAGTATGTATGTATGTCTTGTTTATATATATTTATATTATCAATGGATAGTCGCGCTTTGAACAAAATTAATTCCATCTTTTATATATATTATTGCAGTCATATTTAACTAAGCCTACTACCCTCAATTCAAAAAACAAATTATATATATATTTATATATCCATTTTTATAAATTTTATTTTATTTTAATTTATTTAGAGAAGTCATTGAACTTAGGGGGGATTTATTCATTTTAAAAAAACATATTTTTTAGCTCTTTGTTTTGATTGCTACGAAGCTTTTCGTAATGGATACTCCTCTTTTCAATCATTAAATACACTGCTTCCTTACTTGACTTATTTGTTATTGCTTTATGATTATATTATTTATTTGTATGACAAAAAAAGATAATAATTAAGCGTTAATTGAAAATATATAAAAGGCGTTAATTGAGGGGGGAGAATTATTGATTAAAAAAATTTCTTTAAAGATTACATATAGGGAGAGAGCACATTAAGGACTCAATTTCATTCACATAGAAGAAGTACTACTTAAATGTTCTATCTGTTGTTACTCATAAATTATGTCTATTTCTTTATTTTTTTTGTTATTGTATATACTGAACTAATAAAAAATTAGTCTTTCATGAAGATGGCTTTATAGGATAGTTCTACTATATAAAATTTATTTTTCCTATGAGCGTGATGTAGTGGGAGAGAGATTTTGTCATACAAATATGTTAAATGAGAAGATTAAGTGTTAGTGATATTTGTGAACAAAATATTCAAATATAATTTAGTTTCTAAGTCATTGAAGAATCCTTTTCAAGTACGAACACATCTTAAGTATATTTATATTCTTATGCATGTTTGATTTCATATAAGACATATAAGAACATTTTTCACTTAAGTTACTTGATTGATCAATATATGTCTAGATAGATCGAGATGAGTATATCAGTTGATCAAGCACTAGATCGATCAAGAAATAAGTAGATCGGTCTATTTGTCTCGAGATTTATTTTTTAATAATTTAGATCGATAGATCGAGCTTAACTTAAATTGATTGAGCGATCATATTTTAAACTTTAACCTAATTTTTACTCAAGTCAAATATTTCAATTACTATTTTGTTACTATTATTTAATATCCTATGAATTGTTTAAGGTAAAGAATTGTAATTGGATTTTAACCTAACATTAATACTTCAATTTTTTCTATATAAAAAACCTAATACTACAAATTTTAATCAACCATATGAATATCAATCTTTTTATCTTAAAATCTCTCACTATATCTCAAATTGCTTTGAAAAAAAAAGGATAGGGGCTTCAATATCAATATTTAAAAAAAATTATTTAGCTATCTTTATTGATTGACCCTTTTTATCATAAAGAATTTCATAATTATTTCAACATTTTCCTTTTTCTAATTTTAATTTCAAAAATCGTTAACAGCTACCTATGGTTAATTTATTCAGGAAAATTTATAAAAATAAATAAAAATTATACTAAAGTCAATTTGCATTGAATATACAAATTAGTGTTTTTTTTTTTTTTTGCTAAAATAAATACAAATTAGTTTGTGTATACATGAATAATCCATTACCATCAGTCTTCATGGATGAATAAACTTTGTTTCATCGAACCAAATTCCGTTAGTTTAACGTGTTGTTTGGAAAAAGCTAAAAAATTCCATGGAGAATAATGTTCTTGAATAGTGTTGCTTGCTTGTTTGTACTGGGATTCTACGTATAGGTATTTTTCATCTTTTTTTATTAATAAAGTCCAGTTTTATTGATAGGTTAAAAAAAGTAAATTTTTCATGAAAAATATTAAACAAATGATAAATATAAAAGATTTACATAAAGGGGTTAAAATGGCATGTTTAAATATGCTCTAATTCTTACACTTTGGTGGATTGAAAAAAAAAATCATTCTCATTATAAAAATTATAATATGATGTAAAAATTTAAGAACTTGTATATATAATTTCACTAAATTTTATAGATTTGGATAAAAAAATTAATTTAAACTAAACTTAAATATATATATATATATATACTCATTCTTATCTCTAACCTAGAGATTTATAAAGATTTCTAAGGATTTTAAATACACTCATCTCTGGTTCAACTATTATCTATATAAATCCATAAAAATCTATGAAATAAAATCCACTATCATCCACCACATTCTTTTAAAATCTATCAAAATTACTCATAAGATCATAAAAACTTTTAGATTCGTAACACTTTAAAAGTCTATAAAAATAGTAATTGTATATACCTTCCTTTTTCTCCCTCACAAGATCCCAATATACAATGACAAAGAATCCTTAGTCTCTCTCACAAGATCCCAATGTACAATGACAAAGAAAGTGAAGGGAATGCCCATCACCTTAGCAGTGTCTAAAAGTAGTGCCTCATATCCTCTTAGATGTGAGTTCCAATCCCCTCCCATAGTTTAGAACAATTAATAAGTATGTTGTGTATCGGATTGTAACGAATGGAAGAGAGAGAGAGAATGACTTCCATAAAACAATGACAAAGAAAGTGAAGGGAATGCCCATCACCTTAGCAGTGTCTAAAAGTAGTGCCTCATATCCTCTTAGATGTGAGTTCCAATCCCCTCCCATAGTTTAGAACAATTAATAAGTATGTTGTGTATCGGATTGTAACGAATGGAAGAGAGAGAGAGAATGACTTCCATAAAACTCCGGATCATGAATTATTATATTTTTATGCTAAAACTTCGTAAACTAGTTAGAGGACTGATCTAGTACCAATGTAGGGTACCATATAGTAACTACATTCATTTACATGATCGTGTAACTCGTTTTATCATGACCATGTAGCTAGATTCTGGTGTCATAACGTACTGGATAACAAAACTACATAGTACCAAACACAAAAAACAGCAATTTCTTTTTTGCATGCTGCCACCGTTGAAAGCTAAGATTTTTATTTCAAGTACTTATGATGATACAAAACAAAAGATATGACTGGTAGAAAGAACAATTTTCAAACAGCTTTATCAGAATGAGAAATGGCAGCTTAGCTATTTATCAAAGGATGGCGACTCATTGAACCAAAAGATCAGGGGAGCTGAAGAAACGGACCTTTAAGAAAGACCAATTACCTTTCCAGTGGCAGTGTCCAGATCGATTTCATAGAAGCAAGGCCTTGTTGGAAGTCCTGGCATTGTACTCATTGTTCCCACCAGAGGATAAATGAATCCAGCCCCAATGCTTGCCCTTACATCCCTTATTGGCAAGATGAAACCGCTTGGGGCTCCCTTCTGTGACGCATCGTGTGAAAACGAATATTGGGTCTTTGCCATGCAGATTGGTAGGTTAGAAAATCCTTGCTTGCTGTACACCTCGATCTGCTTCTCCGCCTATTTATACAACAAAATTTTAACCAGTTAGCCTCTCACACATGTGCCTTCAAGAAGATTTCAATTTACCTGTTCCATTATATGTACTACAAATTAAATTATAAATAATACAATTTTAACTTTTTTCTAGCCCACTTGTTCATCTTTTTTAGCCACACTTTTGGTTGTTTGTCGATCATCGGTTGAACTTACAATGACACACCTAAACAGAACAGAAGAATTGGACTCCTTCAAGAGACTCCATCAATATCTTACTTTCGAATGATGAAACCTTAGGTGCAATGTTGATAATGATGTATGATTCCTGAGAATGGTTTCAAGTGATTCTTTGATTGTTTCGTGACATGTTAAAATAAAGTCCTATGATTTATTGTTCCAAACAGTCTTAACACAATGCCTTTAACGAAGAGTTGGTCATTCCCATTATTTCAGTCGTTAGAAGAATTATTTCTCCTCAAATGACCAATCTCTGCTTAGTGTTCAATTTTTGTATTTGAAATTTAAAAACCAAATATTAAATCATTCTATTAAATTGAAGCGTTGAAATGATAGCACAAAAGCTTACCTGTTCAGAGTATTCAACACCACTTGCTCCATATGACTTGGCTATTGCCTCTATTTTCTCTTTTATAGTAACATCCAAAGGATATAAAAATTTCAATGGTTGTGTAATGTTCTGACAGGCTCTTTGAACAGAAATTCCAAGGTCAACCTGAAAGTCATAGATAAACATCAATCAAGAGTCTATCATCAAGATTTACAAGAAGAAGCCTAACTAAAAATAATAATTTGTAGTGCCCTGCAAACTAGCTTCGTCCAAGCTCAAGCAACGTCTACCGATATAGTGGGTCTCTATTGATTCCTATAATATTTCTACCATTTCTAGCAGCCCAAGACTAGTTTCTTGTGATTTACTAATTGTAAGAAATGAAACTGATTCAAAAGACAAAACAGGATCAGCATAAACAAGACTTTTAGTAAAACAATTATATGGTTTGCAAAATGGAGCAATATATAAGGTTGCGTGGCTACAACAATGCCAACCCTAAAAGACATTTTATTCTAACTCGACCAGAATACACAGATCCTGCATGAAGCCATGAAGGTTAATGAGATCCTTTGATCATTAAGTTATATTTCAGAAGTTTCAAATTATTAAGGTTTGTTTGCTTTTGCGTTTGAGAGAAGTGTTTCTGATGGAAAAAAAAAGAATTTCCAAAAGTGCTTTCAAGACGTAGCTTGCACTTTTGCTTGTGCCTAAAAGCACTTTCTTCTGAAACCACTTTTGATTTAAACTACCTTGACAGAAGCAGAAACAAACAAATCAATAACATCATCTTTTAATTAAGAGTTGCAAAATAGCTACTGAGATTGAAGTTTCTTACCGCTCCTTTTCCACCATGGGCATGATGAGAACAGATAACAGCATCAAATGCTCCGGAAGCCAATGCGACATTTCTCACTGCATTTAGTTCTGCTTCAGTGTCAGTTGCAAACTTGTTCACGGCAACAACAACATTCACACCATAAGCTTTTGTGTTTGCAATATGCCTAGCCAAGTTCACACAACCCGCTTCAACTAGAACTAAATTTTCAGTTACATAAGCATTGTCTAGGGGTTTTCCGGCAACAACTTGTGGACCACCACCATGCATTTTTATCGCCCTTATTGTTGCCACAATAACAGCACACTGAGGTGTTAAACCACTATATCGGCACTTAATATTCATAAATTTCTCTGCACCAATATCAGCACCAAAACCTGCTTCTGTGACCACAAAACCTCCTGGTCCCACCAGTTTCAGTGATATCTTATCAGCCACGATTGAGGAATTACCATGTGCAATATTTGCAAAAGGACCAGCATGAACAAGAACCGGGGTTCCTTCAAGAGTCTGCATCAAAGTAGGGTTGATCGCATCCTTCATTAGAACAGTTAAAGCACCTCCAACACCAAGATCATCGGCAGTTATGGGATCACCAGCCTTACTGTTTCCTACAACCATTTTTCCGAGCCTCTCCCTCATATCAGCTAGAGATGTTGTAAGGGCCAAGACGGCCATTATTTCACTGGCAACTGCAATATCAAATCCTGTTTCTCTCACCATTCCTTTCTCTTCAGGGCCCTGGCCAATAGTAATATTTCTCAAAAACCGGTCATTAACATCCATTACCCTTCTCCATGTGATAGAATTTGGGTCAATATCAAGCCTAGAAAACTTGCTAACTTCTTCTGGAGTAAGATCCTCAGGTTTAGTTTTGGAAATTCCAAGTTTCTCCAAACGTCTAAACATTATGCTGCTAAAGCTGCGTTTCCCTTCCTTGTTTGGTGGACAAAGCCGGTTGAAGAGAGCCTTATCTGATTGGGATGCCTCGTGGAAAATCCGCGTATCAATGGCAGCAGCTAGGAGATTGTTTGCAGCTGTTATTGCATGAATATCTCCAGTTAAATGAAGATTGAACTCATCCATTGGAATCACTTGACTGTAACCACCACCAGCCGCACCTCCTTTGATTCCAAAAGTTGGTCCTTGTGAAGGTTGCCGAAGACATGTAACGACCTGACATCATATATTGAGCATTTATTAGTATTCAGCTACTAACCAATTACTCCTCAAAATAAGACAAGACATAATTGCAAGCAGTCGCAGCACCTATAATAAATCAAAGCATACATATAAAGAAACAAAGAAAGTCATATCTCTAGGTTAAAACAACTTCATTTTTGAGCTCTTTCCTAAAGAGTCAATCTGAAACTTATGAAGAGGGAAAAAAATACCAGAGAATTAAATAAGACAGTAAAGTGGAAGCTTGACAGCATCCTTTTACTCAATTACCCATACACAAACTAATTTGTGTTCTCAGAAACAACATAACAATGTTAATTTCAAAGAAATACTTCTTAAAAACAACAAAATAACATCTTTAAAACTTATAACAACAAAAATAAAAATAAAAACATAGTTCATCATTTCATATTGAACACCGTCAAATTGAACTACAATTATTTAAACTCGTTCAATGTTGAACTCGGAACAATTGGACCCCTTTCAATATTATTTGGGTGTTGTTTTTGTTGTTATAAATTTTAGGGTATTATTTTTTGTAATTTCGCAAAGAAGTTTTAGTAAGAAGCCTAAACAGTCAAATAAGGAAAACTCAATTATTAAATTTTAGCCTTGAGGTCTTAACAGCATAAGCTGGACAACCATCATATATGCAAGCTGGTTTGATCAAAGAAAGACTCAAACTCCACCTAAAACATGAAAAAGCTAAGAATGAAAAAAACCTAGCTGACTCTTGACCAGATTTGCTGAGCCTTTTTTTTAGTCATTGTTTATAACTATGTAAGAAGCTAAAGGGGAGGGAGGGACCCACCAAAATGCCATATATGGAGAATCAAAGAAAGAAGAGATACCTTTTTATCAAGGAAAGCACCCAAAGCTTGACAGAGTCCAACAGTGGTGGTAGACTTGCCTTCTCCTAGAGGTGTTGGAGTAATTCCACCAACCACAACATAGTACCCATCTCCAGATCCTTGAAGTTCATCAAGCACAGATAACAAAACCTACATGTCCAGGTATCCAAATTATACATAACAAATCGATCATAAGAAACAACAATTAAGCAAAGTCTCTATAAAGAATAGGTCCAAATTCCAATTAATAGAATTATTAAAATTTTAGACAAATTTCACATTGCCCAAATACCCAAAATCTCAATTTAAAAGAAAAACCAAATTCAAGTGAGTATTTCATATATTGAAGTTCATCGATCACAGATAACAAAACCTACATGCCCACATAACCAAACAATAATAAGAAACAACAATTAAACAGTGTATCTACAGAGAATAGTTCCAAATTCCAATTACAGAATTATTAAAACATTAGACATATTTCACATTGCCCAAAAACCCAAAAGCTCAATTGAATAGAAAAAACCCAACTCAAGTGATTCTAATTCACTGCTATCTAGCAAAAGAACAAAACTCTCCATGAAACCAGACAAAACAGGGGAGAATCCCAAGGAACCCACATGACCAAAACAAAAAAGTAAAAGTTCTTCAAACGAAAAGGGTAGTGAAGGAATCACCTTGGCTTTGTATTTACCATAAAGATCATAGTGGTTAGGACTCAGATTTAAATCTTGAGCAATCTCAGAAATGTGAAACGGCTCAACTGAATTGGCAATATCTATGTCAGCTGGTACTGGAGATACTACTTGTAGCTTCCTCGTTTTTTTTGATGAGGCCATGTCTTTCTGGGTCTCTTTTGGCTGCACAATTCTAGCAGGCGGCTTGATCTTGAGAGAGAGAGATGGAGAAGGTTGAGAATAAAATGTGGGTAGATTTTGATTTTGTTTATCTAGAGGTGAGAATGAGGCAGACAGATTAGAACTAAAGCATACTATTGTCAGACTCTGAATCCTAGCCATTGATTTTATTCAACGAATAGTGTAAACTGATTTGGCAAGTTGAATGATTGATGGAAAATTTAATATAAAAAATTAAAGGGAGGAAGGTTTAACTGTGTCGAGGAAACTTTTGAAGAGTAAGAGCTACAGCTTCAAGTGATTTTCTGTTTTCCTTGTAAACAGTTAAATAAAATCTGAGGAATTGTTTTTCGATATTATCTATACAGAGATTGATGCTTGAAAATACTATAAAAAAATATTAAAAAAAAACATAAAGATTTATGCTTGAATTTTAAAAAAATATAATAAAATTCTTTCTACATTTTAACTCTACTTTTACATAATTACTTAAAAATTTAGTATTTAATCTAAAAAAACTTAAAAGTTTATTATTTGATCTAAAAAAAATTAAAAATTTATTACTTTCCTAAAGTATGACAATAAATCAACTTCACATCTTTTCTAAAAATATTCTAATAATAATAAGTTCTTAGAGATTTTGTTTTCAATGTTCTTAAAAAATATATAATTTAAATATAATCTTCTACATTTTAATATACTACACTTTTAAATAGTAACTTATTAGTTTAGTATTTGATAAAAAAAAAATATAAAATCTATTAAGTTATTAAAGTATCTCCTTTAAATCGAAATCGCATTTAAAAAACAAAAACAAAAATAGTAATAATAAGATATTAAGGATTTTGGTTTCAATTTTCTTAAAAATATATTTTTTATAAAAATTCCTATCCTTAAAGTGACGTTGATTTAAGGATGAATTGTAAGATTTTGAACGAATACATTACATTCTCTAGAAAGTTTAAAATATCTATTTAGATCTAAGTTTTAAAACATAAATTTTATAAAAATATTAAAAATATTATAATTATGAACGAAAATTTAAAAATTTAAAAAAAATTATGAAAACTCTATCAAAATCATGAAATTTATTTATAAGATTTTATGAATATCAAAATAATTAATTACTTATTTATATATTTAATTTTACTAATAAGTCAACTAATTAATTAAAATTTTAAAATAATTATTTAGATTATAATTTTTAATATTATTATGAATAAATAAATCTCAATGGTACATAATAAAATTAAAATTATAAATATATATATATATATAGAAAAAATTAATAAATTAAATGTAAAAATAAGATATAAATAAAAATATATACATGTAAAAAAAATATAAAATAATGTCCTAAATAAATAATATTTTAATTAAAGATATAAAAATATAAATAGATAAATTTAAAGTTAAATTACTTAGAAAATAAAAAAAAATATATGAAATGTTTTGACAAAAAATCAATTTTTTCTTGTATTTTCTCAACAACGAAATTTTGTCA
The DNA here is from genome assembly GCA_037013495.1 of Hippophae tibetana. Lineage (NCBI taxonomy): Eukaryota > Viridiplantae > Streptophyta > Magnoliopsida > Rosales > Elaeagnaceae > Hippophae > Hippophae tibetana. The sequence continues at coordinate 15,257,016 of CM072803.1, forward strand.
ACATGTGCAAAAAAATAATATTACAACAATATTATCGATATTTTAATCATTAATTTTTTAAATAACTATAGTAACACTTTTTAGTTTATTTGTGTGATGTTTTCTTATGGATTAAATTATATGGTTGTTATTAAATTTGGAATAGTTTTATAAATAGATTTTTAAATTTTAAATACATATGATTTAAAACTTATATTTTAAAATTTTATACATATCCTTATATTTTTAAATTGCATATTTAGACCTTAAATTTTTAAAAGTTTATAAATAGATTTTGCTCAAATTTGAATACTCTTCTCGCAATGATGAGTCATCTTCATCTGTACATAAATGGTATCCAATTTAGATTTATTAAAAAAAAGTTATTGAACTCCATTTTATTCATAATATAATAATTATTATAATTTTGAGGTCAACTAAAAACCTTGAAGGGATTCTTAGTCACACATAATTACTAAATACATAATTACTGGTTTGGATTTCTAGAATAGAGATTGTTATGCAAGAAGTTGTGTGTTTTCTGAGTCGTGTGCTCTATTTTTTATGTTTTCTCAAATAAAAATAAAGATTCATTTTATAGCACAAGTAATCCCTATTTATAAAATAAGAATTACCATTTTATCCTTACTTTGGTAATTCCTTTATTTTACTACTTTTTGGCTTATAAATATCAGTCATTGCTTTTTATTTGGCATATGCTACCGACTAAAAATGTGGGTCTACGCCTTTATTTTTCTTTGTTGTCTTCTACCAATGGCTCCTCATTTTTATTCTTCCTTGTCATTTTCTGTAAACAGTCTTTTGGATGATGTTGATGATGACACATCTTCATCTTCTCGATCTTTAATGTAGTATGTGATCTTTGGAGGATTTTCTAGCATAGAAGCAGAATACCCTCCTTGTTTATTGACCAATTTTCAAGTTGTTGTTGTTAAAATTTGTCTCATATATGGTGATTTTTTCACCATCCTCTTCGGATAGAGTCATGCTACTATGATAAGTAATGATAAATTTACTAGTTAGGTTATTTACTTTGATCTCAATAGAATTATCAATTTTCTTGAGTTCATAGTAAATTCGACTTAATATTTAACCTCTTAATACATAGATTTCTTCTGTGTTGAATTCATTTTCTAAAAGCACCTTTGGTTTGAAAAATTCTCTATTTGTGTTGGAAATCCTTAACTTGATGAAATGATAAGGACTAATACATCATTCCTTATTCCAATCCATTAGTGGACTAAAACATCTAAGATAAGCAAACTTGTCACCATTCTTATCTTCTTCTTGAAGGCCTTAATTGCTTTTTTGAATTTTTTTAGGAAATAATTTAATTCACTTAAATTAATTTTTGGATATATGTTTTCTATTAGTTATGCATAAAAAGCTTTGTAAACAAATATTAATTCAGTTCCTTCCAAAATATTGAATTCACTTCCTACAGGGAATTCCTTAACTTGATGAAATGATAAGGACTAATACATCATTCCTTATTCCAATCCATTAGTGGACTAAAAAATCTAAGATAAGCAAACTTGTCACCATTCTTATCTTCTTCTTGAAGGTCTTAATTGCTTTTTTGAATTTTTTTAGGAAATAATTTAATTCACTTAAATTAATTTTTGGATATATGTTTTCTATTAGTTATGCATAAAAAGCTTTGTAAACAAATATTAAATCAGCTCCTTCCAAAATATTGAATTCACTTCCTACAGGGAATTCCTTTTTATAGTATAGAACTTCATATCTTCTATATGTTCCTGAGTATATTTTATGGCCAAGTTGTAGAGACTCAACCATTTTGGTTTATTAAGATTTCTATATTAGTATTTTTCATCTTTAATAACTAATGATTTTTGAGAAATGTTTTCCTAAATAACATTGGATATCTTACTATATTTAAAGTCTTTGGGATAGATGCTACTCTAAATAGTACTTGTGGCTTTACTATTTTCCTTAGAGTTTTCAACTTGCTTGGTGTTGTTAGTTGTTAGTTGTTGTTATAGTGTTGTATAGTAATTCCTTACAATCTCTTCTAGGGTTATTACTTTTGGTACTTTGTAATTGACGTAACTACCTTCAACTTCTATTCTGTTAGTGAAGGCTCTATGATTTACTCCACTAAACTCAAGAATAGATTTACTGGTTTCTCCTCAGTTGTTAGAGATTCCTGATTTTAGGCCATTATAAACCACATAAGTCTTTTTTTGTTCTTCTTTTTCTACTTCATCATCCCAATTGAGATTTTTTTTTATTTTACAGATGTTACTCTCTTTTGAATTGTTAGGTTATTTCTTTTCATCATAAATTCTTTCTTTATAAGTTTTATTTTCTTTAAATTAATTTGTTGATGAAAATTACTCTTTAGAGTTTTTGGACTCTAAAAGTTGTTTTGAACAATCAAGTTATTCCTGTTTATTTCTTGTCTCCATAAAAACTTTCTCGAGATATAAAAGCTCAAGTTGTTCCTGTAGGATTTTTATCTTCTTTTCCTTTTATCATGATCTTGATATCAAGATGTTCCATTTTTGTAAGTATAAAAATAATTAGATGTGTTAATTCTCTTATAAGAATATTTGTTAAACTATTCTTATTTTCTGGGAAATGATCGACATCAAAATTATAATGGTTGAACCAATGTTACCATATGACGAATCTTTCTTGTTTATAATCACCTATAATATTATTTCTTAAGAAATAACCAAAATTCTTGTTATTGTTTCTAACAATGAATCTGAAACTTATGACATATATTGTAAATTTTTTAATAGCCTTTTTAACAGTTATATTTTTTTTTTCATTACTGTGATAATTTAATTCTGAACCATGAAAAGATCCTGATGTATATCTACAAAGATATTCATCTTTGTCATCTACTTTTGCTTTCAAACATGTTTCCCAATATTCTTATAAAGCATCTATTTCAATTATCATTTTATCATTTAGCCTTGAATGGTATAAAGTTGGTAAAGTTTTTACCTGTGTTTTTATTTTATCCATATACGGAGTATCTTATTCTGTCCATTTCTAGATATGATCTTTTTTCAATTTTACTTGTAAAAGTTTTCGCATTTATTTAAGTTTCTTGATATATGCTTCAACATATGTCAAAACATCTTAGAAATCTTTGTAATTGATTTTTGTCATTTAATTCACTAGGAAAACCTTGAATATTATTTAGCGTGTAGGGTTGTAGATTATATTTTACATCTTCAAATTGCAACCTTAAATACTTAATTTTCTATTGAGCAAGTACTAATTATTTTGAGTATAATGACTTTTTTCTTACATTCTTTTAGAATATTAATAATATCTAAATAATATTTATTTAATTCACTATTAAAAACCAAAATATCATTTATATAGACACAACAATTATTTTCTAGTTTTTTAAAGATGTTATCCATATATCTTTGAAAGATACATGGAGTTTGTTTTAATCCAAATGGTACAAAAGTCCATTGGAATTATCTTTGGGGCAACTAAATGTTGTTAATTTTTGAGATTATTCATATGATCTTATTTGACAAAATTCACTTTTGTAATCAAAACTTTAAAAGTGTTTTTTTCTTTTATTAATGATAATAGTTCTTCTTTCTTTGGAATAAAGTATTCATCGTCAATGGTTTTTTTTATTTTAATGCTTTGAAGTTTATTGTCATTCTATTTTTTCCTAGTATTCTTTCAGCTTCTTTTATATTAAGGATGCTAGACTAAAGTGAGGTGAATTACTTGGTATTAAAACTTTTAGTTCTAAAAGCTCTTGAATTTGTTTTTCAAAATTAATCTTATCTTTTAGAGTATATATCATTGGTTTTACTCTAATAATCTTGTTAGGGTCTCTTAATAATTTTCTGAGCTTACTATTTTTAATAATTTTTTGATACCTACTAAGACTTTATATTCATATATTTCATAAAAAAATTATTTTGTTTTTCTTCTATATCTAATGAAATATTTTGTAAATAAGGTCTTTATTGCTTTGTGTATATTTTACCATGTTTTTGTTTTTTGTATTGTTACATAAAATTTGAGCTTCATATAGTCAAAGTTTTTTTTAGTTTTAATACATAAATGGTATCACCATCTAATGTTGTTAGATTATTTTGTTTAAATATTGTATAAAAGGTTGATATAAGTTTAGGAAATTATTTCCTATTGATAAATCAATTCATGTTTCTTATCGATATATGATAGGAATGTGGAATTTTTTCCTCATATTATTATATTTGTATCTTTTATAACCTTATTAAGATTTATTGTAGTATTATTATCAATTCTTACAATTAAATCTTTTTGTGCCTGTTTTTAGTGTTTTTTCTGAAAACACATATCTACTTGATATACATATATTAGCTCATGTATCTATATATGCATGTAAATGATAGCTGATATAGCCTTTAAATTCCAGTACTCCCTTAATATAAGTACTACTTAGATTTGTAATATTATACAAATAATTCATCTTCTTATAAAGAGTACTCATATTCTTAGTGTTCATATTCTAAGTCAGTTATTTTCTCCTCATTTTCCTCTAATATATAAATATTGTAAATATCATCTATATTTGATTTCTCAATTGGTTATAATTCTATCTTAAAAGTTTATTCTAAGATTTTTGCTTCTTGTGTAAATTCCTTTTTAAATTATTTTTATGTTGAAGAATGTTAGGGCATTCATTGGCATAGCGTCCTTTTTTCATTACAGATTCAATATCTACATTTCCTCTTTCTTGAAGGGCAATAATTCTTGTTTTCAAGAGGTTTATATCTTTTTCTTCTAAAATATCTTTACCTATAGGTTTCCCTATTAAATCTTCTTTTATATTTTTGAAAATCTTATTTCCTGAATTTATATCTTTTAAATTTCTTGTATTTTTTATACTTTTTTATATTTCTATTTGTAGGGCTTTATGTTACATCTATATTTTTATGGTATTTTAAAATCTCTTATATCATAACAGATTTTATCATTTCCTCTTATTTATTTATATTTCTTTCTTTCTTGGTATTTAATGATTATCCCGCCTTTAAAGTTTCTTATTATTCCTCCCATGGTGTTTGGTATGATTTCTAAATTTCTCTCATTCTAACATTCTGTTAAGATATTATGTAATGTTTCAGATAATTTTTGAAAAACTATTTCTTTATAAATTGTTTCCATCAAATGTGGTAATTTATGGTAATATATTTTATATTCACAAATAAAAGAATCTACGTAACACATGTTACAGATTTTCATATTTGTTAAATATCATTTATCTTCATTGATTTTGTTATAACTAGATTAATGATAGTTATTCATTTATCTTCTCTAATAAATTCTTTCTATATTTCATTTACTATTATATCTAAATATTAAATTCCTATTTATTATTCTATTATATAGTAATACTATTTTTATGGGTATATCTATTCATTATTTGAAAAGAGTTTGTATTAATATTTGAATTTCTCTTAAATGAATGTATCTTGTTTTTATTTATCATTTTTGAAAATTTTGAATAGTTTATTCATTATAGTTTATGTTGAAAAAATTTGGTATATTTTCCTTATTCTAAATAGTTACTATTCACTTATGATTTAAATGAATACAACTCAAACTTGTCTGTCAAAATAATGTTATTAGAAAGATAATGCTAAAAGAAACTAAAGTACAAAAATAAAAACATCATTAATTTAACTAGGTTCGGTATAAATGTTACATATGGCATCGGACGTCGTTGACCATTTCCACTATCTCCAAATGGATAAACTCCAAAATTACAACTAATTGGGTAAAATTGAGCTAATCAATTACCCTTACAAAAAAGAAGAAGATTTACAATTTTTGGGATGTTTTAGAAGTAGAGGAAGGAGTTTTATTTAAAACCCAAAATACAACATCCACCTTCATTCCTAATCAATGTGAGACTTTTTCAATTTACTCACTAAAGAGCATCTTCACATTAGCGACTTGGTAATTCTTAAATGATTTCTTCACTCTAGATCAGCGATGTCATTTCCAATTCAATTTTGCAGAACGTTAATCAAGTTCAGACAATGTTTGAACTTGATTTTTGTTACCACCTTGGTTATCAAATCTGCGGGATTCTCTATAGTATTGATCTTTTGAACTAATATTCGACATTCTTCAATAATTTCTCGTAGAAAATGGTAATGAACGTCAATGTGCTTTATACGTGCATGGTAAACTTGGTTCTTTGCTAAATGAATAACACTCTTACTGTCACAAAACACCTTAATATGTTTTTGACCAACTCCTAAATCTTCAGAAAAACCTCGTAACTAAATAGCTTCCTTCACAACCTCTATAACTACCATATACTCTGCCAATGTAGTAGACAAAACATCTATGAACTGTATGGTAGACTTCTAACTAAAACTGGTGCTCTAGCAAAAGTAAACACATAACTAGTAGTTGATCAACGCTTATATAAATCTACTGCATAGTTGGAATCACAATATCCGACTGCACACTGACCAACAGTATTATCCTACTGAAATACTATACCAACATCTAAAGTATTTAAAATACACCATAGAATCCATTTCATAGCCAACAAATGTCTTTTACCAAGATCATGCATGTACCTACTTATCGCACCAATCGCATGTGAAATGTCAAGTCTCGTACACACCATTGCATACATCAAGCTACCAATCGCATTTGCACACGGTACATTTTTCATGTATTCTCGTTATGCATCATTCTTAGGAGATAATTGAGTACTAAGATTGAAATAAGGAACAAGAAAAGTACTTATAGGTTTTGTCTATTCATTCATACCAAAACATTGTAGTACCTTCTTCAAATATTGACTCTAGGTCAAACTAAGCTTTCCCTTCTTTGCTTATCTCTATGATGAGAATCTTCTTGGCTTCTCCCAGATCTTTCATCTCGAACTCCTAACTTAGTTGAGCTTTCAACTTCTAAACTTATACTTAACTCTTCGATGCAATCAATATATCATCGACATACAATAGGACATAGATGAAAGACTCATCTTATAGCTTGCAAAAATACACAATGATCATGTGTAGTTCTAGCATACTTCTGTTGCGGCATAAACTCATCAAATAGTTGTACCACTGTCTTGAAGATTGCTACAATCCATACAATGATTTGTTCAACTTGTAAATCCAATTCTCTTTGTTGGTAACATTAAACCCTTTTGGCTAAAACATGTAGATTTCCTTTTCCAAGTCACCATGTAGAACCGTGGTTTTCACATCAAGTTAAACTAGTTCCAAATCTAAATGTGCTACCAAGGCCAACAAAATTCTAATGGAAAAATGTTTTACAACTGAAGAAAATATTTCATTATAATCGATTCCCTTCTTCTGAGTGTAGCCCTTATCCACCAACATTGTCTTGTAGTGAACACTATCTTTGTTAGGAAATCTCTCTTTCTTTGCATACACTCATTTGTAGCCAATTACCTTTTTACCCTTAGGTAGTTGTGTCAACTTCCATGTCTTATTCTTTTTAAGGAGAGAAGTTCTTCATCCATGGCTTCCTTCCATCTTTCAACTTTAAGGCTTCTGATTGCTTCTTTATATATGAAAGGAACATCATTATGCACAAGCAAAAGTGCACAGGTCACCATATTCTTAAATTGAGTAGGTAGATCTTCCATATCTCTATATCGAGTAGGCACATTGACATTTTATCATTGTGGCTTATCAACTAAAAATTCTTCTTGTTGCTATGGAGGTTCTTGGGCTAAAACATCTGATTCATCTTCTGCCAATGAAAGATCAACTTTTGTCTTATCTCTACCAACTAGATTAACAATTCTGCTTTCAAATTTCACTTGTTTTGGAGTTCGCTCCACCTACTTTGGAGTTTGCTCTACCTATTGCAAAGTGTCATCAATCTTCTTAGTTACCTTTCTCAACAAGGCAGATTCATCAAAGGTAACATATCTACTGAAGATTATCTTTTTTTTCTATTCAAGGCACCATAGTCGATATCCCTTAAAACCAGAAAGGATCCCTAAAAAATAGTTTTCTTGGCTCTTGGATCCAACTTTGATTCTATTACATGGTAGTATGCAATAGAACCAAACACGTGTAAGAAATCGTAATATGTAACAAGTTTTCTATATCGTACCTTCATAGGAATTTTCCCTTCAAAAGTAGATAATGATAGACGGTTGAAAAAATGACATGCATACATCAGAGCCTTAGCCCAATACTGCTTGCCTAACCTAGCATTTGACAAAATACACTGAATCTTCTTCAGCAAAGTCTGGTCCATACATTCTACAACTTCATTTTGTTGTGATGTTTTTCGAATAGTGAAGTGTCGCACTATGCTTTCTTCTTCACAAACTTTCATAAATGGATCATTTGTGTACTCAATGCCATTATCATACCTCAGACACTTGCTCTTTCTACCAGTCTGAGTCTCGATCATCTTCTTCCACTTGATAAAAATTCTCGGTACTTTATCCTTTTTGTTCATGAGATACACTCAAACTCTTCTAGAGAAGTCATCAACGAAAGTGACATAATAATGTTTGTCACTCATAGATAGAGTTCTTGTTAGCCCCCATACATTAGTATGGATGTAATCCAAAATACCTTTTGTATTATGGAGTGCAATTCCACTTACTTTTTTCTGCTTCCCCAATACATAATGCTCATAGAATTCCAACTTATTAGTTCTCACACATTTTAACAGGCCTATCTTTACAAGAATCTATAAAGTTTTTTCACCAGTATGTCTCAAACATATATGTCAAAACTTGGTAGTTTTTTAATCTTTTTCTTCCTCTAAAACTGCTATTGATGATGTCCCAATAACTGTACTACCAAGGTAGTAGTACAATTTATTCTTCTAAACACCTTTCAATGCCACGAGTGCTCAAGAAGTAACCTTCAATGCCTCATTTTACATAATTATAATAAAGCCTTTTGATTCTAAGACCCATAGAAATGAGATTTTTCTTCATATCTGGGATATAACGAACATCTTTCAAGACTCTAGTTGAACCATCTTGATTCTTCAAACAAATTGTACCGATCCCCAAAACTTTGCATGGATAATCATTACCTATGAAAACTACTCCACCATCTAGTTCTTCAAAGTTAATGAACCACTCTTTATTAGGAGACATATGAAAGGTACAGTTGAATCAAAAATCCAATCACTAGGATGGGATGCTATTGATGAATCAACCAATGCAAAATCTAAATTTGAACTACTTTTAGCTACACGTGCATCAGACAACACAACTTTTCCTTTCTTCTTCAACTTCAGACAGTTTTTCTTCCAATGGCCTTTTTCATGACAAAAGGCATATTCATCTTTACCAAACCTTCCTTTTAAATGAGATCTGTCTCTCCTTCCTTTTTGTTGAGTTTACAGATGCCCACTTACAGACAGTGTCTCTACTGCTTCATTCATGCTTTCTTTTTTTATCTTTCTTTCTAATTTCATAACTATATAGAGTAGTGCAAACTTCCTCAAAAGATATTTTATCCTTTCCAATGAGTAAGCTCAAAATAAGGTCATCAAGCTCATCAGGAAGGAAAGATAACAACATCAAGGTTAAATCTTCATCTTTAAATGTTTCATCCATATTTAACAAATCTGCTACTAATAGATTAAAAGTAGCAATGTGGTCATTTATTGTGGTACCTATAAGGTATTCAAAACAAAACAACTTCTTCTTCAAATAGAGTCGACTATATCTACTCTTTTTCACCAACTTGTTTTCCAATGACTTCCACAACTTACTTACAAATGTCTCCTTCATGAACGTGTATTTTTGTTCTCTTGAGAGATATGGATGGTTTGTACCAAATGTCAATTGATTGATATTTTTCCACTCAACTTCATCTACTTCATCTGATTTCTCTTCTTCAATGACAATGTTCATACCTTGTTGAAACAGAGCATCCAGAACTTCGCCTTGGCACATGCTGAAATGACTGGTTCCATCAAACTTCTCCACCTCGAACATTGCATTCATAACTATTGTTTTGCTTGACGTGGATGGCTGGCCTTTGTTTGAGACTTTTCTTTTGCCATTTCTTTAGATTACAACAACTAGAAACTATATTCTAATAGCAAACAAATGGAATACAAACAAAAGCCTAGGTAGATACCTTTAGCTTTGATACCAATTGTTGGAAAAATTAGGTATATTTTCTCTATTATAAGTTGTTACCATTCACTTATGATTTAAATGAATACAATTTAAACTAGCACGACAAAATAATGCTGTTGGAAATATAATGCAAAAGGAAACTAAGCATATATTAAAGTAGAAATAAAAACACCATAAATTTAACGAGGTTCGATGTAAATGTTATCTATGTCTTAGGGCGTCGTTGATCACTTTCACTATCTCTAAATAGATAAGCTCCAAAATTACAACTAATTGGACAAAATTGAGCTAATCAATTACCCTTACAAAAGAGAGAAAAATTTACAAATTTTGAAATGTTTTACGAGTAGAAAAGCAGACTTTATTTATAGCTCAAAATATAACACTTATCTTCTTTTATTTTTATTTATAAAATATTACTATTTATTTTTGTTAGGTTTACCTTCCGTCATATTTTTGAATACTTTAAAATTTTAGTTGTATTTTTTAATATACCTAGGACATTTTTGATATTATTCGTATATTTTTAACATGTTTTTCGTAAAGGCAAATATATTTAACAATTTATAATAATTATAATTAATAATATAAATATTATCATATTTTTAAATTAAAATTTAAAGAAAAAGTCATGTAATATATATTATAATGTTAAATAGATTAAAATTCGTGAGGAGATAATTTGGTAAATATTTTACCTTTTTAACTTATATAATTAGATTAAAATAGTCACATTCGATTACCATACAAAAATTATTTTAATTAATTGTATCAATATATATATATATATTAATTACGTTTTATAAGATTCTATTAGTTCGATAGAATTTAAAGTTAATTTAAACTTATATTTTTTTATAAGTTATTTATCTTTAGTATAGATATTAAAATTTAAAAATCTACTTATATAATATATAAATTTTAATTTTATTATGTTTATAATATTTATATATTTTTCATTTTTCATACATTTAAATCTTTAAATATAATAATATAAAATAAATAATTTATATTTATATTTTTGGAAGTAGGTAAATACATTTTTTTCTTAATATGTATGCATGAGGTTTATTTATTATTTTTATTGTCATTTTTCATTTTATTTTGATTTGATATATGATGTATATTTTAAAATTTTCTTAGACAATTTTAATTTTTTTAAAAATTAAATATTTTTAAATAACAACAGAAGATATATCATAGTAAGAATTCTTCTTAATTCAATATTATGTTTTTATAAAAAATATTTTGATAAAAATTATAGATAAAAAATTAATAAATCAATTGCTATTAAATTGATATTGTAGATCGACTTGAATATTTTTTTTTATTTTTTTTATATATAGGTTTAATAGAGTTTTGATTTTTTTCAAAATTATAAAGACAATAAAATAAACCAATTACTAATCAAGCCGGTTATACCCACCCGACTTGAAGGTTTCGTGAGAATAATTATAATTCCCAATTTTTTAGTGGGAGATACACATATTCTTAACTCAATAAACTAATTTAATGTTAAAATTAAATAAATTTATACTCATAATTACACTCGCACGATGTTTAAAGAAATTTTATTTACAAAATTATTTAAATATTTATCATAATATAATTAATATAAATATAAATTTATAAGATTATAAGTTACTCTCTTTTATCATATTAAAACTACACTTACCATTAAATACTTGTAATTTACATTGCATATTTCATTTATTAGAATAAGTTTTTTTTTTAAATTATAAGTAATTAATTTCATATAAAATACTTAAATTTATTAATTATTTTTATGAATGGTTAATTTCATTTATTATATAAAATAACATCATAAAAATAAATACTTTTTTTATTTTTTTTTATTTTTTTTTAAAAAATTATTTCATCAATTATTTATATTACGACTTACTTTATTGCATACTATTGACAAATAAATTATCAAAATTTAACAACTAAATATACTGTTATGTTCTATTCATGTATCTTTTTAAAAAATGAACAAAATTATATAAAAATAATTTTTAAACCTAATTGTTTCAATTAAGTCAATCATTTTTTATTAATTTTGAATTACTTATGCTCGTAAATTAAATTACTTAATATTTTTGTAAATTATTAAATATTTATGTTTTTTAAAATAATATTAAATTAATTTTATATTTTATTAATCTCAACTAAAAAATCATCACATAATTCAATGATATAATGTGAGAACAAATAATAATTTCTCATTTAATTTACCATAAAATACCAAACTGATTGATAAAGCTGATGATATACGTTAGATTGGTGATTAAGCCCATGGACAAATCTGAGACACACGCTCATACCATGTGTACAAATGAATATAAGACGACTGTGTAAACAAGCCATCCAAATCTTTGATTCTTCGTCTTCATTTCTGCCTCTAATCAATCAAAGACACGCATACTCTGAACCCAAGCTCATTTCATGGACGCTTGTCTACATTTCCATTTGTCCGACCTATTTTTTTGCTTTTTATTTTCTATTCCTCTCCTTCTTAAGTGCAAAAATCTGATATAATTATTGGAAGGTAGATTGAGTTTTAGATCTGTATAAATTTGTATTTCGACTTGGGTCATATTTGGGTTTTGTTGGTTTTTCTCGATTTGTGTGTATATGGTGAGATTTCATTTTTTCCATCATTTCTGGAACTTCTCAAGTGTTGTAATCGGAAATTCCCATCTGGGTTTGGCTGTTCTCGGTGAGTTACCGAGTTTTAGCTTTATTTTACATCTTTTGATGTGAGTTCGGGTTTGACTTTTTTATCTGGGTACCAACCATTCTTTCGGAGCTTTCGATCTGTCTTTCTCAATTTGCTAGTTTTAAAAGTTCAATTATTTTTCTTGTTCGATTCTTTTGTAATCAACGAGTTGTGTTTACTTTACTGGATGATATTCTGTGGATTTTGCTTGTTTTGGATTCATGGTCATGTCAGATTTAGCTTGTGTTCATTCAGCTTTATGAATTTAGATTTTGATCTTCCTCGAATTTCAGTAAAATATGTTGAAAATGTCAAACTTGTGGGGGAAAAGGAGGCTAAATTTGGAGTTCTAGTAATTTAATGCTATTTTTTCCATCTTTTGTTTTCTTGCCCTTTTTGTTGTTTTCTATTTTGATAATATCTATGTTATTGCATATATTTGTACTCACACCCTTGACATTAGTTTACTTCATACTCTTTAGAATTACTTGAAATTTTCAATTCTTTGCGTATTTTGAGTATTCATACACGATGTAGGCATGTAGCTATAAGTCTTTAGCAAACATCTTTTTTAGTACATAGCTTCTGCACAAGATTGAGTCTTTTTTTGTTGGTTCTGTTTGACAGACAATCAGCCTTGAATTGATTCAGAGAACTTTCAGTCTATTATTTTGATACCATTTTGGTAACACTCCATTGAAATTGGCAATTTCTTGAAGAAAACATGTTTCCTGGAGGTGACTTCTGCTATGACATATCCAATGATTTAGTGACTGAGTCCCCCATTTCGTTTGAAGATTCTGATTTAGCAACTTCAAATGCTCAGTTAAGAAACTCTCCTTATAGAAAGGCTGCCCATAGTTCGACTCTATATCCTGGAAGGCCGTCAAGTAATGATGTCAGTATGCTACTTGAGTGTCCTGTTTGCATGAATTTGATGCATCCCCCAATCTTTCAGGTACCATCTCATAGATTTCATGGAGCAAAAACAGAATATGTTATATGCCCCCTCGGACTCTTTAGATTGGCTGCTTCTGTTGGAGCAGATGAGCAATTTTGAGTTGTCAAAGATTCATGATCTCATGTAGTTGGAAAGAGTCGTACTAGTTACTTGTTGCATAGGATTTTAAGTGGCATGTTAATACTTCATATTAGACTTTAGATGATGTTGACTCATTTCTTGTTAGACCATATATGAAAAAGCTTATTTTTTATGTATTTACAGCAAGAATTAAGGTTTTCCATTTTTAAAAAGAGTTCCTTAAGTGTTAGCGTTGAGTGGTCAATTGCAACATTCACTGATAAAGTCATTGTTGCAGAAGCCTTAATGTACAACATTTGAAGAAGCATTTTATGTTTTCTTGACTAGAAGAGAATGCCCCTTTTATCTATAATTGTATGCATAGCAATCTACATGCACCCAAATCCTACTAATAGCTCATAACAAACTTTGATAAAGTGAGTATTCATTTTCATGATCTTCTTTGACAGATCTGCACCATATTCAGATTGCATCGCATTACATGTTCAAACGATATATAGTTAACATGTTTTGAAATATATATATATATATATTATCATGATGCAAGCTTATTGGTTTTATTCCTCAGTGTCCAAATGGACATACTATATGCTCAACCTGCAAGGCGAGAGTACATAATTGCTGCCCGACATGTCGTCAAGAGCTTGGAAATATAAGGTGCCTAGCACTTGAGAAAGTAGCAGAGTCACTGGAAGTCCCTTGTAGATATCAAAATTTGGGTTGTAATGATATATTCCCATACTACAGCAAGCTCAAGCATGAGAAAAGCTGTAAATATCGGCCGTACAATTGTCCTTATGCAGGTGCTGAATGTTCTGTCACTGGTGACATCCCTCACCTTATGATGCATTTGAGGGATTTTCACAAGGTTGACATGCATGATGGGTGTACTTTCAACCACAGATATGTTAAATCTAATCCGCAAGAAGTTGAAAATGCTACATGGATGTTAACTGTAAGTATCTCATTCACAACTGTTTCTTCTCGGTAATTGTACACTGTTACATGGACCCTTTTAGGAAACTGGGTGTTGTAAATTTGTAGTGAAGTATATTTTCTTCAATTTTTTTAAATTTTCACCAATTTGGAGTGTCAAGTACTTCATGGAAAATGAAGAGTCAATATTACATTCTTCAACACTTTGATTGGTTTGTCAAGTGCACTATTTCTGAATGAAATTAATCCGTTGCCGACAACCTTTGCCTATGCATTCAGATTAATTATGTTAGTTCCTTATTTGGTGCAGATCTTTAACTGTTTTGGACGACAATTTTGCTTGCATTTCGAGGCTTTTTTGCTTGGTATGTCACCTGTTTACATGGCCTTCATTCGATTCATGGGGGATGATGATGAGGCAAAACAATTCAGCTATAGTCTTGAAGTTGGTGGAAATGGAAGAAAGCTTTTGTGGCATGGAGTACCGAGGAGTATCCGTGATAGCCATAGAAAAGTTCGTGATAGCCAAGATGGACTAATCATTCAGAGGAACATGGCACTTTTCTTCTCAAGTGGTAGCAGAAAGGAGCTGAAGCTGAAAGTGGCTGGTCGAATATGGAAAGAACATTGAGACATGTTCTTCAAAAAATATTTCAGCATTTAGGGGAGGAAAAGCTGGTAGGAAAACCAGTAAAATCTGCGTTAGAAGATGTGCATTGTTTGCTGGATTAACAACACTTTTTTGATGTATCATTATGTATAGGAAAACTATTTTAGCAATAAAAAGAAAGAGTATTGATCTAGTACCCACGTTGGTACGATATGACACCGCCTATAACTTTATATTATCATATTTGCATGAAAGCTTGTCACATAGCGCACCTGATATCAGGTATCAGATCATTTCTCTAAAAAGAAAATATTGTCTAGCTTGAGAGCCACTTTCTTGAAATGAACATGATGTATCATGGTTCAACGTTAATTCATATTAATTATATAGAGCACGTCTTAAGTGCTCCCTTTTTAAAAAAAAAAAACGTCTTAAGTTGCTTTCCATGGGCTGAAAGTGTAAAATCTACTTTAACTAGGTTTCTGATGTTACATTGACTACTTTACTAGTTTTCTAACATTGATTTGGTCTGTTTATTTATGCTTTTGAGACTTAAAAAAGACACTTGAATACAAAAATCCACTTCTGAATCAAAGAGGAATTTCGACAAACTCTTGTAGAGCAGACAGAGCATATATTTTGCTTTCTGACATCAATACAAATTGTGCACCTCTTTCTAAAAGCATTTTCTTTTGAAAGCACTTTTAACAAAAGCATAAGCAAAAGTAGGCTTATATTAACCTATAGTCAATATAGTTGTAACATCTTCACAAAATGTGAAGTCATACTACTGAATAATTGTTATGGATACATCATGATACCCTAACGCAACAAAACTGTAGCAGAAGCATAGCTATCTGTACGTGACATCGCCAATTAACACTTCTGAGATAGTATACAACAACAGATTGATCATGAGATACAAAAAGGGAAGAGAAAAAAATGTTGTACTCGCAAACTTTTGCTGCACCTAGGAGCTCGGAAGCAGTCGACCATTGTACATTTTGTCAAGTAACTGCCGTGCGTCCGGCCTCCTAAGAAGTCCTTTGTTATTTGGTAGGCCAGTCCCCAAACAAACAGGACATACTAGCTTTCCTCGACCTGACACAATTACAAACAAACATGTGAGATTTCTTAGAGAAAACAGAAAAACACCTGTAATAACATGTTGCAACAGAACCAGAATCACCAGATTGAACAAACAATAGTCATTTTCATGAGCATGAGAAATTTTGTATCACCTATGCAATGTTTCTGTTTTCAGGTTGCATTCAAGAATGTTGTTACTACTTTCAATTAAGGATAACTAGGGCATACTTTAATGGGTTCCAAACCTTTTTTAGAATTATGAGTCCAAAACTTCGGTTTGTTTGTTTGTGTTTGGGTCAAAAACGCTCTGAAGAGAAAGTGCTTTTAGAAATAAATATCTCAGGCCCCATTTCAATGTGCTTCTCTTAGAAGCAGTTGAAAATAAAGTACTTCAGTTAAGCGTGGTTTTAAGATAAGCATTTAAATGTTTGAGATCAAAATGTTAGAAGTAGTTTTGAATGACACTTTAATAATTATTTTTAGAAAAAAACATGCATTCAAACTACTTATCCCAAAATTAAGTATTAATTCTCTTGAAAACATTAATAGTGGTTTTCAAAATTTTGGAAACACCTATCTTAGATATTGCCAAACACCTTAAAAACCACTTTCAAACAAAAGGAGAAACAGTTTCAAACGGACCTTAAATTTTTTATTATGTCAAGCGACATGCGAACACGAACACAACACAAACCCAACAAGAAAACAAGACACAATTGACAACCCTAATGACTCAGAATGCTTTAATATGCAGCCAATGGACAACCTTGGAATTTGATAAAAACCAACCTAGTGCTATTATCATTATTTTCCTTTCAATGTAATAATCTAACCAAAAGGGGCCTTGCATTTTTAAATTATTGAGAGCGTCTGTGCAAAGCGTTAACCACGAGTACTAGTAAAATTTGTCATAAGAAGCAAAGATGGATATTAAAATTTGCAATTTAGAAACATAAAGATTAAAAAGCATGAAAAAACATCCACAGGTATTGAGTTTCTATATACTCAAGAAGATGTGTAAGGGTCGATGCAAAGCACATACCATAACAATTTGGACATTCTGTAAACTCGTACACATCCTTTGCCCGTTTTCTATTCAAAGCTTTCCATTTTCCTGTACCACCACACATATCACCTAAACGAAAAGAAAATGAACATCTCATGGATGGCAAGGTTGCCACAAGTAACATAAAAACTAGGACAAACTCACAATGTAGGCCTGGGCTTGCAAGAAATTCAAAATGTAGGTTGTCATATTCGAATTTCAAAATGTTACAATTTGAACTCGGTTAGGCACCACTGAGTTTACATGCCTCTGTAACTTAGTTACATGAGGGATTAACAGAGATAAATTACCACGTTGTGAAATTCAATTATCTTAATATAAACTCTTGCATTATCATGTTTCTATTAGATAATATTAGTAATAAAAAAAACTAATGCTTGATCGAGAAATCCTAAAATGAAATTCTTGTAGAACAAAAGATTCTTGAAGGAGGGAGAGTGTAATTAACTTCAAGAATAACAAAGAACCTCATTTTCCATGTTACTTTAATCAAGTGCCATTTTTTTAATATTTTTCCAATAAATGGACCTTGCGGTATTTTCCTCTTTAATCAAATATTAAAACTTTTAACCTCAAAAATAGATAATCAGGTCTCGGGAACAAGCAGGTCTGTTTCTTTTAGGAAGAATAAAGAAGTCTTGAAAGGTGGACCAAAAAAACAATTTGAATTGAAAATTTGAACAGAATCTAAATATGAATTGAAATGAACTGATAGTATCAATCTGTAGACCAAGTATCATATATTCATAGTAGTGAAAACGAAGAATTAGAAAGATAAAGACACCTCATCTAAATGTACCCACAAAATGCTATATTTAATAATAATAAATTCCTCTATATCAACCTTCATATAAAACGCAGGGAACATACAAGAAACTATGCAACAAGCTGCAAGTAGACAATACGAACAAGAGAGCAGAGACTACTTAGAAACATAATACTTACAAAGCACAGCACCACTACCACCACAGTTACGGCACCCAGGCTTTTCTTTTCCATCCAATGCAAATGCTTCTGAATCAGTATAGGAGGTGCCAGAATCTTTTATCAAAGCAACAGTTGAACATAGACATGTAAGACACAATCTCCGAGTGATCAATGCCTGAAAAAAGGGCACCACTCAATCCATATTTAAAGCAAAGTTAAAACAGCTTTTAAAATGATTAGAAAATCCAAACTTATTCTTTTTGCAACCAGAAAATAGTGTTATAAGCGCAAAGCCATCAAGTGAGGAAACCATTAAGAACCAAATTATAATATAGGGTGAAGTGCTCAGATGGTCACTTGATTAGACCAAAGGTGTTGTTTAGTACCCTAGCTTAGAAAATGTGTTTTTAAATCCCTTTGTTTGTGAAAAATATTGTCATTTAAGTCCCTTTGTTTGTGAAAAATATATCATATGTACTATTCCGTTATATTTAAAGAAAAATTGGACGGTAAGTTAATTTTATCCTTGTGTAACAACTTATTCACAAACAAGGTATCATATAAGAAGATTGTTATCCCTTAAGCTTTAAAGTCTCCTGACAGTATAACATTTTAGAATAATTGGTTACTAAAATTCTAACATAAATATTGAAAGAATAGGTAAGACATGATTATTATAATATAGTTTGCCTAAAAAACAATATGCAGAAAAGAGTGATGAAAATGATATCCAGGATGGGAAAAAAAACAGCTTAATTGTTTATTTGTTCCATATAAAAGTGCTATGATGTCTCGAATACGATGTTAACTTCAAGTAATGACGATGAACTCTTTTACTACCTAACAAAATAGATTAGACCATTACTTTTGGAGGTTTTGATAAATGATCAGAATCTTCAGGACTGCAGTTCTTATTTTTAAGACTGGACCTCACATTAATTCCGACTGTCTTTGAGTTCACTGTAATGTTTGAACAGAAAAAATGTCAGTTTAAAACATTGCATCTTGAGCATATATATACATTGGGATTCAGACATTCAAAAGAGTGCCTTGAAATGCCAACCAGCTTGTGGCTCAACGGCATGTGGCCACATGTATGTGTAAAATATTGGGATTCGAGTCCTAATTATAGAGGAGTGAGTAGTATGGCTATTAATAAAAATTGCCTTGAAACCATCTTGTTTTTTCTAGATGAAATTCACAATATATCCTCGAATCTACATGAAAATCATAATATAGCTAGAGTTTATTGTATTTCACGATATAGCAGTTATATGGGCAAGTTACATGAGTGTGAGTTAGAAGTGTTACATTGTAAAATGCGACAAACTCAAACTATATTGTGAATTTCGCGTAAACACGAGACCGTATAAGAAGTTTAAGTTTTACTTATTTATTTTGAGGGGCTAAAAGAGGAAGATACAAATTTATGAACAAAAAATCAGACTCTTAGGTGTAAGACAAGGCCGCTGAAAGAGAAGACTTTCCTGGTAAGACTCATTTCAAATTACATACTTGTTCAAGATTTTAGAACAGAAAACTACAAAAACACAATGGATCAACGAAATTCAGTGAAGACGCTATGAGAGTACACCGATCAGGCCATCACTACTCCCAAAGTCCCAAAGTAAAGTTAATGGGAGATAGGCATATTACTCCTCACTTGAAATTCGACAATTTGGAGTTACAAAGAGATTCAACATAACCCACTTGCTCTAATATGATGTTAGAATGTGTTGTCACTAATTAAATCCACATTTGGGAAGGGTCTTGATTTAAAAAAAAAAACATAAGCAACTCAAGTATTACACCAAACAAAAGTATATACTAGTTTCGAAAACTGGGAACTCATAAATGGATGGCTGAAAACCCAAACAAACAAGTAAAAGTAATAATTGTTGCAGAGAATTTTCTGCCCATAAGTCATAACTGACAGATTCTTGACAACTTCCGAAAAATTCAATAATGGGTACTCATATTACAGTGAGGGAGAGATACAGAGAGAGAGAGTATGAACTACTAACAGTGAGAAGGTGGGTCTTTTGAAAGACGAAGTGGGATAGCAGAGAGATTAGAAGAAGAAGACATCATCTCTCTCTTTTCTAGCTTCCTTTCTATAAGATAACATGTATTTCGTGGAGTGAATCAGATAGCTTACCAATTTAATTTTATATTTTTATTGAATGGATGGGGTTTCGTTATAAAAAAATCCCTATTATTTAAAAATATCTTTTTAATTTGTCACATATATTATTATTATATATAAAATATATATAATTAAATAATAAATTATATTAAATTTATATTTTTTTAAATAAATTACTATTAAAATATCATTTTAAATATATGTGTATTAACCATATCAAAAATAAAATCATAATACTATTAAAATAGTAAAATTAAGATAACAAATCTTAATTTATTTTACTTTTTAGTACCACAGTGAAAGAATAAAAAAAAACAAAACTACTAGATATTTTTATCCTAACAAAATAATATATATATTTATTTATATAAATATTTTTGGATAAATTATCTTATTAATTATTTATTTTATATTATTTGAATACTTTAATTACATATAATTTTAAAAATATGACTAATAAATCACTTATTTTTTCAAATCTTAGTATAAATTGATTAAAATAATATATTTTAACTTCTAAGTATAGAATTAGTATTTTTTTTTTTAAATCATTTACACTTACACTGTAGAGATTCAATTCCCTTCAGTAATTCATTTGGACCAACGGCTCTCTTTCAACAAAGTTCTTACCATCAAAAATATTGCACTAGATTCTCATATTGTAATTACCGTTCCAACAAGCAACAACCAAACAACCAAACTGCATAAGTGTTCATCGTATTCACAGTACCAATGCAAGTGGTGCCTACTGCCTACCAAACACTCTTCATATGCATAATAGTTATCTTTTTTTCTTTCTTTCTTTTTTCCTTAATATTTATCTAAGAACAGAAATAACAGAAATCAAAATAGGTGCTGATGATATTCAGCAAAAACATGAAGAAAAAAATCAAGAACAAGAAACCAAGAAAATAATAGAAAGTAAGAATAGAAAGTAAGAAAATAAATTCTAGATAAAATGTATGCTGATGATATTAAGCAAAAATAGAAAGAAAAAAATATTGTCTCAATAAACTAACCAATGTAATGTTAGATTATGATTGTTAATACAAATATATTTTTAAATGATGACTATTTGTATAAAATTATAATTATTTGTAAAAATCTACTATTAAATTATTAATTATTTGTTTAAAGTTAATTAATATTTTTTCACCACCGTTAAGGTACGTACACCATAGCCTCCTTAAAGTTTAAAGTCACGTGTTTTGTACGTAAAGAAAAATATTAATTCATATTAAATATGTTAAAATAATAATAAATTTGTAACATTAATTAAAAGTTTAACTATAGATTTAACATAACCCAAAATTTATTTAACGGTAGAATTGTACAAATATTATAATTAGGTTGGACAATTGTTAGTTTACTCCTTTGTTTTTCCTTTCTACTCTTGCTATTCTCTTACATAAGTTTCCTCCCTATATATTAATCTTTTTAAGAGAACAATATTTATAACACTAATTAAAATTTGCTATTAAAAAAAAATCACCTCTTCTATTCAACTTATATAATTTTTTAAGTTTAAAAATTTCACATTAAATATCATCTAGTTAAATGTCAAACTCACACTAATTAAACTTGTTTAAATGTTTAATTCTAACCAATTTATCTAATATTAAATATTATTATGATGTTATTTTTGTTATTATAATTTTTAGGGTATTATTTTATGTAATTCTCCAATTTTATTTAAATTAGCAGTGAACAAAAATCTTTTGATATTAATAGGAAACAAAAAGAAATATTTGGTTCGAGTTTGAGAGGGGAGAATGAGAGATAAACAGCCCTAATAAATCATTTCAATTATTTTTATTCCAAAGAAATGCACATTGCACAAATTTATACATAATGTTACCTTCACATAAATCATTATACGTCATAATGCACCTAAAAATGACAATTTTCCCAAGTGATAGTCTCGACGAATACGTGCAATTATCAGTACTGGTGCAACTAGCATTCCTCATAGTATATATGATATGCTGCTTACTCAATTTCTATGTTCTTATTTTCTTGAGTGAACGAGAACAATCACCCGCCGTCTTCTACTTGAGTGAATCCAGTGATCGTTATTCTAATGCCCTAAGCCAAAGTTTTAATGGTGCATTTATTAATCCGTAATAAGAATCAATTAGAATGAAAATAAACATGAATCAAATTGAAGAAGAAAGGGGTGTAAAACTCAATTATTTTGGGTTTATTAAATAACGGGAAGATATTGGAATGAGAATAACTCAATTTCACCCCATTCTCTTTCCTCGTTAATAAACAAAACCTAAGGTTTGAATGTCAAACCCTGAAGTCAGACTAACGGGTGCTTATCAATTGATAAGGATATAGAGATGGAATATGCAACTGAATTAGCAAAAACAAAAGGCGGCATATTTGAATCTGCAGTATGCAACATACTACATGTATTGATGTCCGCAATATACGGGGCATGAAAATTTCATAATTTTAACTTAATACTATCAGCACGTAAAGATCTGCTCAGGGACCAACAGGCTTGCTAAGCATTTAATCATATACTCATACAGCGTCTATAGTGCTTTGGCTGACACATTAACACATACAACCAAATCAATAGAGTTGCCGAAGGTAGACCATACCCAACTTTACAAATCACTCCCCAGGGTAACAAAATGGCAGACCAAGAACTCCCCAAGTTTGTCATTTTATCGGATATTGAAGTCCTACATAGGCAAGATCAAGATACTGTCCGGCCGTAACACAAACAAGATAGGTATAAATTCTTGGACCATTTTTCCTGCACAGAAAATCAGATTTATCTAAGGAAAACAACAGTTTATTGTAATTTCCCCCAACAGTCGTCCTCATAACAACTTTCGTTATTCTTAACACTATGAAGTTGATACCTTAACATGTGAGCTTGGAAACTGAGTTGTACGCAGGGTTTCCTGAGTTTCATCTCCAGGTTTACGCTTGGGTACACTCAAGATGAGAGCGGCTTGATCCGAAGTGGCAGCAGTAGCAGTTATACGGTAACCATTATCCCAACGTCTGTGGATGCCCTCACTTGGATAAAGAAAATCAAGCTCCACAACCTGCAAAATCAATGCCACAAATGTATACTGAATCCAATGCCAGAAGAAACAGTACAGCAATAATAGCATAAATAGGGGAAGTTGTTGATACATATGAATGGTTAAACATAAGAAACCTCAATTACTTAAAATATAGTGACGAAAAATAATAAAAATCAGAAAAATGATGTTATAACATTTGCAAAGATAATCAGGAGCCTTTTTTATTCCCCATAGCATTAGTACGTGGAATTAAAAAGTTAAATATATAATGAGATAGAACACCCAAGCTTTACCTGATCGCTAAAGCCAGCATTGCGAGACATCACAATGCCCCATCGGCTGCCAGCAGTTGTCATTGAGGTCACATGAAATCCTTCTCTCCATTTTTTATTTATCCACTTGAAAGGGAAAGAATCACTTACTTTGTAAGATTGTTGAGTGTATGGAGTTCCTGTACAGTAAGGATCTCAAAGTCATTATTTGATGGCCATGTCAACGTGAACTTTTCTTGTTTTTTTCTTACACAGTCAATTTGCTGACATAACATCCGTTTTTTTTTTCCTTTTCTGAAAAAGGAAGGGGGGTCACAGTTTGTCTGTAGGTTTATTATGCTAAAGGGCTATCCTTCAATTTCAATCCTCTCATCCTAACAAAGACTATTTCTAGACACAAGTTTTTCACATTGCAATGTTATATGCTATAGATATTAGGACATTCGTTTTAATGAGTGAAACAACCTTTGATCATTCTCAGCATTAGCATATTTTTTGCTAATATCTTAGCACTAATGGGGGACAGAATGCCAAAAAGTGCCTGAATATGTACCCATGTACATACGACTTTATGTCACAGATGGCCATGAGGGTTGCCTAAGAGCGTTAGTAAGAGAGCATGTCCCTCAAACCAACATTTCAGCAACATAAGTACTGATACATCAGCCCTAAAACATTTCAAAGCAAAAATGGAATTTGCATGTAACTGTATTGAGCCTCTCCAATCCCCAATTCCCCTCCCCCAAAAAAAAAATCCAGGGTGAGTAGAATGGTTTAAAGTCAGTTAAAGTCTCATCCATAACAAATAAAAGGTCATTTTACTGAAATAAATTAAATATAATGTTCTTTTATCCAGCCAACCTTTGCAAATCAATATTGGTTTCAAAGTTTTGAAAAACATCAAAAAGAAGGCTCCACCAAATTTCCACTCTGATAGTGCAGTTGATTAAAAGAGACGCTAAATACTGTGGCTGGTTGCGTTGTAAAATTTCTAAGAAGGAATGACTGTTGTATTTTTTGTACAGTCAATGTCCTTTGGATGTTCTTAAAAAACTTAACGATGATTACTTGTACTCTGATATTTGATAAATGAAATTCTCATTTGATAAAAAATAAAAATAAAAAAAGAGGCTCTACACAAGGAAAAGTATTCTCCTGGCATGCAAGTCAAACAAAATACTGACATATTATGACAAGAAATATAAAGTCGAACCTATCTGCTCCGTCTTTCCAGAAATCTTCCTTAACATTAGAAAGATATGGCAAGTGCACAAAAAAGAAGAAAAGTAAATGAAAGATAAGTTAAGCATCCAGGCTTTCCTGATGTGAAAAGGACTGTAGCATACCACTAAATGTTCATCCAAAATGAATTTTACAGCTCGTAAGAAATTTTGAACTCCTTTTAAATTGTTAACTAGGACTATCAAACACCTAAGGTAACCTTATAGTACAGCAGATGGTACAACGGTTCACAGTCCGCTGGCTTTGGATAAACAAGGTTTGGCTAAACATCAAGCTCATAAGAAGTTCCTACACAAATCATATGGCTTGAAACTAAATCTAATCAACTACAAGCTAATCATAAAGTCAAACCTCTGAATATCAGAAAAGAGAGCTTGTCTCTGTATGTGTTGAAAAAAATGGAGTTTTCAGAATTTCTTAAATGCTCATATAACTTACAACTCTTAATTTATTAAAATATGAAAATCCATCCATCAATATTAAAACCTAATTATGAAGTACAAACCTTTGGACATTACTACAAGGGAGCTTCCATTGTCAGCTCCAGCAATTGAACTAATATAAAAGTTCTTATCCCACTGTTCCATGATCCATTCCTGCAGGTTCATAAAAACCATCTTATTTTTTTTAAAAAAAATATGTCAATATCATGCAGGATCACTGGATCAGAATAAACACAGAACCAAACCTTGTGCAAAAAATAAGGGGAAATTTCATAAACTTGGGCTGTAAATCCAGTTCCGGCATCCATGATAAGAGCCCAAAGACTCGAACAAGATGCCACACAGCTAATAAGTAGACCATCAGCAATACCTCTATCCACGTGTTGATCCAACCTTGTTTCAGCCACATTGTAGTGATACCTTATCATAACAATACGCAGGTTTAAGGAAACAATGCAATAAGCATGCTCATTTTCTATGGCATAAAGAACCATGAAAAGAGAAAGTCAAACTGAAGTGATTTTTATCACCTAAAAGTGCACAATTGGGGGTAGAATTTTACCTCTGTTTCATTGGTAACCGAGCATTGTAGACTGAAATCCATTGTGTAGCAGGAACCCCAAGACGAATCTTCTTCCTCGGTTGTCCATCATCTTCTTCCTCGATGTTCAATCTACCCCGTTTTTGCCCAACTTGGCTAATGATCTAGAGGTGGTTCGTGAACCACCGCCAAAAAAACCCAAAGGAAATATAAACATAAATTCAAAAGCAAAGTTAGAAAATCTACATATTCTAGCAAAGGTACCTTTTGAGCACCATCAATTTTTAGTGGCCTTCCGGCAGGATTTGATCCTATCATACCCTCAAACAAAGAAATTAGCTTTAAATAGTTAGGCTCTTCATCAAATTTCATGTTCACCACGATCTCAAGAAACTGCTTTAGAGCTGGAGGGCAGAAACAGCACAACATTTCAGGAGATGTTCCCATCTTTTTCTTGCAAACTAGGAAAGATTTATTATCACCCTGATAGGATACAAAGAAGAGCTTAAAAAAATCTCATTTCAAAAATAAATTAATAAAAACAAAACCAATAAATGCTGACAATTAGAGTAAAGTTCACATACTTGATAGCCTTGCCAAGGTAACCTTCCCCGATGGAGAAAAATAAGTGTGTAGGCAAGAGACTCAAGATCGTCTCTTCTACTAGCAGTTCTTCCCAAATGAGCATGAACACTAGCATATCGAACAGTTCCTCTAAAAAATAAAGAGAAGGTCAATTATGACAGACGAGATATACTGCAAGCCATAGACACCAAAAAAAAAATGCAAAAACGAGTCTACCTGAACATATCAGGACGTTGATCATACTCAACATGCTGCCCACTAGATCCATCTTTCCATTTTGTTGCTGCAAATTGCAAACTCATAAAGAATAAATGAATAAAAGATAAGAGATAAGTAGAATTAATTATAAAGAAAAAACACATGCACAGATAGCAAATATAGTTACTTACCTAATCCAAGATCGACAAGAAACAACTTCTTCTCTTGTGGAGTAGATGGTTGACCAAGTAAAAAGTTTTCTGGCTTAACATCTCCATGCACATAGCTAACAGCACAAAATCGCATTGGAAATTTGAAGTTAAAATATGAGTTTAAGAACAGAAATAATTGTGCCAAATAAAGACAATGAAAAGCAATATCAAGAATGGATTAAGTCATCAGAAACTGCATTCCATACCCTTTTGAGTGTATCTTATCAAGAATTGACAATGACTCAGCTGCAATACAAGCAACCATTTCTGCAGACATCCTGTTGTAGATATAAGATATTTAAGACATTAACTAAGAGAACCTGAAATCATCCTTCCAATAACAAGAAATACACCACTTCCCGTATTATGGACTATTATAAAATTAGAATATTCCACTGATACCAGTATACGATGCCATCATGGTCAAAGTTGGTGTCTATTTAAGACTTCAAAGAGCTAGTAATACAAAACTTGTAGCAGATGGAAATATAAACAATTCTCAGTCTCCAACAAGTAGATCATGTAAGCTCCTCTAGACACCTTACCTCAACTAATACGTATTAGTTTGACTATATTAAAGTTTGTAATTTTTGTAGTTTCATGTACCCTTTTTGTATTAGACGAGTTAGCTTGAATCATTCCTAGGACAAAAGGCAAAGAAACATGGTACTCTTGAAGACATGAACTATTAGGACTTTCTTGAAAATGATTTCTCAAAATATCTTCAATGAATTAAATGCCCAAAATGGAAACGACCACAGTTCTCCATGGTTAGTTCAAGGCAGCAGTAAAATGCATTACAGATTTATCATGATGCTTAAGAATAATAAAATAAGTTGACTGTATGAGATGATAAAAGATTACTCACGCCTGGCCCGAAGAGTTCCATACATCCCATAAACTGGGCCCTAGCATGTCCATAACCTACAAAATATATGTATAAGAAACTTCAAACAATAATTAATATTGAAAAGATATAGAAGATAGGATAGCTAAGCATACCATTACATAATAATCACCTTGCCTTCCTTTATAGTGAACTTTAGGCACTCCATGACTACCACCAAGAGTGCTGTTGAACAAAAATTATAAATAACACATAATTACTAAGCAAGGAAGAAAAATAACATGCCTGCTATTCTTTTACTTTCATCACCTGGCCGAGTGTATTATTTTCACACAAGGAAGAAAAATAACATTGCCACTAGAGAAGGAAAGGAAGATTAAATAAATTTATCTACCTGTATACTTGCCACTCATGCGGAGGACCATAATTACAGCCTTTGCTATTTCTGTGCTCAAATTTCAATGCTACCTAATCAAATAGGAGAATTCTATGATTAAGTTTCTAAGACAATAAATAACAACATATTGACATTCACAAAGTTCTTGTAGCGCCAGAAATTTGAACTCAGACTCACCTCCATAGCTCCAGGACCACTTGTCCGATCACTTCCACCAGAAACACGACGACCAACAAAAACCTGACCAAAACCACCTTTGCCCAACTTCCTTTCTACCTTGAATAGAGGTGAACCTCCTACTTGAACCTTAAAAGAGGAAATTTTCAAATATATATATATATATATATATATATGTATGTATGTATGTATATTATTATGTACTCCACGTACAAACAATTATAGAAACAAAATTCACGTTTGTTAATCTTCAAGATATAAAGTTAATGATAAAGGCACTCTAATGAAATGCAGCTTAGAATTATGAAATTGATCCTCTTAATTGGGGAGAGAGAGAGAGAGAAGAGCTACTGATATGGAAGCTCTCCCAAGTTCCCTTGCATGCAACAAAGAAGAAAAACTAGCCTGAGATGAACGTATTACATCGATTACTTACACTCCACCACAAATACACAAAGTGAACCAAGTAATCAAAATTTCATCCTCTAAAACCAATAAATGTTTTAAAAAGCCATGGCAGAACCATAACTGTATTTTAGCAAAAACTTAAGAACCATGTATAAAAAAAATACGACATAAATTAGAAAAATTTGAAAATACAAGTAAATGAAGAGGGAAAAAAAGAGACAGATAAACTAAAACAAGCATACCCTTTCAGGAAAAGGTGAAGTATTGCCCTCTTCTTCATTGCCACCAACCTTATTAGCACTCAAACCACCGCTATCATCACCCATCGCAGCTTTATCCTCTTCCTCAACCTTCAGTTCACCCTCAGAATCGTTTTCGCTATCGTCCTCCGATATTACAATAACCTTCTGATCCTCCAACTTCTTGGTAGCCAATCTCGTCCTCCGCCTCGTAACTCTCTCGGCAGCTGCTCTGGCCACAGCGGCGCGAGTTTTAACGTAATTTGGAGACGGAGAAGGAGGAGACGACGGCGAGTTTGATAGCTTGCCAACTACCCTTGCGCGACCTCGGCGAAATCCCCGGCGAAGCTCTGGCATTGCTCAAACCCATAAACTAACTGGTAAAACGCGTGAATTGAAAATTCGATCATTATATTAATCCAACGAAACTTGAAGACTCTTGGACATGGTTGAATTCCAATTCAGGCGAGTAGATCGTTAAGAACGTGGAAGTGGTTGAGAATAGATAAATCGATTCGATTTGAGAAAGCTAGGGTTTATTGAGCTCCTAATTCGAGACAGAGAGATGGATATATTGCTGAACCAACAGATACGAAGAGGGAAACGCCGACTCCTACAGGAGTTGGGTGGGTGATGTGAGAGAACAAAACTCAAAAGAAATTGGAAAATTCTTTTTTTTTTAATTTAAGGTATAAATAATTTTTTCAAACAAATAAAAAAAACATGAGAATTATAATTTTTTAATTAAATAATGATAATTCAAATTTACAATTTAAAATATAAAAAAGATAAATAACACATAAACCATAATATTAAAATAATACACATTATTACATTTTAAATAATTTCATTTAAATTTAATACATACATATAATTTAGATTACATGAGAATGTAATCAATTTACATAAATTTGTATGATAACTTTGTAAATTTCGTGCATTTAAAATATTTAATAATTTATATATTTTTATTTACTAATCATTTTAAACTAATAAAATGAAACTTAAATAATTTATAAAAAAGAATACATAACATTACCTTCACCACCAATGCGATCTGCGATAGTTAGGTTGGATGACACAAAATTACAAACGTACTGACCCCAAACCTGCTCGTCAAGGGGCTTAGATGGAGAGCTGGAAGGTGCAATGCAATAACATTAAAATGAATGATGATTTTTATAATCTCTTTATGTATATAACAATTTATGTATATAGTAACCTTTGTTAATAAATGATTTTATAATCATTTTATTATATAAGGTTTTTAATTTTATATTTAATTAACAACTTATAAACTTATGTTTATAACATTACTCCATTAAAATTATAGGCTTAATTATTCTATGGTTATATTAGTCTCCAAACTTTTAATAAACTCACACATAATTTTTTAGACTTTAACAATATATGATTTATTTTTTAAACTTTTAAAAAAATTACACGTATATCCATAAATTTAAAATTATACGATTTAGTTTTTAAATTTTTAAAAATTCATACATAAATCCTAACTTTTAACAAAAATACATATTTGTGATTTAAATTTTTAGTATAAAGTTTTAAAAAAATTAGGATTAAATTATATGACTTAAAAGTTTAAGATTTATGTCTAAAGTTTTAAAAGTTTGATTACATATATTTTAAAAGTTAAAAATTTACGTATGAAGATAGTTAAAGCTAATGACCATTATTACTCTTATGTTGGTGCACGTTCAATTGTGAGTGATTGGTATGTAGGGTCACATTACCTTACTGGGATGAGTGGAAGTTTAGAGAATCATACCAAAAAGGGTAGTAATTGGCTTAAGAGGGTAAAGGAGTTTCATTTGCTTCCAAGCCTTAAAGAATAAAATGTCAACTGAGTTACCGGTATCTATCAATACTCAATGCAGAGTTATGTTGGCCACCAGAATGGTGATTACCATGGCATCTATGTGAGGATGTATCAAACTATGGGCTTTTCTTTTTGAAAATGTTATGTTTAAGCCTGTGAATTTTGGATCTTTACTCGGGTTGTGTTTAGTAGCAACCTGTAGAATTTTTGGACCAAAGATGGCCTCGTGGATGAATGCTTTAGAAGCATTGTTGGAATTATCCCCCACCGGACCTCCAATGATAAATCTAACCTCTTAGACACTCAGACTTCCTATCTTTGAAACTAGTCTCCACCTAGATGTAGAGGTCTGTCATGGAAGTCGTTATTATTGTGACTTTAGGTTGTTCACAAATTCATCCAAGTACCTTTTTCAAACAAGGTACTTAATTTCCATCCTTGAGCTCCTGACAGTTCTCAATTGAGCGGTTAGTGTCCTTATAGAACCTATAATATTAGGGTTTATCCTTACTAGGGTTTTTCTATTTCTTGGAAACAATACGTCGGCATTCAACTTGTGTTAGTACAGTCTATATTGTTGCATTCAAAGGGGTGTAAGTCTAGAAACTTCATCCATGATATACGAGACTTTTATCCCTAATCTTTCTAGTCTAGTATGGACGTTTTATTGTCGCAACAAGAGTTCATCCATATCCTTATACTTCTGCTCCCTAACTTTGTTCTTAAGAAGCCTTTGTTTTTTTCTATTGGAAAACATCTCATCCATATTGATGTAAGTGTTAATGAGTTGCGTAGCCTCAAAATATATTATTAGGAAATCTTTGGTCATATCCCTTCATAAGGTTCCCTAACATAAGGCTTTATGTAAGGTTGTAATAGCCACAGAGTTTAGACAATCTATCACTTGTATCTTCTCTAAGTTGAATCAATTAAAGAAGTTTTTTAAGAACTCATCCCTTCCTTACTATAAAGTCAATAAGTATGCCAGGGTTTTTGGCATCCTTCTCCTGGCTAAGAAATGAGACAAAAATTGTTTCCTAAATTTTGTGAAGGAATTGATAATGTTAGGCTTCAGGGTATTGTATTAGGCCTTGGCCTTGTCTGTCAAAGTAAACTAGAAAGCTCGGTACATAACTACATCAGTATGGCCATAAAAGTTCATCCAATCCTTGAAGCTTTCTAGATGTTCCAAGGGTTTTTTGTGCCATTATATGTGCCCATGTTAGGTAGCTTAAACTTATTAGAAAGTGAGATGGCCATGATCTTTAGGGTGAATGGAAATTTATTAGAGATCGTAAGGTTTGGGAGTATACCTCAGTCCAACCTGTTTTGGACCTTTTATAACTATTCAACGATTCAATCAATAATGGGATGAAAAATAGTTAATTACTTCGTCCTAAAGCTATATCTCGAGGTGGCCATTGGGCATTGAGGTTGTTTGATCAGCATGGATGGTTTGGACAAAGTGTCCCTATTGACATACCTCAAGGTGATCGCGTAGATCGCGATGGATAGAAGTCTCTTAGGCTAGCCTCAACTAGTCTAGGAGGGACAATCAATGGGATTGTGATATGGCATCCAAGGTTGGACAATTCTAAATGGTATGAGACAAATCTTGGCTGACCTCGAGACTTGGGTCCCACTGTGGATGAGCATTTTGCTAGCCAAGATCTAAGTGGCTACAAGTTTGGCCTTGTGCACTATAGGCATTAGAAGATGTCATAGAATTTTTTTAAGGCGATGGTTAATCCAAGAATCAATGGATCTAGTACATGCTCTAAAATGACCTGGAGTGTATTTTTCATCATGTCCAGGCCTGTTGCGGCTCAAGCTTGCCTCATCTTTTGATTTTACCATGCTCGTTATGGGTGGACAAGTCTAAATGCAACACCTACATTTCAAGTAAGATATAATGAAGCAAGAGGAATTAGCAGATGTGTGGCTTATTGGTTGGTAAGCTAAACCTTCTAATTTTTAGTCGGGGTTTGAGCAATAGAGCTAGTTATCGTGTCTATGACCTCTCTTAAAAATCCAGAGACTTAAGTTGGTGACATTAGTGGACCCGAAGAATATTAGGCCTTTTGGAAACCTTGATGCTTCTCAATCTATTTTCAAATACTTATGTGAATTTCTTGTAGATTAAGAACTTTGATAACTTTTTTGAAAGTTCTACAATCTTTTGATTTTTTTCAACCGAGTAAAACACACTTCTTTCTCACAGACAACACTAGATGTTGATGCCGATTTTAGTCCACATTAGGTAGTACTGTCTTCCATAAGTGTACGAGATGAACAAACTATTAAAACCTCGGACCATTGTATGAGAGTGGTATTTGACCCTCTTATGCTTAAGTTAGTAACAAGATAATGAAGATTAGATGAGATCTTCGGTTTTGCTCAATAATTACAAGAAAAAAGAGTATTTGGTTGTGATTTTCTGTAATAAAATTCAACTTATTCACCTTATCTATGATTGTATACATGTATGAGTATATGGGAGAAATAATTAACATGATGGTTTTCCTTTGTGATAATAGAATTAACTTGTTATAGCATTATAAACATATATCCTTAAAAGAAATAATTAAAGGATAATTAATAAGCTTTTATCTATTCATGATACTTATCTTGTGTTTATGTCATCTTATGTCTTTACGTTGATGACATGCTAATTATAGGTAGTAATAATCAAATGATCAAATTCACTAAGAATATGTTGAATTCAAGGTTTGACATGAAAAATATGGGACCTACTGATATAATTCTAAGGATTAAGATATCGAGGATGACAAGCAATCTTATTCTAAGTCAATGTCATTGTATTGACCAAATATTTAATAAATCCAATAACAGTGATTCTGGAATTGTTAGAATACCAATAAATCTAAATCTATCTAAGAATAGAGGTAAGCGTGTCTCAACTAATTTATTTTAGATTGATATGAAGTCTTATGTACTTGATAAGTTATATAAGATCAGATATAACTTACTTTATAAATAAACTAAGTAGATATATTAGTATTCCAAGATCCGATCACTAGAAAGATATTACAAGACTACTTTGATACTTAAGATATACATATAACTATACACTACACTACACACGATATCAATTATATTAGAAAGATACAGTGATGCAAATTGGATATCTAACATGAAAGTCTCAAAGTCTACCAGTGAATATGTGTTCACATTGGGTGGCGTAGTTGTTTTATGGAAGTCTTCCACGATGGAATTTGAGTTCATAATTTTGGATAAATATGGCAAAGAATCAGAATGGCTACGCAATTTCTTAGAGGATATTCCTAAGCAGGCGATGTATGTGCTTGCAATATGAATCCATTTTTATAGTCAATCGGTTATTGGAAAGGCACAAGACAATGTGTACAATGGTAAGTCTTGACATATGTGTTGTAGATATAATACTATTAAATAGCTACTCTCAACTCAGGTTATTTCTATTGACTATGTAAAGTTAAAGGATAACATATCGACTAACTAAAAGATTAAATAGAGAGTTAGTTGATAAGTCATCGAAGAGAATGAGACTGAAGCACATGAATGAATAAGAATTTGCAAAGAAAACTCAACCTAATTGACTAGAGATCCCAAGATCTAGGTTCAAAGAGACAACCTAGATGTAAAGACTTAGTAAGATCACTATGAGGGTTTACCCTTAAGTTCATTCCCATGGTAAAAATATTGATACCCATAAGATACAGGAAAAGCTAAGGCTTAATGATTTTTACGAAGAGAATACTAAGTGGAGTATGCAATTTACTATTTATATATTACTCTTATCGATAAGAGATCACCTATGTGAGAAAGAAGCAAAGCCGTTTCGAAAGAGAATTATGTAAGACTTAATTCTTTAGATAGTCTCACAAAACTAGGCATATATTCATAGTCAAAACGAATATAACAGTGAGAATTGAATTGTGTCAAGAAAAATTCATGTTTGAAGTATGTCATCGCTTACATAAACAACATAACAGTTCAAAGACACATTGTCAACTAGTCAGCTAGTCAGGTAAATATATTATCACAAGGAAAGGTTAAAAGTGCAATACCTATCTATGTTATTTATGTTTCAAACCATTAACTCAATATTCATGTCAAATTTTATTTGAGTAGGTCTTTTTAAAAAATCCATCAATTTTCATTCACGTGTAGTATTGTTGGAACATTAAATGAAAATTTGGACTATTACCCTTGTCATCATTTTTGAATGAATTCTTTACTTGATTTTTCTTTTGCCTGTTGGGTGGATTTTCTTTCGTTGTTATTATTGTTCTTTGTAACTGCTCTTATTTACGTGGGGGTATTAAATTCCTTTTAAATCCGTAGTTTCTCTTTTAATTGGCTACTTAATTATAATTGTTTTTTTATTTACACATCCTTTATATATATATATATATATATATATTCATATACTAACCTAATCGGGTAGTTAATTGATGAATTTTCAAAAGAATATATATGCCTGTTATCTATATATATTCTTTTGAAAATGTATATATGACTTAATGCTAATCCACTCTTCGTAAGTATATAGGTGTTAGACTTAATATTCATAAGTAAAGCGTACATAGATGGGTATTGTTTGAGAACTACGATATCATTATTGAATTTTTAATAAGAGGAATCAAACATAAACTACAAAAATTAATTTAAGCTCGTGAGTGACAACAGTGTCATGTGATGCACGTGCATTGAGTTATTAAAAAATTTACACACTTTTTTTAAATATATATATATATATATTAAAGAATAATACGACATTTATATTTATAAAATATATAAAAGATGAGTCATTGTAATAATAATTTTCATTATTTTATAATATATTTAATGTTAATTTTTTTAATTATTAAAATATTATTTTATGTTTGATATAATTATTCTATATCCATTAGTTTTGTTGATAATTTCTTAAATTCATATTAAATGTATATTGAAACCTACAAAGTGTGTCATTCATGTGTGAGTAAATTATAAAATGTGCGATATATATATATCAAGTAATTGTATACATTAAATGATGTATCAATATTAAATGATAAAATAATTGTGAATGATATCAATGATCTTATTTTACGTGAAATAGGTCATTTTAGTGTAATTATTTAAGTCTTATTATTTTAAAAAATGAGTATATTTAGTTTTATAATTATTAAATATGAGTATTTTAGTAACAAAATTACTTAAAATCATGCACTTTATTCTAGGACGAATATGCAATTTTTATACTAAAATGTTTTGTTTTTATAAATTACAAAACTAAAGTAACTTGGTCATAAAATTATGTAATTAAGTTAATTTTTTTCACATAAAATGAGACTCATTAATACCTTTATTTCCTTATTAATATAAACTAATTATAACATAACAAATATATTAATAAATGCATCAAATGATGATAAAAACATGTATATGTTAGTATAGCTTTTAACACACACCCAAAAGAAATCGAAATCCTATATTTTTAAGATTAATTTATCAACTCATTTAAAAATAATAATTTTCTCAAAGAGATTGTATTTCTTCTTTTATTTATTTTAAGATTTTTTTATCCTTTTCATTTAAAAAGAATTCATTATCTTTCTTTAATTTGTTCATAAAAAGATTATCTTTTTCTTATATATTTTTTATAAAACTCCTTCCATAATTAAGATTTTTTAATAATCATTTTACTTGTTTTTTGTCACTAATTTCTTTCGAAATCCTCTTACTTTTGATATATTATGTTTTGTAAGTTTTATTCATTATTGATTTAAAATTATCCCTAAAAATTCAATAAATGTTTTTTCTACTTCTATTTTTTTTTTGGAAATATAATTATTTCATATTTTTGAAATTTTCACATAATAATTTTAAATGTTTTTATGCTCTTATACTATTTTAGAGAAAACAAGAATATCATTAATATATACCACACAAAATTCTTTAAAGTTTTTAAAAATATCATCCTTCAATATTTGGTAGACTTGTGGGGCTATATTTAATCCAAAAGTCATTACATTCAATTAAGAATGTCATCTTAGTGTGCTAAAGGCTAATAATTTGATTTGCCATAAACAAACTTTACAATCAAACTTACTAAATTTTTTGGCTCCTTTAGTTTTATTAACTAACACATCTTTTCAAGGAATAAAGTATCCATCAAACTCCAAATACTCATTTAACTTTTTATAATTGATGACTATTCGGGTTTTTTCCCTTTTTATTTCACTATGATTTCTTACCATGAAAGCTAACTAGAATGTGAAGTTTTTGTTTCTTTGATCATTTTTTTTTGTCTAATATTCATTTATTTGAATATCAAATTCATCTATATCTTGTCTAGTATAGATTATTGGTTTAACTCGAATAATTATATTTGAGTCACGTAATTTTAAAGTACAATATCTTGAACTTTTTTACCAAAGTTTTAGTGCATCTTCGCCAAAATTTTATTCCAAATTTTTATAACCAATGAGTTTCCTCTAATTGGTTGATAGATAATGTATAATCACCACATTTGCTTGGCGCAAAGTCTTTATCACACTTATACTTGTGTTGTTGTAAAAGTGAAATTTCAATAAATTTTTTATTTAAAGTAAAAGATATAACATTTTGATTTATTTTTATTGGATAATAATTTGTCATAAAATTGTTGCCTATGACAAAATCTTCATACATATTAGGAAAACACAATATGTTAGGGATAATATTTTTTTTATTATTTAACCTAATAGTTATCTTTTTAGCTTTGTATTGAATAATGGTTTTTTTTCCTTCTATTTCTCTAACTAGGATAAGATTTTTTTATAAGTATCAATTTTTCAGAAGGTTTTGCATTCGGTCTACAAAAACATATTATTGCTCCTGTGTCAGTTAAAGTACATAAATGAAAATAACCTGAAACATAATTGTAGCATTTTTTTTACCATAACTTGGTGATAAGATTATTTCTTCTTTACTTATTTAGATACGATAAATTTGTGCTTGAATAATTTCTTCTTTTTGATTAGTTTCAAGTAATATTGAAACTTAAACATTTTTAACAACAATAATCTTATCATGATTATCTTCAGTTTTAAAAGATGATTTATTAATTCTTGCCTTTTGTTTAAAGTTTTTCCAATCTTGTTGAGGATACAAAGTTTTTAAATCTTTGTTGATTGAATTTTTATTTCTAAAATATACTTGATTTCCTGAGACCTGCATTTCTATTGTTGAAAGAATTTTTTTGTCTAGGATTATTTATGATATTTATAAATAACCATTGCTTTTGTATTTTTAGGTCTTTCCAATTAATAAGTTGTGGTTGAATTTCTGTTTCATAAGGTCTTGGTTCAAATAATTCTACAAAACTCTTATCAACTTTTTTTGTTGAAGTTTCAGGAAATTTTGTTAATTCATGGAGAGTTTCTTATTTAATAGCTAGACTTTGAGATTGATGACCCATACTTAAATTTTTAAGTTGAATCTTCATTTTTTCTAAATTATTTATGTTATGATTTGTTATAGATATAAAAAAAATTGATTTTATGTTAAACCAAATAATTTCATGAACAAAATTTGATTGAACACTACCTATTATTGATTATAATGGATCTTTATCCTTCCATGTAAGATTAATGAAAGTAAAGGAGTATCTAATCCTTGTATAAATAAACCTGTAATTGAGATTTATATTAAACCTATATGGGCATTTGATTTCTGAATATTTTTTCTTCCATCTTTCTATCTTATTTTTATCAAAAAGTTGTATTTCAGTTGTTCCAAATTTAGCATCAAAGTTTCCAATGAATTGTTAAAAGACTCTTACAGATAAAAAATTAAATTTAGACATCTTATATATATCTTCTTTTTTAACTTTTTATTTGATTAGTTGAATTTTATTCAAGTTATTCTCCCATCACATATTTTAGTTTTATATTTGGTAGTTCTTTAATAGGAGTTTTATTTATTTTTATTGTAGAACTTGATTGTTCTTTCATCATAAATATCATCTTAGTTTCTTCTTCATATGACTTCTGCACTTTATACTTTATATATTATTTCTTTTATATCAAAAATTTATTCTCCATATAAAACCTCTAATTCATTTGTTTCTAAAGTCTTAATAATCTTTTTTCCACTTTTTTTTCCTTTTTAGGACATTCTTCGTTACAAATATAACATTTACATTCAATATGTTTTAGATTTAGGTTTTTGTTTTCTAATATATTTTTTCTTTATAGAAAAGTTTTGTTCCTTTTTTCCAAGGTTTCCATTTAAATTTTCTTTTCTTATAGGATTTTCTATTTTATGGTATAGGATATCCTATCTTCCAGTCCTCTTTTAATATTTTATCACAACATTTTTGTCCATATTTTATATTACTAATTTGGTTTTTAACTTGTTTTTTTGCTTTAATTGATATACATTTTTCATTTATTAATCTAAGGACATAATTTATTCTAAAACCTAAACTATCTATTTTATTTAGCTTTTTTTAACTATTTTGGATAGCATTTACGAGCTATATCTTCTCATGGGATTGGTAATTTATGAAAAAAATGATCTAACCAATATATCTTGAGGAGGTTACACAAGAAAATAATACTTTTTAAATATTTTACATATTATTCAAATTGATAACTATTACATAATTCTAATTTTGATAGATCATAGTTAGCATCTTCTTGAATTATTGGTTCTCTTGCACCTCTAATCAAAATTTCTTTAATTATTTTAGTGAATTCTCTTAGTATATCATTATGTTTAAAAAAGTTTGATAATATGAGCATTTTTTTCTCTTTATCTCTTGGAATTTTTTGCCATTGTTTTAATCATTGGAGAGCATTATCTTGTAGAGTTCATGCAATATAATCTAAGAATTTTTCTTTTGTCCAAGTAATTCTATAGTTAAGTAAAGTAAAGGATATAAATTGGGCCCACTCTTCTATAACTTTTTCTTTAAATGATATGTTAGTAAGGTTTAAATAAGTATCATGTTGTGATATTGATTGTTGATAACTGTATTTTATATAATTATTTTCATCTATTTTATTAATTATAATTGCCATAATCTTAATGTTTTTAGTTAATTTTAGTATAATAAATTAGTATTTACTGTTTTTTATATATTTTAAGAAAATTAAATCATTTGTATCGAAAACGTACTTAATTGTAAATTTGTGTCCAAAAATATAATTTCAAATAAAAGAGTGTTTAATTGCAATTTATAAAAGTCGAAAATATAATTTAAATTAAAATCGGGCTTAATTTTAATTATTAAAAGTTTAAAATTTTAATTTAAATTAGAAAAGGATTTAGTTGTAATTAAATAAAGTTTAAAATGTAATTTGAAGTAAATTTGTGGGTCAAAATGCAATTAAGAAAGTTTAATTTTCTACGCAGGGGAGAATAATTCCACGCGCCATCCACCACGCTCAAAACGTGGACCGTCCGATCAAAGAAGAAACGGCTACGATGCACGCGTCCTTATCACACCTGACCAACTCGCGTGGGTGTAGGTCTCTATTTTCACGCGGCTCGGCGGCCGAGTAGGGCCCAAATGTTGTGCATACCGGCGTGCAGGTGGGACTCACGTGTCTGGCGCGTCTATCCGTTGTCCCCCACGTTACGCACGCCTCTGATCCCGTGCGCTGATCTCTGCGTGCAACCGAATCTTCAGCGAATGAAATGTTACCGCGTGTCCGCACTAATCCTTACAGCGAATGAGTAGATGCCACATGTCCCACTTTATTTTTTAGCAAATCATCTGCTGACACGTGACATGTTACGATGAGCGCGAAAGCTCAGGATCAGCCCGCGTTGCAGCCGTTGTCTCCCGTGCGACAATCTATCGTGCGCCCGTTTCCCACAACCAATGAAATGCTGCCACGTGTCCGCATTAAATCCTTACAGCGAATCAGACGCTGACATGTGGCATGCACTTTGAATTTAAAAATCAGAATGACGCCTCTCTGTCTACGCGTGATTTTAATTAACGTTTTAAATATCGAAAATCGATACGCGTGATTTTTATTTTTCGATACAAATTTTTACGCGTTTATTTTAAAAAAATAAAATAAAAAATGTAATATTTTAGATGTATTTTTTTAGCTATAAATAGGAGAGAGGATGTTAGGGTAAAAAAAGTTTTAGAGATTATTTTGTGTTGTTCGGTTTTGGACTGCAGAACACGCAGAAAGCTATTTTTTGGCTTTTGTTGTATTCTACGTGTGCCAAATATTTGTGTTTTAATTTTCCTTCTTCTTCATCTAATATTTCTGTATCTGTTGTAATTTTTATTTTAAATTTATGAAGTAATTTAATTTTTATAGGGTTGCATTTGATCTAAATTTATGATGCTTTTATTTTAATTATTTTTGAACGATTTATAAGACGTTTGAGTTGTTTATTCTATTTTGTGTTTGATGCTTTTGATTATTTACGAATTTTATCAAATGATCTGTGGCACATAAATAAACTTGGAAGATGCATTTTTGTGTATATTGCTCATAGATAGAATGACATGTATGATGAAGGATAGGAATATACCTAATTGTATGTGTGGCCATTTGAGAACTTATAACGTAATGAATCTTGGTGAATTTAATTCTCATAAGAATATAGTGAATTAATTTAACGAGGTGTGTTTTTAAGGAGCTCGGAAGAGATGTATAAATAAAATTAGAAGTGTTCGGTTGACAAATTAAATGTACTAAAAAATTTAAATTAAAAGAAAATAATATGATTTGAGTTGATTAATTTAGTGAAAAATTGCAATCCTATATTTCTTTTATTTTGTTATTAAACTATTTTTTTAAATTTGTTACAATCAACGATCGTTTTGAATAAAATTAGAGAGAGATAATTTTAGTACTCAATAAACTATAGCAACAAATCTCCGTGGGAACGATAACTTACTTATCAAATATTATTACTTGTGACCGTATATGCTTGCACGTTTTTATGTTCTCTAAAAGGGATAACAATTGTTTACCTAAATTATCTCTCTTAGTATAAGGGGGGATTGATTCATCTTATGTTCTATTAGGTGAAGCTTCATTCATATTAATATAATCTTCATCTTGAGTTCTTTTTCGATATTCTTCAAATTCTTCTTGAATTAACAATTATTTTAATGGTTCTTAAGGTTTTCTCTTTTTATGAGTATCTAAAGATTTTTTAGATTCAGTGTCTTGATCGCTCACTATGTTGGTTGCGTAAAGAGTATCACATTTTGATTAAGAGTGAGATGTGGATTCATCATCAGAGGATAATAAGTTAATTTGGCAATCAAAGCGTGATAATAAAGATTCATATTCAAAATATGTTTTTTGAATTTTTTGTAATAATCGTTGTCTTTCTTCTATTCTAAGTGTTGGATTTTTATAAAGATGTCTCCAATAATCAAGAATTTCAATAACGTTATTATATTATGTTTCATTATATTTGAAACCAATTATTTCGAGGATTATTCACACCATATTAATAATTTATATTTTCATCTATTTTGTCGAGTAATGATTCAATCTTGTTTTTAGTATATAATTTAAGATCAAGATTTTCAACTTTTTGTATATGGGT
This sequence comes from Hippophae tibetana, assembly GCA_037013495.1. Lineage (NCBI taxonomy): Eukaryota > Viridiplantae > Streptophyta > Magnoliopsida > Rosales > Elaeagnaceae > Hippophae > Hippophae tibetana. Next base: position 15,299,687 of record CM072803.1, read on the forward strand.
TAATTGGTTTTTAACTTTTCTTATAGTAAATTCTAGAGCATCAAGTTTCTTTTCTATGTGATTTTGATTAATCACTTGATATTTCTCTATTTTTTTTAATGAATTTCCTAACATGTCTAATATGAAATTTATACTTCCATTAATAATATTCAGATTATTTTTTGATTTTTTATCGATATAAAATATATGACTACATTCATATAGTTCTTTTTGTATCCAATAACCAATACACTTTATATTAGATTGATATTTATTATCCATAAAGTTTTTGATGGTACCTAAGACCTCCTATTACTTAATGTTTTCTGGTACCTAAAACCAAAAGTTTTTTCCTTAAAATAACCTTAGCAAGGTATATATATGGGAAATTTATGCACTTTGAAATAATAATAGGTATATGGAGTTTTCAAAAGCTTATTAATAAGAACAACAATATAATATAGTTTGTAAATTTAATTATAATGCAACTAACTGATTCTTGGCTTTGATACTAGTATAGGATTGCCCAAGCTTATATTAATTGTAATTGTTACAAGGTATATGGACAATAAATATAAATATATACTCGAATTCTACTAGAATTATGAGATATTACTCCAATATCATAAGAATAATGAACTTATACAATAATAAAAACTAACCTTTTTATTATTATAATGACTCGAGGTTTATATTACAAGAGAATTATTTTACAAAGGAAAAATCTTATGGAAAGTGATATACTACAAAGGATTTTATATGCTCTCTTAAATTATCTTTACAACTCATGTCTCTAATGTATTATTAGAGACTCTTATTTATAGAGTAATATTTCTTGGATTTTTCTAGCTAGAAAATGACTTCATGATTATCTTGTTTTGATAAAGACTTAAAGTCTTATCTTCTTTGATGACTTCATCTATGACTTGATTATTATAATGTGGGGTCCATTATGCTTCCATAATATTTGATATATCATGAAGCTCTTTGTTAGTGACACATAGTGTACTCTAAGTGTCTTGACAGTGGCTTCCATGTCTTCAACATATAATGACAATTCACACGAAATATTTAAATTATTTCTTTTGGGAAGATTTTCCAAAATATTTTCTGTTTCTTTTGTCTGTTCTTCAAACCTTTCATAAGTGATGGGGAGTTCTGTTACAAAAACTCTTCTTCCATCTGTAAACCTTTTATCCTTTGGTGTAGATAAGATGTTTTTAGTTATTTGTGATGTAAGGATGAAGTTTTGCATCCAATATTCTTTTGTACTCATATTTTGGATTAACTCTTTAGAGTCATTAATGGACTCTAATTCAAATTCCTTTTCTTCTATAGTTACTAACCACTATATATGATAAGGTTGGACAAATATTTCTCTTTCTCGCCATCAAATTGTATTAGCAATCCAGAATGTTCGATATTTAGTCCATTTATAAATTTTTGCATAATGATAGACCTGGATTTTGATTATCATTGGAAATTGTTTTAATTCCATCATATTAAGGTTTTTAAAAATTACATGATTAGTAATTCCCCAATCAATATCCTCTATGTCATAAATCATGATTAACAAGTAAAGTTAATTTAGGAAATCTATCAATTAAGTTAATTGATGAATTGTTTCTTTGAGGCATTTCTTTTATTTTATCTTAATGATTTTCAACTCTGTTTTTGATATTTTGGTATATTTATTTATATCCAGAAATTAATATTGTTTTAGTTTTTCAAAACAAAAAAAAACATATCCTTTTGATTTTATCATAAATTGGTTTGAGAAATTCATTTTTAATTATATCTAATAATTGAAAAAAATGGTTATTTTCTCATAATCAATATCATCATCCCAATTGGTATGTTTAATAATTTGGAAACAAATTTCTTTGAGATTTGATAATTTAGTTTTTTTTTTCGACTATATTTTCTACTATTTTAGTCATATGTCGTCTAAATTATTTTTTCTTTGAAAATAACCTAAAATATAGGTTTTCCATATTTTATTGAGTTCCTCGTAGATATTATTTGGAACACCAGGATTATAATTTTTTTTTATGTCTTGTTTAGACATAAGACGAGTAAGATTAGATTTTACTTATATGCTTCGTAACCCTATTTAACTTATTCTAACAAGTCATTTGCTTGATAACATGCATTTTTTTATCTTATTTACTTGGTAATGACAAACATTTTAAGAATTATTTATTCCAGGATGATTTTTTCTAAATACAACATAATATTTTATTTTTAGGAATATTTATATGTTCCACCATTTTTTCCTCCAGTTTTCTAAAGATTTTTTTATCTATAAAACTAAATTTTTATATGGTTAATAGTTTTCATAAATATTTTTACTAAGATAATATGCAATAAAGTTGTTAATTCCTTTTAAATGTTCTACTTAAAAATTATATATGATAATTTTATTATACCATTTTAATCTTCTTTCTTCCAGATTATTTATTTTACTATAAAAAAATCTTTAACTACTTAATTGTCAGTTATAACAATAAAAGTTTATAGAGTTGAATAAATATGAAATTTTTTATTAACAAGTTTTATTACTAATAAAGTTTTATCACGTGCCACACGTATTGTCAAAAATAAAGAGAAAACTCATTTTTAAAACTATTTTATAATATTGAACCAACTTTCATTTTTCAATTACTTTATACGAGCATTGAAACTATTATCAATTTTATTAGGTATTTATTTGAAATAAAAACGCTTAGTTTTTATTGTAAAGTCATTAATCTTTATCTTGTTTTTTTTACAAAATCAAAATCTTTTATATGATTTTATTTCTTAAATTTTTTCAAGATTCTCTATATTATTGTGATTTTATTTTGTGTTGAGGTTAAAAATTTGAATTAATATTAGTTAAATATATATTTTATTCTTTAATTGTTTTAAAGATTATGTACATGTTTATTAAAATTATTAATTAAATCATAATTTTAAAGTAATAATATATTTAAAATTAAATATCAAAACTATTATATTACTATAAAAATATAGATTTAAATGTATATATTTTATTCAATAGAATTAGAGATACTATTAAAATACAAAATACTATTCTCACTAAATGTCATTTATTATCAAAATTGTCTATTGATACTTTTATCTTTATCTAAAACAACTATACATCAAAAATTTGGTCAATCATAGCTTTATTATTTAAGATTATTTAATTTTAAAAAATTATTCTCATCAAAATCTTATTTATTATTTTCACAACATATTTTTTTATTAATAATATTACTTACTTTGTTATTTATAAGTTTTTTTAAATTAATTTTAATATTTATTCAAAGTACCACATTGTTACTTATTTAAAAAATAAATAAAATATAAAATTAATATAATTATTTATAAAAAATATAAATAACTAATGATTAATAAAGAAAGTAAATGACATGGAAAGTATATTTTAAAATTAACGAATAACAACTTCATGTATTTTTCTTGTTTGCTCGTTAATTTTCACCTAATACGTACAGCCAAACCAAGCAAACCTTTGGAAAAAAAAAAAAAATAACTCCCGCACAAATTTGAATCCTCCACTACCGCTGTCTTTCACAAAACCCCAAAACGAAAATTATTTTCCCTTTTTCCCGCTCATCACTTCATCTTATTAACTCCATCATCTATTCCTCTCTCTCTCTCTCTCCCTCTCCCTCTCACTCTGTCTGCGCGTCTTTGTTGGTGATTTTAGCTTCTACACTACCCACTACAAACAATGGCGGGCAAGCGTAGTAACACAACGAAGGCTCGGGCATCGTCAGAGGAGACTCCAGCTTCTTCCAAGAAGCTCAAGAAAACACTAGAGGGAGAAGCTGTGGATAAGAAAGAAGAAGAAAAAGAAATTCAGCAGTCAAGTATTGGTGTTAGCGACGATGAACTTGAAGCCCGATTTCTTGGAGATGTGGTTCCTGCTGAAGAGGCCAGACAGCGATGGCCTAAAAGATACGAGGTTCGTTTTTTCTTCGATTTTGGAATTTTTTAAATTATTTTTTTCTTGTTAGTATTGGAATGTAGATCTATGTTTTGATGTTTTTGAATTGTTGAATGTTTGTGTTCAGGGAAGCATACAAGGAGCTAAACCGAAACCATCTAAAGAGTGAGTTCCAAATTAGATGTTTTTGCGTGTGTTTGTGTACAAATGTGTAAGATTCTAATAAATATGTGATTTTGAGGCGCAGTAAAGCTGAGTCTGACGAGATAATTCAAGCTCGGTGTCACTATGTGCGGGCAGAGGTGGATGGGAGGACTATTTATGATCTTTACGACGATGCACATGTGAAAGTGAGTGGAAATCCTCCTTTTCTGTGATGTTCATCTGGGAGGGAAGATAATTGGTGAAAATTAGAATGATAGAAAATTAGGGTCAGGGTTTGAAGAATATAAATTATGGAAAAAGATAAATAAATTAGAAGAATTTATTTTTGTGTTAACTAATTTTATCATTTATTTATAAATTTAGAGTTATTTTAACTTACATGAGCTTTAAGATGTATGATAATATAAATGATTTAATTAATTAATTAATTTTTTTTAATTTTGTAGTAAAATAATATCTTTTTATTTTTCTATACGTTAATAAATATATGTTTATTTACTTTGTAAAAAAATGATTTTAAACTTAATAATTTTAGTCAAATTTAAAGATAATTGATTAAACTAAGTTAAATTTTAAATTTTAAAGAAATAAATAACTTAAAAAATATTTTTTTAATACGTTATATAGCAGTTACTTTGTAATTTATTGTAATTTTTAAATTTATTAGTGTTATGTATAAAAAATTATAGATGTAATATAATGAAAAACAATTGAATGATCAAAGTGTAGAATCTAACAAAGTTTAGGGACTAATGGTATAATTTAGCCAAATAACATTGCTATTTTTGTTGTTTAGATCTTTAGGGCATTTTTCTAGTAATTTTTCCATTTTTTATTTCTATAGTTCACTCATTGAACTTATTTCTATGCGTTGTTGAAATATCACATAAAACCAATGTGGCAAGCAATCAGGTGATTCAGGGCCCTGTATTCTTGTGGCCCTGTATTCTTGTTAGCATTTTCTTTTAGTGGAAGGGAATCCTAAGAGGAGTGAAACATGTTTGTGCATTACTTATATGCTGTAGATGATACCGGAGTCAGATATAGGTGATAATACGTTGAACAGTTCGTTACATACAGCAAAATGGAAAATTCTTTAAAGCTAATAAAAGTTCCCTTAGTAAATTTAAGCTGAGATAGTAAGTACAACTAAAGGTAAGGAGATATAGAAAGTTACAATCACAAAATATTGAGTCGTTACAAGAAATATTTTGTCATATTATATAGAAAACAGTAGTTAGAAGATTTTTAACTTGAAAAATGAATAATACAAGTGTCTTGATGTTCATGTTGTTTTGATAATTAAATAGCATGTGCTATATTTTTTTATCGATGTGGAACTATTGTACCATTATAATATGGAAAGATAAGGTTATATCCCATGATTGCTTGTCAATTTGTCATGTTTAGGCGGGGGAGGGAGAAGATAGCTATATTTGCAAGATTGTTGAAATGTTTGAAGGCGTTGATGGGGCATTGTATTTCACGGCACAGTGGTACTACAGAGCAAGAGATACTGTAAGATGCTGCATTTTTTTCTTCCATTTTCCCTCTAACTCTTTACAAAGTTGACTTCCTCTTTTTTGTTGAATACTAACCTTCTATGACAATAACTACATCTGCTGTAGGTTATCAAAGACAAAACTATTTCAATTGATCCCAAGCGCGTATTCTTTTCTGATGTTCAGGATGATAATTCTCTGGATTGTCTACTTGCAAAGCTTAATATCGTGAGATTGTCCTTGAATGTAAACTTTCTCTTCCCTTCTTGTTTAGCCATAAATGATCTTTGTTGTTATGTAATTTGGTGCGTAATTCTTGTGTTAATTATTCAGGTTGATTTGGATGCAAAGAAAAAGTCTATTCCAAATTGTGATTATTATTGTGATACAAAGTATCTTCTGCCATACTCTACATTTGAGAATTTACCAGCAGGTTTTTTTATTTCCTTTTTTATTCTATCCGGACAATTGTGATATTCTTATTTTGTTAGGGTTACGTATTTTACCAGAATGTATTTAATTTTTATTTTTAAACTTTCAGAAAATAATCAGGCTGGAAGTGAGACCACATCGACTATTTCGGTTGATGTGGATATAAATGGTGTTTGTGAGGTGAGTTCTGAAATTGAGGAAGCTTGCCAAGGTAGAGAGCATAACAAAGAAGTGAGATTGCTTGATTTGTACTCTGGTTGTGGTGCAATGTCCACTGGACTTTGTCTTGGTGCACAATTATCTGGCTTGAATCTTGTTACAGTAAGATATTTCACATCTCTGTTGTTTCGTAAAAACCTTTGCTATTATACATTTAATACTTATCTAGGCATTTGTTATCAAATTTAATTATTGGTTTTTACGATTTACTATTTTTATATCAACTTGGTTTTTTCCAAAAGTGTCAACTGAAGTTGATTTTGGAGTTTTAGGCCCATACTTGGTTACCCCTTAGCTTTTCCCCAAGCCTCACATGATTGAAACACCAAACTAATTCTTATACTACTTGTAGTATCACGAGTTCCTCCAAAAGTGCCAACCGAAGTTGCCTTTGTATTGTTATACCTATATTTACATACCTTGTTTCTCCTCAATTAGCAATCAATGTGGAATTTTGGTTATCACAATTACGTTTTTTGTTCGGTTGGATTTAGACTGGCTAATATTTTTAATTGTTTGTTAACATCTCGTCTTTTCTGTAGAGATGGGCTGTTGACCTGAATCAACATGCTTGTGATAGTCTTAAGGTTAATCATCCTGAGACAAAGGTAGATATTTTCAACAGATTCCTGCTCTATATTTGGATGTGGTTAACCTTTTATGTGTGAAATTTTCTCTTATACATGATGCATCTCAGGTTAGAAATGAAAGTGCTGATGATTTCTTGTCGTTACTGAAGGAGTGGGAAAAACTATGTGTATATTTTAATTTAGTCCAGAGTAAAAGCATAAAACAACATGAGTTAGAATATTTTAACGGAGATGATGAAGAAGAAGAAGAAGAAGGTGATGATAACGATGAGGAAGCTGGTGAAGATTCTGAGAATTTTGAAGTTGAAAAAATTCTTGATGTATGCTATGGTGACCCTAAAGATACAGATAAACGAGGGTTGTATTTCAAGGTATTTAAATTTTAGAGTGCAGTATGAACTTTTTGAAGAAGTCTTTTGTTTTCATGTAGCATGTTTTTATATGCATGTGTATCCTGACTGCTATGTCTGTTAACTTATCAACCATTTTTATTTTTACCTGAATAACAAGAGTGGTTTAAATTATTTTGATGGTTTCTATTCGTAATTAAAGTTTGGATGAAGTAGGGAAATAGTCCATAGGCTTTAGAAAAATGTGTTGTCTAATAGTTTTGAACATATGTCTTTTATTCATTTTAGAATTAAGAAAAAAGGTCTTTTAGTATCTAAAATACCTTTTTCAAATCTTAATGTCCAAAGGAAAATTTTCTTTTCCAAAGACCCTTTCCTAAATGATCCTCTAAAATAAAGAGACTAATTGACCACTTTTCCGAACTTGGGGAACTTCTACGATCCGTTTAAAGTTTTTGCTTGTAATTATACTCCAGCTTAATCAGAAAGTAGGATTTATAGAGTATTAAGATCTCCAGTTTGCGTCTTTTTAAGTAGTAGTCCGAAATTTTCCCAAAATTGCTAAACGACATACCATTTCCCTGCTTACTAGATACTAAACGAAATTTTGGAAGGCTTTGCAAAAGTTTGAAAATATTTTAGAATTCATTTTAGAAGTTAGAATAATTTCTGTTAAACTTTACAGACAATTTTTAATTTTCGTTTGTAATATTTTGGAAGGCCCTCAGAATTTTTAGAATTTATGGATAAAGTTTTTTTTTTTTTTTACAATTTTTTGCTTGTTCTTGAATATTCTTGAATGACTTCTACAATTTTATTGGATTTCGGAATGGCTTGTCATATGTTAAGAATAACTGTGAATGACTTTCCAAAACTTCACAAAAATATTGGAAATGCATTGCAGATATTCTAAAAATTATGACGCAAGATTTTGGTAAATTTTTGCCCAGTGTATACACATCTATATAGGTCAAGAATGGGCTGATAAATGAAAAGTATGTCAGCTGATAAGTATATTAATATATCATAATACAATTTTTCCCCGTGGTTGTTGAATATGCTTTGTTAATATCATAATACGATTTTGGCCTTTTGAAACCGTTATGCTTTTTGTCGATTTATACACAATAAACTCCATTTGCTGCGCCAGAATTATAATTTTTATAGAAATAATCTATACGCAATCCACAAGAAATGCATTAGTTTGATATAATAAGTGTATAAATTCCAACTCCATAATGTCATCGTTTAAATGTAGGTTCGTTGGAGGGGTTATGGAGCTGATGAAGATACCTTGGAGCCAATGGACGGATTAAGGTATGTAATAAGATTGGATTTTATTAAAAGTGCAAGCCCTTTTGTCTTATAGTTGATAGAAACTAAGGCTATTTAAGGCAATGCTTTAAAGGAAGTTACTTGGTTATTGAAGGCTCATCTCAAGACAAGGCCTTAAAGAAAGTTAATTGGTTATAGCTTCATGTGGTTAATTATATCATACGTTGTTGAGGAAATAAATCCCACATCGACAATAGAGAAGTCACCATTGCTTCTTATAAGATCATGGCATTCCTTAATCTAAAAATTGGCTTTTGGGTTAAGAGAAGTGCTCGGTTGAATAAGATTGATATGAAAGCAAGACTCTTAGGCGGTGGAAGAGCTATCTTGCATTACCACCCGTGGCAACAATAAGATCACCATTGTCCGTCGACACAGTCGATGTGAGGGGGAGTGTTGAGGAAATAAGTCCTACATCGACCAGGGAGAAGGCAACAATGCTGCTTGTAAGACAAGGGCACCCCTTAACCTACAAGCTGACTTTTCGGTTAAGAGAAAAGTCAGCTTGTAGGTTAAGGGGTGCCCTTGTCTTACAAGCAGCACTGCTTCCCTCTCCTTGGTCGACAGCTTGTAGGTTAAGGGGTGCCCTTGTCTTACAAGCAGCACTGCTTCCCTCTCCTTGGTCGACAGCTTGTAGGTTAAGGGGTGCCCTTGTCTTACAAGCACCACTGCTTCCCTCTCCTTGGTCGATGTGAGACTTATTACCTCAACATACGTCTTTTTAGTATGACGCATTCAACTTGGATTCATACTATAACCTTCATTTTTTAAGTTGTTTTCATTTGTTATGTATAAAATTTTGACCCAACTTTATTAAAAATAAAAAAGGTAGAAGTTTAAGATTAGAAAAAAAGAAGAATATTAATATGTTATAAACAATAACAATTTGGGTTGCTTCTTTTATTTTTCAGGCCTCCCACCTCTTACCATCATTTTTCTTGGCATTAACCTGTTCAAAATTTTTGTAATCACCAAGTTGTTTTGCATTTAACCTCTATTTGACTATTTATAATTCCATTTAAATTTTGAAGTCATTAGCTCCATTGCACAAATTGTTCATATATTTTTGTTCTAGAGCAGTTATATGCTGTCTTTATTACTATTAATAACTTGAATGCTCGAAATTGACATTTGAGCACTAAAGCTATAACTCATATAATTTCTTTCTTTTTATATTGTTATGCTCATATTTAGTTTTTTTAATTAACTTTTTCAAGGTTTTCTAAAATTGAAATTCGAGGCTTAATCTCTACTATATCGATCATTCTTAATGTTCCAAATTCATCCCGATTCTCGCATAAATTTGGACTTTCCATTCACCACAAAATTGGCCTAAATTTGATAACAAATGTTTTAATCTTACTAATTTAGCTCAAGCCTTTGCTGACTTCATGATTCGTAATGATTATTCTCCTATGCATTCCTTGAAAGACAGCTGTCATCTTCTGATCAATAAATTCAATACCTGGTTTTTTACTTTTCAGTTAAAAATGCATGTGGTTTTGCCATTCATGAAAATCATCTTTTAACAATTTATGTGCATAATTCTAGCCAGGGAAAGTATAAATTTGGAATCAAATCCTAATAGAATTTACCTTTATTGTAGTGGTTGACTTTCCAATCATGTGCCTATGTTTGATTTTATGTCCTAGATGAGGCTGCTATGTGTTAAGCTTGCTAAGCTAGCTTTCGGCTGCACGACATGCTTATTGATTCTATATTTTTCTTTTAGGCCACTAGGTCCATCAATCATGTGCAAATAATATGGTGAATACAACCTTAAAAGCATGCATTTAGCTGTTTACATCTTTTATGACCTTGATATTGATATTATATTTAATATTTCATTTTACTTTTATTCATGGAAACTTTTTTTTTTTTTTTTACGAAAATCTTTTTTGCAGCCATTGTAAAGAAAGTATAAAACAATTTGTTATCGATGGATTCCAATCAAAAATTCTACCTTTATCTGTAAGTTTATCTGTTTTCTTTTTGAAGTTTTATGTAATATTAATGTATTTTTAATAGAGTATTTAGCTCTTGTTAAGATTATGATTCGTGAACATTTATAAGTATGTCTCACTGTTCTTTCTATAGGGTGATGTTCATGTTATATGCGGAGGTCCACCTTGCCAGGGAATTAGTGGTTTCAATCGCTTTAGGAATAAAGAAAACCCGCTTAAGGATGAGAAGAACAAACAATTGATCGTCTTTATGGATATAGTACAATATCTAAAGCCAAAATTTGTTCTGATGGAGAATGTTGTAGACCTAGTGAAATTTGCTGATGGGTTTCTTGGACGATATGCATTGGGTCGTCTCATTGAGATGAATTATCAAGCTAGGATGGGAATGATGGCAGCAGGTGCATATGGTCTTCCACAGTTTCGGATGCGTGTATTTTTATGGGGAGCTTGTCCAACTGAGGTAATTTCGTAATTTGATGTCTCACAAGTCATTATAGCGTTCTTAAATAGGGTCCTAAAACGGCTCGTGATTTGCAGAAACTACCTCAGTATCCACTTCCAACGCATGATGTTGTTGTCAGGGGGGTTATTCCCTTAGAATTTGAGGTATGATAATTTTGTTTTTAGTATTTAGCTTATACGTTGTATTTTAAAACCATTTTGCTTGCAGAGTAATACTGTTGCTTATAACGAGGGGCACCATGAAGAGTTAGAAAAGAGGCTTTTGTTAGAAGATGCAATTTCTGATTTGCCAGCGGTGAGTTTTATAACTATTGTTTAGTTTACCCTATCTGTTATGCTATTGAACTTCATTTTAACATCATTGCTTGTGGATTTTAGGTCGGAAACTATGATAATCGCGATGAAATGCCTTATGAGAAACCTCCTCAAACAGAATTTCAAAAATTTATTCGTTTAAGCAAAAACGGTAAGTTGCGGTCATCATATTCACAATTTGTGGAACGAAGTTGAAATTGTGGCTGAAGCTTACTGAATATTAAGTCCTTAATTGATAGTTGTTGCCTTTTAATTTAGTTGCAATTTCATGCAAGTGTCATGATGATTTTCGTGTTTCCTTTTCTTTTGACAGAAATGTTGGGGTACTCAAAGCCATCTGTAGAACCAATGCTTTATGATCACCGTTCTTTAGAATTAAACCCAGATGATTATGCACGAGTTTGTCGAGTCCCTAAGAATAAGGTTGTTTTTTATGCATTGCATTTGTTTCGATGCATTAAGTATTAGATAACATGTATGTTTAATTTTCTTAAATTTTTTTCCAGGGTGCGAATTTTAGAGATTTTCCTGGTGTTCGCGTTCGCTCAGATAACAAAGTTGAGTGGGATCCTAGTGTTAAAAGAGTGTATTTGGACTCGGGAAAACCTTTGGTATTTGTCTGCTTTGTTAATTTTCAACATTTTTATTATGTTGTTTTGATCATATGTTATACCAATAGATTTATATCTATCGTAATAAAACTTTTGATAAATATTTGATATGAAATATTATTGAATGAAAATATTGTCTCAGTTTTATCCTCAATCCCTAACTTCTTCTCCTTCCTATCTTCTCTAATTCATTTCTTGCTTCATTTTCAAACCTACCTACACACAATTCATTTTCATTTTCTATGAGAAGTTAGTTTTACCATAAATTTTGATTTATTGGTAATTGTTGCCTTCTTTATATGGTAGGTCCCTGACTATGCAATGAGTTTTGTGAATGGCTCTTCTTCAAAGTAAGTGTTTCAGTTAGATTATTATTATTTTACTGGAAAGTTATGTTTGATCATTAACCAGAATAGCTTGATTTAATTTGGTAATTGTAGACCTTTTGGACGATTATGGTGGGATGAAACAGTACCTACTGTTGTAACAAGAGCTGAACCTCATAACCAGGTCATAATTCATTTCTAGTAGTAACCTTGTATTTACTCATGGATTTAATATATAACTAATAATTTATATACATAAACAGGTCATTTTACATCCAGAACAAGATAGAGTATTGTCGGTTCGCGAAAATGCAAGACTACAAGGATTTCCAGATTACTATAAACTCAGTGGGCCAGTTAAAGAAAGGTAACTTGACATATATCTCCATTGAATTTATAGTTATGAGTTTATAACCATGTATTTACTAAATTTGATAAATTATAGTTTAAGGATACCTATTTCATTCTTTAAGTGCTATTGGTTGATGATGTAAATTGAATGGCCTAACACATTACATGCAAACCCAAGCTTACAGTAAATTAAACTTTTAAGGTTACAATACTTTTACAGCTTCTACTACTATTTTAAATAAACTAATAGGGTAAATTTCAATGATATATATGAAATTTATTTGGTTTTTAAATATAATATCAACAATGCCCAAAATGTGAGAATAAATCCATATTTCAAACACAATAATGACAATTTTGCAATTTCAAGGAACCAGAAGTTTAATTTTTTGCATTAAATTGAGTTTTAAGTTCTAGATTTATATTACAAATTTTCAAAACCCACCGAGTACCTAGAAAATTTACTGCTATTGAGCTATAAGTGTTCTGTTATATATATATTTTTAATATCCTTTGACAAATACCAGTTGACAGTTATTTTGATTTTTGAAGGCGTGAAGAATTTCCATTTATCTTTTATATGATATTATCCATATTTACTCTTGGTTGACATACTTCTATTATTGAATTGTTTCTGTTACTACCTTTAACGGGGTTCATTTATATATAAGAATCTATTGTGTTTTCAGATATATTCAAGTTGGAAATGCTGTCGCTGTTCCAGTGGCGAGAGCAATAGGCTATGCTTTAGGGATTGCTTACCAGGGGTCGATCAATGAAGGTCCATTATTCAAATTGCCTTCGAAATTCCTTAATCTTAAAGAAAAATCACCTTCTGCTTCATCTGAAAATGCATGAAGATTTATAATCATTCTATTATGTCAAGATAAGTTCCTTAAATTCGGGAAGTTGACCTTGATTTGTAACTGTACAATTTAATTTAAACATCTTGTAATTCTTCAATTAATGGCGAATCTCTTCTTCTATCTAAACTTCTTTTTGAATGTATAATCTAAAACATGATAAATTTAATCATGTAGTTTTTAACTTTTAGAAAAAAAATGTTATTTTCAATTTTGATATTTCATATTTATGTTATATTGTATAATAAAGGAAGCATAATTTTTATACAAGAGAAAATAATAGAGAGAAACAGGGGGAAAAAGTGCACTAATATAACATTAATTAGCATTAGAGAATAGGGGTATGAGAGAATAAAAAGTGAGAAACTAGTGGTTAGATCAATTGTACGCTTTTATTGTTTTTTAGTGAATGTTGATTGATATTTTTAATTATGATTACAAGGTTTATAAAATATCAAAAATATTCTTATATTTTAATATGTTAATTTTTTATTCATTATTATTTAGATTATTATTCTTATGTTTTGATAATAATTTTTTTAGATTGATATAATTTTTAATTGAAGGTTAATATTTACTTATTTGATAGTTTACGTCTATTTATTGAAGTTAATAATTTGTTTAAAAAATTTATTATTTTGGTTTATAAGTTTAATCTTTTTTATATTCATTACAATTTTATAATATATTATGTTCTCTATTACGTTGTTTACTTAATTTTAATTTTGAATCTATTAATTGGCTTTTAAATTTAAAAATTATTTTTTTATTTATTAAATTTAATAATTCTATTTTATGTATTAATAATTCGATGTTTATAGAGTATTATATTTATAAATCATTTGTAGTAAATAAATAGTTTTTTCTTGTATACATATAATGTATTTATAATATTCAAAGAAATAATATTCAATCATTAAGCTTTTAAATTCTTCTTTTTCTATTCTTATATATTTTGGACTAAAATAGTATTTTAATGTTTTTGAAATATGATGGTCTATGATAATTGTAATAGTTTTAATATAATATGTATAGATATCTAATAAGATGTTAAATCTTTTAAAATTTTCAAGACAAGTTTAATAATCTTTATTTTTAAAATAAATATAATCTTTATCAAATGTTTCTAATAGAATTAGATTTTTACCTTTGATTTCCATTAGAATTGTTATTTATTTGATTTTTATCAAATGTAAGTAAATATTTAAATATTTAAGATTCTTAATTAGCAATCTTATTGTAATCAAATGTTTCTTCATTAGAGATTTCTCTAGATACATTAACTCGAATTGTTCATGTAGGATTTTTTTTTTCTTGATTTTGATATCAAGATATTTCATTCTTGAAAGCATAAAAATAGTTAGAGATGTTAATTCTCTTCTAAGTGTATTAGTTAAATTATTTTTATGGCTTGTAAGATGTTCAACATTAAAATTATAATGGTTGAACTACTGTTGCTATCTAATTAATTCTTAAGAAATAACCAAAATTCTTGTTATATATTCTAATAATAAATCTGGAGTTTATGATATATATTACAATTTTCTTAATAATTTTTTTAATAGTTAAATATCATTTTTCATTACTATGATAATAGAGTTTTGAACCTTGGAAATATCCTGATGTATATCCTGATGTATATTTGTTTCAATTATCATCTTATCATCTAGTCTTAAATGTTATAAAATTGGTAGATTTTTTACCTTTGCTTTTACTCTATCCATATATAGAGTATTTTTTTTTGTCCATTTCCAAATATGATCTTTTTTTAATTTTGCTTGTAATGATTTTCTTATTTCTGCAAGTTTCTTAATATATTCTTTTGTATATGTTAAACATCTTAAAAATCTTTTTAATTGGTTTTTATTTTTTAATTAACTAGGAAAACCTATATTATTTAGTATATGAGGTTGTAGATTATGTTTTTCATCTTCAATTTCCAACCTTAAGTATTTAATTTTTTGTTAAGTAAGTATTGCTTTCTTTTCAGAGAGTACAATGTCTTTTTTCTACATTTTTGTTAAATATTAATAATATTCAAATAATGTTTATTTAATTTATTACTGAAAACCAAAATATCATTTATGTAAAACACAACAAATATATTGTAATTTTTTAAAAATCTTATCCATATATATTTGAAAAATAGCTCGAGCTTGTTTTAATCCAAATAGTATAATTGTTCATTGGAATTGTCCTTGGGGGCAACTAAATGTTGTTAATTTTTGGGATTCTTTATTCAGTCTTATTTGACAAAATTCATTTTTGCAATCAAAACTTGAGAAATATTTATTTCCTTTTATTAATGATAATAGTTCTTTCTTTTTTGGAATGAAGTATCTATCGTAATTGGTTTTTCTTTATTCAGTGCTTTAAAGTTTATTACCATTCTCTTTTTTTCTCAGTTTCTTTTTCAATTAAGAATACTAGATTAGAGTGAGGTGAATTACTTGATATTATAACTTTTATTTTCAAAAGTTTTTGAATATTTTTTTTCAAATTCAATTCTGTCTTCTGGAGTATAAATCATTTTTTTACTCTTATGATCTTGTTAGGATCTCTTAATTTTATGTTGATTATAGTTTTAGATTTATTTATTTTTGGATCAAAATGATTTTCTGAATTTACTGTTTTTAGTAGTTTTCTAATGTTTGTTAGGGCTTTGTCTTCTTGTCTTTTATTGAGAAAAAAGTTTTGTTTTTCTTCTATATCTTATGAAATATTTTCTAAGTAAGGTTTCTGTTGGTCTTCCATCTTACCACGTTTTCGCTTTTTATGTTGTTGCATAAAAGTTAGGTTTTAGACAGTTACAACTTTTCTTACTTTAGAAACATAAATGATATCTCCTTCTAAGGTTGTGAGACTTATTTTGTCGGAATATTGTGTGAAAGGTTGATATAAGTTTAAGAAATTATTTTCTATTAACAAATCTACTACTGTTTCTTGTTGATATATCG
The DNA here is from genome assembly GCA_037013495.1 of Hippophae tibetana. Classification (NCBI taxonomy): domain Eukaryota; kingdom Viridiplantae; phylum Streptophyta; class Magnoliopsida; order Rosales; family Elaeagnaceae; genus Hippophae; species Hippophae tibetana. The sequence goes on from CM072803.1 coordinate 15,316,066, forward strand.
TAGGAATTTGAAAATTTTCTTCTCTTATCATTATATTAGTATCTTTTAATATCTGATTGAGTTTTATTGTAGTATTATTAGCAATTCTTATAATTAAATCTTTTGGTACTTAATTTCAGTTGTGTTCTGGAAATACATATCTATTGGCTACACACACACTAGCTCATGTATTTATATATGCATATAAATGATAAGTGTTATAGCTTTTAAATTTTAGTCATATTTTAATGTAAGTACTATTTGGATTTGCAATACTATACAAAATATTCATATTTTAAGTGTTCATATTCTGAGTAAGTTATTTCTTTCTCAGTTTCTTCCAATAGATAGATACTATAAGTACCATCTATATTGGGTTTCTCGATTGGTTCTAATTTCATTTTGAAAGCTTCTTCTAAGATTTTTGTTTTTGTGAAATTTCCTTTTTATGTTAAAGTCTGCTTGGATATTCGTTAGCATAATGTCCTTCCTCATTACAAATCTGACATTTGCATTTTTTCGTTCCTGAAGGATACTAATTCCTTTTTTCAGAAGGTTTATAAATATTTCTTTTAAAATATCTTTTCTTGTAGTTTTCTCTATTAAATCTCTTTTTATATTTTTGGAAATTTTGTTTTCTGAATTTATATTTTTTAATTTTTTTGTAATTTTTATATTTATATTTTTGTTTATAAGATTTTATATTACATCTATATTTACTTGGTTTTCTAAAATCTCTTGTATCGTAGTAGATTTTATCATTTCCTCTTATTTTTTATATTCTTTTCTTTCTTCGCGTTTAGTAATGATCCAATCTTTAAAACTTCTTATTCTTCCTTTTAAATTATTTGATATACTTTCTCTATTCCTTTGTTCCCAATTTTCTGTTAAGGTTTGATATAGTATTCCAGATATTTTTTGAAAAAAACATTTCTTTATAATTTGTTTCTATATAGGGTGATAATTTATGGTTATACATTTCATATTAACAAATAAAAGAATCTATGTAACACATGTTACAAATTTCCATATTTGTTAGATGTCATTTAGTTTCATTTATTTCATTTTCACTAGATTCAGTGATAGTCCTTCATTTATCTTCTCCAATAAGTTCTTTGTATATATTTCATTTATTACAGTATCCAAATATTCTATTCCTGTGGAAGCATTTCCTTGTATTAATAAATGTTGTTGATATATTAAGTTTGAAAACCAAACTTTAACATTTCCTGTCATTTTATGTGTTATGAGCACACTCATTCCATTAGCTCATTCATCAAAAAAAAATTCCCATCTCTTATACAATCTAAATCTAGAAGTTTAGATTTATAATTATCATGGAGTTTGAACTCTGGTGGAATACTACCTCTAGTTCACTCATGCAATCCTTCCTCCATTTTAGGTGGTTGTCTTCTTCTATCTGTAGTATCATGTTGTTCTGATTTTTGCCTATTTTTTTCTCCTTTATGTGGATTAGATGTTCCTTCTTGGTAAGGGACTGGTAATGAAATTGGTTTCATATGACCTTTTGAGGTTATGTTTTCTAGTTCAGAATCAATTTAACTCATTATTGTCATATCATTCTCTTCTTTGTTAGTACAAAGTTTTCTATTATAACGCTCTTCTATTTCTTCATTGGTTAATGTTAATAAACTGACCAATGTTTCTATATCTCTATTTTCAGGGTCTATGAATTTTCTTTCTAATTCTTTTCTATATTCTATTCAATTAAAATTATCTCTTTATTTTTAGATTGTTCCTCATTTTTCCTTTTCTCATTTTTAGGAATCAAAGAATTTGATCTTCTTGGTAGGTCTTCTTTTAATTCTTCTAAGGGATCATATTTATAACCTATTATTTCATTATTCCTATGTATGTTGTGTACATCTTTTCTTAGTTTTGAAAATTCCTTTTGCATATCTTGTTTTAGTTATTATAATTACATTATTTTATTTCCTTTAATAATTCTTTTTGTATATCTATCATTTCCTGTAAATATTTTGTGTTTGATTCTTGGACTAAATCCATTTTCTATGTTAATAATTGTACAGTTTCAAATAATATTGCTTGATTTTTTGCTTCACTTACTAAGCTTCCATTTACTTCTAAATGCATATTTTTTATTTTATCTCTAAACATTATTTTTCCCTAATATGCAATCATGAACTAATGCCTTCATATTTTTTAACTTCTTCTTGATTATAAATTTCTCCATTCTTTTGATATTTAAAAGCCTCTTAGTATTTCTGGTTTTATTATTTGTCCAAGTTCCTTAAAAGTTTTGTCTATTTTTATAAATTAATTTTGGATATATATTGAACTATTATGACTATTTGTTAAAGAATATGCTGTTAGACAATGTATTGAAAATGAATGATTTATTTCTTTTATTAAATCTCCTCTTTCAAATTTATAAGCTAGACTTAATACTTGATTTAGATTTTTATCATGTATATTTATAATAAATTTAGGATATGCTGTAAATTTTAACTTTTGGTATCCTAAATTACCATAGAATATTCCCAATAAAACATCTTGCCTATTTATTATTCTGTTATCTAATAATATTATTTTTATTGATATATCTATTTTTGTTTTCTCTAAAATGAGATTTGAATTCCTTTTAAATGGATGTATCCAATTTTTTCTTTATCTTTAGGAGAAATTTTTGATAACTTGTTTAATATAGTTTCTTTATCAATTAATAATATATTATATCTCCAGTTTACATCTGTAATTTTAATACTCATTTCTTTATTACTTATGACATAATAGATTATATTTTTTCTAGAAATATTTTTTTTAATAAAAATGATAGGTCTTTAAATTCATCTCATTCATTAAAATTTAAATTTGTTTTTTTAATTTTTTCAAATTTCTTTTTACTTATTACCATTTCTTGTGAAAAATATCCTCAGATTTCTTATGTTTTTATGTCTATTTTTTTGTTTATTTTTTCTTCTTCCATTTTGGAAATGTTTTTTTAATTAAACCTTAAGAATATTTTTAATAACCGTTACATTTAACCTTCATTATGTTTTGAGGAATATTTTTGAATTCTTTAAAATCTTGGGAGTATTTCTAAAAATTTCTTGAACTTTGAGGGTATTTCTAATCTTTTTCCGTAGCTATGTTATCCTTGTGGATATTATAGGTTCTTTATTATATATATATATTATTTATTGGAATTTCTTTTTAATGGATTAAAGTATTTTAAAAAATGTTCGATAATCTCTAGGATAAGTGTTTTTAAAAAAAATACTTTTAAATTAATTTTGAACAAGTGTTTTTATCTTAAGATAAATATCAAAAGGTAAGTTTGAATGCGTTTATTTTAGAAGTTGTTTTAAGTGAAGCGTTTTTAAATGTGATTTTATTAAAGGTGGTTTAAAAAAGAATATTAAGATGTTTTGTATAAACTTGTTAGAAGTGACTTAGAGTTGTATTTTATTTTAGTAATTAATTTTATTGATGAATATGCATCTTAAGTTATTCTTAAAAGTAAGGATTTTTTTTTTGAAATCACTAGATATTTCTTAAAATTTGAAAATTATTTTTCAGGAAGATTGTGAAACTATTTTTAACTTTCAATCAAAAGTAAGTTGAAGTAGTCCCAAATGAATCCAAATTATTTTTTAATATTTTTATCCTAAATATTTAAACTTTTCTCTTAAAATTACTTTAATTTAACTACTTCATTTGAAACCAGTTTTAATTGAATTCTAAGTGAGGCACATCTAAACAAGTCATAACTCTTTTTTACTACACATTTCCCCTAATGTTCCTTGGTAAGACCGATGATATGATGATAATGATGCTTGCTTTAGTTATTGTCTTTTGTTGTTGGCAATGCCCACTTGAACTAATTGTTGTGCTTGCCGAACACCATGGGTATTGGGTAGAACATGGATCAATTCGTTTCTAAATTATATAATGACGATTTGCTTCACTTTGTGTATTTCGTTTTTCCACATTTAGTCATTGATGAAAGTTGTGAGATAGTTTATGGCATGACTTTGATTACCAACCCGGGTTGGAGTGCACATAAACAAATTAAAGAGTTATGCTAAAGTTTCCACCTTTTCTGACGCCGCATCAGTAATGGATAGTAATGTGTAATGTGGTCGAATAGAACAATTTTAAATTCATTTTTCTATCAAGTAATGTGATGTATTCCAAGTGTTTTATTTAGTTGTGTATTCACGTCACACATTATAACTAGTTTGATTGTAAGGAGCATAAATTTTTATGCTTATACCATTCTTATTAAATAAAGCAAGTTGTGTGAGATCATAATTCGATACAGAAACGTTCAAAAAACCATATGAATACAAACCCAAAATGCATTAAGATTTATTCCTATGGATATTAATGTCAATGACATAAGATGCCTTGCCCATATCCTTCGTATCAAAGTTCTTTGAGAGGAATTGTTTCACCTCATATAGAAAACCTTTATTATTGGTTGCAAGCAAAATATCATCCACATATAGCACCAAATAACAAATCTTGTTCTCACTGACCTTTTGGTATATACATTGATCCATAACGTTCTCTTCAAAACCAAAAGAAGTGATGACGTTATGTAATTTCAAATACCACCGATGGGAAACTTGTTTTAATCCATATATGAATTTATTTAGCTTACAAACCAAGTTCTCACCATTACTAGAGGAGAATCTTTCAGGTTGTTTCATGTAAATCTCTTCTTCTAGGTTACCATTAAGGAAAGCCGTTTTCACATCCATTTGATGAAAATCCAAGTGAAAATGGGCAAATAATGCCATGATCACACAAAGGGAATCTTTCTTAGATACATGATAAAATGTCTCTATGTTGTCAATTCCCTCCCTTTGAGTGAATCCTTTGGCAACAGGTCTTGCCTTATGTCTCTCAATGTTTCCTTGTGAGTCTTTCTTTGTCTTGAAGACCCATTTACATCCAATGGATTTCACACCATCAAACAAATAGACATCATAGAATCCATCTCTTCTTTCATGGCATTGTACCATAAGCTTGAAACCTCAGAAATCATGGCCTATGAAAAAGTGTTATGATCATTTTTGGCTCCAAAATTGTAGTCATACTCTTGTAGATACACAATATAGTCACTAGGAATCGTCGATTTCCTTACTCTAGTAGATCTTCTTAACGTTGTATCAACATTCTCTTGAGGAGTAGGATCATGTTGTTCAACTGGTTCTTCAACAGCTTCAGGCATTGATGAACTTTAACATCTACTGGATCAGGATCAACAACTTGTGATACTTCTAGGACTGGTTCTTCAACACACGTTTGTACTCGAGGCGCGTTGTTAACAACAACAACCAGTCCATTACTCGAAGTGACACATTGAACATCTGGATGATCTTTCTCATGACCAATGCCTTTGAGTCCAACTTCTTTTCTTGTGGATTATAGACTCTTACTTCAGACGGACAACCCTAAACATGTACATGTCATAAAATCAGTTTCCAACCTTGAATAACTCAAAAGGTGTCTTTGAGACAACCATGGTTGGAACTCGGTTCAATATGTATGCATCCGTTTTAAGAGCTTCAGTCCATAAAGATTCAGAAAGTTTAGTGCTAGCAAGCATGCTTCACACTATGTGTAATAATGTTCGGTTTCTCATTTCAACTACTTCATTCTGGTCCAGAGAGCTTGGAAAAATGTATTGGGAAACAATCCCATTCTCTTGAATAAACCTCACAAATGGACCACTTGCTTTTACATTCTTAGTGTATCTACCATAGTACTCTCCACCTTTATCCAATCTCATGATCTTAATTTTCTTGCCGCATTGTTTCTTTACTTCAGCTTTAAACACCTTAAAAGCATTTAGTGCTTCATTCTTACTATTAAGTAAGTAGAGACACATATATCATGCGTAATAATCTATGAAAGAGACAAAGTACTTATCACGATATGCATCCAAGTCTGGACTACAAATGTGTGTGTATGATTTCCAATAATTTAGAGCTCTTTTTCGCACCCTTATTCGACTTGTTAGTTTACTTACCCTTAATGTAGTCTATACAAGTCTCAAAGTCATTAAAATATAGAGTACTAAATACCCTATCATTTATTAACCTTTTAATTCTCTCAATGGAGATATATCCCAATATCTGATGCCATAACATAGAAGAGTCTTCATTCATAACACATCGTTTAATACCAATATTTTCATGAACGTGCAAAGTTGTATGGTTGTCATAATTTTTCACATTAAGGAGAAAAAAAGCATCAAACAAAGTATCATATCCAATAACATCAAATCTATAAAATAAATTAAAACCAGAGTTTGAAAAGTTAAAGGAAAAACCATCCAATACAAGTGTGGAGATTGAAATTAAATTCCTAGAAAAACTAGTAATATAAAATGTCTTTTCCAAATTTAAAATGAAACCACTACTTAAAAACAAATTGCATGTGCCAATGGCCTCCACATGTGAGGGCATCTTATTTCCTGAATAGATGGTACACTCACTTTCCACTGGTTTCCGTAGGTCTCGTAAGTCCTGCAATGAATTAATAACATGGATTGTAGAACTAGAATCAATCCACCATGTGTTATGATTAATATCAATCATATTAGATTCATAACAAACAAACGAAGTTGGATTACCTTTATTCTCAAGCCATTTCTGGAATTTGATACATTCTTTCTTCATAACTCCCTTCTTTTTACAGAATAAACACTTGACTCTTTTCTTAATATTAGCCTGAGATGGAAATATCCCTTTCCTTTTTTGTTTATTTTGAGATTTTTTTCCCACTAGTGAGTCTTAAGGAAGAGAACTTCATAATTAGGGTGCTTGCCAAAGCCTTATTTGACGTGACAAACTGATCGTTAATGGCCTTTAGTAGGTCTTGGACCTTGACCTTGTTATATTTCTCGACAGAGCCCTTAATTCCAGCATATATTTTTGTCTTTATCAACATAACAGAGAGATGATTAGATCGCTTCCATTTATCATAAAGAACAAATATATTTAGAGAGCTGATTTTAGTTAATGCAATGGGCTCCTCATTTCTAATGGCATAATCTATGTCCATCCATTCCAAGTGAAATAAAAATCTCTCCTTTCAAACCTTATAGTTGTCCCCTTTGATCTCGGGAATATCACATTTCATATTAGAGTAATTAAGAGGTTAATTGTAGCAATAAATGAAATATACATGCTCATGTTACTAAATTTGTAGCTATCATAAAAATATGACATGTTTTACTAGTGTAAAATCTTAGAAAAATATGAATCTAATGACATAAAACTTACATGTGGGCTAAAGTTTTAATTCAATTAGATTCATTCTAACTTTACCATAAAACTATCAAATTGTATTCCTTTTCCTAATCTTTTTGGGTAAATTAGAAAATATAATTTGATATTTTATCCTAATTAATCACACAAAAATATAATAAAAATTCATATGAGATAAGATTTATTATGTCACATATGATTAATTACAATTAATATTTATTTTCTAAATGTGATCTTAAATAAACCTTATTATAATTTTAATTAATTAAATATGATGTGACTACTTCCTAATTAATTAAACTATATGAATCGTTTAAACATTAACTAATTCCTTAGGCTTAATTATTACGTAAAACCATAAGCAATATTAATTTAATTTCAAATGTTCAAATATTATTTATGTTAAGATTGCATGTATGATAATAAATTATATAAGTAAAAATAAATAATATAAGCACTAATTAAATCCATAAAGAGTCATTAACAATTAATTCCATTTTGTATAAATTGTTTAACCAAATTATATATATATATATATATAATTACAAAATTTATATATGAAAATACCAAAACAAATAATTTAAGCATAATGTATTTAAATAAATTTTAATGTGCCCAAAAATTATTTAAATAAATGTCACATGTATAATAAATATTCTACATATGACAAACCTAAGTTAAATAATAAATCACATTAAAATTATATTTAGAATTATTTTTTTAATAAAAATTAAATTTCAAATATATATAAAAATAAACATGGTACAAAATCTAACACAAAGTGTTTTCTGATCCAATGGACAACACACTTCATATACAACAACGAAATCCGAGTTCAGTTCTCGGCTAAAACATTTTTTAAAAATTAAATTTCGAATGTATATAAAAATAAGTTTGATACAAAACATAACATTAGATTTGTTGTAACCCCGGGTTTGATTCCCGACGACAACAACAAATGCCTTTCTTTTTCCCCAAAAAAATGACAAGTCATTTTTTCTCCTCTAGAAGAACTCGTCTTCAACCTCCAACTAGATCATGAGACTTAGTTTTGATCCGAACGGAGGCCCGACAACTTCTATCGATTTCGACGACTAAATCTATCTTCTTTTTTTATTATCAAAATTCTCGGAATTTGATTTCCGAGTGGTTCATGGTATTATTTTGAATAAAAAACGACAAAATAAAAATAAGTTACTTATTAAATTCCAATGAATACGCACGACAACTTGGATTTATTTTCTTCATGATTTTTCAAGTTTCAATTCACAAGATCATTCAAATATTAATACTGGAATAATTTATAATTTTCATATGCATAAAAAACAAGTCAAATAAAAAACCCAAATTTTCAATTTCTCGATAAAATAGAGCAAAACATAGGTGTTTTCAAAATTGCTCTAATACCAAATGTTGGATCATAATTCGATCTAAAAACGTTCAGGAAACCATATGAATACAAATTTAAACACAATAGAAACAAAAAAGAGTTGAAAGCATAATTCATGTCATTGATCAAATTTCACCATTTGCACGGAAATTTTATTGATTTTTTTGGTTTGATACTTCTAAACCTTTCTCTGATATTACGATAGTATCGAGAATAATTCAATGAAAATTAATTAAAATTTCTTTCAATTTTTAAATAATATAGAACAAGTTTAAGGACCAAACTAAAATCTATATATATGCACGTCTCAAGTGCTTTGTCCATCAAAATAGTAAATAGACATGTGGTTAAAGGGTTCCAAACGTGGTTGATGAAGTTATGAAAATTATAAAACAACTTCTGAAAACTGCTTGACTGCTCGATTGGTTGCCGAGCAGTTTGAAGAGAAAAAACCAACAAGTTGATTTTCCCAACCAAATACTTTTGGCCGAACTTCATTTTGGAATCTTTACGGTTTAAGCATGGAACTTTATAATTTCTTTGTCATTGTCTTTATTTATTTATTTGTAACTTTAGAGTGTAGAATTGGTGTTTCTCTTTTTTTTTTTTTTGAGGAAGATTTAGATATCAATGGATCATAGTCAGTTTGGTAGCTGCATTTTGTTTCGCTTAATAATTTACTTTTGATATAGAAACAGCTTAATTAAGAGATAGAACCTTCAATTTGATAGTCTCACTCTCATCCCTATATCATCACTACATTCAAATTAATTAAAGCACATAAATCACGTATGTGGGCTTAATTAAGAACAAAACACTTTGTACCCAGACACTGTAAAACGAATAATAAATAGATCTCACAACACCAACCTAATTAATATTTTGTACATACATATTTACTATATCTTACTTAACCTACATTTCAATATCTATAGGCACAAATGAAGCCTTTCTCATATCTTGGATAAAACTTTTAGAGGTATCTCCACGCACTTGTTGCTTATTATTACTAATTTTCTTTTGTGAGTCTCCATAATTTTCCTCATAATCTTCCTTCTCCTCTGTAAGTAAGAGTGAAGAATACTCAAGGTCATTAAAATTTTCACCATAAAGTTTTAACATAGCCAAGTAGAAACAAACCCCAAAAGTAGCTAACCCAATCAAGAACCAACTGAAATTTAAATTAACAAGAGAATTAGCCCTGTGAAGAGCTTCATGACCAGAACATCTAACCACATGATGACCCTCTTCAGAATTCATATAACAACCTTTGGTGATCAAAGAAGGAGTCCAAAGCATAAAACCCATGACAATGAACCAAACACCTTGAGCACAAATGCTAAGAGATCTGATAAAAGAAACCATAAAGCTTTTGGGTAAACCAATACCCAAAAGGGTTGTGATTAACGAGACAAGAATTATAAACTGAAGAAGCAAATGGTATTGGCCTTCAGGACCCATATGGTCAGCAGAGTGAAGATGAAAGAGAAGAAGTTGCTGAGCAAAAGCTATTGAAGCCATGAATTGGGTCATCCCGATTTTTGGAGCTTTATTGGGGAGTGGAATTATATCAAGTATGATAGCAAAAGCAGAGTAGACAAAGAAGGTCATTGAGATAGAAGAGTGTTCGAAGTTATGAAGATGGTTGGTGGGTATGGTCCAATCTGGGTCTAATGGTTGGTGTTTCTCTGGTCCGATGAAAAGCTCCATAGCTATGGAGGCAGTACAACTGGCCATGATTAAGAGGAGTTCTATATACCTCATTTTAATGATCTTATTGAAGAATCCATTTGAAGAAGAGACTGAGTTTTGACTTGTATTGTTATTAATGGAGGAATTTGGGGGAAACCATGGAATTGAAGTGTATAAATTTGGGTTTATAGTATGAAGTTTGATGTGGTTGAAGAGATGCCATAACCCCATTAGAAGAAAACCAAAACCTGGTACCACATGCCCAACCAAAGTTCCCATTATTAATATTAATTAATTAGATAAAAATTAAGAATAATGGGTATTTATTAGTATAAGATGATCAAGAAGAAAAGAGAGAGAGAAATTGAATCAAAGATGAGAGGGAAATTAGATGAGGAAAAAAGTTTAGAAGAGTAGTGGTGGAGACTGCTGAAAAAGAAAGAAGGGGATGGGGGAAGAGAGCGGTTTTATACTAAGTTTAGGGAAGGAAAACATTTTTAAATACTATTACATTACTCAATATTACATCATAAGTTTAATAATTATCCAAATTTTAATTTAATCAGTCATATTTATACAACTAAATAATTTTTGTGTCATAGTAATATTATATAGAATTATTCTTTCTAGAATTGAGCACAAGTTCTGAATTTGTTTTCGTTTTTGGGAATTGGGGATAAGAAAATAAGAAAAAAAGTTGACCAAATGATTCTATTAAGGCTGCTTTTAAACTAAAACAGAGGGAAACTTTCTAGAAAGAAAAATGTAGACCTTCTAACTTGTGGCAAAAAGTTCTGAGAACATAAAAACTTTGGGTCAAAATTTCAGAAGAAAATTGACAATATGATTTCATGAAGTTTATTTAGGTGTAAAATGTATAAAATTTAAGTCACAAATATAAATATTTGAGCATTATAATTTAAAAATTCAAAAATCATTTTAGTGAAATTAATTATTTATTAATATTGAATATTAGTTCTTAATTCAAAGAATAAAATAATAACATTAATTCAAAGAATAAAACAATAAACTTAATTCAAGAATAAAACAGGTGGCTTAATTCAAGGATTAAAATAATGTGTTTAATTCAAGGAATAAAATAATGTGATTAATTCAATGAATAAAACAAAGAGTTTAATTCAAGGAATAAAACAAGTAGTTTAATTCAATGAGTAAATCAAAAAATGCTTAATTTAAAGAGTAATTAAATGAGTAAAATTTTCTTATAAATAACTATACAATTGTAATGAAAATATTGAAAAAATAATATAAACTATAGAGCTATTTCGTATAGATTTATTTCTTGTTTTTTCAACAACTACTTTATTATATAGTTATCAAAATTAATATTTTTTAAACAAAATTTGAGTAACAAAGTTAATTTAGAGAAAATTAAAAATTAAAAATGATAGCATATAACTTACTTTTTTTTTTTTGGAAAATAAAAATTCCCTAACAAGTAATACATGCTTAATTTCCTAATTAACATGGCGCCATGGTACACTTAATTTGATAAAGTGTTTGATTATATTTATTAACAATATTATAATAGATTATTTATAATTTATCATAAATTTATCATAAATAAGTTTTTTTATTAATTAAAATCAAGAGAAAAAAAAGAAAGTAAAAATAGAGTAGTAATATCATTTTGCAAACAATCCTCCCTAATAATTTTTAAAATAAACTACCATTATAGGTGGAACCAACTAGTGAAGGCTAAGAGAGAAGTTAAAGAAATAATTTTCTCTCTAAATTTTCTACTATCCTCCTCCTTTAGTTTAGTTTTATTCCCTTCTCATTTTATTTCTATTTTCCTTCACTTTCCTTTGGTTTGAGTTTTCTTTATTGAAGGAGGATTTTTCTATCGGATGAGCTCCATCTTCTTACAGAACACTCTTTTCGATATATTTTTATATTTTTGTTTATAAATAATCTATTAATTATGATATTAATGTTTTATTTTGATAAATTTGAATTATACATATCAAATAATATATTATAATAGGTTTTTTGTATTTCTATGACTCTTTAATCTATAAAATTTTAACCAAATATAATTTATTTTTTTCATTTTGAAGATTATTCATATATCTCTTAAAGAAGTCATGATTAGAAGGATTTTAAGATTTTTATAGAGATATAATAACTGGGTATCATGTTTCCATATTTGCTAAAATTATGCTTTTGTATCAATTATTATGACTAAATATTAAAATATTAAAGAATATAGACTGAATAATTAAAATTTTAAAATATTCTTTTAAACATTTTATTGAGAGTGTTATTGGTATTAGTTTTCAATTTCATGCTTTAATGTATACAGATAATTGAAAGTTAATTCTTATCATATGATAAATGCAGCTAACATTTATCAAATTTTATTAATTGTCTGCGTATAATAGTCCACTAGACTAAAATAGATGGTCAAAGTGTAAAAAAAGAATAATACCAAATGATAACATGTACCTTAAAAATTGTAAAAATTGCAGAGAAGTGTGGCTTTTTATTTATTTTTACTCTTTTGCAAATTGATTAGAATCAATAATAAGAAGCATTAATGTTAATAGTTTAATATTAAATAAATCAAATTTATAGTAATTTATTTTAAATGGTATTTAATTAAAAATTATCTAATATAAAATTTATAGATGATTTATTTTAATAAAAAATAAATTAAACATAAATGATATTATTTTTATGATTATAAATTTTATAATTGTAATAAAAAGGATTAATGAATATGTTTTTAAAAAGATATGTATTCTTTAAAATAAAATTTGCATCTTTTCATTATTAAGTCACCTAAGACGTTTGCTTCATGATTTTTTTTATTTAGTCAATTACAAAAAAAGAAGCAAACATCAAATAGTCAATTAAGCATATGCATTAATTAGGATCCTCTTTCCTGGATAAATCAAGTCAAAATTTCAAATGTTTATGTTTATCCATTAAGTTTTAGTTGTTTTTTTTTATACCTTTTTATGTTTAAAATTCATTTACTTTCTCCATATATTTTATTTAAAAAAATAATATTTATAATATTATTTAAAATTTATAATTATAAAAATAATATATTTTATATCATATTTATATATTTTTATTATAAAAAATATTCATTCATAAATTTTACATTGAAATGTTTTCCACTTATAAATTACTTAATTAAATTTTTACTAATTAAATTCGTTAATACTTTAATAAGTTAAATTTTATTTAATATTATTGATATAACTTACTTTACTTTTCTATCAAATTTGTTTAAAGTATTTGGATGAAGAGAACAAAAATACTTTGAAAAAGTGTTGAATTAGGACGATGATTATTCATAGTCAATTAACTTGTAATTCATTCATATATAATCCATTTGTTAATATATATAAAAGATTTAAAGTTTGAGTTACAATTACATGTATATAAATATAGTAGTTATTTAATTTTTTTATTCGTATAATTATAATTAAATCTTAAAGTAAAATAATGATTTTCCATGAAGAACGTATTTGTAATTTTAAATAGCATAAAAAATGTTTTTATTTGATTATTTAAAAAAATAAATAAATGAAAATTGCTTGTGCCTGCGGTTAAGATGGTGATCGCGTTTCAAAGCTGCTTTCTAAAGTCTAAACAATCCAAGGAGCGAGGTTAATTATGTTGTCTTTTCTCTTTTTTTTTTATGTATTATATATGACGATTTTATTTTCCTCATCTTTATATTTTATTGTCCAGACAATGAAAGTTCTTTTCTTCTTCTTTTATTTGGTTTGAAGTTGATATTTAATGAGTAAACATGGTTATAAAAACTAAAAAATATTTTGAATTATCCCTATTTACAATAATTTTAATTACTATTTATTTTATTATTCATTTTTATAATTTCTAGTTTTAGATAACTTGAAAATTTAATACATCTATTTAATTTTTATTTTTACAAGCGTATATAAAAAATTCACAAATCCAAAATCTCATTAAAAATTTGGCTTAACTCATCATCATTTGTTAAATATGTTAACACAATTATGTGATCTTGCATCCTTTTATTATTGTGTTGATTTAATTTAGTTTTATAATTTAAAAATATTATTAATAAAGTATAAATTTTTTAAAATTAAATCTTTATGGATGAAATAGGATTTATCATTTATTAATATAAAAGGAAAAAAGAAAAAGAAAGAAAAAAACATAAAATAAAGAAAAATTGTGCTTAGCAATGACACATGGATGATAACGATTTTTAATATAATTATTTTTGATTTAAATTATAAAATATTAATATGAAATACTTTAAAAAACCGTTTTAAAGCTTGATAAAAGAGAAGCTACAAAAGAAAATTAAGACAAGTGGCAAATCAACAGAAGAGATCCAATGTTGTCTATCCTTTTACGAGAAACCTTCTAGTTCACTTAGTTTTTGGTCTACAAAATTATGCATTACATATTTGCAAACTATACAAATGAAAGACAACTGAACATGATTTTGATGCGGGTGACCCTTGAAACTTTAGTCAGTAAAAGACAAATGAATGAAACATAGATTACATAGGGATAGAAATATCGATAAACTTAAAACAAACTTATAGGATATTATCGAGATTTTGAGACGCATGTCGTCAAATTTGCCAAGATGAGGACGATAGAGTGACAAAGGGTAGAGTGATAAAGCAGCAAATGGGGGAGTGAGAAACTTAAAAACAAACTTATTGTAGATTACCAAGATTCTAAGAAATGTGTCGGTAGATTCGCCAAGGCGAGGATGACAAACGTAGAGATGAGGATGGTGAGTCAACGATGACAACACATGCATAGTAATAGAGGGAAGAGCGGTAGTTAGTAGATAAGAGAGTGAGCCGTTGTCATCCACCACTAGCCATTCACCTCTTCTCGTGTCGCCTCGCATCATGTCGTCCATGGACGAAATAGGTATGTACTATGGAGTGAACAGACTGTTTCTCCAAATATTCTCAGTACAATTTTATGTACGAGACATTGTTTGTATTCTGCATTTTGGATTTGTTGTTAAGTCTTTTTATTTAGTTTCTGATAGGGTTATTTTGAATTAATGATAGGGTCTTTTTGAGTTTTTGAAATGCTTTCTCAAATGAGTTTTTGATATGATTTTTTGTTTGTTTAAGATACAATTTTTTTTGAGTTTCTGAAATGCTTCTTCAAATGATTTCCTGATAGGATTTTTTTTAGTTTATGATATAGTTTTTTTGAGTTTCTGATAGGATATTTTTTAGTTTTTGTAATGCTTCCTCAAATGAGTTTCTGATAGGATTTTTTTTAGTTTATAATACGGTTTTTTTTAGTTTCTAAAATGCCTCCTCAAATGAGTTTTTGATCAGATTTTTGAACACCCCTAAATTCTGTTTCTCTCCTTCACTAACCGTGTGTGCCAAAATTATCATTACATTATGTTTATCTATTTTTGATATTTCTTTGAATTATTAGTTTCAATCATTTTATTAAAAATGATAATAAATATCATTTTTATTTTCAATGTAAATTACATATTCTCAACATTACTAATATTT
Source organism: Hippophae tibetana (assembly GCA_037013495.1). Taxonomy (NCBI): domain Eukaryota; kingdom Viridiplantae; phylum Streptophyta; class Magnoliopsida; order Rosales; family Elaeagnaceae; genus Hippophae; species Hippophae tibetana. The sequence continues at coordinate 15,331,926 of CM072803.1, forward strand.
TATTCATTCTTTAAGCCTCAATCGTGATTATGGTTAAAATAACATGTTTTTTTTCATGTTTTCTCCTTGATTTCTAATAAAAAATCAAGCAAAAAAGTCATGTGATTTCTGATTTTATCCAGTATTAACATACATGTTCTTTACTAGCAGAAAATATAATATGTTATTTAAGCTACATAATTGCATATAATTACATTTGTTTCGATATGTTTATAATGAAATGGATAATGTTTTGTCCTGTTTATATCATAATCTATCTGTCTTGATCTAATTAGTATGGATTGGCCTGATCTAATTAGTATGCAAAATATTTGGGATTTGAATTTTAGTATAAATGGACACCCCTACTTCGAGCCATATTGTTTATAACTAAGATCATTTAGTTATTTTAGTTTTGAAATGATTTTTTATTAAGTACAAAAGTTAATATTTTAATATATTATGAATATGTACTAATCTATATTCTATATATATGTGATGATGATTTACATGAGTTTATTGGACCAAGTCAATTTCTAGACTTTACTATGTCTATGATTGAAGACATTGAACTTGAAATTCATCAAGAGGAAGTGGAAAATCCACTATAGAAATTAAATGACTCATCTTCGAAAAGAGGAATAAAAGTAAGTAATGTTCACCTAGATAACAAATCTGATACGAAGAAACAAAAAAAATTTAGGTCAGAAATATAGAATCATTTTTCATATATTTTACCCTATGATGTGGAAAATCCTAGAGCTACATGTCATTATTGTAAAAAATGTTATGTTGCTCATCCCACAAGAAATGTAACTACTTCAATGATATATCACTTCAAAAATTTATGAAAGAAAATCCCTAAAGAAGTAGATAGAGGACAAAAGATGTTAAGTTTTCAAACACAAAAAGGAGAGGGTAATACGATAACTCATAAATTAGTTGCGGTATCATTTGATGCAAAACGTGCTAGAGTTGCTTTGGAAAAAATGATTATTATTGATTAATTGTCTTTTAGGTTTGTTGAAGTTGAAAGATTTAAAGATTTTATAGCTAAAATTTGTCCTAAGTTTCATGTGACATCTCGTCAAACAATTTTTAAGGATGTGTTTCAACTTTATTTAGATGAGAAAAAAAGTCTAAAAAACTTTTTCATAAGTGAAAAGCAAAGAGTTTGTCTTACTAGTGATTGTTGGACTTTAATTCAAAATATTAATTATATATGTCTGACCACTCATTATATTGACAAAGATTGAAAATTACAAAAAAGAATTATAAACTTTTGTCAAGTTGAGAATCATAAAGGTGATACAATTAGGAGAGTTATAGAATAGAGTTTGCGTGATTGAGGTATATGTAAGGTATTCACCATAACACTTGATAATGCTTCCTCGAATGCTGATGTGTCATACTTGAAAAGGAAGCTAAAAAATTGGAATGATGGACTTGTTATGAGTGATGAGTTCTTTCATGTGTGATGTTGTGCTCACATTTTGAATTTGGTTGTAAGAGAAGGACTTAAAGATCTTCACAATACTATTATGAGTATTCGTTGTGCAGTGAGATATGTTAGATCCCATCCTTTGAGATTACAAAAGTTTAAAATGTGTTATGTTAAGGAAAATATTGAGTCTAAAGGAAGTGTCGTGTTAGACGTGCCTACAAGATGGAACTCCACATATCTAATGTTAAAATCTTCTTTAGAAGCATTTGATCATCTCAAAGAAGAAGAAGGAACAAACTTTATTTCTTATTTTCACGAGGAGCGATCGAATGTTGGGCCTCCAACATTAGATGATTGGAAGAATGCTAGTGTTTTTGTCAAGTTTTTGAAGACTTTTTAGGACTCTACATTAGCATTCAGTACATCTTTATGTACCACATCAAATTTATATTTTACAGAATTGCATAACATTCAATCTCAAATACTTACATGGTGTGGTTCCGATGATTTGTTGTTGAAAAATATGGCTGCTAGCATGAAAACAAATTTTTAGATGTATTGGGGAAATGTAGATAAGACTAATAAGATGTTGTATGTTACATTTGTACTTGATCCAAGGTACAAATTGGAGTATTTGGAATTCCTATTTGAAGAGATTTATGATTTAGAAATTGTTCAAAAATTGAGAGATAATATCAAAAATACTTTTATGTATATATTCAAAGTTTACTATATGTTAGTGCATGGAAATGATTTTCAATCTAATGTGACTCAATCAAAAGATGTAATAGAAAAGATTCCTTCATCTCATGAAGCAAGAAAGTTGAAATTTCTTAAACATTTAGAGGAGAAAAATAGTTTGGAGTTGAAAACTGAGGTTGAGAAATATTTGAACACCCCATGTGAAAAATGTCATGTTGGATAAGTTTGATATATTGAAATGGTGGAAAGCAAATTCTTTTAGGTTTCCTATCATCTCTCTCATTGCACGTGATGTGTTAGCAGTTCAAGTTTTAACTGTTGCATCAGAATCAACTTTTAGCACAGGAAGGCACATTCTTGATCCATTTAGTAGTTCTTTGAATCCTAAAATGGTAGAAGCATTAATATGTAGTTAAAATTGGGTTCGTTCCTCCGTTAATGACTTTGTCACCTTATCAAAATACAATGATGACCTAGAAATTTATAAAGATTTGATTTAGGTAATTGTAAGACTTAAAAATTAATTCTAATTTTATTTTTTTAAATATTATTATCTAATGGTATATGATTTTATTTTATTGTAGATTTCATTAAAGACATTACATTGACCATTGATGATTAATAATTGGTAAGAATTCTGGGTAAATGAAATATTAGGACTTCATTTCTTTATGTCTAATTTGTTTTACTTTTGGATTTCAATAACAATTTGTGTATTTATTTTTGTATTTATGTATTTAACAATAATATATATTTATGTATGATGATTGATGAGCATCACATTTGACTTTATACTATTAGATTATATCATACTAAATTGTATCGTATTTATGTATTATTAAGCGTTCCAAACCGTTAATCAAACTGGACCAAACTGTTTGGTTACAAAATTTTGGATAGCCAAACGGTCCGATCCGATCTGATTTGAGTATTATGAACGATCCAATTTGGTTAAATTGTTTTTACTCAAAACCGGACCAAACCGGACTGCGAACACTATCAAGAGCTATGGACATGTTGTGCTAGTTTGATACCTTTAATTAATGTATTTTAAATTATATTGTTTATGTTATTTAATTTTTAAATTACGAATAATATCATTTAATCATTTTATTTTAAATAATATCAATTAAAGATAATTTATATTATTTTAATATTTTATATTAAAATAATGTTTTTCAATTAAAGTTTTTGTTAAAATAATATGATTAAATAATATTACTTTTAATTTAAATAAAAAAAACACTTTTAATTAAATCTACTTTTTATAAGTTTTTTTTTCTTGTTTTACATAATTAGAAGTAATGATCGCAGTTTTAATTTTAATTAAATATACTTTTTATAAGTTTTTTCTTTCTTTTTTTTACATAATTAAAAGTAAGAAAGGAATGAAATTTTTACACGAAAATAACATCTTTATCCCTCTATTATGAGGTGATCGGGGATTTATCATAAGCTTTGCATTCTTTAAATCTAGCTTCATCCATAGATTTGAGAAATCCCTTAATTCGGTTCTACAATCTTTACGTGTTTAGTGTTTAATAAGGGTGCCCACAATTCATTTAGTTTAGTTTTTATTTTAAAAAAAAATTAGATTGAATTGTTTTACTTATAAAATTAAATCGAATCAAATTAATCAAAATATTTCAATCTATTTATAGTAAATTAATAAATATTTAATTTTAATCAAATAATTATTTATATTTAATAAAAACATTATCAATTTTGTGATTTCTTAATTAATTTTGTTTTTTACATCAAATAAATCTATACTCACAAAGTTAATTAAAAAAAGATACAAAATAAATATGACTTGAATTAGAGATCAAAATAAGACTATGTGTGTTTTTTTTTTATAATGAACAACATCAACCATTATGTTAATAATTTTATATATCTATTAATTAAATCAAAATTAGTATAACTTAGGACTAAAGTGTTCTATATAATATAATTTTTTAATTTAATTTAATTTATAAATTTATTTGTTCATAATTCCTAGAGAATTTCTCTGTCTCTCTCTCTCTCTTGTCTTTCCGTAAACTCGTATATGTTTGGAAGGTTTTTGTTTTTGTTGAGCATTAATAAGATATAACTTGTACACTAGAAATTTCCAAAACAAAAGAGTTAAAAAAAAACGGCGTATTTTAAGCAAACTGTAGTCTAGAACAGTTATTGATATTTCTAAACGCTGTCGTTACTCGTCGGTCGTAACGAAGCTCAATTCCTCTGAAATTCTCTTCCAGTGATTTGGAGCTTCTTAGGGTTTCGATTTGCTAGAAGTTGATTCCATGGTGTTTAGGGTTTGATAAAGTGTAAATGGAAAACTCGGACACCGATGAGCCCGAGAAGAAGAGGCCTCATTTAAATCCATTTTCATCCACAATGGCCTGCAATTCCATCGCTTCAATATCGCCAAACAATCAAAGCGTACGCTATTAGTTTGCAGTTTTATCTTTTATATATATATATATATTACTTTTTGGTTAGTCTTTTTGTTTATACTATTTTGTGCTGTTGGTTTAAATTGTTGAATTTTCTGTTAAGGATTTTTAATCGTTCCTGAAGGATTGGAACTGTTTCTACTATGTTCGATTGACAAGAAAAGTGAAGAAAATATATATTTTTGGAATAAAAAGAGAACTTATATTAAAACTAGAAAAAAACAATACAACCCAGAGACCTAAAAATAGAAGGTCCATCACAATAGAGAAGTCCCTGACACCTTGAGTGTACACAATTATGGTCAACTTAGAGATCAGCTGCTAGTCGACCCAATGTACCTGATCATCCCAATCAGAAAGGGTACACCAGCAACCCAGAAAACCCCAAAGTAAGAAAAGAAACCACCACATACAGAAACCACCACATATAACACTAGTACACTAAGAAGTTGAAGAACAGTCTATAACACAAAAATAACTAAACAACACAGAAAACGGACAGTAAAAGGAATCAATCCAAGCTACCACGCTAATACTCAATATATACACCAGGAGCTGATTTCTGGATTAAAGCCAAAACACTATAGACAGCCTTCAGATTGTTGAGATAGGTAATGTATTCCAATTCCCTCCTAACTCTCTTGCCACTGTGGAGTTCTTGCCAGCCTCAGTCCCAGCACTCTCAACCCCAGAACCCATATCAGCCTCATAAGCAAATAAGTAGACCTCCTTGGCCTAGCCATATCCTTCATTATCAAGCTGAGTTCCCCTTGTTCTACAATCATCACAGGAGTGATTTTTTTGTGGCCTGAACCACTTCCAGCCTTCATGGCACCTCTCAAACCAAAGCTAGAATCTTCATGCAGAGGACTAGTAGAGCTATTCTTAATAACAAAGGCACCTACAGTTGCATTAGAGCTTGAGGCCCCTTCATCAACAGTAGTACTATAGGTAGAGTTCTTCAAGTGAGTAGGGATAGGCATGTTCATGTATGACTGAAGCCATTGCCTGAAACAAGAATTCTGGCTACCAAATCCAACTCCCAGACCACCAATGCCACATAACCATCACAAAACCGTGTCTCATGTGAAAATTTCCCACAAAAATAGAATAAATGAGGTAACCTTTCGTACTTCAGATCAATCCATAGAGTCCTTTCACCAAAAGGAGTTATGACACCAGGAATTGGGGTTCGGTTGAGATCATAGCAAATTTTGCCCCTACAGACCTATATTAACCATTATCCAGATTATATCGATCAATCTCAATTACCTCCCCCACTTTCTCAACAATTCTAGTCACAATAGGAACCTTCATTCAATTTGGAGACAGATTGTGCAATTGAATCTAGAGTCGAGAAACATCAAAATGCAAGTGGGAGGGATTCATGAATGGCTCTACTTTCCTTACAACAAGCAGATCATTGTTTATATTCCATGGTCCTCTTTGGAGGACCCTATCAAGTTCATCAACTTCCTCAAAGTAGAATAGGAAGGTGAAATAATCGGGCACTCTTAGATCGTGACCACCACTTATGATCCAACTGCAATGGAATATCTCCATCAAAGCATCTTGACTCATATAACGATCTGAAACCACTCGAGCAGCTAGCGCAAACTCTAAGGAACCTTGGTTTTCAATGATGAGATCTTCAATTTTAAGAGTTTCTAATCAATGGTCTCCATATCGTGAGAAATATCATCCATTCTTCTATGAGACAGAGAATGAAATCAGACAACAGAACAAGCAAAATCAAACAATAACAACGTGGAATAAGCAACTCTAAAGAAAAATCTAGCAAAGAACAAAATCAAATTGAGAGCAAATTTGAGTGTGATTAGATAGTAGAATTGATAGAGAATCAAATCACGAATATATTGAATTGAGAGAGGAGCTTGATTGAAATTCTAAAACGAGGGTGGATGATCAAGAAAATTAATCAATATGACTAAGCTGGGAATAGAAACGAGTAGACTAAAATGACAAAGTGGAGACAAGAGGTGAACCCTAAGAATGAGTTCAGACAGAAAAAATGTCTTAGGAAATTTCTCTGTGGCATAACAGTTGAAGCTTTGTGGAAGGGGAATTGTCCACAAATTTTTGAGATATGGTTTTCGTTTATTCCTAAATTTTCTCTCTTATATGTCAATGGGTAGTTGCTCTTGGGGGCTTATTGTGCTTTAATCTTATTATTCGAAGCTTTGTGCTTCACTTGTTCATCTGATCTATGCATTACTTCTTGGGTAGGCATAGGTCTATGTTGCTCTTATTATCATTTCTGGGTTTTTCCATATTATCTGGTCAATTTTGTGTTCTATGGAGTGCAAGTGCAAATCTTGTTTCTTTCTATGCACCATTTAATATATTTTCACTATTTGTAGTTTTTCCATGACTTAAAAAGCATTTGGAAGTAGAAAGAACGGATCGAAAATCATCATATAGTGATCTGGTGTTCGCTGATTGAATTCGCACGATGTGTGTGATTTATATACAAGACTAAACATAGAAAACATGACTAATAGGCTGAAATGGCATGACTAACAATAACTAAGTTGCTAACTGATGCTTACATTTCTGGTTACATTTTTTTATCAATTCGAATAATAGTTCCAATAGGAACATCCTAAAAATTTGTCTGTCACCAGGTTGATGCAGCAGTTCTTCAGTACCAAAATCAACAACTTCTTCAGCAGATAGATGCACAGAAACATGAGCTACATGATCTTGAAGCAAAAACTAAAGAGTTACATGATAAGCAAGGTTTTTATGATGATACATTAATCGCAGTGAACCAGCTGTGGAATCAGGTAAATTTTGAAGTAGTACTTGCCATGATTTCACTTTCTTAAGTTTCAATTGAAATGGGAAATGTGAGTTCCTGAAAGGGTATTTTTATTGTTTCTCTTTTAGTTGGTTGATGATATAATACTTCTTGGAGTTTGTGCTGGCGGAGACCAAAATGCTTTACAAACTCTAGATCATTCTGGCAAATCTCGAGGTATTTGTCAGCTGTTATGTTATGTTTTTATTTTTAAATTAAATTTGGAGGACTAGATGTATCCTGGTTTATTTTCTTCACCTTAGATTGGATTTATTGACACGAGTGCTCTTCAGGTTCAATTCCATCATGTCCAGTGGATGAGATTTTTCTTTGCAGACTCATACAAAAAGATTATATTGAAGCCAATGGTAATGATGAAACCATTAAATATGTTGAAGAAGCTCTTGCTTCACGTAAGATATCTACTCGAGCAATGTTGAAACTCTTGGATGAAAGCATCGATGCTCAGAGAGCCAAAACTGAGAGTATAGCTCGGGCTTTGGATGGGGAGCAATCTTCTGAAGGTCAGATAGGCCTCTGATGTGGGTCTGATCTGTTGATCATTCTTCATTTTAATATCATGTGGTTAGATTGTAAAATATAAGCAAAAAAGTGATTGGTATGTCTATAATTTTATGCATTCTTGATCTGTTAATTTTTTATTTGGCTTCTCAGATGCCATCATCCAGTTATGTAAGATAGATGAACTGATGAAAGAGGAGGCTACACATCTACGAGATGTGATTTGTATTCTTAACCTGAAGCATGTTGAGTATGATGGTATGATCCAGGCGTACGCTAAGAGTCATTCACTGGATGGCACTGAAATTAAACGTCTCTCAGGTCTCTGTTATGGCTTTTTTGTAGACTATATATGAATGTACAATGTTGCATATATGTGGTTGTCATGGTCATTTGTACCTCTACTGCAGCCGTGCAGCAATGTGCTGACAGAAGAAGTATCAGAATTTAGTAATTTATGTTCTATATAACTTTTTATTTTTATTTTTTTAAATACCTATTGAAAGTGTTAATGTTCTGTTATTGCTGAAAGGTGAGCTGGATGATTACATGGCCGAACTTGAAGAGTGTAGGAGAAAACTAATCAATCTAAAAATGCAGAAGGATGTGGCATCTGGAATGTTTACCCCAATTTCAGGCACAGCAAATGGAAAATTGTCTCCTGAAAGGTCCGCAGAGAGGACAATAAGTTTGCGTGATTTGAAGAATTCCATCGAGGAAACAAGGGTATACACATTTGTTTGAACCAGTCCACTTCTTTTCTTTCCTTCCTCCCTTTCCTTATTAATTCTATGACTGTGTTTGAGCCATTGATACAGATGCTTGCATCCAACCGTCTTTCTGAACTTCAAGATGCACAAGAGGAGAATGCTACCTTGTCAAAACGATTGCAAGGTCTACAGGTTCAGTTTGAACTTTTGGAGCAGTAGATTCTGATGTTATCTCAAGTACTGAAATCTACTGTTCTTTAGATGGAAATCTTACTTTTGATTTTATTTTTGTAGAATGAACTTAAGGATGAAAAATCTTTACACTCATCCCGACTATACATTATGCTCAATGATCAATTACAACATTGGAATGCAGAGTTGGTGAGATACAAAGCATTGACAGATGCACTGCAGGTTAAACAACATTAATTAACATTTTTGCTGTTGCAATAGTTATATCTTGCCCTACATGCAGCAGATGTTAAATGTATAAGCTTCAGGCTGACAGGTCTCTGGTCATTAAGAGAGAAAAGGAGCTCCATTCCAAAATAGAGTCAGCAGATGTGGCAAGACATGTAGTTGACAATACTGATTCCAGGATCGAAGAACTTGAGCTTCAGCTGCAGAAGTGTATAGTTGAAAAGAATGATGCTGAGATTATAATGGAAGAAGCTGTCCAGGATACAGGTAAACTATCTTTGAACTTCCGTGCTTTATGATTTGCTATTTATTTGAATTTCTAGTTTCTAAAAGCTTTCACTGCTGCAGGGAGAACTGACATTAAGGCAGAATTCCGTGTAATGGCCTCATCTTTGTCTAAGGAAATGGCAATGATGAAAGTTCAGTTGAAGCAGTGGCAAGAGATAGCTCAGGAGACACTTTCCTTACGTGAGGAAGCACAATCTTTACAAGCTTTGTTGAGTGCGAAGGTTTAATTATGTTCTGTTGGATCCATTTCTTTGCAGTAGATTTCTCATTACTTATTGACTATGTACTGATTGATGTGTCATAATTGGGAAATTTGGACGAAACAGTGATTGGTATGGTTTCATCTGAATGAACAATTATGCACACATGGTTGGTTATTCCATGGACAAGTACACACACTTGAGTATTGATGATTAACACTTAAGAATGTGGATCTGAATTATGGTAGGTTAAGCCACCAAGACTTAATGTTGCAGTTTTTTATATGAATGCACAACATTACCAGGTAGAAGAACATTTTGCTGTGGATGCTGCAGATATTTAAAGTTGAAAGGAGTAATAAGATGTACGGCTTGACTTAATTAAGAAACATTCTAAATGAAACTGTTAAACTAAAAACAGATATCACAATGATAAACATCATATATTAATATTAACGTGTTAGAAAAGATTGACTGATGGAAGCTGTTCATTTCTTTGATCTCCATCTTTAAGATTGTACATCTATTTTTGTGTCTATTATTTGCACCTCTTGCAGAAGATAACCCGAGTTCAACATATTCCCCCTTTTCCAGACAAATGAACAAAAGAACTTAGCTGAGAAATGTGCCGAACAGATGGTAGAAATCAAATTTCTAAAGGAATTGGTAAGAATTCTATTTTATTATTGTTTACAGTATCCTTTCTCAATGTACAAGAACTCTTTTTTTCCCCCACACACTGCCCCTTACTGCGATCCGATATTATGTTTTGTATGCATTTTGTACATGATGTTTTATATACTAATTTCACATGTTATATGTATCTTACCCCTGTTATTAGTTCGTTTTCTGTCTGTTTGGTTTACATGTGTTTTAAGTTGGTCCTCAGGATTTTTATTCTCTGGCTTCGTAAAATTTTCACATTCTAAATAAGCAATCTACATACCTAGTTTTTCCTCTGTTCATGGCTGTATGCCATAGATCATGGAAATGGTCATGGCTACAATACCTATTATCAACTATGGTATTCTTGAGGGTAGCTGTTGAATGTAACCTTTCAAAAATTTAACGTGGGGTGGATCTTATATAGCTTACTGGATATAGGTTAGACCAATGTAAAAGTATGGGCCGACATGAGTGAGTTGTTACATTGCTGGTATATGACATGAAGAAAAGTAAATGTCATTGAACTTAATTGTTGGTATCGACCCATCAATAGATTAACATTTGAGTATCTTGTATATTGACAAGTTTTGGGTAGTTAATGCATCATCAATATATTTAACATTTGAGTATCTTGTGGACTGCAGTATGACTGAATACATTGGTACTGACAGGAATAAACACATTGCAGATTGAAAAGTTACAGAAGGAACAACTGGAACTCCAAATTTTCTTGGACATGTATGGGCAGGAGAGTTATGACAACAGGTGATTGATCTGGCCAATCTTATGGTTTGTGTATTAAAAGTGTAAAATGGTGGTTTTGTGTTCAATATGCACCTTTAACATTTGGTATTGCTGACATTCTTTAGATAGTGATACTTATGATGGTAAATCTATTGATATATGCTTACTCTCTTTGTCATCTCACAGAAAATGTGGTTATGCCTGTTCCATTCTTCATATTGAATGTGTCTTAAAAAGCAGCTGATTGATACTAAAATTATACATTTAAAAGTTTGATATCTGCGTCTTCTTACCCTCTGTGCTGTACTTAAGTCTAATTCTCTCCATAAGGTTATGAAATGTGGTTGCTAAGTTCTATGATTTTTAAGATGAGCTATTTGTATCAGGCATGGTATACTTGTTGACTAATATAGGTTCTGCTGTGTCAGCGGGCAGTGTTATAATCTTTCAAACTGTCTTTATAATTGATGGATGATGCACATATCAGCTAACTAAATTTAAGTGTCAAAATGGGAAATTCAGAGGCTTGATAGAAATCAAAGAATCAGAGCGCCGAGCTCTTTCTCAAGCAGATGTTTTGAAGAATGCTTTAGATGAACACAGTCTAGAGCTGAGAGTGAAAGCTGCCACTGAAGCTGAAACAGCTTATCAACAAAGGCTTTCTGTTGCTGAAGCTGAGATAGCTGATTTAAGGGCCAGACTTGATGCTTCTGAGAGGTTCCCTAAATTCTATTTTATTTTTACCATTCATGAAGTGGATTTTTTTCTTCTTCCAAATATTATAAACTACTAGACAGGAAAAGAATTAGATCATTGTGGTTTTATGCTGAGCATTGTAATCCTTCTGAGACAATGAAGCTTGGAATTTACTTTTTGCATCTTTTCTTATTTTCTTTTAACTTACAAGGTGAAGGGACTGATATTCTAGAAGTTTATGATTTCTTATTGCTATTTTATTTATTTACAGGGATGTTCTTGAACTTACAGAGGCCATTAGAATTAAAGATGCAGAGGCAGAGTCCTACATATCTGAAATTGAGGTGCCTTTTAGTCATTTTAAACTTCAACAGTTTACCTTTTGTAGAAAATGAGCTAATAATAATTGCTACATGATTCCCGAGGTAAGTATTTCTTTATGTTTTCTGCGTACTATTTATATTTTTTTCCTCTTCTTGAAGACTATTGGTCAAGCCTATGAAGATATGCAGACGCAGAACCAACATTTACTACAACAGGTTACTGAGAGAGACGACTATAATATTAAGGTTGGTGTTGTAATTATTTGTTGATCCCTTTTTGGTTTGCTACATTACCAAGTTGAAAGATTTTTTCATGGATGGAATACATATTGCAGCTTGTTTCTGAGAGTGTGAAGACAAAACAAGCACAGATTCTTCTATTTTCTGAGAAACAGGCGTTGACAAAGCAACTTCAGCATGTAAACACAACAGTAGAATCTCTGAAGATGAGAATTTTTCGTGGTGAAGAGGAGGTAAGCATCCCTATGTAATCAATTTTCGTTACTTTTTCTATTATCTTTTACGGACCAGTCTTCATGTCATGCAGATAAAAATTAATCTGACTGAAGCCATTAAATCTTCTGAAGAAGATAGACACCTTGCAATCAACCTGGAAACTGCAAAATGGGAATTAGCTGATGCTGAGAAGGAGCTCAAGTGGCTTAAGGCTACCATTGCTTCATCTGAGAAGGAATATGAAAAAATTCAGCACGATATTGATGATATGAAAATGGAATTAGACAATGAAAGGTTGTGTTTTTATCCTTCATTGTTTGGGCCACTTAAGCTATAATAGTTCACTTTGAAGCTTCTACTCTTATGTTTATTTGATTCAACTATTGTTTTACACCATGGTATGGTCTGGGAAGATGTATCTCTTGTGTACTTTAGAATTGGCTTTCTTCCAGGTATGTATTGCTAGGCATATGGTCTTAGTTAATTGCTGCCGATGCCGTTAGGAGAACATTTTCCCTTGCTGAAGTGAACATTGGCTTTGAAATTTTTTCATCAGTTGATTCTTCAAGTGCTGGTTTACTGGCTGAAATGCTGCCGACTGCATGCAGTCTATCATTTCAGCTGCCTTTGTCATGGCATGAGAAATAAATTATTCTTGCTCGTGGGTTTTCCGAGCTTAATTGGCTGAGCAGGCTTTGTTTGGATTGTAGGATGGCAGGGTGCATACTAGCACCTTTGCACTAGTATGGTCAAGTCAATATTCTGAAGCTAATTAAATGAATTTTTTTGTGCAGAAATTCCAGAAAGAACCTTGAGGAAGAGATTGCGGAATTGAACCGCAAGGTTGATGAGATGAGCTCTGAAACTGGAGAGGCTGCTGTACAGAAACTGCAAGACGAAATTAAATTCTGCAAGTCTATTTTACAGTGTCTTGTTTGCCGTGATAGACCAAAAGAGGTGGGAAGCTTAGTCTCTCGGGTGCCTTGTCTCATTGCATTTGTGTTTAGTTAACAACCCTTTCCAGACTACTTTTTTCATACAGATACAATAACATTTTTTTAAATAACTAATTACACACCAACATGCCCATTTACATTTGATGGGTTTTGAACCCACATCTTCTCGGTGCCCACTTGGAGAAAATGTCATTGCACTACAAGGCAATTGGCTTGTGCAGTAACATTTTTAGTTTGTCTTTTACCCTTTGTAGCATGCTAAGTGATGAATTATGACATTGTTTATATAATTGGCAGGTCGTAATTGTTAAGTGCTATCATCTCTTCTGCAATCATTGCATCCAAAAAAACCTGGAGATCCGCCACAGGAAGTGTCCAGCTTGTGGAACTGCATTTGGTCAAAATGACATACGGTTTGTGAAAATATGATGATAGAGCTTCTTCACATTCTGTAATTAGTACTGTTTTGTATATTGATTGGTACCTTCTTTAGGTAATCATTTTTGGTCTGTTACTCAGTTTTGAGCCTTAGTTTCAAAATCTTTAGAAGGCTGATAGACAGTTAACTTGTGTAATATAAATAAAACATTGCCCCGCTTAATTCGGTTAATTTAGAATAATGCATCTGAAGATAGGCAGATTTTATGACTTCAAACCGCCTATAGAATGTGTCACCAATAATGACAAACACATGGTCTTGTTTACTTTTTAAGCCAACTTTGCATGCTTTTTGTCATCTGTCCACGTGTTTGTAGTGATTTGGTGATAAATGCTGTGGTATATCAAAAGTCACAAAGGGAATTAGACTCATTGTCTGTGTGTGTTTGGGAATGGGATAGCCGGATAAGAGAATTTGAAAATGTAATAGGGAGAGAAATTAGGGTTTTGGCCAATAGCATTAATTGGTAGGGTGAGCATTGGATCGAAATTACATGTTTTTGGTTAATCCGAATCCAATCCAACGGATTTTCATTTCGATATAATCAATCTGAATTTAAATAGATCGGATTTTTTCAGATCGAAAAGGAACATTGATATTGAAATTTATTTATGAATTATTATCATATGTAAAATACGACATATATAAACTTAAATTTAAGTTTATATTTTGTAATAAATATTAGTATTTATAGTTACAATTAAAAAAAATAAAAGAATAAAAATATTTGTGTACAATTATTAAATTAGTATAAATATTTATATTTATTTTTTAAGTTGAAATAATAATCTAATATAATATAAAATAAAATATCTATTTATTTATAATTTAATAGTAATTTAATCTAGATCGTATACAACAGATTATGAAGTTTGGTAATTTGAATCTGAATAGATTGTATAATTTTTAATTCGAATTCAATCTGATCATAAAATTTATCAATCTAATTTGATCTAAATTCGACGAATTAAATTAAATTTTTTAATTTAAATAAATTGATGAGATAATTTGTTCACTTGTGTTAATAATTTTTTTTATAAGTTAAATGTTTAGTTTAGTGCTACATGACTACTCTTTTAGGTATTCTTGTTAACAAAGTTAAATTTTTGATAAAACGTAGAGCAAACGTGATATATTTATTTTTTTAACATTTGTCCTCATTTTAGTCCTTCTTTCCACACGAACGTAGTCGATCACAGTTGTAGTTCAATAAATTCCATTAATGTCATTCATTAAGCTATTAACATTGATTTTTGAGATTGTCAACAATAAATCAGTTATTTCTTGAGATTAGTTGAAATTTTTGATTTTATTAAGAACACAAAAGGAGGTTAACTTGAGTTTTGAGTGGTAAAAGGCAAAAAAATTAGTTGTTGTTCCTAGAGATAAACTTGAAGCTAAAACTCTTACTAAGTCACATGATAATAAATGTTTTAGGTGCTAAGGATTGACATATTGCTTCTAAATGCCCAAACAAAAGGGTTATGATTGTATGAGCAAATGGAAAAATTGAAAATGCTAGTTCAAGTGATGATGAAATGCTACCATTGGATGATTGTTCTAATATTGAAGTGGAAGAATCTGCACATGGAGAATTACTTATGACAAGGAGAGTTTTGAATATAAAGCCTAAGAATGAAGGAGATGAGGAGCAACGTGAGCATATTTTTCACATAAGATGCCACGTGAAGAATAAGGTACGTATGGTTATTATTGATAGTGAGAGTTGTACTAATGTTGCTAGTACTTTTTTAATAGAAAAGTTGAATTTGAAGTGACAGAAGCATCCCAAATCATACAAGCTATAATGACTGAATGATTGTGGGAAAGTGAACATTAACAAACAAGTTTGGGTTCCTTTTTTGATTGACAAGTGTGAGGATGAAGTTTTTTGTGATGTGGAACCAATGTATGCTGCTCACATATTGCTTGGTCAATCGTGACAGTTTGATGATAAGAGGGTGTTGCATGATGGGTACAAAAATCACTATTCTTTTGAAATGAATAATAAAAAAGTTGTATTAATGCCTCTTAAACCTTTGCAAGTTTATGAGGACCAGATTAAGATAGTAAGAGAGTGCAAGTTGAGGGAAAAAAAAGTGTGAACAAGTCAAAAAGAGAGAAAAATAAGTACAAAAGAGAGAGAAACGAGCACAAAAGAGAGAAAAGTGAACAAAAAAGAGAGAAAAGTAAGTAAACAAAAGAGGAAAATAAAAAATGAGTGTAATTGGTGGAAAACATGAGGTTAAGAGTGCAATGATAACAAGGCAACAAGTACTTGTACTTATGTACAAGGATGTTTATTGTTCTACTAATGATCTTAGTTCTTTTTTGTCTAGTGTTGTTATGTCCTCGTTGCAGGACTTTGAGGATATATTTCATAAAGAGATTCTCTATGGATTACCAAATCGACTTGCTTATAAAGCTAAGATTCGAGGACAAATCTGTTCGAAGAGGAGAGGAATAATAGAGATTGAGGTACTGACCAAGTTGATGTTTACAAATATTATAAAGATTCTCAAAATCCTACACAAGAGATAGATTTGGAATATCAAATATACGAAAGTTAACGATTCATTTGATCATTTAGTTGACTTGTAGAAACTTACAAATAAAATTGAAAGTTCTAAAAATGACCAAATATACCTAAGAAGAAAATCACTGATCCACTAGACCACCCAATCTATCCATTACGAAAATTTAATATTCAAGTATAAAATTGGTCTTATATTACTCTTTTTATGATAATGTCCTAATGTAGTTTACTTACAAGCCTATACTCTATTTTCATAGCCTTTAAGGTTAGCATGAGTGGATTCTGACTAACGTTCTTATTTGCTTCTCACAAAGCATACATGTTTACGGATCAATCTACAAACATGATTAGTATAAATAATAAAAGTGCTCGTGAATATTCTAGATGTATCTTAATAAGAAACAAATCCTAACCCTAGTTCAAAATATAGATCAAATAGCGTGGAATTAGGATTTTTAGAACATATAATAAAACATTAATCTAGGTAATGATTTGTGAATCACATAGCAATTAAAAATACTTAGATCTGAATCTGACCAGCATAGCTCCAGAGTGATGAAACGTGGATAAGACAATAATAACTCTCAAAAATTATATATTATATTTGTGTAAAGTGAGCTAAGGTTTTCATATATATAGGATTCTCATACACTAAATCTAGATATCAATGGAAAAGATTAAAATATCCTCATTAATTTTTTAAAACACTTAATTAAAAAAAGGATATTAAATAATTTCACATATGGATTATTTAAAAAAAAAGATTTTTAAAATACATTAACTGCTAGCTCAATCGATCGAATCGATTACGAATTTTGACCTAAAAGTACTCGATCAAAGTTCGATCGATTGAGTAAATACAGAAACAACTCAATAGGAGTCAATCGAAGTTCGATTGATTGACAACCTTGATCGATCGATAGATTAAAGTACAAAAAGTAATTCTAAGTGTTGTGAGTGTTTTAGTGAATGCATGAATACATATATGACTACTCAAAATTCGAGCATTTTTTTACTTAATTTGAAAGACTTAATTAATAAGTCTAAAATCTAATTTATAAATAAATATTTTGTCTACGAAAATCATCAATATTTATAACTCTTTAAAATAATAATAATAATAATATTATTATTATTATTACTACTATTATTAATAGAAAGCTTATTTGTTTCAAGAAATTATGAACATATCATAAAATGTATTTTCAAGTTGAAATGTAGTATAGCATTCCTCAACAAAAAAAGAGCTAAAATTAGAATAAAAAAACAAAAAAGATAGGGAGTAAAGAATAACATATGTTTTGTATAGGACGCGTCGATTCTGTCATACTGTTTATATTTATGTTTTAATATTAATTATATCATCTTAATTAATGTATTTTTCTTTTCGTATTATTAATTTATAATAATAATAATAATAAAATATTGTCAAAAATTATCATCACAATCTAACTCCATATATTATCGGGGTTTTGTCCATAAATGACATATTTTATAAGATAGTTTAAAAAAAGGTTAATCTGAGTTTTAATTTAAAAATAGATAAATTATAACTTAATGAACAATTTGCCGATTATCCTCTACTTTTCTAACTCTCCGTAACTCTCTCTCCTTTCCTAATTGTCAATCCTCTCATCTAAACATTTAATAAATAATAATTTATTTTTACTATAAATAAAAAATAATTTATATTTACATAATGAAAAATATATAATTTTTTATAACAAATAACTTATCAAAGTTTTATTATATAATAATAATAATAATAAATTATAAAATTTTAAATTATTAAAATTATTGACATTTTTAAAAAATAAATTATTTAAGATTAAAAAATTAAAAAATAGATTACATTGAACACATATCTCTAATATTATTATAATTTTAATTATTACTAAGATAACAAATATTTATTAATAATAACTTTATTTAAGTATTAAAATATAATCAATTATATATAATTTATATATTTTACTATATTAATAATAAAAGTAATTATAATAATATTATATTAGATAATATTTTCATATAAAATTTAAAATATAATGTTCTATATTTGTATTGTATCTTGTAGGTAGTTGGATTGCGAGACTTAACAATTTTTTTTAATAATTTAATTATTTTTTATATAATAATTATAATTAATATTATAATTATATTTATTATTATTAATAATAATATATTATATTATTTATGAATTATCAAAATGTGTAACATATCATTTTTTATTTTATTATAAAATAATTATTTTTTATTTTTTAAAATAAAATTTTAATACATGATATAAAATAGATTTGTGTATTTAAAATTAATTATAAATTTATAAGATCTTAATATTTTTTTTATGTTTATAATAATTATGTTTTGTAAAATAGAACTAACATATTTTTTTTTTATTTTTTTAAATAAAATTAATTAAAAAATGTGATTTCAAATTTAATGTTAAATTTTGTTCATTTTTAAACTAAAACACAATTTAAGAATTTTTTTTTAAACTACTTACATGATATGTCTATATACAAGAACCCTATATTATCGTGATAGGCTACGCCCTGTCCCTCTCTTGTCATATGAAAAACGACAGCGTTCTGATATCAGACCAACTACGGTACTATAGTGAGTCCTTAGCCTTAGCCCTTAGGTATCAATCTATGACACTCTCTTGCCATTTTCCCATTTTACAAAGCTAGTCAAAGAAATGATTCTCTCTCTTGTGCAAACCACCTTGACATCACCATTCCCGTCTAACACTAACACTAACACTAATCCTAACCATTTCCAGATACCAAGTCCCACTTCTCTTCTTCCCAAGACTTTTTTTCTACCTGGTTTTGAAATCCATTCAACAAATGACCTCAAAAAATTACTTGTTTTCAACAAAAGATCAAACTTTTCCAAATTCAAAAACCCAATTCATTCTTCTTTGCTTGAGACTCCATTACTATGGGCTGGGAGACTCTGCATCTTCTATGCTCTCTTGAAGGCTGGTTTGGCTGGATCTCAGGAAAGCCCACTTGTATCAGGTCTTGTTATTGTTGTGGGTTTAGCAATACTTTCTGGATTAGGATTACGAATCTAACTTTCTTGATGTATATGTGTGTGCACTGTGCTAAAGTACCAATTTGGTCATTCACATTTTTAATTCCGACTGATTTGACCTTTGTGAGTTATGATCAATTTAGTCCAAACCTTGTAATCGGTCCAATTTAGTTTTCGTCTTTCAATTTTGGAGCAATATAGTTGGTTCCGACCAAATTGGTCAAAATGTAGTTAAAGTTTTTGAAAATATCATGGACTAAATTGGTCAAATGTGTAAAGATTGTGTACTAAATGGGTCGAAAGTGAAGAGGTGATGCTAACTAAATTGGTACTATATGTGTGTGTGTGTTTTAATACCTTATTACTGCTTTGGTTAGATGAGAAAATTCATAATATGGATTTGAAGTCCCAAAATAGTATGGAAATATTCTACATGGTCTTAAAATAGCATATTAGCTTGTAGATATATATATATATATACATACATATCTAATTTATATATACATAGTAGGTGTAGCATATTTACATGTTATGTATAACTAACATGTCATTTTAGAAACAATTAGATTATAAGCAACCTGTACATGCTATTTAAGTCCCACACTCAAATTTATCATGGGTCTTTTAGTTGATTGTTTTTATCATTATTGTTATTTTGCAGATTTAGAAAGAAGTGGTTTTGATGGTGAATCAGGTGATTTGGGGTTTTCTAAGTTGCTAGAGAGCATTCAAGGGAAACCAGGTTTTCTACCTTTATTCTTCTTCTGTACTGGCTTAGTCTTCTTATAATATGCATATGTACTAGTTGACTAATACATTTCTTGTATATATTATCTATTTTTGGCACGCCTTGCCTTGGAAAACAATTAAGAATATAAGCAATAATTTTTTGTATGTGTGTGTGAGCAACTTATCTACACACGTTCTAGCAAATGCATGCTTTAACTAGTTGTAGAGTTTTACAACTAGTCGTACAACTACACATTTTATTTGTTGTATTAACTGGACGAAATTTGCAATTTGCTCGCTCTTTATTGCTCACGTCTTCCTAGTTGTGTTGGGTTTTTAACAGCAAAGGGATCAGCTGATGGAAGTAAGTTTGTGAGCAAATGGCATCCGACAACAAAAGGTACACTCAGGAGAAACTACAGAGTACCATCAAAATCTGAAGGAAGGCGTCTACTCAAAGCCATTGCATCACTGTTGTCAGATGATGATCACTTTATAGATGCCACTTCACACAAGGTATTTACAACTCATACGAACAAATCATTTTAAATACAATCGTGTTTCTCTCAATTTTTTATGGTAGAACTGGTATGAGAATGGCTAATGGATTAAACATGTCAAATTTATGAAAAAAGGATACAAATTATAATAGATGTTCATCTTTTCTTTTTTTAAAATACTGCAAAAATAAGATTACAGTGGGATTTGTTTCAAATTTTATTAAATACCCTCTTTAACTACTAGAAACCACTTTTACTTAAAAGTTAGGTCATTCCACCAAAAAACAACATTGCACTTACAATGCAAGTGATTGGTTTGAGAGTGAACATGTTAGCTTACTCTAATAATAACAATAATCTCTTATTAACGACAAAATATATACTATTGCCTTGGACAACAATGATATCGTCACTTTAGTAAAGATCTTGAATCCCGTCAGTTTACAAGTGTGTGCGTGTGATCGAAAAAAGAAGATATATAACCATTGACATGAATGTTTTTGGTAATATGAAGAGCTACTCCTCTCTTTCTCTAAGGAACTAGTATTATAATTCGTTTTCATTAAGGAATAGCAGGTCCTGAGAATTTTAAGTGTGAACAAGTGGATAAAAGGAATTAGCCATAACAAAGGTTACATAACTTTCATTACTAAAATTGTTGTGTAAATTGCAGGGTTGTCAAATTAGAAGGGAAAGCGCCCATGGGGAAAGTGTTTGTTGCAACAATGTGAGGGCTCTGTTTGATGAACTCCCAACTCCACACCTACTTGTGGAAATCACTCCATTCCCTGCTGGGTCTCTTACAGAAAAGGATTACACCAAAGCTGAGAAATTAGAGAGAGTGCTCAGATCTTCTCCATCTGTCTGATTAATCTTTTTGATTAATCTTTTTTAATGTTTCGTACTTTGGCTTTTGTATTGATAACATGTAAATAATGAGTTATCATGAATACAAAGCTTTCTTTCCTTCATACAAGTCCTTGCTTTCTAGTCGATTGAATTGATTATCATAATTTCAATGTTGTAAGTTTGTACAATGGTAAGAAAAAAGAGTGGTCATATCAGTTATCAGAAAGAAACCAAAAGGGTACAGCTAAGGAAGCCAAGTGCATTTAGTGAGTAGAGAATTCCAAGTACATAGTAACGCCCCATAGTTAATACCTGGAAGATCAAATGATCAGTCAACAAAATATTGAAAAGCTATAACCAGAAACTGTTTTAACGTGAGAAAAATCTAGCAATAAGATCTCAATATGACAACCAATACATACATATACATACTACCAACTAAACTCTTCAGACCAGTACAACATTGTAGTCCTCCCCGGTTTTTGCTTCTGCTAGAATGCTTCCTCAGTTTTAGGTGGGTGAGAAAGGATCATAAAGTTGCTGCTCTCTAGGACTGGAAGATGACTTGCCGGAAGTAGATAGATTGTTCATGACCTGTTGTTTTGAAGACAATAGGTTTTCTGGCCAATGTGTCTGAGGGCGATAGTTATCTCCATGTTGAACATAATTTCCAGGCCTAGGAGGCAATGAACTAGAGTATGTGGGAATTTGGGGAGCTGGACTGAAGTTCCTCGGTCCCATATGCAAACTCGAAGTCCTAGGTGCTACAGGACTTGCATCTGCAAATGTAGGAAGTCTGGGAGGAAGGGAGATGGCACTTGGATTTCTGGCAAAAGGAACAGAAGAAATATTAGGTCGAGGTTGGTTTATGTAATTACCAGCCTGTGGCCTTGAAAGTAATTGACTAACTGGCCGAGAAGATAAATTGGGATCCGGAAACTGGAAAGATGGAGCCTGGGAAGCTGGAGTTTGCCAAATGGGAACGATGGATGGAGGATTTGGCATTGCAGACTGATTGCTAAGCCTTGGCATACTTTCAGGAACTGCCTGCGGTTGATGAGGTTGAAAGGTAAAACCACTAGAACTTGGAACCATTACCATTGGTGGTTTTGCAGGAGCAAAATTTGATACATTTCCAGAACCCAAAATTCCTGAGTGCATGGTTGTGGAGAATGACAATGACTGCATTGTTGAGGATATTGGTGCAGGTGCAGGTCCAGGTCCAGGAGCAAACCCCATTTGAGACTGTAGTACAGAAGAGAAGCCCGGGAATCCAGTAGGACGGTTTATAGACGCATTGAATGACTGAGTGGATTCTCCAGATGGGAAGGATACCGGATGGGGCCTTTGGGAATGGGCAACTGTTGGCAACATGTGTGCCATATTACTAACACCTGCAGATGCTGGAGTGATTGGAGGAGCCCGAGACAACCATACAGTGGAGCTTCCAGCAGGGTTCCGTATCTGGTCAGGTAGTGATCCTTGTTGGGGACTAGATCGAGGCAAAAGCAAAGAACCCATTATAGGCATGGAGGAGAACGAGGATATTTGTGGAGGTTGAGGAGAAGCCATTCGAAATGGATTTCCTGGTGAACCGTTGAGAGCAGAATTTGTGTGAGCCATGGATGGATGCTGTGGAACTTGCAGTGGCGGGTAGAGTTTAGGAAGAGCTAGAGACGTGTTAGGTACCGAGGAGTCAAATCCAGCCAATGTAACTGGTGGGGGCCCATATAAAGAAGGCATGTTTGAAGGTCTGAAAGGTGATGTTAAAAGGTGGACTGGACTGTTGAGGACTGGGACTGAAGAATTTGGAGGGAAAATGAAGCCAGGTGGATACATTGTGTTAGGTAGGCTACCGGGGGATTGAAATTGTCCTTGAGGTGAAGTTTGTGTAGGTCCTGCCACTGGTTGCACCAAAACCACATTGACTTCGGCTGCATCCTGATTAGGAACATTCACATTATCTGTAGAAGTCGAATTAGAGGTTGTGGAAGCAGCAGCCAGATTTTCCTTTAAAATGAAAAATATAAATGTTGTATGAGTACAAACAGAAGCAAAGTAAAATGTTATGCATGGAAATATGGTTAAGAAAGACTGGGACTGAAAATTTGGTGATCTCCAAAGTAAAGAAACTCACAGATACTGAAGTGATGAGTAGTTCGATGACTGATACCGCAGCATCCACTTTCTCAAATGAGTCAGCTAATACGTGAAAATATAATTCTTCATATAAACCCTGAATTTCTTTATCATCCGTTGGATTTATTTGAACCTATAGATGAGTAAAATTGTAAAAGAGAGCAAGGGGAAACTAACTCCTAAATCTGATAAGAATTTTAAGATAAATGATCATAACTAATGCCAAGAGGGCATTTTGTCTTTAAATAGGCTCTAACATGCGCCACAGTTTAAGAATAGACCCTGATGTGATTTTTATTAAAAAGGAGCAACTTTTTAAGGAAAAATAATAATGCTAATAATATTGGTAGATAGTGGTCGAAGTTAATTCGACTTTGTTCGACCAAATTGACCATCATAGACCAAATTAATTATTTGTTGGAACAACCTGTTAAGTGCCCATTTTTAATAAAATGCACCAGGGACTCATTTTTGAAATTTGGGCCTCCATTTAAGACAAAAGCCTTCCAAGAGGGTGTTTAATGAAACAAGTAAATGAATGTCGTAAGGGGGCAACGATGGACTTTATCTTCAACTGTTTTAAACATTTAATTGATTACCAAATGATTACCTTCTCTTTAGTCTCTACTTCTACTCCGTAGACATGAATCGTGGCTCCAGTTTCCTGATTTGCATTCATTAAAGGAAAAATGAATGAAGCAAGTGAAGGAAGAAAAACTGGGGAACGAAGTACTGAATAGCAAGTGAATAATAGATATTAATAGTAATCCATTATGAATGGCCTAAGCCTAAACTTCTTACCTTCTCTAATCGCTTTTGATTATCACCCCCAGGCCCAAATATTAGGCCAACAAAGTTGTATCCAGGATAATCTTTGACCTGCAAACCAGTCAGCCACAAAGTGGATATGAAGATTAATAATTACATTTCATTTTATGAAAACCTTGAATTATATACAGTGCCTAGGAAACAATCAAAATAGTGTCTTGGTTTCTGAAAAGAAGATGCAGAATATATCTATGATCTAGGGGTTAGCAAATAATCCGATAAATCTATTTAAATTGAGAAATCTGATTCAATTCATTCGAATTGAAAAGTATATAATCTGTTTGGATTTGGATCGACAGATTTTATAATCCATTGTATCCGATCCGGACTAAATTATTATTATATTATAAATAAATGCATATTTATTTTATAATGCGTCATATTTAAATATTATACATACCATGATTTTCTTAGTTGTGATTATAAATAATAAATTTACTACAAATACACCAATTTAAAATTTAAATGTTGAGTTTGTTGTGTTTTATATATGATAATAATTTATAAATAAATTTTAATGCCAATCTCACCATATCCGATCAGAAGAAATCTGATATATTCTGATTTGGATTTGTTTGGATTGATTACATTATAAGATCGGATTTGAAATGAAAATCTTCAAATCTACTTCGGATCGGATCAGATCAGATTTAGATTGAAAATCTTCAAATCCACTTCGGATAGGATCGGATTTAGATTGGCCATAAACATGCAAGTTTTGATCCATTGTTCACCCCTACTATGAATCTTCAAATCCACTTCAAATCGGATTGGATTTAGATTGGTCATAAACAGGTAAGTTTCGATCCACTGTTCACTCCTACTATGATCGTATAAGTTCTAAGTCGTGATCAGTAATCTTGGAGCAATGAAAGGAATTATACACACAACCAAACTATGTACGCACATGCACACAATTTTTCCAGCAATGGCACAACATTTCTAGATATAGACTAAAAAACAAGAAAAGAAAAATTGCCTATTCTAACAAGTTTGGGGATATCATATGGTATCCACTAACAAATTAAACAGATCAAAATAGATTTTTTTTTTCCTTATTCCCAAAATTTGTAATACAACTTCCCATGTTTCAAAGTGAACTTATATAGAAGCCCCACCATAAGACTTCGTACTAGGGTAGTTCTGCGGACTAGTTATACTACACCTAAAAAATCGAAAAAACACACATTTATTCCAATCTGCCTAGTAGAAGTTCAATGCTCTGGCATATTAGAAATGGCATGCAACAAGGAATAGAACCTCAACTTACGGGAATAGGAACTCTAGCCTCTTTCAACAAGGGTTTATAATCAGACGGGGCCTTGTACCTTGGATTTAATTTTAGTATTTCACCTAGAAACCATCAAGAAAAACATAATCATTAAATGCACAGTTTCATTACGATTTAAAAGAAAACTAAAGTTATGATCTAAGAAAATCTAGAAACCACACCTATGGCCTCCCGCTTTTCTAGTTCCAGTTCTAACTTCTGCATGCACAAATACTATAATCAGTCATAAAACTTGAGATAGCACTTACCATTATGACAGAAAAAAGTCCAAGGAATCAAATAGTCTGTTAGTTAGAACAATACCTCGTTACCAATGTGATGAGCACTAGACTCAAGTTCCGCATTTTCAGCTGCTAACGGCAAGTCATGATCATCCTCGACTTCTAACACGCCACATTTCAGTTGTTGTGTAATTTGGTCCACCCGAGTCTGCTCAAAAATTTTACCACCACACAGGCAGTAATATCACTAAGTGGCACCTGGAAGGAGAGGTTTCTATATGAACCACTCACACATAAAAGACCGACCAACATTTTAGCACCCAATGGGAAAAGGAAACCTTCAATTGCCACTGGATGAGCAATATTTATTCCTCCCACAATATGGGCTATAAATGATTTTAAAATGTGAAAGTAAAATTTCTAAACCTAGTTTCTCATTTTCTTTGATATACACTACCTGCAACGCAGCAGTGTGCAACAATTCAAAACATTTTCCATTGTTTCAAAAAATGGCACAAGCTTGTCACACAACGTATCTCAAATCATACCTGATATGCTAAGGCCCTTCCTCTTCTAACAGCAGCATCATTTGTCAAATCAGGTCCCCATTTTGTTTTCCTTTGAGTCTGTTTCACACTTTCTCCACTAGATGCATCACTACCATCCAACTTTTCACCCCTTCGAAAGATTGGCACCAATGAACCTGATAACTTGTTTTTTGGTATCACAAATCCAGACTTGGTAGAAAACATAGAAACCTTATGACCAGAAGCTGATGCCTTAGATGAAATAGTTGTTCCAGACATTTTACACTGAGATTCAACTGCAGAGGATAGGTTAATGTCAACATTTATCCAATTCTTCAATGAACTTTGCACAAGGATGTTGGATAGATTAAGAATGTAGCTGCTTATGAGATTCATCCATTAATTTGACCCTGTTCTTTTTCGTTTATGAAGATAGCCCTTAACAAATTAAACATCCTTAGTCGAATCTAACCGTGAAAAAAAAAATTAATACCAAAATACGTCATCCCACAAAAATATTAATGTGACTACATTACATGGACTAGGCTAAAACTGTCTGACAAGGATGCATGCGTAGGCATTGAATATGCCTATTTTCAGTAAATTTTCACCAATTTAAAGTGTTGAATACCATGTCATGTATGTTTGACACAATACTTCATGAAAAATGAAAAATTGATATAACATATCTATTAAATCGAGAATAGATAAAGAACATAACTAGTTATGAGATTCACTCATCCATCAACATTCCTCTTCTCCTTTTCATTTTTTACAAAGATGTCCCATAAGAAATTGGAGTAGCTTAGTCCAACGAGGGATTATTATTTTTAACTCATAATAACTTATCCCAGGTTTACCAAAGCTACTTCAGTTATTTTACTGATCACATGAATAGAAACTCAAGCCCCCAAAAGCATAAGTTAAAACAAATATATCGTCCAATCATTTTCTGTTAATATCTCAGTCAAAATTTTCAATCTTCAGCAAACGCTATATAAAAAAAAGTCCAAAAGAAAAATAAAATCAAGCTTCAATATGCAGGCGACAAAATAAAGCCTAAAAAAGGGTAAACATTATAAGCGTAACACAAATTTCAGATTTTCTCTTACATGTGGAAACGAAAGATGGAAACAAATACCACCCTAACTATTTTGGTTATTACAACTACGATCTTAGTACCCTTAATCCGAAAATTAACATTCTCTGTTCATCCAATCACATTAATCCTAATACAATCAGAAAGTACCCTTGTTTCTTTCTTTTTCCTCCTTTTTTTTTCTCAGCATCCAAACAATTGAAAGTTTACTAATTCGAACGAACATGTATAGTGAAAATAAGAAGTGCTGTACCTGTTCCCAGAGAGAGAGAGCGTCTCCACAAAAACAAAGTGCTTTCTGCAGAGAACTGTTTAACTCCTTGAGCAATTGAGCCGCATAAACAGTCCGTCAAAACAATCACTCTTTTACGGTAGACATATGGGTCAGGCGCAATATTGATCCCGAATCGGCCCAAAAAGAGTCCATCCCTTTTTTTTTTTTTTAGTTATTCCGTATTTACCATTTATTTTGCAATATATATATATATATATTTTTAAATAACATTTCACAAACGTATGTATTGAAATCAAATTTCAACTTTAAATTTATGTCTTGATGAAACTACATTATCAAAATAATATCTTAATAATACTCATTAATATTTTTCTATTTATTTACACATTTTTAAATGGTACCTAAAAAATATATGAATTATCCAAACTATAGCCATTTGGTCAATAAAATATGTGCACAACAATTAGACATTTTAGTTCCTTAAAATATTTATTATTATTATTTTTACTCTTTTATCCTCATCTTTTTTCCCTTTTTTCATTCTCTCTTCTTAGATTTAGGGTTAGTGTTTATAATTTTATGTTAAAAATTTAAGGTACAGGATTTAAGGTTTTAAGTTTAATATTTAAGATTTAATGCTTATTATTTCATGTTAAAGGTTTAAGATTTATAATTTAACATTTAAAATTTCAATTTTAATATTTAAGGTTTAGTGAAAAGAATTTATGTAAATAAAGGACAAAATTACAAGAAACCGACGAGAAGGGAATGAAAAAAAAGGAAAACATGTGAAAAAGATGAAAGAAAATAATATATATAGAAAATAAAAATGACCAAATTACCTTTCATTTTTGTGCGCATAAAAAACATTTTTGGCCTAAGGATATTTTAGCACTTTGAATTTATTTATAAATTTTTATTGTTTTTCTCCTTATTTTCTTTATTCTCCATTTCTCATTCTTTCTTATTGAGTTTATGATTTAGATTTTAGGTCATTTTTGATTTGCAAAATAAAAAAAGTAATGAGAATGGTAATGGTAATATAATTGAATGTAAAAAAAATAGTATTAATATTACAATGTTTGGTTTGAACATTGAAATCAAAAAATGAATCATTATTGTAGTGTTTGGTTTATAACTGAAATTGAATGAAAAATATTATATATTATTTTATTACTCTTATATTTAGTAAAACTTAAATAATGTCATTTTTTCTTCCATATTATTTGCAAAATAACACCTAAGTATTAATATATAATAATGCAGTCCTATTGTTAATCCATCATATCAATATCTAATATTATGTAATCAAAATAAAAAAAAGGTTTAAGGTTTTAGGATTTAGTATTTTGAATTTTGGGTTTAGGATTTATAGTTTTAAGTTTTGAATTTTAGGGTTTAAGATTTTAAGGTAAAATTGGAACAATTTTTTTATAGAGTGGGTATGGAAATGGAATAATAATTATATTAAGGAATGGTCTTCTATCTCTTTTAAGAATTATTTTCGTTCCATTCCATTCCTAGTGTATAATAAATCCAAATATAGAAATATGTGGAAATAATTTCATTTTCAATCTTATTCTTTCTAACCAAACAATACCTTAATGTTTAGAGTTTATATTTATTGTTTAGTATTTTATGATTTCATGTTTAAAGTTTAGGGTTAGTGTTTGGGGTTTTGTGGAAAAAAATAAGAGATAGTTTTAAACGACGTTTAATTCACTGAATGAAATCGAAATCGAATGGAATGAAAATGAAATAGTTTTGTTTTGTTTGATCACTGGAATCAAGGAAGAAATTAAAATTACATCGTTTGGCTTACAACAAGAATGGAATGAAAAATACTGTTTATTAATTTAATATCCTATATTCAATAAAATTTAAATAGTATCATTTAATTATTATTTTTTCGACAAACAAAATACCTTATTGAAATCATTATTTTTCTAAATAATTATTACTTAAAAATTAAATATATTATTAAAATTATTATTTTTCTAAATAAGATTTAAGGTTTTGAGGTTTGGGAATTGAGATTTAGGGATATGGGGTTTAGGGTTTATATTTATGGGTTAAGGTTTAGGATTAAAATTATCATTTTTCTAAATAGGGTTTAGGGTCTTGAGATTTATGATTTGGGGTTTAAGGTTTAGGGTTAAAATTATTATTTTTCTAACATGGTTTAGAGTTTTGAGATTTGGAGTTTAGGGTTATATTTATGGGTGAAGGTTTATTGTTAAAATTATTATTTTTCTAAATAGAGTTTAGGGATTAGGATTTTGAGATTTGTGATTTATGATTTAGGATTATATTTAAGATTGAGATAAAATTGGAAAAAAAATGAGATGAGAATGAAATCACGATTCTTTAAAGGAGAACAAAGAATTGTGATTCATTATCTTTTAAGAGTGAAAAAGAAGAAATGAGAAAATAAGATAATATATATAGAATTGATAAGAAGGCAATGTCGCCAATGTTAAGGAAGGCGAAAATAGAAAGACAGCATTATGTATACAATATACATCATTAAAATGACACTCCCATTTTTAATATATATATAAAATTGAAAATGATTAAATTGCTCTCATTTGTTTCTGTATGAGTGTTTTTAAAGTGCCACTAAAATCTTTAGCAACAATAATACTAAATAATATCAATACCAAAAAGATAATAGCTTTTGGCTTACAACCACATGCTGTTGCAATATATAATTGAATACGATAGCTAAGATAATTTGAAATATTCAGTAATAATATTGTCATTCAACAACTTGAGAACAGCTTGAGATGAATAGAATCAATACTTATTATACTTTCTCCCATTTCTACTCACAAATGACACTAAATATCATTTGTTAAAATAAAAAAGAATTCCAAATCGTGTGAAATAATACCGTACATGCTTCAGTATATCTGTTAGAGTCCATAAAACAAAAGGTTTGATTGTAAGTTTCTATTCAATCACAATTCACCAATTTGAGTTTCACATAATAACAGCCTATCAAAATGCAAAATTATACATAATCACCACAATGTATCCCAGGAATCTTTTGCCATGGGCTCAAACCTTCTTTGTCCAGCCTTGGAAACAGAAATAAGCAGCCCAACAGTGCAACAGTAACATAATTAGGGCTACCATTAAGAAAGTCCGTCTCGACTTCAGAGCAACAAGCAACTGTATCAGAGATCAGATTACCGAGTATTATCAAGTAAAAGGGTAAAAATTAGGAAAGAGCAAACTTCCAAGAAGGATGTAGGCTGATGAGTAAGTCCAAATCAAATATCCCCATTTTATATGCCTACCAGGAGGCTTCATCAAATAGGAGGCAAACCAATAAAGAGGAGGGCTGGAAGATAAAAAACGAGTTGCAACCTGTCAAGTATCATTGTCAGATCAACCATCTCTAAGAATATGATAACAACACTAAGCTTGATATAAAGGTTCAATATCAAGACAATAGATGTGGTAACTTAATAACTGTGCCGAACTTGATATACTGCATTCTCTACAGGTAAAGAACTAAATTAGATAAACATTAAATAAAAAAATTATCTCACAAAGCATTCATACTTGGATCATAATTGAAAAAACGAAAAGGATGGATACATTTTTTTTTTTTGGGTTATGGTTGGCTAAAAAGACTAGTAAGACGGGGACTTCATCTTATTTTCCTGCTAAATGTTGGAGGTGACCACATGAATCACTATCTGAGTCCATATTTTGATTAATGCATATGTAACAAAGTTTCTTATCAACTATAAATGGCTTATCCAGCTTCTTTTAACAAGGCAATTTTCAGCACAAGCTCAAATTCTGCTTGTTATTAATGTGCATGTACTTGTGTACAGGTAACAGTTGTGCAATTTTCATTCAAAATAGAAAAAGGAAACTACTCAAAATACTTTTATGGGGCTATTACTTACACCACATCTAAAGTCGAAGAACACTATAATTGGAAGCTCAATAAGGACCATTAAAAAGGACAACAAACCTGAACATGCATAACAAAAAATGCTGTTGCTGACATAAATCCCAGATGCAGAATAAATGGGAGAACCAAAACGGACATGTATCCTTGTTCTGCTGATGATTTATTTCGTTCTTCGGGTAAAACAGAAACTTCTCGCATTATTTTCTTTTTCGGTCTCTGATTGTGACTTTCTGTAAGAAGCATGAAAATATTCCGAGACAAATAATGTCAAACGAGATAGTAATGTGTAACATTCAATAAGATGCATACACCTTATAGACATAATATGATACATGGGTTATGAAATGAAAAGAGTATCATGGAAGAATACTAGAGCCACTGGCATCTAACATGGGCTCACCCTAAGATATACGATCATTTGGACAAAGGCAACTTATTATCCTCCTAGTGACTACATTAATAGGATATCATGATTTAATGGATTGAAATGTACATGAAAGAGGAGGGTGGCAACATGTTAAATGGTAAATTGCAAGTGTCTAGATGACCGTGATACCTTGTATGTTGGATATGGATTTTTCTTTAACTTCTTTTGCACTTGGTCTTAGATCAACTTGTGCACCAACTACAGCGGAACTACTGTCCTCAGTCGGAGAATGAAAACCCAAGGAGAAAAACTTTCGAGGATCTGATTTTGCATAATGAACGATTGAACAAAATGCCAAAGATAATATAGGTGATGCAAGCAGAAAATTAGGCAACTGCTTTAACTGGAAGTATTGCAAGAAACCTACTCCCCTGTCAAAAGAACAAACAGAAAGGAATAAATGAGTAGCACATTTACACAAATGAATGAAATACAGTCAATTGCAGTGATGTATGATTTATTTCAATGGTGAATACAGGATCAAATAAACTGAAATAGAATTTAATTGTGCGAATCTTCATAATTGAGCTTTTCCTAACTAGAAGCGACAGGCAGATAGTATGCTACTTAAATCTAAGCTATAAGCTGAATTAGAGGTGGCAAGAATAAAAATAACAATTAATGGTTATTGGTTAATTATAAAAATTTAATAATAAATATAAAAACACTCTAGTTAAGGATAAGTACCAGTAATGACTTTGAATATAATTGTACAGCAACGGTATTCTTGCTTTGCACCAGGGTCTCAGTGTATCTGGATCACGTCCAAGACATATATTGTTGAATCCATATGCTTGAAATGCAATAAATGGAGCAAAAATACATATACATTGTAGAGCTCCAGTAAAAGTAACCAGCATTGCAGACTGAACATAGAATAGAAGAATTAGAAGAATAACCTTTTATGCACACTACATACACTACTTGTTTCTTTCCTTGGCACTCAGAATCTTTCTTCTACCATAATTTATAAAAGAATACGGTAAGCACGCATGTATAATTTGGTCTATGCTATTTGCTATCAAATGAAATCTAGTCTGATTGAAGAGGGAGGGTAGGCTGGTAGGCACATTGATTATAATAAATTTCTAATGCTCTACAGCTTAAAAGACATAAGATTACGATCAAGTAAAAATATATATTCAAAGAATGGTTGTAAAGTAACGCTAGCCACCAGCCATGTAGAATTTTACCCGCATAAGAACATCAGCTATCTTGTGGTAACATCTTTTTTCTTTTTCTTTTTTTTTTAATGTGATAACACCTACTTGTTGCCTCCCTTTGGCATGTATCCTTCTTATAGTCTCAAATTAATGCTTATAAATGTGAACAACCCAGAACAAAAAAAAAGGAATTTTTTTTTTTTGAGATTCATAAAATTCATAACAAAAAAATTTAACGGCAGTATATTAGCAAAAAAAATCTGAAAGGCGTAACAAAGTCTACTTCCATTTTCTTACAAGCTGTATTTCTCCAAACAATCCAATAAATTTGCAATTATTATTTCTGGGACAGTATTGCATCACTTCCACTAACTCGCTAACCTTGATGCCATCATGCTACAGTAATTCATGCATATTAATTACAAAATCTAGGGAAAACACAGCATTTGAAGGGAACAAAAAATCAAGTTATTAATGGAAAGACAATTAGCAATAGCTTAAAAGAGTATTTCATCATAACCCCAAGAACTCAAGTTTTCACATTATAAATGGCTTAAAAAGTACCCTAATATTAATGAAAAAATCAGAGAGAAAATAATAATAATAATAAATAAATAAATCCAACACGTATTAATAACATAAGAAACACAGGACACGATGTCTTTCTTCCATGCTTTGCTCACATTATTTTGGATAGAAACAAATAATATTCTCAATCCTCCTCCTCAAACAAGAAGGCTAGAACGAAAATCAAAGAAAGAAAAAAAGTATAATGACCAAAAGAAAAAATACAACTTACTAGAACACGCTTGTTCAAGACAGCACCATAAACTTGATGCATTGTCTTGAAACAGATATAGCCTACATTGAGCACTCCATTAGACCTTGCAAATCCAGAGAGGGCAAGGAAAAAAACAGCAATGCTATTATTTCCCAACATTAAGTAGTACAATCCTCCAACAGAAAATAGAGCATACAAGCTCTCTGAATATCTGAAGTTTCAAAAAGAGAAAGAAATAAAGGAAAAAGTGTCAGTTTAATTGAATTTTATATTAGTCAGCTTAAAACTGAGCAAGCGAATGAAAGATAAAAGTATTTACATTGATGAAAAGAATATGGAAGCAGGGTTGAAACAGAACAAAACTGACGCCCTCAATGCTGCTTCTGGGTCCTTCAAAATAATAACTGAAAGCCTGTTAGAAACAATGAAAAAGCAATCAGAAGTTCTACACCGAGAGTGTCACGATTCAAGTACTTCAAATATAAGGCTAGTAAAAAGGAAATGTCAGATTTATAAAGCCTATAAATACAAATTAACTTCTAATCATATATTCCCAAGAAACAAAAAGGTTAACTTCTAATCTCTGAAAAAAATTATATGCGCTAGGTAAAAGAGTGTGGTGTGACTTGATAATTTCAAGAAGACATTACTAATAACTACGTAAAATGAGGTCTCTATATGCAAGTAAATGTATCGATGTAAAGCAATCAAGGGAAGGTTTTTCCATGTCATTCACGAGCTGGCTACTATAAAAGAGAGTTATTTATGTATTTGTATTGTAAGCAAGCTAATTATTACCTCTTCGAAGTAAAAATGAAATATAGTAACAGCTTGACCTATCTGCAAAAGTTTTGTCCCCAAAAAAAAACTAACCGGTAAAAGTAAACTGACGCGAGCACAAACGCGATATTATTAATCACATATCCAGATAATCCTATTACAGCTCTTTGCCCGATTATTGGAACCAATGGAGCAAACACTGAAACGAAAACCAAGAAAATTACCACTCAATAACGTAAAAATCAACAACCACGAAGTGAGCACAATTGAAAATTGATGAGCTTGAAGAAACCTGATCGGGTTAAAAAGGAGAGGCAAATGGGAAGGAGCGGCAAAAAGGCATAGGTCTGCTCATATTCATAGCCACACTGTGCGATGCGCGCGAAGTAGACGCCATCCCAGACAATGCTGGACTCAATGGCCGTAGCAAGAGTGGGAAATAGAGGCTCTTGATGTTTCGAGTTGTTGGAGAGACAATCGGGATTCAATGGTGCCGAGGTGTCGTAGGGGCTTAAGAGAGCTCGCCATAGAAGGATTAAGG
The DNA here is from genome assembly GCA_037013495.1 of Hippophae tibetana. NCBI lineage: Eukaryota > Viridiplantae > Streptophyta > Magnoliopsida > Rosales > Elaeagnaceae > Hippophae > Hippophae tibetana. The sequence goes on from CM072803.1 coordinate 15,367,352, forward strand.
TTAGAAGGAAGATTCTTGATAATACTGCAGATTTGAAAATATGGTTTTCGTTGCGATTATTGGGAGAAACTTTGGACTTATTCATCGAAATGGGGATCAACGTCGCCGAGTATAGAAGAAAGAAGAAGACGACGAGCGAGACAATAGGAGGAAAATGGAATGAGAAGAGTGGGAGCGCCGGCCGACATGTCGTACGGTTTTGCGCCATAAATGTAACCACGCGTCGTTTCTACCTTAAACTAATATTAGTTACATAAATCAATAGTTCCCATTTTAACTCTCTAAAAAATATAAATAATGATTTAAATACAATTTAAATTTTTATTATTATAAAAATAATTTATTAATAATAATTTTACTCATTAATAATAATAATAAAAATAATTATATTAATATCATTATCCAAAAAAAAATTTGTGTTATTAAAAAAATATGTATCTTATTTTTAAATATATAAAAAATATATTTTCACATTATTAAAAATGCAAATGCATATAGCATGAAAAATAAAAACAAATGAGTGAAAATAAAAATTTATTTAAAAATAAAGTTATACAGTATAATTAAATCAAATAAGATGTATATTAATAGAGATGGACATGATTAATTTGAATTTTCTTACTAACTGATTTTACTTTGATAGTTTTGAAAAAAATTAAAACCTTAACATACTTATAAAATCACAAAAATCTATGTTTAAAACGACTTACAAAATTAGTTTGAGAGCAATTGATTTGACAATTTTGAGTCTATTATTTCTTTTTACAAAAGTATAACTTAGAGTAAAGTAAGAAAATAAAAATTCTCAAATTTTGAGGTAACTTAGTTGGCAACAAATTAGATGTGATAGAGCAATGTCACCTCATTGGTCATTTAGGTACATGATTCGAAGTTTGGGGCCATATACCTCAAGCTTGCATGCACACCCTCTTTGCTAACCTAAGATAGGTATATTTTTTATAATCAATAAACCAATGTTGTGATCGTGTTGTATTATCCCTAAAGAGGTTTTATTTCCTTGGCAAAAAATAAGGGTGAAAGGCATAGGATGTTCTATAACTTTGAAAAAAAATATAATTTAGTCATAAAAGTCTAAAGTTATGGGACTTATGTGCATCTTTTGTGAGACTACAATGTTCATTTTTTTAAAATTATAGGATCAAAGTGTTATGGTTTAAAGTTACAAGATTAATGTTCTCTTTTACCTAAAGCTACAAGACCATTGGTACCCTTCTAAAAAAATGGTTAGAATTTGAAAATTTTGCTAAAATATTCTAAAAAAAGAATAAAAATAACACTCTTAAAACTTGTAACTACAAAAATAACACTCTTAAAACTTGTAACTACAAAAATAACACTCTTTATGTTGACCTTGTAGATTTTCATTATTAAAAAAAAATCTAACACATCATTTTATTTTGAATAACGTCTAATTAAATACTGTTTAAATTGAACTAAGGTCATTTAGACTCGTTTAATATTACATGTGGTTTAATTAAAACACATTAAATATTATTAAAGTATCATTTTTATTGTTATATATTCTAAGGGTGTTATTTTTATAATTTTCAAATATGTTTATCTCTCATCCTAAAAGAAAAAAATGATTTGCTTACATATAATTAGATTTAAAAATTAAAATTTATGAAAAATAATAAATATATTAGTTTATATGTATAAATATAATAAAATTAAAATGTATTTATACTATAAGTAAATCAATTCAAATAATTTTATAAAATAAAAAACCTCTAATAAAGCCAACTAGATCAATTTTGTAAACTTTAACACCTAAATTAAATATCAACCCATTTAGGAAAAAAAATGTTGGGATTTTTGAAAAAAAAATGCTCACTCATATAATTAATGTGGAAAATTATCAGCCATTTAGACTTGACTATATATAGACTATTAGATATAGACTACAAACCTCCATTATTTTTTTTATATTATACCTTTATTTGGGACAAGTAATTTCCAGACTCTATCAATTCGATTTTCTATATTTAATCTATGAAATGATAAATTTTAAAAATTAAAGTACACAATTTTTTTGAAAATTAACTTTACCTATAGCAATCATATATATGATTATCTAATATTTTTTAGAAAATTTAAGTTTGTGTTAGGGTTTACATATCTCCATAAATGTTGTTATAATTAAAATTGATAAGATTTTATTTATTAAAAAAATCAAGATCGATAAGTTATGTATTAATTTTGATTTTTTTATATCATTAGGGAAATGCAATTTTAGATTCAAATTCAAGAATCGTTCATGAAGTCGTAGTAAATAATTAATGGTTCAAATTTGTATTCATTTATGTGATTGAAAAACAAAATGTGATTTTTCAATAAAAAATACAAAGAAAGTTTTGAGATATTATATGTTTTAAGATATTATACAATCAAATCCAAAAAAATTTCTTTTAGACAAGGGATTAAGAAAAAACGGAATTCAAAATAGTCTCTAAGTGCAATAAAAAAGGATAGGGGAATTTTTTTAAATACCTTTTATATCGTTTTGGCGACATGGCGAGCAGTAAGGCGGAGGATTACAAATCCTATTTTTCCCTATTGAAATATGGGTGTTGTTTGATCAATAAAAGAATCGAAATACCTTATCCTATTTTTATAATATAACTTGACAATTTTCTTCCACTAGAAATAAGTGGAAGAAAGGAACTCTTAGTATTTACTTGATTATAAACATTCGAACATAAGCCATGAAGGAACATGAAGACCTAGAATGTAGACGATCATAACATAAGTGATTCGGTAGATTTTGATTCCTAATTATATGAGACTTTTCTTTCATTTTTCAAGAAATAAGAGTTTTGGCATATATAATTAGAATCGTAAGAGTTATTTTTTAATTATTTTTGATTAATTAGAATCAAGACAAATTAAACAGAATCAAATAGAAATAGATGAAGCAAAGAAAGAAAATTATGATACTATGTAAATTATATATATACGATTTGTATCAAATTAACCTATATTTTCATATAATAAACCTTATAAGTGGAATAACCATACTAGATAGTATGGTCTAGTATGGTAGAATGAAAAGAAAAAAACACACTATCATCTCTGATAGAATAATGCTCTCATAAAATAATGTTAATTATTGTTCACTCATATGGTTTAAGAAGCGAAATTATAATTATTTTCCTTTTTTCCCATTTTTTTCTTCAATCATTAATAAAAATAAAATGGTCAAATTTAATCCAAATTAATCACTCTAACTTTAACTTATTGTTTTTTCGTATATTATAAGTAAAAAAGTAGTATGAACTATAATGAACAATACATTAGCAATAAGTGTGAGAATATTTACTTCTATAATTGCATCATTTCATTTTTCTTTAATTCGTACAAACTCAGGATTTAATCCTATAGAGATAATAAATATTTGATGTAATCGAACCGGATCAATATACCAGTTATAAGAAAAGATCTCATGATAGTAAATTTGGGCCCACCAATTAATATATGGTATTCTTCAATTTATTGTTACCTTAGATGGTGAAGATTTTGTTGATTGTGAACCAATTTTGGGCTACTTACACCAAAGAATGGAAAATTTTGCAAAAAACTAAACAATTATACAATACATGCCTTATGTAACATGTTGGGATTATTGATTATTTAGTTACAATGTCCATAGAAACAATAATTGTATATGGACTAGAACAGTTAGGAAATATTCAAATACCTAAAATAGCTAGCTATATTAGAGTAATTATGTTGGAGTTGAATCGTATAGCCTCTCACCTATTATGGCTTGGTCCTTTTATGGAAAATACTAGTGCACAAACTCTCTTTTTCTATATTTTTAAAGAAAGAGAAATAATATATGATCTATTTGAAGTTGCCACTAGTATGTGAATAATGTATATTTGTTTTGTATAAAAAGGGTAGTGATTGATTTACCTCACGGGTATATAAATGTTTGGATTGTTGTGATTATTTTTTAATAGGAGTTATTGACTATCAAAAACTTATTACACAAAATCCTATTTTTTTAGAACGAGTTAAAGAAGCATATTGGTAGAAAGGAAATAATAAATTGAGGTTTATCAGGACCAATGTTGCAAGCTTCTAGAATATAGTGGGATCTTCGTAAAGTTGATAAATATGAATCTCACGATGAATTTGATTGGGAAGTATAGTGGAAAAAAGGGAGATTCATTAGCTCGTTATCTAGTTTGAATTGGTGAAATGATAGAATCCATAAAAATTATTCAACAAGGCCTCTAAGGAATTCCAGAGGACCTTATGAGAATTTAGAAATTATATATTTAAATAGAGATAAGAATCTAGAATGAAATGATTTTCAATATCGATTTATTAGTAAAAAACATTCTCCAATATTTGAATTACTTAAACAAGAACTCTAGGAAAAAGTTAAAGCCCCAAAAAGGGAATTAGGATTTTTTTTTCTGATAAGAGATTAGAATGGTTTTCCTTGGTAGTGAAAATTTTTTCGGTTGGGTTTTATTGACTTACAAATTATTCTCCAATTAGTTAAAAGAATGAAATTAGCTAATATTATGACAATATTGGGTAGCATAGATATTATTATGAGAGAAATCAATTGTTAAAATGATAATTGATACAACATAAGTACAAGATACTAATTCTTTTTCTAGATTGGAATTTTTAAATAGGTCTATGGAATTATATAGGTTATTATTCCCATTTTCACTCTTGTATTGGGAATCACAATATGTGTATTGGTAATTGTATGGTTAGAAAGAGAAATCTCTTTAAGGATACAACAATGTATCAGACCTTAATAAGTAGGCCCCTTGGGATTCTTCAAGCTCTAATAGATGGGACAAAACTATTTTTCAAAGAAAACCTTATTCCATTTAGAGGAAATATGCATTTGTTCAGTATTGGACCATCTATAGTAGTTGTATCCATTTTAGTAAGCTATTTGGTAGTTCCTTTTGGCCATCGTCTTATTTTAACGGATCTAAACATCGATGTTTTTTTATAGATTTCCATTTTAAGTATAACCCCATTATACTTCTTATATCAGGTACAGATATATATCAAAAAATAAATATTATTTTTTAGGTGGTCTATGAGCTGCTACTCAATCTATTATGTATGAAATACCATTAACTTTATGTGTGTTATCAATATCTCTACGTGTGATTCGTTGAGACATGAAATTTTCTACATTCTCTCCTTTCTAAAAAGAGATAGAACGACTTGAATAGATTTTTTTTTATTCATTATTCAGATTAATAAACTAAATTAGATAGTTATATGAGTGAAAAAAGGCTTATAACTTATATGGAAATAAGTAGTCAAAATTTTGAGTCTTATTTTCTAAGAATAAGAGTTAGAGTGTTGAGGGAAATAAACATAAGGAGAAGACACCGTTCTCCCAATATTGGTTAATCAATCATTCTGACTTGAAGCAGGCTCAAAAGATTAACTGAATTGAGTTTTTGTTATTATTCTTATATGTATTTTCATACATGGATTACCATAATGGGCGATTGAACAAAAATGAGCGGATGGTTAGAAATACCTAGGTACACAAATGATTAGTAATGAAGATTGTGTAAATTATTCTAAAAGGAATTTTTCGCATAATCCTATAATATAAAAAAAGTACAAATTAGTGCTTTAAATTTGTAGAAATGATCAAGTAGTACTCCCCACGATTCCAATCGAGAGTATACTTCTATCCATCAATTAACTAAATAACTATTGGAAATAAAATAATTCTTTTTCTCTCATAAACATAAAGAAGAATATGAACAAAAAAATAAAAATATATTATAGAAAAAAAATACAATTACAATAGAAAAAAGCCTTTTTCGCTCTTTTTTTTAATATTATATCTTTCCTGTATCCATATATACAATTCATGAATTCCTATAATGTATTATTTTTATCGTAAGTGAAAGCGTAGATTATTGATATTTTTACAAGGAGTATTTATTGAAGAATTAAATTGTTACTCAACTACAAAAAATTAAAATAAGTATTCAAATTATTAAAAAAAAAATAAGATCACTTCAGAAGTACTTTTTTGATTGATTCTTTATTTATTATTACAGAATTTAAAAAAAAAATCTAATTATTTATGGTTTTCCTTTTTATTAGAATTTAATAAAAAAAATAGAATGAAAAATAATAAATTAAAACATAACATACAGAATTCAAGGTCTAATTCGGGACTACATAATCTATTTGTATATTATTTTATAACCATATTGAGATAAAATAATCTTAATTGACTTTTAAATTTAATTATGGCCCTCAAGGAGTAGTATGAGATGAAAATCTCATGTACGGTTCTCTACTAGTGATGCCAACTATGATTATCTAATAGTTTAGGTACAATTGATATAATCGAGGCACAATTAAAATATGGTTTTTTGGGATGAAATTTATGACGTCTACCCATAGGATTCATCATTTTTTTAATTTCCTTCTTAATAGAAGGTAAGATATTACCTTTTGATTTATCAGAAGTAGAAGAAGAATTAGTAGCAAGTTATCAAACAAAATACTCAGATATCAAATTTTGTTTATTTTACGTTGTTTCTTATCTAAACCTATTAGTTTCTTCATTATTTTGTAACTAGGGTTAGAATCTCTCTATTCTATATTTATTTATTTATGATCTTTTTTGAATAAACACAAAATAAAACTTATTTGTTCTTGTTTATTTCTATAGCAAAGAATGGACCAATTGTTAAATCTTGGATGAAATTTTTTTTATCCATATCTCTCGAGCATATGTTATTAACATCTTTTCAACTCTTTTCACCGTAAAGAAATATATTATTCTATATTCATAACTTGACGTAAACAAGAAAAATAAACATTTAATTCTTAATATATATATATATATATATATTCACAATATGTTTTCTAGAGTAACAAGATTCATGAATTATGATCGACAAACAGTACGAGCAATAAGGTATATTGATCAAAGTTTCATAATTACTTTATCCCATACAAATTGTTTATCTATCACTATTCAATACATTTATAAAAAATTAATCACGGTGTACAAAGCATTTTCATGGTCGAATCCATTTTGAATTTGATAAATATATTACTTGTGAAGCATGTGTTAGTGTTAATTTCCTCTACATTATTGCTTTTGGTGGTATTTATCATGCACTTATAAGACTTAGACTCTTGAAGAAGTTTTTTTTGATTTTTCAGTTATATATGGAAAGATAGAATTTACAACGGGAAAGTAAAATGAAAAAACTCACATTGGGTTTAAAAGTCAAAGAAATAGTTTTTTATGTTATAAAAATAACATTTTTTTTCAACATTTGATATTTATTTTTTAATTTTTTTTTTCATATTGTCACTTTTTTTTCATTAAATTAAATATATTAATTATTTTATTTTAAATGATATAATGTAGTCATCTTATATTATATTTATAAATATTTTAATATTTTTAAGTAAATTTTAATCATTTTAATTTTAATATTTTGAGACATTTTCATATTCATCAATCTATTAACTTATGATAGTAAGATTAAATTTAAGTTTTATGAAAAAATCTAAAAATATTAAAAGTTATAAAAAAATATTAAAATGTTGAAAAATATAACAATAAGATAATTAAATTACATAAATTTTTAAAATATAATTAATATATATATGACATGTTTGTTACACGTACTAAAGACACTAATTGTATAATTTTTATATAATCATGTGTTTGTTTGTAAAATTAGACTCTATTGTACAATATAAAAATAAAGCAATTATATGAAAATTTAATACAATAAAAAATTGTGGATCTAAATCATATTAGACATATAATTTAATCTATTTAAATTTTTTATTTATAAAATTTTGTTTCTTGATTTTTCTTTCTACTTAAATTAAAAGTAATATTTTTTTATTTTAAAATGTAATAAAAACATAAAAACACAAAATAAATTAAATATTTATTTACATAAGCTTTATAATGAAAAATATTTTATTAAAATATTTATAATTAATTTTGTCTTTTTATATTAGAAGTTTTGTTAGCTTGTTATTAAATAATGTATATACTAAATATAATATAATTATATTTTAATATAAAAAAATTATATATTTTACTTTTTTAATTAACTAAAATAAGATAACAATAACCTGATAAAAATAGTTAAAATTATAAGGGTGGAAGGAGATTAAATAATTACACATGATGTAATTAATACATTGTTAGGCACCAATTTCACTGGTAGGCAGACAACTGCTCAACTAGGCCACGTTAAACCGTCAGCTTGGAAAATAAAAAAATGTTAATATCAGCAATTACGTAAAAATTAAATATTGATAGAAACAAGGAATTATTTTCTTATTTTCCTGTCCAAAGAGTCCACTTCAATTTCAACTCCTCTCTTAGCTTCAACTTCATCAATGGCATTCCCAATCGGACCGATCTCTCTTTACCTTCTCCTTCTGATTACCCTTTTATCAAAAACCCATATTTCTATGTCCATCTATGAGCCTTCCCAACCTTTGGCTCATCTCAAATCGATTACAGAGGTTCACGACCTCCTTCCTAAGTACGGCCTCCCAAAAGGTCTTCTACCCAACAACGTCAAGTCCTACACTCTTTCTGACGATGGTGGCTTCAATATCGAGCTCGAAAGCCCTTGTTACGTCCAATTTGATCGGTGGGTTTACTACGATAAGAAGATTAAGGGGAAATTGAGTTATGGGTCGGTGTCGAATGTGTCTGGAATTCAAGCCAAGAAGTTGTTCTTCTGGGTTTCTGTGACTCGAATTCAGGCTGATAAGGATTCTAATTATATTGAATTCTTTGTGGGTTCTTTGTCTGAGAAGTTGCCTGCAAAGCAGTTTGAAGATATTCCTCTTTGTAAGAGCAATGCTTGTGATCAGGGGACTTATCTTGCTTCTTCGATTTGAGGTTTTGCCAAACTCTATTGTTCTCTCTGCTTAAGTTAGTTGACTTACTTGTTAATTTGAATCTTTTACAAAATTCATTTTGTCATTTACATAACAATAGTTGATTAATAACTTTGATCTAATAATAGTGGTAATAAGTTTAATTAATTATAAGGGTATAATATATATTTTTTATTTTGACAATAACAAATCCCTTTGTGCAATATCATTATCATTTTTTTCTCTTCAAATTTAGCATTTTTATCTACTTTGTGTCCTGACCATTGTGGGTTCAATGAAGCTGAGTTTTGTGTTCAATTATGGGTGAAGGGCGCCATGGTCATAGCTTAAAAAAGTGAATTTCATTTCTATTACTTTAAATTCGTAACGTTGTTTTAGAAGATGCATTTTAATTTATTTATTTTAAATAATTTTTGAGACTAAATTATACTTTTTAGATATATACAGGCTAAAAAAACATTACACTTTAAATTATAGGATTAAAGTAACAATTTACCCAAAATTATGACACTATGAGTTATGACACCATAGGCGCCCTTCACCCTTCTATAAATGCTTGTGTTTGAATGTGTTAGGTAGGTTTCAAATCACAAGTAATGTAGTAGTATCCATTCCCAAGTTGAGAGATGGACTAATATTGAGGACGGAATAGGAGTAGAAATAGAAAATAAATTAAGAATATAGAACGACAAATATAAGAACAAAGAGGGATAAGGATGGCACAGTGGGAATAAATTTCATAACTTGTAACAGTCATCTATCCATTGAGTTGAAATTCCTTGAGTTTGGACAAGATATGGTAAGATAAGACAGGATAAACTGTATAGTCTCATATTGTTTGGAAAATAAGGATTGTAATGATTTAGAAGTATGAGTTCTACTCTAAATAGCATGAGGTATTTTGAGTGAAAACCTAAGAGTAAAACCGTGTAGGCCTGAATTCAAAGTGGACATTATCATACCATGTGTTGAGTGGTGGAGCTATAAAACTCTAATAATAATAACTAAGAAAGAAATAACAATTCTAATTCAAATAGAATTTTAGTTATTATAAAATTATAAGAAACCACATCCGGATATCTAATTAATAATCACTTGAGAGCTCTATTACATGTGACCCTACTTGGATACCAATACATGTTGGACGTTGCTGATCATCAGTCTTTACAACATTTATTTTATGTCTAACAGCATGTGTTGGCTCTTGAATTAGATTCTTACTTTATGCATCTTTGTTAATGAGTATATGTTATGAGAGAGTTCTGAATTTGATGTTTTTGGATCTCTCTGATATGTTTGGTTAAACCGTGAAAGCAGTTAGCAGTTAATAATACAAGATGGTAACATTGTATCACATTTGGTGTTGCTAGCTGGAAACATCCTTTCCATCCTGCTTAGAACATGTGATTAATTCAAGAATGCATTAGTTTGCATGAAAGAGGATGAAAGAAAAGAAAAGTAGATTCACTGATATCGTTAAGAAGAATTAGTTCTTTTGTTAGGCTTAAGTCTAATTTCATCTCAAAATTTAAGTTATAAGATGAAAGATCGTCTAAACTTAAATATACAAACAGAAACTTAACTCCTGACCGATGTGGGACTTATGTTCCTTAACACTCCCTTTCCACATCGATGGGGGTGAGCGGGAAGAGTGTGTCTTGAGTGTCGACGGGGGATAAGTTTCAGGGATACTCGAGAGAGTAAGGAGTCTAGATTCCTTAACATCTTTGGTTGATTATTAATCTGTTATGGAATGTAAAATATTCTATAGTAGCAATAATGCTTATTTCTTTCACACCCATAAAGCTTTAAGAAATACGTTAAAATGCTATATTTTTCTCATATTTATACAATCATATATTATTTTTTCTTCATTTTATCTCTTTTAGAAATAAAAAAATTTATTTTTTTAATTTTGTTTCATTTGTAATTTTTTTAAATTTTATTTTGATATTATCATTATTTTGATTTTACTGATAAAACATATATAGTAATGATAATATTATTTTCATTCACTTTTATTTCTATATTCTCATTTTCATTACGGTTTACTCGGTAATATAACATAATTTGTAATATGAACATTAGTTAGTATTGAAAAGGAATGGTGTTTTTGCTTGTTTTGTCTTGGATTGTTGTCGGTACTGTTGTTCATTATTTACTTATTTTGCTTGGAACGATATCCATTGTGAAATCTACATCCCAATAATAATGTTTTCCCCACACACAATATATATATATATCAAATTATATCCATGGAGTAGATATTTATATATATATATATAAATATTATTGATTATTTTACTAATAACTTAAGGTTTAAATAGAGTTTGTTTCCAACAATTTTTAACAGATATTATTACTATATAGTATAAATTATAATATCTAATCGCCTTCTGTTTGTGATATTAAAACTTTTTCGATAGATAAAGAGGTGTTTTACTTATAAGGTTGTGTTTGTTTTAATGCAGGGGAAAGAGTTGCCATTTTCATGGGCAAATGATTGTACAAGATTGAAACACGTTTATACCCATTTGGATACGTTAATATTATCTTTATCTAAGCTATATATGTTTTCTATTTAAATAAATATATATAGATACTGTATATTATCTAAGTTGTGAACTTCATATAACTCATTGGATTATTGTGATTGAGGGTTGCATTTTAGGTCAAATTCAAATGTACTCTTCTTTTCTTTCTTCATCCCACTCTACCAGGTGATTTGGTTCACTCACGTGAACGTGAATGTGAATAGAATAAAATGAAAATAAAATAATAATGCTTGGTTTGATTACTGAAATTAAAGAAAAAATCAATATTATAAAGTTTAAATAATATTATTTAATTATTATTTTTTTATTTGAAAAAATATATTATTAAAATCATAATTTTTAATAAGTAATTCTATTAAGTAGTCATGTTGCACTCAGATCTTAATGATTTGGGAAAGTTGTCGATTAAGATTTTCATTTTCAAAATATCATATTCTGAAAATTGAAATTGTTAAAAAGTATTATATAATAGTAATTTAATAATTAATTTAGGATAAGAATATGTATTTTAAACTGATTTTTATTAAAAGTAAGAATTACTTGATTTTTTCAGACATAAATAATACTTCTTAAATTTTAAAATCGTTTCTCTTCGTAGTTGCTAAATATATTTGAAAGTTTTAAAATTCACTGATGATCTTTTGTAACTGTCTATATTCACAAAGCAGTTCCATACGACACCTCACTGCTAAAAATCACAAAACAAAGGGCACGCCATTGTCGAGATTTACAAGTACCTAGCCTTCTTTGTAATGCGAACGAGCAATGACACAAAGAATTGCTCATTAACAACTCGTCTCACAAACCAAAGTAAGCTGCTTTATATCATTTTCAGTTTTTCACTTTCATTCTTGTTTCATGCAAAGAATCAAAATTTTGATTCCTGTCCCACACTTGAAGCACTTGACAGTGCAGGATATGGCTCCTCAAACCAGCTCGGCCCGCTATACTAGACCATAAAGTTGCTGACTATATTCCTTAGATGATCCTTTATAGTGATATTATTGCTCTCTACGCGTTTATCCGAACCTAAGATGTTCATATTATTTATGATAATATTCACCTATCAAATCCTACATTATTTAAAATATTTATTGTTATTTTATTTGTTGTATCAATATTTATTATTTAGATAATATTTAAGGTATCAATATAATATTGATGTGATTTAACAACATAGATAGTTAAGAAACTAATTTTATAAATAAGTGTAATTACTCATAAATTATATTAATAAAAATATATACTTTTCTCATATTTTAAGAATTCAATATGTTATGAGAGTATATGTTCTTGAAAACCTAAAAAAAAGTAATGGAACTTTTGAGCAAGATTAAGACAGCAACTAACAAGATCAATGACATCCACCAACTGTTAGAGATGTTAAATATAAGGCAGACATCCTCTGTCAATCTTGTTGGTAATATCTCTAATTTTGAAGAGATATCAGGTAAAACAATTGCTCTAACACAACACAATAAAAACATGATTTGGATATTAGATAGTGGAGTCATTGATCATATTGTATGTGATCCTATCCATCTTACATCATCTTGGTCTGTTCTTAATCGTACAATCAAACTGCTTGATGGTACTATGTTGCAAGTATCTCATATTGGGACGATAGTCTTTTCCTCACATTTTATGCTGTATAATGTCCTCTGCGACCTATTATTCTACTTAAATCTCATACCTATTAGCAAGCTTACGTTGGATTCCTTTTATGTCATTGTATTTGTCAAACAAGTTTGCTTTATACAGGACCTTCAATCGGGAAAGATGATTGAGATGGAAGCTAAAAGTGAGGGACTCTATTACCTTAATATGCTCAAGAAAGGAAAGTGCAATATGGTGCACACTAAAACTCAAGACTTGTGGCATCATTGACTTGACCATCTCTCTAGCAAGACTATTTCTTTGTTCTCTTCTATGAAAAATAAAACTTGTGATCTTAGTCATTGTTCTATTTGTTTTCTAGCTAAGCAAACTAGACAATCTTTTTCTTTAAGTTTTTTGACCAGTACTTCTTGTTTTGATTTAATTCATGTGGATATATGGGGTGGCTATCATGTTCTATCTCTCTCTAAAGCTCAATATTTTTTAACAATTGCTGATGATTATTCCAGAAGTACTTGGGTTTTCCTCATGCATCATAAGTCTAAAGCAAGAAATTTTCTCATTCATTTTATTAATTTAGTCGACACATAGTTTGGGAAAAGAGTCAAGGTTGTTAGGAATGATAATGGTCCTGAGTTTAAGTGCGTCAAATTCTATTCTTCTAAGGGTATTTTACACCAAACGAGTTGCAATAATATGCCTCAACAAAATGGCATCGTTGAGCGTAAACACATACATTTGTTAAACATTGCTCGTGCACTTCTTTTTCAGTCACACTTGCCTTAACCTTTTTGGGAGGATGCCATATTGACGGTTACTTACATAATCAATAGGACACCAACACCACTCTTACAAGGAAAAACACTCTTTGAGATGATGTTTCACAAACCACCAACTTATTCCCAGTTTTGTGTCTTTGGTTGTAAGTGTTTTGTTTCCATCCATCCGTTGCCACCTAGTAAATTTGACCCTCGTTCTACCAAATGTATCTTTTTGGGTTATCCCCCTGGTCAAAAGGGTTACAAGGTTTATAGCTTAAAGGATAAGAAAACACTAGTGTCTCGGGATGTGATTTTTTAAAACTGAATTTCCTTATCAAGTTAAGATTACCACATCATTGACTCCTGATAACTCTCAACCATTAAGTTACTTATTTCCTTCCTCTTTTACTTCGTCTCGAACAAACCACCATCTTTCACCAAATCTTTTCAAATATGAGTCTAATTCCACTCTTAACTCTCCAAATCTTTCAAGATCACAATTTGATTCCAATCTTAGCTCACCAAATCTTCCAAGATCACAATCATATTTCAATCCCAACTCTACCACCTCGATCGTATCACCTAAAATTGAAACTCACTTTCCAATCATCTCAGACTCATCCATTTCCCTAACAATAGCTCCCTTACCACCTCACTTCACAAGACCTACTAGAACGTCGACCACATTGCAAGACTTTCATATTGAGGTAGTCCTTCCTTCTCACCCCATACTGTCATCCTCAACAAACGAAGTTCAACCTTCAGGTACTCTTCATTTCATTTCTCATGTCTTACCCTATGATAGAATTTCTTCGACATATAAAGCTTTTATTGTCAATCTTAGCTTAGAAAAAGCACCACAATCTTTTTCTCAGGCCACCTTTGAACCAAAGCAGAGGGCAACCATGAATTAAGAAATCAAGGTCCTACAAGCAAATAAGACATGGAGTTTTGTACCTCTTCTTCCCAACAAGAAACCAATTGGATGTAAGTGGTTTTTAAGATCAAACATAATCGTGATGGTACCGTGGAACGTTACAAGGCTCATTTAGTTGTCAAAGGTTGTAGTCAAATTGCCAAAATTGATTATCGAGAAACCTTTGCTTCTGTAGCTAAGCTTACCACAATTTGCATTCTTCTCAATTTAGCAGTTGTAGGGTTGACACCTACATCAATTGGATGTCAACAATGCCTTTCTCAATGGTGACTTATGTGAGGAGGTTTTTATTACATATGAGAACATATTAGTTCATTTATATACATCAACTCTTTCACATATAAATTAGTAGGAGTGTTTGAACCTATAAGATTCAGTGTTTTTGTGAGTATTGACTTGTTAGGAATAGATTCGAAACGAATTCAGATTCTTGACACTAAGTTTGGGTGAAATTAAATTGATACATTTTTGATATAAAATATAAAAATGATTTTCAACTAATTATTATAATAAATCATGACTGTTTAAGAAGTTGAAAATAACTTATACTTTAGATTTTAATTGTGATCTTAAAGGAGATTATAAGCATGAGATATTTTTGTATTTTATTTTATTTTATTATGTTTTCATTTTTTGTTAATGTTTATGGGTATCATTACTGAAAATCTTCATGAGACTTAAACTCTTTCATTAGGAAAACCTAGAGATATAAAGCTTGTTGCATACACTAAAACAACCGCGTCAATCCACAGAAGTGATTTAGTATAGTTTAATATTTAGTTTTTATCACTTCTCTCTAACAGATTAGTAAAAAACTGGTTATAGGTTGTGATTAGTGCTTAAAAACATTAAAATTATCATGATTTAATGTACTTTAATTGATTAATTGAATTTATATTTGTATGATTTTATCATATTTTTATATAAATTTATCTTTTTGGAATCACAAATAACTTAGACTCAAAAAAAATACTAGAGGCATTACATCACAAAGTAAAAAAAATGGATAAATTTGACAAAATAATTCAAAACGGTCAAAATGTAAAAAATGCCTAGTTCCATGTGCCCTAGCAATGCCCACGTCGAGTCCAATGCACACGCACACGATTGTCTCGCACGTTCCTGTGCATACCAACACCCTATTTGCGGCAAATCTCGCCCCCCACACGTGTACCAACATGTTCAAATGCGTCCAAATCAATTTTTGAGACATTTTCTCACTTTATTTTTCATTTTACTCATCTATAAAAGAACCTTATGTCCCATTGTAAAAATCATCCGTCAAATCCCTCAAAATATTCTCTATTTCTCTCTAGATTTCTTTCTCTAATTTTTAGTTTTTTTTTGTTTTAAAGTTCTTCTCTTTCTAAGAAGAATTAGTTAGATTTTATAGATTTTTAGTTTTTGATTCAATAAATAGAAATACAAATCCGTTTGGAAGTTTTCTAACAATAGAATTAGCATCAAAGTTATGTAAGAATTGTTTTGAGGTATAATTTTAAAATAATTTTTTTTACAAATTTTTTTTATGTTTTATTCTTATATGTTATGTTTAATTTGTATGTGATTGAATTTAACATGGTTAAATTTTTGTAAATATGTTATAATAATAATGTTGTTATGCTTGTGAAATATTAAATGGGTAAAACATTTCTATAAAATAATTTGATTTTGTTTTTATTTAAGATTTTATATTAAGGATATTAGAGAGAAATATATTATTTTTCATTACAAACTTAAATCTGAAAATTAGATTATAAGGTTTAATTATCTGGTCTGATTTAGAGTAATACTATTTTATTTGTTGGTATAATCGCCCGGTAGTTAGAGTGAAACTCTATTTCAATTTTTTTATAATAACTATTATTCGAAAATGTATTGACGATATATTTTGAGTATTGGTTTTAAAACTTGAAAGTTAGTACTCAGATAATTAAATTCTTCGATTTAATTTGGATACCTTAAATAAAGTCTAATTAACTGACTCTGCCTAAAGTTGTGATTATATGGTTTACTATTTTTTTTAAAATAAAACTAAAATTTAATACTTAATTAATTAATAGGTCATGTTTAAGAATATTAGTTAATTAATATTAAAGAAAATAATTTGGGCCCCACCTAAGAATATTTTGTATCAAAAAGTAAAAAATCAACAAATATTAATTTATATATTTAATAACTTAAATAATATTAACAAGCATAATTAACTTAACTATTATATCCATAAATATTTCACTCTTATAAATGATAAAAATTTGCATAATTATTTATTGAATCCATATATATGTTTATTTTTTTATGTTATTAGATTAAGAAACAAAAAAACCAAAATATCGTAACAAAATGTTTAATATTTAATTTTTTTAAGAGTTTGAATAATAAATTAAAACTCATATATATTCTTTCCTTAGATCGACCTTGAGAGTATACTTGTCATTTTTTATAAAATGATTCGTACACTTGCGAGAGTTTTATAAATATAAAACCAAAGTATTTGCAAAATCGGCATTGACGATTTTGCAAATCAGAAAGACATATCTATGGTCCTTTTCTTTAAGTTCCAAGAAGTAATCTTTGGTTGGACATATATGAAAAGAACAACCTAAATCCAAGATCCATTCTAATTCATATTTCAAGGTTGAAATTGCCAAAACTCCTAGATTTTCATATCCATTCAAGACAACATCTACATCACCGTCGTTGTAAGTCCTTAACCCCTTTCAAGAACCAGAAAATCACGTCTATAATGACATACTTTTTGACAAGCCTAACATTACTTATTTCCATCCATTCTTCATTTAGACCTCCTACAAAATTGTAATCTCCATTTCTTCTTGCCACCAATTTCTTTCTTGCTTGATATACCTTGGTAAAAAGAACATCATTCTCTTTCTTGTCTCCCCTTTCGAGTTCCCTTTTCTCTTGTTTAAGTTCAACTTCCCTAGTTCTTAGAAGGGACACAATAGTATCAAAGTTCAAACCATCCCTTCTATATTGAAGGGAATTTTTAACTTCTCTAAACAAATTAGGAATAGGATTAAGAAGTATAATTGCTTGATTTTCATTAGATAAATCTTCACCTCATTCACTTTCAAGGCTTTTAGACATGTCCATCTTGAAGCCAAACAATTGCACTTTCAAGCTAATTCTACTAGACAAAGATTTAATCAAGAAAATTCATCAAGTTTCTTCCATACATCAAACAACTATCTTTTCTTTATTAAATTGCCTGATGAAATTATCTTCAAGGTTCAATATCAAACAAGTGTAGGCTTTTTAAAGAATCTCCTTCTTGTTCAGTATAGTAATTTCCTTAAGATACTCGATATTTTAAAAATCCCTTCAACCACATATTGTTGAACTAGTATTGAGTACATCTTCTGTTTTTATAAACCAAAATCCACATTTCCATCGTAGTTATCCATTTCATACTTTGTGTACCCCTTCTACTTCAATGATTATAACTGAAAATTCAAGAATAGGTTCCACTAGGTGTTGCAAATTGAAGATTCAAATTAATTAGGCCCTAATTTTTCTAGTAGATGATAACCTTGACTCTTGATTTCAAAACATAGCTCTGACACCAATTTTGTAAGGATCTTGAGCATAAAATACTTAACAAAATGACAAGGGCAATGGTAAAATACAAAAACAAAACAAAAACAATCACAACAACAACAATAATTTTATGTGGTTCCTTTATCAATGTGACATCATACTCCACAGGAAGGGCTAAACCCTACCAAATTCATAATGTGTTTGAATATTTACACTCTCAGACAGTTACAAGCATTTCTTGGCTCTCAAAATTGATCCAAAAACTAGTGGTGAACCATTCTATTTATATGTATAGAATGAACACCTTACATACTAGTGTGATCATCTATGCAAGCCTTACATTGCTAGCTTTAAGCCCATGCACATTAGCCATTTTCCTATACTAGACATACAAGGCTTGCACCAACTAATTACAAGAGTACAAACACACATTTATCGGAGTCACTAAAGCCATAATTATGGTTTATATATAATTTTAGATTATGGTCTTTAAATCTATTACTAATTGCGCATGTGAAGCAATTTTACAAGTTCAAATTCTTGTATTCTATAGTATGTTTATCTTGTAGTCCATATGCTTATTATAATATTAAGTAATTGTTTATTATTATTGAGATATATTCATAACAAAAAACATTAATATTAGATCAATTAAATATTCTACCTCATAATTTAATACTTTAAGGTTGTGACAAAAAATAAAAATATTATTCTAACAATAGAAAATTTTAATTTGACAATATGGTATCATTTATTATTTTATGTATTGAATTGTTGCTTATGTTTTTGTTTTTGTTGATTGTATCAATTCTAGAAACTTGTAACATAGTTAATTTCAATAATTGAAAACCATTGACAGCACTACTTTGGGGTGTTATAGTAGTCCCTCCTTATTTTCAAAAATCGTTTTAATTTTATAATTGTGTTTGATGGTTATCTTTTTCATTAGTGACATTGATTTTCTTGTTTTTTCGATATAGTATTCAATAATTGAATGTTTTCTTCGATTGCATTTGCATCTAAGATGGTTCTATACAACAACAACTATGACAATACCTGCATATTAATATATAGAGGAAAAATTAATACAACAAAGTAAAAACCATTACATCACTAGCTACAAATTTTATTTGTCTTTTATGAGCTTTTAATTATTTTATTTTTAATTAAAAATTTGTATTTGACATAAAAAAATTATTTATGAGTTATATTACAATTAATAAACAAATTGTCTACAAAATAAAAAAAATATATTTTAAGATGCATCATAACTAATAAAAGAGTGTTACATACATACAAATTTTTTTTAATTATGATTGGTTTGGATTGCATTGGAGGGTAGACACTTTCACTTGCTATCCAAACCAAACATAACATTAATTAATATTAAAAATTGTATAATTTTTTAATTTAATGATTATTTATTTTAAATCTCTTAAAATTCAATCAAATTAACTTATTGCACGTTATGATCAAATTTTTTGTACACTTCTATCAATATACATCCTATTAACAATAAAATGTGATCTTCCTAAGTTAAAAGTTTAGCCTAGCTAGCATTCAACATAGATTTATGGAAGTGAAATTGATTTTTTTTAAATATTTTAAATAAATACTTTACTAATAATGGATGATATGAAATTGTTAAGAAGGTAGAAAGATACCCGCCAACAGCTAGCTTTGTGAAGCTAAGAAGCTGCATCCTCTGTTAAGTTAAAGTAAAACCTTGCTCATTTTATTTGTTTTTTCATGAACACTCTCCATCTATTAGTTACTTTTCTTGAGAATAGATCCTTATCCCATAATCCAAATTTTGAAAGATCATTTTGGGGTAGATAAACTCTTCCTCTCATAGCATTGCAACATATTTCTAGGTTTAAGTTATGAAAGTGAATGAATATTTCGTTAAAGAATAAGAGTATGTTTGCTACCATTTTTGCTTAAAAAGTGATTTTAAAATAAAGTACTTTTACAAAGAAGCACCAATGTACTTTTTGAACTCTTAAAAAAATGTAGCATCATATATTTTTTGAGTAGAAATGTGGGGATGTGTTGAAATTTCCATAACTGGTACACTCATCAAACCAACACTTCAAGCCACATAGTAGCAGTAAACATATAAAGTTCTCTTGACCAACACTTCAAGCCACATAGTGGCAGTAAACATATAAAGTTCTCTTGCCCAACATGCAATTACATACATGGACGATAAATATAGAAAAATAAAATTACACATTTATGTAACTATTTACTTATCGAGCATACCATATGTTTCTACATTGAGATGGAGTTAGACCCTCTATCCCCTTGAGACCGACATGGATGTTGAGCTTATGGAGTCCAAGTGGTGGAATACATCACTCATTAGCGGTAAAATAACTGCATCGACCAGGTAACCTTGCTTTGATACCATGTTAAATTTGGGCCTAATTCCATCTAAAACCCCAGGTTATGAGATGGAGGACTGCCCTTATTTATATGTGCAGCATGAGTGCAATCCCCAATCGATGTGGAACTTTAACACCTATTACGAGGCAACCGAAATGTAGACCACATTTAGAAATTCCTACTGGACTTTTTCACGAGATAGAAATTAACCACTTGATAGCTTAATTCGCTGAAAAATCCTCTGAATTCTATCCTAAATATTTAGTATGTGAATTAGGATCTCTAAAGTAACCTTATTTAACTTTATAATGGATTTCAAACATTTTTTTTCTTCTTTTTGTCAATAATTGAGAGATTTCATTAACAAAGAAGAAAGTTACAACCAACAACTAAGAAACAATGTCTATCAAAACTATCCACCCAATCAAAACTACGCCTAATCCATAATAGTCAAGCTATCAAAAAGGGGTTTAAACGTAGCAATTAAAACTATCCACTAAGTATTGCTATCCAATAGACACTTATTTACATATAGAATAGATTGACTCCCCTTTACAAACCAACAACAAAACAAACTAGAACAAAACCACAAACACTAACATATAGCCAACCAAGTGACAATCAGTTAGCCAAAACTAATACAAAAACCAAAAACAACTACAAAAACTACTCTGAGTAGTAACCAATAGCACTAAGACAAGGTTGTTTAAGCTAGAAAGCATATCTTTTTATCATTCCTCTTATGAGAAGAAAACCTTTAGAAAAACTACTCAGAGTAGTAACCAATAGCACCACGAGGAGAAGTATATAGAATAGAGAGCAAACAAAGTAGAGAATGAAGTACACAAAAAAGCACTAGCAATATACTCATGTAGGTCATGCATAAGAGTACTTGAAGTAATGTCTTCCAACAAAAAATTCACCTTACACATTAGACACCATAAATTACAAAATTATACCTTTTGCCCCCAGATGATCTTTCTACTAGCATACCATGACTTCCTGCAAAGTTGAGATACATGTATCGAGATGACTTGTTTCCATGATGTAGGTCGTATCAAGATGATAAACATGCCTTCAATTCTAGAACAACATGCACACCAACATACAAATAAGAGAGAACATGCAACAATATAGTAAGAGGCCAATTTCTAGCAAAACGAACACCAAGGAGTAACAACTCTTGGTTAGCAAGGAATATAAAAACAAAAACTCAAAGAACTATTGCAAATTAGATCAAAAATTTCATATCTAGGTCCAAACCAGAGCAAAAGTACAACCCAACAGAAGCAATCATAATGATCACTGACCGAGAAACATATGGAATCAAATAACGATGATGGTCAAATTACCTTCCTTGAAAATACCTTTAACTCATTTAGTAGCCTATGCATTGTTAATGTTTCTGGATTGCATCTTCATAATTAAGCTATTGAAAAAAGGATCAACATTATTTTTATACATCTATCACTTTCTAACAAATATTTACTCGATGCACCATGTAAATCAAATATCATCATTATATTTATATATATATCACTCTCTCAACAAGTATTGGCTTGAACATTTAGCAAGCTTGCCAGATGATAGCTTTATAACTGCTTAGATTGCTGTTTTATGAGCTTTCCAAGATTCTACATGTTATTAAATGTGGCCCAAAACCATAATAGCCCAAAGCCTATATAGTTAATTAAACCCTTTCCCCTTTTTTCCTTATATATATAAAGCAACAGCTGTGTGAAGAAAAAATATGAGAGAAAAAAGCAGCCGTCGAAAAAGAAGAAAAAAAGAAACAGAGAGTAGTGCAGCACATAGGAAACAAAGAGCAGAGAAACAAAGTAGATAAATTAGTAGCTGCGTGAGTAAGGGAATCAATCCCTAAAATACAAGTTGTTCATTATTGTTTTCTTTGGTGGAGTCTCTCAAATTTGTACGGTAATATTTTGATTTAATAGCAAGTTTGTTAATTTATCTTGTTATATATTATCAGTAAATTAGAGGGGATATTTTGTGGGTTGGCTTTTGATTTTTGTATAATTTGTGAAGCTCTCTGAAAATTGGTGTTTGTATCTCCATTTTGATAATTAGTGGATTTTCCTCAGTGCGTCGTCGTCAGTGGAGTAGATTTTTCACATTGAAAAGTTGAACCACTTAAATCATTGTGTGCCATTTATTTTCTTACTGCTTATTATTTTTGACGTTACCCATTATTATTAATTTGTGCAACTAAAATTGGACCCGATATTCGCTTCCACAAGTGCTAATTCTAAGTGCTAATTCGTAACACTACATCTTTGCCATTTCTCCACCGTCTTACAGTACAGTTCATGGAGGATGAGACAATGTCTCCATTATCCAATGCAACGCCAGTCAACTGCAATTGGTGGCCCTTAAGAGTATGTACTTTCTCACCAGTTCGTAGCAGTGATGTCTGATATGGGTGTTCTTTCTGCATCACATAATGGTTCTGTTAGGTTATGGATCCTAAGTGGGGAATTATTAACGGAGATGTTTGGTCATACTTCTATTGTGTATTCAGTGGATTCACATGCGTCTGGGCTTTTAGTCAATAATAGTGAGGACTGTTCTGCAAAGATATGGAAAGATGGGGCTTGTGTTCAGAGCAGAGAACATCCTAGTTGTGTTTGGGATGCCAAATTCTTGGAAAATGGGGACGTTGTTACAGCATGTTCATATAGGATTGTGCGTATTTGGACAGTACATCAGGACAAAATTGCTGATTCGGTGGAGCTTGAATCATATGCCTTCCTACTTTCTCAACACAAGTGTAGCAGGAAAAGGGTCGGTTGATTAAAATCGGAAGATTTACCTGGGATAGAGGTTCTACAGATAGTCAGGTACCATGATCTAGTGATGGTCAAAAGTCAAAACAAAAGTTGTCAGAGAGGGGGACAATCAATTGGTATTTTTTCACGAAAAGCAAACATGAGATAACAAATCCAGTCTTTCACTAAGATTTCGAATAGCTGTCCCGAATTCAAGTTGATTATGTTTCGCCTCTTCCTCGGAGAAAGACGATCAAACAATTCCCAATCGGGGCAAAAATTGCGCTTTCATTACGGTCTTACAGAACAACAATTACTTAAATACGTCCGTATCGCCGGAAAAGCAAAAGGGTCAACAGGTCAGGTTTTACTACAATTACTTGAAATGCGTTTGGATAACATCCTTTTTCGATTGGGTATGGCTTCGACCATACCTCAAGCTCGGGCTCGAGATTTGTAATGGAATAGAACCGATGCTGATAGAAAGATTAGTATCATATAGAGTCGACAAATGAGTTTATTTAAAAATTCACGAACAAGAAAATGGCAAAAAAGAAAGGTACAAGATACTATTCTCCTTCTTTGTGTGAATCTTTTAGGAAACAAATAAATAAATAGAACTTAAAATGAAACATGCACAAAATCAACACAAGTAATTTACGTGGAAAAACCTTCCCGGTGTAGGAAGGAAACAACCACGGCACTCCTCTCCAAAACTTCCACTATCAAGAAACAATTGTACAACAGTTCTCTCTAGGTAAAACTAGAGGCAAATAATCAACAACATCATCAAGAATACACTTCTTGGAAACTAACAATTATTTCAAGAAGAATGGAGAGATCTAACCCAATTCGTAGTCACTGTTCACTGCTCAGAATTTCTCAAACCGGTGAGCCAAATCCAAATCCCACCGCACAGATTAAAGAGTCTTGAGTCGTGAACCTGTCTGCAAAATTTCAGCTTAATCGGACCACAAACGGCCTTCGATCGAAGCACTTTATGAAGATTGGCTGGAGAGGGAAAAACTGCTCAGTTTTTCTGCAAACTGCTGCCTTTGCTGCTGCAATTCTAAAAACTGCAGAATACACTTACAACAAACCCTAAATGGGTTTATTAATTAAGGCAATGAAATGACATAATTGCCCCTTCTTACTCCATGGGCTTTTAAGCCACATGGGCTTCTCTTGGGCTCCTCCAAATCAAGAGGAAAACCCAACAAATCTCCCCCTTTTCCGATTAGATGTAGGGATCCGCCATACCGGCTATTGAACAACAAACTTCAAGTTTTTCTCTTGACACTGCTTTTGTCAGCATGTCAGATCCATTCTCATCGGTATGGATTTTCTCAAGTTCAAACAACTTATTGTTAAGAGTATCCCTTATCCAATGATACCTCACATCAATATGCTTTGATCTTGAGTGAAATGCCGAGTTCTTTGCTAGGTGAATAGAACTCTGATTATCGCAGAATAGCACATATTTTTGCTGCTTGAAGCCAAGTTCTCTCAAGAACTGTTTCATCCACAACAAATCTTTACAAGCTTCCGTTGCTGCAATAAACTCCGCCTCTGCTGTAGAAAGTGCAACACACTTTTGCAATCTTGACTGCCAAGAAACTGCTCCACCAGAGAAAGTAATTAAATAACCTGAAGTAGACTTACGAGAATCTTCATCTCCTGCTAAATCTCAATCAGTGTATCCAACTAACACTGGTTTTCCACTTCCAAAGCTAAGTGTTAACTTGGAAGTACCTCGAAGATATCTCATAATCCACTTTACTGCATCCCAATGCTCTCTTCCTGGATTCGAAAGAAAACGACTAACAACTCCAACTGCATTAGCTATGTCTGGCCTCGTACACACCATTGCATACATTAAGCTTCCTACTGCTGAGACATATGGAACATTTTCCATATCTTCTTTCTCTTTATCTGTTGAAGGGCCTTGACTCGATCTCAACTTAAAGTGATTAGATAAAGGAGAAGAAACCACTTTAGCTTTATCCATATGAAATCTTTCAAGTACCTTGTTGATGTACCGTTCCTGTGACATGTACAACTTCTTTCTTTTCTTGTCTCGACAAATTCGAATACCAAGAATTTGTTTTGCTGGCCCCAAGTCCTTCATGGCAAAGGACTTACTCAACTACTTCTTCAAATTATCAATCCTTGAAGAATTTCTACCAACAATCAACATGTCATCAACATAGAGCAATAAAATGATAAAATCATCATCAGAGAATTTCTGCACAAAAACACAATGATCAGAAGTAGTCTTCTTGTAACCATGCTCTCCCATAACTGACTCAAACTTCTTATACCATTGTCTAGGTGCTTGCTTCAACCCGTAGAGGCTTTTCTTTAACCGACATACGTAATCCTCTTTTTCTTTAACCTCAAAACCCTCTGGCTGCTCCATATAAATCTCTTCCTCCAACTCACCATGAAGAAAGGCAGTTTTCACATCCATTTGCTCAATTTCTAAATCCAAGCTTGCTGCTAGACCTAGAACAACACGTATGGAAGACATCTTCACAACAGGAGAGAAAATATCATCAAAATCAATACCTTTTCTCTGACTGAATCCCTTGACGACCAGTCTAGCTTTGTATCGTGGTTATGAATTGTGTTCTTCTTGCTTCACCCTGTAGACCCAATTGTTCTTCAAAGCTCTCTTACCCTTAGGAAACTTTACCAGCTCAAACGTGTGATTGTCATACAGTGACTGCATCTCATCTTCCATAGCACCAACCCAGTGTGCTCTGTTTCCATCTTCCATCGCTTCTGCATAACATTGAGGTTCTCCCTCATCTGTCAATAGCACATACTCATTTGTATCATACCGTGTGGAAGGACGTCGGTCTCTAGTAGACCTCCTGGGTGAAATTTCTGGTTCTGGCAACTGATCAGTAGTCTGGTGATCTGTTTCAGCTTGCATATCTGCATCATCTAAACCATGTTGGTCATCTTGAACATTTTGTTCCATCTGTACTGATAAAGGAACCGGATCTAGGTCAATCAAATCATCGCTATACTGATGGACTCCTTTTTCTATCTTCTCAACATCTTGTATAGTTTGATCTTCTATAAACACAACATCACGACTCCTTACCAGTTTCTTCTCAACTGGATCATAGAATCTGTAGCCAAATTCATCCAGACCATAACCAACAAAGATACACTGTCGTGTCTTCACATCGAGCTTAGATCTCTCATCTTTTGGTATATGCACAAATGCCTTGCAACCAAAAACGTGAAGATGATCATAAGAAACATCTTTGCCAGTCCAAACTCTGTTTGGTACATCAAACTGAAGAGGAACACATGGTGTGAGATTAAGAACATGTACAACTGTATTCAAAGCCTCACCCCAGAAAGATCTTGGCAACTGAGCCTGCGAAAGAAGACATCTTACTCTTTCAACCAATGTCCTGTTCATTCTCTCAGCCAACCCATTTAACTGAGGAGTCTTGGGAGGTGTCTTTTGATGTCGAATTCCCTGATGCTTACAATACTCATCAAAAGGACTTGAATACTCCCCCCCATTATCTGTTCTGATGCACCGCAATTTCTTCCCAATTTGTCTCTCAACTAAGGCTTGAAACTGTTTAAACACATCTAATACTTGATCTTTGCTCTTCAAAGTGTACACCCATAACTTTCTTGAACAATCATCTATGAAGGTTACAAAATAACTGGCACCACCCAAAGTTTTTGTCTTCATAGGACCACATACATCTGAATGTACCAAATCAAGTATGTATTGTTTTCTTGAAGGAGGGGAACTTTTGAAAGAAACTCTATTTTGCTTCCCTGCCAAACAATGAGTACATCTTCTTAAACAAACATCATTCATTCCAGAAAGAAGATTCTTTTTAGTTAATACTGCCAAGCCTTTCTCACTCATGTGAGCAAGTCTCTTATGCCACAATTCTGATTTGATCTGTCACAGCATTAATAACACCTTTAAAGAGTCTCGCCTGCAGTATATACAAACTGGAATGCTTGTTCCCACGAGCAACAACCATAGCACCTTTAGTAAGTTTCCATTGACCATGACTAAAGGTATTGCAATATCCTTCATCATCAAGTTTACCTGCAGAGATCAAGTTCAAATGAATTTCAGGAATATGTTTTACCCCTCTAAGAAGTAGCCTCGTGCCATTATTCATCTCCAAACACACATCTCCAATACCAATGACTTTAACCAAGCCATCATTACCCAACTTCACTATCCCAAAGTCACCTGCTGTATAGGATGTAAAGAAGTCCTCTCGAGACGTAGCATGAATGTAGGCTCCACTATCAATAACCCAACTGACCTCATGACATGCAACATTGACAACATCTTCATTATAAACAACGAGAAAGTCTTCTGAACTAGCGGTGGCAACTCGATCATTTTCCTTGCCAACATCACCATCTTGTTCTTTGTCTTTCTTCTTGTTATCCCGCTTCAACTGTCTACAATATTTCTTGATGTGCCCTTTCATGCCACAGTGATGACACTCAACATTAGAAAACTTGTTAGACTGACTTCTTCCTTTTTCTTTGCTCTTGTAACCTCTGCTTTTACTCCTCCCTCTTCTTTCTGTAACCAAAATCTCTGACTGTTGAGAAGACCTATGTGATTTTCTTCTCATTTCTTCATTCAAAACACTACTCTTAGCCAGATCCATATTGATTACACCATTTGGAGCTGAGTTACTTAATGACATTCTAAATGTTTCCCAAGAGTCCGACAACGTACCCAATAAACACAACCCCTGAATCTCATCATCAAACTTGATACCCATTCCAGCTAACTGATTGATTATTCCTTGGAACGTATTCAAGTGATCTGTCAACGGAGTTCCATCTTGGTACCTTAAAGCCATCAACTGCTTTATAAGAAACATTTTATTATTTCCTGTTTTTCGAGCATACAACTCTTCAAGTTTATTCCATAGTGACCGTGCATGTATTTCTCCACTAATATGATTCAAAACATTATCATCTACCCATTGCCTTATATACCCACAGACTTGTCGGTGTAACAAAGTCCATTCTTCTTCAGACAATTTTTCTGGTTTTTCAGAGGTAAACACCGGTAAATGAAATTGTTTGACATAAAGAAGATCTTCCATTTTTCCTTTCCAAGTGTTATAATTAGAACCATTCAAAGTAATCATTCTACTCAAATTTGCTTCCATTATTCAACACAAGAAATTCCACAATAATAACCACAGCTCTGATACCACTTTATTAGGAGAATCACAATTTCAATTTGAACTTAATCAATCTCTAAACAGCGGAATTAAACCTATTCTCCTTCTTTGTGTGAATCTTTTAGGAAACAAATAAATAAATAGAACTTAAAATGAAACATGCACAAAATCAACACAAGTAATTTACGTGGAAAAACCTTCCCGGTGTAGGAAGGAAACAACCACGGCACTCCTCTCCAAAACTTCCACTATCAAGAAACAATTGTACAACAGTTCTCTCTAGGTAAAACTAGAGGCAAATAATCAACAACATCATCAAGAATACACTTCTTGGAAACTAACAATTATTTCAAGAAGAATGGAGAGATCTAACCCAATTCGTAGTCACTGTTCACTGCTCAGAATTTCTCAAACCGGTGAGCCAAATCCAAATCCCACCGCACAGATTAAAGAATCTTGAGTCGTGAACCTGTCTGCAAAATTTCAGTTTAATCGGACCACAAACGGCCTTCGATCGGAGCACTTTATGAAGACTGGCTGGAGAGGGAAAAACTGCTTAGTTTTTCTACAAACTGCTGCCTTTGCTGCTGCAATTTTAAAAACTGCAGAATACACTTACAACAAACCCTAAATGGGTTTATTAATTAAGGCAATGAAATGACATAATTACCCCTTCTTACTCCATGAGCTTTTAAGCCACATGGGCTTCTCTTGGGCTCCTCCAAATCAAGAGGAAAACCCAACAAATGGCGTAACGTATTCTTGGAATATGAGAGAATACAAGTGGGATAAAATTGGCGAATTTGTTGATGGACCTGACGATGGCATAAAACGTCCTCTTCTTGATGGAGTTGATATTAGAGATGGTGAGCCCATACGTACCATGATATTTCCAGTCATTGATATTCTTAGGATAGTTGTCCTGGACCCTGACGGCTCGGTTTCACTTCTCAATCATGTTCAATCAGAAAATGATATATTCATTGAAACTATCAAAAGAGTCACTGAGAATCATTCACTTCCTGCAAATCTTTTAACAATTGTTCGCCTTCTCACCAACTTCTTCAAAAACTCTGGCTTCTACATCTGGTCGCAAACTCATCGCAGTGGGGTTCTTGATTCCTTTTCTAATTTTTATGCTAAGAACTTGCAATTATCCTATTCAAGCATGATTCTTGTAGTAAAAATTGAGTATATATTTTTTTATTTTAAATAATAATTATTTATTTATGATTTAAATGAATATAATTTAAAATAATTCGAAAAAATAATATTAAAAAAAACTAAAACATATTAAAGTAATAATATTAAACCAAAAAACTAAAAACATCATAAATTTAACGAGATTTGATATAAATATTACATATATCTTCAGATATCGTTAATCATTTCCACTATCTACAAATGAATGAACTTTAAAATTACAACTAATTGAAAAAAAATTAAACTAATCAATTACCCTTACAAAATAGAGAAAAATTTACAAATTTTAGAATGTTTTAGAAGTAGAGAAGATAGTTTTATTTACGATAAAAAATACAACATTTATCTTCGTTCATAATTAATACGAATATTTTTAATTTTCTCGCTAAAGAACTATACAACAATCGTCAATTATATTGTGCTCTTAATTGAGAAAAAGACCATGAAGGTCAATAACAAGTTCTATCAACATCTTTCGAGATAATAGAAGAGCAACTCAAGATATCGATTCTAGGTTTTTGGCTTTAGTTGCAATTGGATTACTAATGCACGATAATTTTGTCTAAAAAATTGTTATAAATTTTTACGAGGTGAATATTGATTTTATACATCTATCTATTATTAGTTTCTTTAATATTCACTTTTTAGAGTAAAGTATCTATCTCATTGTGTGAAGTGATATAGAAGCATCTTTCTTCAAATTTGATAGCCAAATTGACTTGTTAGAGTATGTTTGATTCACCAATAAGTATAATATATATATCTAGTTGTTTCTACCATGTTTTTGTTTTTCTAACAAAAATCATCACTTATTTAGTTTGTGACGTATTTGAATAGACTTAAATGCTGCAAATAACATTGCAAGTTTACATACAAGAAATCCCATCACATCAAAAATGATTTCTCTTGGTGAGAATATCATAGCATAATCTTCAGAGCTGTACTTCGAGAAAAATAAAAAAAGGTCTGCTACAGATATATAAAACAATTATTGAGTAACTTATTGGAGTTTTGGAGTTTTGCTTCAAATATTCATACGCTTATTCGACCAATGAAGCATTCAAGTAAATTTTTTTTGTTTTTTGTTTTTTAAGATAGTCCACATCAAATGGGACGTGTCATGAAAGTACAAATTTTAAAAGGATGGACGATGCTCATAGCTCCATTTGTACATAAAATATTAGTTTGCTCTTTTTTGGTGTTAAGTATTAAGTTTCATATTTTATAAAAATATATTATTGGATGTTAAATAAGTTTCATTAATTTTATAATTTAAAAATATGATTAATTAAATTAAAATTTAAAAAAATTATAAATTTTTAAGATAAAATAAAAATTATATATTTTATTAATAAAAAAATATTTTTAAAAATAACCTCCTCTCTTCTCTCCATTCTCTTTCTTTCTCTCTCACTCCCTCTACATTTCTCTCTCTTCCTGTCCCTTTCTCTCTTTTCCCTCACTTTTTCTTTATTTATCTTTTCTTTTTACCTCTTTTCCTCTATCTCTCTCCTATTATTTTTTATTTTCTTTAATTTTATTTTTACTTTTTATTAATAAAATAATAATAAAAGAAATGAGAGAGAGGATGAAAGAGAGAGAATTATTATTTTTTAAATATTTTTTATTAATAAAATATATAATTTATTTTATTTTTAAATATTTTTAACTTTTATAAATTTTAATTTAATTGATCATATTTTTAAATTACATAACTAATAGAATTTATATAAAAATTACAGAATTAAAATATATAAATTAAATAATTAGTACTCAAAAATTTACATATAAATTCAATTTTTTACAAATATTTGTCTGTGTATTTAATAAAGATAATGTTTTTTTTCATTTTATAAAATAAAAAATGTTATATATACATAAATTTACATATATTTTTACAACATCATTAATATTATAAAAAATGATAGAATTATCTCAAAATTGTGATAATTTTTTTTATATATAATTCAGGCAAAAGAATGCTTTAATTCCTTAGCTTCCAAATAGAACAATTTATTCTCATATATTTGAAAAATGGGCACTTTAGTACAAAAAAATAATACATAATTTCAGTTTTTAGACTAAAGTGTATATTTTTTTAAAAATTTGGGATTAAAATATTCCAATAAAAAACAACTGAACTACAAAATTCATTTTGTAAAAGAAAAATAAATAAATAAATAAATAAAAAGCTCATCTCTCATGAAACTCTTTACTCTTTACTAAAGCAATAATTTTCTAAAAATCAACATAATTCAAGGTAAAGATAAATTCACGTATACATGTTCTATACACCAATATGTATAATATATACAACTAGTCGTTTCTACCATGTGTTTGTTCTTCTAAAAAAAATCATCACTTATTTAATTTGAGACGTATTTGAACAGGCTTAAATGCTGCAAATAACACAGCAACTTTACATACAAGAAATCCCATCATACCAACAATGAGTTCTCTTGGTGAGAATACCATAGCATAATCTTCAGAGCTGTACTTAACAGCAAATAGAGTAAAACCAACACCCAATGCAACGCTAGAAATTGGTCCCTTGTAATCTCCGAATGATTTTTTGGGTTCTCGTGCGTTTGCAGAAATTGATTCTGGTGCTGGTAATCCATCAACAGATCTTTGCAATAGCAGCAGATAGAGAAAACCAAGAATTCCACCACTTAAAAATGCCAAAGCAGTTTTTTCCCCAGCTGAAAA